>CM061270.1:30963750-32335000 GCA_030848825.1 Tadarida brasiliensis | reverse complement strand
TTCCTGGACACCCTCACCACCCAACAGTGATGATGCATGGAGGACCGCCCCACCCTGGAATGCCAATGTCAGCATCAAGCCCCACGGTTCTTAATACAGGAGACCCAACAATGAGTGGACAAGTCATGGACATTCATGCTCAGTAGCTTAAGGGAATATGCATTGTCTGCAGTGGTGACTGATTTCAAATCATGTTTTTCTGCAATGACTGTGGAGTTCCATTCTTGGCATCTACTTTGGACCAAGGAGCATCCCTAATTCTTCATAGGGACTCTTAAAAAGCAGGAAATACCAACCGAAGTCAATTTGGGGGACATGCTAAATAACTATATAAGACATTAAGAGAACAAAGAGTGAAATATTGTAAATGCTATTATACTGTTATCCATATTACGTTGTTTCTTATAGATTTTTTAAGAAAAATGTGAAATTTTTCCACACTATGTGTGTTGTTTCCATAGCTCTTCACTTCCTCCAGAAGCCTCCTTACATTAAAAAGCCTTACAGTTATCCTGCAAGGGACAGGAAGGTCTGATTTGCAGGATTTTTAGAGCATTAAAATAACTATCAGGCAGAAGAAGCTTTCTTCTCGCCTAGGATTTCAGCCATGCGCGCGCTCTCTCTCTCTCCTTTCTCTCTCTCTCTGTCTGTCTGTCTCTCTCTCTCTTTTTTCCTCTCTCTCCCTCTCTCTAGCCTGGGGCTTGAATTTGCATGTCTAATTCATTTACTCACCATATTTGAATTGGCCTGAACAGATGTAAATCGGGAAGGATGGGAAAAACTGCAGTCATCAACAATGATTAATCAGCTGTTGCAGGCAGTGTCTTAAGGAGACTGGTAGGAGGAGGCATGGAAACCAAAAGGCCGTGTGTTTAGAAGCCTAATTGTCACATCAAGCATCATTGTCCCCATGCAACAACCACCACCTTATACATCACTTCCTGTTTTATGCAGCTCAAAAACATAGACTGAAGATTTATTTTTAATATGTTGACTTTATTTCTGAGCAAAGCATCGGTCATGTGTGTATTTTTCCATAGTCCCACCTTGGAGCATTTATGTAGACATTGTAAATAAATTTTGTGCAAAAAGGACTGGAAAAATGAACTGTATTATTGCAATTTTTTTTTTTTTTTTGTAAAAGTAGCAGTTTGGTATGAGTTGGCATGCATACAAGATTTACTAAGTGGGATAAGCTAATTATACTTTTTGTTGTGGATAAACAAATGCTTGTTGATAGCCTTTTTCTATCAAGAAACCAAGGAGCTAATTATTAATAACAATCATTGCACACTGAGTCTTAGCGTTTCTGACGGAAACAGTTTGGATTGTATAATAACGCCAAGCCCAGTTGTAGTCGTTTGAGTGCAGTAATGAAATCTGAATCTAAAATAAAAACAAGATTATTTTTGTCATGCTGACTCCACTGCTTGAAAAATTTGTTTACTGCCCCCCAAATTTTTGATGATTAATGCAGTAAATATAAAAATTAATTTTGGCTCCCTAAGACATATACGTTTTGAAAATTTTAACCACAAAGTAAATTATTTAATAACAGTTACTGATTTCTTTAAGCTGACTTAATGAACTCCTAATATCAGCAAATTTAAGGCCTAAGGGCACTAAACTAACTGTAGACTCAGATTACATCCAAGAGAATTACTCATCTAATATCAGTGAAATTATTCTTGCACATAATGGCAAAGCAAGTAGAGTTAAGTCTTTTACTGAGGATGTTACCTACGAGGAGCAGTATATGTTTATTAGGAAATTAACTACATGAATTGAAGAGACCAGACTTCAAAATCTAATTTTTATAAATATGCTCTATGTTCTCATTGGATAAAACTGGTTATTAACTAATTTTCCAGAACAGCTGTACAGAATTTCTGCATGGCAGCCAGCTAAATGGTACAAAATAACATGTTTAGGCTGGGATAGCTTATAATTTTATTTAAATAAAATTGCTGCTATAAAAGTGCTTCCCAAAGCTAAGAAAAATATACAAATATTTTAATTAAGGCAAATTCGTTTTAAAAATCAGCCTTTTAGCAGTGATTGCTTTGTAAACAAAGGATGGGTCGGAGGAGAGTGCCTTAAACTCAAGTCTGACATTCAGGCCCGAGTCACTCTATAAACTCGCCCTGAACAATTCTATTTTCTATTTGAAAAGGGAAACCAGCTGTGGGTTGGGTTTACTAGGTGACGTGTGATTGACTGACTCACCTGCAGGAGCAGCAGCGCGCACTCTCACCTTTTGTTTATGGGGCCTTGTTTCTAAACACGTGGATGCACGGAAGGAGAGTCCTACTCAGCCTTCGGCTGCCTCCCCTCGCAGCGCCCTCCACCCCACCCCGCCCCCACCCCATATATGGGATTGTTTAAATTTCCCCTTTGGACCCGGTGGCAATTCTTCGTCTACATAAATAGCCCATATTAGTGAAATACTTCTCTTTTGATAGGTGGTTACTAGCCGTTAACAACCATTTATTTACTTTAAAAATTAATAATAAACTTTATAAACTAACCATCCATTTGCCCCTCCTCCCCAGTACATGCCTGGGTGAGCTGGTTATTTTCAGCCTTTATTCTTGAGGAAGGTCTTGCTGGGTGGGGGAGGGAAAGAAAGGGGAGGAGGTGGGGAGAGAGAGAGAGAGAGAGCGCGAGAGCGAGCAGAAGGGTACACGTGAAGAGGAATTAGGGAATATGGAGGCTAGGAAAAATCAAGATCATTAGTGTCCAGTGAATTAGAAAACAACAACAACAACAAACTGTGTTCTTTCCCTGCGTTCCCCCCTCTGTGTGACGGTTTTGTGACAGCCTGGCTCTCGGTAGGTCCTTTTTTCCCTGCCTCGACACCCCCACCTCCCCCTTAGTGCTATTTTAGCTCTTCCTCTGGTAAATTTCAGAGCCAGTTCCGAGGTTATTGAGGACACTTATCCGAAAGAGGGAAATAATAGAGGTGCTGAGAGTGTTTTTGATGTTTCTTAAATGGCAAAAACAAAACGCCCTCTTCTAAACAAGGGCATGCAATTGTACCTGCTTTTTATTTATATTTGGGGAGGGGGGCACTAGCTGAAGGAGACTACTTTTTAGTATGATTTAAATATTTCTCAAAAAATTAAAAATATTTTACCCTATCATATTTAATCAGCTGTAATTATAACACATTCAAAATGAATAATATGTCTTGACAGTATTTTTATTGTTATTGTTCATTGCATGATGTTCGACTGCTTTAGAAGCACAGGAAAGAGAAGTAAACGCGCTACAAATGGGGAATTACCCTCGTTTAGCATTAAAATTCATTTAGATAAAATTGCCACAAACATTTAAATGGGAAGATTAGTTCCCCCTCACGCCTTATTGCACTCGCTCAATGGTTCCGTTAAGAACATTTTACACGTTGGAAATTCCGTCTTCTCAGACGGCTTGCTGTTTCCTAGTTACCCACATTCAAAGCAAAGGCAGCAGCAAAGGCAGCCGCAGCAGCAGCCGCAGCCGCAGCAGCAGCAGGGGAAAAAAAAGTTTTGGCAACTGGTCTGCAATTCATCCGCTGCTGGCCCCCGCCCCGCCCCCTCCCCCCCCCCGCCCTGGCCCTCAGCAGCCCTCCCCCCACCCATCACCTTTACCCACCCCTACCTCTTCCTTCTCCCATTATGTAATTTGCAGCTAGTCCCGTCCTGGAAGAAACAAGTTGCTCGGTTGTTTAGTATTTGTATATAATGTTAAAATACAAAGAAATATTAAAAAGCCAGTCTGTCTCTCTCTCGGGCCCCCCTCTCCCTCTTCTGTTCTGAATTGAGGGTTTAGTTTGAAAGTGCTGAGTTTCTCACATCTCCTACTCTGAGCCCACAGGCACGTTTTTTGGCTTTCTTTTCTGCCAGGACATTTCCAGGAAATTCGCCACTGCTTCTTGCTTGTATTAGAAACGTGTGAAAGAATTAGTTTGAAAAGTCCATGAAACATCTAGTTTCTCCCTCTCCTCTCGCTCCCTCGCTCGCTCCATCCCTCCCTCCATCCCTCTTTTCCTCCCTTCCTCTCCCTCCTCTCTCTCTCTCTTCCCCTCCCTCTTCCCCCTCTCCCCCCTCCCCTAGCAGAGCCGCAGGAAAAGAAGAGTATCGGCTTCGACTGCCATCTTTTGGGGATTTGGAAAAACGACTCGGTAGGAAACGGAGGGAGGCGGAGGCGCGGAGGGTGGGGGGAAACCCCCTTATTATCCTGTGTCGGAACTGGCTCCCTTAATCTGATGCTTAAATATTTGATGTGGAAAAATTACCCATAAAATTAGTTACTAACAATTTCAAATTGAAATCACTTATCGAATTATAAACGCATTAAAGCTGTATGGATGGTATTAGGAGTTCCTCGGGAGGCAACGGGTGTCTCCTTGCAGTGCGCCCGGTCGCCGAGTTTCGCCCCGGGGAGAGGCACTCCCGCGGAGCCTGGGGAGGGAGTGGGCAGGGCGGCTCGGCGCTCCGGGCGCCAGTGGTCCCCACCGGGAGATCGAGCCGGCGGCCAGGCCCGAGCGGAGGTTCCGGCTCGCTGGACTCGCAGGGGCGCAGAACAGGGAGGGGAAGGAGCAGTGAGGGGAGGCTTGGACCCCCGGGCAGAGGCGCCTACCCGGAAACTTCGCAGTGAAGTCGAGAGGTTCGGAAAAGGAAAAACACAGCCCCATCCGCCCCCTCCCGACCGCGTCTCCCACGAGGTGCGCATATTTTGCACTCGGCATTGGTTGCTGTGTGCAGCGCCCCCCAAGTCTTCCAGAGGGCAGCAGGAGGGCAGATGCCGGTAGCCCCAGGCTAGGCCGGGCTCCGCGCCCCAAGAGAATATCGCGCGGGCCGCGGTGGCAGCTGCAGAGTGCTGGCCAGGACGCGGCTGCCCTTGCCTCCTGTGGTGCCCGCGTCTGGGTGCCTGGGTGCCTGGGCGCACAGGTCTCTACTCAGAGCCCAGAGCCCCTTGGGGGGGGGGCGGCTTCAGCATCCCCAGTAGCCTCCTTCTTCCTCCCCATCGCAATATGAAAGTCAAGTCTAAGGGTACTGCTGATTTTGTCTCTGGAGACGAGGCAACCACGGGTCGTCGCAGAGGATTCTGGAGAGGCACCTACTTGAGGCCCCTTCCCTCGGAACCGCTCGGGGGTGCTTTGTAGTGGACTAGAGGCTTCTTGATGGATTCTGTTCCCGAAACCCACGGTGACTCTGGGGACCGAGACTCCGAGAGGTTGGGGCCCAGAGGGCACTTGGGACCTGGGCAGAGTCTGCCAGGTGGGTCACGAGGGCCTGGGACTACAGTAGGGGAGCTGTGGGCGGCGCCACAATGCCTTAGGCAGGGGCTCTTAGGAGTCATTTTAAAACCTCTGCAAACTTTCCCCTTACCTTTTGGATCCCAGCAGGCCCTGGACCCATGTGAAAGCAGTAAAAACATGACAGTGTAAAGCTCCCGTGTAGGCGCTTGGACAGCGGGTGGAGTGGCGTGCAGTTGGGTAGTGGGGCGCCCTGCCTGGCCGAGTATTTTCTCTGATCTCGTTCCCCTCTCCTGTACCCCACCCCCAAACCACCCCGCGCCCAGTTGGCTGTTAGGCGGCCCGCAACACTCAGGGCGGCCAGGTGCAGAGACCAAGTGAGGCTGGCCATCCCAGGGCCCGAGAAAGAGCGGTGAGGGAGAGATAGTGGGTAATCGCCCCTTGAAGGAGGAGGCTGATGGCGAGGAGGGGGTGTGGGTTCCTTTTTTGGCCCAACCTGCCAGCCAACGCGTCAGTAACGTTCTCTCCCAAGGCGGAGCTGAAAGGGAAAACAACATACTGTATTGAGCCCTCAGTTCTCCAGCATTTGAGCTTTTCAGAGTCTTTGCTCTAAAAACGGGTACCTCGGGGTCTCGGTGGGGCATTTTAGGGTCCAGGTTCTGGCGGGTCACGCTCGGGGAGGGGGGTCGTCCTTCCAAGCGCTGCCTCCGGCTCGCGGCGCGCTCAGCCCACCGAGGGGAAACACGGGCGGTGAAGCCCTGGAGAAAAGGGATTTAGTTTTAAGCCAGTCTCCCATCGATCAGATCGGTAATTCTTACCCCTGCCCACTCGCAGACACACTCACCTCTACCCTAAAGCATTAAGTTCATTACGCGAGCAATGATTTTAATCTCCAGGCGGAAAACGAGTCCCGGGACTTCACGGATTAGGGAAGCAGTGAATAAAGTCACCTGCTCACGCACCCGCCCCGCTGGCTCCTCCCGGTTGGGGCCTGGAGTGGCAGGGCATGTCGCGCAGGGGTCCCTCGCACCACGCCCGGGCCTGCCCCACAGGGTCAGGAACCCTGTGTCTACTTTCTTCGGGGGTAGCAACCTTGTTCTAGAGTGGGAATGCGCTAGCTCGCTTTCCCCCTCCCCTCCCTTCTGCTTTTCTTCTGCACCCCCCCTCCCCCCGCACCTCCGCGCTCTCTTCCTCCTCCCTTCTCCAAAAGTGGCGAGTTCCCTTCTCGTCCGAACGGTCTCAGGCTCTCTCCCACCCCTCACCGCAGCCGCAGGTCCCGCACTGCAGCCCCAGTGACCCATCCCCTTTCGCGCCCGCCTACTTCACCCACCATCCTGGACATGGGTGGGTGGGATCGCTCAGCGAGGCCCTGTTGAAACCACTTGCTCAGAGTGCCCTGGGTCTTTGAACAGTCGGATTTCTGGATCTTGGGGAGATCCCCGCGCCCATTGATAATTCTATCTTAAAGAAACCCAGCAAAGCGGCAAACACCCCTGGCAGCCGCCTGCTCCCCATCCCCAACCCCACTCCTCCACCCCCCGCCTTGGCATCGGGCAGCGTCTGGCACCGCAGGGAGATGGAGGCAAGCCACGCGCCCCTGTCCTTGCTGGCCGACCCACGAGGCGCCAGCTTGTTCTGGAGACTCAGTTTCCACCAGACAATCGTGAAAGCGGGGAAAATACAACGCAGTGGCAGTGTAAATCCACGTTCCTGCAACCCCCACGCCACCCCAATCCGATTTTCAAGACGTGCATTTTCAGGTAGTCCAAAACTGTGAACAGCGAGCTTTGTGTGTTATCTAGTGGGGGTGGGGATGGAAGAGGAGGAGACTCCCACCGCCCGCTCCAGTCTTTAATGTCTGAAATAACGAAATGCCTGTGTGGCAGCTGCTGCTAGAGCCAAAACTAACTCTTTGGAAGACGGAAAAGAGTGAGAGGCAAAGAAAGACTGTTCATTTTTTTTCCTTTGGTGCCGTTTGGGATGTCATCTGTTTCCTTGGCGACTGTGTTCAGCCCCGGAGCCCCTGGGCTCCTGGATTGTTAGGGGGGAAAAGCATGCTATTTCTGCACCGTCATTTATCACTGTCACCGCATAATGATTCCCCTTGCAGCCCCTTATTGATGTTTGTAATTGCATTATCTCATAAAGGAGGATGATCAATGAAACCGAGCCGTGCATTCTGGGGTCAGAGGAAGCCAAAGTACTGTTTGTTCCCTTTAATACAACAAGTACTCATTATCTTTAGGTCTGCATTCAAAAAATGATCTGGTCTGGGGCTGACCCTGTCGGACATCCCAACACTTTTTAAAAGGCGGTTTGTGTAACCTTTTGCTTAAATGCTAAATCAAGTACCTGTCTTGCATTTCAACGAAACAAGATGCTAAAACGGAATGGGAAAAGCATTTCTTCTTTTCTTTCTGTCTTTCTTTTTTTCGGGAAGGGTGCAATCGTCGGAAGATGCACGCGATTTTACACTGCAACTGTTTAGTGATATCATGTAGAAAAAGCAACTCTGAAGACAGGAGACCCAAGTTATCTGATAGATGGAAAAATTGGGGGTGAGGGGGGTAAAGGTATCTGGGAGCATTTAACAAGGTCGGTACTAAAAGATCGGAATAAAACCACATCCGGTTTAATTAATAAGAGCTATAAACTGAAATAATTCCCCATGATTCTGCCCTTGCTTCTCCCTTTTACAGAGTCATATCTCTTCGGTTTAGATAAATGACTTTTGTGCCTGTTCGATTCTCACAACAACAATAACTAAATCAGTTGCACACCCTGTATATAAAACCGTCTACAAACTCTAGCAAATAAAAAGAAGTTCATTTGTCTGTTAAAGGCAAGTATTTAGTTGAGCAGAAATGTCCCAATAGCATTGAATGAAGTTCATGTAATCCCATGAAAATCAAGTCATCTTGTTGCACTGAAGTAAATGAAAAAATACAAAGGAGGAAAGGTCCAAGTGTAATTTTAAACTAAATACATTATTGGACTGTCAAACTGAAACGTGATTGTGTGGCTGGGATGGAGGGAGTGGACATCAACTTAGCTCACATTTAACTTAAAGATTTTGGAAAGGAAACAAGTATCCCAGGTTTGGTTACCATTTTAATTTGTGGAAAGAGGAGAAATGGAGACAATTCTAATTCATCATTTCAATATAGTAGGGTGAATAACTCCTTCAAAGACAAAATTAAACAAATCGCTTATTTTGAACATTGCAAGGCTGTATTACCAAAAAGAACTTTTCAATCTTCTGAAGATAAATTCTCCCATGTTAATAAGACTACCAGGAAAATAAAGCCCAGGTGTTTATTTTAAAAGTTCTAGAGATAATTTATAAACTAACAATATAAATCAATATTTTAAATAAAAAGATCTAAATGAAAAGCCTTCACCATATGAGAAAATTAGTAGCTAATAAATTAGAGTGTGTTCCAATGTTTGACACCTTAACATAATACCTTAAATTGAATGATGGCAAAAGTCTAAAATATTCCTATGTGGAAAAAGAACTTTAGGAGGAAAGGTTAAAAAAGTTTTAACTGTGTTGAACCATCATTTAATTTTTCCTTAGAAGTCAGATTCTTCTAAGGGGTATTTTCTAGAAATTCTGTCAAATCACTTTGCAATAATATATGTTTTGTATTATTTAAATATTCTGGCACTTTCGTTCTTTGAAAATGCTCAAACTGAAATGGATATACAGCCACACATATATTTAATATAAATGGCATCTTGTTAACATAAAATATTAAAGGGAAAATAAAACTTTAGGCTTTGTCAATTGAGATAGAATTTTTTAGCAGAATACTCTGATTTTCAAAACACAAATAAAACCCCTTGATTTAAACCAATCAACACGTCTTTCTCTTATTTGGTGGGGGATCTGGCATCCTGTACGTTTTCTATTTTTAATATTTAGTGTTATAGCCCACGGTTAAAATAATGAAAAATTAGTCTCGTTTCAGAAATTATTTATTTATGGAACGAACATGATTAAAACATAAACACACACACAAACTGCAGCTGCAACAGAAAAAAAACTTGATTTACGGTTATTAAATCTTTGATCGCCATGTTAATGTTTCTTTTTCTACCTTTCATTTGCATTTTAATCTATCGAATCTTTACAATTTTGCTGCCTCCTATTTCAATGATTGATTACAGATCTGAAATAAGAAAAACCAAGCCCAGCTTTCTTTTTCCTTTCTTTTCTTCGCTTTCTCTTTTCTTTTTCTTTCTTTTTTTTTTTTTTTTTTTTACCCCCTCCCCTTCGCCCTGGGTAGATTCCTGAAACTTACTCTCAATGCTAATGTAGACAGGACAAATTAATTCTCCTCTTTTAAATGTCAAAGATATAAATAAAAAATGTTTTCGGTCCCAAACGTGAATATTTTCCCAGCCGCTTGTTTTCGAGTCGTAAAAGATCATCCCAGCAAAACGCAATTAACATCGAAACAGACACACACACACACACACACACACACACACACACCGTGGATTTTTGTTGTTAGTGAGTTAAAGGAAGGTGAGAAGTTCATCGTCCCTTCACTATCAGTAGCTTGGCCGGCTTCTTTCTCTCTCACACACACTCAAGAGATTTGGTCCAGAGTTCCATCTGTGATCTAAGTCACAAACAAACAAAAACAAGCCTGGCGGGGGCTTGTGCTTAAGTTGATTTCTTGAGACAAGCAGTATAAAGACAAAAGGGGAAGCGACGCAGGTCTGTTTGTTTTCTTTCCCGGCTCACCCACTGCCTCTTTGCCCCCTTCTCCCCTCCACCCTCCCCACACTCCCTCCCCCGGATTTCCATCGCTCCGCGGATAAGACGGTCATTTGCTGACCGCTTTGCCCACACGCAGCACTTTTCGCGCTAGCAGGCAGGCAAGTGTGGCTCTGGGTTTGGAAGGCGCCGGCCGGACGCAGGCTGGGCTCCATCTCCCAGCCGGGCTGAGGGTCCCTGGGGCCCTGAAAGCCTCGCGCCCTAAACAGATTGCGTCTCCCGCCTGGCTGGGGTCCGGGCCGCGGGGCGAGCCGCCTACCTAACTGTCGCACCCAGGGGGTGAGCCCTAGGTGTGAGAGCAGAGGCCGGTGGGCGTGCGCGCTGGCTCTTCCGCTGGCCCGCGCGGCTGGGAACCTGAAAGGTACTCCTTCACCCCCGCC
Source organism: Tadarida brasiliensis (assembly GCA_030848825.1). NCBI lineage: Eukaryota > Metazoa > Chordata > Mammalia > Chiroptera > Molossidae > Tadarida > Tadarida brasiliensis. The sequence goes on along the minus strand of CM061270.1, from coordinate 32,324,589 downwards.
CCCTCGGCATCTGCTCCGGGGGGCTGAGCCCCCTCAGTGGGCTTTTAATGCCCGAAGACACAGGGGATCCAGCAGTTAAGCGAGGACTGACTTCTCAGGCGGGTCCAGGCTGTTCGCCCGCGTCCGCGTGTAGCGCGCGGTGCCTGGGCTTAGAGCGAGAGGAGAAGACAGAGGGATGGGACCCCATCCCCGAAATCTGTACTGGGTCAGGCACACCATCGAGAATAAGGGTGAGGGCTTGGAGAGGTAGACCTAGCCCAGGCATAGTCTCTTCAACAAGACCCTTGAACTCAGTGCGCACCCAAGGGCGTGCTGGTCATGGGGTCACAGACCATCTTCTGTCACCCAGAGTCTTCGTTGCCCCCTTTCTCCTAGAGACACCGTGGGTGGCTGCCCCGAGGGGGGCGATCTTCATTCACGTGGAAGCACAGGGCGGATAAAGTAAAGAGGTGGGGTGGAGGGGGAAGACATTTGATCCCGGCCAACCCTTTGTCTTGAAGCAGATTAGGCAGCCTAGAAATAGGAGGAAAAAACAGAAAGTCTAGACAGGAAAACTTATTGTGTTCACCAAATATAAAAATGAGCCAAGCGGTCGGGTACCTCAAGGGGTGAAGATAGATCCTTGTAGACAAGTGGGAAGACAAGACTGGGAAGATTTAAAGTGAAAGAAACGGCAGATTATTAAGAAAGTAATAGTATGGTGTCCCATACACTACAGTTTTATTGTTGGGTAGTAACTACCCGATTTATTTATTGCCAGGGCTATATAATAGAGATAATGACCACAAACTCAAGATAAATTTTTAGGCGCCCGGCTGGACGATTCTTTTTTATTTAAGACAGCGAGTCTGAAAGGTGAGCCTCATCTCCTCCCCTCCTCAAAGATCCGTCTTGCTTTCTACCATATTATAAGCATGACATGCAAATAAATAAATGCTGCTGGGTTTGTGTGGGTAGGTCTGCAGGATTTATTTCAGGTGAGAGAGGAACATACACGGAATATGAATTTCCACAGGAGCTGCGGAGTGATTCCGTCCCTCTCCTTCTTGGTCGCCCTCTCCTCCTGGTCTCCCTCCCTTTCTGTGGGAGCAGAGAGCGTCCCCTGATAAAAAACATTAATGTGTCATGTCTCAACTCCCTGTTCCTTGACATATAGGTCTGGGGAGGGATGAGGGGCAATGAAAAATGCAAAATGCGTCCCCAAAGTAGGTTGACTTGCTGGGACTGCTTAAAGAGATTCCTGCCGACAAAGGGAAGGGTGAGTTGTAATTATGACTTCCAGTAGGGGGGCAGTATAGGAAGTATGTTAATATCATTTTGAAATTTACAAAGCGATGCAAAAAGTTTGCTGTCCCGGATCTGGTATGGGCCCTCACCCGCTGAATAGATCCCAAGGGGAACCACCTGGCTTTTGGGACCTGCCCGCCTTTCTTGGCCCTCAGTTTTTCTCCCCGAGCCGGGTAAACAATCCTATAGTCAGGTGATGGAATCACAGATGACCTTGCTCGTTGACCGCCAAGGTCAGAAAGGAGCGGGCGGCCTCAGGTGTTGGCTCCATCTGACGCAATGGCTGCAATAATAGTCACCCGGCTGGCCTTTCACGCCGCGGCCGCGGAGAGCTCCTCTCCCCCCACCTGCGCTCTGCCAAGACCCAGGCAGAGCCGGAGGCTGGCAAGATGAAGTCAGCATCCTCTTGGATACTCTTTTTCTTCCTCATTTTTTGGGGCAATATTCATACATATAATGTTTCCGTCTCACAATAGCCACTTATATTCAAAACGTCCTTTGATCTGTATTTAGCCCAAAACAAAACAAAACAAACAAACAAACAAACAAAAACACCTGACAGTGGAAAAAGCGCAGAGGAAACGGGAGGGGCGGTCCCCTGCGGTGAGGCAGAAAGGTGTGTTCTGTGGCGGGGAGATAGAGACCTAGAGGCAGCCGGAGTAGAAGGGGCGGGGGAGGTGAGGGGAGAAAGCAGAGCCAGCTGCCAGATGGAAGAGAAGAGGCCGGTCCTGTAATTTGCTGGTTTGTGTAAGGGATGATATTATGAGGCTGAGAACCAGAACAGTCCTCGTCAATCTTTTACAATATTGGTGTCATTCAAGCACAACTTTATCTTTGAACCAGAATATCTGTTTCAATGATTTCCATAAGCACATAAATTATAATCTTCAGAGCCTTCAATATTTCTTTCGGTACTTTATTAAGTGTTATTGCAGAGACCATTTATGAAGTGAATGATTCAACTTTTAATCTTCTGAACATTAAAGTGTATTCCACTGAGTTTCCTTTTCCAAATAATCTAAAATAACAAAAAGGAACTAAGCTCATTACATGAAAAAGTGACAAGCGTTTTACTCTCAGCCTGGCAAGTTGCCTTACTCACTTCAAAGGATGATAAACTAATTGTTTCCAGAGTTTATAAGTAATTAAGCTATTATTCGGGGAATTTATGTAACAGTTTTATTCACAATAGAAATTTCTGGTTAAAATAGCCAGAGACAAGTCTTCAAAAATACAAGATTTTAACAATGAAAAAAAATTATGGCCTTATTGTTAATAATGAGAGCTAATTTTTATTTTTAAAAGCATTGGAAAATGTATACAAATATAGTTTTCTTCTGATAGGTGGAGGTCATTATGTATAATTCATGCTGAAAGGAAAATGAACATGTAATGACTACCAAAGATTAAAACATCTGTAACTATCAAGTTAACTTTTAAAAAGTTAATTTAAAAAAACATTCTGCTTGATTCCTCTAATAATGTCAAGTAGGAATATATGTATATAGTATCCTTTTAGAATTCTACATAGAAAGTTAAAAAACAAATAATTTTAGCATTTTAAATAAATTTTTGGTGCCTAGATATTAAGAATTGATGCCAAGGAATGACTGCTGAGTGCTTGAGTTTCTTCAATTTTGAAACAGAGAAAGGTACTTATTCACCCTTAGATTAAAAGAGAATACTTTAGAAAAATCTTTTCAAATCTATTAAATTCAAACAAACACTTCAACTCATGTTTGTCATTTAAAAATAATTAGGTTTGCTCTAACTGAAATAATATTCATTAAAAGAAAAATACCTTTATAGGAAGTGATGAACTATTTTGTAAATTTCAGCAAAATATATGACACTGTAGTTTAACAGACATTATTTATATATGTAACAATTTACTATTTTTAATGTTTTTCCATCAAGATGGTATCAGCTCTGTTTTTGTTTTCAGAAAACAACCTGTTTTATTGTCACATGAAGAATTAAAAATCTTAGAGTTTTTATGTTAGAAGGAAACATATTTTGAAGAATAATAGCAGGATATAAAAGTGAAAACCAAGTGAGGGACTGTAAAATCTTATTTGAAATAAAATAGATCTTCTGGAAGCTTTTGCAAAAATTGGAGTATGTGCTGGTTCAATATCCACTCCCGTCACCACAGAAAGTGGGGTTGGCTCTAACAATCATTAGAGTGGTGGACTCCCAGCATAGTAAACATTATTTAGGGCATAGCCACTCGTTTCAAGTAAAATTCCTCCAAAGCAACAGTCTGGAGTTTTCTGGAAATTGTCTATAAAATATTTTGTATATTTAGGGTCATTGTTGTTTTGGAATCTGTACACTGTGGCAAAATAGATCTGGCATCGTGTCACAATGTCTGATTCAGTGTTTGCTGTACTGTGTTTTCTTTATTCCGATAGACTTTTACTAAAAACAAAAACTGAAGTCCCTAGTTAGCAGTAATGCAATCCCAATTGTCTAACACCGTGTGATAATTGACCTTCTGGACACCAGGCACACTTGGATTCACTTTGGGACACTTAGCTGTTTGAACTGGCTTCATTACAGGAGGACAATGGTGACTTTGTTGCTAGTGGCACCTGCAGTATTTCACACCACACGTGGGCCACACCTTGCCAAGACAGTCGCCACCGCGAATCACACCAGAGCAGGAAGTCAACTCTGGGCAAATTTTATAATGTGAGATACGCTGTTATGATTAAGGAGGAATGAATTCTTTTTGCACATCCCTCCACAGTCGTAAGGGTTAGAAGCCCGTTTTCTGGTTTCCTTGCACTAAAAATATTGCTGCGACAACTTTGTGTTGAAGTTTAATGGCTAAGGATCTTATGGTACGATGAATTCAAGATGTCCATAATAATATAGTCCAGATAGAGAAACACTGTTGTTCCTCATCTGTGCCCACGTTCAAAAGGGTCCTCCAGTGAAAGCCACAGTGGTGGTGGTTGGTGGGGAGGGGTGCTAAGTCTGTGACCAGACTTCCGGGCACTCTCTTAAGTAATCCTGACTCTATTGCTAGAACGTGATGTAATTTATCTTCCATGAGTCTTTTTCCTAATCTCTAAATGATATTCGTATATTTCTGTTTTGCAGATCACTTTGCGTTGTGAACATGGTAGGGAACTGCTTTCGATTCGGTTGAATATTATAATACACTCCGTCTCTCAGAGAGTCCCAGATTCTTTCCAGAGGACTCCTGACTCATAAGGGAATACTTCTCTGTCCTCAAAGTTCTCAGGGTCTCTTAGAATTCTGAGACGCTTCCCTTTGATTTTCCCTGCCTGGCTGCCAGAAGTGAAGTGACAGTGCCTATTGTTCCAAAGCATTTGCTGAGTGCAATTAATACCTTTATTGATTAAGTTGCTTCACCGAAATAAAAGGTGACTTTTCCACCAATGACTGGACTGAGATCCAGCACCTGAGAAACAGCGTGCCGGACTCCAAGGAGAAGAGCAAAGCCCAGCTGCTACAGCACCTCCCGACTTATAAAAAAATCCACAGATTTACTGGTTTTCATTTAAATTCCGTGTTATTCTAGTCTGGAGCATGCCTTAAATCTTCATGTACTTCTAGCCTATTACATCAAATCCTTTTAAAGGCTGAAAAAATTCCGTGTGTATGCACGTGTGTATAATTTAAAATTGTGACCACCTACTGTACCCTGAGCAGCAAGCAGGACATGGGGGGAGGGGGGGTTGCTGAGATTGACGGGACATTGGCTCTGCCCTCAAGAGCTCATCGAGGGGTGGAGCTCCTAAGAAAAACCACAGTCTCAACCCACAGCGGTGCACACAGGTGTGGTGGGAACACACAAGTTAAGCCAACAACCTGGAGGAAGGCAGACCCCAAAAGCCTTTGTGATGGGCTGAGGTGAGAAGGAGTCGCGATCAGGAAATGGTTTTATGTCTGAGTTCAACCAAGAAAACAGAAGCCACTCTGAGTGTATGCAAGGGCAGCCAGGTGGTGGTGAGGCCCCCACTACTGAGAGCTGAGCACTCAGGGGAGAAGCTGTTGCCCCAGGCTGACCGGAGGGACAGAGGGAGCAGGAGAGTACCAGCCTCCCGGGCAGGGGCACCTGTAGATGTGAACCAGGGCAGGCACGTCTAGTGGGAGCTGGAGCTACGGAGAAGATGAGAAAGGGACACCGTTCTGGACTCTTTTCTTTCACTTTATAATCTGTCACCAGGACCTCCTTTGGGTAAAACCAGCAAGAAATCAGCAGACACAGAACCCAGGAGACACAGGATCAGCCCCTGAAATGTGGAGCGGAGTGAGGACTCGCTTTGAAAAGCAAACCGGTCCAGGAGCAACAGAGCTTCTAGGCAGACGCTACCCTCCAGTGGCCTTCTTGTTTGATGTTTCCAAGTGAAGAGCATTATTGTTCGTTGCTGAATGTGCTCATTTGAGAATGCTGAAGGAGGAGAAGGGTGTTCCAGGCAAGAGCACTGTGTTGGGAGAGAAGGTGGCTTCCTCTCCCTAAGCATGTTCTGTTAGGTGGGAGATTTTGTTGCCAATAGTAGACAACATCACTCTTCTTCATGTTTCCATACTTGACAAACGACACAATCACAACATTCCACAACTGCTTTAGGCACCTCCGAGATATGGATGTGTATCATAATACATCATGCTAGTAGAGTGACTTAGAGATTGTAGTCATTAAGCAGTGTCTTAAGATAAGATGCGTGAGCTAAATAAAAGTCTTAACCAGCATCAACTCTGGATTTCTAGTTGCAGACTATCCACATGCTCTGTGCAAGGCATGCGATGGGAATATTTTTCCTCTGTCATCAAATGGATTAGATACTTTTACACCTGGTAGTATTTTCACCTGTTGTTGGTTATAAAAACAAAGAAAAAGGTAAACATGTATTTGTCTAGCTGGGAACAGGGCAAATGAGGCAAAGAGCTCCACTGAGTAGATTCAAGTAACTACGTATCTGACGTGTTCTCTTTTCTTTCGGAACAAATGAAATCGGAGAGCTCCAAATAGGTAAAGAGGTGCGTTCTCTGAATTTTGCCTTATAATGAGAACAAACCAGCACCTCTAAACTAACAGTACGGGGCAGAAATAGGGTCCGAGGGGATCCCAAACTACATGAGTTTGGTGAAAATCTGAAACTCGGCTTGGGCTGGGAAATGTATTCATATCTCATCTGAAATTTGATACAGCTGGGCTCAAAAGTCTCCATGAATGGGGCTGAGGGTTCGGGCAATAGGAGTGTTATGGGCTGAATTGAGTCCCCCTCAAATTCATTTTGAAGTCTTAACCCCCACCCAGTACCTCAAAATGTGACTGTATTTGGAGATAGTGCCTTTAAAGAGGTCATCAAGGGCAAATGAGCTTATATAGGTGGGTCCTGATCCAACTGTACTGGTGTCCTTAAAAGAAGAGAAAGAATTCACACAAAAGGAGACACAGAGGAAGGAGCATGTGAGGACACGGGGAGAAGGCAGCCGCCTGAAAATTAAGGAGAGAAACCGCAGAAGAAATCAAACCTATCAATAGTTTGATTTTGGACTTCCAGGCACTGGAACTGTGAGAAAATTAATTTCTGTTGTTTCCTGCCCCGAGTCTGCAGTACTTTGTTATGGCAGTCCTAGCAAATGAATACAGGGAGATCATTTACAGTTTGAGTGCCTCGAGAATCTGAGAACGAGTATATGCATCCGTTTCTCTAAAATATAAAAACCAACCAAGGAGATGTCTGCTCAGAAAACTACACTTACCTCCACTCTATTTATCTAGCAAATACTTTTGCAGTGTTTACCACTGTACCCCCAGATTTTTGTGAACCTCATTTACAGCACAGTGCACCCCTATCTGTGTGAACTCCATTAGAGTCATTTTAAAATACAGTATGTTTCAAGTGGCAAGGCTACATTTTTTATGAAGTTTGCTTATGGAGTCTGTAGGCAGCGTTTTCATTATGTTTGGGAGGAATTAAACCTGCATCTGAGCACAAAGGTTAAGTCAATGATTTTACTCCCTTCATTATGTGAAATCCAGGCCAGTCATCCTATCTGGTTAATTCTCTTTAGTATTTAGAATATCTCAGGTTGATTCTAATGTTTGGCACTTTTAATTAAAAATGATTTTCTAAAATCCTCCTAGGCACACGATGTTGACAGGAGAATCTCCATGGCATCAAGCTCTATGTTTCTGTGAATAATATGTTGATATCAGATTTTACTGAAAATGTTGCAGGAGACCAAACACAGATCTGACATTCTCTGCAAACGTATCTGTGGCTGCTGACTTCGAATAATCTACCTTGATTTGCAGGGTCTGCTTGAGAGAAACAATGGCAGGTAACGTTTGCCTCCCATGAATTTTCCTGGTTGTTGTTCTCGGGAATAAGATGGGAGATTGGAAGATGGGAAATTATACCAACGAATCCTAGCATTCTCATCTGCTTATTCTGTGACAGTGGTGACATCAATCACAGTGAGCATCAGTTTATTCACCTGTAAAATAGGGATGAATTCTATCTGCCAAGCCTACCTGACAGGTGTTTGTGAGAATGAAACTAAGTAATGAAGGTCTCTGGTGCTTTTAAAAATATGTTACACCAATTTAAATCTTATCATTATTACTGCAGTCACCACTAAATGGATGAACTGATGACCCTCGTACTTTGCTTTCTCACATTCTCAATGCCGTAGCACGTGGGCTCCCTTCGGGGATGACAGTCACAGGAGACATGGGGGCCCCTTGTTTGATGCGAGTCCCCAGAAGTATACCTTGTTACACCGTATTTCAGAGAGTGTCTACTGAAGCTTGATGTTGACTTTTGTTTTCAATCTTACATCAGGCAGTGCTTCTTTTTCTACTGACTTGCCCACGGTTTCATATTTTTTTAATAGCCAGTTAAAGATGTACATGTGACCTCGAATGGAAATCTCCAGAACCTTATGTCAAATTAGATGCAATGTATGGGAACGTGCCTGCTGCAAGTACGGGGGGACAAGCTCCTTCTCGGGGCTGCCTTTCTCGAGGCCTGTGCATCGCGGGGCTGCTGATCCCCAGGCGCCGCTTTGGCTCCGTGTCTGCAACGCGCACTGAGCGGACTCCAGCGCGCAGCGCTCACTTCCTGCGTGGGGCTGTCGGTGGATGTCCGCTAATGTCAGATAATTCCCGAAAAGTGCTGCTTTCGAACCCAAATTATATTCTGGAAAGTTAGCCAAATCATCCAGTTGGCTTGTTTTGTTTTATTTTTTAACCTTGACGGTCAGGAGTGTGAGCACACTGAATGTGTGTGTGGGGGCGGGGATTAAGTCCTCACTGTGGTCATTGCTGGGGCTGGAGGCTCGGCATCAATTCAGAGGGGAGTAAAAAAAAATTTTTTTTAATTTTTTTCATTTTTCTTTTTTTATTTATTTGAGAGAGAGAGAGAGAGAGGGAGAGAGATATAAGCATCGATGAGAGAGAACATCGATTGGCCGCCTCCTGCATGCCCCCAATTGGGGATTTGGTCCACAACCTGAGCATGTGCCCTGACCAGGAATCGAACTGGTGACCTCTTGGTGCATGGGTCGATGCTCAACCACTGAGCCACCGGCCAGGTGGGACTTAAAAATGTAAAACCTCTATTATGGAAAGTTTTCAAATACATACAAAAGTAGAGACACTGGCACAGCAGATCCCCATGTGTCCATCATCCAACTTCAAGAATTAGAATTAGAACTTTTTGCTTTTGTTACTTTTGTTTTATCTACTTCTCTCTCTTTTTCTGGAATATTGTCAGTAAAACACCAGGTCTCCTCTCTTTTAAATACTTCAGAATCTATCTTTAATTAAACATGTTTAATGTTTCTTTAAAATAATTTTCATTTTGATATAATTTTAAATTTATAAAGAACTTGTAAGACTAGTGCAAGGAATGTCTGTAATTTGTTAATCCTTTACCCAGATATCACTGGTTGTATACATTTGACTTTTGCTTTATCATTTCCTCTTTCTTGTATTTAATATATAATTTGTTTTGAACCCTTTAAAATTGAGTTGGTGACATTGTCCCCCTTTCCTACTAAATCCTTCAGTGTGTATGTTCTCAGAACAAGGATGTTTTCACATATAAGTACAGAATAATTATTGAAATCAGGAAATTTAACATTGATGCAATATTATTATTTAATCCACAGTCCATATTTAAATTTCATCAATTGCTGCAACAATGTCCTCTATATTATTATTTTTCCTGACCTAAAGTATAATCCAGGATTGTACATTACATTTTACATGTCATCTCTCTTTAGTCTCCTTAAACTGAGGACAAAAAGCTCCTCAGCCTTTCTTGGTCTTTCTTGACATTTTGAAGAGTGCAGACCGGTTATCTTGAGGAATGTCCCTCAACGTTGTGGAATGTTGAGGTTTATCTGATGTTTTCTCGTGATTGGATTCATAAGGAATTGGATTCAGCTTATGCATTTTTGGCAGGAGCATCACGGAAAAGATTAGGCGCCCTCAGTGCATGGTATCCAGTTGGCATGGGGTGTCCCTTTGTTGCAGTATTGGCGACGTTAACTTTGTTCACTAGATTAAGGTGTTGTCTGCCAAGTGGGAAATAGTTTGAAATTATTATGTCAATATCCTATTCCTCATCAAACCTTTATTTACCGATTTTCACACCCACTGATGATCTTCTAACTCCACCACTTTCATATATTTATTAGTTGGCATTCTATTGTAGGAAACAGCTTTTCCCTTTTCCTCCTTTATTTATTTATTCATTTATTTCTATCAGTGTGCACTAAAGGATTCTTGTTTTATTTCTTTATTTTTCTTTTTCTTTAATCCTCATCTGAGGATATGTTTTTATTGATTTTTTAGAGAGGGAGGAAGTGGGGAGAGAGAGAGAAAGAGGGAGAGAGAAACATCGATTAGTTGCCTCCACTATGTGCCCCAACGGGGGAGGGAACCCTTAACCTTTTGGTGTCCAGGATGACACTCTAACCAACTGAGCCACCCGGTCAGGGTGGGATTATTATTTTATTTAATGAGTTCTGCTTCATTACTACATTATTTCTTATGATGCTATTATTTCTCAGATGTAATCAGTGGGAGTCCTCACTGCCTACTGTGTCTTTTTAATGTACCTTAAAAGGAGGCTTAACTTGGTAACTTCCATGTTGAAGGGGAGACTGAGTTCGATCATCCTGTTCACTTGCAAGTAGCCAGTAGCCACAGGAACAATGTAGTTTCCGCCCAAATCTTCCAGGTTTGCAGCATATTCCTAGAATGAGTTCCTAGGTCAGTTGAGGAGCGTGATGAAGACTCAGGCGCACTCAGTCAGGGGGAAAGCCTGTTGTTAGCCTCCTAGTTTGGGGCCCTGATGGTGGCTTTCACAGAAAGTGTTTCCCACTGAAAAGTCAAGCAACGGGTTTCCTAATTTCTGGCTTCTTTCTAAAACAGGTTTCTTGAGCCAGTTAATTGAACATAAATTACAATTGACCTTGGAGGGATTAACTTGCATTTTGGGGTCATCTCAGCTGTATAGTTATTTGGGTGCTTTCTGACTGCCTGAGCTTTTATATACTTTTCAGCTAAGTTAGAGATGAAATGTACCACTCAGGGACATTACAAGAATTGTTGACCTTCTCCGGTCAGTTTGAGGTCAAGGAATTAATGTAGAGAATTACCAGAAGATCTATAAATACACATGTTTTTTACATGAGAGGTATCATTAAAAAATAATGTTCATTTTACTTAACTGTTTCAGATCCATGTGTAATATTTAAATGGTTGTCATGTAAAGGAAATTTTAGTTTGGAGCACAATAAAAATTGCATTTAGAATAAAATTTCAAAAACGACACTAGCCATAGGTTTTCTAAAATTCCATTGTGATTGAGCCATTTTAACATTAAAGTATATTGGATGATAAGCCCCATGTTTAAAAGAAGACTTATTTATGTCAAAGGCTGAAAACATTCTTCTGAGGTCAGTCTAGTGCAAAAAGTAATCATTGTAGCCTGTGTCCTAAATGTTTCTCTGCCTCTTTGGGGTATCAAGAGGTTGACTTGGAAATCGGCATGCCAGATTCTTCCTGGTGAATCAGTGGAAAGAGCATGGTCTTTGGAAACACCGATCTGTGACCAAAAAATGCCACTGCCATTGATTTGTTCTCTACCTTTCACAAGTCCTTTTGCCATCTCAAGCATCGGCTTCTCCATCTGTCAATAAAGGTTCAGAACTTGTAGGGTCAGTGCAAAGAATAAAAAGCGGTATAAAACTTTAATATAAAATACAGTGCTGGGCACGGAGGAGGCCCCCAATGAATGTACTTCTCTTCCTCCCACGCTTTCTTCTAACAGCATAATGATCACCATGTTTCATTCATTGTTTACCATGTGCCAGACTCTGACCTCAGTCTTTACGTGTACTACTTGTGAGAGAGGAATTATTATTTTCAATATACAGATGAGAAAACTAAGACCTAGAGACTGAGGACCCTTGACCAGGTGTTGGTACTGGGATTTCAAGTTTGATGCTGGAGTTTAAGCTCTTAATCATCATGCCCTTATAACTGTGACTCGTTCAGACCGTGCACTTTCATAAATATTGAGTAGTAAGTAACCCATGGGTTTACACAATATTATTAAGTGGATACAGTTGAAAGCCTTCAGTTGTGGAAAGGGAGAACTAAAAACCTGGGCTAGAAACAGAAATAATTAAGAATGCAGGAGGAAAAAAAAAAAAAAAACCACACAGGGAAAGGTGAGAGATACACTTACTAGGCCAACAAGGCTGAACCCTCTGTATCTCTGGAGCATGTGGTTGTTTGTGTTACTCTAAATCACAGTTTAAAAACAGGCACGGTAGTAGTCCTAATAGCTACTCTTCATTGAGCATATGTGCTTCATGGACTTTTGACTTTAAGGTTACAGCAAACCCATACTTATTCCCTTGCTTTCGAGTAAAGAAACCGAGAATTGGGGAGGTTAAGGAGTATGCAGACTTTCCATGCCAAAGTCCTATCTGTGTGACGTTCAAGCCCCAAGTCCTATCATTCCTGTGCTTAACACAGAGGCCAACAGGTTTCCTGGGTCCCTGGCACCACCACACCATCGTCCTTACCCTAGAATGTCTTCAATGAGCTAAAAGAATTGGCAACAGAAGCACACTTTATTTTCCTGCTTGGAGGTTGTTTTTTACTGGGTTCTAAGGAAGTGACCTGGCCTTCTGGTGCATGGGACTACACCCAACCAACCCAGCCACACCGGCCAGGGCCCTACCTCTAATTTTACTTGAGAAGGAGGAAACATCCTCCCTCTCTCTCTTCCTCCTTCCCTCCCTCCCTTCCTCCCTCCCTCTTTCTCTCCTTCCTCCCTCCCTTCTTCCTTCTTTCTTTCCTTTGCCCCATCCTCCCCTCTCCTTCCTGTCCTTCCTTCTTTCCTTCCTTCCTTCCTTCTTTTCTTTCTTGTTTGTCACTGTTTCTTTTTTATAAGCAACCAAATAATTCTAACCACAGTTCCCAGAAATATGTCTAACTTCCTTTGGGCACATTTGGATGTTTGGGGAAAGCCTGCAAAGCTCTGAGCCTCCTGGCTCAGCATTTAGTTGAATATGCTTTAACTTACACATTATTAAGGTATCATGGAAATACACACAGTTGAACATTTGGGGCCTTTATATCCTTTAACATCTTTTTGAGTTAAAGCACTTTTAGCAGTTAAAACACATTAACAGCATATTCCCAGTGTTTTCTTTTTTTCTGACTGTTTAATTCAAAGAAGGATGCATTTGGAAGAAATTAGGGTCTTGCTTCCCTAAGCTCTTCCTATCAAGTCCATCAAAGACACATAACATTTGTGATCATGCTACAAACAGATTTAGAATGGGTATGATGTTTTTCTGATAAAAATTATTGCATCAAACAAAACTCAAAATTTACTCCAGGTGTGAGTCCTTCCCCTCCCCCCCATTCTTATTTTAACATCAAGCACAAAACTGACATGAGCTAGTCCTTTGCTCCCGATATACTGAACTTTGGGACAAGTGGAAGGTTTATTGGGAAGACACAGTTTTGTACTTGAGTACCTGGGTTGGTGGAAATGAGCTTTTCACTTCAATGTCATTTATTTAAAGACAGTCAAATACCATAGTCTCCTGGTTACTATATTTATAATTATTTTTACCTTGGCAAAAAATAATTTGGTGAAAATATTTTATATATCTCCTTTGTTGAATGAAAGAGTTAAATAAGATCAAACCAAAAAAAAAAAAAAAAAAAAGAAAGAAAAAGAAAAAGAAGAAAGAAACTCCAAACTTCACCCCAAAGCCTTATAGAGACTAATATGGAGAGAATATTTAGAGACCTTGGCAAAAGGACGTGGAAATTTGAGCAATTGTCTAATAATTCAGTCCAAAATGGTTGAGAATGTTTATTCTGTTCTTAAATCTTGATTGTCTGGCCACATGATAGGTTAGATGACCAAATTTTCCAGAGAAAAGCCTTAAAGCTTCCCTTAACTTTGTCTGTGGAAATGTGGTGTATACGCAGCAAGCAACCACCACTCGTAGCTATTTATTGAAAATACACCATTTGCATGGCATTGCATTAGCTTTGGAGTTGCAAACGTGTTCTGTTAGTTAAGTGAGGATAATTAATGGAATCATTAGATCATTCCATTTCAGCATTTGCAAGAAATTTAGATATGTCTCCCCTAGCATCTTGTTTCAGATGTGGAAACTGAGACCCAGAGATTTCCCACAGTCACACAGCGTTTACATGAATTCCACTGTTAAAGCATAATGTTTCACACTTTCTACTTATTTTCTAAAATGGTCCAGTGAAGAAAAAGAAGCTTTTGCCCTTCAGTTCGAATTTGGTCCTAATTATGTTTAGCATCATGATTTTTCTTCCATAAAAATTTACCCAATGAAAGAATTGTAATCTCAGAACCTTCCGAAAGTGAGTTCACTGATGCTTACGGAAAGTTATATATCTGCAAGAGACATGGGCTAGGTGTAAAGACTTCCTCTATTTTAAGTGATAGCTCACTAAGCCATGCAGAAAGGCAGAAATAGCAAAACTGCATATTGATTCCAAAGCAAATCAACTTAAGTGTCTTCTATGGACATATAGTCAGATAATAAAACTCAAGGAAATAATGGATGCTCTTCTGTATTTTCAGCAGAACTGGGGGAATCTCCTTTACATTTTGCATGTCGCATGGAAATAAGGCTCCTGAAGTAACCATTACGTCTTTTCATGAGTGTTTATTAAGAAGCTCCAAACATCTCTTAGTAATAAATCGGTTGACATATCTGTAGGTTTAAATCTTTTATTAGTTACTGATTAACTTAACGGCTCTGCCTGACAAAACTTCATAATAAATAAGCCAACCAGAGAGCACCTCACAATCAGACCAACTTTGTTTAAAGGATGATCACTAAAACGTGATTTACGTGCTAATGAATTTCGCAATCAGCATGTGGTGTGTGCAAGTGTCAACATGAATCTGAAACGTACAAATCGGAAGACGCTGAAGTTATTAGAAATCACACTCAATGCAACTATTTTTAATTAAAAAGAAATATGTCACGTTCATATTTAGCAGCAGCATTATGGCCTATGAAAAGGATAACTCAGGTTTGCTTTTTGAACACATCCTAACAAAACATGACTCTTGTTGCTTGGAAGGTTAATGATTCCTTTTCAGGATCAAATTACTTGTTCTACTGACTGAAATCATAAAAAAAAAGTCAAAATAAGAAACTGTATTTTATATATACATGTAAACCATGTAAATAGACAAGGTGATTGATGATGATATGTCAGTAAGAAAAGTTGCTTGTAGATCTTTTTTTTTTTTTTTTTCGGTTTGACCAAATTCTTCTTAGAAAGCCTATATAAATCACTGACTTTTCTGTCTCTGTTTCAATTAATTAAATTGTTGACAGTAAAATTGTAACAAAGTAGCTTTAGGATAAAAAATGATTCCCAGATCTTTCCCTATAAAACTTTAAAAAAATCTTGAAGAACTTAAGTTTTAAACATCTGTCTGGACAGATGTCAGAATGCATAGTGTTACACCATTATGCTGTGTAAGTATCTGACACTATGTTATTACTCTTCAGTTAAATATTCACAGTGAGATTTTATGATCTTTTTAGAAGAAAACTTGCATGAGAGAATAACCTCATCGTGCACACCATAATAAGCACTTTAAATGAACGAATCCCAGGTTAAACAATGAAAAATAACTTGCTGTGCTAGTTTTTACATCTTATCTCAGTCACCTGGGATTTTTCTATTGAGATTTAAAAAATCATTCAACAGCATGTAATGGTTGTAATTTTATTAAAATTACATTATTAATTCGGACTATTTTCCTGGAAAGAGAATTTTAGTCGAAGTTTTATATATAAATAGGGGAGAGAATGACATCTAGGAAGAAAATATGGCACTGCTCACTCCTAATTGTTGTAGAGTATGTGTTACAAGCATTATTTTTCAAGAAGGGAAAGAGGAAAACTATCATGCTATGAATGCAGCAGTGATGTAGTCAGCAGGACGCCATTGACAGAGCACCGAGATGTTGGTACATGACTTCATTTTGTGTTCCCCTAGCCCAAATCCTCTAGATGAGGTGCAGTTAGTGTATTTAATGAATATTTTCACATTAGGGTTATAACTGCCTGCAAAAAAAAAATTGTTTTTAATGTGATTAAGGAAGCAAAACTTCTCTCCCTAGAATTTACTAGCCCCCTTTGCAGTAAATACATCCCCTAAACAATCACAACTGCCTTATATTTCCAGGAAGAATTCTTTAACAAAACACTGTAATTTTGTGTCAAAGAAACTAACAAAAGCATGAGCTGTTTTATTTAATGAGATGTGAACGAAAGTGTGAAGGTAAAAAGACAGGTTCGAGGTTGGAGGATGGCGAGGTGAGACCGCTATTCTAGTACAAAGGAAAAAATCCCTGGAAACGTCATGGCTGAGAGCAACGGAATCCTCCTGCCTTCCTTTTCCCTCCTTTCTTCCTTCCCTCCTTCCCTCCTTTCTTCCTTCCCTCCTTCCTTCCTTCCTTCCTTCCTTCCTTCCTTCCTTCCTTCCTTCCTTCCTTCCTTCCTTCCTTCCTTCCTTCCTTCTTTCCTTCCTCCCTCCCTTCCTTCCTTCCTTCCTTCCTTCCTTCCTTCCTTCCTTCCTTCCTTCCTTCCTTCCTTCCTTCCTTCCTTCGGGAGTCCTCCCGATCTGCTGTAAAAATTCTAAGATGGATTAATTTGTTCTCGAAGCCATCCGATTTGCTGTTGATAACTTTAAGTGGTTTACCTGTGGAAAACATCAGCCTATGCTTTAACTTCCTTTGTAGCAAATGCTTAGGGATCTCTTGGTCTCCAGGTCATACTACACAGTCTACAGACCATTGATTTCATCATTACTGTTTTAATCATGAAATGAAACTACATGAAGTTGGTGATGAGCTGTCCAGAAACCTCAGGGACAATCACATGTCAATGCCCCATTCCTTCCTCCAGACCCTTTGTACCTATTCATGACGATCAAACGAGATGATGTCCGGAACCCACTAACAACTCAGAAGCCCAAACCTACGAACAAGCGATGCCAGTGGTGATGACGATGTGCCTGACCACGCTGTTCACTTTTAGACCAGAAACCTAGTGGCAGCCTTCCATTTTCTGATTATCACCTGGTCTCAAATAGCATGATTTGTCCTGATATGAACTAGATCTAACCATTCACTGGGATTCTAAAGCATTCTCTTGTGATCCCTTTCCCATTATTGTCTAGAATTATTTAGCAAGTACAAGAAAAAAAGGACTTTTATATTTTTACTTTCTGCGTTTTCCAATTCACACCTCCCAGATTAATTAGAAACTTGCCCTAATCTCTCTTTTCTCTTTCCCCTTTCCTGATAGGTAGCATTTGCAGAAAGAAAAGGCTCGTTTTTTCTTGCACACATTAAATTACTCTCATTGAGCAAAATGGCAATGGGGCTGAGGAGGAGGGGAAGGGAGGGAGTTGCCGGTGGACTGTTTCCCCAGCCTCATTTTCCACCAGGTAAAGCGGAGTTCGAACGGCCCAAATTCTCAGCAGGTTTCCACAGCACAGTAATAGCCTTTATGCTTGGAAATTTATGGGCCATGGACAGTTTATAAGAAACGATGTAGTTCATCAGAGCACCAGACTGATGGAGCACATGGGAGCATTCTGCAAAGGAAGTTGGGTTTTGGAATAATACTTACTTTGATAGAGTTGTTTTGTTAGCTAAGTAAAACAGTAGGGAAGCCAATGGCCACTTAGGCTTCAAACATAAATATATATTTATAAGTCACCCAGCTGCCTAATTGAGAACTGTAGTGTTTTCACTGAGTATATCTTCACCAGCAAGCAGTAAAAACCATAGTATTATCAACAATACCCCATCTTGGCATAGATTAATTTAATCAGTCTTTGATCGTTTGGAGATAATTAAATGCTGTTTCAATGTTTCTCTCTTAAAGTCAAAGGGTGGTTAGAAAAATGATTTTTTTTTTTTTTTGGTGGTGGTGATCGGGAATGTTCTGGTGTATTTAAGGTGCAAAGATATATGTTAAGCTTTATGTTATGCTCTGGGCCGCGGAGGGCTGTTCTCAGAGATTTGAAGTTGTGGTTCTGTGGACTCCGGACGGGGAGGGCTGGGGAGCTCGGAGGAACAAGGGCATACAATTGTCTGGTGCTTTCAGGTTTCACAGAAGAAGGTTAAGCAGGAGGTGGCTTGTTAAATTTGAGCAGAGAACTGGAAAATAAGATTTCACACTCCTGAGATGGGGAAAGCTGGCGAGTTTGGAGTCTGTCTGGGAGATCTGAAAAAGGTCGGATGTGCTCTGGTGTTTCTCAAATTGGATCTCAGTGCTCACGAACCAAAAAAGTAGGTGTTATGAGAAAAGCAAAGGGTCCGTTTACACATGTGGTCGAGTCAGGTGTCCTAGGTAAATGGGCATTTTAAAACTCAAATCGTTATTTGGCACGTGGACATGAGACACACGGCTTCTTCTGCTTGGCTGGACAGCCTGGAAATTCAGGCCGCACTAATGATGTTTTGCTACTGTGTCCTCCATTCACGTCTTCTCTTTCAGCTCTCAGCCCCTATTCGCCTCTTTCTGGCCACAGCTTTAATGATTTCTCTCCTTTGCTTTGAGACCCTCAGCTGGAATTGGATTGCAAGTGGCAGCGTGGGAGTCCAAGACTTGGGTGCTCGTGTGCGGACGGTTTCTTCGTGGGACTTTAAGTCAGGACACTAACTGTCCTTCCTGGAGGGAGCAGGGTCAGGTCCCGGAGGGCTTCCCTAGTTCCGACCTTATAGTATCTTAGACTTGGTCTTGTTACGTCACTTCTCCCCCCCCCCCATCTTCTGGGCCAGGTGAGCCCCTCCATTATCAACCCCTTCTTATAAAAATTATTCATTCCTACTATTTGTCTTTTTTTTTTTTTAATTTCTCACCTGAGGATACTTTTCTATTTATCATCAGATAGAGTGGGAGGGAGGGAGGGGGAAGAGAGAGAGAGAGAGGGAAACATCACATCACTGGTTGCCTCCCACACAACCTGAACCGCAACCAACGTGCCCTTGGCTGGAATCGAACCCGAGACTCATTGGTCCGTAGGCCTACACTCTAACCGCTGAGCCAAACCGTCCAGGGCTCTGTTACTTGTCTTAATCTTTATATCTAATTCTCTTTGTCATTGGTTTTTAATTTTTTTTTTTTTACTTCTTGTTTTACTTGTATTCTCTCTGCTCTTCATTTCTCTCTTTTGACACGAATTTTGTCATTATTAATATATAATATATAATGTTCTACCTATTTGAGTATTTTTCCCTTTTCCTCAATATTTGATCTTTTCTCAGCTAATGTAATACTAGAGACATTTCTGGCCATTTATAAATATTCCTTGAATTATAGGCTTAAAAAGATTCCCCATGTCTCAGGCCTCTTAACTCTTCCCTTCGGCGCTGGTCTCTGGGCCACCTTCTGTGTTTTTGGGTTTGGAGTTGAAGTCATCCTTCATCTACTATAATATGAACACTGGGTCAGGCAAATTGCACCTTTACAATCTCTAGCCTTAAATCCTCCATTCTTATGGGGCTGCCAAAGGATGACTCAGTTTCGTTTCCCTTGCTCCCATCCGAAATGAACAGGAAACAGAAAAGGCATTCAGTAGATTGGATCGCGGTCAAACCTCTCAGGCGGCGATTTTCAACCTTTTTCATCTCAGGGCACACAAAAACTAATTACTAAAATTCTGCAGCATACCAAAAAAATAGTATATATTTTGCCGATCTGACAAAAAAAAAATTATGTATAATCTTCATTCATTCACAACAGACGGCTATTGTGTTGGCTGTTGTCATTTTTTAAAAATTTGACAATCTAAAGGAAAAGAGGTCAGCACCCCTGACTAAATACTCAGGTATCGCATGTTTTAAAAATTCTTGTGGCACACTGGTTGAAAGTTGCTGCTCTGATAGTGTGGTTGTGCTAGAAAAATTAAACCTTTCAGTGTCAGAAACTCTCAAACACTTTCTTTTGGTTACAACTTGCAAGAATGTGAAATGAGAGCTTTCTCTACTAAGAGTTACAAATGTTCTGAAATAACTATTCACTGGATAGATACGGATAAGAATCCTCAGAAGTATAACCTCAAACTAGATCCACATTTCCTTGTACTACAGAACATTAAGAGAATTTAATAGCTTGGAGAAAATGTTACTCATGCCCATTATCTTGCTACTAATCTATGTAGTTTTATGAAAATGTGATAAATTTTGTATTATGTTAAACACATTTTAGCATACACTTAAATGGACTATTTATTTTTTTAATCCAGGAAGGCAAATACCTGGTCTTCGTTAATTAAATTTTTAGTAAATTAAACTCACAGTTGAGTAAAATAGAAAAAAATTGGTTTTCCATAACTAATATTAACTTACTCTAAGATTCTCTGAGAGACTTCGTGGGTCTCACAGTCCCATCATTCTTTGTTTCTGCTATTTGGAATTTTCTTCAAGGAGATATTGGGTTTTACTTTGAAAGCCAGGGTTGGTTGTTTCCAGAAGCTACTAAAAAGTATTCCTTGTCTTAAGAGACCTAATAAACAACAATCAAAACTTTTTGATAATGTATGGGTTTGTAAGTTAATGTAATAAAGTTTTATTAAGCTATTTCTGTAATATTAGCAATAAAGTATGTTTGACTTGCATAAAACTTCAGGAACACTTATGCTTGTTGGAAACACCATGGGTCCATTGTGGCATCTGCAACATAAAAATTTTTATCTATTCAATACTCATGATACTAAGCTAAACCCTGCTTAAAAGAAATACTGATGTTATAATCCAGAAAACTATCGACATTATAAAACTTGTGAATGATGGAGACTGACAAATGGAATTACTTTAAAAATTCCAACTATATAGCATTACTCTTTTAGATATAAAAATTAAATACAAAGAACTGGCCAGAATCTTCCTTAAAAATTTGCTGATGTATGTCAGTAGATGTCAATGTTATAAAGTGCAAAATAGAATTTCCCCCCTAAATCCAGCAAACTGTTGTTCAGTTTAAAATGGTCCAATGCTGAGGATTTATGCATTCATTCATGAAGAGCTGTCGCTTAAAACAGTGACCCTCAAGTGCTGGGAAATCCTTTGTTAGAGACAAGAGGCAGAATGACGGTTACTTTTGCTCTAGGTAAAAGGAGATTTTATTCTTCCTCAGCCCGTTGTTTTGAGGAAGACCTAAATCTTGGCTCCTTTCCTCCTAATCAAGTTTGAAAACACATCGATGTTATAAGGCTTTATCATAAATATGTGTATTGTCTTAATGGAGCAGTCTCTTCAACCTTGACGTTTGTGAGCACTCTATGTTGCAGCGTTTTAAAGGCACCTTACAGCCTTTGTTAGTGATGTGTTCCCAAAGAGGCAGTATTAGTGCCACCCTGATAAGGCTGGAAGTCCTAAAAGGTGACTTGGCCACCAAAAATGGATTAGAAGAGACCCAGTGGTCCAGGGAAATAGAAATGATCTTGGCATAACCTCAGGTTCTGTGCGAAAAAATATGGGAGAGTCTCCTGATGGAAATCAAAGCACCATGACCAGGAGAGGGGTCTGAAAGTTTCCTGTTCACATGGTATGAAGACTTCAAGGCAATGAATTATCCTGAAATAGTCACAATATAAGTGAAGCCCCTGGTACCCCTCTATTAATATACATCCTCCACCCCCACACCCCATAGAGGACGACCTCATACATGAAGGGAGTAGCCTCCCCAAGGAAGAATCAGCAGCCATAACACATACAGGATGAACACCCCTGAAACGGAACATTGTAGAGTAATCGACATGAGACTATATATTCCACATGTTAATTTATTAGAGATAAAGGAAAGAATAGAAATCACAAGGAAACTTTAGAAAGTCATGGAAAAAGAAGAGGCATATTTGAAAAAGAGCCAAATAGACGTTCTAGAAATAAAAAAAATACCATTGAAATTTTAAAAATCCAGTGACATAATAAAGCTACGAGAATTTAAATGTCGGGGGTGGAGGTGGATGGGGAGAGGGACTGAACAGAAAAGAAAAGAAGAGAGAGGAAACTCATGGACATGGACAACAGGGTGGTGATTGCGGGGGTAGAAGGGGTGGGTGGAGGTGGTAGAGGGGATAAAAGGTGATGGAAGAAATAAAATTAAATTAAATGAAAAAATTGAAAAAACTTTGAAAAATAGTAGGACAGAATAGAGAACCCAGAAATATACCCAAGCACGTGTGGAGATTCCGTTGCTTGGCAGAGGTGGCAATCCAGACCAGTGGGGCAAAGGGTGGAGTATTCAGCAAATACCACTGTGTCAAATGATAGCCAAACAGAAGAAAGAAAATTGGATCCCTGCTTTACACCAACCACAAAATCAAATGCATCTAGATTAAAGACCTAAAAGTAAAAAACAAACATTTTCAACCTTTTAGGAAAGGTTATAGGTAAATAGTATAGCCGGGTGCAGAATAATTTCTTAAAGTAGTCACAAAATAAAACCTTCATAAATAGGACTAGATATCCACTATGGAAAATGAACTTGGATCTATACCTCATGCCTTACACAAAAATTCACTACAAAACGTCTTCCAAGGCCTAAACGTAAGAGCTAAAATTATAAAACTCTTAGAAGAAAAAATAACTGTGCATCTTTATCACCTTGGATTAGGCAGTGGTTTCTTAATCATGACGTCAAAAGCACAAGTAACAAAAGAAATAAATGGATAAATTGGACTTCATCAAAATAAAAAATGTTTGCTCATGGAAGGACTCTCTCAAGGAAGTGGAAACTTACAGAATGGAAGAAAATATTTGCAAACATGTATCTAATAAAGTACTAGTATTAGAATATATAATGAACTTTTATAACAATAATAAAAAGACAACTCATTTTAAGAGTGGGCAAAAGATTTGAATACATTTACTCAAAGAATGTAGACAAGTAGTCAATAAGCACATGAAGAGGTACTCAGCATCATCAGCTATCAGGGAAATGCAAATCAAAGCCACAATAAGATCTATACAGCTTCACATTCACTGGGAGGGCTATAATAAAAAGATGGGCACCCTGGCCGGTTTGGCTCAGTGATTGGAGCGTTGGCCTGTGGACCAGAGTCTCAGGTTCAAGTCCCTTCAAGGGCACGTACCTTGGTTGCAGTTTGGTCCCCGACCCTGGTCAAGGTCATTCGGGAGGCAGACAGTCAATGTCTCTCTCTCACATTGATGTTTTTCTCTCTCTCTCCCTCCCTCCTTCCCTCTCTATCTGAAGATAAGTGGAAAAAATATCCTTGGGTGAGGATTTAAAAAAAAAAAAAGATGGGCAGTTGGAGCATTGGGGAGTATGTGAAAAAACTGGAACCTTCGTTCATGGCTAGTGGGAATGTAAAATGGTACAGCCACTTTAGAAAACAGTCTGACAATTTCTTAAAACATAGAGATTTCGTAGGACCCAGCAATTATAATTGAAAACATATGTCTACCCAAAAACTTTTATATGAATGTCCATAGAAACATCACTCATAATAGCCCCAAAGTGGAAACAACCCAAATTTCCACCAATTGATGAATAGATAAACAAAATGGGATCTATCTATATGACTGACTATGTTTCAGCCATAAGAAGAAATCAAGTACTGATGCATGCTATACTACGCATGAACCTTGAAACTATTATGCTTAGTAAAAGAAGCCCAGTCATAAAAGACCACATATTGTACGATTCCACTTACATGAAACATCCAGAATGGGTAAATCCATAGAGACAGAGCAGATTAGAGGTTGCCAAGGGCCAAGGGACAAAATGGAGAGTGACTGCTGAGGGGTAGGGGATTTCTTCTTGAAGCGATAAAAATGTTCTGGGGTTAAACAGTGGTAATAGTCATACATATTTGAATATACTAACAACCATTGAACTGTATACTTTATACAATGATGAATTATATCTTAATTTCAAAAAGAAGAAAAAATTAAGGAAAAGATGGATTAATCTGACATTAAAATTTAAAGCAATACGATAAAAGAGCATAGATAAGCAGCTAAGAATCATTATTCAAGATATATAAATAACTCCTACAAATACATAAGACAAAGGAAATTATTCCACCAAATAATATGCATAAGATCGGAAAAGTCACCAAAGAGGAAAACCTAATAACTAATAAACACGTAATAATCAGTGACATGCAAATTAAAACACCAAGGAGGAAATTTCCCATGTGTATTCAAGGATGTGCTAATAGTAAAACTTCAAAAAGTATATGTATCCAGCAAAGAAAGAATTGATAAATAAATTTTAATATATTCATGCAATGGAAGACAGTAGAATTATTAAAATGAATAAACTAGGTACATAGGTATGTATGTAGGAAAATCTCAAAATTATACTATTGAGTTTAAAAAGCAGTTCATAAAAAGATATGGACAAAATTATAACAATTATGTGAAATTTTAAAGTATACGGATATGTAGCTTGTCATACAGCATACAGTTTTGCATATACGTGTGTGTGTGTGTGTGTGTGTGTGTGTGTGTGTACATTTATGTAGTAAAAACATACAAATCTAGACAGGAGGATTCACAGCACCTTCAGGATATTGGATAAACCTGGGAAAGGAGGTAAGTGAATAGATTAGAAAAGAGATAAAAGGGAGCTTCCATTGTATCGACTGCACTTTATTTCTTTGAGAAAAGTCAGAAAAAGCATGGCATAATAAAAACAATTGTTACATTTTAATTGTTGAACATGGTGCTTTAAGTATTATTCTCTGTAGTTTATTGTCAAGATGACAGTTAAACATAGTGTCATAGTCATACTTACATAATAATAATGACATGGTAAGATATGTCACAGACTTTTTATTAAGTTGCCGGTTTGAATCCTTTGCCTATATTTCTACTAGTATGTGCCTAATACTGGCTGCAAATGACACAAACCTGGAAACAGTGTCTTAAGCGAATTGAAGGATTTAGTTTGTTTTCACACAGTGAAAAGTCCAAAAGTTGGAAATCCGAGATGGGTACAGTGGTTCCATGGTGCCAGAGGAGAAATGGACTCTTTGTGTCTTCCCACCCAGCCATCTTTAGCATGTACTTGTCACCCTTGGGTCATGGCATGGCTTCTTTGCTTACAGCATCAAGTCCGTGTCCCAGGCAGGAAGGAGAACAAAGGGGGAAAGTGCACATCAATACGTCTGCCCTTTCACACCCACCCCAACACCACGTGTCTTGAGGAGCCTTCTTGGAAGACTCAACCAAAGCCTTCTTCTTTTTTCTCAGTGGCCAGAACGAAATCAATTGACAACTTCTACCCAGGACTTCAGACTTTGTTGAACATTTCTCCCAAATTGGGATTCTGTAGACGGAAATAAGAGAATAGATATTGAGTAGAAACTCCTAGGCCTTCACAGATAACAATGATGATAATGATGGTGATAATCATAACAGTTACCACTCACTGAACTTGTGCTGTACGCCAGATGTGTGAGCTTCGTATATTTTATCTTGTTCAATCTTCACTGCGATCCTATTAAGTACCCATGTTAGCACTCATTTAAAGATGAGGAAATTGAAACTCATGAAGGTAGAATAACATACTGAAGGTCAGATGATGGTGGATTGAGAACTTGAGTCCAGGTCTGCTGGACTCCCAGGCTTGTCTGGAACTGTCCTGGTGTTAGCTCTGCACATCTCAGGTCCCAGGTCACATGTCAGCCCTGGAACAGTGCATCATCCCAGGGAAGCTCAAACAGTACCAGGCAGGAGTTCAATTAAAGTTTGCGAATGGTTAATTTAATAAATGTTGTTTATCGTTTTTCATAAATGTTAAAGACTTACAATATATTAAGAACACAACCCTTTATATTGTGTATATTTTTTCTTTTGCCTTATAGATTTTATGACTCTTTTTGACATATAGATATTTAAACGTTTTATGTGTCAAATCTATCTGTTTCCCTTTATGGTTTCTTCCTTTGCTTTTATGTTTAGATATTCTCCCCTACCCTACCCACCAAAAGTTATATTTTCGTCTGGCTCTTTTATAGTTTACTTTGTAATTCAAAATAAAATGGGGATATGCAGGAATGGGAAAGATTTTCATGCACATGTTCCACTTCCCAGGTTTGGGGGAGTGTTTCAGAACTGTAAGCTTATATGTTTGAAATGTTCATCTCAGGAACTGATTTAAAATCCGTAACTTAAGGGAGTGAAAACTCTTTCCAATGCATTCCCAATGTGCAGTGCACATGTATCTGATCTGCAATCGGCAATCATGTCAAAATGTGTCAGCTCATTTCATATTCTTTTTAACTATCCTTTGATTAAGGGAGTGCTGTATCAACTTATGTAAGCCTGCAGTCAAATCTACCTTCAAATTATTAGCACCTGGTGAGAAATGTCCTTCCCGTTCTATACACCAGTTCATCATGTCTTATTTGTAATTCACTTGATGATTTTGATATATCATTATAAATACTGTATGTGACTAAGTCTTTACACTGAAGCTTTGTTCTTGAAAAAATGGCAGAAAATGGGAATTGCGTACCGTGTGGATGGAGACCAAGCAGGTGTGGTGCTCGGCTGAGATGATAAATCACCAGCCCCAACTGTCTCTGTGTCGGGAGCCATGATGTCACCAGTGTTTACCTTGCACCATTGGGTCTAACTTGGTTTTCTAGCCAATGGAATGGGAAAATATTTGTTAATTCACGGTTATGGGCAAATCATTTTTAGAAATTATCTTATTAGAAAATAAAATGAATGATCTAGTCCAGGCGTTGGCAAACTTTTTATAAAGAGCCAGATGGTGAAGATTTTGGGTTTGGCTGGCCATAAGATCTCTAATGCAGCTACTCAACTCTGCTTTTTAGCAGCCCGAGACAGGACATACACAAATGGGTGTGGCTGGGGTCCAACCAAAGGCAGTTAGTCTGCATGATTTGGCCCTAGGCTATAGTCTTCCAACTGCTATGTAGTCAAAGAATTCATTGCTTTATAACGGAGTTTTTCTTATCTGAAAGGTGGGACTCAGTTGCTATCCTGGAAAATATTAAGTTCTCCTATTACTGGTACTTGAAGACTTCCACTTCGGTGTCTTAGGGTTAAGTTGGAAAGCTCTTTGAACATTTTTGGAGAAGAATCATGATGTAAACATGGAATTGTTTGTTAGGAATAGATGACATCAATCTCAAACAAAAAGTTAGTGTCTCAAAGCTTCTTTGGTATTAGTGGCTCATTACTTTCTTCCTAAACAAATCTATCTTCTGCCAAGAGCTGGATATGGCTCTTAATCCCAGTGAGGTCCAGGCTTAGAGGCAGGGAAGCGTATGGGTACCATACATTTCTTAGAGTTTGTCACTGTGTGATCACAAACACTGAATACTCCAGAGCTCTGATGCAAATTTGGAGGGTCTGCTTTATTTATTTATTTTTCTTTATTGAGTTTTAGAGAGAGAGGAAGGGAGAGGGAGAGAGAAACATCAATGAGAGAGAACATCGATTGGCCGCCTCCTGCATGCCCCCCACTGGGGATCAGGCCCACAACCTGGGCATGTGCCCTGACCGGGAATCGAACCGGCGATCAACCTCTTGGTGCATGGGTTGACGCTCAACCACTGAGCCACACCAGCTGGGCTGGAGGGTCTGCTTTAATGCACAAAGTTTCCATACCATTAAAGCAGCAAAGGCAAGATTTGTCCTCAGTATCATTGCTTCATGCTTTAGTAAATCAGGATGACTAGCTGAAAATTTTGCTTCTGTTTTCATGGGTTCTCTCACAGTGCAGACTGTAACCTTGTGTCTCCATCTTTGATTGGATGTTATTAATCACATTTTGTTAAATAAAACTTTGGGGTGGGGGTTGGTTTTAAATATACATATATAAATACATATACAAATTTGTATATTTTGAGGGGGTAGGTTATATGTTTGGTAGGACAAGGGTCTCAAGGTCTGGGTGATTCTTACTAAATGCTATTCTTGCTCAATGTTAAAGTGTAGCACAGTATTTTTAGATGCAGCTGTAAACAGGATGAGCTTGACAGAAACCCAACCAGATAAGTGCAGCCAACTGCAGAGAAGAAATCAATGTGAAATTGATCAAATAGTATATATAAGCAATGGCTAAGCCTCCCTTCCCAGAGACAGCTTTGGATATGAATTCTCTGTCTCCTTTATTGGCTGCAAGTAAATAAAACTACCTCGTGGCAATCATGTCTGGTTCTTGAGTAGAGCACCCCAAGCAGCAAACCTCTTGAGTTTATATATACATATATATATATATATATATATATATATATATATATATATATATATGTAGTTTTTAAAGATTAGCTTCTTATGAACTCCCAAATAGCCATGAATATTATTCCTGAAAATTTTCAATGTTATCAGTGCTTAAAGGAGGCTGGATTTCATACTTTGAAACTCTTCATCTATGATAAGACTTTTGTTGTTGTTCTTGTATTTTGTCTGTTTAAATACTTTTCACAGATACGTTGTTATTGCTTGGTGGTTGGTTTATTTTTGGAGACACCTGCCCCCCAAAGCAAATGGTGATAATTTATTGTTCATTTTATAATTGCAAAAGAAATACATATTTATGAAAAGCACTTTTAAAACAATAAAAATTACCCATCATTTATCACACAGAGATGCTAATGATAAAACTTAAATATATGTGTTTTCCCAATTATCTCCTTTTCCTCCCTCCCTCCCTCCCTCCCTCCCTTCCTTCCTTCCTTCCTTCCTTCCTTCCTTCCTTCCCTCCTTCCTTCTTTCCTTCCTCCCCTTCTCTTTTTCCATTTAATTTTAAAATTTCTATTTGTAACAAAAAAGAGGATCTAACACATTATATATAATGTTTCGTAACTTACCTTATTGTATAGCAATATATCTAAATATCTTCGACTATATCTCTTTGTCACAGTGCATTTTCCACAACATAATTAAAAAACAATTTAATTGGTTTTATCTTGAACTTATAAAAGCAATATCTATTTAGTGCAAACTAACTTAGAAAATATACAAAAACAAATATAAAAATTATATTTAATACTCCTGTCAAAAGTTGCTGATATTTGTTCTACAAGGCCCTTGAAAGAAGGTATGTATGCTAACATAAGCTTGGGAAATTTTGGATTCAATGGATTTAAACAGGCTTTCTTTCACATCAGGACATCTCAAGGCTGTTAATGTGCTGCAGTATATTATGTTGTTCACAAAAGGGAAATAAAATGTGAAGTTTCTCAAACTTATTTGATCTGAGAATAATTTATTCCAGTAGATTTTTTCCTTCAGAACAAACTTTGATAAACAATGTTCTTCACACACACACACACACACACACACACACACACACACAGTCTTTGTTTACTTACTTATTTCTAGGTGACTATTTTAATAATTAGATAATTTAATATATCATGGACATCTGTTCACATCAATAAATGGGGATCCTAATGTTTTTGAACAATTCCATATTGGTGGACATTTAGGTTGTTTCCATTTTGGGGGCACTTGTAAATTATGTTGAAATCAACACCCAAACATCCCTTTCTGTAAACTTGCCCAATTATTTCCTTAGGATAAACTCCTAAAGAAGAGATAGTATAGGTCTTTTAATTTATCTGTATTCCAAGATTAGTTTCTTTGCCCAGGAACATAACAGTTTTTCATAAAAAATAATTAGGAGGAGGACTTAGTTCAAAGGTGTCTACTGATGAAGGGCAAACCAACAGGAATAGAATGGGCTATCGGAAATATGGTTTGTTAAATACTTGCAATTATTCACAAGACTAATATGCATTTATAAAGAAGTAGTTGTTAAGATTTTTTTTTTTCTTCCAGAATGGGAACTGGGAGAGTCCCTAATTAAAAAATAAAGTGAAAAATCAAATTCAAAAAATGTTATCTCCCTCACCCACTTGTAGAGAGTCAAAAATTTAGAAGAAACACACCTTCTGACTTTTAATTTTTTTTTTCTTTTATTGATTTTAGGGAGAGAGGAAGGGAGAAGGGAGAGAGAGATAGAAACATCGATGAGAGAGAACATTGATTGGCCGCCTCCTGCGTGTCCCCCACTGGGGATTTGGCCCACAACCCAGGCATGTGCCCTGAGCAGGAATTGAACCAGCGACCTCTTGGTGCATGGGTCAACACTCAACCACTGAGCCACACTGGCTGGGTAGCACCTTCTGACTTTTAAATAAACACACATTTTAAATTCAAGTTAAGATGTAGAAATAGATCCCTACTGTTTCTATAAGTGATTTGCCTCTTCTCATTCATTAAAGCCTGATATACTCCATCCGGAGTTTTATTAGAATTATGACTTCATTCTACCAAAGGTCCCATAAGATCTTTCACTGGATTTTACATAGGCTGGGGTCTCATCCTGCTTAGAATAAAAAGTAAGAAAGCAACTCTGATCAGATTTTCTCTGTCTGAATCTTGGAGTCTGCCCTGATGCCTTTGAACAATCATATACAGGACTAAGCAAATGCTATTGTTTGCTTATGTGATAGATTGAGATCAAGAATGTTAATGTTATCTCCAAGAACACTTTTTAATTTATATCAAAATTATATAAACAGGGTCACCAGGGCTAAATGGGATGTCAATGACCTATGAAGATCAGAAAGTAAACAAAAGATCTTAAAATAAGCATGTAACCTGAACACCTTGAGGGTTGTTGTATATTAAAACTCAATTGTTTACATAAAGAAAGGGAAAATTACTTAGTGCTAATTCTGTTTGTGACAAGCTCCTTCTTCCACAATCCATCAGCGGACCAGTGATGGATGGGGCTTTACTCTGCCTGTTTTGAAGGACTGTGACGAAAACCACCACCAACTGTCCTGATGGGTGTGGCCCTCAGAAGCCTACCCACGGGTTATCTTCAGGCTAAGTTCTTTCTTCAAGATAGGTGTTGTTGAGGTAGGGGGTCGCCAGGGGACCTGAATAAGATTAAAGGAGTGAAATAGGGTTGACAGGAAGAGATGGGTAGATTCACGAAGGTGCACGTTCAAGGATTTCTTTGAAGCCCAAACTTCTGTCTTCAAAAGGAATTCCAGCCAGATGGGGAACAAATGGGAACATGTCTTTGGGTGGGTAACCCACAGAGTTTGGGTTCAAGGGTGGATGAGTGCTGAGTCTCAAAACATTTCATGAAAAGAAGGTCAATGAAATAAGAAAAAGAAAGCCGAATTTTATCATGGGTTAATAGACATATATAATTATGGATCTGAAACTGAGGCAAATTAAAAACTCACTGGAGTAAATCATTTTCCCATAAGAAACAGGAGTTGTGTTTGCCCTCCAAGCTGGCAAGAGCGTGATTCAAGGAGCAGTGTGGTCTAGAAATTATGTATCCTGCCTAGACTTGGTTCCAGGATCTCCTAGTTACACCGCGTGACCCAGGGGAAGTAATCTGACCTTTCTGAGCCCACTCCCCTTATTAAAATGGGGGTGATAGTATCTACCTGCCAGGTTAGTTGTGAAGATGAAATGAGTTTCTACGCGCGAAGTGTTCAGAACAGTGCTTGACATGGAAGCGCTCAGTAAACATTAACCATTCGTTTTAACATTTGAAGACTCAATAAGATGAATACGCTGCTAAATGATAACTATTCTGCTGCCTGGGATTCCGCCTGATAGCTTAATTTATTTGGTTCTTAATGTCTTTTTTGATCTTTAAGAGTCACCTTTCAAAATGTAAATCTTCCACAGGGTTCTACCCAAAGCTGTTATCAATTAATAAATACCACGGTAGGGATTAATTGGCCATCTACATTGCCTGGATGGGATCATGCTTCAGGGACGAGGACGAGGTGCTGAGGCAGTGGAAAGCTCCTAGGACAAACCTAACCCACCTTTATACCTCACGCCAAAATTAACCTACCGCTTCCAGTTTCGCTAATTGTAAGGGAATTCTCCAGCCTGCGGCGTTTCAGCGCAAAGCAGCAGGGAGACAATGTGCCCGGAACTTTCCGTGGGACAAGGAGACGGCTGCGCCGCGTTTTCTGACTTCTTGCCTGAACCATAGGAAGGAAAACAAAATGTGTCATTCAAAGGAAGACATAAAACGGGAGAGGGTTAGGAAAGTTGTGTGGGTTGGTGGTGCAAAGGACCATGCGAAGGCATTCAGGAGCCTTTGCTCTGGATGCAGGCTTTGGGAACCAAGTGAGCACATGCTGACGCTGCAGGTGGGCCAAGCACAAGCTTGAGGCATCGAGACAGGAGATACAGGGAAGGGAAGGACACACACACACACGCGCACACACACACATGCACACGCACACACACGCACACACGCACACACACACACACGAAGCTATTTTATGAACATATATCCTATTGAAAAGCCAAGTTATATTTTATGGTGTAGTATTTTTGTTCTTGAATTACATATGGCAGAGTAGGGCATTCAGATCTCCTCAATGTTTGGTTTTCCTTATGGTGTTAATCCGATCCCAACTGCAAGGTTTGTTCAGTAGATTTTCATCTTTAAAGTCCAAGGCAGCTAAATGGTTGTTATACTAGAACAGTGATTCTCAAAAGTTTTGATCTCAGGGTCCCTAACACATTCTTAGAAATCATTGCGGACTTCTGTTTTGTGGGCATACCCATTGCTATTTATTTACCACATTAGAAGTGAAAAGTGAGGAAAAATCTAACTATTACTTCTTCTCAATAACAATAATACACCCATGCTATAATTCCATAAATAATATTCTTTTTAATAAGATAGCACATTTCCAAAAAATAGTGAAAAGAGTTGCAAAATCTTTAGCACCATAGATGACAGATTCTCATATCTGCCCCTGGTTCAGTTTGTATTTCAAAACACGTGGCCTCGGGGAAACTCCGCTGCTCTCTGAACACACAGAAAGCATCTCAGTACTGTTTGGTGATAGTTGTGAACCCACAGACTTCCTGAAAAGGTCTCAGGTAAGCCCTGGGAATCCGCAGACCACACTTGAAGAACTACTATTCTAGGACCAAGGCCTAGGCGTGGCCAAGACTGGATGACCTGATGTTACTGTTGTTGTTTCACTATTACAGTGTATTGATTCTAAGAGGCCCGTGTTTTCTCACCCTGAGTTTGAGGTGTGTCTTACATCGATAGTGTCTTATAATAGCAGTTGTGACATGGTTGTCATTGCTTGTGCAGGTAGGAACTTTGCCGTAGCTATTCATATCGTCACCATTTCGGTGGGAATGTGTGCATTGTTGCTATTATGTGTTGAGCTTCATTACTGTTTAGAGACTTTTCAGAACTTACAGTATTACTAGGTGTTGAAATGAAAAGTTACTATATATGCAGAAAGGCAAAGACAGGGCAGTAAGGCACACATTTGATATTAGTGAAGCAATCTCGGGAGAAAGAATAAAGTTCCAGCGTTCGATGCACGAGGGCACAAGTGATTGCTTCGTGGTGCATGAGGAGGGAATAAACCCGCACGAGGCCGTGTCCGCACTGTGTGATGCTGCTGGGACACGTGCAGAATGGTTGCCTATCCCATGCCAGATGATACACTTGAAGCCACAAGAAATTGCCAGAATTCTCGGTAGAGAGCTGAGATGCAGCTCAGCACTGAGAGGAGGGTGTAACTAATCTGTGCACCATGCAGGAATATCATTAAGGTGGGTGTCATAGTTTAATTGGCGGTTGTTTCTCTCTCTCAGATGTCCATGAAATAATTCATGTCTTACCACGGATGTCATCTTAGATTGAGTGAAAACTGTGTAACAATACTTTTGACTGGTGTGTTGGTTTCCTAAATCTGCCATAACAAGGTAACATAAGCCAGGTGGCTTAGAAAAACCAGAAAAATTTTCTCTCATAATTCTGGAGGCTAGAAGCCTAAAAATCAAAGGTGTCAGCAGGGCCGTGTGCCCTGTGAGACTATGGGAGAATTCCTCCTTAGCCCTGTCTTGTTCCCGGTGGTGGTAAAGAACATATGAAGTCTTAACAGAGAAAATTCGATGTGTTCCCAAGTTCTGTTTCATATTCTTCCCTCCTGGGCACAATACAATTTTCATTTTCCAGTCCTTTTGTAGTCAAGCAAGACCATGCAATTAATTATGGACAACGAAACCTGAGAATGGTGACTGTTCAGTGCCTTGGTTTTCCTTAGGTAGTGAGCGTAAGTGCAGTGTGTTGATGTCACAGCAGCCTGGACCTGTGAGGCACCGTATGGATGGTGGATAGAGCATGTGCTGTGGAGAGCTGTGTGACCTACAGCAGTCTTCATATCAGTAAGAAGTACATTTGTATCTGTTAAAAACACAGATGTTTTGTAGTCATTTGTCACAGCAGCAGCATCTAGCCCATCCTGATTAATACAAGAGGATGAACCAAGAGGTAGAAGATGACATGAAACTGAATTTGCAATTCACTTTCTGTAAATATATCTTGTGATTCTTTATAAGGATAGAACACTCCTTTTTTTTTTTTTTTTTTTTTAAATCCTCACCCGAGGATGTTTTTCCATTTATCTCCAGACAGAGTGGGAGGGAGGGAAAGAGAGAGAGAGAAACATCGACGCGAGAGAGACTGGCTGCTTCCCGCATGACCCCGACCAGGGCCAGGGACCAAACCGAAACCGAGGCACGTGCCCTTGACCAGAATTAAACGTGAGACTCTTTGGTCCATGGGCCGATGCTCTACCGCTGAGCCAGACCGACCAGGGCACTCCTTTTAACTGTCAAAAATCCATTATTAACATAACACACCATATTAGTAGAAAAAAAGAGCAAAACCACATGACCATTTCAACAGATGCCAAGAAAGTGTTTGGAAACATTCAACACCCTTTTATGATAAAAACACGCGATAAACTTGGAAAAGTGAGCCTGTTCAATCTGATAAAGTGCATCTCTGAAAACCTCATAATAAACTAAAAATATGATTCAACTTGAGGTCCTAAAGGGCAAGTTATTCCTTTTTCCTCTCACTGTTTTCTATCCATGGCCCCGAAGAGTGACAAGCTCATGCACGCTGCTTTTCAGAAGAGCAACATCGTGATTTTCAAGGTACACTTAATGTATGCTTACTTGTACTGGTCAGGATAGGCATCATCATTCTTCATGAACACACTTTCCAAATCTCAAAGGTTTATAATAACACGAGTTTGTTTTTCACTCTTGGGACATGGCGGTTGTGGGTTGGTTGGCGCCTCCACTCCCCGACAGAGTCTCATTCCCGGATCTCAGCTGATGGAGACGCTGCTGTCTCAGACATTGCTGGGTTTCATGGCGGAAGGACAGTGCTCTGGAGAATCTTGCACCAGCAATTAAACCTTCCAGCCTGGAGGTGACACGTGCCACTTTTACTTACAAGTCATTAGATAGAACCAATCATATGGTGCCACCAAACCAAAAAGGATCCTGGTGTGTGTAATTCTTCCATGGGCTCCCAAGACAAGGGACTTCAACTATGTGATGAAGAGATTTGTGGATTACCTTATTGCAAACATGCAAATAGTAGAAAGTATGTCACTCAGAAATACCCCAGAGATAACCACTGTGTTTAAGTTAAGTTGCTGTATATTTTCTACTCTTAGAGAAATACACATATGTACACACACATACACACGATTTAATTTTAAAGTATCCCACTAGAAATGCCATTCTGTAATCTGCTTCCCCCTGCCCTTAACTGTATAGCAAGGTCGTATTTCTCCATGTCAAGGCATGTAAGTCTACTTCATATCTTTAAAAAAAATTTTTTTAAATCCTCACCCGAGGACATTCCTGCATTTATCTTCAGATAGAGCAGGAGGGCGAGAGGGGGGAAGAGAGAGAGAGAGAGAGAGAGAGAGAGAGAGAGAGAGAGAGAGAGAGAGAGAGAAACATTGATGTGAGAGAGACACATTGACTGGTTGCCACCCACATGACCCCAACCAGAGCCGGGGACAAACTGCAACTGAGGTATGTGCCCTTAGCGGGAACGGAACCCGGGTCTCTCTGGTCTGTGGGCCGACGCTCTAACCATTGAGCAAAACCGGTCAGGGCTAATTCATATCTTTTGAAAAAATACATATTTTATTGATTTTTTAAGAGAGATAGAAACATTGATGTGACAGAGAATCATCAATCAGCTGCCTCCTGCATGACCCCACTGGGGATCGAGCCCACAACCGGGCATGTGTCCTGACCGGAAATCAAACCAGGACCTCTCAGTCCATGGGACGATGCTCAATCCACTGAGCCCCACCGGCCGGGCTCACACCTTTGAACTGATGCATACTATCCCACTGATGGATGGACCATGGTTCATTAAATTAACTCCCAACGAATGAACATTTAGGTCCCTTCTAGTTTTTGATATTATTAAACATTTTGCAATCAATACTCTTGAACATACATTTTAGCCAGCCATAAATGTTTGTGACTAACTAAATAAAGATGACAAAAAAAAATATATATGAATGAGGATAACCAATCACTAGTGATTTCAGATTCCAAACACATGGTTAGTAAAGAAAAAATGTATATTATTCAAAGCCTTTCCCCATGGTTCAGCATATTTCAGAATGGCAACAAAGGTGTTGTGACCCACGAGAAGCAAACACTCAGGCTCCACTATAGGTGCTTTTAGGGTGGCAGAGGGGACAGACAGAAGGTCTCCGAGAGGCTGGGGCGGAGGAACATCTCTCCAAGGCCTTCCCCCAGCTCTCACGAGGACCACGGATTCCCATCTACCGGAGCCTGAGGAGGTGCACCCCAAGTGGGGAGTCCTCTTTAAAATCTCGCTGGGGCCTCCAAATGTTATAACCTGATGGCGAGATAACCAGAGACGCACGGCCGAATTGTAAAGGAGCACTTTATTACACCGGTGGGCTGTTACACCGGCGGGCTGGGGGGGTACAGCTTCCCCAAATCCTCAGCCCCGAGCCTTCTTTGTTGCCCGCTTTTAAAGGCACAGACTACAGAAAAAAAAAATTACATTCTTTTGGAGCCGCTTTTGGCACCGTTAAGGGGGGCTGATACAGAGAAGGGGGGAGAGGAGCAGGGTAACTATTAATCTCTTTTTTCTCATGGTTTTTTTGAGTTTCCCAAGGCCATCCTCAACCCCTTATCTTTACAGTTTTCTTTGGGTGTCTCAAGGCCCTTATGTTTACAGAAAAGAAACTGCCAGGGTGTGTACGTGCAGTAACTGAGGGTCAGAATGGAGTTATTACATCCCCACTGGTTTTAGGTACAAGTTAAATCATTGACCCTTTTTTATTAAGGATATTAACTCTGTCCCTGTATTATTCCCAAATTATTGGCATAGAAACAGCAGGTTTCACCTAGTGTTACACAGAGTCTGTTTTGTATTGCTGGAGGTTATACTTAGGTGGGAGTATGCAAGTCCCTTGCCCCTGGATATCCCCCAAAGTTAACTTGGGCTGGTCCCATGTACAGTTGTCAGTATTTGGGGTCTGGGAAATTGGCTCAGAGAGGCCTAGCCCTATATAATAAGGTGGCCCCGAATTTAGGCATAACTAGTAGTCAGCCCCTATGTCCTTCCTGTGGCCTAATAAAGGTCTGGCTGACTAATGACATTAATCTGAAAGGGGTCAGATTTTCCTATAGGGAAACCCTTGGGCTTGGCTAACCTTTTAAAATCTATATGAGGGTGCCTGCTTCTTAATAACCCCCAGATGGACAAAAGTATTCATTTGCATTCAGGCAACTTGTGGTGATTGTACTGCTCCCTGGGCATATATATTCCTATCCCTTGTAGTCCCCATTCCCCCGTAGGTGTCCCATAACCCCAGGGTAGGGGTCCTTCTATATGACATTAATTTTCAGTAATACCATCTGTGCCTATGGTGCCTCTCATGAGGTCACATAGATCGAGACTGAAAACAGGTTTTTCTATCCCCTTTGTGGTGACACTTCTTAAGACCTCCCCCAATATTCCATTTTCAAGTTTTTAGTTCCATTGGGGCCCAGATTTATAAAAATTCCCCTGTATAGTCATAATTAGAAAAATTAGAGTCCCAATAAATGCAAGAGTTTCATTTTTAAGGGATCTGGAGAGGCCCAGACCGTTCATTCTGCTTTTTCCACCTTCAGCCGGGAATGGTGCAGCCAGACCGGGATGCCGTTGACCTTGATAGCCGTTGGTGCAGGCAGGATGACAGTGTATGGTCCCTTCCAGGCCGGAGTCAGTCCCTGGGTGGTAAATTTCTTTACCCATATTTAGTCACCGGGCTGGAAAGGGTGCACAGGGTCTGAGGTGGGCACAGGCAGGGCGTCGCAGACGTGTTTATGGACAGCTTTCTGGGCGGACTGCAGGGCCTGCAAGAACTGTTAGAGGGCGAGGGGGAGCAGACTACATCCTACACTGTTATTCCATTACCAGGGGCAAGCTCTCCCTCTCTCAGTGTCCCTTTCTTTTTTCTTTTTTGAGTATTCCTCCAATATTCTGTCTTCCTGTAATATGTATGTCCCTTTTTTTTATTTTTTTTTATTTTTTTATTTTTTCTGCACAATTTTTTTTTTTTTATTTCTTTCCTTTTCCACAAATTTTTTTCAACTTACACAGACCCTCTGCGACTTACACAATCTTTCTTCAACTTACACAAACCCTCTGTGACTTTCCTAGTCCCTCCCCTGACATGAACCTGAGAGCTTGCTCAATTTATCTGCTGTCTGCACATCCCCCAGCTTTTCTTCTCCTCCTCCCTACTTAGACCTACACATTCCTGCTTCCCTCCACCTTCTCCCTTTCCCTGTGACCTTACTGGACATTGCCTGCCTCTTGGGAGTTCAGTAAGCTTGGTGTAACCTAAGTGGGTAGTCTGGTGCAGCTGGTTGACTAAAGTCCGACCTAGAGCCTCTGGGACTAACAACCTCCCATCAGGCAGTGTCCACCATCCACTGATTTCTTTAATGGCTTGTTTCTGCTTGACTAAGTCATTTTCTGACCTTGTGTATCTGGAGAGGCCATTCCCCACTGGTTTTAGGGCCGCCTCTCAAGCTTCCTGGTGCAGTAGATTTTCTTTCTTGCCCCATCGGAGAGCCTGGATTAGGGCTATAAATTCAGCCCATTGGGCTGAAGTTCCCCTACTTAATGACTGTGACCAAATGACACAGTCCTGAGTTACTATTGCTGTCCCAGCATACCTGATTTCTTCCTGGACATAGCTGCTCCCGTCCGTGAACAATACCTCATCTGATGATGGCAGTGGGACATCCTTGAGGTCTGGGCGGGCCGTCTGCACTATGTCGATTACCTCCAGGCAGTCCTGTAGAGGTTTCTCCGGGTCATCGTCTGGAAGCAGGCTGTCAGGACTGATGGCCAACGTCTTGTGGAACTTGATGCGGGGGCTGGCCTGGAGTCGCAGTGGCCAGCAATTGAATGATCTCTGGAGGAGACCATGTCTGAGTAGGGGGTATCAGCACTCCAGCAGGACCAGAACCAAAGGAGTCACAGTATTTCCCCAAAGTCCATAGTCCTCTTTGAAGTCCAGGGGTAGGTTAGAGCCCCACTGGCTCGGTCAGGACTGAGTCTGCTGCACCAGTACCTACCAGGAAACTAACTAGTTTGTCCCCTATTGTCTTGTCTATCTCTAATCGGGACCTATGCCTGCTGTCCTGGCTCTTCCTCATGTTTCCCTTTCTCGGGTGATCCTTTTCTATGGGCCCTGTTCCCCTTAAGGCTGTTATTATTACCTTTGCTATTCTATTGTCTTGTTTCCCCGATATTTTATTTCTAAGGATGTTTACTATGCAACCCAATGAGGTCTTCTGGGCATTAGGGCTGCTATCCATGATTAGACTAACCGTAACAAAGTTGAGGGAGACACAGTAGGGAGGCAGACGATAACAAAAACAAGGGAAGACATACAAGACAGAAACTTTCGCTTCGTCCACCTGGCCGCTCCCCTCGCGGAGATTTCAGACGCCTCTTGGCATGTGGCAGGTTGGAATAAGCCCCCAACTCGGATCAGGCTCGCTGGTGGGACACCAGAGTGGCCCAAGAACCTGATACCGCCTTTTAGCCGTATGAGGTCGTCACGGAACCGCAGGGTAGGACTCACTCAGGCTCCGTAACCGAAGTCGTGGAGCACGGTCACTCACACACAATTACATTCACACAGTCACACTCACACACCAGAAGTTCTCGGGAGGTGATCAGTCTCCCCTTCCGCCCCAGTGGCGGACCAGAAAGCACCGCGGTCCAGAACCAGAATTTGCCAGAATGAACCCCACCTAACGTCTCAGGGGGATCCCGGAGAGGAGAGGCTGTGCCGCGTCCGGCCCTCTCACTCCCACCCAGATGGACCGGTCACCCAGAACTCACCTCCGGAGGCTTTTACCAGGTCTCCTTAAATCTTTTTGGGGACGTCTTGGCATCTCCCAGCCGCTCGTCGGAAACCTAAATCGGATCTTTGAGGCCCTGGAACATCTCAGGGGGTACCTCCCCTCAGATCTCTAGGGGTCTGGCGGCCGGACCGAGAGAGGCCATTCATCCTAGGCGTCTAGCCCCTGGTGTCACAAAGCACCAGGGATCTCGCTGGGGCCTCCAAATGTTGTGACCCACGAGAAGCAAACACTCAGGCTCCACTATAGGTGCTTTTAGGGTGGCAGAGGGGACAGACAGAAGGTCTCCGAGAGGCTGGGGCGGAGGAACATCTCTCCAAGGCCTTCCCCCAGCTCTCACGAGGACCACGGATTCCCATCTACCGGAGCCTGAGGAGGTGCACCCCAAGTGGGGAGTCCTCTTTAAAATCTCGCTGGGGCCTCCAAATGTTATAACCTGATGGCGAGATAACCAGAGACGCACGGCCGAATTGTAAAGGAGCACTTTATTACACCGGTGGGCTGTTACACCGGCGGGCTGGGGGGGTACAGCTTCCCCAAATCCTCAGCCCCGAGCCTTCTTTGTTGCCCGCTTTTAAAGGCACAGACTACAGAAAAAAAAAATTACATTCTTTTGGAGCCGCTTTTGGCACCGTTAAGGGGGGCTGATACAGAGAAGGGGGGAGAGGAGCAGGGTAACTATTAATCTCTTTTTTCTCATGGTTTTTTTGAGTTTCCCAAGGCCATCCTCAACCCCTTATCTTTACAGTTTTCTTTGGGTGTCTCAAGGCCCTTATGTTTACAGAAAAGAAACTGCCAGGGTGTGTACGTGCAGTAACTGAGGGTCAGAATGGAGCTATTACAAAAGGCACAGGAATGCTTGGCTATGTTAATGGAGCGGGTCATGCACAGTGGCGTTTGCAGGCTCCTCCGGACTCCCGAGTTGCCGTGGTGGTAGGATTGAGCATGCCCTCTCCGAGCCCGTGGAAATGGGCATGTGATAATACCCCTGCCCTGCTGATCAGTCTGAAGCTCCTAGAAACGAGCACGATGGTAGTGTGACTCCTTTATTTTTTATCTTCAGTGCCAATTCCTTGCCATATATATAGATGAGAAGAACTAGTGATTTAAGTGAGAAATCTGAAGAGAGGGTTGCAGCAGCTTAAAGCAATCAGGGGCGCGCAGCCTCGCGGCTCTGGCTGTGAAGGTGTCCGCACTCCAGGAGGAGCCCGTCTCGGCAGCAGTCGGCTCTGAAGGCTAAGTAGAGCGTCGTTGGTTGGGGTGGTGAGGGGCAGTTACTGCGGAAGATAAATGAGTTCCTCGGTGTATGAACTGACTCCCCAGGCTACGCAAGTTGGCTTAGCTCTCTGGACAGTTGCCGGCTGGATTCTCACTGCGAGACAGCCAGCACCATGCATGGAGCCCCGCAGGGAAAGTAAACCCCACGGAACCCTCCAGCGCTGGGGAGGGCTTGAGGATTCTAAGTCGGGGGAGGGGTAGGGGGAGTGTTAAATACAGATGGGTGTCTATTGTACGTTCTTCTCTTACGTGAGCTTTATAAAGACTCATCACAAAAAGCAACTGAAATAAAAACCAAAAAAGCTTCTTCTTTAGGCTGCTCTGTTTCTTTTTCCATTCAAGCTGTATATGGTATGTGTAACATATTTTGAAAATATGTTCTATTTCAGCAATTTTATTTATGTAATTCAGCTTCTCTCTCTGTCTCTGTCTCCCTGTGTGTGTGTGTGTGTGTGTGTGTGTGTGTGTGTATGTGTGTGTGTTTAGGAGGAGAATGCCCTATTAACAAACTACTAATTATTCTGACAGTAGAGGAAGATTGGTTAATCCACGTTCTTTCCTTGCTGGCAGGTGAGACCACAGAAGCTGTCTGAAGGGGAAGAGATGGAGCATGGAGCCGAGGATGTGGGAAGAGGCCAGAATGTGGCACTGGTGTATTCACACTAGTTCATTCAGCACCTGGAAAAATGCTTGTCCCATAATGAACACTCCGAACACTTGTTGGATGAGTGAAATGGAGGCTATTGAAGGATCTTTGTAGAAGACAGTAGAAGGTGGGTCTTGAGTCTTGTAAAAGGATATCAACATAATACCTCTCACCTCTGCCAACGTTTCCTGAGTGGGACTCCTTGCTCGACTTCCCTTTCTTCTTTGTCCGTCCTTGCTGCCCTTGATCTTGGAGGCTGTCTAATCTGTTGCTATTGCTGTAGATAAACTGTTCATTCCCTGTAACTTGCACTGGGAAATGAACAAGGGAAGTCTTTTGCAGAGAAAAGGATATAATTTTAGGAATACAGGAAAGGCAATTACTGGTTGATGTCTGGAATCTTACATAGAGCTTCATTCCTTAGCTCAAGATTTCATCATATTTGGTAATATAACAAAATAGCACCAGGCACTTGGGTTCTAGCATTTGCTTTGCCCTAAATAACTGCGTGATGTGGCCCCGAGCACTTCTTGTACCTTGCTTTTCTTAGAATACCCCCTTAGTCCCCTTTGAATCCAGCAACAGTGTTTTCTGCCCAAAGCATTCAGAACCTAGACTTAGTTTTATGTAGATGGGTTTCAAGTGATATCATCGCAGACTAGATCTACTATGAACATTAGTTATCTTGTTATATTACTTAATTTGAAGTAAGAGTATCAAGGCAGATATAAGAAGCCTGTTTAATTTGTGCCTCAATCTTTAAGTTTGATGATCCATTAAATTAGAATAATTATAAACATGCATGGCAAGGAAGTTAGGATGAACTAATAATTCTGGCCAAAACAAGGAGTTATTTGTGCCCTGACTCAAGAGAGAAGCAGAATTTGGGGAGCGGTCCATTCTTACCCGCAACGTTGCCGCATTCTGATTCGGTGGAGGAAGTAACCCAGCCTCTCGGGGTTCCAGTGTCCTCATCAGTCAAATGACAGAGTTGAACTGGATGATCTCTAAAGTCAATGTTTCCTCTTTCGTTTAATTTATTTATTCAAAAGCAATGACTGGGGGCACACCAGGGGCCATGCGTTTTTTCTAAGCGCTGGGATACAGCAGTGAGTAAAACAAACAAAAATGCTTGTTCTTGTGGAGTTGACTTTCTAGATGACGAAGGATACACAAGGAACAAATGCATACTAAAAACATAAATACACACATATAACAAATGTATATTTCAGAGTGTGCAAATGCTTGGTTCATCCATGATGCTTTGTGTCACAGTCTTTCACACCTTTTCATGGGGGATTCATATTCTGTTTATAGATGTGCATGGTTTTTAAATAGGGAGCTTGCATGAATGAGAGTGTCTTTTTCCAAATTATGGGTCAGAATCTTGCTACTGAAAGGGACGTGTAGAACTAAGGGATGAAGCCCTCTGCCTGACGCCCTCACTGCCGGGTTACCCATCACACTTCTGTTTTAGGGACAACTTTTATTAGTGTCAGTGGGCTTCTCTCTCCCTCTGAGTGTCAATACAAGGCCCCATGTTTGGCAGTGCCTTGGCCATGCCCTGCAGACAGTTGGCTGTCGATTCCAGAATCCCAGTCTTAGGGGCAAGACCCACCTGGCCTGCCCTATCACCGATTACCTAGTCTCTTAGCCATGCCGTCAGCCCGCCAGCTCCTGGGCCTGGTCTCAAAGTACTGCGGGATGGAGCAGCCGTCTCATGTCCTTGCCTGCAGCTAGTTGGTACACAGTTGTTAGTTTTTTTTTTAAATCCTCACCCGAGGACATTTTGCATTTATCTTCAGATAGAGCGGGAGGGAGAGAGGGAGGAAGAGAGAGAGAGAAACATCGATGTGAGAGAGACACATCGAGGAGACACATTGAGTGGTTGCCACCCACACGACCCCAACCAGGGCCAGGGACAAACTGCAACCGAGGTACGTGCCCTTAGCGGGAACCGAACCCGGGACTCCCTGGTCCATGGGCTGATGCTCTTAACTGCTGAGCCAAACCAGCCAGGGCCACAGGTGTTGGTTTTTTATACTTAACCAGGTGAAAAGATTCCACTGTAGTTGGTGACGTTCCCGGGCCCCTCCTTTAGCTCACTGCTCTGCTGTTGTCCTTTCACTCGCTGGTTTGAATGTCAAGGCAGGTGGATGGGTCTCTGAGGCCACTGCTCACCTTGGGGCTTGTCTTTGAGAAGCTGCCAGTCTTCCTTTTGATCAATTATTGAACAGAGGCAGCCCGGACAATCCAGGGAGGGTTGGTTTTATCAGACTACTTTTCTTCCCCATGACACAAAGCTTCCTTCTCGTCTTTTGAAAACCCAGGCTTCCAATGGATGACTGCACTGTGATATATCCATATAGTGGACTAATATGTGACAATCAAAATGAATAAAATAGAGCAACATGTGTCCAAGTGGTAAAGTATGGAGTAAAAAAGACCAAATTACATATGTACAACATGATACTGTTTAACATTTTAAAATATGCAGCCCAACCTGACCGGTGTGGCTCAGTGAATGAGCGTCCTCCCACGGACTGAGAGGTC
This sequence comes from Tadarida brasiliensis, assembly GCA_030848825.1. NCBI lineage: Eukaryota > Metazoa > Chordata > Mammalia > Chiroptera > Molossidae > Tadarida > Tadarida brasiliensis. The sequence goes on along the minus strand of CM061270.1, from coordinate 32,279,946 downwards.
CAGGTTCCATTCCCAGTCAGGGCACATGCCAGGGTTGTGGGCTTGATCCCCAGCAGGGGGCATGCAGGAGGCAGCCTATTGATGTTTCTCTCTCACAGCGATGTTCCTATCTCTCTCTCCCTTCTCCTCTCTCTAAATATCAATAAAAACACATTAAAAAAATATGCAGCCCAGTCCGGGTAGCTCAGTTGGTTTGAATGTCATCTGGATACACCAAGGTTGCAGGTTTGATCCTCGGTCAGGGCACATACAAGAATCAACCAATGAATGCATAACCAAGTGGAACAACAAATCGATGTTTCTCTCTCTCTCTCTCTCTCAAATCAATACAAAAAATAAAATAAAACATTTGCAAAATGATTGTGTGTTGCCAAGAGAAATTTACATGTGTATAAATGTATAAAGATATGCTCCAGAATGATAACCTCCAAGTTCAGAGTCAGGGTTCCCTCTGTTGAGGGATGGAGAAGAATGCATTTAGGAGGGGTACACAAGGAACTACAACTAAGCTTGTAGTATTTAATTTTTGAACCTGGGTGGCAGTCCCAAAGGTATTCTATATTGTTATTCGTACATTTTTAAATATTCAAAAACATTTATTTTATTTTTAAAAATTATCTTTGTTGACAGTATTACAGATGTTCAAACACATTTAAATAAATACATTTAAAATTATTACAATAAGACTATTATTGGTTTTTTCTTATTCTCTCAATCATTAAACTTCTAAAGTTTTATTCAATATTTATTCATTTTCACCAGTTGCCCAATTTCAGATTTTAGCAAAGAAAGGAAATTTAGGAGGAATGTTCTCTGACTTCAAAACGTCTACATGTCAATGAATTGCTCTTAGAAGGCAATTTTACCCCCTGAAACAAATACATGGTGTTACGTCAACCTAATTAATGATGTGGAACACAGGACTTAAATAAATGCTGCTGTAACCCTTTTCTCAAAGACTTCTGTAATTTATGCATTCATTGATGAAGTATTTATTGGGACTGCTATGTCTATTGCACTGTAGTAGGTTTCATGGTGGGGCGGGGGTGGAAAAAAATTTTTACTTCACAAAATGTGGGATACAAAATGAAAAGCAGAAAAACCACAATGAATTCCAGCCCGTTTTCAAAGAGGAAACGCAGCGAAGTGCAATGGGCAGGAACCCACTGGGAGCCGCTGAACCAGCATGAATGAGCGGGGTTTGCTGAGTCACTCAGCCTCAGCCTCGGCTGGAACCGGGTGGCAGGAGTTGAATCTGGGTCGGGAGCTTCTGTGGCTGAGCCCTAACCTCCTACACTGTCCGGGTCCATCTGTACCTTTTCCTCTGATTCCCAAGGCCCTGTGGCTCGCATGAACCCTGAGAAGCGCCCTTTGCCCCATGGAAGTCTGCAGAAGCTCGTCCGGATCGGGACCCGCTGGCGGGCCCAGGCGTGGGCAGTGCTGACGTCAGCGAGCTTGGGGATGCAGGTGGCATTCTACGGGAAAGGGGATGCAAAGGCAGAGGAAGAGAAATGATGCAATTTCTTTTCCAGCGAAGGAGAAGGATAGCAGAAACGAACGAGATCTGTGAGGAAATTTATATTAGGGGATAAACAAATGAGTTTTGTGCCCGCCTCTTTAAGTCTCTTCAACGCCATGTTCATTTCTCTTTTTTGATTACCAGGTAGTGCTGTCCTCGGTCTCTCGGGGCATACTTCTTTCCCGATCTGGCACAAACTACCCCTCAGGGCTTACAGACAAGCGGATGACAGATGATCAAGGTTTGCCTCTCTTAATCAAGCTGCCTCATTCGCCCATCTAAAGAGCTGTTTAAAAAACACATCTAGCAGAGCTCAGCCTCCAGTGCTCACATCTTATTTACTCCAACTTTCACTTTTGAAAAATCTAGAGAAATTCTCATGCAGCCTGTGACCAAAGGAGAGGGCAAGCTAAACATTTCCTATGCGAGGGAAGGATACTTCTTTATTTTAAATTCAGTTGCTGGTTTTCTTAGCTGCTGTCTTGACCTTCTGGCCAACTTAAGGATTGTGTAGGTCAACACTGAACATGTAAACGGGTATGGCCAGAGTGCTTTCTCTAAATGATGCTGTTTAGGTAGTTCTTCATTTGTTGGAAGATAATGACAGTTGTCTCTTTCAACTTTGAGCTGAAGGAAAGTACTGTTCACATTTTCCTTGTCTGCTTACCTACTGAGCATCTACCATGTGCCCAGCCCTGGCTGGGTCCTTTCTACCCAATGCTACCCCTCTGCCAACATAATGATTTTCTTTATAGCATTTTCTTTCCTCTAGCTTACTTTATTGTAAGAACACAGTATATAATACACAGAACATAAAAAATATGTGTTAATCAATTATTTATATTATTGTAATACTTCCAGTCCATGGTAGGGTTTAAGTTTTGGGGGAGTGAAAAGTTATACATGGATTTTTGAACAGTCAGGGCGCAGGCACCCCTAACCCCGGTATTGTTCAAGGGTCAACTGTACTTTCCAGTATTTACCCTTCGCTGGAGGATTTTGGCTGTTTGTCTTATCAATACACGGGACAGCAACCTGAAATTTGCTGTCTTAGCTAATGAACCTTTGGACAGCGTGAAGTTTCAAGTTTTGATCTCAGCAGAGATGAAAGTGTGTCAATAAGACATGTAAATATTGCACCTAACCTCCCAGGCCTTTCAGCGGCAGGAGAATTGCTTCTCTGGGGTACAAAGGAGACTTTCTATCTGCCATTTGGAAAACTCGCATAAAATCAGGTCCTGTTTGGGGTTGTTTTTTGGAGGGCAAAGGGCGACGCTGTCTATCTGATTGCACTTAGTGATACATTTTAATCCATGATTTATGCAACCTGACACTGACGTTCATTTAGCTCAGATTACAAGCAAAGTAATTCGCTCCTTAATGAAGTGTACCCTGTATGACATATTGACCATGTGAGCTGACAATCATTGCTTTAAAACAGGCCTAGGTTACATTTTCTTTTGTCACTGAAAGTAGGTTGTCAGTTAATAAACTTAAAACGAGGCCTGCTGACCTGCCATTCTTCCAGAAGTACTTTATTGGTGCATCAGAGAAGCACATATTAAATCAACTACTGTTCTTGAGGGAAAGAGGAAAAAAGAAATGCCCTGTATTCGGTGTCATTCAAATGGAGGGCGTTTCCGTGCATTTATACAAGCTCCCCTCAACTTTTTATTTATTATTTATTTATTTTTTATGAAAAAGTTATTTTATTTATTTATTTATTTATTTATTTATTTATTTTGATGGTGGAGTGTGGTAATATTAAATTTTTTTTTATTAATTTACTTTTGTTACAGATGTTTCTCCTTTTCCCCCCATTGACACTCTCCTCCCCCTCCCTCCCTGCCCCGTCCCCAGTTTTGCTGTCCATTGGTTATGAGTACATGCGTACAAGTTCTGTGTTTCATCACTCCCCTCCCCCACCCACTCTTCTGGCAATTGTCAGTCTGTACCCTAGGAATATACCCTAAGAAGCCTGAAACACCAATCAGAAAGAATATATGTACTATGTTCATAGCAGCGCTATTTACAATAGGTAAGATCTGGAAACAGCCCAAGTGTCCATCAGTAGACGAATGGATAAAAAAGCTGTGGCACATATACACAATGGAGTACTATGCAGCTGTAAGAAAGAAAGATCTCTCATCCTTTGAGACGACATGGGAGGACCTGGAAACTATTATCCTAAGCGAAATAAGCCAAGCAGAGAAAGACGAATATCATATGATCTTACTTTTTTCTGGAATATAATGAACATAACAGTCTGAGGAACAGGGTAGTCTCAACTTTTTATTTTTAAACATTTCAAACCCATAGAGAAGTGGAATATGTTGTAGCATGAATATCTGTATACCTTCCAGCTAGACTCACCAGTTATTAACATCCTGTCACATTTGTGCACCTCTTCTCTCCTTTTTGTGTATGTACGTATGTGTGTTGGGGTTATTGTCAAGTAAGTCACAGACATGACAATTCCCTCCTAACTACGTCGGCATGTGATCTCTAAGAACTGAGACATTCTCCCAAATGACTTGAACGCCGTTATCACACAGTAGGAAAATTAACAATTCGATAATAGAATCTAATATATAGTGCATATTCCAGTTTCCCCTTTTGTCCTCAAAATGTATTTTAAAGTGGCGTTTTAAAAATCCGGAATTCAATCAACATTTACACCTTGCATGTGGTCGTGAAGCATTTATACAGAAAGTTACGTGTAAAAATGAAAACACGGGGACTTTGATCCACAGCGATCTGAAAAGTGTAGCCATAAAGTGCTAATAATGTTTGGTAGCAAAGTCTTTCTAATAGATGCCACTTGTAAAGTATATAATCTACATCAGTGGTTATTTTCTCCTGAAGTATTTCATCTATTTTCATTTTCCTATACATAAGTTGGTGGGCATGTAGAAATACTATTGCCTTTTCATAATTTTAAAAACTTCAATTTCATAGAACTACTATGCATTATAGTCTGAGATTTCAAAATAGTTGTAGGGTTAACACACCAAATTTAGAGGATTCATCCCAGCTTCACTCTGAAAGGGAAAAGATCATGCACTTTCCTGCGTAAAGCAAAGTTTTTCAGAGATATGTGTAGCATGAATTATAAGTTTCAGATAATTGAGTTTTCTTTTAATTTAGACTTCTACTTATTCTCTTGAAAGCAAAATGTGTTATAATTAAAATTGGAAAGAAACATTAATTTCAGAGACCATTCAATGGGGCAAATGATGGTTTTATTACTGCTGTGGACATTCAGAGATCAAGTTTAAGAGAATGTGGTTGAATTCAGTGTTGCAAATGCACTTCTTTTCTGTAATTACACGTGTCCAAGGTCTTGTTAAGTGGAGATATAATTGCTTTAGAGTTGTATTTAAAGGAAATATTGAGAAACTTCATTTCATGAATTACATTTTGTGTGGATCTTATGTAGTCTGTCATATTTTCAGTAGCAGGCAATAACTATTGCAGAAAATAGAAGAGGGGAACAGTGGCCTTTTATGTTTACTTTGTAGAAGATAGTATCTTTGTTTCTTTGTTTTTGTTTTCAATCCTCACCTGAGAATATTTTTCTATTTATCTTCAGATAGAGTGGGAGAGAGGGAGGGAAAGAGAGAGAGAAACATCGATGTGAGAGAGACACTTCGACTGGTTGCCTCCTGCAAAACCCCGACAGGGCTGGGGACCGAAATGCAACTGAGGTACGTGCCCTTCACTGGAATTGAACCCGCAACTCCTTGGTCTGTGGGCTGACGTTCTGACTGCAGAGCCAAACCGGCCAGGGCAGTAACTTTGTTTTTAAAGAAGCCAAACAATATTATCCTCTTCTACATTCAAACATAACGAGGTTCGTGATCAAGGCAGTATATTTAAAAACAAAACAAAACAAAAAATCCCTTGTCCACTGGTGACTGTTACTGAATTTTAAAATTAGCTGAAAGTTTTTTCCACGTTCTTTTCGAGAGTGGAAAAAAATATATTTCATCACATTTAAGACATCTCTCACCTTTTAATATCTGAAATAAACTGTATTTTAAAAGGGGTGTCATGAAAAATTTTAAATTAGGAGTCCTTTTCCTTTTCTTGGTGATATTACGTAAAGGAATTGTTTCTCATTAGGCTAAGGGAGATAAGTGAGACGGAAAAAGACACATCCTTCATGGCACCACCTATGTGTGGGACCCGAAAATGTCAAACCTGTGGAACCAGAGTAAAATGGTGGGTACCAGGACATGGGGGGCACAGATAAGATTGACGGTGTTTAGGGGCACAAACCTGGAGTGAGTAGTAAATCAGTAATAGGGATCTAATGCGCAATAATGACTATAGACAAAAATACTGCACTATAATTATATAATATAATAAACATTGCTACTATGGCAATCATAGAACAATATATAAATGTATCAAAGTAACATGCTATACACCTTAAACTTATGCAATGTTACATGTCAAATTTATTCAATAAAAAATAATTATGCTTCTTATTGTTGACAGCTTCTTAGTTTCAATGAAATACAATACTCAACAATACAATGTTATACTATAGTGTACTATACCTACTATGAGTAATCTATAACAGAAAGGACATCGTTTTCATGAGGGTTCCAGAACTGAGTGTTTGTATGGGTGAGAAATTAGATGTGTCGTCCAAAGACCTTGTACCACAAAGGATGGGATGGCGTTGGATAAATCAACAAATATCAAAGTAGATTTACTCAAAAGTATCAGTGGCTGATATATCAAGTGCCTTTTTGAGAAATATAATTTAATGGCTTTAATCTAGTCAGCTTCTGCGTTTCCATTTCTGGTTTTGCTAGATTTATTAGAGAGTATCAACTTTCCATTCCGAGTGTCCACCAGTTCTGTAATCAGAAATAATGCCTTCGACGTTCGGGCAACGTGGATGCCAGCCTGGTACTTACTCAGCCTGAGAGGATTGTTACTGTGGACAAACCATTTTGCTACTGAGAGCAATCTGAACCTTGGAAGAGGTAATTCACAGCTTATTCTGAAGGTACGGAATTTGTAGTCATAACATTGCTTTGTAATTTAGTGTTAAAACTAGCTGAATTCTCCCATTGGAAAATATGTGGTGGCCCAAGGAAAGCAGCTGTTCCAACCTTTATGATTGGGTCTGGGCACCCAGGACAACTCAGTGCTGTTACAGACAGCGGATGGGTGCTGTCATGGGGTGCCCCTGCCCGTTCTGGCCCCCGGGGCCTCCCAGATACATGCACAGGTTCTGGTAGCTACATGCACTGTCCGCGTAGCTTAGGGTTATTCTGGCCTCTGAACTAAAAGTTCTGCTTAACACACAGCTTCCCAGTGCTGCTTTGCTACCTGACACTAACCTGTGGGCGAAGTTCCCACACGGCCCAAGTCGGCCCGGCTGAATCCGGCTGCAACTCCTGAATATTAATTCAGCACGAGCAAAGAAACCTCCACGCAGTTTTCTGTAATGAATCCAAGATCCCTTTAGAGAAACATTTCGTCTCAGATTCTTGGACATGCTGTATGTCAGGGACTTGGCTTGGTAAGAGAATTAGACCTCGTATTTTTAAGTACATTTCTTAAAGTATATTTACCTACAAAAAATACATAAATTTATAAGCCTAGCAAATTTTTACAAACTGAATGTATGTGCATAACAACATCTAGTGAAAAAAATCAGAACATTTCCAACCTTCTGGTAGCCTCCCTCACGTCCCTGTGATGCAACCACCCAACGGGACCCTTCTGATTTAAATCTCCACGAATAAGCTTGCTCTACATCTTGCCCAGTCCCATGACTTAAATGGCCACAAACTGGTCTTCGTTTCTAAGAACATGCCAGCTGCAGAAGGCGCTACCGCTTCCCCCCGTCCCGCAGCCCTCCAAGGCGCTGGTGGACACCGCGGGGAAGGGACGCCTCCTTTTCTTCACAGAAATTCTCAAGGGATGCAGGGGTGGTTTTTTTCACCTTTCCGTTTGCACCGTAACTGCTACTTTGTACTCTAGTTTCCAAAAGGGACTGCTGAGAAAAATAAATAAAATAAAATAGAGTGTTTGGGGGCATCTCCCAAAAGAGCTGTGATGGAGACAGAAGGAATCGTCCCGGAGCAGGTCAACAGCCAGCGCTGGTGCAGGACCTCAAGTACGGCAGAGGGAAAACTGGGGTTTCTGAATCCAAGAAGCAGAGTATTGAAATGCATTCAGTGTTGGCAAAATCCACAGCCAGGAGGAGCTTTTGGATAACGAACTCTTTAAATGTGCACAGGTAATGTGGACCCCTTTCTGGATCCACCTCTCTTAGCAGTCTACCTGAGCTCCCAAGTATGACCCATTCGAGGATCAGAGGACTCGCCCTGGGAACTAGTCTGGGTTCCCCTTCTTGCTAATGGGACAGCAAGAGGGGTGGGGAGGTCAGTCTCTGTTCCCCACGCTAAAGGGTTGGCAGGGAAGGAAATGGACTGGAACCATCAACTCCTTTCCACGGGGTTGTCGATACAAACTGTAGAAAAATAATTCTAGACATGTTAATATTTGACATGGAGGCTTTGATTGTGTGTGTGGCATGGGGGTGGGGGCAGGGTCGAGCATGTCACTGAAATCTGCAGTTGATGCATGTCCGCCGTTCTGAGAACTATACCCCCTGCCTGTATGATTTAGCATGACAACCAGATTACATTTATACAATTAATTAATGTTTGCTTGACCACTTTTATCCAATTTCTTTCTATAGCACATAAAAGAGAACCCGACATAAATTTCTCTTTCAAAACAATTGACTTAGCAACTGCTGACCTTCTGTTCTGTCATTCTAAGGATTGATTGGATATTGTTGAATTGTTTCATTCTACAGTAATTAAACATAAAATTAATTATGCTAGTAACCCATTATTTCTCTGAACCAAGGACTAAGTCATTCGTTTTCGCTTGGTTACTCTGAGAATCAGCCATCAGATGAACAGGGGGAAAATATCATATGTTGCAAACAGAAACTAAATATTTTAAGGCACATGTTAATGGCTAAAATATAATCTGAAACCATCTCATTTCCATATGCGCAGCATATTGAATTTGTTTAAGGTAATTTCGGCCATAAATCTTTTACCTTATGATATGGTCATTTAAATTTTTTCTCAGGTGGCTAATCATTTGAAAATATGTCAAAGAAGAATATATGTTAAGAAAGAGAGACGGATGGATAAAGCGACGAGCGTCGGTGAAGTCATCACCAGTCTCTAATTCTTGATTTGGTTTGCTGCTCAAGCGAAATGAAATTTAGTTCACATGTCATTTTCTTTGTTAGTTTTGTGTAGAAAATGCTTAAAATGACCCTGATATTATAAGCATTGAGCCTGGTACTGAGAGGCACACAAGCCCGACAGGACTAGATTCTCAAAAGGTACGTGCTGGCAGAAACCAAAATAGGTTTTTGTGGTTTTCATTAGTGCAGGTCGTATTAATTTAATTAACATGATTGAAGAGGCTATCACTGGGTGAGGCAGCAGATACCTTGCCTTGACCTATCACTCACCTGAGGCTATAAAATGGTGCACCCGACAAAGAGGTGTGCAGTCTCTTACGTGTATTTCATATTTGGGATCTGCCTTTTGCTGTGGGTTTCCTTGTGGCTGTGGGATATATTCTGAACCTCATCGGAGGAAATTCTTGGTGCTTTTCAAAATTCACGACCGTGATCCGCACTTTAAACACTGAGCAGATTCTTGGGCATAGTTATTCCTGCTGCAATTCGGACTGTCATGGTGTCCATGCTGCCCCTGCTGAGCACCCCGTCCTGGCTGTTCCCTGTCCCCTTGTGCTGAGAATCTTCTACTGACTTGCCTTTGGTTCTAACTGGGGCTATCATCATGGCACTCCACTATTCTGGCCACAGAGGGTGGACTTGGGGCCCAACACAGCCAATAACAGTCCTTTTCTGGATTTGTCTAGTTGAAAATAAGAGCGGAAACAAATTGCCTGTCCAATATTTAGTCTCCTCTTTTTCTCATGTGAACAAAATCATCCCCCCCTTTTTAGAGTGGGAGTGTTCCCAGTGGAAAATATCCATCTCCTCACACTCTCCTAGAGTCAAAGGTGACCTTGTTCTCCATTTCCGATCAGAGTGATATAAATGCAGGTCCACTGTGGGGGACTTCAGGAAAGTTATTGTTCCGGTAAAAGGGGTCACACTCAGCTGACAAGTGGCTTCTGCCCTCACTGCTCTCCTTGTTCTGCCTGAAATCTGCACACAGTGATGTGTCTAAAGCCAGCTCAGAACAACGGGGTAGGAACTGGGAGGACCTTGAACCACTGAGACCACCCCGTCTGCTCATCTTTATAAAGCTTGCTCTGTGAGAAAGAAAACCTCGATTTAGTTATGCTGCTGTGTGTGGGTTGCTTTTATATTCAAAAGGATATGGTTCTAATGGATAGGGTCCTTTCCCTATGTTAGGGAAGCTTTATAGAGAAGGTCAAGCTGAGGGAATGAAGTCAATTCACAAAGTAAGGCAAAAGACCAATAACAAGTCCAGATCTCTTGTCCAGAATTTCTGTGCAGCTTTGAGCTGTATTATACGAACCAAGGGAACTCTGTTCTGCTGAAGTTTCTTAAAGTTCGGGTTCTGTCACTTGCAAATAAAAGAATTCCTGGTGACATGAAATAAAAGCAAACACGCTCTTCATGCAATGAATATCCAAAGCCTGCTAGTGCGTCCCTGAACTTCCTATCTGCTGGCATGAAGGAGGACACTTGGCTCCTTGATTTTTTTTATCCTCACCAGAGGATAAGTTTCTATTTATCTTCAGGTAGAAAGAGAGGGAGAGAAAGGGAGAGAGAGAGAAACATCGACGTGAGAGGGACACATCGACTAGTTGCCTCCCGCACAACCCCAACCAGGGTCAGGGACGAACCGCAACCGAGGTACGTGCCCTTGGCTGGAATCGAACCCAGGACTCATTGGTCCGCAGACCGATGCTCTACTGCTGAGCCAAACCAGCCAGGGCTTGGCTCCTTGATTTGACAGTGCTGGTTTAGGGGTTTTGGAATGTCACCTAGCATTTTTAAACCTCAGTTTCATACCAGGGAAATAGGTATAATTGATTCCATTTTACAGAGGAGGACCAGAGAGATTAAGTAACTTGCTCAAGGTCACACAGGCAGGGAATGATGGATGGGGCTGTGACCCCAGGTCTGTCGCCTGCCAGGGTCCCAGCTCTCACAGCGCGCGGGATTGTGGAGTGCGTTTTCCAAGTTTCATGATGAGGACCACGCGACAGTGTAGGTGTCTAGTGAGTGAAGGCAAACGTCAGCTGTAGACTGTGACGGTTGTGTGCTCTGAGCTGCCAGCGAGCTGAGGATGAAGAGTCTAACCTGAAGAAAATGTGTGGGCTGTGTAACTAAATCTGTTTTTCTTCTCTGGGGGCTCTGGACCCATGTGGAAAGCAACCTTTCGGTATGCTTTACTGAGGCAATGTCTGGGCTTTTTCTTCAAAGGAACTAGCTGAAACCCTCCTGATCTGGCGCTCTCCTCGCAAGAGGAGTAGAAAATCAGAAAAGCGAGACGCCCTGTTTGATCTGTTCTTGTGTCTCAAGGAAAGGGTATAAATTAAGCCATTTCAATGCCCGTGAGTCTGAAACACTCTCCTGGACATGAGGGAGAACAGAGAGAACAACGCATATGACTCTGATGGGAAACAGAGGAAGAAAATATTTTGTAACCAGGTCACCGAGAGGTAGTGGAATGGCTTTGGGTCCACCTGAAAATAACTGGGGTCCATTATGTCATCTGTTTCTCCTTCCCCTTCATTTCAGTAAGGTCTGTAAATTCTTAAAGCCCCCCAGGGAAGCAGATGACAAAAACTTCCTCTTAGTAACCCTCTAAGCACATCTCAGCACTTAACAACCCTTATGGCAGGACGTTTTCCCTCTAGAGCAAATCTAAATCATGACGCGGGTTAATTCTATTTCCTCTTTTCTCTCGAGTGAGGAGAAGGACAGCTGTTTACCATCTTCCCAAGAGTAGAATTGAACACACCTGAACAGACAGGCGTCAGCTCACCCTCCGGCTTTCATCATTCAGGCAAAGGAGCATGGCTCTGTCAGCAGTTCTCAGAGTGGTTCTCTGACCAGTGGCATCTGCACCTGCTGGGAACCCGCTGGACACGCAGATTCTCAGGCCCCACCCAGACCTGCGTCATCAGAGACTCTGAGCATGGGCCCAGCAATCGGTGGTTCAACGAACCTTCCCGGGGATCTTCATGATTCCTGAAGTGTGAGAACTACTGATATGGTAGATATTTTGACCAAAGGTGGGCAACTCTCACTGATAATAATTCAGTAATTTGTAATGGTTTTTGAAAGTTTGTGTGTATGTCTGTATATAACCATGCATATATTTTGCATTTATTTACGTGAGACTTATTGGCCAGCAGTTGTCCACAGATTCCTGTGTACTTGAAATCTAACAGATGTAAATGAAGGTACCTCTGTCCAGGCACAAATGTTCGGAACTGGCAGCTTGATCGTGCCCACCTGGGTTTGTGCAATATGTGTTCAACTTATAAAAACATGAGAAAATACAGAAGAGGAAACAGAAAGTGAGAAAGGAAACCCCCCGAATAGAGAACCATCATTAATAACTTTTTAAATGTTATCTCTAAGACTTTTGTTTCCTATGCAAAACAGATAGATGTGTTCTCGCAAATGAAATTATACTATGCACATGGTCTTCAAACTGGAATTTTTAACTGAAGACTAAGTGATGAATGTCAACAAGACCACACACACACACACACACACACACACACACACTCTTTTTTTTTTTTTTTTTTCTTTATTGATTTTTAGAGAAAGAGAGGAAGGGAGAGAGAGAGAGATATAGGAACATCGATGAGAGAGAACATTGATTGGCTGCCTCCTGCATGCCCCCCACTGGGGATCAGGCCCACAACCTGGGCATGTGCCCTGACCGGAAATTGAACCGGTGACCTTTTGGTGCATGGGTCGATGCTCAACCACTGAGCCACACCGACCAGGGCCTGAGTCATTCTTAATACTTGCATGGCTAGATGCCTATTGATAGATCATTTGGTTGCTTTCAGTTTCACTTTCTTTGTTTTAACCATTAGAGAAAACTGAGGTTCCATTAAGCAATGAATAAAATGGGAGACAAACCTCAAAGTCCTCAGGCTTGTGTGGTCCGGGCCTCACTGCCCTGCCGCAGCTTTGTAGAAGTTAGCAGACCAAGAGTTAGCTGGGCTTCCATCTCATTCTAGGGCCCTGCATTTTGGGGAGCGAGGAGTTCCTTTCAGGTATTCTTTGGGCTTATATTCAAACATGATTGGAGACATTTTTTTTAGGGAATACTAATATGTGGTGCATTCCACACACAGTCCTCCTATTTTTAAGGAAAGCATTTGGAAAGTTTGATCAATTTATATTTAAGTTGGCTCACTGATATTTCCCCCGGATTGGTCATGACTGCAAACATACGTTTTTAGAAAGACTGCTCGGAGTTAGGACGCGTTTGTACCTATGTGAGAACTAACCAGAGAACGCGAACATTGCACCCTTGGCTTTAGCCCCATGAGCACACAACTGGTGCAAGTCTAAGGATCTCAGTGGCGGTGAGGTCCGTACAGAGGAGTGACGGCCTGAGGAAAACACTGAGTTTCTCCCGAGCAGGTTAAATACTGTGCTGTGTACTCAGGCAGTGTGTAGCATCCTCATTTTGAACCTTATCCTTCACAGAGACTTTCATGGCACCACGATCAACAAAATGACAAGCTGCCATCGTACCATGGACACTCTATCTTTTCCTCTAACTCTCATTGAAGTTGAGCTATGTTAAAGGACTCTCTGTGTTTTTCACTGACGTTTAGCTTTGGGGAGCTTGGCTGTGCTAAAGGGAGATGAATGCCTTGAAATGGTACCCAAATCCCTTAACGAGAGACTTGATTATTCAGATTGCCTTGATCAATCCACATGACCCCCTAAAAGCTGAGAAAACATCCGATGGGAAGAGCAGAGACAAAAAGGGTTTCCAGCATGCTCACATGGGTGTATGTGAGCCATCACGGAACCTTGCGCGTGGCTGTGTCTGTCTGCTCAGTCCACTGCTGTGTAACAGTCCCTGGCCCAGGCGGAGATCTGGGGAATACTTGCTGAAAGGCGAATGAAGGAAAATATTTTCATGACTGGTTCAATGGGGCAACCAGGAATGCTGGCTTAAATGTCAGCTGGAAGGGTATAGAAGGAAGCTTGTAAAAAATGTTACAGAAATGTTTTCCAGGCACATGTCCTTATTTAAAAAATAAAAAATAAAAACTACTAAAAATATTTGTCTTGGGATCTCAACTCAGTTTGTTAAGATGTTCAAAAAATATGGCATTTATTTGCTGAAGTCCAACTTTTAGTAATAAATATTTGCCAAGGTACATGTAGCCTAAATATCCAACAGCTTATTTAACAAAATAACTTGCCTAGAATAATCAAAGGTTCTCAAAGAACTATTGGTTATGACTAAGGTAGGCCATTAAGACCTGAAACACATCATGTTCTAAATCCTTTGAACCCTTAGAGATATATTTTTTCATATATTTGACATATTTTTTGCTTTGCATATTCTTCCCAATTTTGAGTAGAAAAAAAAAACAACTTCTCCCACCATTTTATTTTTCCCCCATGCTGTCAACCTTAAGATGTAATGTATTTGCCATTGAATAGAGTAGAAGAAGAAAGATCTTATTTTCCAACTAACTTGGAAAGGTATAAATTTTTAAAAAGTGTTTTAAATAAAACATTTCTATAGCAGACAGTGCTGTATTGCACAACTATTAACTCAATATTCATATGAATTAGATTTGACCATTAGTCTGATTTAGGGGAAATTGAGGCACAGAGAGGTTATAAAACTTTCCCAAGGTCACACAGCTAGAGGACAGAAGAACTGGGATTCAAACACAGATAAGCGTTGGTTCATGCTCTTACCCATGAACTGTGCCATAAAGCTTTTCTGGGATTATTGCTCTATTAGTTCATCCAAGGTCATTGCCTCCAACCTTGGGATTGGGATGGGAAGGTTCATACTGGAGGATTTATGGACTAGAAGCTGCAACTGCCCCAATTTTTCTATTTTATTCAAAGTAAAAGTGATGAGCTTAAAAACCTGACATTTGTGAAGAGTAACCATTCCTGAATTGGGAGGTGGGTTTTTTCTACTATCAAAGTGGGAATTTTACAGGAATAAATGAATTTACTGAGAAAAATGCGATGTTTTGTATCTGCATCACAATTATTTTATTTTTTTTCTAATAGAGGTTAGCACCTCCAAGGGACAGGTGGCGATGAAAACTTGACCTGGAACTAGGGTGTGTGCATACGCCTCCCTCTTCTCATTTCGCTCCTCTCCTCCACCCAGCCATGTAGAAAGTAAAACTCCAGGGAGAAGCACGGCGAAAGTGATGCTATTAAATACAGAACAGGTGCCGTTTTCATAGGTGTTCACGGTGCTGGGAAGTGTTAGCTTTCCTATTTTTTACATTCTCTATGAAGCTTTATTACCATTTTTCCGAGATACACATACTGCAACAGAGTTCGAGATGACTAGGGAAAGAGCTTTTATTCACTTCTTTTGTTTTAGAGAGGAGGATGCTGGGAAAGGAGATCGAGAGTGAGAGTCTATTAGGTCAGGATCTGTCTGAACTGGGTACTCAACGGAATGACATTTTTGGAGTGAAGGAGTACAGCTTTCTTATGTTGTTTATTTTTTGTGGTGAATCTTGTTTAACTTTCTTATAGAAAAATAGAAAAAAAGGTAACTGCCATAGTTTCAGCTTCCCTAAAAACAGCACTGAATTTGGCAGCTGCCCCCAAATATCCCCCCAACAAAAATCTGCCAACTCTATTTCCAGCTAAAATCAACAAGGAAAGATATCACAAATAAAGTGTTGAAATCATGAGAATATTTTTTTTTCAGAGAAAATAAGGTTTTATGGAATTCAACTTACAGACTTCAATATTTTGCAAATTAAGGAAGCAAAAAGTTGGAGTCCTGAAACTTGAGTCAGTGGATACAGTCTTGATCTTTAATATGTAAAGAGCCTATGCAAATAATAAAAAATATTTTCCAACTGCTGATTCTTTTGCCACATGTTAACAAAGATTGTTTCACAGTTTCAAACAGTCATTGGAGTTAGTTTTGCTTCCTTCTCTTACCTTGGTAAAACTATTCTAAATTTATGTGTAAAATTTCCATATCCTTTTGGCTTCCGACAGAGAGTTGACAAATATTGCAAACAAACAGGTAAATCCTGAGCATTAAAACTTAGCACAATGCCCAAGCAGAGTGGCCAGTTGGGTGAGCGTCCTGTACACCGAAAGATTGCAGGTGCAATTCCCGGTCAGGGTGCATGCCTGGGTTTTGGGTTTGATCCCTGGTTGGGGCGCACGCAGAGGGCAGCCGATCAATGTTTCTCACCTTGATGCTTCTCTCTCTCTCCCTTCTTTCCTCTCTCTAAGCATGTCCTCAGTGAGGGGAAAACAAAACAAAACAAAACAACACTTTAGGACAATACTATTGATACACATACAACCTTCAAGGTTATGTAAAGGTGATTAATTTCTCTGTTATTATCTTGATTTTTTCTCCTTCACTCTTAAAAATGAAGTTGCTAAGGAATAAAAATGACTAGACACAGCATGATCTGGGACCGAGTCACCTGGATTTTCTACTTGGTCATATTCTTTTGAAGAGTGGCTACAGAGGGAGGCGAGTGCTGTGTCAAGGGCAGTGTGGAGCAGTGGGCGGCAGGAATGAGGAAGCCGGGTGGGTGGAGAGCAGCACAAAAAGAGACCAGAGGTTCCACCATGCACTGCTGGTGTTTTCAGATTAAGATGGGGGATTAAGGAATTTTACTCAGCAATTTGAGATGCTTTGTTAGGGACTGAGGAGATTTGAGCTGCTTTGTTCTCAAACCACATGTTAGTGAAAAAGCAAACAGGCACTTAATCCTGACAGACAGCAGAACTTGACATCAATTTGCCCCTTGGGAGGTGACCAGGAGTTCTCTGAGAGGGGCGAAAATGGCCAGCCCTTGTTTTCCTGGAGCCTAACGCCAACATTCCAGCCTAACCTGGATTTCTCAGCAGAGTCGCTGTAATTTACACAGTTGGACAGACCCAGAGTATCTAGAGATTAAAGACCTGTACATTTTTTTTCTAAGAACAAAACAAAATAATCTTTTAAATGCAACCAACTTACAAGGTGCCAAATATTTAAACATATTTCAAATAGGTCTACTATTTTGGCTACTCAGTTTCAAAATGAAATATAGAAAGGCTAAGATTCTTTCCTATTGAAAAGAGTGGATGCTTTCCCCTAACAATAAAATCACAGGGCAACACATCAATTTTTGAGCCTATCTAGGGTTGTGAAATAGACACCAATTTTTATGCAGATCTTTGAGGGAAGTTCTACTAAATCACCAGTTATACCATAAGGTCATGCCCTTCAAAGTCACCGAAGTAGGACAAAAGCAAACAAAAGGAATAGAAAATAAATTAATGGGCTTTTAAAATTGGATTTGATACATTAGTAAATGTATGTATGCACAGTGATATAGTTTGGCATATAATCTGCAGTTGTGGTGTAGAGGCTAACTTTGCCATCTTGGGTTTGTGCCACCCTTAATCCATTGACCCCAAATGCACTTCTTAGTGGGCTATTGATCTATTAAAATTTGGCATGCATAGGGAAACCATTTTAAAATCAGAAATGAAGCAGAATACTTATAAAGCATATTTCAAAACAAGTCTTAGTATATCGGAAAGGTTTCTAGTTGACTATTTAGATAATCAATAGCTCCTGTACTCTGGTAGGATGTAAAAATCTGCTGCATCTTAATAATTAAAAACCAAGCTTTGCCACCAGCGCAAGGTTGTTCCATTCTTGCACTATTGACACATACAAGTTTGAGCCCGACCTCGTCTCTGCCCTCACAGCTTCTGCCCCCCATATAAAATCAGGAAACTGCCTGGCTGGTGTGGCTCAGGGGATTGAGCGCTGTCCCATGGCCTGAGAGGTCCGGGTTCAATTCCGGTCAGGGCACATGCCTGGGTTGCGGGCTCTATCCCCAGTAGGGGGCGTGCAGGAGGCGGCCGATGGATGTTTCTCACATCAATGTTTCTATTCCTCTCTCCCTTAAAAAAATCTCAATAAAAACACATTTAAAAATAAATAAAAATCAGGAAACCTACCTCCTCACTAACTAGCTACGAACTACTAAACCTACCTCTACACTTCACCTCATAGGTGATTTTCTCCATGTGCTGTGAATTAAAAATTTTCTTCTTAAATAACCATAGAGTCATTATTCAAATACTCCTTCTTTCAGGATTGGTGAGACCTTTTGTTTAAAATCTTCACCCAAGGATATTTTTCCATTTATCTTCAGATAGAGTGGGAGAGAGACAGAAACATCAACACGAGAGGGACACATCAACTGGTTGTCTCCTGCACGACCCCGACCAGGGCCAGGGACCAAACCGCAACTGAGGTACGTGCCCTTGACGGGAATCGAACCCGGGATTATTTGGTCCAAGGGCCGGCACTCTAACAGCTGAGCCAAATGAGCCAGGGCCTTCTTTATATTTAAATAGCAACAAACTCATTTTCAGACGACCATGAACCTATGATGATAGAACATCTCATATAAGAAAATTAATATCACTTCAGATTACCAAGGAGACGTGGCTGTCTTCAGTTTCAAAGCTTTAATTTCAAGGAAACATATCTTCGCATTGGCCCGTGGAATAAACACGTGAAGGTGTTTGTGTGCTTGGTAGCCAGTTCTGAAGACCAGAGACCTAGTATTTTGTATGTCCTTAATTACTTATTACAAACACCAGTGGGAGAGAAATCTGAGACATAAAATACTTCAAAGAGACACACGTTCATTCATTTCCCTGAAAGCAGTCGATGCTAGCCTGCAGATGGCCTCCGAGTTGTCCTGGTGCTCTCTGTTCTGGCGAAGGTTTCCCAAGCACATTGTCAGGATCAAATACAGGGGGAACTGCCGTCAGAAACACAGTATTCATTCATTTAACTCGGGTACAGTAGAGCAAATTCAGGGTGACTCAAGGGACACAATGTCTTGTAAAACATATGTACTTAATATAAGGGTCATAAAACTTATTAAATTAAAAGCCAGGTTAAAAATAGGAAGAAAATTTATGCTGCTGTCTAAAATAGCAATAATTTCCCTTTGGCCTTTCCCTTTCGAAGTAATATGGATTCTGGTCAGGAGGAACGAAAAAAAAAAAAAAAGCCAACTTATGAAATCTTCATTTTGTAGGAACAAATGCAAATCTCTTTTAACTGCAGCGTGCATTTTAATGGGCAGGCGAGATGGATAAAAAATAGAGGAGGAAGATACAATGTTCAACGAAGTGCAGTGGGTCTAGGTTTCAAAGCAGCTATTGTTCTATTGTTCCTGAGCCTGGACGACAAACCCCACCAGTGTTAGCCGGTGTCCAGGAAGAATAGCTTAAGGAATATGAGACAACAGAAATAATACTTTTTAAATAGCTGATCTGGCTACGGAATAGCCGTGCAGTGAAAATAGGGAATGGAACATAGACATCCATTTCCTTCTGAACTGCCTGGTGGTGATTCTATTTTCCTGACTGCGTCCTGAACAAAACTTTCTATCTTTGTTCAAGCAAAGTTTGGGAGGTACAAAATCTGTGGAAGCCCGAACACTTGAAGTCAAGGTTGGCCTCCCATCCACGCCTCACTCTGCTGCCCTTGGGCCGTGCCGAGGTAGAAAATGACACCTTACCCTGACAAGCACCTTCAAGGGTTTGGGATTGAGGGTGGCCTCACGGTTTAAGCGCTTGTATCCCTTTTTAATCCACACCGCTCGGCAATATTGCTCAATGCTTAGCCTCAACGTGATAACCTTTCTCCTAGTTGGTGCTCCGGGGAATCTGAAACCAAAATAAATATCAGTTTCTTTCTACTGTATTCACAAAGGAATTTATTTGGAATTTTATCTTCACACAGAAGTCTTAAGGCTGTTTGTTGAGAAGGAGTTTTACTTATTTATCCGTTTGCTCTTAGATGCGTTCCGGTCCTTTTCTGGCTCTTTCATATTCTAGCGGGTTTAACCCTGCAGAAGTCATCGCCATCTGGATCCCACAGACGTTCTGCAAAGGGAGATGCTGGGTGGAGAGGAGGGAGAGGCTGGGATTTCCCACCCTCACCACTCCCAACCTGCTTTGGAGCTGGTTCTGGTCATGGCTGCATCTCCTCTGAAGTCCCAGAACCGGCCCCCTTCTCTTTGATCCTTCAATCTAGAGAGGGCGGTGGCTTTGTACTGCTGCCAAGCTCTTAGTTGTTCTCCACTTGGCCTTTCTGTTCTCCCAACACCTTTGTAACTAGTTCCCTAGTTTATATCCCTCTGTTGAACTGCCTGGTGGTGAATCTATCTTCACGATGGGAGCCTGACCAGTAGAGCAACCAACCACTTTTTCACTTATGGGTTATTGGTTCAAAAGGGAAGAGATTCTGTTTGAAGTCTTTGGGGTGAGGGGAGGGTTATTTGTCTGTTGGCAACTGGCACTCTCTTCAGTAGGAGTGGAACAAACAGGTTGGAAGGCAAACTAAGGAAGTAAGACCCACCCAACGGCCTTACAGGAAGGATATTTTAGAGACGCAGAGAAGGCACATTGCAGGGGCCGTGGGGACAGGCTGTTGACCCCGGCTAACTCCCCTGAGCTGGATAGCACTAGAAATGGAGGCTTCCTATGGACCTTGGAAAAACTTGTTTCCTGAAACCCCATAATCTATTCCTTTTTGTCCTTGAAGTCTTAAAAAAAGAAAAATCTGCCAGTAACTATCCTGCTAGTATAAAAATAGCCTCATCTGAACTAAGATGGGCCGTACAAACATGCACACTCAGAGGTCCCACTAAGTTCTGTCAATCAACAGAGGAATCCACAAAGCCGTAAAGCAGCTATCTCCCGCCCCTTCTGGACTTGGTCACGTTCCCTAACAGATCTCAAAGTTGGTTGTCCTGATAAAACTTCATGGACTGCTGTCTGGAAGGAATTTGCCCGAAAGAGTTCTAAATGCTGGGGAAGAAAAATACCCAAACCTCAAATCAAACACTTTGCCTTTCAAAATACCATCTTGAAGGTTGACATTTGCAAGGACCTTGGGAATATAGTATGTGGGGACTTTCATCCTGTTTTTCCAGTGACAGCTGGGCCTGGTCCAAACAGCTCCGCCACTAACATTGTCATTGGGTGGCATGAGTGGAACTGGAGGGGAACATTATTTTTGCTTTTAGCCTCCGAGCCTTTGGGCATCCATTCACCGTTCAAGGAGCTCACACTGATCTGAGCCACATTTTCATCAGGCTCTTGGTAAGGCTTGAAAAGCCTGAGAATGCAATGCTCATTTTTTTTTTTTTTTTGAAGTCTTTCTTTTGAACCCACTAATTTTATGAAATTTAAGCACATTGTTCATTGTGTAATTACAGATGAAATATTAGAGAAGTGGACTAATTATACACAATGCACTCAAGCCCAATTAAACTAGCATCTGTGGTGAATGTAAGGGTATTCTCTTTCACTAATAAGAAATACTTTCTGAACAACAGAGAATAAAATCGTTAAATTGGATATGCTATAGAGATTATAAATATCCTATTAGCATATAAAATGAGGATTAACCTTACTTAATCACTGCATGCTAGATCATCAAAAGTCATATTTAACCCCTGTAATGTTTCTGTATCCATTCTGCACAATAATAATAAAAAGCCCACTCTTAATAAACATCACTGACTAGATGCTATTCCCGTGTACTAAACTGTTGGAGAGACTCAAGTATTTCCTTAACTGCTTAACAAAATAGCAAAAAGGTTTTTACCTATTCATTGTGATACTATGACTGATTCAGATTTATGTCAACCTGTGTCATGTGATTATGTTGGAAAGGTGCACCTCCCTGGCTGGGCAAACGAGCCTCCTTCAAAATAAGTCACACGTATAATCCTTTCCAGCCAACACCACAAGTGACCTTTTGAAAATGTAAATGAAGTGATTGCGCACAACAGGGGCGGATTCCCAATGAAAACTTACGTGCTTGAGACCTAGTGTCGCAATCTCTTCAGGTATTAATGGGCAGACTGCGAATCCAGGGATCTTTGTTTTAATCTGGGTCACAAGATGCTCCATTTCAAGATCCTCGTGACCCTGGTTGTTGTGATAAATCCTCAGGTCTGGGCAGAGCAACCTCTGCAGTTCAGCAAGAACAGGGGTTATCCAAATGCAAGTTAGAGCTGATTAAACATATCGGTATGTACAGAAACAAGAACTCCACGACAGCAACGCGGGAGGCAGCACGTTTACGCATCACTGTCATGGGCTGTGGTCTCTCACAGCTGAAGGACAGAAATCCATGAACAGGGATGGGTGCCTCATGAGCAACCCTGTTGGGAGAGAGCGAAAGAGCTGAAATCAATCTACTTCTTCTTTCTTCCATTTCTCCTTCCTTCATTCCAAAGACTTTGTGTTTATATTTCTCCCAAGCTTTGAAGGCTATTTTCCTTTCGTTCTTATGAAAATCTTAATGAGCCTGGACTATAAATATATTTATAAATATTGAGAATGTGGCTATTACAACTTTATACTTGATGTTCTTAAATAGATGCATTTATTTTTTTTTAAATCAACATTTTTTTTTTTTTTTTACTGGAGACTTTCCTCTTACTTTGCCTCGTTATTTTAACCTGAGAAAACAAGTTCAGTCCAAACTTCTGTGAAAACTCAGGTGGAATTTGAAAGAAACTGAGAATAAACTGGAATAACGGGTCTGAAGGAGGCAGGGCAGTATACACTGCCCCCGCCTAGGGCAAGGACTGAATCCAGGGATAAAGAAAGTTCTGTGTGGAAAGTTGAAACTTGAAAGAAACACATCAAGTACATGAAATAATGCAAATTATTTCACAATGCAAAGCAAACAAGAGGTATGTGCAAGAGAAACTGTAGGAACTTCTTTTTGCATCCTTGGACCAAAGTTCTCTAACTAAGCCAAGGAGATTTGCTTTCAGTTCATGGCCATTCACCCAGTTCAATTTTTCCCAGGTTCCTTGACTTTTAAAGCCACTTAGATTACACACACACACACACACACACACACACACACACACACACACAGCAAATCTTCTACAATGCTATGGAGAGGACAATATGAACTGTATACAGTGTTAATAATAACAGTTATCTTTGCCTTTTTGAACAAACCTACAAGTAAGAATTTCAGCTTTAATTTTTGTTCTCCTTAAACCCAATTGAAAGGTATTCTGGCTTTCAGGAGCCATTTTTACAATTCACTGGAACGGCTAAGTTCAAAAAAATCCTTCACATTTTTTTTTTTTTTTATCCTCACCCGAGGACATTTTTTGCATTTATTTTCCGATAGAGCGGGAGGGAGAAAAGGATGAAGAGAGAGAGAGAAACATCGATGTTAGAGAGACACATCGAGTGGCTGCCTCCCGCACAACCAACCAGGGCCGGGGACAAACTGCAACCGAGGTACGTGCCTTTAGCGGGAACCAAACCCGGGTCTCTCTGGTCTGCTGGCCGACGCTCTAACTGCTGAGCCAAACTGGCCAGGGCTGCCTTCAAATTTTTGACAAGATAGTGGATTTGCATGACGATGACAATATCACTCTAAGTAGATCTTCCCCACCCACTCCTCAGGTCTAGCTTTCCTGGCGATTTAGCCTGGCCTCAGAACTGTTACACGTTGGGTACGTGGTTTGGTCATGGCACAGGATCATTTTGACTTCGGAAAAGCAATAGACAGTGTCTGGAAGGAAAAACAGAACAAGGTCCTTATTGAGACAATCAAAAGGGACATAAAGGCAAAATCTGACTTTCACTGAAACAGGACTGGGGACCAGGCCTCCAGTGTCCTGATTATAATTCATTGCTTGTTTCCAGGCCCCATGATAGAATTCTCCCATAACAGACAGAGGACTTTGTGAAATTGTAAATGAGTATGACTTCAAGCACTCTGTGGAAATATATTCTCCCCCGATAGCCCATACATTATTTCTGCTTAGTTATGGTGGCTCACATTTCCCGTAACTATCAGAGAGAACTTAATTCAACTCACACCACATCACTTTAAAATTGTGCAGCTCTCTTAATCAACCTTTGTATCAGCCACAAATGTGCACTATGACCTAATTTGAAAATGTCTTAAAGTGCTGACTCAAACTGTTAGTGAATAAAGGCTAGTCATTACCATTATGACACTAATGTGATGCAAAATAAAATTGAGTTGCATCAGCTGAACATTAGTTTGCAAAAATATTAGTGATTGAAGCCATTTTCTGTTCATATTTTATTTATACATATCTCTATATATACATATGCATATATTTATTTATTTATTTATTTTGAAACAGAATCGCAACACATTTTTAAGTGCGGAGGAAGGAAGTCACATTTTTAACACTGACAAAGCTGCCAGATTAAAAGTAGATCATAGGTATACCACGCTCTCCCTCTGTAAGATGAAGACATATTCTTGCTGAATTCTTATTAGAGTTTTTATTTACAGATAAGCAATAACATGTGAAAAGTATCATCTTCCCCTATAGTTTGCTGCTAGAGTCCAAGACTTCCCATAGCCCCGGTACTGTTTACTTCTTGCTACTTTGTATCACCCTCCAGTTCTCTGACTTCTGTCTTTTGGAACAATGAGGATTTTAAATGTATTTCTTTCATAAGCCCTCTTTCCCATTCTTTCACCTGACCAAACCATTTTTTTTTTTTTTTGGAGATTGAAATAGTCTTTATTGAACTTTGTTCATTAATTTTACTTTGAACAAAAGAAAGTGGGATATAAGACTAGAAATTATTTAGTCTTATCCCCAGTGATAATACTTTATGGAATGTAATGTAAGTTATCTTTTTTTTTATATATGGTTTTGAAGAAAAATGCATGTGTCTATTTACTATGTATGCATTCTAGAGCTAGTATTGGTTTCAACCTATAAACTGATAATTAATAATTGAATATAAAACACGAATCTTTTCTAATTTAGAGAAATTGTCCCAATGGTCAATCAGAAATTCTGTGCAGAATCATATTTTGTGTGTCTTGAATTCTGAAAATTCTGAATGTTAAAGTTATGCATTAGTGTTCAGATACTTCTGATTTTATTTATTTAATGGTGAGAACAAGCCAAGCATATAAATACAAAGAAGATAGGTTGTTCTTTAAAATTTCCAAGGACAAAACATTTTGGTTATCAACTTGCTTATTTAACTTGCTTCAGGTATATATATATATATATATATATATATATATATATATATATATATATATATGTAATTTTCATAATATATCGCTACAAATGATCAGTAGAAATTACAGCTAAATTAAAATGCTGGCAAGCTTACAAGCTTCATTCAAACATTTTTTAGAAAAACAAGTAAAAACCCTAAAGCAAGATGTGTAGAAATCTGCTACCATGTGATGACTTTAGTATTTTAGTCCATTTTACATTATGTAATATGTGACTGGGACTGGTTTTATGACCTATGTTTTATTTCCACATTAAGATAATCCAGATTTTAAATAAGTAAGTTTGAAAAATCTCAAAGCGGACTTGCCAAAACCAACATTCGGGAGCACGGGTGTTTGAACATGTGCATGCAGCACGCTTTCCATTTACCTAGAGCAGAGGATTGCCTTTTTTTTTTTTTTAGCTAAAATACAATTGTTTTTATTTTTAGGTTACGGGGGGAAAGGTATGTGGGTGTGACTGCTGCAAAGGGACTGCTAACTCCGTGACAGGTCATCCTTCTTCAATGATAGCAGCACTGCAGCACCCGTCGGAGAAGAATCTTTCCTGTGGGTTTTACTTTGTCCGTGCCAGGACAAATTGTGTGCTAAGTTGGAATAATTCTGAAATGTAAGACACCTCCATGACTGTCCTTGGAATACTGAGGAGCTGACATTCCTCTTTGGAAGATGAGGGGAAAATGCCCCTTGCCCTCTTAATTGATGATTTACTGTGCTCTCCCCTGGGGCTGCGACTGATGATCTGTAAGCTTGTTGAATTTTGAAGCAAATACTAAATATAATCAATATATAAAAATAAAAAAAATAAAAAGAGAGGAAAAAAATGCAATGAAAATTTATGACCTTAACATTCCTTCAGGGTCAAGCAATTTATCAAATTCTCTCACTTTCTGGTTTCAATTACACAGCCATTGTGGAAGGAACTGATTTTAGCAGGTTCATTTGCCTCAGTGGGGAATACAGGACTTTGGCCTAATGCTTCACCTTTAGTGCAGGCCATTTGAGCCTTAGAACAAATACCAATCATCACTCTTTGGGAAAAAAGAATCTGCATCGGCGTGGCCTATTGGAATGGGGTTTCTGTCAAGGTAAACGGTTGTCGGCAATGACTGTGGTAGAGTGGCGATAAATCCCATTTTATTGCTGAAAAATTCCAGCTTCTCTCCATGCCTGACAGCTCCCCACATTCTCATACCCATTTGGGCAATTTCTGCGCTATGTCCATCTGGTTCTCATTACCTCTCAACCTGCCGGCGTCTGATCCAGAAAAAGTGCAGGTCAGAAGCAGGGGAAAAGAACCGAGGTGATGGACAAAACAGAAAGCGGGTTGGGGGTGGTGGCCCTTGGGGGTCAGGGTGGAGATGAGGGAACAACAGCAGAGTGGGAATCTCAGCTGAGGCTCTGACCAGTTGCTGGAAGGGGCCATTCAGATATATAACAGAATGACAATGACAAAGCCAGGGCCAGGAGGCCAGAGGAACCTGTATCTTTCAATTCAGACCTTTAAAAGGCACCTGCTTTAAGGTGGAGGAGGGAGAGAGAAGAGAACGTGGGAGGGCTGGGTGGAGGGGGGCAGATTGAGGGAAGCAGAGAAGGGACCGTCCAGTCTATCCCCTCTACTAAGGGCACTGTAGCTCAGGGTAGAGAGGGCCTGTTCTAGAAGAACATCAAGTTAAGCATCAGGCATCATGGAGCGTGATGTACACAGCTGACACGCTTCGAAATATGGGGCTAAAAGTCTGCTGAAGATACAGGTTTGGATCAGAATATAATCGTTTGAAGAAGAGAACTTGAGGGCTTCCAACAGCAGTCTAGTCTCCACTGATTTTTCTCTAAGAGGGTTAATATTTAAAGATGAACTTATCCTAATGAACACAATTAGGGCAGGTTCATTCACGGAGTGACAGGACCAGTACCCAGCCACCGGGATATTCATAACCTCACATATATGATCGTTTTTAGAATCTCTGTGAATTCATGCCTTCAGAAAGTTGGCCTCATTCTCTGAGCCTGAAATCCTTTTGATTGTAATTGCTTCTGACCTAACATTACCCTCAGTCACCAAAAGATGCCTCTCGGGGACCAAAAAAAAAAAAAAAAAAAAGAATATAGTAAACATCTGATAACAGATATAAACAATCCCACTGAAATACTAACCTAAATTAGACTAGGATGGACTGTATAACCATATATGTATAAATATAAAATTTACTTATTATTGTTATTGTGATCGGGTCATAGTTCATACTAAAAATGAGATGATAGAAAGTATATTAAGTATAAGTGATGAAGATCTGAGAACTTTTAATAAAAAAACTAGAATCAGATGAACGGTGAGGTGGATGGTCGTTATTTCACCACCTGTTCTGAAGGGAAATTCTGTTTGCAAATGTCTTACAACCAGGTAGATCCTGTACTTTTAAATACATTGGAGAGCTCTGGCATTGCTGTGATTTGCAGACAGAATCTTTTATGCCAAATACGTTTGGACAGACAATGTGTCTCAGCACCTTCTGGCTCCCAGGGTGAGAGTGCGTGTCAGGTCCTCAAAATTCGCTTTTTGACAGTCAGAGCCCTAAGTGCTCCAGTGGATTTCTGCTTTTTTATTGGTTGAATTCTCATATAAAAATCATGCTAAATTTTAGTTGCTGAGCTGGACTTTGTAGATAAGAAATACTGGCTTCCAATATTTAAGATTTCATTTCTAAGTTTTCCAACCCACGAGCGCTCAAAATAAATTCTATAAAATGTGCCTGAAATTGTAAGTGAACCCCACATGGGGCATTTACATGGAGAAAGAGATTGTTTATAAAAATGTATATGATTTGGACCGAAGTAAATTACAGATGATCGAAAATGGAAGTTTGTTATTTGGCAACTTTAAAATGAATGATTTTGGTCAACAAATACAATTCTAAAACAGAACCTTCATGTGTACATATTAAAAGGCACAAACCTTCGGCTACTATCACACATCCATTAAAATGGCCATAATTTGGCATCTTTAATTTGGAAAGTAATTTCAGAGTCTTAGCCAAAAAGAGTCTCGCTTGAACTTTACTTTTCCGGGCTGTGCCTGTATCAGAGATATGTGATCATTGAAACTCTGAAGGATATTTGTTTCTTTTAATAGCATAGCAGAAAATTAATGGCATGGGGGAGGGTGAAGTGACAACTGAACTTGATGCTTGATAGCTGTTTACTTATAAATGTGTGCCCAGATTTCAGGGTCCTGTAAAAGAAAGGGAAAATAAAGAAACCAAAGCATTCACATGGCTTTTAGGGAACTCAAGACACATGGAAGAAAGTGCTTAGAAGGCTATTGAAATATTTACAAAACAAATCATTTACATTTAACTTTTGTATATGTAAAACCCGGAGCGCCCACAAAAAGACAGAATCAACTTCAGCTATAAGAAATATTTTGGCATCAAAATGGTTAATAGTATTATAGCTTCAAAAGAGCCTATTGGCTCACCCTCAAGGATGCCCTGCAGTTGTTGTTAAAGTCATCAGATGAAGCTAGCCTTCTCAGCTAGCCTTTAGATTTGTCTGCTAACAGTAAAAATACTATAATAAATCGGTAACATATGTTGCCAGGCAAGGAAAAGTGATATAAATAAAAAGGCTAGGAGACCCAAACCAAGTACAATGTGAAAAGAATTTAACTTTCAATCTATTCGTTGGCTAATTACCATTTGAAAAGTAATTTGAAAGTGTTACTGTTATTTGCTTATATTCTTCCTCATCTTTCTTTTTTTTTTTCCTCTTCAGATCGCATTCTTACCCAAATACTCTTCGCGATTGCCTGTTTTGCGGCTTTGGGGTAAGTCCCAGTTTTCCACAACCTTAAGAAAAAAAAATGCATAACATAAAAGACGCCAAAAATGACTTATGTGTCCTGATGTGTGGGTTTTGTGAAATATACATGGGTTTGTTGGAGGGGGGGTGGGTAGGGTGGGTAATGAAATAAAGAGAAGGGGTTTGTTTCCGCAAGGATCAGGAGTGTGGGAACCTGTGCATTGCAAACGAAGCTCCCATCAGGAAGGCCACCTCTGGAATGGAAATGACAAAGCTTGGAACACACACAATCAATTATTTTCCCTAGCATTTAAAATACAGAAAACAAAATCTGCTTTGGGAATTGACTGAATATTTTATTTAACTATTTTATTGAGGCATCCTTTGAAAAATGGCATAATATAAATAGTTTTACAAAGCAACAATATAATCAATCTCTAAACTAGAATATAAATCAAGGATTTCATTAACTGCTGGTAGCCAATTTAAATTGTAGTCTTGTCCATAATGTCTATCTATCTATGTATGTCCAAGTTATATTAAAAACCTTTAAATGGCTTTGTAATATCAGCTACATCTAGCTATTATAATAATTAATGGTACTGTTTTATAAATCAATACATGCATTCTTGATAAATTCATATCCAGTTAATGGTGTAATTTAAATAAAAAATTAATGCAATAAAAGACATACAGAAACGGGCAGGAAATCTTTAAAGGTTAAGAGACAAATTTGTCTAAATTCATTTTTAACCTGTTTTGAAAAAGTTTGTATTTAAAATCAGCTGAGATTTACCTTGTTTCTGTAAAACAAATCTTGCCACGTCCACTGGCATCTAGTATTTAATTTGTAAGATATTTTCTTTTTTAACTGCTAAGTTTTAATTACATACTTATGATGCTATGCGATATTTTACTACCATTATACTCTTGCAATTATTGACTATTCCTTAGAAAAATAAAACAGAACCAACTAAAAACCTCAGACCAGTAATTTATTTTTAATACATGAATGAAATGTAAATGCTTTATTTTTTTCAAATATCTATAAATGAACTCTTTTGAAAATCTCCACAGATACACACAGATTTTATTTAAGGGGGAAAAGGACTGATTAGTTCAATGAATTTGCATGTGTAAGAGCCTGGCGTTCTTACTGCTTTCACTGAATGAGCACCCTAGGAATTTTTGAAAGAAAAGCAAAATGCGTTGGAGAGTCCAAAACGTATTTTAACGCTGCACGCGGGTGGAGAAACATTCTGCAAAGAGACGTGTGTGTCATTGTTCTGATTTTAAAAACACATACCAAAGGCACATTAAGGAATAACAAGATTTAGAAAAACAACCGAGTGTTGTGTGATATCAAATACAATCTTCACTCTTTCCAAATAAAATTTCACTGGGCTTATAGAGTAAGCATTTTACGAAAAATATCTCGCAGAATTACGCAGACCAGCCTGCCCTGCCATTCTCCGTGACATGGTGCAGAAATGTTACTTTAATCCACTGAGCTTTTTCTGACATTTTTCTTAACATTGCTGAGCCTTATTTAGAGCAGCGAAGGAGACGTGTACAGTTTCCTTTGACACTGATGGGTGTTTCAAAATGTTACATGAGAGAGAGAGAGAAAAGGAAAAGATTTGCTGCCAGTCACTTCATCAATAGAACTCCAGGAGCAATTACTATTTGTTACAAGTTTACATTTCTAATGAAGCTAAATTTTAAAGAAGCCTCCTCCTTTTCGGAGAGCTGCAGCTTGGAAGAGGAGGGAGAGAATGAACATTCCTGATTACATGTTAAAGTGTACTCAAGTACTGGAACCATTTAAAATGTATTGTGTTTTCAGACGAAACCTACAGCAAAAACCACTCCTAAGAGGCTTAATTTAGGTTTTATAGGAGGGACATAAAAAAGACCAGGTTACAGCAACACGCTGAAATATGGGGTACATTTTAAATATCTTCATTTAAAAAACGTATGTTTATTTTCCCTCCTGGGATCACTAACGTGTGTCTCGACAGGGAAAGCAAAGACATGCTACATTCTTAAAAATTATCTGTTAAAGGGATCACATTCCAAGACAGTTTTGAGCATTTTTATTACTCAGATAACCTCTTAATTATGGCACTGCCTTCCACTTGTTAATCTGGGACATTCAACATGGTTAACCAGAGTGTGGCCGCCGGAAGAAGACCCCGTTAGCGTTAAGAATTAGAAATTCATTCTATTCCCATCACCAGATTCCTGCACGTGTGATTTCAGCACTGCTAAAAACTGATTTACTGGCTTTAAATACAAAACACCTAAGAAAAGGTGTAGATGCTTATCCTGATGTCAGTTACTTCAAACTGTACAGCTCATGAAAAGCTTTAAGGGACAGATGCTTTTCCTTCCCTGTCTCTCCTCTTCTGCCTTCCTATTTGAACTGATTTCAGGTTTCTTCTGCAGCCACCAGTGTCTGACATACTCAGGGACTCTTTCAGAGAGCAAGGTGGAAGTGGAGTAAATAAAATCATGTTTCACTGTTGCTTTATCAATCCTCCTAGGTAGTTTTCCTGCCAGCCAACCTGCGCTGTTAAGACCCATAAAATTATGCAATAGTGACTTCTTTGGAGGTTCTCTAATCAGATAATGGCCAGTGTTAGGAGGGAAGGGCTCAGGGCAATGTTGCTGGCTCTTAACACTGGGGTTGGTCATTACTCGTCTGGTAGAGACCAATAAACAGCTGATTACTATCCTATAAGGAGCCAATATTTTACATTTATCCTAGTTAATTTTTTTTTTCTTTTCTTTGCAACTTTTTATAGCATCAAGTATTTGTCGCGAAGATCTATGAGGAATAACCTCACAGGCCCCTTAAAAATAAGAATCTTCCTAGCATGAAAGGATGCCTTTTGTGGAATGGTGAGAATGATTTGGGTTTTTACAAGAGCAAAGGTGTGATTACTTTCAAGTCCATTTCTTTCAGATGTGGACACTCCCGGACACTCTCCCCCACTCTCCTGTCCCCTTCTCTCCTCTGTGACAGGTTCACAGGCTGCAACCAAGGGATTTTAAAATGCAAATATTTATATTTGAGCTCTGGCACTAACAGAGTCATTTTGCTTCCTCTGTTTGCCTGTGATAATTGATGCTTCATACCTGGAACTACGTTTCATTTATCTCTTTACACATGAAAATACTATATAAATAAAAGACAATTTATGGAAAGGAACTGGACATTTGAAATAATAATCCCAAATTTGACCATCTCTCTCTCTCTTTTTTAAAGCTTGAAGAGTCAGACAGAGATGCAGATTTCCGCTTTTAAAGAAAACGTAATTGCAACCTGGGGAAATTTGTACATTTTTGAAGGCATATTGAATTGGAATGCCTGCTTGGGTCGAAAACAGAAAAAAGAAAAAGAGGGATAATAAGAAGGCGGGAGAGAAAAAGGTGTAAATTTTACATGTGCTTTAAACTGGTGTATTCACCCACACATTTAGACTTCCTGTTACAATTCTATTGCCTTTCTCTTTATATCTGAATATAATTTTTAATAGCTAATATCAAATCGCAAAATAGCGAGTCACCTAAATTGTCTCTCTTTCCCTGGGCTCCTCTCATCTTGGAATGAACAGAGGTTTACCAGGAGAACTGGCCCCTGATTTCACAACCTCATACAAAGCCAGGCAGTTCTTGAGCCAAACAAACAAAGGGGTGTAAGCGATTTCATTTATTTTGATAATCCTCCTTCTGCACGGGAGCATTTTGCTGTCTTTGTCAAAGTGAATGACAACAATTTGGCCAACTCTCTCTGAGCTGCACTCAACAGTGACAGGCAAATTATCAGAGGCCCTGCACTTCTTATTATCAGAGGAGAAGCCATCAGGGGGACGCACGGAGGATACCTCTCCCTTGTCACTATTTGTCAGTGGGACAAGGGCCACTGCTATGGGTAGCTGACAGGTAATTTCAACAATAACAATTACTCCTATTACTGGTGTCATAAACAATTCGCCCCAGGCATGACAATAGCAAAGCTTTATAATTCAATGCCATATAAATAAATGCCAGCAGGTAACAAGTAATTTAGCTCCAATCAAGCTTTCACCCCGGAATTAATATTGTTATTGCAAGAAAATGGAAAATTGAAAAAATGCAATATGTTAATGAATTAAGAGAGGTTCAAGGGCTAGACAAGAGGGGTCGGAAAAGGGAAACCAAAATTATTATGGTGTCATATTTGGTGCCATCCTGGGGGGCCAAACGGCAGTACAATTACTTTAAGCCAAGAAGGGGGAACCAGGAGGGCCGCTGCCTGAGACGTCAGCGCCGGGAACGATGTGACATGGCCTTTCAGAAACCCGCCTCTCTCTGGTTTCTGAAGAATAGAAGTAGAAATATGAGAATGTGTACGTAATGTAGCATTTCACTGGCTTTTTTTTCCCACCTGAAATATTTCATACGAAACAGAGGCAGGAGCATCAAAGGAACTTTTCCAGCTGTTTAAGAAAAACGTATCAGCACCTGCTTCCTTTCCATTAGGTCTCATAATAAAACTACTCTAATAAGCCTATTTTTTATTTGTATTTATTTTTTATCTGTGGTGAAGATAAAGACAAAAATCCCTCTTTGCTCTCCAGCCGCCCACCTTTTGAAAGTGGACTAGAGGACACAGTCCAGTCTCCCCCGTAAAACTTCCTGATCAAACGAACCTGCAATTTCAGTATTTGTCCAGTGAGACAATGTGCCATCACGGGTGACAGCAGTAAAAGAATCTGAAAATCTCTAATTAGGAGAACTGCAGAGCAATTAACGCATGTCAAATTTCACTTCATCAAGTGCCACTCTAATTTTCCCTCTAAAAATTAATGGATTTTTTTTCTTTGGGTATGTGTGTGTGTCCCCTTAAGGCAATGTTGATTCAAATCTGCTCAAGACGCAGTGTTGCACAGCTAAGCATCTCCTTGATTACAATCCGCCACACTTCTAACTGCGCTCATTCTCACTGCCACGGATACTTTGTCAACAGTCAAATTACAGCACGCTGATAACAATGCATAATGGTGCTTCTCCTCCGAGGCCCCTGGCAGGAGACAAGCTTCATAATCTGTGATTTTTTTTTTCCCCCTCAACTGTTTCTAAAGGAAGTTGATATGACCAGGTCACAAGTCAGGCGTTAATTTTTCGAGATTAGTTTGTTAATTTCAAGAAAAGGCATGAAATGATGGCATATGAAAATACCTCCTTGGGGGAAAAAAATCAGAGGAAGAATGAGGAATGGAGAATGTCTGTGGCCAAAGTTTTGCTTAAACACTTTGTTCAGAGACATTTTCAAGAGCACTATTCTTGGTTAAATACCAGGTTTTTCTTTTTTTTTTCTTCTTCTTCTTTACTTATGGCCTATAAACATTGGAAGCCTCTCTTGAACAGACAGTATTTAGATTGTGAGAGAAGTTTGTTTAACTGCCATATTTGCCAGAATCCTCAAAACATCACAGGACACAGAAGATGAATGACTTTTTTTTTTTTTTAAGGTCAGGATTGTATAATCCAGATAAATGTTGATTCATTTTAACTATTTTTTATCCATGGTGCTTGTTGCAGATCGGGGAGCCCGTGTGTCAGCATGTGTGGGGAATATTTCTCACTGAAAAATGAAGGAAACACAGTGATTAGAAGGTGATTTTATGTTCATTCTTTTTAGGCTATTCAGATTTCTTTCTTTCTTTTTTTTTTTTTTTAATTACTAAAAACTGATCAGATCTGAAACCAAAATGGGAAAATTGAACAAAATGCTAAATGTATTTCTTTGCAGATTCGTCAGGGAGTGGACAGCATTCACGTGGGCTGACATACCAGGCTTCTCGTCACGTAAGTATATTTCTGGTTATATGTTTTCTTTCATCGTATTTATCCAGTAAACAACCTACATTTATGGACTATATGCTTCATCTTTTAAATTCCCAGGTTGAGCCAGCTTTTCATTCACCGACAACTAACTCAAAAATCTAAAACTTGATATTGTGAGGTTTGTATTTCCAAATATTAAACATCTTTTCCTTCCCTGATGGCCCCACCCTGGTTCTTAAGTGGTCTATTTCAGACAAAAGAAAGTGACATTCCCCTTTTCAACTAGCAAATGTTAGATTACCTCAAAACCGATTGGGGGTTCATTGGAAGTTTGCAGTGAGATTCATACAAATCGAATGATTTTCGTTCCCTCAAACTCTATAAATGTAACAACCCTGGGGTTAGAGTTTCGTGTGGCTTGTTTACAAACAAAGGTATCGTGATAAAAACCAAGCCCTGCATACTGTGGAAACAAAACCCTGGAACTATCTCATGTTGAAACATTACCAAAGGATTGTAAGGGGAAATTTAAAGGGAGAAAACTTGATTATATAATGCAATCCAGCAGTAATCAATTTTACCTTCAATATCTTGCTTTTGTTTTCAAAATGCTAAATAAACAATACATAATGCATCCCTCATCAGCCAAACCATGGAGGCTCTGCGCTCAAATAACAGGAAACATATTCAATTTTCCTAACAGAAGACAGTTCATTAAGCTGTGCCACATCAAATAAAACTTTAATTTCTCCAGCATCAGAGTCGCAATGAAAGCAATTGAAGAAGATGAGCCATATGGTACTTCTATCAGCAAACACATATTGCTCATTCCCCCAAAGTTTTCTAATTCTGCTCCCCAGACCTGTGTAATATAGATAATGTGCTCCGAGAGCAGCGACCATGAGCTATCTAGTGTACACTTCTAATACTGTATTTAATGGGAAATAATGAATCATAAAAGCCTAGAGAAGACGGCTTTTGCTAACCTAAATCTCAGCTGTAATTTCATTGTTCTGTGCCTAAGACGCTGTTTGCCCTTTTCAAACAACAGCAGTTGAACATAATTATGCTGCTTCGAACCTGGGCTTGAAAAAGCATCTCTCATATAACCAAGTTTCTATTAACTCCTGAAATTCTGAATTAAATGACGCACCGATGCAGACCTGGGGATAACCGAGCCTGTGTCATTTTAAAACCCAAATAAGCATTCTCTCCCTCTTCTCTTTGGCCAGGCTGTTCCACGCATTTATGGTCCCTCCTCCACCCCCTGCTGCCCCCACCCCACCCGCCATGCAACAGGAGTGGCATGATTAAAAATGAGGAGATTTTCTTGTTATTAGCAAATCTGACATTTGCCTGATGAAATGCACATAAAATCTGAAAGCTACACTGTATTCAGAAGAAATGTCTCCACTCCAAGCCAGCAAGATGAAATAATTTAGGTGAAGGAAATGGAGAGATCCTCTACATCTCTCCTGCAGAACGCTAGGACGGTGTAACAAATGAAAGAACCCAATATTGCTGAGCTTGGAGAGCGATAGCGTTTTGGCACACGTGCAGTGTACGGTGTTTCTCCTCTCACCTCAACTGCCTCGATTATTAACCTGAACGTAATGCGTGTGCTCGGACGCAGCAGTGTCCGGGTCATGGGTCCAGCCTCTTTCTGGCACAATCTTGGGGCTGGGGCTCAATTCCTATTTAGGAATTATTAAACAAATTTGAAAAGTGTCCCTTTCTCTTCCCCAAACAGGTTGATGATTTTAGCGTTTCCATTTTTAAAGCTCATCGAATCAGTTATTTTACCAGCACAGTGCTCGTTTTAAGACACCATCAGATAACACTGCAGATACATATTGAAAACACATTTTAATGGTTTTGTTTGTTTTGGCATTCTATGAACCAAGGACGCTTAAATTAAAAAGAGACTTTTAAAAGTTGGAGATTGCCTTTTTAAAGCGTATTAAAATCAGCATGGTACATGTCTGTCTCCGAATTCGCTCTCTGCACACTTGATTGCCATCGTGAAAAGTAGTTGTGTGGGTGCTGTTCTCTGTGATGGTTCAGACCTTTCCTCAAAGCCAATTCTTGCTCGTTATTAACTTGAAACCTCTTTCCATTGAAATAAAAAAAAAAAAATCATTTTAGCCCATGGAACAAACAGTCACAAAAACGTGAAATAGCACAGTGAGGTGGCATTTAAACCACGGAAGACCAACAGGTAAAATAACTCCAGTCACATCTAAAGCACACTCAGGGAAAAAAAAAATCACAACAACGACACAGAAGCAGTCCATTGATTATATTTCATGAATGCCTTAAAACAAATGTTTAAACAGTTCTCTGAAACAGTGCAGAAAACCTGGGCATGCTCCACTGGGCTGCCGTGACAATGGTCTATTGCAATGTAAAACACGCTGGAGGATAAAAAGGTGCTTTTTGTTACCATTTTATCAAAGCTGTTCATCTTCGAGCTGCAGGCAGCATTTTGCTGGAATTGCAGATATTTCTCTGTCCAGGCTCCTTTGTTTGTGCATCTCATTTGCATATATTTATCTCCAGCTGAGGGTGCTTTCTGCTCATTAAGGCCTCCCTTCACATTATTTCATAAGCCAGCTGCTAGGAGGGATTTCACCTGTGGTGACTGAGAAAAGAGGGGTGAAAAACTAAATTCTTCATAAAAAAGGAAATCTTCTGAGTCTCTTCCCCTGTAAATGGGCACCATTTGTGTTAAACAGCCTCTTGTCATGATAGATGCCTCCAGAGGTCAGGGGTTAAAGTTGATTTGAAGGTCAGCAGTAAAACAACAGACAAACCAGACGCCAAACTGGTTCCTTAGCTGTCGGTGGGAGCTGTGGTACAAACAGGTCTTGAACCTTTTTCAACCTCTAATAAAACAGGGGATGAATCTGAAGTGGATCAACCAGGCCCCTGAGGCAGCAGCACAGAAAAACACAAATAATATCAATATCAGGCAGCCACGGGAAACAATGGGGTATTTCTCCGAGCTACATGCATGCTGCTATTGTTTCAAGGGCTAGGGAATTAATTCCACTTATTTATTTAAGGCGTGTCAACTCACTGCCTAAACCTGTTTCAGTGTCAAGATGAATAAAACTTTTATGGCTCATAAAATAGAGCCATTCATCTCAATGTTCTTTGTGGTGCGTGTTTTTTTTTTTGTTTTTTTTTTTTCCTGGCATACTGAGCTAGGCCTCTGCTCCTAAATGGTTACATCTGAACCCACTGTTGCTACGATCCACACCATATTAGAGAAAAAAATTATTTCCCTGGCAAATGGATCTCAACAGCAATGACATAGGAAAGCATTTCAGCTGTGATGGAATAGTCCCCAAATTCCCCCTGAACACTCGTCATGTGGTTGCATCTGTTTTGAGCATGCATTATTCACAAAGCAGAAGTTTCGTTATTTTAGAGAAAAGTTCAAACTGATAGCAATAGAAAATTCGTTTTCTGGAATATTATCTATTCCATTTGACTTTAGTAATGCAACCTTGTCAGGGCAGCCCCTCAGCATTTTTGCCCAAGTTTTTACTGTTGTCTAGTGAGCTTACACCCATGTAACCATCAAATGCCTTCTGTAGCTCGACTGGACTGAGTGTTATGTTTAATTTTAAACAGAAAGTGCCCAACATGGGTGGAAAAGAAAATGCATTGAAGTGCCTTTTGTATAATCAAGTTTTTCAAAGTTCAGTTGCAGAATTAATTTTACTTTTGATCTCCAACTAATGATTTTAATAACAATATACTACTAATAAACAAGTTAACACTTAGGAAGTGCCACACACAGTGCTAGGCATATGCATTTTCTCACGCAATTATTAGTGATACTTCAACCCAAGTCCCATAAACCCACACGGAATGGGATGTAACAGTAACACTCTTCATTACCCAGGACCTATCTTAGTTGAAACAAAAAGTTCCAATCAAACAAATAAGCGGATGCTTTCCCAGGTAACTTCATGGGCACATGATCGCCTTATATTGAACTAAAAGAAACAATTGGATGATATTTCAGAAATTCTCCGATCACAGCTTCCATCATGGACATTACAACTCTTTGCTCTATTGCGATATAAATGGATTTGTGGACGATTCACTTACTACAGCGTGTCACTTGTGTTGCTTTTGAGGACTGCAGTGAATAGTGTAGCTTTTGCCTATGAAGCCAGATTATTTCTAATTTAGTCAGTTAGTAGGTCAGAGGTTTCCCCCATGGACTCGAGTTTTTCCAGAAAGTACACTGTTTGAGAACGGCTCAGACAGAAGTTGTGATTTCGCGTTTTGCCGGTGCACACAGATGCAGCCCTGAGGAGCGGGGCTCAGTTTACGGGTGCCAAGCTCTGCTCAAGACTTAATTGCTCTTTCCATTTGAACTGGTGCATGGACCAATCTCTTTGCCTAGGGGTGGCCCATAACCAAGCAGTCCTGTTTGCAAATGGAATTGCTTTCAAGTGGGCCACCAGGCCCTGAGAAAAATATTTCAACTCAAAATTGATTGGGATTTAGTAATCTGTGGCAATGTGTTCTCATTTAAGCGTGGAGCAGGAGACTTTTTTCTTCTATAGCCAATTACAGTTTTAAAAATGCAAGTGGTCTTGCTTCACACAAGGAGCTCAACTTGCGGTTAGAGACATTTTCCAACTTATTAAATGTTGTTTATATCCTCATCTTTGCAAAGCTTCTGCCTTCCCCACGCATTTTATAGCTCCCTTTGTATCTGACTTATCAATTTTCTTTCGGACCTTCCGCATTCAATGTAACCTCCCTCTGACCCCCAAACCTAGAACCTCCGAGCAACTGGACGAAAGCAGAAATACAGTTTGCTGCCTGCCACGTCTGCACCCAGGTCTCTCATTTTTCTTCTCCTCTAATCTAATCGCTAATTCTTAAGCTTGGCCAAATAGTTAAAAATGTTAAGTGCTAGCAAAGCCTTTTACCTCCCCCTCATATCTGTCTCTGTTTATGGAATGGGCCCGGTTTCCTCCTCTTCTCCTTCAGCCCGGGGTCTTCAGGTCAGAACACTGTAAATACACACAGCCCTGGCAGACCCATAAATCTGAGCAAAGGGCAGGCTTATATATTCAGATAAGCAGGGTGGGGGCTGGGCAGGGAAGGATGGAGGACCAGCAGAGTCTGACGCTCCGCAGCCCCGTTCAGAGAAGAGAACGGAAAAGGCCAGGGACCTTTAGTGGGAAAGGAAAAAAGATTTCTGTCTCGAAACATCTCTCCTAATTTCTAAAGGATGAGGTTGGCACTGCTTCCTGTTTTGTTTTGTTTTATACTTTTTTCCACAGTGCTTATACTCACATCCTTACCGAACGTATTGTCTTGGAGGCAATCAAATTAAACACTAAATTTCGTTTATTTGCAATGTCCTCTTTTACTCTTAAGTGTATTTGTTTGTGTTTTGAACTTTGTGTATGTGGTTTGTGTGTATGTGTGTGTGTGTCTGTGTGTGATGTGAATTGGAGTCATTTTTACCAGAAATTCTTCTGTAATTTTTCAAACCCAAGGTCTTTGACTAAATAACTATGTTATTAGTCACCACATTGAATCCCAAAGAAAAATATGTCTGAAGGAGTTGGGAATGACAAAGTAATAAATAAAAGGTTACATATCCTTCAGTGTTCAAAGCTTCTGCAGTGTTCCCAAGTCCAAGTCTTTTCCGTAGGATTTTTAGATCTCGGAATTGTCTGGGACTCCCCAAAGACCTCTTGGGAGATGTGCCCCTATGAACACAGATCTTGTCACAATGAAAGGTCCTGATCGAGGTGGCTGTGGCTGAGGACAAACTTCTGATCACTCCTCTGCCCGGATTCTTCTTTAGATGCAACGAGTCACCCCTCACATTTGCCTTAGTCACTGAAGGCAGTAAGAAACTGTGGCACTACATTTATTTTCCACCAATATTTTATATTTGATTCCATATACCTACACATAATTTTTCTCTGGGTTTTTCTTTTTGCTGGTAAAAAACAGATTTTTTAAAAAGAGGCTAATTCATGTTCCTCAAAAGAGCTTCTTTTCTTGGGTTGAGAAATTAGTGAAAATTCCATGTAGGTAAGAGAATGTTATGAGAAAAATTGCCAAGAGAGTAATTGGGCTGGCAGCCCAGAGCATGTCCACACTCCAACCTCTCCTTGGACAAATCCTTTAAATGATCATTATGATAAGAATAATTATTACCATTTATTGAGCACTTACTTTTGGAAAACAATGGACTAGGTGCTTTAGATATATATTCATTTAACTCCTTATAACAATGTAGCCACTGAAATACTATAGTCTGCATTTATAAGTGGAAAACTCTGGTTTGAAAAGTAAAGAAATTTATCCCACAAAAGACGCCCAAGTCCAGAATTTGAACATGAGTCTGGCCCCCTGAGCTGCCCCTCATGGCCTCAGGCTCTGTGGGTTCAGGGTGAGAGTCTTGGTAGCACGGCGTCTATTTAGTGGTGACATTCCATGTCCAGGTTGGTTTTTTCCAGCCCACACCAGCTCTCCTGAAGCCTACCTAGTCCTGGCATTGTCAACAGCTCCCTGGCGTCCTGGCTGTGCTCTCACAGACCTCCTGGGCCACCTGTCTGAGACCGAGCTCATGGAGTCCTCAGAGCTCTGCTTCTGCTCTGTGGTCCACGCAGGGCCTCCTGGGAGCACTCTCCACTCCACCCTGCGCTGCAGGCTAAAGGCTTTTGAGCTGCCTCGGCGCTCTCCTGTCTCGCTCACCATCAGCCACCCTCGCAGTGTTGTGAGAGGTGCAGGGGGCATTGCAGACCCACTGCCCGAGTTTGAATCCTGTCTGTGAGCCATGCAACATTGGACAAATGACTTCGCTCCTCTGAGCCTTGATTTTCTCACCTGCACAATGGGGTCAAAGACACCACTTATTTTATAAGGCAGCCTGGTTCAGATTTTCGGTACTGCTTGACTGAACTGTTAGAATAGCCTTCAGGCTGGTTTCTCTGTAGCCAGGCTCTCCCTTCTGTAACCT
Source organism: Tadarida brasiliensis (assembly GCA_030848825.1). Lineage (NCBI taxonomy): Eukaryota > Metazoa > Chordata > Mammalia > Chiroptera > Molossidae > Tadarida > Tadarida brasiliensis. Next base: position 32,238,398 of record CM061270.1, on the reverse strand, counting down.
AGCCTTCCTCGCATCACCAGAGTTGTCATTATAAAACAATAAACATGATACTCTCCTGCTTAAAAATCTTTAAGACTTCCCATTGTCTTAAAAAAGTATATAACTATTGAGTCAGGCAAAGTCTTCGTAATCTCCTGCCAACTGGCCTTTCCAGGGTCATTTTCCATCACGTCCCCCTAAGCCATTTGCACTCTGGCAGCAAAAAATTATACATGTGATCTTCTTTCATGCCTCCAGACTTTTGCCTGTGCGGTGCCCTCCACCAGGAATGCCCTTCCTTTGTATTTCCATCTGGTGAAGTGCACTTATCGTGCATAGATCAGTTTAAAAGTCACCTGTTTTCCAGGACGCCATAATTGAGTCAGCCACCCCTAGAGTGTATCCCTCTGTTGTAGAACCTGACATATTAAATGGTAATTATATGCACTGGAATTATTTGTCTACCACCAGGGCATGGACTCCTGTCCACAGAGAGTGTGTATGTTTCAACGTGATATCTTTTGTTCTAGAGCCTCACACATAGTGGGAGACCCCCCAGATTTAGATTAATGTATAAAATTTCATGATCACTCCTAAAAGCGACTTCAAGTAAATGTGAATCAAATGCCCGTAATGCCGTCAACTGGTTGGATGAACCCTTGTTAGCTTAAGATGCTAAAAGACAGCGAACTTGTAACAAAATTACATGAGAAAACTCAGGTGCAGTTACATTGTTTTTAGTCTCCAAGAAGAAGCCATCACATTTTTCCCTCGTACACATGTCACATGTTACATTTTTCTGACACCTTAAGGAAATCTGCTAATGGAAATTCTTTAGACACAGTAAGGTTTCTATATTTGATACAATGTTTCATTAGAAAAGGAGCCAGTTTTTTCCTTATCTGCCCTTACTCTGAGCAAGATATTTCACGGGAGGCAGGATATTAGTGATGACGAGCAGAGGCTCGGAAGCCAGAATGCCTGGGCTTCATCCTGGTGCTGCCACGTACAAGCCGCGTAACTGTTGGAAACAGTGTTCTCAGGGCCTGTTCTCATCTGTAATGTGGGCATCACAGCAACATGTACTGCAGGGAGTGGTTGTGAGGATCCAGTGAGTTAGAGCATCGACGCACTTGGACTACTACCTGACTTAGAGTAGATGCTCCATGAATGTGCTGTATCGTTTGGCTGGTGTTTGCAAGACAGAACCTGGAACCCTGGTACAAAGGCGAGGGTGTTTCATCATCAGGGAACAGGACAGAGAGATGGAAGAACCTTGAGGGCTGCGAGAGTCAGCCCATTCACCTGTGCAGGGACGAGTTATCCATTCAGATGTCTTTTCAACTCTTAAGCAATTTAGCATTTCAGTTCACCATTTTACAGATGGAGCTAAATCGAGGGACAAACCCTAGTCTACCTTAGCAGTTCGGACGGTTGGCTTCAGAATCATCTTGTCTGGGTCCAAACCCCAGCTCCATGACGTGCTGGTTGTGTGACCTTGGGCAAGTGTTTTCAGTTCTGTAAGTTTAAGTTTTCTCATCTGGCAAATGAGGGAAAAGAGAACAAATTTTTCCTTCTTTCTCTTGTGAGAATGAAATGAAAACAAAACTATTTGGCATGCTTACCACAGTGCCTGTCACATAGTGTGTACTTTTTTTCCTCATTTGCTTTATTGTGAAATATACCATACCTATAGAAGAGTATAAAAATGTTTATGTAGATTTAAAAAATTAGGTAAACACTGTAGACTTACCACTGCAGATTGAAAAATGAAATGTAGGCAGTTCCTCTGAGCTCCTACGAACCTTCCTCAGCACATTCTGTCTGCTCCTCAGCTAGTTTCTGCTGTCCTGAACTTCGGGTCATCACAGACCTCTCTTTACTTCATCGTTTTAGTTCTTATAAATGTACCACTTAATATGTTATTTAGTTTTATCTTTTAGGGATTTTACATGGCTGGAATTGTCATACCCATATCTATCTATCTACCTACCTATCCATTCATCCATCCATCCATCCATCCATCCATCCATCCATCCATCCATCCATCCTGTGCCTTGCTTTTTGCATTCAGTAGTTGGAGCTGTGCATAGCTCTAGTCGATTTGGGTTCACAGCCATGTAACATTTTATTATATCAACACACCGCAATTTATTTTGTTGTATTTTTTCCTACTGATGGTCACCTGGGCTGTTACTGATTGGTCGCTATGACAAGCACCACTGTGCAGAACCCTCTTGTGCATGTGCCTGGTGTATGTGTTAAAGACTGGGAGAGTCTGCAGGAAGTGGAACCTGGGAGAGGCATTGCTCAGCGGGAGAATATGTACATATTCCAGTTTACCGGGTAGCAGTGAGCTCTTTACTAAGGAGCTGCACATGAAGGAGTTTTTGACAGAGATTATCATACACATATTTTGGGTCCTCGTAAAGATTACTCAGTGAAGCTGTCAATCTCTTAGATTTTATAGTTTCCATATAAAACCCAAATGGTCACCTTTTCTTGGTCTTCACATTCTCTTTTCACATTTATAGTGTAGTCCTTGCCCCCATTGTACAAAAATTGGACCATGTGACCATAGAATATGGTAGAAGTGATGATATGGTTAAGTTACAGAAGTCCTGAGGATCCACTTGGCATCCTCTCTCTTCCGGTCTCTTTGGGTCTCAGTCCAGGGGAAGCAGCTGCAGGCTGTGCGCAGCTCTGTGGGGAGAACCCCCAGGCAGGGAGCAGAGGCCGCCAGCCCACCAGCACGGAGCTGTGGCTTGCCCACAGCCACGAAGTGATCTTGGCAGGCAGTTGTCCAGCCCCTTGGGTCTTGAGATGACTATAGGTTGATAGCTTGACTGCATCACCTCATGAGAGACCCTGACTCAGAATTGCCCAGCTAACCCACACTGGATATCTGATCCACAGAAGTATGAGATTACAAATTCGAAAAACTAAATTTTGGGGTAATATATTATGCAGCAAAGATAAATAATACATATTCCATTAAAGAGGCAAAACTTCCAAGTTACTTTAAGAATTTTTGAAGTAAGGCAGATATTTAAATGATAGAGTTGAAAACAGGGAACACGAAAGGTGGATGCACTAACAGTCTAGGTGTTGCTTAGTTGATCATGTGAAAAATCACCGCACAGATGGGAAAGCAAAGGTAACTTGTGATTCATCACCCATAGAAACATGTGCCTAGTGTCTTCACATTTTCCATTTGTTCTTGATTTATTATTATTAAAGTCCTTTAGATGTCTGTGTAAGTTATTCTTAATGTACAACATTTATTATAACATAATAGCAAAATAACAGAAGCCATCTACACATACAGAAATAGGAGAATAGTTAAGTAATATATCCACTCAATAGACTATTATAAGGCCATGAAAAATATTTTTTAGGAAAAGCAAAAATACTCCCAACATAATGTTAAGTGAAACGAGTGAGATACATGGTACAACCAGTATGAAAACAGCTGTACACTTATTGACTCCAAGGTGAAAATGAGCGTTCTCGGCTGGATTATGCGAGATTTTCTTTTTCTTCATTAAACATTTTCTGGACTTTGTAAGTTCTCTCTAATAAACACATGTTATTACTTTCATTATTTGGAAAATGTATTTAACACCTAAAGTTACTTAGCTCTGCAAAAGAACAGGACCACATACTTCTACCTTCAAATTGGAAACAAAAAATCTATCAGATATCCACCACGGAGCACCTGTACAGCTTCTGGTTGCTGTTGCAGGTTGGCTCCCTTCTAAGTCATCTTGGCCTTTGGACACAATCATGGTCTTCTATCTTGTTTTAATTGCTAATTCTGTTGATTTCTTTTATACAAATGAATGTAATCCACTCATTGTTTAGTTGACGTCAGAGATGCTAGAGAGGGAATCAGAGGATAAATTCATGGAATCTCTAAAGTTGCACAGGAATATAGTCTATATTCTTTAGTTTCTACACATGAAGTTGAGAGAGGGAAGAGTGCAGCAGATGAGACCCGGAGAGGGTAGCCTAAGGCCTTTCAGATTGGGAGGGTGTTTATCTGAGGCAGACAATGGGGGCATATTTGAAAGAAGAGCTTAATTAGACTGAATGGGGTCTAGAACTATCGGCTAAAAAAAATAGTGTTTCACAACAGAATAAACACGAATATTTATTTCTGATAGTAGTAAAAAAAAAACTTAAAACTTAGCATTTGAATAGACTGAAAATACATTCCCTTTATAGAAACATTTTTGCCCATTAAACTAAAATTGGAAAAGACCTGGAAATTGGATATTTAATTTGAGAGAATTAACCAAAGTCTTACCATACAAGGACAACAGCTTCCACCTTTAGGTACATACCTCCTGAGAGGTACATTCTCTGTGCATTCCTACTGCATCTCGTGCTTCTTCCTTTCCTGCTGGATTGTTGCGGCATCTTTTCTTCCAGACTTCGTGAGTACAGTGGGTATGTCTCTCTGACTTACCATCCTTTCCCCAATCCTTTCGAACACAGTGGGGACTTAATAAACACGTGTTGAGTGACTACATTGTCTGGACAATCCAAGGCATAAAGAAGATCCGTGAGAAGTAGTTGAAGCTTCAGGGTCAGGAAAGAAAACATCATGGCTTCTAGGCTTATATGAACCAACTAACACCGAATCACATTTTCTTTTCAAAACAAGGAACTATTTTTGTTTTATCATGTACAATATCCTGGCAACAAATATTTCAGGCAACAGGGGAAAAAAAAAACACGTTGCCAGTGATGGCAAGCACTGGAAATTTAGGATTTGGTGACTTCATAAAGATCTAATCATTCCAACATCACGTTTCCAAGCATTATTTTATTAAGCACTCCATTTATAGGGAATCTCGTAGCCAGAATTTATTGTTTGTTTAGATGTTTCGAATGCCCTCATCACCGAGGTCCCTGGTTGCATGTGTAGAAGATTAAGAGATACAATAAACTAAAAAGAATAGACCAAGCAACACATACTAAATCCAGGCCAAACTAAATAAATATGTCTATTTCTAAGTGCTGGAGTTCAACAAGAACAAAAACAAATTCTTACATATAAAATAAGTAAAATTTTTATAAGAAAGATACTTCAGACTTAATTTGTTCTGAGTTTGTCCAAGTTAAGCAGTTGTTTAATCTATCAGCCAGTAGTCGTAATTATTTTATATCTTCTAATTATATTTTGAAAATACTGTGGGCTGCAAGGAAGCACAACCAAGAAGTTAAAAATAAAATTTCCCGAGGTGTGAATTCAGGACAAGGCGTGTGTTTCCAACTCAGAACAAATGATTCTAAGATCCCGTTGAAATCTGCTATTAATAAAATCAACAAGAATGAAACACAGCTAAACGCCATTCCTTGTAGTGTCAGGTTAAAAGCCAAATTCCCCAGGTTCAATTTTTAGTTGTATGATGGTGGACGAATGGCTCAATCTCTTTGTGCCTCAGTTTTCTCACCCGTAAAGTGGGGACAGTGATAGTATCCATCTCATCGGGTTGCCGTGAGAATCCCTTGGGTTGCTGAGCATTGAGTTCTGAGAACAATGATGAGCCGCATAGCTCTCGGCTGTGGTTATTAACCAGTAAGACAAAACACCTGCCTGTTGTTATACACGGTCTCATCTTCTTTTCTTGACAAGAGAACACCTTTGTCATCTCCACACTTTCAGTCTTTCACTCTCGTTCTCATCTGAGATTTCTCCTTTCAAACAGGAATGCTTCCCTTGCTTGTCTGCCGGCCAAATCTGATCTCTTCAGTTACAATGCTAGAATATGTCAGGGCCAGAAAATGGCTCAAGGCTCATTCCTTTGGATATTAGTATCTTTGTATGTCCTGTCATTCTAGAATGAGCCATAGCACTTGAGAAGACCTTTAGACATCTGTTAGAAAATACAAGCGAACTCTTAAAATGCTTCTCTTAAAATAAACCTCTTTAAAAGTTTTTCCCAGAGTACAGAGGATTAAGTACCTCCTATTGCTATTCTTTTCAAATAAAAAAATAAAAGAAAAAATTGTTTGTGTCAAGATCATTGTTGACAGGCCTGCACACAGAACAACTGAATATATATATTGTTTCCCTGGGAGAGCTGAAGCGAGAAACCAGGTGTTCGATTTGCTACCTGTGTACTTGCCATCTCTCCTGTGGCAAAGGCCCGCAGTGGACAGAGGTCCGGCAGGAGCCAACACCCTAACGTTCTACCCGTGACTGCAGACTCTATGACAGGGGCCAGTCGCTTCAGTTCCCAAGCCTCAGCTGCCTTGTGGCCCAAGCCACAGCACACTAGCTGCACAACCACGCCCACGTCCAAGCAGGGACCTGGTCCAGGTGGCAGTGTGAGATCCACCCTCACTCGGGCCCATGACCCAATGACTTGCTTTACTGTGGGAGCATTGTGACCTCTCATACCAGATGCCACATCTTTATATTCCAGCTCTCCGCTCAAGAAATCTCCTGCTATGGACTCCGTTAGGATGTATTTGCCTTCACAGATGGGTCGGGACAGCCCCTTGAGAAAAGAACGTTTCTGCCCTCCCACCGAGGCCCGAGCGGTCTTTGTAAACGCCACTTGGATCGTGTGACTTCCCTGCATAAACATCTTTTGATCGCTCTTGCTTGTGTGTGGGGAAACAGCGCAGTGTTTGCCCGGCATTCACAACCGTTCACCGTGGGCCCCTCGGGTCCGCGGCTCCCCGGGAACCCGGGCTCCGGCCCTAAGGAGCTGACGCTTCCCCGTGCGGTCCTCTCTCTCCCCCGTGCCTTGTTTTGGGGAGGATGACTTCCTCTGACATTGATGTGCTCCTGTGTTTTCTCTGCTGGGTAAATCCTCCTCTCCCAGTACATTAAACGTGTCCGCTGGAAAGCCTGAGCCCCGGAGGGGGACTGGATGGCCCTCCTCTGCACCCCTGACCCCCGTTGCTCCCCACTGCAGCAGTGGCTGGGCCCGCTTCACCTGCCTTTCCATGCTCGTGTTGCCACTGGTCCGGGAGCTTCTGGACCAGGGACTGGGGCTTTCATTTTTGGCAATTCCTACACCCAGCCCAGAGCCTGTGGTAACAGGGTCAATAACTATTTACCAAATAACTAAATAAAGTCTAAACTTGACAAGATCTCCCATATGATAATTAGGGACACCATAAAGCTAGAGATAATAATTAGGTTTACAGTTGGTAGAAAACCGTTCCCAGGCAGTTGGAGAACGGTCTGTCTCAATCAGACAGACACGTGTGGTGGTTTGTAAGAAGCAGAAAGGGTGTGAGGTGAGGTGTGGAGGCCACGGAACCGGAGAAGGGCGGCCTCAGTCGGTGACACCCACGTGATTCAGCCACAAAACCGACGAGGTGTCAAATTCGCTGCTTGGACTGAGGTTCATTAAACCAATGAAGGCTGTGAGGGGCCAGCTTGTTCAAAGGGACTCAACGTGAGCCAGGAGTGTGATGGAAACTGCTTGAAATTTTATTCTTATTAATTACTATTTATTGAACACCTACTATCCATCGAGCATTTTTATTACATGCTTTAAATTCATAACCTCCTTTAACTGACCCCCCACAACATCTCTGAAGTGGGTGACATTAGCCCGGTTCTGACTGAGACTCAGGGAGATGACACAACCTTCCCGAGGTCACCCACCTGGGCAGACCCAGCACTGACCGGGGCGCTCAAAGGCCGCGGGTCAGAAGAAGGACAGCACTGTCACATCGTGGGGGAAAGTTGGGGTCCATGCTGAGTGCCATTTCAAGACGGTCATGGACATACTGAGCGGGGAGGCCGATGATGGAGAGTGACAATCACAGCCTCGTCTGCTCAGATTGCTAAGTCAGCTGAGGAATACACAAAGCAGGCGGACAGAGAGAAATCCAGATGTCAGCTTTTTCAGAGGAAACTCGAGCTGTGGTTGAACAGACATGCGGATCCCCAGCCCAAGCACGAGGTGTAGCTGCCAGAACCGCAGGCTTCCGGCCGGAGGGGCCCCGTCTGCCCAGGGAGCTCCCCACGGGGAGGAGATCGCGCTCCGAAGGCAAGCGGCTCTGCAGTGGACAGTCCTGTGTGGACTCTGCCACCCCTGCTCAGTGACGCCCCCTGAATTCATCCACCAGGCAAGCCAGCGTGACTCTAAATCTCCTCAGAGAAACAGAGCCAGGAATGAAGCCCTTGTCCCTCACGCTGGCCAGGTGCTAACTGACAGATCAGTGGAACCAACTGATGAGAAGACTGGTGGGAGGGTTAATTTTAGGTGTCAAGGTGGCTAGGCTGTGGGGCCCAGCTGTTTGGTCAAACACCTGTGTGAATGCTGTTGTGAGGAATATTTCGTTGAGATAAACATTTAGATCAGAAGACTGAGTGAAGCACATTATCCTCCATAATGTGGGTGGGCCTCGTCCAATCACCGGAAGGCCTCAAGAACAAAGACTGACATTTTTGGAAGAAGAAATTCTACTCAAGATTGCAACAGGAACTCATACGTGGATTTCTAGACTGCCAGCCTGCCACGTAGATTTCAGACTTGCTAGTCCCTACAATTGAGAGAATCAATCGATCTTCCAATCTCTCCCACCCTCTCTTTTTCTCTAAAATCTTCTATTGGTTCTGTTTCTCTGGAGAAACCTACTAACACAACTGGGAGTGTTGAACCTGCAACTGAGGAGTTGGGGCGGCGGCCAAGAAAGCTGTTGTCACGTTTCTGATGGGTTCCCATAGAACCACAGTCCCATAAGTGTGGACTATTTTGAGATGCTTTGAGCATCTAAAACAGTTTAAATGAAGCGGATGGCCCTTGTCAGTGGTGCTATAGAAAAGATGCTCGTGTTATGAAATGCTGACTCAGATGGTTGGCTGCTCGGGGTACTTCAAACTCTTTGGAGGGCAGTGACATTATCTTATGCTTCTGTTAAATTAATATTGTAATGTGATTTTTTTGTCACATTTTAACATTTGTGAAGTTCTTTCATGTCTATTAATTTATTGGTTTTCCCAAAGTGCCTAGCACACAACTAGGCAATTATGGAATTGAGTTAAGAGTGTAATAATGGCAAATAAAGAACCAAATTTCAACTTTAAATTAACCTGTATTTCTCTATTTTCTTCAAAATGCTTTGTCCCTGTGCATATTCATTTTGTGTGACCAGCGTATTTGCAATGTCCTATTATTACTTGGTTATTTAATTATAAATTAAAATGCATAGCTCACAGGATTTTTGACCAGAACTAAGCAAGAAATTAAAATACAAATGAGAATATAACCTAATTTGTAAATAACATTTCTCTGAAGTCAATTATCTTATTTTCATAGGAAACATAATTGGAAGGAGAAATCTGTTAAATTCATCCAAAAGAATAAAAGAGTTATTGAAATATTAAAAAAGCACTGCCTCTTTAAATGTTAATGAACACCAGCTTTATCATTTCTAAAGAAGAGGATTTTGTTTTTAGTTTTTGTCTTCCAGTAAAAAAAAAAATGTACTGCCCCTTGCCTGGCAAAGGGACATGGGCCTGAACCTGAGATTTAAGATTTGATCCGGAAATTTTGGGACAATTCTATCCCCTTTCACTCAAGCACTCTGCCTTGTTCTCCTTGAATTACCCTGTCAACATTCTTGGTTTTGCCAGTGTTGATACAGCCACCATGTCACACCCGGCTGCTTAACTCTGTACTCTATGAGGACCAGAGGAGGCTTTGCAGCCCTGACACCAGTCCCCTGTTCAGATCACCTTGCAGGGCAGAGAACAGGAACCTGAGCAGAGGTATCACAGGAAGGCAGAGGCTGAGGGTAGTAACAAGCCTTGTTCTTGATAGCTCACGTTGAAGACAGTTCCTGCAAAGCACCGAGGTGACAGGCGTCATCTCTTTGGAAGGGGTGTTCAGCCCTGCAGCACTGCAAAGCATGAAATCATGGTTCAGAGCCAAGAAGCCCTCAGACATAGTTTACAGCAAAGGTTTGTCCAAGTGTGGTCCCGGGGCTCACATCGAAGCATCAGCATCACCTGGGAATTCGTCCAAATGCACAGTCTCAGGCCCCGCCCAAGACTGGCTGAATCGGAATCTCAAGGATGGGGCCTGGGGATTCTGACGCACATGCCCGTTTGAGAACTACCACTTTATAGCACTTCAGCTCTTCACAGACATGAACATTTGGGGTTTTCCAAAATAAGATGAAAATCACATTTTCATGGAGTATTTCCTCAGTAAAAAATGCTTTGGTCACATCAGAACACAGTGAATGGTGTGTGTGTGTGTGTGTGTGCATGTGCGTGCACACACATGTGTTGTTTGGGGACAGAAGTGATCATCAGAAGGCCCAGTTCAGAGATCTCTGGGCTCCTGACGGCAGTGACCCAAGAAATAAGGACAGAGGTGATCTCCAAGGTCTTCATCAGTTTGTAGATCTGCGTTCCTGAGAGTCTTCACTCTGGATGCCCAAGGCTCTGTAGAGCAAGGATGGGCCCACCTAGGCCTTGGCACAGCGTGGCCTCAGAGCCCAGGCTGTGTCCCTGCCTGGCTGGGACTGGGTGCCCTTGTGTACTTCTGCCCCCTCCTGTCAGGAAAAGGTGGGCTGGGTCTGGAGGCCTGAGCAGGAGTCTTGGTCCCACTTCTAGTGAGCTGTGTGACCTGGGGCAAGTCCCATCCTCTCTGGGCTGTCTGTGGGAGAGCGGGTCAGACGCGTGGCCATTTTGGGGAGGGGAGATATGATGGTGCCGACCTCGTCGGCCTCCTCACCCCCCTTCACTTCCCGCCGTGCACCGAGCACTAAAGCGGGAGGAATCTTTCCGCCAAGGACCTCTCCTCCCAGGAAAAAAAAAAAGTTTATAAAATTACTTCTAGGTTTACTTCCAGCTCTAACAGTCAGCAGGCGGCCTTGGCGCAGGGTCCGCACTTTGAAGGCCTGTGGTGATAGGCTTTCTGCGTTGTTTCAAAGGGCTGGAGGCCTCTCTGAAGATTTGTTTTCTGGTGGTGGGCTTAGCAATTCCTCTTTTTTTCCCCTAATCTATTTTCTTTTACAAAGAACAAAAATGCCCCCAAGTACAATTTGCTCGGAGATTACTAGACTCTCAACTTAAACATTACCAAAAGCTATAATTTAGAAATTCTTTTATCTATCCCAAGCTGATGGTTTTGCACGTCCTTCTATTGTTTTCATCTGTTTCCGCAAGCCCCCTCCCCTGCAGTCATTGTCCCTAGACTGTGTACGGGCTTGTTTAATGTTCGTGCTGAATTTGGGATATGGAAAAGATTACTCTTAATTATATCATTTATTTATTGAAACGTAATATTTTATGTGGACCTTCTGTGCTGCAGAAGCCGTGTGCTCTTTGGTGAGGACGTCGCTGACGGTTGCCGAGGCGAGGATCCTGAGTTAAATAGGATCTGAATGTAAAGCATGCCAGAAACACTCTAGCCTTCAGCATCCCCAGACCAGCTTCTCAACTATTTTCTTCATGGTGAAACGTTCTCCCTGGCCGGGTGGCCAATCAGTTCAGTGCTGATTTTCTCCAACTCAATGGAACCCGTTAGGTATCTTCTAGAATAATGACAGAGCCCCGGTGTGGCTCAGTGGTTGAGCATCGACCCATGTACCAAGAGGTCGCCAGTTCGATTCCCGGTCAGGGCACATGCCCAGGTTGTGGGCCCAGATCCCCCGTGGGGGGCATGCAGGAGGCAGCCAATCAGTGTTCTCTCTCATCGATGTTTCTATCTCTCTCTCCCTCTCCCTTCCTCTCTCTCTAAAATCAATAAAAAAAAATAATAATCACAGAGCCTAAGGAAGATTTCCCTCCTGGGGAGATTATGGGTGTTGGGTTGGGTTGATGGGGCATTTTCCCTCTTGTTGGCCTGGTGATTACAATCCTGTGTCTTGAACTCCAGCAGGTCAAACCACAACCCAAATGACTCTTAAACAAGATATATAATACCAGTAAAGAATAGAAAAATAAATCTTTGGTCAAGCGAAACCAAGAAGAAAAATATTCCGTCTCAAGCGAATTTTTCACTTCGTCAATAAAATGATCAACCTCGACTTTCTCCGTATTTCTCTGTGTCGTCTGGCAAGTCAGGAGCTGGAAATTCGTAGCTTTGGATGTTGTCATTGGGCCCAGACTCAAAATGCTGCTCTGTCACGAGAGCAGGGCTGGTTACATGATTTGTGGGGCTCGGAGCCAAGTGAAAAATGTGAGCACCCACGTTACAAAATGATGAAGGACTTCAAGCTGGCCAGAGATGCACGCGCAGTGCAGCAGGGGGCTCTGTGGAGCCCGGCGCCCTCCCCGCACAGTCACGCACCCAGTGTGGCCCTGCTTCAAGGACAGACCCAGGTCGGGAGGAGGAAGCGTCCGTTTTCCTCTTTCCCTTTCTTCAGCCCAAGTCACTTAGGTTTGCCTCCGAGGTCTGCACGCACTGCTCCCAGAACAAAGAGCTGTCTCTCTCCTTCCACGTTGGCTCCACATTGAGACTATCTCGGAAGGCTGGAGTGCCAAGTAGAGCACGTTGCCAGGGAGTCCTCCCAGGCCTGATGACCGTCGTCAGAGGGGGAACTTGGAGAGGCAGCCTCTGGGCTCCCCATCAAGGCTGCTCTGCTCCCCCAGTCAGTCTGCAGATCCTCAACTCCAACGATGGAGTTCTCTCTCCCTGTCGTCTGACAAAATCCTTTGTAATTCTCTTAAATGTTCCAGGCCTTTTTAGCTTTTCCAAATAATTGTTACCACTGCCCGCCAAATGCCTTAGATCTTTCCCTCCTTTTCTTTACTGTAAATAAGATCCTGACTCCTCCGCAGCAACACGATGGCTATTCGCAGCAGCAAAATCTCTCCAGCTATCTGGTTTCCTTCATCCTTATGTTCTCAAAGAACGCCAAGTCTCACTGCGTTGGTGTTTATGTAATTGTTCTAATAAAATGAATTTCTTTTATCAAGAAAGCCCAATACCTACTCATAATCTCCTCTGTAAAAGGTCATCTGCCATCTCCACTCCCAATGCTGTATGACTGGTTTCTGATCGTACGGAAAAGATTAAAATTTGTGACATTTTAAACTGGAACTCACCGTTGGCCTAGGGGTAGCTTTGCCCCAAATGGGAGCATTTGGAAATTGCTGCCTCTAAACCAAAATCTATATATCCTGCAAACTGGAGGTCATCAGAGGAGAGAGGCGAGAGGCACTTTTATAGAATATTGCTGCAGATGATAGTCACCACCAGGCAATGACGTTTAATTCATGAATCAAGTTCAGAACTTCAGATGACCTCGCCAAAGGAAAATGGACAGATGCGTCGAACATGCAAATAACATGCCAGGTCTGTGCGCCCGGTTCTCTGTGCTCCGGGCGGTGCTGCCAATTGTCCAGGGGTACACCTGAAGTGCCACTTCTGCACGTGTGGTCCACCTGTCTTCGGACCTTAACCCTTCTTGCTGACAGGCTGAGTGGCTGCGGTCCCAGGCAGAAGAATCAGAAGACATGGGTCACCTTCTCTAACTCTTTCTTTGCCCATTAACTCCTCTGTGACTCTGGCCACATGATGCTGATTTCCATTTTAAAACTGGTAACTGCCCTGGCTCGGTGGCTCAGCCGGTTGGAGTGTCACCCTGTGCACCAAAAGGCTGTGGGTTGGCTTTCCAGTCAGGGCACTTACCTGGAATGTGGGTTCAATCCCCAGTCGGGGCACTTATGGGAGATAAATGATCGATGTTTCTCTCTCTCTTCCTCCCTTCCTGTCTGTCTAAAAAATCAATTAAAAAACAACAACTGATAATTGTACCTGTCAAAATGGACCATTTTTTTCTTTGTAGGGAGGTGAGTTGCATGGATGGAGGAAATATCTGTGAGAGCATTTACCAAGGTTTGAAAAAAAGTCTTCTTCCTTTGAATGTGATTTCCCCCGCTCTGGATCTCCTTATTGGATTTTTCACTACTTCTTTGTTCTTTTGAAATATAAGACAGCAGGAGTCACAGCTCTGAGTATTTTGTGTGTGTATTTTGCATGAGTATTTCAATGTGTAAACAAATGTGGACTTAGATTTTGGATTCATAGAGAAAAAAGTCCCCTGGAAGCCTTGGAGGTTGAGTTCATCCTTCATCCACCTCATTTGTGCTGCAATTCTGGTATAAGAATGTCTAGCTAAGCACCTTGATTTATTCTTCTTGATAAGTGTGGTTCTTTCCTTCCTTGAGGTGTTCCAGGGGTGGACCTGTGTGCCCAAGTAAAAAAGTGAACGGATGGCATTGAAGCCACTGGCCTTTCATTTAGATTGTTTCCTCAGACCTAACGCTTGTTATGCAATTTCTGTTCTGCTAACAACAGAGTTACTCTCCCTCCTAATGAAATGACATCGGAAGGCATGGCCCTCTCTGCCTGGCTGTCAGTCAGCCCCCTGCCCTTCTGGGGCTTCCCCAGAACATCCGTGCTCTTCAGAACTCTGTGGAGCACATTTCCTTCTGCCAGACTTCCCGTCACCCCATCATGCCACCAAATACATTTTGCTAACGTGGGGCAGTTTCAGTTTGTCTCGCCAGAAAATAAATCTTCATTTCAAAGCTTTTCATCCTTCCCATGTTACTCTGAACACATGTTCACTGGGTTTCCGTAGGATCCTCCAATAATTTCTTACAGACTCTTTCCACTGTAGAAGAATGTTCCCTCCTGTCTCCCTTGACATCTCTTTCGTAAGCTCTTTCCTGACGTATCAAAGTCCTTACTTCCTGGGAGAAAGGATTGTTTGGTGAAAAGGGGCATGAGGTTTGGAGTTTCTAACGCCAGTAGTAGCTACTTTTAGAACTCACTGTGGAAACTTGAGCCTCTCAGCCCCAGTTTCCATCACTGCAAATGTCAATGACAGAAGGCACTTTCCCCACACAGGCACTGGGAGGCCGCCTCCAGATAATACATGTTAAAGTCGTGTTTGGGTATTTTGAAATGTGTGTTTATTATTACTTCTGTATGCTGTTTTTACCCGGACTGATTTTCTCAATTCACGCAAATAGAAGGTAGCCAAGTTGTAGTGTAAATTTAATCATTGACTCACAAAACATGTATTTACTTTCTTCTGACATTAATTGTTGATACCAACCCAGGTTTTGACCTTTTATTATTATTTTTTTTAACCCAAGGAATTTAGAGTCGGAAATAAAAGGAAAAATTATAAGGGAGAGTCTTAAGTATAGTTCAAGTCCTAAAGGGTGGTAATTAACACATCTGCTTGCCTTTGGAACATCTGGGAAAGCAACTCCATACTAATTCTCTTAAAAATGATTTATTTAAACATTTGTTGAAGATTCAGGTGTGTGATTTTAATTGCACAATTAATTAATTATCAGTGAGGTCCTTTTATTTCTTCCTAGTAATAATCAACATAATAAGACACTGAAGTGGAAATTATGGCAGAAAAAATTAATGAATGTAAGTGCAGTTTTCATTTTTATTCTGGAAGTCTGGTTTAAACAGTTTATTTTTCATGTGAACTAGATTTTTTCCCTTCTCCTTTCTTCTCCTCCCTTCCCCTCTCCCTTCCTCCCTTCCTTCCTTCCTTTGGTTTATGCAAACAAAACACAATACTAAGAACAATGTTACATGGAAGAACTTAATTTAAAGGCATGTAAGCTGTGAAAAGATGGAAACAAAGGCATGGAGAGCAAAGACTAATCTGAATGATGTCTATAAATTAATTAGGTAAACAGAAAAAAACGTTGCTGGTATTATGTAGCATATATGTGTGTGTGTGACTCTGTGTGTGTGTGTGTGTGTGTGTGTGTGTGTGTGTGTGTGTTTGTTTATAAACAGTCTGATACATTCATGCCCACAGAAGGGTTCATTCCTTCTGATATTTTGTTTATAAAAATATGCTTCTCTTAGTAATTATTTCTTATCTTTTGAGATTAGCTATTTTGTTCTTGACTCTTACTAGACTTCAAGTAGGCTTATCAATTTTAATTAATAAAATGTGGGCTCGATGTTCATATAATCTTGTCAGTGGTAAATGCTGTCCTCTAAAGAGAGTTATTTGAAAATCACATCTCCCCATCTTCCAATGTAATGGTGGTCCCTGCAGCGTTCTCCATCAGTCTGTCCCTTGGGGAAGACTTCAAAGGTTTCCGGTGAAATGTAAACATGATTTTGGGAAGAACATCATGAAAACATACTTACCCACTAATAATTTTACTTGAATGGGTGTGTGGCGGTAGAAGAATGGGACGCAGGTGCAGTAAGTGTGGGACTACAGAAGCTAGGGACATGGCCCTCCAGTGAGAGCCAGTCCTTTCCCCTTTGGTGTGGGGACAGTCTAGGGCCTGTGTCTCTCTGTGGGAGGAGGGTTCAGACAGCAGGACACTAGACACAAACCTTGCTCTTCACAACATGGGCTAGAGTGACGGGCCTGAGTAAACACGCACGCGTGGCTGGAGGAGGCACGCGGGTGAAGGCAGAGCCCTGGGACCTTGCAAAGCCACCTCTCTGGGGATGAGCTGCACAACCCCACAGCTGCTTCAAACTCCTGAAGCTGTTCTCTCATCTGCTAGATGTGATGGTAGTGTCTAGTGTGTTGGGTTGCAATGACAATTAAAGGAGATAATGTTTCTAAAGTACTTAGTACCTAGCTTATATTCAATAAGCATTAATACACTGTTTATTTACATGAGTATCTATATGGATACCTGATTTTGTGTCTCTTAATAGGTCTTCAATTGCATGTTACAGAAAAATCATAAGGACTTAAACCCTAAAGGGACTTATTGACTCACATAAAGCAAAGTTGGGCAGGCCTTGGGCGTGGTTTGTTTCAGTGGTTTGGTAATATCACCAAGGCTCATGCAAACTTCCTTCTCTCATCCTTCCTTTCTGGTGTTAACTTGATCCCAAGATTGGCATCTCTTTGTGGCTGGGAGAGGGCCACAAACACTTCCTGGGTCGACATGTTTTCCGCTCTGGGAAGCCTCTCAAAAGAGTGAGAAATCTCTCTGCCCAGAGCTCCCTCTGTCTTTGTGATCCAACTTGGGCTATGCCCGTCCCAGGTCCCCAAACTGTGACGAGTGTGAGGGATTATATTGATGAGTTTAGGCCCAAGTCACCAGCTCCAACGTACTGTCAGCTTCCTCCAGAACACAGGCTGTAAAGGGGAAATGTGGGTATCCAAGAAAGGGAGGTAACCAGGTGTCAACTGCAGTGTTAATTACATTGAAAGCATTGCCAGCAAAACTAATGACTGGAGAAATCCTTCCCCGGTAGACGATTTTGGAGGAGGCAGGGGGTCTCAGAGATCATTCAGACTTTGAGAGCCTTTATCACAGATCTGGTACCCTGGATCTCTTCCTAATGCTACGCTGGACCTCCTCTCACCACACTGTGTGATCTCTCTTTAGAGCTTCCTGCAATGCCTGTTTCTAATTTAACATTGGGGACAGCTGAGTGTCAGAGAGTGCAAGGGATTCCTCCAAAGTCGCACAGCTGGTTCACTGGAACTCCGTCCTCAGCCTAGTGCATTGTCCGTCATTCACAGCATCAGTGGTAATACACGGTACTGGTACCCGTAATGGAGTCTTGTAAGAAAATGAACGATTGCTGTCCTGTACCTGAAGATTCATTTCAACACTGTTTACAATGACAAATTCCTAGAAGCAACTTAAATGCCCATCAAAGGGGAAATGGTAAAATACATTATATATGTAAAATTTAAAAGAATGATGTAGACTTATATGTGATGAGAACTTTCATATAAATATTCACCAAGCTACAGGTTATGGGAAGAAAGCTATGATTAGAAGAACTTGGTATTATGTCTCCAATTGTGTGAGCGTGTGTGTGTGTAGACATAGCTGTCTTGGGGAAGAAAATTAGGGATCTGATTGAGATAAAGATATTTTCACTAATTGATTTTTAAAAACTGTCATATATACTACTTTTTCACTTATCATCTAACTTGGGTATCAACCAAGGGTGTGTTACCTCTTAGCATTGTGATCTTCATTTCTCTGAGCCTCAGTTTCCTCCTCTGTAGGATAAAGATAACAATGTTTATCACGGGAGATTGCTATGCAGATTAGCTGCAAAGAAGATCTGTGGTGGAATGCTTTCTAAGCTCTCCAGGACCATCCAATTGCCAGTGGTTACTCTGTCGAATTTTTCTTGATGATCATTTTCCTCTGCCCCCACCCCCACTTCTTATCCCACTGCCTTTGGCCACGAATGGTGAATAATCTCCTTAGAGTTTCTGTCCAGCCCGGAGCACTGACTGAGAAAAGAAATTGAGGAATTCAGGGAGGTCTGTTTTTGGAGTCTATCAGCCTTTTTTCACAACTTGGTGAGCATTGTAATTACGGACTTGGTTTTCCTCTATCCTAGCACAATTATGGAATTGGCATTCAAAATCCCTCACTGTCTTTGCCTGTCTAGAAAAGACGTAAGAGTCTAAGTCCACTTAATTGCCTTTATTTGTCTGAACACTGTGCTAGGCACTGGGCTGGGTGGTCAGGACAGTTCTCCTGTCCCCTGGACTGTCCAGTAGAGTGGACTCAGCAAATATTTATTAACTGACTAGTGTGAACAGTAATCAGCATTTATTTTAGATAATGAATAAACAGAACAATGTCCAATACCTCCTGTGGCTGCAGTTACAATAATACTCACGAATGCCAGTTTCTATTTCTTCATTGCTAGCGGAAAAACAAAGTATCTGCCTGCCTAGAGTTTGTAGATACCCATACACACATCCTGGACATATTTCTCAAGATTTAACAATGGCCAGGCAGCTGGTAGGAGTCAGAAATGTGGGTTTCCTAAGGGTTTCATCATGCTTCTTGACCTGGGTTTATAAGTTTGATCCTTGGCATTTCTAGGCATGAGCAGAGGGCTCTGAAAGTTAATGGGAGAAGCAGAGCAAGTAGAGTTCTTGGAGCAAGAAAGACATCAGCATTATTGATGAGAGCTTGGGAGGAGCAATAGATCATGAACCAACTTCGGATCTTCTTTCATAAAAAGACCATGATTCATAGGCAGCAACATTCTCCCCTCCCCCACCCTCCCCCACACACCCTCGCCTACAAACTTTCCTACTCACAACAGAACTTCGCTATTAGAGACTTGAAGTCAAATAATTCAGGTCTGAAAAAAGAAACCTCTTGTTAGAACACAGACATCATTGACAATTAGCCAGGATTCCAAGGAGAAAAAAATGGGAGGCCCAGGCAAGGTAAACGCATTTGTGTTTATATAGTGTGTGATGTGTTTTGAAGTTTTCCCCAAGGAGAAAGGCCCTCTCTCCTACTTCAAAAGCCATTTTCATGTTTTTGAAATTACTAGAAATTATGGGCTAAACCCCCTTCACACGTAATTTATTTCACCCAGTATCTCATATTTTGTGATAACATGCAAATACCATATGTTGCACTTTCTCTTTATGGATGGAGGAGGGAAGGAGGGAGAACTGGCAGAATTATCACTAGGCACCGCAAAACCTTCCAGTGAAATCCACATTTACCATGGTGACGTTTACTGCTTATGGCAGAGCTGATCAAGTGCAGATTTTCCTGCTGCTGAGGCTAAATTGCAAGCTGCTCATAATGCCATCAGATGCTGCTGGGTTTTCAGCCAATGGGAACTTCGGGAATGCTTCTCTCCCTCCCTGTTTGCTGGTGCAGCTGAGCCCCACGCCACTGCTGGCCCACCCTCTCCCGGGTTTGAACTTGACTGACCTCACACAGCACTTTCCCGGAATAAATGTATCTCCATCATCTTACGGGTTCCCAATACCCAGGCCAGAAATCCTGATGTATTTCCAGGGCCTTCATTTTGATTTTTCCTAAAAGGTATTTATTTTCGTAAATGAAATGGTCAATATTTAGGAGTATATATTATTCATGAAAGAGAAGGGAGGGGGGAACCCCACAAAAAAACCACATCTTGTATTCTGCTCTTCTATTTCATCCCAGGCAAAATGTTTTATGCTAGGCCAAGAGAGTCAAAAACACAAAGCTATTATTCAACACATAGCTGCTTCAATCATTTCTCTACCAACAATGGTGAAAAGATGTGATTTTACAAGCAAACAGGAAGAAAAAGCTTGAACACACCCTGGGAGTGTGTTTAAGGGGTTGATTTATGTTTTATGCTGAGTCTTACACCTGCAGTTCAAGCAAAACCAACTTGGCTGCCCCAAAGAGTCTGGTTTATTAGGTATCAAGGAGTCGCAAGAAGCCATGTAATTAAAACCATAATTAACTGGAAAAGGAAAGTGCCACCTGAGTTTTGAGAGGCTGTCAATTTTATTTCCATTACAGCCCTCCTGGTTCTCCTCTTGGACGCTTCCCCCTCCTTTTGCTCGATAAGAAAACAATATAGGCAGACACACCACACACATATATATATATCTTTAATGTATTAAAATATGTATGAGGGGCTGCTGTTTATGGAAAAGGTCACAAGAGTGACTCCCGGTTTCAGGTTTTCCAGATCAGCTTCTCCGTGGGAGGAACCCCGCAGGAACGCACGATGCGGGCCCCCGCCCCCAGCCGCGCGTGGGTGCTGAGCACTGGAACTCCGGCTCGTCTGAATTCAGATCCACATCAGATTTGGAAAAAGTAGTGCAAGACGTGTAAAATGTCTCAGTGATACTTTTAGTGTCGACGATTTGTCGAATGCTATTATTTTGGATAGATTGGGTTATATACAAATGTATTATTGTTTAATCTCCCCTGTTTCTTTTCACTGTTTGGAGAGTGGCTAGCAGGAAATTGAGCATGATCTACATGGCTTGCGTGGTATTTCTACCGGGCAGCGCTTTTCTGGAGGGATGGTGAGAGGACGCACTGGACATGTCTTTTCCTGTCCCCTCTGCCATCCCTAGGGCTGTGAGGGCTGGCCGGCACCCAGAAATGTCAACGAGGGGATGAAACTAGTGTGCAATTGATCGCTGCCTTGTTCAAGTCAGTTTCTCAATAAAAAGGCTCCAAGGGAGATGTGCGAGCAGCACAAATGGAACTTTATGGGTCTTTTTTCCTCCAACGGCTCCTGGGCCGGCAGAGGTTCAAGCGCAGCATGGAATACACTAGCGCTGGAACACGGAGTGCGGGAACTTCAAATGAGGGCCCCGAACGCAAGTTCAAAACCGACCCGCGGGCCTTAATTTGTGAATTGAAGTGCTGATCAAACAATCTTTCGAGAAAGGTCAATCCATTTACATTAGATCCTGTAAACATCCGTCTCACATTATCACACAATCTTTCTGAACCACATCCTTTGAGGGTACTAAAGAGGATTTGTAATGAAGACACAATTAGGTAATAGTTTCCAAGGTGGCTAGGGATGGAAGCTTTTTTGGTGCTTTCTATCAGAAACAGGCCAACGTTAAAAAATATCTCAGCCTCCCTCTTTCCCTTTTGAATGCTTGTTTGGGGGTGGAGGCAGGTGGCAGAGTTATAGTTTGGATACATTAAAAGATATATGCAGCATCTTGTATTCTTGTTACCAATGTAACGTGGCAAATCTACTGATGAAAATTGCCCAAGGAAGTTAAGAGACTGCAACCACCTTTCTTTGGGCAGAGGGGAAAAAAAAATCAAGTCTCTTCCCAGCCCCAAATTTCCCCACTTCTGCCACAGTGGCACATTTTTAAGTTGCATTTGTTACAAGGCAGGGATCTCTGGAATCTTCCAGTTCAGAACAGAAATATGTCGGTGCGTAATTTTGGGAAGTGAGCCTGAGGTACCCAGAGCAGATGACACACGGGGCTTAGGTCCTGATTCAGCTACAAGTCAGCGGGGCACCCCAGGACCATCTGCGTTCTATAAATTACAGTAACGCCGGCACATGCGGCTTGTAAATCACCGGTGAACAGGCTTCACCTTGTGACACGCGACATGAACCCTGTTGTATATTCCAATAAACTCCCATAAACCATCTGATATAAACTCCGGATTATGTTTCTTTAGGGGATGGAATACTTAGACTTCTCTTTGCTGGTCTGATTTCCCTTCAACATGTGAATTGAATATACACAGCGCATTCCTTCTCGTTCCCATCCACGAGGACTTTTGCTATTTTTCAAGTCCGGAATTTTACTTAGTGGCTGACATGTGCAATTTGGTGAACTTTAAAGGGCCAGTCTTTTTTTTCTTTTTCTTTTTTTCTTTCACCTTCTTTAATAAACTTGTTTCTTTCAACACGACTGTGAATGTCAAAGTCTTGTGGTTACTCTGCGAGGAAAATACGATTTATAAACAGCAAATTATTGGCCAAATTGTCAGTAACCTACTTCACTGAATATAAATAAACGCGAATCATAGAGGGTTATATCGTTAATATAGCTTTGGTGGGTTTCTGGTAATCTACCCGGCTGCCTTCCACAATCATTGTGTGTGTGTGTGTGTGTGTGTGTGTGTGTGTGTGCAGCAAGAGCATGAGGAGGAAGAAAAATTGGAGTGGAGATAGCATTCAACTCCACTGTGGTTCCTCCAATAAATGGCTCCCAGCAACTGTGTTTGGTTGGAGCACAGTGTTACCTTAGTCATGGAGTTCTTCCTCTCTCTTTTGGGAAATCCTTTCTGAAGAATCACTTAAGGCTTGTGATAGCTGACTGGCTGGCCCACAGGTCAGAGGAGAGGCAGAGAAATGTCAGAACATGAGTCCTTCACAAGACACCACACTTTGCTTCTATTAAGAAAGATGGTAACAGGAAATTTTCCTTCTCTCTCCTTTTAAATTTTTTTAAAGTAACAACAACAAAATCTGAATTTTTATTTTCATGATGAAAGTACTTTATCTGCAAAGAAAGGTCTTCCGGTTCAACGTCTTTGATGCAACATTAAAATGTTCTCTTTGTGTGACTTTGTATACATGTACAGGTGTAAGCAAAAAGGATAGATCATTACTATTTTGTGTGGAATTTAAACTGAACATATAATAATTTTTTTAAAAAATGTAATAGCTTCCTAAGGAGCTAAAGGATGAGATAATTCAGCATTGATTTGAGCATCCTGCTCAAATTTAGCCAAAAGTTATGTTTCATTTCCATGTTTATTGTCCAAAAAATTCATTAAGTCTTATTTTCTAGAGTAACCTTCAAGCCTACATAAAGCAGACACAGTGCTGTTTTTATTTATGATTGATTCAACATTTGATTCCTGTACTCAATAGAAATTAGGTAAATTTCTTCCAAGTTGTAGGAGATCCTTGAGATATAAGCTACTAAATGCACATGAAGTTTAAATGTTCAGGTTCTGCAGAGAAAATGCCTCTGTAGCTGACTGTAATTTCCTTAGTGGAAAAGAGGTAAAATTAAATTTTGCTGAGACACACAGCAGCACTACTGTGAATTAAAAAACATAACTTCCAGGAACTTCTAAATACATAGTACCATTCTTTAATTAATGCAGTTTATCCTGTAATTTTAGGGATTTATTGATACTGGCAGAAACATTTACAAATAACCTAGAAAATTTCATGACATATTATGCATCTCAAAGGATTTCATTCAGTTTTTCTTTTTCAACTGCAATCAATAATTTCTTTCAAAACTCTTAATATGCTGAGATGGAGTATAGTTAAAAGATTGTTGGAAATTCTCAAAAGAAGGATTGAAGGAAACAAATACGAACAAAGATGAACTTTGTAGCATTACATTTTCTTTCATTCACATAATTTTTGAACAAGTTCTGCCTCTGTTTTCTATTACACCTAAATAGTTCTCATTTTTATTCAACATCAAGAGATATTAATGTGGGTGCATCAAATCAGAGTTTGGGTTCTTTGAACCTATCAAACTATTTTCCCCCCCAAATATTTGGGGTTTGATAAAACCCCAACTGCATGCTAGAAGCACTTTTTCCATTAATTATTAAACCCATGTGCATTTTGAGGAAAATTTGATCCATATGGGTTCTGGTTCATTTATCCTTTACTCATCAAAATACTTTTTCGTAAAGTCCATGTCCAAGAAATCTTTTGAGCCCTATTAAGTTTTCTGAGCTTTGCCAAGAACAAACAGAGTTGAACACCAAAAGATTCAAGTTGGTTTGTAACCCTATACCTGTGGGGCATTAGTGGGTCTAAACTTGGATTAAACACATGTTCTCATCCCTAATGGTTGGATGTACCTCCAGAGGGATGCTTGAGGCCTGGTATAGAAAGCAAAAGTCAGACGTATGTCAACAAAGGCACCAGAAAATCCCAAAGGCATCACAATTCATTAAAAGATTACACTGATTATATGTGTTTTGAGTACAGATATCCAGAGATGTTCCATAGAATTTGAACTGGAAGTTTAAGAGGCATCTCAAGAAGGTAATAAAAAATGTATTATTATCTAAAATGTGAAATCCTGGCATTTGGATAACAATTCCTAAATATTGAGACTTGGGGAAAATAATTATGAGAAAGATGCAATAGTTCATCTACATGACATGATCTTTGGGATTTACTTTAAAACACAGGGAGACTTAAGGATATGAGGGCAGGGGCGTACAGACAAAGCAAGATAATTGTCAATGCTGGATGCTGGGCATATTGGTGTTGACTATACCATTTTGTTTCCTTTAGGTGATGCATTGGATATCTTCTCTGCCTACCACACATGTGTTGGGTCCACCCTGGTCATTGTGGTAGCAACCCCTGGAGCAGTCCCTGGCCTCAGCTGCACCATCTATCTCTCCTGCCATGTGGAGCCTCTGCAGGATGTCATTTTGATGCACAAACAAACTTGAAAGTGTGAGGAGGTTAACACACTCTCCTTTGTTAATGCTGGACAGTTCTGAGGGATAGCTTACATGGTCACTCAGAGGGTTCCCAGTGAAACCCCGGTGTAGTCAGTTTGATAACATACTCTTAGATGGGTCTTTCCTCCTTCCCTGTTACACCCCTTTTGGTCTCTCTCTCCTGTTCCTTAGGAATACTTTCTGAAAGAAACTGCCTGCATCAAGTCCTTGTGATCATTTTAAAGCCTACCTAATACATAACAATATATGATCATTTCTGAACAACATAAGCTTTTGTCTCAGGCTAGCAAGGCTATTTATGGTTGGGATTTTTCATAATAAAAAAAGTTTTTATTTTAAAGTTTTTACTCTCTCTTGCTCACTATAATAAAATGTACATTTTATTTACAAATACATGAATAAGCTCTTCTTTAACAGTTGGAATTTTATATTGTTGCTCTTTTGTGATTTAAGACTTTTATTGATTTCTCTATCAAAATTCTCTGTCACAAAAATATGCCTCACAGAATGAGTTAGAAGAAGTGTTCCCGTCTCTTCTTTTTATAAAAAAAATTTTGTTGTTGTTAATCCTCCCCTGAGGATATTTTTCCATTGAATTTTAGATAGAGTGGAAGGGAGGGAGGGAGAGAGAGAGAGAGAAACATCGATGTGAGAGAGACACATTGACTGGTTGCCTCTCGCATGATCCCAACGAGGGCTGGGGATCAAACGTTCAACCCAGGTACATGTCCTTGATCGGGAATCGAACCCATAACCCTGTGGTCCGTGGGCCGAAGCTCTAATCACTGAGCCAAACTGGCCAGGGCTTCTTCTGTGTGTTTTTTTTTTTTGAGGAGTTTGTAAGGAATTGGTTTAGTTCTTTCTTAGGCAGATGGGTTTTATAGAAGCAGAGGGCAAGTCTGAACACTGTGGTTATATGGCACTTACTATGTGTGCCAGGCTTTTAGATATTTGTTCATGCATTCTGTTTTCCCTCTACATTATAAAGCCATTCATCAATTAAACATATATTTAGTGAACATCTGCTATGTGCTAGACACTGTGGAAGGGGGGCAGGGACAAGCGTGAACACCATGCTCCCACCTCGTTGGAGTTTACAGTCTAGTGATGACAAAGGACAGGTAAACAACCAACAAACACTTACTGTCCGTGGGGATGGTACAGTACACATCTCTGTAACACCGTCTTCTTAAGGTCTGTTATAAAGTCTTAAAGTTATTGAGCCCACAATAAAGGTGGAACAATTTATTTTGGTATGATTGCTGCTCTCTAACTTGGTTGGGAAGATTAGATTATGCACGCAGAGTAATGTGAGAATTATACAAGACAAAACAATAATTTTCTAGCCCTCCTACTAGAGTAGGGGAAAGGAATATATAAAGTTTGAACACCTAGTTCTCAAAGCCTGATGTATAAAGGCAGGAGAAACCCGAACAATGCATCTTATCCACCAAGCTGCCCATTGTACATATTTATGTCTCTCACACCAGCATTTCTCAAACTGCCACATGCAGAAAAACCACCTGGGGGTGTTTTTTCAGTGCATATTTTGATTCCACAGGTGTGAGAGACCACAAGCTCCTTCATTTCGGGTAGACCTCCATGTGGCCCCAATGCGGCTGGTCTGCAGACTGTGATGAGGCTCCGCACCCCCTCTTTTTTGTCCAAAAGCAAAAAACCAAGAGATAACCGATGAATTAATAGGACACATTTCCTTCAGATTTCAGTTACTGCAAACTGTCTGTTAATAAAAAAAAAAGTCTAGAAAAAAAAAATCATCAGTCTGCATACAACCCACAGTATCCTATGAGAAAACCAGCAGAGAGGGAATAAGGGAACTCTTATCTTCCTGAATGATGTCATTTATGCTGAAACTTAATTATAAGCGAACATTCATCTTTCCTGTCAAACAATGCAGTGTACATAGGCCAAATCATTTTTAATGTAAATATAAATGGTTCTTGTGTGTAGCCGCTGGGGAGATGGTTAATGCGGGGAGGGAGAAGGGGATGGAGAGCTAATTCTACTTTGTAAAGGAAAAATTGCCTCAGTGCCTTGAGATTCTGTACCTATAAGGAAAACAACAGAACGAAACATAAATGTTAGTGATGGGCAATTGGTTTGCTAGTGTCCAAAATGCAGAGATTTTTACCTTGAAAAATTTCATTTGATTTGTGTTTTTCAGTCAGATATTCAACCTAGAAATATGTGCTTTTCCTATCAGCGTGATGGCTTTTTTTTTTCCCCCTTCTTCATTTATATAGTTGAGTTTTCTGGCACATTTCTCTTCCCACAAATAGTTCTCTAGAGTTTTATATATAAAGAAGCTTTAAGTAAAAGACCAATTTGCTAAAAACCAAAATTATTCATTGAAACCAGTATACTATGTTGTGAAACCAGAAAATATAGAAACTGTAAGCCCCTCTTATTGGTACATAAACTCATGTATTCGAACTGTTGCGCAACTGAAATCGTCCCATTCGAAATGCTCATAAAGTGCCAGATAACTCTGAATCTTGATGGAAAAACAGACAACGGGAGTCCTGCGGTGCATCGGGCGTAGGTCTAGCGGGGAGCTCATGCCAGGGCAGTAAGAGTGCGCGTGCTCACCAGCCGGTGCCACTGGGATGAAAAGGATCTGTCGTCTTCTATCCACGCGTGCATACGGCACGATTTTTACACGTTGTAGACACAAACACATAAGACAATTTTGAAACAGTTCTAACATCTACATTCGTTAACACATATTTTATGCCTGCTAATGAGCTTGGGACTGTATTAGGTCATGTGAAAGGCTATGAAAAGGGATAAGGCATTGTTCCTACATTCAGGAAACTGTAAGTAAGGCTTGATAAGACCCCCACCCCCGCCCCAAATCACTAATGTAGCAAGGTAGTGTTTATTGCAAAGGGTGAGAGGTGGAAAGGAAAAGGGAATTCACTTCTGTCTGTGACCCTAGGAGACTTTGTAGAGAATATGTATGCAGGAGATTAGAGATTAGAGTTGAATCGTGCTGCTTAAACCAAGGCAGGACAGGCTTTGCCCCAGGCCCAGGCTTTAGAGAGCGTCACTCTGACTGTCCTCTGTTGTGCCTGCCCCATGGGAGGGGCCAAGTGGATGTGCCACCTGGATCCCATGTCCTCTCTTCTCAGCATGATTGGGGTACTTGAAACCCTGGGATGGCCCATTTCAGTGACCCTGGGCTTGTTGCTGGGGTGTGTGGGTGTGGACACCTGGCTGGTGCAGTGCACCCTTAGGCTACCTCACTGTCCTTCATCCACAGGGCCAGCACCCATGAGCCCATGAGCCCATCAGGCTACCCTAGGCTAAAGCACTGCCGAGGTAGCTCCTGACAAGTGCTGTGAGGCCACGTGGCGGGAGCTGTGCACTCATGACAAGGTGGGATTTTGTGCTGCCCAGGGCATACTTAGGCTTTTTAAATATCAACTTACTTTCAAGTTTTGATGGAAAATTGGAATCGGAACTCAACCTTGGGACCCTTAGCTCAGTATTTTTTCCTTGTCTCACATCTTCTTTGCTGTATATTTTCATTTCCCTCTAAAATTCAATTTTTAGGGTTTTCTTAGAATAAACACTAAAGTAGGAAAAAGAACTGGAATCACTGACTTCCTATCAAGTCTGGCCATTTCTCTCAAACTCAAAATACCATTTCTTCCTCCGCTCTTTCAGTTTGGAGAGAATCAGAGAAGGGGAAAAGAGGGAAAGGGGCTGGGAGAAAGGAGCAAAGAAAAAGGTGTCCTCTGAAACCTGTTGCATCTGCCAAGAGGTGGAGTAAAACTGCTTGATGGAGCAGGAAAGAGAGGAGGATATATTTACATCTACTATCTATATCTGTGTATCTATCTATATCTATCTATCTATCTATCTATCTATCTATCTATCTATCTATCTATCTATCATCTCATCTATGTATCTATGTATCTATGTATCTATCTATCCATCCATCCATCCATCCATCCATCCATCCATCCATCCATCCATCCATCCACCCACCCACCCACCCATCTATTCTATCTATCTATCTATCTATCTATCTATCTATCTATCTATCTATCTATCTATCTACCCATTCACCCATCCATCTGGCTCTTCATCCTTTCTTCCTCTAGCCTCCAGAGCTGACCTAGAATTAAAAGAATCTCCTTCTTACTCCAGTGCCTGGAGCAGAAGCCAGCCGCAGTAGTCCATACTTCATGCTGGGTACATGTTGTCTGACATGGTTTTGTGGTTTGGAAAGAAATTTCTTCTTCAGTGACTTTCTGGATGAGACTTTCTGAAAGAAAAAGCTTCAATTGTTTCCACAGTGGCCCTGTTGCTGGTGCCAGTGCCCGCACCCGTGCCAGCCGCCAGTGAGCTTGGTGAGCAGGTGAAGAGGAGGTGGAGGCTGGGTTTCCTTTGTGTTCTATGTGTGATATTTTTATAATTGTGGGTTGTATGTCAGAAGCTACTGTTTGGTTTT
Source organism: Tadarida brasiliensis (assembly GCA_030848825.1). Classification (NCBI taxonomy): domain Eukaryota; kingdom Metazoa; phylum Chordata; class Mammalia; order Chiroptera; family Molossidae; genus Tadarida; species Tadarida brasiliensis. Next base: position 32,209,251 of record CM061270.1, on the reverse strand, counting down.
TATTACCCTATTTTTATATCTGTTGGGTTTCTGGTTGAAAATGTCTTTCTTCTTCTCTTGTTATGAATCTATAAAATCCAAAGTGAATAGCCCCTTCATGGGGTGGGCTTTCCCCAGCAGTGGCAAGCTGTCATGGCAGAAAACATGTTTTGGATGAAATGACCCAGCTACCATTCAAAAATCCTTTAGTCTCGCTCTCTTTGACCGTAGAGTACGTAACATTAGGAGTGACTTCTAAAAGAAGGAAGATAAAGCCTACATTTTCAATGCAATCTTTTTAAGGGAAAGCTCAGCAGTAAATAAACTGCACCAACCAGCAAAAGTTGACCACCTTTAAAAGGCGACTTAGGCTTCAGAGGAATTAGAAAGGTGCATTGGATGCGGCCACTGCCCACGAAGGGCAGGAGCTGTAGCAGGAGCTGTCTTAGAGAAACACCCAAAAATGACAGCCTGTTTTTCCAGGTGGAGAAATGAAATGTCCGTAAACTAGGTGAGTTCTGGGAGATTTTGATCCGGACCTTTATTCAAATTTATCATTTCTTAGCTGTTGTTGTTCAGAAAATAGTTCTGAGAATCATTAATATGTGTGCTATGGAAAAAAAATACTGGTGGCTGAATGAATCGAAAGGGAAACATGCTATTGTATTTCACAGAATCTAAAAAAACCCCTTCGATTGTAAGATGCACCATTATTTTATGTACCACTAAGGAAGAAAAGTGAGGAGGTGTAGCCTAATTCCACTGATATTTAAGTTTAAAAAAAACAAATGTGGATCTTAGACTTGATGACATTCGATGTATCTTCTATTTAAAAAATTTACAACACACTTTAAAATGGCTTTGAGAAGTCCCACAGAAAAGAGATCTGTTTAATCTAGCTTTCCCCCAATTTTGTAACATGAAATCCTTTATTGGGCAAATACCTTTATGAACTCGTGCATGAAAACATAGGTGACAGATTTTAAGTCATCACCATTCTAATATTATTGCACCGCAACCTGCTGCATCTTTGGCCATGACAGGTGTGTCCCGAGTCCTTCTGACAGGACCCTACTAACCTTTGAGAACTTTCTTGCTTTAGGGCATATTAAGATTTCCTGATCTCATCTTTTAGATTTCTTGCCCTGTTCCTGGAGTCAGCTATTTTATTTTATATATATATATATTATATATTATATAATAAAATCAATATATTATATAATTTATATATATAATATATATAATTATATAATTTATATATATAATTTATATATAATATATATATATTATATATTAATTTTCTTTTCTTTTTTTTATCACCATTTACCCCTCTATGGAATCAGCTATTTTAAATAAAGTTTATTCTTCATGATTTAAAAAAAATAATCTCTAATTCATTTTTGGGTTCTGTCACCTTATTTCTGAGTTTTTATTTTGATCTGTAATTTTCCTTTCATGTCTTGTATCATTCCCTTAATGTCTTTTAGCTCGTTTTGGAATAGGATGCTAAGTAGTTCTAAAGTATTTTTTATATGTCTTTCGGCATGAGCTTATTTTCTGCGGCAACATTTCTGATCCTTATTCTCATTTTTCTGTACTATATTTGTTTAGGATACCTTTTGGTGGATTATTCCAATGTGAAATTTGTTTTCTTGAACTTTCAGAAGGAAGCTGGATTCAGATAGCTTTTCCAACTTCACAGACACCTCTCTTCTGTTTCTTTTGTGTAGTGTCAAAGAAGTATGGTGGCTTGTTTTCAGGGATTTCTTGACTCTATTCCCCTCCCCCCCCTTTACCTGTACCTTCTTTTCCTCGTCTTTGTCATCACTGACACACTGATGCAATTCCACTCCTGGTAGCATTTCTTCAGTGTGGGGCTCTGTCTGGGAAGAGCTCACAGTGGCCAGACTGCTCCAGCCTGTCCAAGTGAGCAAAGTCGCTCCCAGATTCCCCTGCTGTTCTCTCCAGTGAATATCTGTTAATTATTTTCACTTTCTCCTCACCCCATTTGGTCCCTTTGGCTTTTACCTGCACGGAAGTGTTACCTTGCTGGTTGAGGCAGGCTAGTGGTGGTTTGCTTATATTTGGAGATTTGTGGGAATACTTAGCTATCTCGTTTTGTTGTGAATGTTGTCTGTGAGTTTTTGTTTTTGCTATCTAGTTGGTCTGCCAATTTTTATGTAGGAATTCTGGAAGATCTAACAGCTATGTTGATACTATCACTGCCATATTTCTAGACTCCTTTGGAATACTTTTTAAAGGGCATTGCTATTAAAAATCTCACTCAGCAGCAAGCGCCAGAGCCCTGGTCTGATAAGTGCTGCCCTAATCGCTTAGGAACATTAACATTGGCTTAGGGACAGTCTGCTCAATGCCGGAAACAAACACGTTGTGTTCCAGTTTGATTGAAATCTGCAATGTCAACCATAATAGTAACTGTGACCCCCTCAAATGATAAATAGCCTTTCCATTTCTAGAACACCAGCACAACCATTGTCTTAGTGAATCCGACTAGCAATCCTGTGATGTAGGGAACGCAAGAAACAGTGTTCGTTTGGGAGTTGAGGGTTTGGAAACGTGCAGGTCACACAGCTGGGTGGTGGCGAGGCTGGAACTTCTCCGGAGCAGTCAGTCACAGTCACAGTGCCCTGTCGTTGACCTGACGGAGCAAGCATGCCGAGGTGTTCTTCCTTGGGCGTGAGGCACCTTTGCTGTTGGCCCTGCCTCCGAGAGAAAGGGTAGAACCTTCTGCTCGAGGGAGATGTTTTGGGGGAGACCCTAGGAAAACCCAGTGTTTAGATAGTCTTAGTCTATCTGGGCTGCTATAACAAAAATACCATAGCCTGGGTGGCTTAAACAGTAAACATTTATTTCTTACAGTTCTGGGGAATGAGAAGACCAAGATCAAAGCACAGGCAGATTCTGGGTCTGGTGAGAAGAGAACCCGCTTCCCGGGTCCTAGATAGCGTCCTCTGGCTGTGCCCCCCACATCGGGGAAGGGGAGCAAGGGGGCTCTCCCGGGTCTGCTTTGTAAGGACATCAACCGCTTCCCCAATGCACCCCCCCATCACCCTGGAGACTAGGCTGCAACAGGTAAATCCAGGAGTTGGGGAGGCTCAGAGCAGGTCTGAAAGCCTGGAACCAAACTGCATGGACCTCGGTCTCAGCCCGTTGGGCTGTCCCGCCGAGTCCAGATGTTCCCCTCTGCCGAGTAAGGCGACTCAGTGGCCTGGCCGGTGCTTCTGCTTCCCCGCTCCGCATCTGGGCAGAGGTTAGAGATGCTTCCGGAATGGGGAAGCAATCCCAGGTCCTTCATACCACGTTAGAAGAGAGAGGGGGCCCCAAGAATAACAGCAGTATGTGGGGTTTCAATGGGAGTGCGCCACAGGCACCCACGAGCTGCTCACGTCCTCGCTAGTCCCACTGGGGCCTCGCACCCCGTGTCCCCTCCCCCTTCCTCCCTGCTGGGCGCGGGACACCGCAGTGCTGCCGCGGGGATCTGCGGTTTCCCCTCCGGAGTTGGGGTTGGTGGGAGGAGATGGACAAGCCGAGAGGGAGTGGATGGAGGGACGTTTAAGCTGACCTTTGCCTGTTATCAAAAGGGAGCCAGACTAACGGGGAAATAATTTAGCAGCGGGAAAAAGTCACGTCCTCCGCTCAGAAGCCTTTGCTTCCTTCTCCGCGTGGATCCTCCCCCGGAAGGCTCTCCAGTTTCCTCCGCCTTCCCACGTCCCTCCTGCCCCGAGTTGTGAGCATCGTGGGTACCTTTCTAACCCCAGACACCTATTTGTCATCTGTCTCCTTTCACTTGTCCTTATACACAGTCATGTTTCTGTCAAAGAAATGCAGTTAGTTCTTCTCGTGACACTTCCAATAAAAGTATTAGCGGCTTGAGGCAAATACCGATTGCTTCCTCCTTGTTTTACTGCTCTCAGGACCTCGTATGGACTATTCCACACAGGATAGCTAATAAGTGATGTTGATTGATGGGATTTATAGCTAAATATGCATCCATTTCTAAACTATAAGGGGAAAAGCCTTTCTACCCCGAACTTTCACGGATGGAACTCAACAGTTCTGAAAGGAAGGCAATATTTGAGGGGAGAAACAAGGTACAAGTCTGATTAAAAACAAAAACAAAAAAGGTAGCAGTGTGGAGAGAAAAGAACACGAGAAGCCGAACAAGCTGATGGACACAACTAAAATTCAAGTAGTGGCTGTATTTCTTTCTGAGAGCAGGGATCAGCAAACTAAAGCCTATGGGCCAAGCATGGCTGGTCTCCAGTCTTCGTAAACCTGGTCTTATTGAAACAGAGCCATGCTCGCTTGTTGACGTATTGTGCGTGGCTGCTTTTATGTTGCAATGGCAGAACTGAATAGTTGCAGCAGAGACGTCAAGGCCTGTGCAGCCAAATCCAGCAGCCATCTGGCTCTTTACAGAAGAAGTTTGCTGATCCTACAGCAAGGACATGGGGGACGTTTTCACTGCCTGGAATTTGCTTCTTTCCCTGATGCCAAAAAAGAGGTTGTAATAATACTTCATGGGTCTCCGTGCTCTCCGTTCTCTCCTGGAAAATCAAGTGTCGTGTGAAAGATAAAGGAAGAAAGGGGAGGAAGTCAGAGCATAGCTTCCCCATCTCTCAAGAACTCACATAGATTCTTGGCCCTGGTACCCTGGCAAGTAGAACGTGAAGGAGATGCTGAATACTGTATTAAATACATCTTCCTTTCCTCTGGAAATAGCTCTTTAGGTGTATCACTGCTCATACCCATTGTACATATATCTCATTAAAGGTTATAGTGCTTTAAAATGAGCTTCTGGTTGAGATAATGGTACTGGATCAAGATTTAGTTTATGTTGAAATGGTTTGATTGGACTATCACAGTACAAGGAAGCAAAGAAAAGGCCAAATGTGCTTACATTAGATGTAATTTAGTAAAAATGGAAAGTTCAGGCATTTCTGGCATATAGAGAACATTTATAGCATTTTGGCTTTTCACATTCATCTTTTAAAGTTCCCAATTACAACATTTTCTTTTCTTGGCCCCTTAAAAATAATGAATAATTTTATTCTGTACCCATAGCTTGAAATATTTTGGTATATACTAATTCAAAAGATAAAATTTCTCTTGGAAATGTTCACTTTAGTCTGCATATTAGAAATGAAAAGTCTGCTAGCTAGAATTCTAAAATTACCAGCATCCCTGGGTTCATATCATTAAGTTGTTTTGAGAACCTCATTCAGGGGTCTGGAAGTAGTAACTGTCCATTCAGAATATCAACCTCCGAGTGGGTTATGATATATGAGTCTCTCCCTCTGCCCCACACTTTTTCATGAGCATTAAACATGTGCTCTAACAAATATTAAAAGTTAGCCTGTTTGAATAGTCATGCCCACTTTCCATCTTGGGAGGATTAAATTTCTGGGGACTATTAAAAAAATCTTCTATTTCAGTATCTATTGTCCACCAAAATTTGTCTTTTTCTACTTCCAGGCAGTTGATGGGATATTCCCTTGCTTTCTTCGCGTGAGAAATGGCCTTTGCTCCGACCTCTGAAATGTAAGAGCAAGTTTTGAGTGTCACATCTGGTTGTAAGCTTTAAGAACCTGCATGCAAATCCCCACTATCATTTCCTTTTCCCTTCAGCCTTAGCAATCAGCAACATTTCATAAAGTGTGGCCTCTGCACACCGAGTTCCAGAGTGGGGTGGTGTGGAGGGGAATCCTCGGTCAGCCTGTGCAGGATAAATAGTCAGAGCAAGAAAGACACCTTTGTGCTTTAACCCACTGGGATATGTGGTTTCTTTTGTTACTGCAGCATAACCTGACCCTTCCGGATTGATTTGGTATGTCTGGATGGCTTTAAAAAAAATGATTTGAATTCTCCACAGTGAGGGTTGCTTCTATGAAGAAACAATCAATTATTTCCTGAAGAGTCTTCTATGAATGCCTGGCATGGTATTTTAGTCAGTGATTTCATATTGCATGCCTCTGGGATGCAATACACACTTCATACTGTCTGCTCACTTCTGTTGTCGTTGCTCCCTATTCATGTTCTTCCCAAGGAAGAAGGCATTTGAAAGAACGCTTTAGAAATGGAATGTGGGAAAGGCAGTCCAGCTCTCAGTCAGCATCCCTTGGAGAAAGCAACCCTGAGAAAGAATTGAATAGTGTTGGCCTGGGGGAAATACAGCTAGAGAGTAACCAGCTATTAGCAAATTGGGTTGCCTTTGGCATGACATAGCATAACATAACGTGACGTGACGTGACGTGACGTGATGTAACGTAACGTAGCATAGCATAACACAACATAACATAACACAGCACAACACAACACAACAATGGATCAGTGCTCCAGTCTAAGTTTTTACTGCAAGAGGTACAGCTGATGTGAAGTAGCTGACATAAAGGTTTAGCCAGGAAAACACTTCTTTGTGTGTGTATGCCAGACCATTTCATCCATTTCCGTGCTAATTTTTAAACCCAAACATTACAAACATTAAAACTCATAGTGACTAAGGTTCTTCCCATATTCTTACAAATCATGTCCTTGAACAGTTTTAGTTGTAGCAGTTTCAGAGAGAGACATCTTCCTTTTCTCTTCATCTGTCTGGTGGGCAAGAATCTCCTCCAGCGGTCTTCTGTCAGGCCCAGTCCTCTCAGGCCTCTGAGAGGGCAGCTGCCGAAGGGAAGAAGCACTCTAACTGGTCAGCAGGCTTACGCCTTCACAGAACACAACGGTGTTCTTTGCTTATTGTTCCATCCATAGCCACATGTACATATTAACAGCAATAATAACGTATTGCTCCATTATCCCCCAAGCACTGGTCTCTGATAAGATAAAAGCTTTTTTCCCAGAGGGCTTGGTTAGTGTATGGGGGTGGGAGACTGGAAAGGAAGGAATGCATTAACCTCATGGTTCTGATAGAAATGACCTCTTCTGTTGTGAAGAAAATGCACACGTTAAACATGTGTGACTGGCGAAATCAGAAGAGATCGGTTACCTTCTCACTCCACTTATCTCAGTTCCCAGGATTTGTAAGTGGTTAGAAAGCCCAGTGAGAAGTGGTCCACGAAATACATACAATGAGTTAGATAAAAAAAAAAAAAAAAAAGTTGAAGGAAAAGAGGCTATTGAGTTATTGAGTGAGTAGAAACTCAGAATACATCCCAGATCTCTACGGCGTTCCTTGTGAAATCCATACTCTTGTCTCTTCTTGTCATGTCCTTGAATGAAGCGATTACTTTTGGCTGATTTTTCTTTATTACCCTCTTCACTGATGGATGTATACAACTTACATGCACGCAAGGTAGCAGAATAGTAAAATGAACTGTTGTGAACTCACCACCCAATTGACTCCTCCCACATCACATGTTTCTGCCTCCTCCCAGCCTGCGGACGAACTTGGTGCTGAACGTGGCTTGTTTCACTGAAAATAATGTCACCATATGCACATGCACACATGTATATCTGCATAGACTGTTGCTTGGTTTCCATGTTTTTTGAGCTTTATAAAAATAATACACCTTGCAGAGTCTCCTGGGACATGCTATTTTTACTCAATATTCCAAGATGCATCCATGTTGCTTGTGAAATCCTAGTCCATTTTTCCTGCTTTATAACTTCCCGTTATGTGGCTGTACTATAATGTGTTCGTCCACTTTCTTGTTGATGGGCTTTTGATTTGTTTTCCAGATGTTATTTTTCTGTTGTGAACTGAACTGCTATGAATGTGTTTTTGTTCATGCCTCCTGGTACACATGGGCAAAAGTTTCTCTGAGTCATTACACTGGGTTGTAGTGTAGGTAAATATTTAACTTTACAACATACTACCATATTTTCTCTCCAAAGTTGCCAGGTTGCTTTACTATCAACAGTATATGTGAAAAAATTTTCCCATAGGTCCCCATTCTACAATCTTTGATATTGTAAAATGTCTTAATTTATGCCAGCCTAGTGTATAAGTGGTCCTAATTAGCATCTCCATGACTGCTAATGAGATTGAGCATCTTTTGCAAATATTTATTAGCAATTTGTGTCACCCCTGGCTTTTTTTTCTCTTTTCTTTTCAACTAGCAAGGTAACTTCTCATTAGGAAGGAAAGAGAAGTCAGGTGATGAAAGTCTTTTGTAATTAAATCTCCCATTGGTAGATGATAGGCGACCAGAAACTACGGTGAGTGCAGGTGTTTGTCTCTGTGAAAGCAGAGTTGTGCTGGAGTGCCTTGGGGGGTCCTTAAATCCTACGCTTTTATCATAATGTGTACCGAATAAGGAACAGTGAACTGTATCTATAAATGATGATACATGATAATTGGGGATTTTCTATATTCTCATATAGATCACTCAGTATTTTGTGTTTGCAACCCACTTTGACTAGCTTAAGCCCTAAGAGATTATTCATAGTCATTCTGTTCACAATAGCAAAACAAAACAAAACAAACAAAAAACTGGAATAACTGAAGTGTCCATGGCACCTTGGGTGATGGACCCACTGAGACGGCACCTGATCCCAAGGAAAGGGGGGCGTGGATGCTTAGAGGAAAACAACAGATTCCAAACACCTTGACTCACCGGACTCTTTCTTCGGTAGAAAGACTAAAAGGAATTGCTGGTTTCCAAAAAAAGACAAATGGTGTTTGAATGGGAAAACGTGTGCTTTTAACATCATCTATCATGAGAAAATATAGCTGGATTATTTTTCTAACTACTCGACATTCCTTTCGGCTGAGGTTTTCCAGGCTAAGCTAATTGCCAATAAGAAATGTTGATTTGTGCTAAGACGTGCGGATGGCAATGACTTGGCTCAGGGAAGGGGTATTCCCCGGCACCACTTCCAGCTCAGACCCGTGGTATCGGTGGCCTGGTTGCCCACGAGCACATAGCTATTGTGAACCACTGGGAGAGGGACCACATCTCCACTCACTGAGGAGATGGCTGGCTGCTCCCATTTCTTTGGACCCTGTGACTGGCAGGGGCCATCTCTAAATCTTACCTCTCTGTCAAAGTTTGAGATTGGTACTAATTTTAAGTAAACATCAAGTTCTACATCTAAGCAGGTCAGATACAGAATGCCTTGGTCCTCACAAGACCCTAAGAAGCCTGGGAGGTGGGGCGGGGGGACTGAGGTTGTGCCCAGCAATTACTTAGACTCAGAGCAATGAAGGGGAAGGCAGCACCATGGTCGGTCAAAGGCGGTGTGAGCCACAGATGATATGTGGCTCATTTTGTTAGACTCATTTTGTGCTAATTTTTGCATTCAAAAGGAGACTTATCAAAGCATATGACAAGAAAATTAAAGTACATAAGCAATGAGAGAGTTTTAAATTTGAGCAGTGTCAATAATAATAATAGCAACCATTTATTGATTTTACCCCTCTGTGTCTTCCAAAGTACCTTGTGTCTTATTTCTGACCCTCATAACAACCGTTCCAGTAGGTTTTTGATATCTATTTTACAGATAAGAAAGCTGAAGTTCAGATCAGGAAAGTAACTTACAGAAGGTGGCAAGTGATATTGCTGGCACGACGTCACATTTGGAATTATAATTAGAGTTATGAACACAGTGAGCTTTGGTGCACACGTGACTTTCTCCAGCGAAGAGAGGCCCAGTATTGGATAATGCGCCAGATTTGACAACTCTGCCCATTCTTTCTGTGCAGGATTACATCAAGGGACCCTAACGGTAATTGTGTGTGAGACAGTGGGATTGGAACAGTTGATTTTGAGTTGGTGAAGAAAAATTACGGAACGCTGGATGCTTTCTCTCCGTGATAAATACTTATCCACACTTAGCCTCTCACTTGCGAAATGGCCTTAGCAAACTCCTCCTTTTCTCTTTCTTAAATGGTGTGGAGAAGTAGAGAGACATTTACAGGGCCCACCTTTTGGCTGGATAGGAAAAAAGAAGAAGAGGGGCTGGAAAATGTCAGCTTGTTTGGTGGCAGAGAGTTCGATGTCGGGGTCCATCGTCTTGGGACAGCGCAAAATTGGAACCACTTGGACAGCACCATCGTGACACTGCGTTATGACTTTGTTTTTCACTTGCTCTTGATTTATAAACTCTTAACCCTCTTGTAGAAGAGAGAGTCTTACAGTGCTCAACAGAACCATGATCTTTTCTCCTCCTAACTTATTATTTGCTGGCCAACATCACTCCGGTCGGAGGCCGCTGGCCCAGGGGCGCTTCTCCTCTGGTTGATCCTCCGCAGTGAGCGGAACTCAGCGTTCCTGCAGCCGCACCTCGCAGCTCCCCCTCTCATCAGGAGTCTTGCACGGCTGGATCTTCCTTTCAAATTAGCATTTGTCCTCTCTTGGCTGCTGGCTGACTTCAGAAAGGAACGAGCATTCTCAGTGAGTAAATGTAACTACCTCCCAATCCTCACCCACTTCCCACCCCAGCAATCATTAGTCAGAACATCTGTTCACCCTGCGCTGAGAACATGACAGAGCTCACACTGGGATTCTGGGTTAGGATATTTTCAGCATCAATTATTTACTGGACTGAAAGCTACTAAAAGGAAAGAACTGCATCTTCCACACAACTGTAATTCAGATATTGAGCATGGGACTGGTACCTATCAGGGCCCCCCAAATATCTGTTCAATTGCATTGCATACTTACATGAGACAGTGACTCAAGATGGTCGGTAGAAAAGGGGAACCAGAAAACCACATTTTGTCGTAGAGATTTATGTTACGACTTATCCTTCATTGAAAAAGAACCATGTTAATAACCTTATTCTTATTGCATCATTTTTCTTATACATTTGTCTTTTTACCTCCGTGAGGCAGTCGGGCTCTTGAGCCAGAGAGACTTGAGACGGACCCTTCGTTTGGTGTCCTTGTGCAAGTTTCTTCCACATTCCAAACCTCAGTGTTTTCATATCCAAAATAGGGACAAATAGTCACAACTCACTTAGTGTAGTATTTTGAAATAATATTTGTAAAGTATATTCAGTGAGTGCCCAGTGGATGATGGCTATAATGATTATTATTTTACAAGATACCGGAAAACTGATATTTACAACACAGTGAAACTGTTGCCAACTTTGCCTTTCAGCTTTAAAGATGTAGAATTTTGCACCATCTAAAATAGTTATTCAGAAAAATAATTATTTGCTTTACTTATATGCACCAACAACAGACATTCAAGGATGGTTGCAGTAGCATGATTATTCTGTAGATTAAAATGCATCTTACACCCTAGCAACTCACTTTAAAAATATATTTTAAATGGGCCGTAAGAAGTGGATTTCCGAGCTAATTTTTCTCTATGGGTTCTTGTTTACGCAATACCATGTCTTACAGAGTATATTAGTCAGTTATTGCTGTATAAAAAAACATTTCAAATACATGGTGGCTTAAAGTAGTCATTTATTCTCATCTCCGAATTGTGGGTTCTGTGAAAGTGGTCTAATCTAGGCTGGGCGTGGTTGATTTAAGCTGCAGGTCTGCCCAGGCCCAGTTCCTCACGGCAGGTTGGGTTCAGGTCTTTCGGTTCGTTCATCCTGGGCCCAAGCTGTTCTCATGTTGATGACAGAGGCAGAAGCTCATCTCTACCAGCAAAATGTAAGCCTTTGTATCACATCTGCCAATATCCCATTGGCAAAGCCAGTCACATGGCTGAGTCTAAAGCCGGGGAAATGTTTCTCCTGTGGAAATAGGTGGTCAGGAGTACATTTTTTTGAGCCATAATCAATCGACTACTAAGTATAACAACACGAGGAATTCTACCTTGAGGCCAGTAGATGTGCAAATAATTTCTTCCCCAGAGTCTTACATAGCGCTCGTGACTGATAAAGGGGCTCCTTTTTCTAAGGGTACCATCTGCAACCGGCCTTGCACCACAGTGCTCAGAATTCAGAATGTTCAGTTCAGTATGTCTAGGAGGGAGGTATGCAACAGAGCTTTAAAAATACAGCACTTAGGAAAATAGACTGAAGTGGGTCCTGGGGGATAGAGCTAAAGAGATTGCCATTATTTCTAGCAATACAATTTTATGCTTCCTTCAAGAATACTATTTTAGGCTTTTTTTTTTTTTTATTAGAAAGAAAAACTAAGTTGTACATGTGCTGGGTTTGATTATTTGAGTTCTGAAATATCAGGCTTTGTATCTCTGTGTATTTGGCTTAGGAGAAACTTTATTTTAGGGGTATTTCAGTCTTAAGGTTATAGGGACAAAGAAAACAGCACATTGTACATTCTAAATTGACAAGTGTGCGCCGGGGGAAGCAGGGAGGGGGCAGTTTCTTACATTCTCGCTCGCTTTCAGTGAAGTCTTACAGAGAAGTTCTGACTTGATGTCTACTGTTGGCCTTAACATGGGTAACTTTATTCAACAGACTATGTGACTAAAAACAAATCATTTTGATGTTTGCCACCTGCACGGAAAGGTATGTATTTGGACAAGGAATTTGCATTTTTTGAGTGTAACTGTATTCAACTGAACGCTTCCAGAGGCAATTGCCCCTTCATCCTGCCCATTTCTATTCTCAAGGTTGGCAAGCCGGAGCCCCCACATCTTCTGTGCTTTGGGGAAAAACACACCTTATTCTAAAGCACTAGTTCCCAAACTTAGCTGCACTTTGAAATCATCTGGGAATTTTGTTTTATTTATTTTAATTTTATTATTATTGTTTTTTAATCCTCACCTGAGGATATTTTTCCATTTTTTCTCAGATAGAGTGGGAGGGTGAGAGAGAGAGAGAGAGAGAGAGAGAGAGAGAGAGAGAGAGAGAAACATCAATGTGAGAGAGACACATCGACTGGCTGCCTCCCGCACAACCCTGACCAGGACTGGGGACCGAACTGCAACCAAAATATGTGCCCTTGACCGGAATCGAACCCGAGACTCTTTGGTCCGCAAGCCGATGCTATAACCGCTGAGCCAAACCGACTAGGGCTCATCTGGGAATTTTATAGACACTTGTGTCTAGGTCTCACGTGAGAGAGGCTGATTTAACTGGTCTGGGATAAGGCTCGCACATCAGAATAGCAGAAGTTCCCCTGGTGAGCTCATTGGGCACCTAGGGTTGTGTGCACCTGTAATCTCAATCCTGGCCAACTTCGTCGTTGTCATCAGAAGAGCTCCGTGCCTGTAGACCTGTGTCCAGTGCCAAGCAACATGGGAGGGTGGGAACTGACTGCATGAATGTCCTCATTGTGCCTCAGCTCACTGAGTTTCATCTTCACAGAGATCCCATGAGGTGGGGGTGTTGCAGTGCTCATTCTGCAGACTCCAATGCAGAGCCTCAGAGAGGGAGAGAACGTGCACAGTTTCTAACCACAAAGTTAGGATTCCGCTGCCAGTGATCAGCGTCAAAGCCCTGGGACCTTCTCATTCTGAAATAAAGCTGAGTAGGCACTGTTCTTACCCACCTCTAACATGCCTTCTAAGACGGAGAACAGTTTTTCACAGCATGAGTTGAGGGCACATAAACAGCAGAGTGAATATTAAGCTAGGATCTGAACAGGCAGTGATAGTTTGTTTTAGAAGCAAATGGAACCCAAATATGATAAATAAAGGTCATGGAAGAGTCGGGAGGCGGGGGGGTTGGATTGGAGGTGGGTAGCGTTAGCCCGTATGTCTGTACACATTTCGGTTCAAGAAGACTTGCCAGATGTTTCTTTGGTTGGCTACAAAAGGGTAGATGAAAAAAAATAAAGTTAATTTCTAAAAATATTTAGAAATTGGGAAAGAGGCTTTTGAAATGGAATTCTGGAGATCATGAGATGAGAGGATTAGATAAGACGATTCCAGAGAAACTGTGGTTTTGGAGTCAGCTGGGAGGTGGAAGGGAAGGAAAGAGAAGGGCAAACAGACGGTGTTGGAGATCAAGAGAAAAGTAGGTGTGTTGGGGTGGAGCCAAGGGGCATGCCCGTGAGCAGGACTCTGAATTTGAACCAACATGGTGCCCCCCCATGTGTCTTGGCTGCTCTTTGTCTAGGTGGTGGAGCCCCTATAACCCTGTACATTGTTTTGCAGAGCAGTTCTCTCTGTGGCCCTTGGGTGGCATTCGAAGGGGGTGTGGTGTGGGAGGAGTGTCCTCCTGGGTGCGTGGTCCCGGAGATGTCTGCAGAGGAAGTCGCAGTATTCGGAGCGGTGGGTGTGCTGGAGCCAGGTCTGTTTTAGAGCTCTGTGTTTTCAACCCCTCTGTCCTAAAATCTTAAAGGAAAACACAAACCCCAGAAGATAAGAAAGAGCAAGTGAGGTGAAAAGAAGGGGGAGCCTCCATAGAGCTCACAGACAGTGAGCACAGGTAGGCTTTTCTGTACTTTTCTCCGACATTTTGTTAGGTCCTGACAACATGAGAATTGAAGACGGTAGGTTTTACTTTAATGTTTCAGTTTAAGCATGGGTTTATCCCTCACAGCCGAACGTGCTTCCGGGCGCGGCGCTTGGCTGCTGTTGTACTCGGCTTCTTGTTCATGTTTCTAAGTTGGATCTGGAGTTACAAGCTCATCAGCAGAGGGACAAGACACTCCCTCTTCTGGTCTCTCGCAGCTGAAGACGGATTTCTACTTTGGCCTAGTGAATTCGTGAATTAGCAAGCTGCATTTGCATTCTCCATCCACTAATAATAAAACCTTATAGTTTTACGGTAAAATGTGTTTTTATTGATGGTAAAGTATTTCTTGGTACACGATCCCATTTTGTTCTTACAAAATCCTTCTGAATAGTCAGAATGGGCTTTTATTTTATACCCACTTTACAGGTAGAGAAACTGAGGTGATTCAGAGTGGTCGTGCGAATGGGCTTCCGAGGAGGGAGCCCCAGCTGGTGGTCTTGGTGCTGTGCACGGTGCTCGTCAGAGCCTGTTTCCATCTGAGCCATGCTTGGTCTTAGAGGCCCCCAGAGGGAGGTGAGGCAGGTATTTCCTGGATGGGGAAGCTAAGACCCTGAAAGGAGAGGTCATTTTCTAAAGTTCTTTGGCCTTTAGAAAAGTCCAGCTAAGTTCACCAAGGCCTTTGTTCCTAAATTTGGATGCCTATCTGTTGTGATGATTCAACGATACAAGGGAAGAATCACTTCTTGAAGGAAAGGAAATAAAACAGGAGGAATCAGGACTGCTGCCGCTGGGAATACCTTCCTGCTTACTCTTTCCTGATGCCAGTCGAATAGGTAGAATGTGTTCATTCTGATTCTTTTAGAATGGAATTCCCACTTCCAATTTTACGGTGGGTTATTTTAATTGTGATGAACGTACACGTAGAATGTGCATTGAACCACACACCCTTTAATTTTGTTCCAGTGCAGATTTTTCAAGTTCACTCGCCTTGCTTTTCTTTTTCTAATGGTTTATTTTTTCCTTTGTCACTCCATAGAGTTAGATTCCTCCCTTTCACGTTATTGAGGAAGTCGTCTTCAAAAAAGGGAGGATAAGATGATCCCCTGGGAGTGAGGAAACCAAGGAGTATCACTTCTAATCACCTTTTTTCTCTTCTTTTTTTATTTTAATTTTTGTGTTTACTTTATAATATAAATGACATATGAATAGATTAGTCTATTACATATGTATATAAAACACACACATATATGTATATATAACATATTTGTATATATCACATATATATGTATATATCTATCACACCAGCACGCACAGACATATTGAGGTGTGTACACAAACCATTTTAATTACTAGGAAAGTATGTTCATAAAGGCTTGGAGACTTTCTAGTGCTATGGGTTGGATTGTACCCCCCCCCCCCAAATTACACGTTGAAGTCTTGGTCCCCAGTACCTCAGAATGCGAGCTTACTTGGAAATAAGATAATTATAGATGTAATTAGCTAAGATGAGGTCATACTGGTGTAGGATAGACCTCTAATTGAATTCTTCCAAGAAGACAGCATGTGAAGAGAGAGGAACACAGGAAGAATTCCCTGTGAAGATAGGGAAGAGATTGAAGTGATCCGTCCACAGGCCAGAGAACACCAAGTCTGCCAGCCATCACCAGAGGCGGGGAGAGCTTCTGAATTGTTCCTGCCCCCAAGCCAACCCTGCGGAGACTTTGCCTTCAGACTTCTAGTCTCCAAAACTGTTAGACAATACACTTCTGTTGTTTCAAGCCACCCAGTTTGTGGTAGTTTGTTATGTCAGCCCTCAGCAAGTAATTCATTTAGTATATATTGACCAAAAAAAAAAAAGATCATCTGAAATATTTTAAGAAAACTTGAAAAATTTACACTATTTCCAAGTGGTGCAATCTATTAGTATGATCCTTTAGTTAGAAAGCCTGAGCAGACAGTTTTGAAGTCTGAGTGGGGCACTGGGGGTCAGGGAGAGAAAAATGTCCATGGCTTTTAGGCAACTGTCTCATTAGCAGGGGGAAATCATGAGTGTCTCCACTGAGATAATGGGCCCAAAACAATGCTTGGGAGACTGGGAAGTGCCAGGGGGCTTTCAGAGCAAAATCTAGAGTGGCTGAGTAGAGACACTGGAGCTTAAGAGAAACCAGAGAGGCCTGGGGCTAATTTTTGCTGGTTTATTTCCACCCCCCCCCATTTGTTTATTCACTGCAAGTCAGATTTTAGAGCAATTAGCAAAATATCATGCAAATATTCCCAGTGTGACTACACATGAATAACTTTAATTCTGCTGAACATTTGTCTTGTTGCTACAAAATACATCTGCTATTTGCATTAACTTAATCTGTTAAAATGTTGTGAACTACACCACAGACTTCCAGAGACATTTAGGAAGCAACCTCCCATTTTTATTGGACACTTGTGACTAGCAAATTCTGCCTTTGTGATCACATGACTCCGGCCCAGGAGCACCCCCTTCCCCGGTGCTGTTTCAGACAATAGGAAAGGAAGCAAGATGGAGTTTTACAGAAGGGTCGTATTGATGGAGCAGGAAGACCGCTTACTGCTAACAGAAGCAAGCAGTGGAATAAATAATTCAAGGAAATGTTGTAACACATAGATATGCATTCCATGTATTTGGGAGAGGGACAGTAAAGAATTGAACCCTTGACATGTACAAAGTACTGTGTTAGTTATGTACTTCCCATAATCCCTATCATGTAGATGTCATGACTACTCTTACAGGGTAAATTTTAGGGAGTCAAGTCGTTGGTCCTACAATACCCAGAGGATAGGTGAGGGTCAGTGTTTTATTCATTTAACACATATTTATTCAGCACCTGCTATCTGTCAGGCACTGTTCTGGTCACTGAGTAGAAAGAGATAAAGAACAAAAAAGAAGACCACTACTCTTAGAGAGTTTAATTCCAGATAAAAGACTCACACGCATAAAAGCAAACCAACAAATAAAGAAGACACTTTCAGGTAGTTCTAAAGGAAGTAAGACTGTCATGTAACAGCAAGTACCTGGCAACCTGGCAGGTGACTTCATTAGCCAAGGTGGCCATGGAAGGCTTCTCTGAGGCCAGAGCTGAGACTTGACTGATGGGAAGCTAGTCATGGAAGAAACATTCCAGGGAGCAAGAAGACCCAGCACCACTGGTCAGAAACAAAACGACTAAGCCACCGGAGGGTTTTAATCAGCAGTGATGTGACTTTGTACAATTCTCAGAAGATTGCGTGGGCTGTTATGCCAAGAATAAATTGTATAGAGCAAGAAATGGGGTATCTACCTGAAGGTGATTGTTACTGTCCGGGTGAGATCTGATGGTGTCTTCGACCATGGTGGAGAGAGTGGAGATGGAGAGCTGGGGCATGTATTTGGATGCAGGACTACCAGGACTTGCTGGTAGTTAAGATGGGAGAGCATGAATTTAATACAAGAATACATGATGACTGTCGATTTTGGGTGGGGGAGGGGAGCTTCAGCAGTTGGTGGATTATAGTGGCATTTATTTAAATGAGGCAGGCTGGGAAGCAGTGAGTTTCAGATGTGAAAGAAGTCGCAATTTCTCTTTTGGAGATACTAAGTTTTAAATGCCTTTGAGGCAGCCAAGTAACAGGACTGTATTGGGGTGGAGATCCCCAGATCAGGAGGGAGGTTGCCTAGGATCAGGTACTACCTCTACCATTTACCAGCCGTGCCGTCATGAGATAGTCTCTTAAGCTGTTGCAAAATAAGGAAAGTAACAGGGCTTCTTTCAGGATGTAGCAAGTTAAAAGGGTGCTACATGTAACAAATGAGTGTCTACCTTGTATTAAGTTATGGATACATGTACATATTCAAATGGATATATCCAGTGTTTGATCCTACACTCATTGTGTATAAGTCTCAAAAAAGGGATAAAGTCAATTGCAGTTTAGTACTAATGACACCTGGTCTGGCCCTTATCAGTGACATCCCTGCTGGTTTTCTGCTTCCCAATTATTCTGTAGCTAAAGCCTGTGTGAACTCACTAAGCACCAAAGAGCATGTCATTCCCTTGGCATAACTCCTACATAGACTCCTTGCCCATAACATACAAAGTCCAAGTACTTTAACTTTGCACTGAATAAATGCTCTCCATGACCTGAGACCAAACTCCATTTTTCGCCTTTTCTTCTCAGGCTACTTTCCTTTGCTCACATTCGTTTTCGCATTATAACTTGAATGTGGCATCCAGTTCCTGGAGATTGGTATCCACACAAAGATCAACATGACATGGTGATGAGAGCCAGCACCACCCTGCCCAAGAAGACGGAGCGGTGTCTTCCTCCACACCCAGACCTGTGAGGGTGAACCCGCAGGCTGCTCGGTGGGGAAGAGGAGCCCTGCTTCCCAGCCTTGGGCGGCACCTTGAACTTCAGCGGGGCCTGGCCTGTGAGCAGGTGAGCTCCCTGGTGCTCAGGGTGGCTCCCCAGGCTTCAGGGAACTCAGGCACGACCAAGAGGATATGGTCACCAACTTTCTGTGCGCCCCTCCTCCAGGTCCGGTCTCCCCTGGTTTAACCCAGAGCAATAAACTTGGCTTTGTCATTTGAAAGAAACAAGCCAAAACAAAATTTTCTTATTGTCTCTATTTTTTCATGTATTTTACAGATGCCTGGTATGTGCTGGTGCAGTGCCAAAAGCTGGGGTAACTGAGTTAGGTTAGTAATCTGTCTATAGGTTCTGCTCTGCAGACTTTCTCCATCGGAAGGCAAAGACATAGGTGAGCACACTTTATGATACAATGTATGTAACAGAAGTATTTTAGATGCAGATGAGAAGCACCCACAGGAGGAAGTGGGGTGGGGACAAAGGCAACAGACTGCCCACTCGCAAGATGGCAGTGGGAGGTGGATGAGGAAAGGGTTCTAGCAGGAGAATCAGCCCGCACACTGGCAGGAGACACCATGGTGATGGTACCGTTGGGGGAATTACGGATTAATTCTGCTGCCTTCATACCAGTCTTGTACCTGGTCTTGGGAGCTTTCCTTCACTTTTCCTGCTGCTATGAGAATACCGCTGCCACCCAAGGTCTCACAAGTTCACAGAGTGATGTTATCACGGAAAGCATGAACTTTGAAGTTGGGCTCTGATATTGGCCTCACTAATGAACATCCCCTTGACCTGGGGCAGGTGTTCCTTATCCTCTCTGGAACTTGATTTCCCCGTCTGGAAAATGGGGATGATCAGAGGACTTACTTGAGTCGTGTTTGGGACTTGAATGAGAGTGCCGGTAAGTCACTTAGGATGGTGCTTTCTCGGCGTAACTGCTCCTGTCCATGTTTCTGTTCCCCGCCCGACAATTCAGCACACGCCCAAGGCAGCAGGCGTGGAGACACCGCTGCTCAGTGCGTTAGTGGAAGGACACAGATGTCTGATTGTCTATCCTCAAATGACAAACTATAGAGATAGTTTCCTGCTTTGTAATTAAATTAATTATATTTTTGACCTCTAAATTCTTATTCCCGGGAAATGTCCACCTTGAAGTTTATTTCTTTCCCCAGAAGAGAGCAATTTATCAGCTTTTAGAGGACGATGATTCAGCGGGGAGCTAGGTTCCTTTGCGGCTTCGATACAAGGAAGGCACATTGAAGGCCTTATTAACAGGAGTAGCAAAATGTATCATGCACCCCTCAGTCTCTCTTGCATCTCAGATCCATCCCTCTTCCACCCTGATCTGTATCACTTTCTCAGCTGCACCCCAAAGGAATTTGCTGATAATTCGCAAAACAAATACATCTGCTCCTCGACCCCTCTTTCCCAATTAGTCTTCCAGTTTATCCAGGATCCCTTTCCTCTTTGCTTCAGCTCTGATTTCTCCGTGCAACGCGTGGGGTTGAAACATAGGCCCGGTCCTCCGCAGCCGGCGTCTCTGCCCGGGTAGGGCAGCCCAGTGGCTGCTCCACATGGGGAGATGTCTTTGCAGAGGGTCATTTCATAAAAGCATTTGTTGGGTTTATGTTTTTATGCTATGGTGTGGGAAATGTTAGTACATTGTACTGAACTGGAGTGGTTGGGGGTTTCTGCCCCAAACTTACCAAACAAATGTACAAAAGTCGAACAGAGGGCTTGTCTGTAGCCAGCAGTGAAAATCCAAATGGACATGTAGACACGATGTCTGGTTTCACTGGCTGATTTTTCTGGTTTTGGGAGGTGAGGTGGGGGAGGGGTCATATAAAGTGAATTCGTAGTGTGTGAATAGCCATGTATTCACACATTAACTTGGTTCTGTGTGTATTTCCTTGGTGGTACCTTTGAACAGGTACTGCACAGTGACATTTTCCCTTGAGTTATCTGTTTAGTGAGTGCTGAGGTAGCCTATTTGTTTCTTCAATCAAATCTATTGTAGTTTTAGGGCTCTCTTTACATGTGAGACATCTACTGCCTTTTCTTTTTCCCCTCCCTAAACATCCAAAAAAATTTGAGATATCTCCACTAGACTGCTTTCTCACAATTTGAGTCACAGCACATTTGCTTAAAATCACTGGTGCCCACTCTGACCTCCCTCCCCAGAAACTCCAGTTTAGGCCCCGCGTTGATGTTGGGTAACTGGGGAGAAGACCCAGTGCAGCCTCTGACTGGAGAGCAGGAGGCTGTCTGCTTGAGCGATGACACGGCGCCACACATGTTCCTGGAACTGTGCCGTGTCCTTTCAGGAAGACCTGGGAGGTGTGTGCGTATGTGTGCGCGCACACGTGTGTGTGTGTGCACATGGCTGTGTGTGTGAGTGTGCATGCATGTGTGTGTGTGCACATGGGTGTGTGTGTGCATGCACGTGTGTGTGTGCATGTGGGTGTGTGTGTGTGTGTGTGTGTGTAGTGCCTGAAATCTGCTCTGCTTCTTTCTTCTCAGAAAAGACAAGAAATACCACATCTTGGTTTTCCATGAAGCTGACAAGACTGCTATTAATCCGTGACTTTGAACTCGCAAATCAACAAGTCGCCCCCCTAGAAGAGCTTACCACATGAAGAGACAGGTGTGCGGGATAACAAGAACATGTTACAAGAACGAACAGGACTCACGGAACGGAATCCTAAAAGCAACTTTATTTTTTGTCCTCGCCCCTCCCTTTAAACCTGCTCGATGAGGAAAGGGACGAAACCTCAGAGTCCTGTGGCTTTCTGCCTATGTTCAGATGATCCGAGTCCAGTGGCCACTTAAAGGAAAAACCAAACCAAACCCAGAGCACGGTCTCAAAGTAGAAGTTCGGATGGCCAGTTTGAACTTTGCAATGTTCACGCAGTGGTCGGTCTTCACCTGTCCCCTCCAGCCTGCCCACCTGCTCCCTGGCTCCTCCTCTCTCCCGCGTGCCCCTCCTCCCCTCTGCCCCCCGAGTCCCTCTGAGGGTGTAGAGAGAAGCAAGGGAAAGGGGGACGTTCTTTCATGACCGGTCCTGTGACTTTGCTTTCTCTGGGCTGGAGAGCCTAGCAGGTGATGAAGGACAGCTCTGTGTCCTGTAGGGAAGTTGTGCAGGCGCCCCCTGCTGGACATGCCACCTGCCTTTCTCGCGACATACTCACGTCTTGACTTGCCCTCCAGATGCTCACCCTCCTTCAGCTCCACGCCCCCCCCCGATAGCCTCTTACTGCTGGGGCTCCTGGTATCATCAGGTCAAGCCCTCCCTAGGGCACAATTCTTGTTTAAAATGACCTCAGGCTGATTCCTTGGGGGACAAATTGAATAGTTGGTCCCCAGAATTTACCACATTTGACCGGCCATCGGACGGGAGTTGAGTCTGCTCTTGTCATGTAAGAAGCTCTCCAGACGGTTCCCTGGCGCCCCACCACCACGGGGAGAGGTTCCAGAGCGCCGAACAGCTGTTACCCAAATATTCTTCCACCACGGAGCTCTCTGAATTCCTGCGCACTCCCCTTGCGGGAAAGAAGTCTGTTGACTTGAGAAATACGTTCTTAGTTATTTCTTTTGAAAGTCTGCATCTGGCACTTCCGGCTAGAGTTTCATAGATACTGAACATTTGTGTGTCATTTGAACTTTGATCAGCCTGCTGCTACCCGTGTGATGCAGGCGATTAAGGTCATCAGAACTTAGGTCCTGTTGGGTACATGTTACTCAGTGGTGAGCCGAGGGCTGAGAGGAGTGGAGAGCTGTAAGTGTTGTCTGCCTGTGGGTGGCAGTCTTAGGGGAGGCTTTAGCAGGTGGGGGCAGTAGGCTGTCTCAAGGTGAGGAACGGTGACCTTTTGGATTGACAGAAGAGACTTTGCAGGTAAGAGGTGCTGGATTAGCAAAGCCACAAGGGGAGCCAGAGCTGTGCATGGGCGTTAAGGCGGAAGGGCCTGAGGTGGGCTGGATGCCAAGACGTTGCTCAGTAGCTCCCACGGTGGTGCAATCCCCTCCACGCCAGTGTGGCTGGGAACTGTGCTGTGAGGGGGTGTCACTTCTGTGACTGTGTTATAGTATAAGCCAAGGTAAAGGGAGTTTTTCAGAAATAATTAGGGCCCCTAACCAGCTGATGGTGAGTTAATCTAAAGAGAGATTATTCTGGGTGGGCTTGACTTAATTAGGTAAGACTTTAGAAGAGTCTGCTAGCCTGGAAGAAGTTACACAGCTGTACTGTGAACTGTCTGTGGGGAAGAGTGGCCTTAGGCGCTGAGGACCTCAGTCCCATAGCCGCCAAAACCAGAATTCTGTCAGCAGTCTGGATGAGCTGGGAGAGGGACCGCAGTCCTCAGAGAAGACCACAGCCTTGGCCGACACCCTGATTGCAGTTTCTGGACTCAGGCATGCACGCCTGGACTTCCACCCTATGGAAACTGAAATAATAAATAGTGTTGTTTTAAGCTGCTAAATTTGTGGTAATTTGTTACCCAGCAATAAAAGATGAATACACTTCCTTTTATCAGAGTGTTTCATGTTGGAGCATGTTGAGAGACAAGGATATGAAAGCTAGTGAGAGACCTAATTAGGTAGGATTTAGGATGCCAGCTTTGATGGGAGTGTACTGCTCAGTATTGATCTAGATACATTGTATTTAAAAAGATGTCTGGTTTGCTTACGCTCCATATTCCTTGCAGGCTGACCGGGGTGCTTCTCTGCGTTATCCTGCCCAGGACCCAGGCTGATGAGCACCTCCACTGTGGTGTTGCCAGCGACCTTAGCAGAAGAGGAACAGGAGACTATGATGCATTGCATGAAGGTGTTTACAGCTTTGTCCTGAAGGTGTCACTTTTCACTTTTACTCACACTTCATGGGACGAAGTAAGTCACACGGTGCACCTTACTTGAAGGGTGGAAGGAACAAACCAGAAATATTTGGTGAATTTCGTTATTCAGTGTGCAATGTTCATTTTAGATGACAGAACAGGAAGGTGACTTGATGACAGCACAGTCTCCCAATTCATATACAAGCATCTTCTGAGCCCAACGTCTGAGAAGGTGTGTAAGGTTCACGGCAAGCACACGACTTACTGAGTATTAGGTATTTGACAGTACACAGAACTGTGACCCACAGGAAGAGACAGATGTCTTTCCTTGTGTTAATGCTTCCCACCCTAGTAGCCCTGATGGATATAAAGTGAATTTTGAGCCCATATTTATACTGGGAATTCCCATTTTTCTGCCTCTTCTATGCCTTTATGCACTCCTCATAGCTCCTGAGACTCAGTTTGCTGGTGAATTCAGGGTCAGACAAGAAAGATTCACTAAGAGATCAAAGAGGTAAGTTGGGGCGCGTGATGGAGGTGTTCTAATCATAACTGTTGTAAGTGGGAGTATGAGAAATAGAAAGTGTTCCTCCAATAGAAACGAGTTGTGCTTATGCCAATGAGTAGTAATATAACTACAGTTTTAGAATTCTCACGCCACGTTCATCTCTCTGATGGATGATACAGGAGAAACAGTTGTTATTATCCCACTGGAGATAAGTGAGAAATTGAGAGAGAGGATGTTTGGTTCGCTCCTCTTCCTACCCTCCGTCTCCCATCAAAATAATTTCTTTGGAAAGAATTTGCTGGTATTTTACTTCTCCGGGGATTATCTGCATTTTAAGCCTCACGTGAAATGGAATCTATGTTGCCTGGGAACATTATTTCAGGCATAAACCAAAATGTGACAGAGCCTGGCATGGGATGGTGAAGTCACAGGTGGCGAACGCCCTCATATTGATCACTGCGGAAGCCAGGCGCGGAGGAGGGAGCCAGGACAGAAGAATGAGAAGGCGAACGAGCACGCCGAGTGTGACATGCCCGTGGAAGAAGAGGCGGAGGGGACACCGCTGTGCACAGGCAGCCAGAGGACGGGAGGGGAAGCAGAAGAGGACGCTATGGAACTCCAAGGAGGAGAGTTTCCAAAAGGAAGGAAAAGTGTCCGACTCCACACAGGAGACAGCTGAAAGGAGGACGGCGAAGAGTTCTGTGGATGCAGTAAGTCAAGGCCATTGCTGATCTGGTCAAGAATCTTGTGAGCAGACGGGGAATGGGAGCTAGATGGTTTTGGGACAGACTGCTTTCCAAGAATCTGTCAAGGAAAGGGGTGAGTGGGATGATAGATACAGTAAGAAATACAATGTCAAGGAATTGAAACATTATTACCATGAGAGAGATTTGTATTATACGTAGATCTGTGTTATAGGTAGAGGAGAAAGAGGCAGAAAGAGAGAAAGGTCCTTGGTGCAGGAGAGATGGACTGTTGCTGGGGCAAGGTGCCTGCAGGGGCTGAGTTCTGGTGGAGGCTTTCGTCTCCCACGGGAGGCGGGACGGCTCCTCTCGGGGGAGGAGGGAAGGATGGAGCCTCAAGGAAACGAGGAGGGGCAGGACTGCAAGGTGAGGCCCACTCTGAAGGCCTCACTCTGTTTTATAATCATTTGGGAAACTCACCCAGAGGGGGAAGGAAAAATGGAGAAGACCCAGGTCACGTGGAGTTAAAAAAAAAAAAAAAAGCAATTTTCCCATTTGGGGACAGTTGTGCAGCATTTGGAGAGGTTTGCAGAGCACTGTCCTACTGTTAGACAACCCAGGAGGGTGATGGAGTACAGGAAGCTCCTCTGAGCCAGCTCACCCTTCACACACCTTGTCACATCCCTGGCCGGTCTTGACACGTCATGTCCCAGGTGGGGGAGAGGGTAAGAGACGAGCATCATTGATCAGGTCTAAGTGGAGCACAGCTTAGGACAGAGGACTTTCGTGGTGTTGTCAGGGCAAGAACATAAAATTTGTGAGTTGCCCTTACTAATCCTGGGACATCTAAATCACGAGGAAGAGTATTTTGATGTCTCGTTTCCCGTTCGCCTCTGTGAGAAAGTTATTTTTCAACCTTGTAAGGGTTTTGTGGTTCAAGCTTAGTGCTTTCTCTTTGTGAGAAATGTGTTTTATGTTTGGGGGCATTTGTCATTTGTTCCGTTGAAGAGTGTCTCATAAAAGACACTGGGTTTGGGGGGCAGCTGTTACCAGGAGAGCCGGAGGAGGGGTTTCATCTGCAAGGATTAGGCTGATGCACCAATCCCTTTCTTCTCCAGAGTTTTGAAGAAATCTCTCATGATTGGCTGAGCAGGAGGAATCTTCCTGGACAACTCTTTAAAAAAAGAAAGACAATAAACACAATCTAATAGGCAGTCAGTTCATGAAGATTTTTGTCTGGAATAAATTTAGCGCATCTCATAAACTTTTTATAGATGCTACCTCTCAGATGCTTAGAATATTATTATCTAGCTCAACATTGCTCTGTTGCTGATTTCTCTTATCTTTGCTGGGGGTGGGGGGGAGTGGAAGGCACTTGTAGGATGTTCTTCTGTGTCTATTTTAAACCCTTAGCAGAGCTGTTTAAATGACTGATTTTTCTTTTTCCACTGCTTGGTGTTCTTTTCCTATGGGATTTAATTAGAGCCTTCCACAAAAATCTGACAATTAGTGGGTTTTGCAATGAAATTCATGATTTGTATCTTTATTTGGCTTCACCATATAAATCACAACAGGTCCTTGGTAAGCATCACGTTTTGGTTCTTTTGGACCAACATGGAAGAAAGATGAAATTCAGATGGAGATAAAATACCTGATTATTCCCAAATAACCAGCAAAGTGATCCCCAACCCAGCCTGCAGCAGCTAAAATCAAGGCACTTAAAAATTCACCCTGTAAGTCAAAACAGAACAAAAAGTAGTTAGGGGCTGCATTATTAAGAATTCTAGCCTGGCTGGTGTGGCTCAGTGGTTGAGCGTCGACCCATGCACCAAGAGGTTGCCGGTTTGATTCTCGGTCAGGGCACATGCCCAGGTTGTGGGCCTGATCCCCAGTGAGGGGCATGCAGGAGGCGACCAATCCATGTTCTCTATCATTGATGTTTCTATCTCTCTCTCCTTCCTTCCTTCCTCTCTCTTTAAAATTAATAACGAAAAAAGAAAAAGAATTCTACATGCTCTTTTATGCAGGGTTCTTTGGAGATGTTACAAGTCTCTTTTCCTGTGGTCTTCAATAAATCCTCTCTCTCTACACCCCTCTCTCTCTCACCCCCCCACCCCCTGTCTCTCTCCCTGCTCTCTCCCCGTTGTGAGTTTTGGGAAGGACAGTCTGAGTCCATCAGGAACAAGGGTTCTGAGGCTGCTGCAAGGAAACCTGTGTGCCAGGTAAAAATATATTCATGCCTTTCCACATGGATGGTGCTTGATGAGCCTGGTTTAATGTCCCCCAGGCCCGAGGAGTTGTGCGACTCTAACGGCGTATTTTATTATTTAATGGGAAAGAAAGTGTGTCATTACAGGGAGGCACCCATGACGTCCACAGTCCTGCCTGAGACCCCTTTATGAAAAAAAAATTGTTTTCTTTATTTTCTTAAAAAAGGGGGCAGGAGGGTGGAGGGGATAAAAAGGATTTGAATCAAGGGATAGCTATCCCCAGAAAATCCTCCTCTTCCATAAATCTTTGGAAGTCGAACGCTCTGAGTTCTGCGAGGGACGCTCCCCCTTTGTAGGGGAAAAATACGTTTCCTTGTTTTTTTCCCTCTAGAGAGAAAGCCGCCGGGGCTCTCGGCATCATTCCCCTGTGGTGGCATTGCCACTGCTTCTGTCCCTTACCAAGGAGAAATCAGGTATTCCAGGATTTGAGATCCACCTTTCTGATAACTTAAAAAAACATCTATTTCAGAAAATACCCAAAGAGGACATATAGATTCGAAACCAGTGGCTGCGCCCCCTTGCCTCCTGGCTCGCGAGGTGGGTGCTCAGGCGGGTGAAGCAAGGTCCACAGAGGGCGGGAGCAGGCCCCCGAGGGCATGGCTCTGAGATGCCACAGGGCCCAAGGCCCAGCCCGCACTCCAGGTGCCCACGGTGCTTCCTGGTCTCCAGGCGGGTAGAAAACGCCAGTGGAGACCTCAGACTTGGCATTTTATTTTGGGAGCAGAGAGAAGTAATAGAAAAAATAAAAGGATGGTTCTGCGGGTCAGAAACCACGAGCGTCCCCAAGAGCAACGCTGTTGGCTCACGGGTCGCTTCGGCAAGTGAAGCCACTTAGTCTGGCTACGTCTGTGAAGTGTGGGAACAGCCCCGCCCTGCCCATCTCCGGAGCGCGACGTGGGTCGGGCAGCACAGGGACCAGGGCTGGCTTAGGTCTGGATTTCAGAGTAGTTTGTAAACTGGAAAAGCCTACGAGCGAGGGCCTGGCCCTGAGCTAAGTCTCCGGGGGTGGGTGAGAGGGGAGCTGCAGACCACGGCCTCAGCTCTCAGGGGTCGGACAGCTGATCAAGCAGGAAGAAGCAGTGTGGGGTGGGGTCCCCGGGCAGGGCTGTCCCAGTCAGTGGTGGGCAGGTGTGTGGTTTAACAGCAGCCCCCAAACTTCCCGGTGGGGTATAGGGATGGTATGGGCAGCTGCAACGAGGGCCAAAGAGTTGCCATATTTCACTGCCCCCCCCCCCCATTTAACATCTTTAAAACAAGAATGTCTTTTACAGTTAGTGGTTGGTTAGAGTTTAAATAGCAGCCCTTTTCTTGTTAGCTGTGCACAAAATAATGGTGTATCTGATAATCTACGAAGTCTTCTATCTAACACAGTACTGTACAAAAATCACTGTATCCCTGATATTTAACACCACTAAGTCCAAAGCTGAAAAGAAGAATTTTAAGCAAGTGAGTCTGTCAGCATCAAAATGCATGTATCACGAATGTTACAAAGTTACAAAATTTCACAAAACTACAAAATGGAAACGAGGAGACACTTCAGGTGGATGTCCCCATCCAGGGCATTCGATGTTGATCTTTAGAGCACCCACACGCTGTGATCTCTTTGGAAATTAGTTGATTTCTAGAATTTTTATTTAAATCTTAGAAATAGGATCTTATCTGAGGAGAAACACTGAGCCAGCAGACTCCGTCAGACACGAAAGGGAGCCATCCGGCTTGCAGCCACGAACTTTCATCTCGAACGTTGCTTTGAACTCAGGACGTTGCCTTCGACCGCAGGCAGTCAGCCCTCGGTCAACACTGCGCTGCTTCTGCTCTTTCCACCCACAGCCCCGCGCCCCTCCTTCCGCCCCTCGCGTGTCTGAGGAGTCAGAGGGAGACACTCTCTCTTGGCAATGAAGAAGAGGCCGGGTAGACAATGGAGGGATATGAGGGAAGAAGATTGTGCAAAGCCTATACTTTCTTTGAAAGGGAGAAATTTAACCTACTCACCTTTTTTTATCCTCACCTGAGGATATGTTTATTGATTTTAGAGAGACAAGAAAAGAGAGGCAGAGAGAGAGAAACATGGATGACCTGGAGCCGTTGCCTCCCACATGCTCCCCAACGGATGGGATCCAACCTGCAACCTAGCATGTGCCCTGCCTGGGCATCCAACCTGCAACCTAGCATGTGCCCTGCCTGGGCATCCAACCTGCAACCTAGCATGTGCCCTGCCTGGGCATCCAACCTGCAACCTTTTGTTGTATAGGACGAAGCTTCGACTGACGGAGCAACCCTGCCAGGGAGACCTACTTACCATTTAAAGATGTTCTTTTGATTTTGACTTGGACTATTGCCCAGAGACTTGATATTTAGTAGCCTCTTCAGAGAACCCTTGTAGCTGGTCTGGTTCCCGTTGATTTCTGCCTTTGGGGGTCCCAGTCCTTTTCCTGGCATTTTTTTCTCTCCTGTGCATTGACCTCTTTGGCTGCGGTCATTAGCCAACCTGACTTTTATCCTGACCGCCCCCCTTCTCCCGCCTGTTCCAGCAGGTGACTCAAGCCCCTCAGTTCTGTCAGCTCACCATCCCAACCCCCGCTCGGCACCTGCCACAATATGATCGATGTCTTCTGTCTCCTGCCAGTTACGTGTCACACAGGCTCTGGGTTCAAGTTTGGTGTTTGCCAGTCACCTCCTCTAACTACCACCTCCTCAGCGATTGCAGGGGATCATAATGGTGACACTGCCTCATGCTGCTGGGTGCTGTCTAAGGAGCAGAGGCGGCACAGGGACTGGCCAGCAGGGGAAGCCGCCCTTCGCCCTCGTCGCAGTCGCAGCAGCACAGCAGCTGTCGCTGTTGTAGAAGTCTTGCTACGGTATTTGGGAACACGGAGAACCTTGCACTAGTACTCCAATTCGTTTTTTTTCTTTTTATCCTCACCCGAGGATAGATATTTTTTTATGTTAATCTTCAGATAGAGCTGGAGGGAGAGAGGGAGGAAGAGAGAGGAGAGAGAGAGACAGAGAGAAACATCGATGTAAGAGAGACACATTGATTGGTTGCCACCTGCGGGGTCGGGGACGAACGGCAACCGAGGTACGTGCCCTTGTCTGGAATCGAACCTGGGACTCTTTGGTCCAGGGGTGACCCTCTTACCCCGAGCTATACCAGCCAGGGCTCCAATTTGTTTTTAATGACCTTCTGATGTTCTTGAAAGCATCTAGCCACCCTTCTCAAGGTCTGCTAGAGAATTAAGTCTTAATGCCCTAAGGCATCTGTTGTAAGTAATGAATTTACTCATTTCCTCTGCATCCAGAACAGTACTAGCTAAGTACCTTTCTTGGGAGAATTGAGAAAACAGTCACCAGAGTCATTTTCTGTGTGGCTTCATTCTCTCAAGGAACCTCTGTGGGCAAAAGCTGATAAAGAGTAGATTTCCATAATTCACCAAGTGGAGTTTATATCTGAGAGCCGTTTGACTTAGAAGGATGAGTGTGACCCAACGGGGAATCATGTTAATACATAAATTCCAAATATAGCATGCTTGTAAGGTATTCTGAAGACTCGATCTCCAAGAGGAATTGTCCTGTTGTTTAACGGTATTCTCTGTAGACCTGAGCCTGAAACATAGTTCCCAACTAATAATTTTCGTTTTCCCATTATTGAGCCTGAACGCTGACCTGGACTTTTCTCTCAGGTGGTGCTAAATAAGAATGTTGATGCACTTATTTTGGAAGCTGTTGGGGAATGCTGACAAGAATTTTAGCTGATCCTCATTTTCGTGGCACAATTCTTATTAAAAAAAAAATGAAAATATGCTTTTGGTTGACATTCCAAAAGAAGACAAGGAAAGGGCAGATGTCTGGAATAATACAGCCACGTCAAGCCTTCCCTTTCGTTTGCCTCGCCACAAAAAGCAAGGCACTGGTTGGAGACATGGGAAAACTTTCCAAGTTCATTAGAGTTGTGAAAGCACAAATCCCCAAAGTATCTAGATAGTGGTGGTTGTTCTGAGCTGCGGTGGGCATTTGGCTCGGGATGACCACTTGGACTGGAGGGAGGGGGCTGGGATGCTTTCTCTTTGGCAGCATCCAGATCTACGGAGTGCACAGAAACAGAGTGAGGAAGTCAGAAGGATTCATGTGGTTAACGGAGAGAAGAACTTACTCGAACTTTCAAGGGGTAACTTGGCTGGAATGCATTGATATTAGAAAATAAAAAGGTGTTTCCAGGCATCTCTTTGGAAGCTGTGAAACAACAGTGGTTTTTCAGGCTTCTTGAAATGGTCTCCGACGGTGCTGTCACAGACACGTTCCTGCTCGGGGCAGTTCTAGGAGGCGTGAGTGGGAATGGGTCTGCTACCATGAAAGCGGCAGTATTATAGTCTCAATGAGCCCCCCACTCCGACACATTCCACCAGCTCATTCCATCACAAGGTAGATGAATTTGGCATCATGGCGACTCTGGCATACTGAAACCTTAATTATAGCTCAAAATTGGCACAGTCACGCTACCCTCCACAATCTTGCATTTAGTCTCTTTCAATGGGCATTAATATTTAAGCTATTTAGCTAAATGGAAATTATTTTTATGGAAAGGTTAAGCTACTTATACACTTGTATTAAAGGGATATTTTGCTTTTCCTGTAGAGATTTATCTTCACTTTAAAGATTAAACATGAAATAAGCCATGGAAAGAAAAAAGAAGCAATGGAACAGCAGATCAGAAGAATTCCACTTTCAACATCTTCTAATGAGCCTACAATTAGATGAGGATTGTCAACATAGTATTTGCCAAAGCCCAGACAATTGTTTTATCAGATTTGGTGGAGGGAGGGATGTTAGGGAAAAAGAAAGTTAAGTTAGGAAGGAAATTCTGGGTTGGGAAACCTAACTCTTTCTATGTGTTTGTGAACAAACTAAAGAAAATTGATAGTCCTCTGAACATCCAGGGGAGCTCAGCTGTGGAAAATCCCTGCTGTCCTCTTGCGGTACAGTTTAAATAACTCAACTCCTTGAAACAGGGTTGATGAAGTGATTATTTTCTAAGTCTTTTTAATTGTGTATTGCCAGGTAGGTATCATATACCCAACTCTCCTCTGCCTGCCTCCATCCTCACCTGCGAAGCAGCAACCACACACAGTGGGAAAACTGTACAAGGACTAACATGCAGTATTATGGACTGTCCTGTGATCCGTCAGCTTGAAAACAGATCCTTGAAGGGATCCTAAAAGTGGGCAACTCAGTGCCCACGATAAATGAAGTTGTGCCCATGTTACCTAAGGAGAGAGTTAAAGAGGGAGGGCTGGTGTGTCTTTATAGGTGGCAAAAGCTCAGGGAGAGAGGTCATACTGATGACTTCATTCAGAACCAGGAGCATTGGCTCTGTGTGTCCAAAACACTTTACCTTGATCTGCACGTGTTGTAATGAGATGTCCTGTGCATTCTATTCTGAGTCTCTGATCAAAGGGCATGCCCTGATGGCCAACTAGGTTTAAAAATACTCTAGTAGAGATCTTCCTTCTAGATGTATCTAAACCCTGAGTGGAAGAGACCTTATACCATCAGCCTCATCCTGAGGGTGTGACTAGAATTTAGCCTCACCATGCTCCCTGGAAACTGTGCCGGTGGCATTTTGGGGGCTGCTAATGAGAACCATAAAATAACACTAAAGAAAGATCTGAATGAACATGCCAGATGACTGCATTTGTGGTCCCTGAATTGGGTGTAAGATTTATGAATCGAGTCCGGGGCTGCCTTAGCATCTAGCCTCTCATAAAATTTGGCTGCAGCCCCTGTTTAAATAAAATGGAAGATAAAAGTGGTTTCAAGAGTGTGATGAAAGGATTGTGTTATTGAAATGCTAATTCAGATGTGGCAGCTGCCTCCGAGATGGCCCTGCTTGTGAGACACAGCTCGCACTTCTGAAACACATGCCAGTGAAAGCTCTTGTTCCAACATTGTGTGCGTGTGCGCGCGTGTGTGTGTGCGCGAGTGTGTGCGTGTGTGTGCCTATGTGCAAGTGTGTGCATGTGTGTGAGTGTGTGCGAGTGTGTGTGTGCCTATGTGCGAGTGTGTGCATGTGTGTGAGTGTGTGCAAGTGTGCGCGTGTGTGTGCACGAATGTGTGCATGTGTGTGCGTGTTTGAACGAGTGCACACAAGTGTGTGCGCGTGCACGTGAGTGTGTGCGTGTGTGTGCCTATGTGCGAGTGTGTGCATGTGTGTGAGTGTGTGCGTGTTTGAGCGAGTGCACGCGAGTGTGTGCATGTGTGTGCGAGTGCATGCACATTTTACTGTTTGACAAGCCCTTCTCTGAGTGTCAGCCTTGATATGCTTCTAACCAAGGGATTTCTCTGTGGCTGTTTTAACACACACTTTTAATTATTGTTGGCTTGGATACATGAGCTCTCCTCTTCAAATACCACTGCATCCTTGACTCGATTTGGAACCTTCTAGAAAAGGGTCTCTGTCTCGGCGGCTCTGTTCAAGGACTAGGCGATTTGCTTGACTAGAGAACTCACCTAAGGCAAGGGGGAGAATGTGTCCAACTCAGAACCAGGTCAGTGAAGAGGCCATTCCCACAGACCTCTGACCTGCAACCCCTCCGGTGAAAGGGCGTCCAGTCACCTCAGTGAGCCCCTGCAGACTGATAGCGTTTTGGAAACTGAGCCATACCTGAGGCGCTACTGTCACTGGAGATAAACAAATGCGCACCATCTGGCTTTCCCTGCAGCGACACAAATCAAAAAGGAAATGCATTTTGCAACCAACCCAGCCATAGGTTTTTAAAACTCAACACTGTGGTAAAAATGTCCAGCAAACCTGCCATTTGCGTGTGGCATCTGAGGGAGAATTCACCAGGGCTCGAGTTTACTTGCAAAGAAGGTACTGCGAGGAGTGGTCAATACATCACTCTCTTCGAGTTGCTTCCTCCTTGAGCACAATCGCTAAGACGCACTGTCAGCCTCGAGTACGTGCATTTTCCTTTCTATAATTATAAATGGGAGGCTGCTGACGATGGTACCTGGGAAGTAAAAAAGACCCGGAGAGAAATGGAAAAACCCCACGGCAGAGATGAAAAATACCGCGTTGGAGCTGGCAACCCCTGGCTCAGCTGGGGCGTTCAGGTCATTCATCTTGCCTTTGATTTGTCTGCCTTTTCACTTCAAATAGGTTTACAGGTTTTTAGCTGAAACCAATTAAAGAGAGCCAATTGGCAGGGTTAGCACTTGTGGTGTTTATGGTGAGCATTGTATTGATTTATGCTGCTGAGCTGCTACAGTGAAAAGCAAACTATAGGAAGACGGGAAACCTTACAGTGGGTAGGCTTCACCGTGCACAGGATTAATGCGAGGACAGTAATGAACAAGCCATAAAGAAAACCGCTACGTGAGATCAGGCAATAGGATTAAAACAAAATAACGACACGCAGTGGCAACAGTTTAGTGACAGGTAATTATGCAAGATGCTGAGTATTAGTTGACAACACAGGGCTCTTTTCACTTGAAGTAGCAGAAAAGGATGCAGGGACTGGAAATGCATTTGTTGGCTATTTTGTAGTGCCTCAAAGACCTAATCTGGTAGCCCCCAGGGAATGTGTATGGAAATTCTTGAGTAGTGAGACAAGAATAACATTTTTTTTTAGACCTTGCAATATTGGAACAAACCAGTGGATCACTTATAAGCCTGGCAGGGTCAAAATATCAAGTGGGATATTCAGGAAAATAGGAAACATTAGGAGGAATATCCATAAAATGGAGGTGGTGGAGAAAAACACTGGATACATTCTGAGCCCTGCTTTCCACCTGTACAGGGCTTAGAATGCCCCCCGTGATGCCCTGGTCTTGAGGATTTGTAGATGGTTTACACGCTTAAGCACTCAAACCATCCTCACTGGCAGGGAGTAGAGGGTGGGCAAAATACTGGCATTTGTGAACGTAAGACTAAATGACTTACCTTGGGGTGGGGGAGGAGGAGAGAGGGGGAGGGGGAGGGGGGGGGAGAGCTGTAGCCTTTTGTCTGCAGCCCTATCATGCACAGGCTTATGAAATTCAGGACAGGTAACCAAACACTCTTTTTGATAAGTCTCATAAGTTCTTGGACACAAAGAGTTTTGATCATTGAAGGAAAAAATGTAAAGCAAGTAAATGACAAGTTTGGTTTGGAAAATAACTTGGGCTGGATTGTCATATAAGACTTTTATGATTCAGAGTTAAACCTCATAAAGGCAGGTGAGTCAGGCACAGCCTTGAATATTTGTAATAATAATAATAATTATTATTATTATGGTGCTAATATTCTTGCCCTGTCTTTGTTTAATAACTTATCCTTCTGTTTTTCTTTTAAGTATGATAACATACACACTTTGATTATCAAAACAATCCTGTGAGTTTGTAAGCTTAGGCATCATTATCTTCATCTGAATGACGAAGAAGAAATACCTTCAGGGAGATTAAATGATTTATTGTGGCAACTGATAAGAGGAAGGGGAAAGCAACTAACAATTATTAAGAATTATGACTCATCAGACCCTGGACTAGTGTGTGTGTGTGTTTGTGTGTGCGTGCACGTGTGTGGTATGTTTGCACAAATATATATCTCCTCAAAACTAGGTATGAACATCCTTTTTTTACAGAGGAGGAAATTGGACTCAACCAAGAGGAGTAATTGCCTAGAGATCAATACTGAGCAAAAAGTGACACTGGGTTTGGAACCCACATCTTAAGCTCTGGCTACTCATACTCTCTCTTCTGTCTCTATCTCTCCCTCTATCTCTGCCTCTCTTTCATTTGACTATGACAGTTATTTTGTTAAGGAAGTTTCCAGGTCTAGCATATAAGGAACTTAAACATCATCACACTATCATAACAACAGGCAAAAAGCTGAACAAAATGAAAAATCAACATCTTTTAGATCCACCAGAGAGGTGAGGCCACAGGACCAACTTCTGCCTCTAAAACTGGAGAGGTGGATACAGAGAATCACGACGTAGAAGAGCAGAACTTCTATGGAAACCAGCATGGGGACAGGAAAACCTCAACTGAGATTGACACATTGCTGAAGGTGAGTATGGACAAATCTGAGAGATAAAAATTCCATGGGGACTCAGTCATAGGGTGGCCCTCACACTTTTGTGGGTTTTACCTCCAGGAGCTCAACCTAGTTCTCATAGGGAAGATCAGAAAAAAAAATCCCCTTGGGCTTCAGGGCATGATGGTGGTGGTGTTGGGGGTGGGGAGTGAGTAATGATTTTGAAATATACCAGAGCATTCTGTCCTTAACAAAGACTACCCTCAAGAGAAACTATTTTATAAGAGCCTCGTCTACTGGAGTATCATTAATGCCTAGCTAACCTGGGGGGAAGGGAAATACCCAACTCCAACTGGCTCTAGCATGTTATACCATCAAGAGGACTGAAAAAAAGAAAAAAACTAAGAAACATTTGTGAAGTTCACAGCCCAGGGACGTAGGCTCACCAAAAACTGAGACCCAATCATGGGACTACAGAATCTTTTCCCTCCCTATTAAAGAACAAGAACAATGAATAAAAAACAGTAGCAAATATTTTATTTATTTATTTTTAAATTTTATTTTGTGTGTGTGCCATTTATTATAGACATAATTACTGTATGCATTGTACATTTATACACATACAATACAAACAGAGCTGTCAACACAAAACATTCATGTTCTTGGTGAATGGCCTATGGGATGTTCAAGAGTACTTTTGACCACCCTAATTTTAAATGTGCCCTATATCTAAGTTTGCCTCAGAAATAAACCCTGTATGAGATGTGATTCCATTTACTATAATATCTGTGGATCAGAGAGCATTATTTCAGTTATCATAAAACACCCTTTTTGCCAGTCATTCCAATTTGCCTATCCCCACTTCATGCCTTTAATGCAACTGGAAAGTCCATGATAGGAGGTGAAAAGACTAAGGGAAAAGCTGTGCAGCCACATTTTGGGTCAAGGTTCAGTGCTGTTGATTCCTCCAATGAAGTTCATCTTCTGCCAGGCTAACATGGCCAAGAAAATGAATGTTTTAGGTGATGCTCTGTCTCCCTGCTCTTCTGCATCATTGTCATTGTTCTGTTTTCTTTGGAGAGAGGCCACAATCAAGGAGCAGAGGGTAAATATGTTGAGATACTTTCCGAGTTAAGGCCTCCTTTCTTCTCTTGTGAGAAAATTGGTTTAAATTCATCTGAAGAAGAATTCCAGAAAACATAATGTAAATGTTAAATGCAGAATGATTGTTTTTGGCTGTCCACAAGCACTCATGAGGTTTCTTTGCCTTTCATATACTTTTCTTTCTTCTTGGCATGACTCCTCTGCTTTTTAATCCAGCTACTCGCATCATCCTTCAAAACTAAGTTTAAACACTTCTTCCTTCATGAAGCCTTCTCTAACTGACCAGTTCTGGTTTATATGTCTCTCTTCGAAGTAGCAAATATTATATATATTCATCCAACTATATCAACAATCACTTTAAATGTCATGGGCTAATTTAAAGATGATGACTATTAGTGGATCAAAAAATAAGACTCAAGCATTTAGTGTCTACTAGAAACCCACTTCAAATATAAAGACACATATAATTAGAAATAAATTAATGGAGAAAAATTTACTATGCTAACCTTGATCAAATGAAAAATGAAACAGCTATATTAATTTCAGATGGAGCAGACTTCAGAGCAAGAAAAATGATCAGGAATATAAAGGAGTATCACATAATGATATCAGCCTAACAACAGACATGAAGCAAAAACTGATAGGCCTGCAAAGAGAAAGAGGACCCACTGTTTTAGTTGGAGACTTCAATACCTCTCTAGCAGAAATGGACAGATCCAACAGATAGAAAATCAGTAAGGACATAGTTAAATTCAAAAGAACCATCAATCAATTCTATGTAATTGACATCTATAGACTACTTCATTTAGCAACAGCAGATAGACCACATTTTGGGCCATAAAACACACCTTAACAAATTTGAAATTATGGAAACCATACAATGAATGTTCGTGCCACTGTGGAATTAAGCTAGAAATCAATAACAAAAAGATAGCTGGAAAAATTTCATTATACTTGGAGATTAAACTGCATACTTCTAAATAACACATGGGTCAAAGAAGAAACCTCAAAAGAAATGAAAAGAATACTTTTAACTAAATGAAAATAAAAACACAACTTATCATTTGTGGGATGCAACAAAAGTAGTGCATAGAGGGAAATTTATCATAATGAATGCATGTATTAGAAAAGAAAAAAGATCCCAATTCAATGATCTATATTTCCTCCTTAGGAAGGTATAAAAAGAAGAACAAATTAAATCCAGAGTAAGCAAAAGAAAAGAAATACAAATTATAGCAGAAATCAGTGAAATTGAAAACAAAAATTAATAGAGAAAATCAACAAAACCAAAAGCTGGTTCTTTGAAAAATCAATAATATTGATAAACCTTTCTTCTGGCTAAGAAAAAGAAAAAGAGAAGACAAATAATTAATCAGAAATAGGAGAGCAGACATCACTATAGAGACTATGTAGAATAAAAGAATAATAAAGAAATACTATAAGCAACTTTATGTCCACAAATTTGATCATGTAGATGAGATGGACCTCTTTCTTGAAAGAAATAACCTGCCTAAAACTCACGCAAGAAGAAATAGACAATGTGAATAGGTCTAAATCTATTATAGAGATTAAATCAATAATTAATAACCTTCCAGAGCAGGAGACACCAGGCCCAGATTTGTTTATTGGTGAATTCTACCAAACATTTAAGAAGAAATGATCGTAATTATTTACAATTATTTATAGAAGCAAAGGGAATACTTTCTAACCCATTCTATGAGGCTTGTATTACCCTAATACTGAACCAGACAAAGACATTACAAGAAAAATAAAAGCTACAGGCCTATATCCTTCATGAACATGTAGGCAAAGATCCTCAACAAAATATTAGCAAATCCAATCCAACGATGTTTGAAAAGAATTATACATCATGATCAGATAAGATTTAACCCATGGATGTAAGACTTGTTCAATATTTGAAAATCAATTAATGTATTCCATCACATCAACAGACTAAAGGAAAAAAATCACATTACCATATGAATGATATGAATGGATGTATAAAAAGCATTTGACAAAATTTAATACCTATTTATGATACAAATTCTCAACCAACTAGGAATAAATGGGAAATTCCTCAATTTGATAAAGAACATCTACAGACAAGCTACAGCTAATATTACACTTACTGGTGAGAAACTAGAAGATTTCCTGCTAAGATCAGAAAAAAGGGCAAAGTTGTTTTCCCTCACCACTCCTTTTTAACATAGTGCTGGAAGTCCTAACTAATGCAATAAGACAAGAAAAGGAAATTAAACACATACAGATTGAGAAGAAAGAAATTACTGTCTTTGTT
This sequence comes from Tadarida brasiliensis, assembly GCA_030848825.1. Taxonomy (NCBI): domain Eukaryota; kingdom Metazoa; phylum Chordata; class Mammalia; order Chiroptera; family Molossidae; genus Tadarida; species Tadarida brasiliensis. The sequence continues at coordinate 32,169,900 of CM061270.1, read as the reverse complement.
CACAAATGACATGATTATCCATGTATAGTATCTGAAAGAACTGACTAAAAGATTGGAACTAATAAGCAATACAGCAATGTTGCAGGATACAAGGTTAATATACAAAAGTCAATTACCTTTCCATACAGCAGCAGTGAACAAATGGAATTTAAAATGCCATTTACATTAGCACCTGAAAAATGAATATTTATAAATGAATCTAACAAAATATGCACAAGATCTATATGAGAAGAACTTTGAAACTTCAATAAATAAATCAAATAAGAACTAAATAAATGGAGAGATGTTCCATGGTCATGAATAGAAAGATTCAATGTTGTCTATAACTTGATCTATTGATTATTCAACACCATCTCAATCAAAATCCTATTTTGTGGATATTGACAAACTGATTCTAAAGTTTATCTGAAGAGGTAAAAGACTCAGATTAACCAATTAATATTTGAAAGAAAAGAACAAAGTCAGAAGACTGACTTCAAGTCTTACTCTAAAGTTACAGTATTCAAAACAGTGAACAGAGTATAGAGCCCCAAAGTAAATCCACATAAATATAGTCAACTTATGTTTGACAAAGGAGCAAAGGCAATGCAATGGAGAAAACGTAATCTTTTCAACAAATGATGCTAGAACTGAACATTCACATGCAAAAAAATTAATTTAGACACAGACTTTACATCATTCACAAAAACGAACTCAAGATGAATAATAGATCTACATGTAAAATGAAAAACTGTAAAACTCCTAGAAGATAACAGGAAAAAACCTAGATGACCTTGGATGACCATTATAGTATCATAAAGAATAGTTACACTGGCCTATTATGTGTGATACTATAATAATGGATACATGTCATTATACATTTTTCAAAGCTCATAGATGGTACAGCACTAAGAGTGAATCCAAATGTAAACCCTAATATAAAATATCATCCATTATTTTTATTGGTTAAGTCTAGCAACCTTACTCGATGTATATTGGCAGAATAAATGTTCTGGACATCTGTTATATGCCAGGCAATCCACGCTTTCGCATTCAATTATTTGTGCAATTACTTGTTTTAATGGCTGTCTCCCACACTAGAAGTTAAACTCTTGAGGGCAAGGACTATGCCTGTCCTTGGATGATAATGATGTGTCAATGTAGGTTCATCATTTGTAACAAATGTATCACTTGGGTGGGAGATGTTGATAGTGGAAGGGGTTGTGTTTGTCGGGTGCAGGTGGTAGGTATATGGGAACTCTTTGTACTTTCTGCTCAATTTTTCTAGGAACGTAAAATTGTTCTAAAAAATAAAGTCTATTTTTAAAAAGGAAGTTCTACATGCATCTCAGTATTCACTGAGGTCAAACTGAAGAAGCAATGTGATCTGTTATCATCTAGTTTAGATGAGCTCCCTTCCAATTCACATGTCCCTTCCTCTGAATAACTTTTCTGTATCTCCCATAATACATAGAAATCAGAGCTTTACTTGGTTCTGTGGCCATTTCCTTTGACACAGAACATGGAATTAAGATGACCATATAATTCCTTGTCCACATCAGGACAATTTTGAAGTGAAAGAAGGCATTATGAATAATTACACCAAGAAACAGGTATACACTTGGACTGTCTAGGGCAAAATGGTTCATTACCTATGGCACCATGCTTTCCAAGGAGAGCTGAGCCAGGTGGGCATGCGTGTGTATGTGTGTACCTGGGTAGTGGACTAAATGCATTTTAGCAGCAACTCTGATAACTTTTGCCCCCTAAAAGCTCCTCAGAGGTGGGCTGTGTTTTATTTTTCTCTGTCACTGCTGTACTTTTCTGGGCGTGGCATGTCTCCACTACTTAGCAAGTGTTCATTGAATGAGTGAATGGGCTAGAGACTTAGCCACATTTCTGCTTTGTTTCTTCTGTGTCTGCTCCCTCTACCAGAATTTGTGATTCCATTCATGAGTTACGTCTTTCCTTCAGCACCCTTCACTCTATCCGAGTGATATTCCACTTAGATGTAGCACACGCAGGAGCATTTATCTGTCACACTGAGTTTCTTTTACATTTTCTGCTTTGCTGCCTCAAACCACGCTAACGCTGTACATATAGCAAATTTGTGTGTCCAGATATGAAGGCTGGTTTGGTGGTACCAGCCTGGTGAAGTTTGGTAGAGGAAAACCCACAAAATAGTGTATTTTGGTACAAAGACCAAAGCACCCCCCAAAGGAGAAGAATGTCAGACCAGAAAGCTTATCACAAAGACTTTGAGATCACTATGGTTATTATATTTATATGCTATTAAAAGAGAAAATAATAAATGGAGTTAATTTATAGCCCTGCTGCACACACTGTTGGTAGAGGAGGAAAAAAAAAAAGATGTGATAAGGTCTTAATAACACAAAATATTTCAAACTAACCAACCAAAAAACAAATAAAATAAAGAATATTCTTAGTATAAGGATTAGGTGCCATTTTAAACTTGGAGAAGACTAAGCACAGGCAAGACAAGCTATGACTAATTGAGAATTTGGAGAAAGTACCCTGGGCTACAAGTTGGGGAACCTAAACTCTAGCTGTGGCTGGAAGGAGTGGGTGTGTGACTTAACCTACAGGAACCTAATTTTATTTATTCATCATGCGAGGGAGTTCAGACCATACACTCTTTAGGGCCCCTGCTAGGTTTTAACAGTCTCTTTTCATGATTTTTTTTTTGTAGATACTTAGGCTGGAACATTACAGAAGCAGAAAAGGCAGCTCCTATTTTGGCCTGACTTCTAAGAGACATCAGCTCCCCAGGCCGTACAACTCTATTTTCATAGTATGGTAACCTTGGACCTTTGGTGTTTTTCTCATTTAGTCACTGGAAGGACCCAGTTACCCTTAGAAACAGAGCTCAGAATTTCCCAGCTTGAAGAAATTTAGTCTAACCCCATAATTTCACAGGGGAGAAACTAATGAATGCTCAGAGATAAAAACATATCTAAATTCACATTGGCACGTCAAAGGAGAATGTTTGGTGAAACTGTGTTTTCTGACATTGCTTAGGTCTTCTAGCACTGCAGTGTTTCATTTACTCATTCAGCTATTTATTCATTACTCATTCAGCACTTTCTAGTACCTACTATCGAGTCAACATCTTTTCACCTGTTAGGAGTCAAAACCATAGGAGATAAAATCCCGGTGTAAAAACATGATCTTTTTAGACCTATGTGTTCAGTAAATCTCATTGTTGGCATTTTTCGGTAGTTGTTTTCATTCTACAGCTGCCTGCCCTGGCATTCTCACTGAAAAATATTTACATTTGTTTTTCTGGTATGGACAGTATGGCATGATGGTAGATATTGCTTGTATTAATTAAGATGTGCTAAGCTTCAGAAACAATAGTCCCCCATCAACTCCCTACCCCCGCCAAATATAATGGCTTAGGGAACAAAAATTTTACTTACTTTTCATTTAACAGACAAACTGAAGCTCTGATCCCTATAGTTTTTCAGGAACCCAGACTGACCGAGGTTGCGCCAAGGTCAGTACTCCCTTACCAGGTTTCCCTGCGTACGAGCATTCGGCCAAACAAAGGGAAAGAACTTAGACGATTGCACCCAGTGCCGGGGCACTTTTGCTCACATTTGATTGGCTAGAAGGTGTGCTGGGAACTGTGGTCTAGCTCTGTGCCAGAAAGAACTAAAAACCGCCAGCAGTCTCTGCCACGTTGCTCCATACACAGCCACATGGTGACGTGTGTCCCCAAAGCTTACCTTTTATGAAGCCATTGCATGAATTCCTCTCCAGATTTAGTTCAAGTTTATAGAGCATGATTTGCTTTGATCATTAAATGGTGTTCATCTTTGTTGAAAGTCAACTTGCTTTTTCCTACGGTCTGTGGCAGATGCTTTTAGAATTCTGCAAATAAATTTAAAGGTTTAATATTGTTGTTTAATAATCAAAGCTAGAACATGAGTTGTAAGGTTTTGTTTTTGTTTCTCACTCAATTTCTTTTTCACCATGCACAACAAAACACACGTATGCAACATTTCAAACAACTTCCTGATATGCTTTATTAAAACAAACAAACAAAAACAACAGCAACAAGAAAAATCCGGTTTTACTTTAGAGATTTTTCTTAGGGGTTAAAAGAAGAGGGAGTTAATTGTACATATTTTAAAAAATATCTGATGCAAGGTTACTAAAGAATAACTTTTATTTCATGAGAGGGATACCTTTGTATAATCATGGAAATATGATTTTACCTATCATTATCAATTTAATGTTAGAAAATTCTTTAATCTACCAGAAATGTTTTTTTTTTAGCAACTTATATGACTAAACCATTAAATCTAAAATGTAGAGATTTGATAATGACATAAGTATGAGTACCAGGCAAGATTACTGAATAATTTTAAAGAGACAAAAAGGAATCCTGTACTGAGGTTTTCATGGAGTTCACTTGTATATAGTTTTAATTTAAAATGTCCCCTCAAACATTTAGTACTATTCCCCTAGATTTCCATATGGTTTACTCCTGTACTTCATTTTTGGCTCAAATCTCCTTTTTAGTAAACAGACAGTACTTGAATTAGATTAGGTACTCAATTAACTTAGGTTGAATAAATAACTTGCTTGTTTCATATAGAAATAAGGTTACCCTGTGGTCACATGATTGAGACATTGGCCATTGGTTATGACCCACTGTGTTATCACAACCTTGTGTCAGTTAGCTTTTGCTGATGAAATAACCACTCCAAAACTTAGTGGCTCAAAACAACAATTATTTATTTAGCTTATAATTTTGTGGGTTTGCAATTTGCGCTGGACTTTCAGCTGGGTGGTGTTTTTGGTCTTGGCTGGGCTCACTCATGCATCTGTGGTCAACTTCGAGTCAGCTAGGCGGCTCTGCTTCTGGCGGTTGGCTGGCTGTCACCTGCGGTGATGGGAGTGACTAGGTGGCATGAGTCTCTCATCATCTAGCAGGACAGCCAGGGTATTGGCATGGCAGATGCTCATGATTTCAAGAGAGAGAGAGAGAGCAGAAGGTGGAAAGCCCTTCGAAGTGTATCTTCAGAACCAGTACAATGAACGTCTGTTGCAATACATTGGCTGAAGCATTTCATTGTGGCAGCCCAGGTACAAGGGATGGAGAAAGAGACTCCACCTCTAAAATGATGGCGTTACAAAGCCTGCTTCTAAGAACATGGATGTAGGCAGGGTAAATGTAGGAAAAGTTTTGTAATCTGTCACCAAGCCTTCACTGTTTTGGTCTGCAGAATCTACTGACCCTGGCTGAGTGTCTTTTCCACCGAAGCATCATAAAATCGAGGCAGCCTAATGTAGAAAGTTCAAATGCACATCTAAGGGTATCATCCTCATCTGCATATTCACGAGGCCTTCCCAGGGAGGGAGGACTGATCGTCAGCCATCTAACAGCCACCTCCTCTTCTTCCTCCCCCCCAGTATTAATTATGTTCCATGCTGATGAGTCTCTGCTCAGCTCTCTACCTTACTTCTCAGTAAAAAGAGATGCTGTTTCAAAATAAATAGCCCGACACGCTGTAAAGAAGCTGCAGATACTTAGAAACAATATTTTCTAAATATTTATAAGCCATATTTCAAAATCTGTTACATTCAGTGAATTGTGTAAATAAATATCAGACCTGCAAGTCACCATCCCACAGCACCAGTGCGGCAAGTCCAATTACTCATCTGTAAGCAGGCAAGTCATCATTTAGACTCTGTCCTCCATCTTATGGCTCAGTCTTTGGATTCTATCCAATAAACAAACCCGAAGTGTGAAACTTGTTTCTTACTAAAAGAAATAAGAAGAGTGCCTACATTATGAGGGGGAATGGCAGTGTTGGTGTTAATTTTTTTTTTTTTAAAGAATAGTTTATTGATTTTTAGAGAGAGAGGAAGGGAGAGGGTGAGAGAGAGAGAAACATCAATGTGAGAGCACAACATAGATGGGCTGCCTCCTGCGTGCCCCCTACTGGGGATCGAGCCCACAATCTGGGCATGTGCCCCTGACCTGGAATGGAACCGGTGACCTCCTGGTGCACTGGATGATGCTCAACCAACTAAGCCACACTGCCTGGGGCTGTTACTTATTTTTTAATTGCTGTAGGGCATAAGGGAAACCATCTAGTTAAACTGATTCAAGTCTTAATTAGAACAAGCTTCAGGGACATGGGGGAGAGTCCAGGAGGTGGGATAAGGGTAGAAGAAGTGTCTTTTTGCAGAATATCTGAACTTAATTCCCCTGAAAAGTTCCAGGCTTGCAAGAATTGTAATCTGGATAGACAGGTCCCAATTCTGGAACAATGTTCCAGTTCTCCTACATGGCTGCAGGATATGAGAATGAGAGAGAAGCAAGAAAACCCACAAGTAATTGATATAATGTGTCTGTGAAGAGGATCCATACTCTGTGTTCTTCCCTGTCCTAATGCTGTTCATTTTCCAAGAGACTGGAGCCAGATGTAGACAGAGAGATGAGAAATTTGCAACAAAAGCATGGACATAATGAAGCTAATATATGCAGTTTAACCACAAATCTGCAAGGTTTTGGGGAAAGGGTTGTTCAGTATGGTGTGGAGTTCTGGGGGCCTTTAATGCAAACTTGAAACTCTACATCGGCTCTCTCTTTTCCAACTTTTCAGATGAATCTAGAAAAAGCGTATCTGGCAAGATAGACAAAATTGAAAAAATAGAAATAAATTAGGGTATTTCTAGACTGTGAGAAGATGGTACTGAATGCAGGGAGGGTGGTCCGAATGCAGAGGGGTTTGTGTTGGGGAGTGACGAGAGTTATGAAGGTGGAGAGTAAGTAGGAAACCTGGGATTTACTTTAGTGTTAACTGGAAGCTACTGAAGACTTTAAAACCAATATCTAAAAATAAGTGTGAGAAGACGTGGGCCAGAATGTTGTGTGACACCTCTTAGCAAATTTAGAATCCAATAACCAGGATTCCCACCCCCAGTGATGAGTTTTAGCAAAGATTAATGGAACCCAACATAGCCTGTTGACCACCTATCACCCACCAGATTGGTCAGAAGTTTCTGTGTCAATGGTAGATACTCACAAGGCAAAGAGATTGAGTCAGCCTCTCTCTCAGGCTATAATCCAAGGCATAGTCACATGGACCATGTTCTCTAGGAATAATGGTTACTTTTAGGGCTTTTGTTCATCATTGCCGAAAATGACCCTTCTTCTGGAAACCTGGAAATTTGAAGTTATCTTTCTCTTTGGTCTCTACAATTCCCTCAGTGTTGGTGGCTGGTATTATACTATAATTCTCTGTAGATAGGTTCTTCAAACAAACAAATAAATGAGTAAATAAGCAAAACTCCTGAACTAATAAAATATCCTCGCCTTCACTCCTCACACTAGCCTCCTTTCTCTCAATATGTTAAGATCGATGTTTTTCTGATTATTTGTATCGGCTCTCTCTTTTCCAATGTTTCTAAGGCAGAGAGATTACTGCCTAGTACAAATCCCTGCTCAACTGTTACCTTCACTATTTTTACTCTTACCAGATGACCCCATCTGCTCCCCTGTGCCCAATGCAGATACAGCTTCTAGAAGAAAGGTAATATTTCTATTTCATGAAGAGATAAAAAAAACTCCCTTTAACTCATGTTACTAACTCAAAAGTGTTATTAGAAATTTAAAGCCAATATTAAAAAAACACAACTTTGCTTGTTATAAAAATCATAATTGTTTATCATAGAAAAATTTAAATCACAAGAAGGTATAAGACATAATAAAATCATGGAGCCTTTTAATTTACAGAGACAACTAATATTAATCTACAGATGTATGGTCTCTGCTCTCTTGATCTAAATGTTTACATACACCGCATATCTGCATGCATATTGTTTTTGATCTAGAAACCTGAAAAAGAGAGAGAGAGAGAGAAAACAAAAACACCATGGTTTTATTTTCCTACCTATTTTTTAGAAAAAAACCCCAACAAAAAACATAAACCCCAAATAACCAAGTTACAGTAAAAAAATACTCAAGATGAGGAAAAAATATATGGCATGAATACTTTATATAGAGAGTCCTCGTGAGAAACTTAAAATATTAGTATTTTCCTGGTTGACTCAAGGTTGGCAAAACTTAGAACTTCTTTACCAAATTCAATAATACATTTAAAAAAAAATCAAGGCCATAATAATTGCTACTGGGGAGTGAAAAGAAAGCAACAGACAGACTGGTAATTATAGTGGAGCCAGCTACCAGAAAGGGTTAGGGGTCTCTTAATAACTGTTAGCATTTGTAGCACGGTCTAACCCCCTTCCCAATTTGAAATTGTACAGCCTCCACATAAATATTTTTAAAGACCCAAATTGGTTCTTCAAGGTGTGAATGACAGAGCTACTTTCCTTTATTTACTAAAAGAGTCAGAGGCACTGAATGCTTAGCCTTAAAGACACAGTCTATGCAAAGAAGAGGGACTGTAATCAATATAACATCTAGTTTTGTTGATAACATTCTTCTCTATAAGAACTTAGGACTTCCTGAAAGCACCTATCCAGAAAAATAAACTATTTAAAATGCCTTAAATCTAGTCTTATTTCTTAAAAGGTTTATTCTGAGTAAAGATGCCTTTGGACTGTAAAGGGAAAGCACTGGAAATTATTATGAAGTAGGAAAAAAGCTGGTATCTGTTATTAGTCTATACTCTCGATAAATGTAGAGCAAAATATCAGTGTGGGGGTGGGGCACACTTTTGTCTGAACTTAGTTCTGATTCAGTAAAAGTTTCTCTCTCTCTCTCTCTTTTTTGCAAAAAGTCACAATAATGTAACTCACAAAGTTTCTGGAAATATTTATTGTAAACAGCCTAGAAGATGAAAAGAATGTAACTATTATTCTTGGTTTGTTTTGAGGTTATTTACTTAAGGCTAAGCACCTCATTTTTCTTGTATACAAAAAAGTAATTATGCAGTGAAAAGAAATATAGCTCATATACTTCAAAACATATGAAAAATGTAAAACTTTATTACACACATTAATTTCTAACAAAGGACATCTCTAACATCAGCGTAACTGGGACAAGCCAGATAACTGATGTATATATACGGATGTTTCTCCCAAATGGGTTTTATAAAGGCAAACAAACAAATAAACAATTTCTTCTTTTATGTCTGCTTCTCTTTTATAAATTTTCGCTTCCCAATATAGGCAATAGTTTTGAGGATTTTTTTTTTTTGGTGTGTGTGTGTACACTAATATATTCTGTTCAACTTAGAGCATTCCCCACCTGCCATTATTCATTTTGTTGTTTCAAGCTACTCAGGTTGAATCCATTTCTACATGTAACAAAGCAAAGATATGAACATCCACAAATTATAAACTGAATATGTCCATGGTTTTTCCAACTTGGATCCTGCCCATTCTGACCTTCCAGAAATGTCAGCATGTTCTTGGAAGCCACCCTGATGGTGCGCCAGGCCTGCTCTGCTAGCCCTCCTTCGCTCCTTCCCCGAGCAGCAGCTCCGTGATAACAAGACCGGGCTCTTTGCCACTTTAGGCAGAAAGATCTGTGGGTTGACATCAGTTTTCTTGAGGCCCAGGACAAGTGATGGCTGATCCACTGGGGGTGTCTGGTTGCACAATCTAGCATGTGACTAACATGAAGGGTGGAGGGGCGAGTGGTGCTCAGCTGGTACACACTGACTAGTAACTGGAGAAATCATTACGCCAATGGAAGGAAAATGACTGTAATAAAAGCAAAATAACAACCCTTATCTGATATGGGATGACAAAGTTTGACATTTTATTAATTTTTTTATTTTTATTTTTAAAATCCTCACCCAAGGATATTTTTCCTTTTTTTTTGTTCAGCTAGAGTGGGAAGGAGAGAGAGAGAAACATCGATGTGAGAGGGACACATCAACTGGTCGCCTCCCACACGACCCCAACTAGGGCCAGGGACGAAGCGCAACCGAGGTCCGTGCCCTTGACCGGGGTCCAACCAGCTACTCATTAGTCCACTGGCGGACGCTCTAACCGCTGAGCCAAACTGACCAGGGCAGAATTTGACATTTTAAATGATCAAACCAGAAGCAGTCAATGGATCTTCTCATTTTGGTTAAATATGAAAGAATGGTTTTGATGTGTGAAGTTATTTAAAAAAGAAAAAGTAACAAAGAAATTTGTGAGAGGGAGGGTGAGTTGTATGTGTGTGTATATTTGGGAGTTGGTGAAGGGTCAGAGAATGGCTTATAGTCATGAGAAATGTCACAAGAAAAGGAAAAAATCGTTCCCTCAGGATAGAATGATCTATGATAATGTAGAATTTTTCAGAAATGAAAAGCATAGCACTTACTGGCTTCAAGCAACATGATGCTTTCAACACTTAAACAAATAAAATCTGTAGTCCAGTTTGATGAGTAACTGATGATGCAATGATTTAACTTAGCAAAGCAGATAGTTTCAAAGAAAATAACTGATATAGAAGTCACACATTACTGAACTATATATAATATTTTACACCTCCCCCCCCCCCCGGGCTATTCTTTCTTTGTTTTCCCTCTGTCGTACTAAAAGGGGAATATCTTCAAAGAGAGAATTAGCTATGAATCGGATTTAGGAAATTTCTGAATGAGAATTAGAAATACAGATTAGAGTCTGGACTGGATGTCAATATCCCACCACTAACTTGCCAAAAATGAAACATCAAGGTTTAAGTTTGACGTCTCAACCCTCTTCCATTCTTTCAAGTTTGCTTCATGTGTTGTCCAGTGTGTATCTGGGTGGTTGGGAAGGACTACAAAAAGATTGCTAAAGAAATGACCATTTAACGGCAAACTTTTTTTTTTTTAATCTGACATCCAGCATTTAAACTTAAAGTTGTAAGCTATTGAACGAGAGCGATTACTCTGACGTCGAGAAAATTACACTTCCAACTTTGCTTAGGGGATTTTTGACATCACAAAGGCATCTACCTCTTGAAAGCAGTCAAGAGTAAGATCTTTGCAAAGAGAGCTCCTCAAGGTTGCAGATGTTTTGTTGTCAGACTATGAGCCATTTGTGGAGATGATTCCGGGAAATGTGTGTTTTCCCGTGACGAGATCGCTGAGGTCCTTCACCCTCCTTTCATGGCTAACGTATCTATCCTAGTACAAAGAGCCCACAGTACTTTGAGGAGCCTACAAAAATATCTTAATTTCTTTAAAAAATGAGAACAAAAAGTGAACTTCTAGGCAAAGAAAATATTTTAATGTGTAATATCAGTATATTCTTTATACCAACACTATCATAAATTATAATTTAATAGTTCTTTTTTTTTTTAATCTTCAACTGAGGATATTTGTTTCCATTTATCTTCAGATAGAGTGGGAGGGAGAGAGAGAGAGAGAAACATTGACGTGAGTGAGACACATTGACTGGTACGTGACCTTGACCAAAATCGAACCTGCAACTCTTTGATCTTTGGGCCGATGCTCTAACCACTGAGCAACTGGCCAGGGCAATTTAATGGTTCTTTGTGGAGGAAGTGGTCCACGAAGGTTAAAGATCCTTTAGAGCCCATGAAAGTCATACTGTGGCCCTGCTTCCATTCACTGTGCTCCTCCCTAAAACCTGCCTCCTTATTTGAACTTTTTAAACTCATGGGTTTCAATTTCTTGTCAGTCAATTGCAAGTTTGTCTCATAGGGCCATGCTGAGGATTAAATAAGATAGCAAACTCAAGGGCATTTTGTAAACTGTAAAGACCTTTCATAAGTGAGATCACATTATTATTTTCTTGGTCATGATCAGTATCTGTCTAGTCACTGAAGCTAGAACCTGGAATTAAATTTGAATTCTCTCTCTCCACCTCGTCTTCCAAGTGACCACTAGCATCTTTGATCTCTATCTTTGCCATGGCTCTGAAATCCTCATGTTCTTTTCTGCTGAGGTACCCACTCTCTTTCTTTTAAAAACATTTTTTTAAATGGTGAATGTAGACATACGCAGAAGTAGACAGGAGAATATAACAAACGCCATGTACCCATTACACAGCCTCCCACATCAATCCTGATCTAAATCAATATCTCAAACCTTTGGAACAAATCTCAGGTAGCATGCAATTTTATTCATACTTACTGAAAAATATTTCTCTACTAGGTAATAGCTCCTTTTTAAAGCATATAACCATAATATGATAGTAATTCCTAAAAATAACAGTAACATCTAAATTCACCAAATACCCAGTCAGTGTTTATATTTACAGTTGTCTTGTAAATGTCATACATTTTAATCTTTTTTTTGGTCAGACTCCAAATAAGGTCCTTACATTATGCTTTGTGGGTCTATAGATTCTCTCCCAATCTCTTTTTCATTTCTCCTCCATTTGTGTATCAATTAATGCGTCGCCACACTGTGGCTGCAGCTCGGCTACCTGTGTCCACATTCTTCCTCTCTGATTTGCTTGCCACCTGCTGTTGACTTTGTATAACATCGATTTGATCATGTGATTCTTTTCCTTAAAAAGTAATCCACTGTTTTTGAAATGTTTACAGGATGAAGCCCACTTATTTATTTATTTTGTTTATTTATCTGTTTTTAGGGCTATTGAACGCCTTCAATAATATGGTCTCTGCACTCTTTTCCAGACAAATTTTCCATCACTTCTCTTCTTCCTTCACCACATCCCTCCACGTTCACCCTTTACAGTCTGGCCCCAAACGCATTGTTCTCTCAGGACCTTTGCTCAGCCTGTTTTGATTTGTCTTTGCCAGAAAAGCCCTCTTCTGCCTTTGCCTATCAAAATCCTACCCATTCTTTAGAGGCCAGTTTAGATTTTATTTCTTTTCTGATGCCTGGTCAATACTCTGGGTCTAAATCAGCCTCCTCCCCACCCCCCTTTCCTATGCTCCTCTGTAAACTTTTCACAATACTTCTCTAATGCTGATTTTAATAATGACATCTATAAGCTTTAAATGCCTTAAGTCATTTAATGTTCCCAATACCCTATAGAGAAGATGCTATTATTATTCTTATTTACACATAAAGAAACAACAATATGGGCTAACATTTATTCAATGTCCACTAGGTCCCACCCACAGTTCTCTCTCAATTTAATTCTCATGGCTTCTCCTTGACATAGGTTCTATTATTATGTCCATGATACATTTGAGGTAAATGAGGTACATAGAGATGTTGGATAACTTTGTCCAAAGTCTCACGGCTAGTAAGTGTCAGAGCATGGCTCGGAACACAGGTGTTTGGGCTCTGGAACCCATACCCTGAAGCACTGTGCTAGACTGCTCTTATAACACATGGTTTTTATAAAAAGTATGAGTGTATATATGTGTACGTATGTGTGTATGTTATTTATAGTTACCACTTGTCTACTTCTCCAGCACAGTACTGTGCACCTATTAGACAGTTAAAATGTTTGATGAATTAAATATCTTGAATTCACCCTGAAGTATTTGCTATCTGTTACAAAGAAAGATCATTCAGAATGAAGGGCCATAATTTCTGAAATTCAGTATAAGGCAATGTAAAATCAAGATCAAATTTAGTGAAAAACAAAAAAGGGGAAGGGTTTACACATATATTTTAACAGCATATGTACTATGTGAAGCAAGGCACACTACGACAGAGCTAGAATATACTCATAACTAGACCAAATGATTGTCCTCTGCAGTTCTGGAGGAAAGGTGAGGCAGAAAACAGGGACTACTAAACTATAGATTGATACATGTTTCCAAGTTTCCCCGGGTACAAGATAGTTCACAAATAGGCCCATTGTCATTATTTAGGGGTCCCGACTGGAATATATGGAATATTTCTTTCAAGGTAGACAAACCATTTTTTTTTTTTTTACTCAAGCAGCAACCAGGGCTGACACTTGAAATGGTTTGGGGAGAGAACGGGATGAGTTGTGGAATAGTTCTGAGACTACTTTGGCCACTCTAATTTAGGAAAGAAGCAAAGCAGCCAGTGACTCCTTCCAGGGTCTGAGATGGTCATTCCTTTGAAATTCAGATGGACAATGAGACTACAGATCCGTTGGTCTTAAGATGACTGAGAAGCAAGACAGCTGTTACTCACGTTAAGCTTGGAGCCATGTTAGAAACTCTTCAGTGGAACCTTGCAGCCCTCCAGATACTGCAGGAATATGGGGGCCTTTCTAAAGAATACAAATTCATTTTTTAATACAAGAGTCAGGGAATGTCACAAGTAGGAAATTGGGGCCAAAAGTGATAACATAGGTTTTTAGCTCTGAACTATTAAATTTCTCAATGACAGTTAGCAGAGAGGTTTTGTAATTCTTCTGAACTGCCTACAAAGACAAGGAATACGGCACAGAAGGGCCCTCAAGTCCTCCCAGCCACCGTGGGTAGATTCTGCGGCACCAATTTCTAATGTCTTGATTTCACTTTGCAGGAAAGAATGTGTACTTTTCCGAAGCAGCAGCGAGAAAGAAGGCCCAGTGTTTGCAAACCTCCTTCTCCAAAAAACTCAGTCCAGTAACAGGACTTCAAATCAGAAACATTTTGGGATCCTTAACGACCAATTTAACTGATATCAGAGCAAAACTCTACTTTGCTCCCCATCTTCTTGATTTTCTAGTGGACAGCACCTCCTTGCTGTACCTTGGGATTATTTGTACCTGCTTTCATAGATACCCCCTGTATCTCTATCCAGGACATTGCCGACTCCTAAAAATCCCAGGTATGCCAATTCTATAAAAACACAACTTACCTAGCCCATCAATCTTTGGCTTGAGCTTAATAAAGAGAAACAAATTTTTAAAAATATGTTTACTGCCCGGCTGGTGTGGCTCAGTGGTTGAGCGTCGACCCATGCATCAGGAGGTTGCCGGTTCGATTCCCGGTCAGGGCACATGCTCAGGTTGTGGGCTCGATCCCCAGTGGGGGGTAATGCAGGGGCAGCTAATCGATGTTCTCTCTCATCGATGTTTCTATCTCTCTCTCTCTCTCTCTTCCTCTCTGTCTAAAAATCAATAAAAAAAATTTTTTTTAATAAAATAAAATAAAAATATGTTTACTTGACTGTTTGTTAAGGATTGAGACCTGGCTGAACCCTGGCTGTGTATCTACACCTGTATGGTCGGTGGAGCAAGGGTTAATTTTTCAGTTGATATTGTCCTAAGAAATAGATTAAAAAACAAACAAACATTGGCTAGTGGATAAGGATGGTCTTTTGTGGATATCTCACATGATTTCTCAGTTATGATTTCTGTTCACTTTGACCGAAATGTGTTAAGCACCTTCTTGAGTACTACTGGGTTCAATATTATAGATAATAAGAATCAACAGGGACTGTGTGTCTTAATGTTGGTTAAATAGTGCTGATTTCAAATATCTCCCACTGGTTTTCATATGAATGCATTCATAGAGCAGAAAGGTACCCTTTGTCAGACCCTGTGGTCTGTCTTTGATTTTGTAAGATTGCCATTGTATTTGAGAAGCCTGCTTTCAAGAAGATTATACTCTAGTTATTTCAGTTAATTGTTCTGCATGAAATTTAACAACTTCCTGAATTGTTATGTGCAAATAGCTATGGAAATCATGAGCAGCCCAGGAGGAGGTGGTACTGTTGCAAAGAAAGAGAGAGTGGAAATGATATACCCAATAGAGAGGATGGCACTGCAGTTTTCCTGGGCCCCAGAATAAGTCATTTGTATTTGTAACAGTGAACCCAAAAGATCAAAGGAGGCCATGATTAGCATGATTAAAGGCAGATGCAAAGAGAAAGGTAAGGTTCACAATCATTTTATTTCTGGAGCTCAGGAAAGTCCTGAGAAGTTCAAGCCTTTGTAGAACTCCTTCCCCAGAAACAGTCTCAGCAAAGGGGGGAAGATGGATGTTCCAAGTTTCTGGCCAACAGCCTAGAGCTTCATTCCTTGCATTTACTCCCTTTTCTCCCTTTTGGCTAATCTTCAAACACTCCAGAAGAATGGAGGGGTTGAGGTCTTGCTTAAATACAGCCTTTCAAAAGTTGATTTTTATATTTGCTTATTTCCCTATAAGACTTTGGATGATCATGGAATACTCCAAACTGTGTTTCCAAATTCCAGACAAATTGTTCTCTCCGATTTAGGACATTCTTGATTTTCTTGAGTCTTGTGTTCGTTTGTTTTAAACAATGAGAAAAGGATTACTGAGCATTTTTGAAGATTATGAAGAGGAGGTTCCTGTTTTCCTTTGGTTTAAGAAAGGCTTCAGGTTTGGGGAAATGAAGTGGATGAGAGAAAGTGGGGCACTTTTTAAACCAGCTCTCAGTTGGCATTTAAGACAGCAAAACGAGATTGAAAAGTTTTCCTCTTTCTTGAGAAAGAACTCCACGATTAGGTCTTTCCTTCAGCAAATTATCCTCACTCTATGCATTCTACAATGACCAAAGAAGGGAAAACATCATGAAGGAGGCCTCAGCCTTAACTTTGCTCTTTTCATTTTTGTTGAATTTATTGGGGTGACATTGGTTAATAAAATTATATAGGTTTCAGGTGTACAATTCCGCAATACATCATCTGTATATTGTATTGTGTGTTCACCACCCAAAGTCAAGTCAGCTTTAACTTTTAATTTCCTGGTTTTTGTCAGTTTATGTCACAACATTAATTTTATTTCCACAAAAGAGGGAAGATTGCAGGTAATTAATATTACTTTTCTGCACTCCTCCCAGAGGAAGAATACTCCATCATTAACACCCAGTTGTTAAAGCACAGAACAAAAGAAATGTGAGTCTGAGATGGAGAAAGAACTTCATTTTTGTGTCAGTTTACACACAGGATGTGGGGGGTGGGTGCTTTTCCACTGGAAAAGTGTTACTGGAGTTGGTTCCTCAACAGGCACACCTACTTGCTAATTAGATAACATCCGAGCACTGGTAACATCTTTTACAGTTTTGGTGCTACTTCTACAAGTGGGAATATATTGCTTTCTATTCCTCGTTTGCCCATCCTTTATAGACCAAAGGTTGTACACCTAAAAATTGAATTTGATGCCACTTCATCAAGCTCTCAGAAACATTTTCCTCTCGTCTGTGAATTTAGAAAGGCGGAGCAAAGCCACGTGTTGATCCAGCCCAAGGTCCTCAAACATTTGTAAAATGCCTTTAAATGAAAGAGGAGTGTCCTGCTATCCCGCTAAACCCTGCCTGTAATCCGCAGCCTTACAAGGGGACAAAGAAGCTCTGAGGTCCTCCTAATGTAGTTGAAATAAAGATAGGATGATGGCCCTCAAAATAAACATAAAATAATTGTGCACAGGGCTTATGCAAAAAAGCTTTGTTCTTAAATACTGGAAAGGCAGTCACCCTGAAACAATGGGGCAAATTAGCATGCAGCCAGCCCAAGGCTTTTAGATGCACACACACACACACACACACACACACACACACACACACAAGCTCACAGTGACAAATGCTTGGGGCATGCTGGGAGGTCAACACTAAGAGTCCTTCGTGGGAAGGCAGCATGTCAGATTTCAGACACTTTCCCTACAAATGGGTTTTCGCTGCTCAAAGGGGGGGCTTTCTGATCCAGATAATAAAGTCTATTTACATGAAAAGATGCCGCTTTCAATGATATGATTAATTTTGGAAATACCTGGCATCTGAATGAAGCCGAGACTTCAAGAAATGACTGATAATGAGAAAAGATAATTAGACAAATGTCAAGAGTTTTGTTGGTGACTGAGGGGCTGGGCTGGCCTGGCTAGGTTATCCTATACTCATTCCAAGTGGAATTGAAAGGGCTTTGTGGGAAGTTGGGGATGATCAACCTATGGTTACATATAAACTCTCTTTAGCTCAAGTTTCTCTGGGTTTTACTCCATCATGACCAGTGAGCAGCTGATGCTTACCTTCAATGACTTCTCAGTGAATCCCACACAAAGCTGGCTTTGTTTTTCATGAGGCCTGAAAAATGTAAATTTATCTTGTCTTACATGTCATTTGTTTAAAAGTGACCTCTCTGTTCTGAGCCTTTTCAAAAATCTCACTGACTTCTCCTCCCCTCCAAAAAGAGAAAAACAAAAAAGGGAAAAAAGCCAAACACCATTTCATACTCTTCTGAGAGGACTTTGAAGACAAAAGCTAAAGTGGAGGGAATGCAAAATACCTCCCCACATTGTTTTTGAATGCTTTCTTCACTGTGTTTTGTTTTATTTTATTATTATTATTATTTTTGACAGCAGTTTTCTATTGGTGAATTGGAGGATGTCAATGACTGAAGCTTAGTGACTTCCACCAGACAGACTTGATGGAAAGCAGGGCACCCCTAGTGGATGGAGGGAGTATTTCTCCAAAGGAACCTTTTAGAATAAAGAATCTGTAACAGTGGCAAGCGAGAAGGACGTTCTTTCTTTATTTTTTCTGTCTGACAGTACATCTTAATGCCCCCCAAAAGAAATTTATTATAGACTAGACATTTATAGATCTATCACGGTCCATGAGTAATTCTCAGCAACCCTAGTCTCTTCAGCTTACTCGTTCTTCCTCCTCCTGACTGGTGTCTAAAGGAGAAATGTATCTCCCACTATGACACCATCTCCAAGCAAAGGAACTCCTTCAAGAAGAGGGATGTCCTGGCCAGGTGGTTCAGTTGGTTGGAGCATCATTCAGTACACCAAAAAGATTTCAGGCTAGATTCCCAGTCAGGGCATGTACTAGGTTGCATTTTGATCCCCAGTCAGGGCACATCCGGGAAGCAACTGATTGATGTTTCTCTCTCTCTCTCTAAAAATCAATAAAAAATATATCCTTGGTGAGTATTACAGAGGAAAAAGAAGAAGAAGAAGAAGAAGAAGAAGAAGAAGAAGAAGAAGAAGAAGAAGAAGAAGAAGAAGAGTAGGAGGAGGAGGAGGAGGAGGGGGAGGAGGGGGAAGAAGAGGAGGAAGAGGAGGAGAGGAGGAAGAGGAGGAGGAAGAGAAGGAGGAAAAGAAGAAGAAGAGAAGAGATGATCTACAGAAAGAATCTGGTTAGCCATTAGGCTTGGGAATACCAATTTAGGTTTACATCTGATATTGGTTAATGGTTGCTATGGGTTGAATTGTGTCCCTCCAAAAGATATGCTGAAGTCCTAACCCCTAGTACCTCAGAATGCAACTTTATTTGGAAATAGAGTCATTGCAGATGTAATTAATGAAGATAAAGCCATACTGGAATAGAGTGGGCTCTTAATTCAGCAGGACCAGTGTTCCTATAAGAGGACGATGTGAAGACACACAGGATAAACCACCATGTGATGCCAGGGAGACAGATTGGAGTCACAAAGTTGCAAGTCAAGGAATGCCAAGGATTGATGGCCACAGCCAGAGCTAGGAAGAGACAAGGACGGATTCTCCCCTACAGAGTGCAGAGGGACCAAGGCCCTCCTGACATTTCAGTGTTAAACTTCAGGCCTCTGGAGCTGTGAGACAGACAACTGACTTCTGTTTTAAGCCACCCAGTTTGTGGTGCTTATCAGTCTTAGGAAGCTAACACAATGGTTATATAATTTAACATAAGAGGCCTTTAAAGAACTGGAAAGATTACCTTTTTGTGGCAAAAGCATACAATGGAATAAAGACAGCCTCTTCAATAAATGGTGTTGGGAAAATTGGACAGCTACATGCAAAAAAATGAAACTAGACCATCAACTTACACCATACACAAGAATAAACTCAAAATGGGTAAAAGACTTAAATATGACTTGTGAATCCATAAAAATCCTAGAAGAAAATGTAGGCAACAAAATTTAGGACATCATATGCAGCAGAATTTTCACTGATACATCACGTGACCTAAGGCAACAGAAACAAAGGAAAAAATGAACACATGGGATTACATCAAATTAAAAAGCTTCTGCACAGCAAAAGAAACAACCATCAAAATGGAAAGGGAACCCACTGTATGGGAGAGCATAATTATCAATGATACATCAGATAAGGGGTTAATTTCCAAAATATATAGAGTGCTCATACAACTCAACAAAAGGAAGACAAAAAACCCAATTAAAAAATGGGCAGAGGAGCTAAATAGACACCTCTCCAAACAGGACATACAAATGGCCAAGAGACATATGAAGAAATGCTCAACATCACTAATCATTAGAGAGATGCAAATTAAAACAACAATGAGGTATCACTTCACACCTGTCAGAATGGCTGCCATCAACAAATCATCAAACAACAAGTGTTGGTGAGGGTGTGGAGAAAAGGGGACTCTAGTACACTGCTGGTGGGAATGCAGCTTGGTGCAGCCACTATGGAAAACACTATGGTGTTACCTCAAAAAATTAAAAATTAAATTGCCATTTGACCCAGTAATTCCACTTCTAGGAATATACCCTAAGAAACCTGAAACACCAATCAGAAAGAATATATGTACCCCCATGTTCATAGCAGCACTATTTACAATAGCTAAGATCTGGAAACAGCCCAAGTGTCCATCAGTAGATGAATAGATAAAAAAGCTGTGGTACATATACACAATGGAGTACTATGCAGCTGTAAGAAAGAAAGATCTCTTATCCTTTAAGATGACATGGAGGGACCTGGAGAGTATTATCTTAAGTGAAACAAGCCAAGCAGAGAAAGACAAATATCACATGATCTCACTTATTTGTGGAATATAATGAACATAACAGCCTGAGGAACAGGGTAGACCCAGAGACGTGGAAGTAGGGTACAGACTGACAACCCTCAGAAGAGGGGGTGGGAGGAGAGGGAAGAGATAAACCACAGAACTTATATGCATGTACGCATAACCGATGGACATGGACAACAAAGCTGGGGACGGGGTGGGGGGGATGGGGAGGAGGGTGTCAATGGGGAAAAAAGGAGAAACATCTGTAACAAAAATAAATTAATTAAAAAAAAAAAGATTACCTTTTTCCCAGACCTAAACTCTTAGTCTGACCACAATTCCATCACAGTGGGCAGATGTGGGTTTATTAAGACAGCGTCACCTGTCACAAATGGTGAAGGGTGTATAGCTCCCTATTTGCCAGAAACAGAGAATCTGTCTCTAAAAGGCTTGACTAAGTATCAGTATACTCCCAGACTATGTAAAACTGCTTGTCAAGTGTCATGGCGGCCACCCAAAATGAAATGCTCAGCGTATTTAGTGAAATACTATATGCTAAGTACGTCAAGTGCACTGTAACACACTTATTCATCTATACCATGAAACATCATTTACACCAAGACATAAGGGGAGAAACAAACTTAAGTGTCAGCCAGCTTCATTCCTTTGGAGAAAATACATGAAAATATATTCATAGCAAATATGTGAGGTCTTTGACAAAATCTGTTTCTAATAGGGGAATAAAGCTGGAAAGAATGGAAATTAACCCATTGTGTGGACATTTCTATTTAAAATGGAACAATTTCATTATTTCCCTATGATTTTAAAAAGCTATTGACTCCAAATAGTAAAGTATGTTTAGTACTATATTAGTAAATAATACATATAACTTGGTATGAGTTAATTTCCTTCAAATTTTAGAAAACTTGCTTTAGTAATTACATTGCTTAGCAGCAGTTTGCACAAATGACAGAGTATGAACGATAAAAACAGAAAAGGGTTACTACTCTACTGTATATAATTCATTTCTATGACATAGCATAAACATATTTACTGAAGTATGCCATTTCTTTGGTTTTGAGCATTTGTTACTGTTCAAACCATCTATCCTGACAGCTAAACAATTTTAATATATAAAGATGCTTTTGCTTTGGGGAGTAGAAAAATGCACAGTTGGGAGAGGGTCCCACAATCCAAATATGATACGGTTGTGTTGTCCTATTTGCTTTTAATCATTCATAATTCCTGAGATGCTTAACATTTTATGTTTAAATATTATATTGGTACAAAGCTTTCCCCCTGCTTATGCATAATTTCATCTAGAAATTAGTATCTCCCACTTCTAATGCATCAAAAACTAGAAACATCTCCTTCCTTAATGGTGTAGGAATTAGTATAATTTTAGAGCACTCAAGGATATAATTATTTACATGTACTAGAAATATTAACTAGAACTATCTGATCAAGGTATGGAGAAAAGGAAAACATTCCCTGACGTTATAAATAGCTAGCTAGCTAGGTTAAATGTTCCTTAAAAAGAAATAATTAGACTATGTGGACATTCCAGATTCTAGAGAAACATATTCCTGGAATCCTTTGAAAATTACATATGTTTCTGTATTTTCAAAATAGTGCAAAATACTTGAAGATTGTTTACTTTATTTTCTGCTAAAGTTAATATGTATGTGTATATGGCTTTGGTGTTGTTGGAAGCGATAGGAAGAAATAAATGAAGTGTTAATCTAATAAATGTGTTGCCAGTTGTGCTAAAACTGAATGCAACACATATATGTCAATTGCATGTGTATACAGTTGTAATATTTTCATCGTTATTATGAAGTGTGCTTAGTTTTATAAATGCATCTGCTCCTTCTGATGATTCCTGCGCTCGGCTTAAATGCAAGTTATCATTTTTCTTCTTTTGTTTATAAAGGTACAGTTTATATTTCTTCTGTGATTGATTATATTCCTGGAAAGTCTTGGGATTAACAATATAGTATATTTTTTTATTGAATTATTCACACACAAATGGCAGGGCCCAAAGGGGATTCTGGGTTTACAGGATTTTTCTAATACATGTGTTCTCTTCTGTATGAAAGCTGCTAATTAGTGCTTTTGAACAGCTCACCGCCGAATTGTTGGAAGGCATCATATCAGGGGCTAATATAAAACTGTTTATGTGGAAGGATATATAAAATAAGAAGGTGTTAAACCCAACACAAATTGAGTGGCAGGGGGTACCCGCCGGTGCTAATTTTATGTTTGTTTGGTCTCATTTAAAGTTCAGATGCCTGTGTTGTAAGCGTGATCGGGAACACACTGTACATACAGATGGACTGAAATGTGTCAATTTAGGAGCTGCAATTGTTTGGCAAAGAAGTCAATGGGTAGTTTTTTCAGGAAATAGCTATTCCTAAACACTCGCTTTTATTTTTAACAGAAGCACATATGGGGACTTAAAAATATATATGCTTTTATATATGATGGTTATGGCAGACATGCTAAAATTCCAATTCCTGTTAAGCATATTCAGTGAGCCTTTTATAGTATTTTACTATGCTTGTATAAAAGGGCAATAATCCATTAATAGAATTTTGCATTTCTCAAGAGAGTTTCACTCCTGCAATTCAACATACATGTGTTTAAATTATCCAAGAGTTTTGATATCGGATTCTATTCTCACTATTACGAATGAATCACACGAGAGGGCACCTGAAGAGGTCACGCATTTCCATCCATTCCTCCCAGCTTCCACACGGACCAGTTAAAGAACTTTCTATTCTTAATTCCTTCCGAGGAAATTTGCCATTCTCTCTCATCATCCCCACCAAAGTTTAGGGATTAGTTTTAGGGATGACTACTCCATCATTATTGCACAGATGGTCCCCCCACTTACAACGGTTCTATTTATGATTTTTCAGCTTTAAGGACATGTAAACATGATATGCATTTAGTAGAAACCATACTTTAGATTTTGAATTTCGACCTTTTCCCCGCTGGCTAATATGCGGTATGATACTCTCTCGTGATGCTGGGCAGCCCCAGGGAGCCACCCAGTCACTAGGGTAAACAACCACATTCTACTGTGTAGTATGAAATTCATTGCAACTCACAACATTGTCAATTTACGATTGGTTTATTGGGTAGTAATCGCATCGTACGTCAAGGAGCATCTGTGGTCCCCTGGCCAGACCATCTCACCTCAAGGGAAGCACAGAGGGACCACTGGACAACATTTTTGCTAAATATCATCCTTCATTGCATCAAAGCATCTGAGTTTCCAATATGCTTTCTGTCTAGTTTTTTCCTACCATAATGTCTTCTACTACTCTCTCCATAAGTTCTCAATGTTAGAAAGGTTTTTGTTGATTTGATTTTGTTTAATTTTTAGTTTCTTTAAAAAAAAAACTTTACTGTTCTTTTGGATGCGAATACTTGGGAATTCTATGATGCTGGATATGGAAAATGATATATTTCTCATAGACATTCAACTAAATTTGGGAATGTCATATGGCAGCTACAAGCTAAATCTTAAAAACAATAATAAATAATTGATAAACTTGTAGCAAATTTGATTAAGCAAAAAAAGAGTAATTATAAATTACCAATATCAGGAATTAAAAAGAAGACATCATTACAGGTTCTTCAGGTATCCAAAACAATATAGAAAACATTGAACTACTTTATGATAAGAATGAAAAATCAGATTAAATGAATCACTAAAAATGTACAACATACCCAACCCGACACAAGATAAAATAGAAAATATAACTAGTCCTAGGATCCCATCCAGAATAATCATGTTACATTTATCTGTCACGTTTCTTTAAGGCTCTTCTTGACTCTGACAATTTTTCTGACATTCCTTGTTTTTCATGACCTTGAAAGTTTGAGGAGTATTGGTGAAGTGTTTTGTGGACTACTTCTGTATCGGAATTTGACTGATATTTTTCTCATGATTAGACTGGGATTATGGCTTTTGGGAAGAAAGACCACAGAGGTAAAGTGCCATTTCAATCACATATCAAGGGCACATACTATCAACACAATTTAACACTGTTGATTTGACTTTGATCGCCTGTCTGAGGTAATGTTTGTCAGATTTCTCCACTCATTGTAGAGTTACAACCCTTTTATGTTGTACTTTTTGGATGAAAGTAACCATGGGTAGCCCACACTAAAGGAGTGGGAATCTATGATTGCCTTGTTGAGCACTGGGTACCTACATAAACTATTTTTAACTCTTATGCATGGGTGATTTGTCTTTTTTTCTCATATGAATACAATGAGATATTGATATCAGCATGGGCTCCTGGGTATTTATTTTATACTTCGTGTATTAATCCAATACTAGTTTATTTTCTCTTTTGCCCTATTTGTCCCGGCTCAGGCTGTTGGCA
The DNA here is from genome assembly GCA_030848825.1 of Tadarida brasiliensis. Classification (NCBI taxonomy): domain Eukaryota; kingdom Metazoa; phylum Chordata; class Mammalia; order Chiroptera; family Molossidae; genus Tadarida; species Tadarida brasiliensis. The sequence goes on along the minus strand of CM061270.1, from coordinate 32,144,999 downwards.
ACTATTTCAATTGGCTTTGGTGTCTCTTTGACAAACTCATTAATGTAGACTTTTTTTGAAGCACTTCCTTATTTCCTGGCACTCTAAGTACTTCCAGGCTCATCGTGTATATTTCTCACTCCATTCCTAGAATTGGGCATTTCTCCTGGTTCCTTTCATTTTATTTTTATATACTGTGAATAAAAAACAAAATAACATTTCAACAGAATACATTTCCCAATATCTAGGAGGAAATGTACCAAAAAGAATTTCAATATTTCTATATAAAAAGCTCAGAACATTATTGAGAGATATTAAAGAGATAAATAAATAAAGGAACAGAGTATGTTCACACATTTAAAGATCCAATATCGTAAATATGTTAATTTCCTCCAAATTGATTTATAGATTCAATTCAATCCCAATCAAAATCTCATAAGAACTGTTGCAGAAATTGACAAGCTGATTCTAAAATTTATAGTAAAAACAAAGGGACAAAAATAATCAAGATCATCTTGAGAAGAATTTAATATAAAGCTAAAGTAAGTAAGATAGTGCAGTCTTAGCTAAAGGATAAACAAAGAATAAACAGTCCCCAAAAAGAACCGCACATACACATATATATGGTCAATTCCTTCTCCAACCTTTTAATAGAAAAAATTTCAAACATAAAGCAGAATTGAAAGAATTTTACAGTGAATACTTATACTCACCACTTAGATTCTACCATTATCATTTAACAATGCTTTCTTATTACATGCTTATTCATTTATTCAACCATCACATTTTTTTGGTTGCATTTCAAAGTAAATTACAGGTGTTACTACACTTCTAAAAATGTCAACATAAAATAAAATTAGCTAGAGTTCAATATTTCTTTACAGTTCTTCACTTCTGATGAAAAATTTATATACAATGAAATGAAGAATTAATTCTACAATTGCTGAAATTTGGCAAATGCATACACCTATATAACACAAGCCTCTATCAAGTTATAGAATAGTTCCATTATACCAGAAAGTTTCATCATGCCCATTCTCAGCCAAGGCTTTTCCCATTCCTCAGAGACAACAATACAGACTTTTTACTATAGATTTTTGCATGTTCATATAATTAGAATCATACAGTATGTTCTATTCGCGTGTCTACCTTCTTTGACACAGCATGACGTCTTTAAGATTTATTTATATTGTTGCTTGTATTGAGAGTTTATGCATTTTTATTGATGAGTAGCATTCCCTTGTATGAGTAAATCACAGTTTGTTTATTCATTCTTCTATTAATGAACACATGGGCATTTTCAAGTTTTGGGCTGTTATGAATCAAACTCCTATGAACATTATTTTATAAGTCCTTTGTGACAATATGATTTAATTTCTCTTTCATAAATATCTAGGATTGGAATTGAAGTGTCACAGGGTAGGCACACATGTATAGTTTTATAAGCAACTGCCAGAACTTTTTCCGAAGTGGCTGTATCACATTACACACGGCCCCAGTACCCAGCCCAGGATGTAGAGGAGGCAAAAAGAAAGTGCAGGGAATACCCTGCCATGTCTGTTCTTGAGTCCCAAGCCCTCTTGCCAGTTTGTCTTCTTTTCTCCACCTTGCAAAATTTGTTTATGTTTTATGTAGAACATTCAGGAATTTTAGCTATACTTACTGGGAAGAATAGGGGAAAATGTGTTCATTTCATTTATAAGCAGAAATGTATTGCTATTTTCATTTTATTTTATCTTGGGCATGCTGATAATGACTAGAGGCAGGCCTGTCCAGTGAGCCTCTGATGCTCTTGATTTATTGCAGGTGGAGGTGCGACAGAGCTTGCCATGGGTTTGAAGACAGCAGACACAGCAGTCAGAGTTTATGACTACAAGGAATTGTCTAATCTCTGTCTCATGGGAAGACGCTTTGAAAGGAAAGGGCTCAGATCAGTACTGAGGAATGCCAGATGAAAGGAAGGGCACATTTGTAGGTTGCAGCATGGGTAGCTTAGAACCACGATAGAGGAACAAATTGGATGGACATCTGTAAGCAGTTCCTGAGGCGTTCGAGGCGTAGCTGTCATGTTTTCTGAAACCATAAGGGTAGAAGCAAGAAGACATGGGTGGCTGCAAAGTAATTGCCCTTAGTTGTTGAGATGTGATGTAGGAAAACCAGATGAGTACTCCCCATATCCCCATCTCCTCTGGTCTGCCCTTGTCTTCAGTAGTCAGTCACATCTTCAGCTGGAGAGGGACCTGAGGTCCACAGGGAAAGCACTGAGGATAGGAGTCAGCGAGATGTAATTGGGGCAGGTGCAGTTCTTAGGGAGAAAGCTGACATTGATCTTTGGTCAGCCTTGAGCAAAGCAATGAAAAGTTGGGAGGAGACATGTAAGACAAGGGAACAAAAGGAATTATATTTTAGTAATTAATGATAAGGGTATTTTTTACAATGGGATAGCAAAACGGAGGGTGATAATTTTAAAGTTTGCAAGATGAATAGAAAAGAGAAAACGAAAGGAAATAAGACAAATAAAAGAATTAAAACTTTCAGTAATCACAGTGCAGAAAAACATTAACATTAGCATAGAAAAATATCTTTTAAAATAATTTCATATTACTTTCTGTCTATATACTCACAAATTACTTGTCATTTTCTCTCTAATGGAGCATCTTATTGGTGTTCCTATTTTGATCCTTTGTAGTAGTGTGTGCTGGTTTTAGGGTAATGCATATTCAATATAAAGTCATTTGTCAATTAGGATATAGGAAAATATATATATATTTAATGTTCAAATCTTTTCAATTTTTGATTTTATATACATGTCAAAAATCTCTCTTCTCTGTGGATTCCACTGAAAAAGTATTGAAAGTAATGGTTGCCTCAACCAGTGAATGAGTCTTTTCAGGGTTACTTTTATTTCTATTTCACTTTGAAAACCAAATACCTTTATATGATATTGCATATAAATCTGTTGATGTGCTATTTGAGATATTTAATCATGACTCACTAGGGCATCTCAACAATGTGGTTGGACATGATACCAGGCAGCTGTCACTTAAGTGTGGTGTGTTACTTCACTTCTCACGTTGACCCCAGAGACCCCCCGGAGATTAGGTGGTATGCTGAGTTGGAAGGGATGGGTGTCCTGTAATGGTGCAGAATAAACATGGCAATGTGCCCAGGAGAATCAATCTTACGCGAGCATCTGAGAGAAAAATCGGAGGGAGTAAGAGTGGTTTTGTATATACAGAAAAAGTGAGCAGAATTCCATTTTCCATATTTGACAATTGGAATTCTTCACAAAAGCACAGGAAATAACTGCAAAATTTAGTACTTTGGCATTATCCACTCATTACTATTAATGCGACAGACCCATAAAGTGAGCTAAGGGTGACTTTGGGGAGGACATAGAACTAATGACACAGGTCCAGTGGGCAGGTGCTCTTTCTCCTGATACAACCAGCTTCAAGGGCGATTTCTGGGTGGGTCCCAGGATGTTTGCATGGCTAGGATTTTGGAATATATAAATTTTTTCCCTGGGATCTAGTTTATTTAAATTTGACTATACACATACAAAATGTTTTCCACATATTTGTTCAAGTTTCTAGTATAATTTTAGTCAAATATCTGTTTACAAACACATTACTATTCTTAGTTCTATTTCCCTCTACAGTGAGTTCCTTAGTCATATAAAGAACTGGTAATTCTAGAATTTGGTATTTACATGCTATTCATTTGCCTTTTAAAAGTTAAATAATATAAACATACTTGGAGCATAAACTTCCACACAGCTACTGAAGAAAAATGTTCAATTAGCAAAATAGTGAGAAAAATGCAAAACCCTTGGAAACCATGGAGGTTGTGGACAGTAGTACATTCCTGCCTGATGATCTTACTGATAAACTTGAAGAGGCTGATAAAGTTCAGTGAATAACAACTTGAGAAACTGTAGTCAAGTTAAATAGCAGTAAATCTAAAAAGTACGGGATGTGTTTAGATGATAGTCCATATTTTTATTGTTGTGGTGGTAAATTGGTCTGCACTTTGGTATTGCCTAAGAAACTTGTGAGCAAAAGCTACAAAACATTGAACCTATAGATCAATTTTGGGAGAATTAATACCTTAGCATTATCAAGTCTTCCAATATATTAACCTATCTTTCCACTTAGGTTTTCTTTGATTTTTTAAATTAGTGTTTTATAGATTTTAGCATATAGATTCTGAATATATTTTGTTGGATTTCATTTTTTGGAGCTATTGTAATAGGTACTGTTTTTGGAAAAGTTATATTTTAATTGTTCAATGCTAGGATATAGAAATACAATGTATTTATTTTTATTTTTTCTTATTTTTTCAAATGACAGTTTACATTTAATATTATTTTGTATTAGTTTCTTGTGTACAGCATAGTGGTTAGACAATAATAACTTCACAAAGTGGTCCTCCCGATATTTCAAATATCCTCTTGGCACTGTCCATAGTTATCACACTGTTATCAACTATATTCCCTATGCTGTGCTTTACATCCTGTGACTATTCCGTGACTACCAGAAATACAATTTATTTTTGTTTATTGACCTATTATCTTGCAACTTTGTTAAACTCATTTATTATTTCTAGGAACTTTTTAATAGATTATTTGGAATTTTCCATGGCTAGAAGCATGTTATCTGTGAATAGAGTTTTATTTCTTTTTTCTCCAATCTGCATAAATTTATTCTTTTTCTTGCCTTTTGCAAAGACTAGGACTTCTAGTATGATGCTGAACAGCCGTGTTGAGAAAGGGCATTTTTGTCTTTTGAAAAATCTCATGGAAAAAGCAACTAGTCTTTCACCATTCTGAGATTCCAATTACTCACATATAGGGTGGCCCAAAGATATGTATACAGGTGTCTGTAGATCCTACTATGTTCTGAAAATGAAATGTATTTTGATAAACAGTGGCTTTATAATTATTCAAAGCTGTGTATACATTTTTTGGGGATATCCTATATTAGGCTACTTGATATTGTCCCACAGCTCTTTGGATATTCTATTCTATAATTTTAACATATTGTTTTTCTTTGTGTTTCAGTTGGATAACTTCTATTGATCTAGATCACTGATTCTTTCTTTGGCTATGTCAAATCTCCCTGAAGACTCTGTTGAAAGCATTTTTTTTCATCTCTATTATTAGATTTTTGTTAATAGCATTTCCATTGGATTCTTTTTAGTTTCCTTCTGTATTAAAATTATATATCTGAATTTTCATGTTGTCTGTCTTTTCCAATAGAGACTTTAATATAGTAATTATGGTCATTTTAAATTCTGTTTTTTTTTAAAAATAATATCTGTTCTATATTTGAATATGGTTCTGGTAATTGTGTTGTTTCTTGAAAGTTGGTTGCTTTTCATTAACCTCATAATTTTTTATTGAAAGCTGGACATCACATGTAGAATACTAAAGACTGAAGTAAATAGTTTTATGCAGGGAAATGGGCACCTTTTACTTTAGATAGGCTCCAAGTGGCTCCACACTCTCTTACTAGCCTACACACATTGTCCACAAATTTGTTAACAACTCTAGCTGATCCTTCCTTACCTGTGTCTGGTTGTGTCTGCCTGAGGTGAGCAGGTGCTCACATCCTCCCACTCCCTGCAGCCACATGTCTCTCTTTAGATCTCAGACTTGTTAGTTCTACAACTACAGCTCTCTGATGGCGTCAAGAAAAGTTGTGAGCTTGCAACTTCTCTGGCTTTTTAAAAATTTTGCAATAGAGAAAGGGATGCTCTTTCCAGGTCTCTGCATCCTTGAGCAGTGGTTTATGTATTTTTAATAATTATTTTGAAGAGCTAATAAAATTACATGGTTCAAAAATAGGTAATACTGTTACCAGGTTTGAAAAGTCAACTTTTTAAATGAGAATCTCACTTTCACTCATTCTTCACCAATCTCATTCTCTTTCTCTCCTTTTTGTTTGTGTTCTTTATTTAAATCCCAAATCCAGCAAATACATGTGGATATACTAAGTCTCTCTCTCTTTCTCACACACACAAAAAATATCCCCCTTGCTATTCTCCCCCGAAAAGATCTTTTCTAATAGGCATATAGAGACCTTCTTTATTATTTTCACAGCTGTATGATATTATTTGTTGGTGTACCATACTTTATTCAACAGTTGTCTATTGCTGAACATTTAGGTTGTTTCTAATCTTTTGTTATTATAAATAATACCACAGTGGACAATCTTGTAGATACACATTTTTCTTACATGTATAGATTTATCTGTAAATCCCCATAAAGGAGATTGTTAAAATAATGCATCCATATTTTACATGTTATTGTCTGATTCTTCACACTTTCTTTATCAACAATATCTTTTCCATTGTTGTAGTGGAATTTCAAGTGAGAGTTAAGTTAGACATATGTGCTTACTCTACTACTTTCCCCAGTTCTTCCCATTTATGCTTCAGTCAATTCCACCCTAGTCTCTGCCCCAACTACTTCATTGAAGCTGCTAGTATTAAAGTCAATAATTATCTCCATGTAGTTAAATCCATGGTTATCTTTACAGAAAGCATTTTGTTTGACTTCTTAGCAGCTACATCTTTTCTTGAATTTTATGACCCCACAATACTTTAATTTGGCTTCCACTTATTTGACTATTTTCATTTGCCTCTGCCACTTGCTCCCATGCACCCCAATCTCTCACCATTTAGAACCTCTGTTTCTACTTCTGATGCTGATGCGTTTATAAATAGGAAGAAGATACATGAGGGAAATGCCATATTCTTTTGTAGGATTTAAGATTAGGGAAGACTTCCACATCATTTCCAAACTAGTAGCAAGCTTCACAGAGGTCCTTATATCCGCAAAACAGAGAGGCGATAGAGACAGGTACAACGTTTCTGATCAGACAGCGTAAGACAGCCTCCCGGGGTTCTCAGACGTTCAGTGCTGGGCAAGAAATTGCGGAAAGAAACCGCCAAACGTGAGTCATGCTCCCAGGAGGGGTGTTGAAGCAGCTGAAACAAACAAACAAAAAAACCACATTAATAATTGATTTGCCAAAATCATATGGAACATAAATATGTTTTAGCTAAAAAAGAATATAAAGATCAGAGAGGTTGTATTTTGGCCAAAGCAATGTCATGGATGTCAGATCCGGGAATAGAACCTGGTTCCCCTGATTCTTGCATACATTTTACTTCCTCCACTTCAATATCTCATTTAGTTCCAGTGGCAGAGCAGAATCTGGGACCAGCCCAAAGAGTTAAATATTGTAGCAGTCAGTTTTATCTTAAACATTTGTATGAGATTTTAATTTTATATCATATATGATGCGGGTGTTTTTAAATTATATTTATTTGATTTAAATACATTCAGTTGTAATAATTTAAATTATATTTCTGATCTTTAAAAAAATTTCACTTTGAGTTGTATAGCACTGAATTAATCTCCCCTTTCATATTTAATATTTATGATTTTTCTTCTAATATTTGCTTGTTCATATAATTTAATCATATTGTAGATGCATATTTCTTATTCATTTAGGAGCACTTTGTTTTGTACTGAGGACAAATCTCATTCACAAACATAATTTTTCAAGAAACATAACTATTTATTTAAAAGAACACTTAATTGAGGTATGATTGACATGTTAAAAGTTGTATATGGTTAATGTATACAAATTTGTGAGTTTGGAGATATACATTGTGAAACCATCATCACCATCAAGGCCATAAACGTATGTATTGCCTCCCAAAGATTCATCCTGCTACCTTTATCATCAATATCTTCACCATCATCGCCGTCGTCGTCATCATCATCATTGTTGTCATCCTTATCTTTGTGATAAGAACACTTAACATGAAATTTACCCTCTTGGCAAATTTTAGGTATGCAATAGAGTATTGCTAGCTTTAGGCACTATGCTTTAGAGTAGGTCTCCAGAACTTACCTTGCATAACTGAAACTTTGTACCTTTGACCATAACTTATCTTTCCCCTCCTCCCTCCAGTCCCAGGCAACCACCATTCTACTCTCTGCTTCTACGAGTTTGACTAATATGTGAAACCATACAGTATTTGTGTTTCTGTGTCTGGCTTATGTCACTTAGCATAATGTACTCCAGGTCCATCAATATTGTCTCAAATGACAGGATTTCCTTATTTTTTTAAAGGCTGAATAGTAATATCCTATAGTATGTACATATCACATTTTCTTTACCCATTCATCCATCTATGGAAATTTAGATTTTTACCCACATCTTGGCTATTATACATAATGCTTCAATGAACATGGAACTGCAGTTTTGTTTTGTTTTTGTTTTTTGAGATCCTGATTTCAATTCCTTTTGACAAATACCCAGAAGGGGCATTGCTGGATCCTACGCTAGTTACATTTTTAATTTTTTGAGAAACCTTCATTCTGTTTTCATAGTGACAATTTACATTTCCACTAACAGTGTATCAGGGTCCCCTTTGCTCCACATTCTCACCAACACTTGTTATCTTTTGTATTTGTAAATGATAGCTATCCTAACAGGTGTGAAGTGCCGTCTCATTGTGGTTTTGACTTGCATTTCCAGGACGATGGGTGATGTTGAGCCCCTTTCCACCGATCTCTTGGACATTTGCATGTCTTCTTTGGAGAAATGTCTGTTCAGGTTCTTTGCCCACTTTTAATTCAGTTATTTGTTTTTTGTTACCGAGTTGTATGCTTTCTCTCTATATTTTGGATACTAGCCCCTATCAGATAGATGGTTTGCAAATATTTTCTCCCATTCTGTAGATTGCCTTTCATTTTGTTGGTAAAACATAACTTTCTAAATCGTGAACTTAATTTATATTATAAATTTTTATTTCTGTGGGTGCTGGAAACTAAACTATGAACAATTCATGGTTTCTCCCCCAGACATGAAAAATAAGTTTTATTGGACACCAGAGATGGCAAGCTTTTAGCCAATGAGCAAGATTTGACTTGCTGAAGTACTGCTGATTGACAAGTACAGGGTTAAAAAAATACTGGAGTCAACATCTAAAAATTAAAAGCTTTACATTAAAAAAATGTACATGTGCAGTTTGTGTAGAGAAGTCAAAACATCCGTCCACACTGGGCCTACATTCTTACGTGGCAGCGGGTACCTGGAACGGAGGGGCAGCTGCCCTCTCACAGGTGCGTGTCTGTTTCCCACATCAACAGGGTTCCCCCGTGTTTCTTAAAAATTATGGTGTACATGTGTGTGTGAGTGTGTATATACGTTTAGTTACCATGTATTTGCATATAAACGTATTTATGCATATATAATATATATATATATGTTTATATGTTCATGGAAAGAATTTCTGTCAGGATAATCACAGCCAACCACTGTGATTGTGCCCTGCTTCCTATTACTGCACACGGGCATACTTCACTAATTCATGCCGACCAGCTAGTCCCTGCAATCATTCAAGTTTTCAAACTCCTTTCTAGATATGATGGAAACTATGTTAATGATAAATAACCTGTTTAAAACTGGATACTTTGAGTATTGGTCACCTGGACACTGTTAATACGTGATTCTTATATCAGACATCGATTATCTAGGCTTATATTCACAGGGATCTTTTTCTATTGCCCGATACAGTGTATAATTGGCTGCTTTATTTTATCCATTGATCTTTCATGGAATAGTCACATGGAATACAGCTTCTACTCGTACTCTTGGTTCACTGTGCGCATCACAGTGGCTGAGCTTAAACTAGGATCTTTGCCCCGCCCCAACTCTTGTGAAGTGATGTACATATATGTAGCCTATATTTTTAATCTAGAGCTATGTTTTGAAATCTATATCAACTTGTTGGTTGATAAATGAACAGTTTGGAGCTCAGAGTTTTTTCCTTGGATATGTAATATTTAGTCCCTAGAAATCTTTTGTGCTACACAAGTAAAGAAGTCACAAAAAGCAAAGGTGACAGCTGAAAGGAAGGTGGGAATTGTATGATCAGAGAGGCTGAGGTTGGAGAAAAAAATATACATATAAATACATTATACACATACATAAAGCTATGAGGAATGTTATTGGACTGGAGGTCACAATGAACATCTCTCTACGCCTCTGAGTTATGACCTACTGAGGAATAGACCCAAAGAGCTAGATATGCAAATGGGATGACAATTATGAAAAACCTAATTGAAATTGCATGGAAATCCTATAAATTATTGTAGTCAGAACACTGAATTACTTAAGTGGAAATGGTTATGAGGTTTCAGCCAATTTCATTCACAGTAAATTTAAATAACGGTATTTATAATTATTATGAAAATTCTGTTTTTGTGCATCCAAGGCTAGATAAGAGAAAACAAATACTTTCCACACAGGCAGAACCTCTCTTTCTCCGCCTGGGGAGGACACTTTGTAGTTAGTGTTTGCAATAGTATGTATTTAACATTCTTGGACTGCTTTGTTTTCCCGTTTTGTTTTGTTTTTGTTCCTCTTTCATTTTTCACCATCTCTTGTCCTGGTGTGGACTTATTATATAGCATGTTGGAACTGTTTCTACAGAGGGAAAAGCTAATAAAACTCTGCTTTATAAAGAGTCTGTAACAAAATGTGTTTACAAATTGCTTACTTTGAGATGGACAGGTGAAAGGCACTATATAAGTGTCAAGTATTATTATCTGTCTAAATCTAGCTGAGTGAACAAATCTTTTTAATGCCCATTTTAATGACTCAGTTGTTCCATATGGTGAACTTCAAATGCATAAAACAATCCAGAGTTAGTACATTCCCTGGAGAGAACCAGATTGTCCAGGTGTGCCATATTTTAAATTCGGGGTAGAATTAAGAGGCACGGCTTTTCAAAATTCAGGCTCGAACAGCAACCCAGACCAAATAATTTCTCTCTTTATTGTTTCAGACAACAGAGGGTCCTTTCATCAATGAAACAAAACCATGTATTATCTACTAAAAAGCAGGTACTAATTATGTTATGGTATTCGGGTCTCTATGGATTTCGATAAGAGGAAGTCTCCCAGAGCTAAGCTACTGAGATTGAGTTATTTGTGTAAATTTGATTAGGTTTGGTAAAGACTCAGTTTGAGCTTGTTTCTGGGCAAAGTTGATTCCTTGAGGATGATGTTCCTCAGAGAGGTCTTTGCTGGTACCTTCTAGGTCTTGATGCATTTTGTTCAGTATGGTTCAAAATTCGTCATGGTTTTTAGCTTGGCAGAGGGAATAACTAGACAGAAGCAAGGAGGTCTGTCAACCTTAGAAAATCATGATACATTCATGAAATAGATTTGGTTTTAAGAATAAAAGTGATTTTTACAGTGCCAGGTTGTTTTTCTCCTCTTGCTTTGTATTGATTACTGAAGTGGATCCCTCTATTTTGATTGATGTAACACTACTCTTGCAAAGTAACACAGGTGTGTGTAAGGCACGCTGGGAAAGCTAGTTAGTCCTGTGGAATGAGGGACTGGGAGACAAAAGTCTGAGTGAGAGAGCTGAACCAAGATGCTTGCGTCTGGGGTGCTGGTGGAAGGGTCTGATTAGCTCAGTGAATTTTATGTCTTGACTGATTCAGTAGTTAAAGAATAGTCATAATGAGGTCGCAATGAACCACGGCGACTCCAGACCATGTGCACAGACCATATTCTCCACCCCAGTCAACAAATGAGTGCTTTGAGTAGACAAAAGACCAAGGAAGAGAGCTTGGGCCTTGAACTTTGATTCAAGGGCTCTAATGTCTTATTGGTATTCAGCAGCAGGGGAAAAAAAAAGGTTTTTGAGTTCCCTTATAATAACTACTTATTTGTGTACAGTTTACAAAGATTAAGGCATCTTAAACCCAAAGTAATGCTTTAGCCACCATCTGCACTGCCTATGTTGTAAGTCTTCCTAAGAAGACCTTAAATGATATCTGATCCCAAATTCAGAAAAGTATTGGGTGTCAATCAAAAGATAACTCTTGGAATAACGATAATTATGATGATGGTGATGATAATGACAATAATTGCTGAAATGTATTGAGCACCTATGATGGGAAAGGCATTAGCTTAATTAACTTGCCCTTAACTGCAGTGAACTCATTTGATTTGTACTGCACCCCAATGAAGCTTGTACCCCATTTCATAGGTGAGGACCCTGAGCACAGAAAGTTTAAACCATGTTGTCCAGCTAACAGGTGTTGGGTTCGGAATTCAAACCAGCAAGTATGACTCCAGAATCCATTCCATGGGCCCCTGAACCACTCCTTATACTGGAGTTTTCCAAGAGAGATGGATTCTTAGAATCGATGGGCTTATTGACAGAGGAGGTTTTTCTAGCATAACTTCAAAATAAAATAAGGGTCACGGGACAGGGGAAATTACCAAAGGTGATGACACAAGTCCTATTAACTCATTTGTTACAGAAGGGGATGGGAGGACTCCTTCGTCCTAAGAGCTCCACCTGAACAATGCCGCTTTCAGTCCAAATTATTGCTGAATGAAGGGGAGGGGCAGAATGGCTAGGTGATCAAAGGCCTTTCAGAGGAGGATGTGAAATGGCAGCTCCAGGCTCTTCCCTGTCTCCAGAAGTTCACTGCACTGCCTTTAATAATTGCTTCCCATTATTGCCTGACTGTCCTTTCCAAATAAATCCACCTGATCGGGATGGATTTGGTGTGGGAATATCTGTTCCAGCCTATTAGGCAGCACCTTCCTTGAGATTTCCCTGTCCACATTTATTAAGGCGATTGGGTGATAATTCAGACTGGGTTCTGGTTCTCCTCCTGGTTTCAGAATTACAATAATGAGTGCTGATCTTAGGTCTGAAAGTCAGCGCTTTGTTTTCACATCATCCTCATTCCTTTTCAGCTGCAGAGGCAGAAGCACCTTGCTTTGGAGTGTAAAATCAGAGCATCAAACACCGGGGCTCTGGGTGCATTTCCCAGGGTGGGAGATTTTAGGGGCAGGTTTTCTTTTTCTTCTTTTTTTTTAATCCTCACTCGAGAATATTTTTCTATTTATCTTCAGATAGAATGGGAGGGAGAGAGAGAGAGAAACATCGATATGAGAGGGATACAGTGACTGGTTGCCTCCTGCATGACCCCAACCAGGGCCGGGGACTACCCGCAACCGAGGTACGTGCCCTTGACTCGTACCCACGACTCATTGGTCCTCGGGCTGACATTGTACTGCTGAGCCAAACCGGCCAGGGCATCTTTTTCTTTTTTTTAATGTTGCTCTCTGAAAGTGACTGCATTTCTAGCTATACTGGCAACTTCTGTCATTCTCAAGTAGACCTTTTAAAAATAAACCACCAGAATCTAAGGAGGGCAACCTGTGACTTTCTTTGGGATACTATAGAATAAAAGCTCTCTTCCTTCTGGGGAATTGAATCTTCACAGTGCCGAGAGCCTGCGGGTAGCAGAGAGCTTTGCGGGTCTCCTCAAGTTCTGAACTCGCCACCAATGCACAGCCCAGCCTGCCGAAGAGCAGTGGTTGCGTTCTAGGACCCTCTACCCACCTTATTATTGATAGCATTAATATTAAGCTCTTAATATGCGCTGGGCACTATTCGAAGCACTTTATCTGCAGTAGTTAGTCAGTATTCGCAACAGCCCATATGTAGGTATTATTATTGACCATCCCTATTTGGCAGGGATGGAAATCAGGAATTAAAGGGACTAAGTACTTACCCAAGGCCATGTAGCAAGGGAGCTGGGACTCAGCCACAGACCCACTGGGCTCAGTGTTAGTGTCTGTGCTGTACTCACTCTCCTCTTCCACCTTCTAATCCTGAACGGTCACAGGACTCCGTGGTTGTTAGTAGAACGTCACCAGCATAGAAGACAAAGAAAGCAGAAAAAGACCGAGATAGAGCAGAAAAGAGCAATAAGATGGGTTGTGGCCAGGGCGATATGGGAGAGACTTCTGGGCTGTAGGAGACAATGCAGCCATGCTGGCCGTGTGATTATGCTTGAAGAAGAGAAATGATAAAACATAACATCTTCTGAGGCAGCAGCACAGGCACCCAGCTTTGTAGTAATCAAAGGCTGGGATTTTCTACCCATCTCAATCTCCACAAACTCTCATTCCCATTTTACTGGCGGACAAATTGGGCCGAAGCAATTTCTTACCCAAGGTTGCCAAGTTGGGAATTGTCAAGGCGGTTACATCAGCCCGAGTCAGGGTGGTTGCACATGAAGGAAGAAAATGAAGTCTGATCGGCACATACTTCCAGAAATCCTTTTGGAAATTGTTTCTATATAGATGGGAACAACTCTGTGTTTCTTTCTCTGTTGCTGTGTCTTTTGTCTCCCTCTCTCTCTTACACACACACACACACACACACACACACACACACACACACAGCCCTAGTGCAGTTCAAAAGGAAAAGCCTAAACAATGAGACTTTTAAGGAGGAAAACAGTACAGCACTGTGGCATTACTTCTTAACTTCTATCATTTATATCTAGAAAAGTGAGGGGCTTAGTTAGTATGTTCTCCTAGGAGTTAGAATTTTGGTGATTTGCTTGTAACTTCGATCATGGAATTCTACTTTTTGATTCCTTAAATATGTTAGAATTATCAGTTATATGTACCTAATCCTACATAATGTAAAAGTCATACTTAATTAAATTAATGTAAGTGAAAAGACTTCAGCTTAACTTGTGCATTTTCTCTAACTAAATATCAGCTTACACTAAAAATTTTATTAATCACAGTAATGAGAATTTTTATATTAAATATATATATTACATTTAGTTTAAACGTTAATAGTCTACATTATTTTAATAAATTGCGCTCAGGGAGTATATCTGGAATAAGTCTCTCATGCAGATTTTATTGGTTGCTGCATAGTTAATAGACACTAATGTGATCAGAGCCGGGATGTGATCATAAGATCAGTAGTTAAAATGATTGAAATATAAATTAGGAGCTGGAATAATTGTTTGTTAGAAGCTCAGATAATAACTGTTTGGTAATACTCGGAGGGTCGAAGAAATAAAACATTCAAATGTGCAGCAGTAGCAGGAGAGAGAAACACTTTGAGGCAGACAAAGGCTTTTCTACTAATTGCTTCTCTCTCCCTTTCTCTCCCTCTCTCTCTCTCCCTGTCTTTCTCTCTGGGCCTCCCTGCTCTCTGTATCTTCCCCCCTCTTGGTTCCTCAGCAAGCCTTCTACTCAGCAACCAGAACTGCTGCTTCCTCTCTCTCTCCTTTGCTCCTGTATCCACAGTCCATAGTCACTACCGATGATGACAAACCTTCTTGCCACCATCCTGCCTTTAACACGCCTGCTTCTTTGAGAACCGGTCAAAAAGCCACCCCTGTGTTCTGTGGCCTGGCACACTCTTCTTCCTTCTATGGCGGGGGTCAGCAGACTTCTTCTGTAAAGGGCTACATGATAACCAATTTAATTTTTTTGGACCATGTGATGCTTGCTACTACTCGACTCTGCCCTTCTAGTCACAGGAAGCCGCCACTAGATAAACCAAATGGACATACATTTATAAAAACAGACATCAAGCTGAATTTGGCCTCCTGGCCACAATTTGCCACCCCCGGGTTCTCTGTTGTCAAATGTTCTCCTGACCCAAAGATACATTTAGCTTTTTCTCTCAAAAGGAGATTCTCGGTTGCAATATCTTTCTCCACGATGGGGCTATAACACGTTTCTTCTATCTGTTTGCGTGCTGTGCAGTCCTGACAAGGTAAAATGGGAGCTGCTAATAAAATAGAAGCAATCTACACTCCATGACCCAGTTGGCCCGGAGGTTAATTAAAAAAGAGTGTGATCGTATTTAAGAGACTTAATCAACTTTTCTGTCTCATGGAGCTATGAGGACTTCCTCCAGACAGGATTTGATAGTGACCAGATCTAATCCTGCAAACAGACTTTTTGGGTAATTTGATAGTGAATTTCCCTTTTTTATCTGAACTTTTTTTCCCTCCGGATTCTTGGATACATTGTTGGAAAACTAGTTTTGTGTCAAAGCCTTGGCCTCGCTGTCCTCTTCACTCCAATGAATTCACCTGTCTCTGCTACCTTTCGGAATATTTTTCTTTAGTTATTTATCTTCATGGCTTGACTTGGAAAGTTCAGGCTTTTCCACGAGGGTTTTTGGTATTTCTGAGTAATGTGCCCTCTCAATCTCTTTAATAAATTCCTTAAGGAAGTTGGGGATTTCTGACAACGATTTTTAAATACAGGGCCTCAGATTTCCTTCTCTCCCACTCCTCCAGAAACCGTATAATTCTAACATTGTTTCCCCTTAATCTCTTCTACAGGTCAACTATTTCAACTTTTGACTTCAATTTTTCATTTTCAAAGCTGTGTGTTAAATTCATTAATTTCTATTAAATTCCCTTAATTTACTCACTAAGGGTAAAGCGCTGTGAAAGACAATGTTGATGGAGACAAAGACATTTAAAATAGCCTCTGCCCTTGAGGCGCTAATCATCAACCTAAAATATAAGGTTGCCCGTGACAAGCGCTGTGTAACTGGTACCAAGGAAGTTAGTACAGGTGTAAGGGACACACAGGCCGTTGTTCTCCGGGGCGAGGGTAGCAGAGCACCTGGGCTGATTTCACTGGGCCCCATCCACACTGGCTTTTGGATTCCACGCCTCTTCACTCTCGTCCAGTCTGTGTGCTGACTGTGGTGCCGACTTTATTCCCAGTGGGATCGCATGTCCCGAGCCAGGCTAATGAATGAACTCATTCCTCTGGCTGGAGTCGGGTTTACCAGCAAACATACAATCCCAAGCTGGACCCCAGATGTTCTTTGCATGCCACCCCAGAAGCAGATTCTCTTTCCGGTTGGACTGGGTGTTTTGATAAAGGGAGCCTGAAGCTGCTGTGGGCCACCAGGCAGACCCTTAAGCGTAGCCACGAGGAGAAGCCCGCCAGAGAGCTGGGTCCCGCCGCCATCAACGTGGAACCGAAGCTGAACTGGACTCGTCAGCTCGCGGATCCATGTCCTTTTTCAGCTGAAGCCAGTTTAAGTTGGGTTTTCTGCCACTTGGGAGAGAGATGGATGGAGCAATGGAACTTGGACGTGAGCAATGGTGGAACCTTCATAGGTAAAGATGAGATCACAGCTGTCGAATGTTTTCATTGACATGAACACGTCTACATTTGGCCCTGTTGGATACGATTTTCCATTGAGGGTAATGTACACACTGAAGCAAAAGTTGCTGGTGTCAGAAGTACTCACTGTGTTCATTACGATGCCCACAAGTGCTTAAACCATCCTAGGACTTTGAAATAATCAGAACGGGAAAGGGCATTTCTGAGCTCTTGAACGTGTTTTCTTATGTGGCCTCCTCATTTTCCCTGGTGACATCTTCACTGGCCATCAAGGTCACCATAGATGGCTTACTTTTTCACCCAGCATTTCTGGGTTTCCAATACCATGAGATTTCTTAGCAGAAAATCACTATTTTAAAAATCACTATTTTTTTTTTGTTAATCCTCACCTGGGGATATTTTTTCCATTGATTTTCAGAGAGAGTGGAAGAGAGGGAGAGGGAGAGAGAGAGAAACATGGATGTGAGAAAGACACATCGATTGGTTGCCTCCTGAATGACCCTGACCCCGACCCTGACTGGGCTGGGGATCAAACCTGCAACCCAGGTACGTGCCCTTGACTGGAATCTGACCCTCGGCCCTTCGGTCCTTGAGCTGACACTCTAACCACTGAGCAAAACCAGCCAGGGTAGAAAATCATTACTTTAACCCCTCTGTGAATGTACAGAAGGAGGAAAAAAATGAATATTTTTGGAAATCCACCACATATCATGATCTATATTGTATTTTGTTTAATTATTGCCATGACTCTAAAAGGAAATTACTATTATTCTCTTTAAAGGTGAGGAAAGGGAGGCTTGATGAGTTTATATCACTCATCAAAATTGTATACCTCGTACATGGAAGCATCAGGGTTTGAACTCAGCTTCCTCTGACTCCAAAGCCCCAGCTGATTCCTCTATATCATGCTGACTTACATAATTTTCCTTGTTATCTCCTGATGACAAATGAACCTTACCCCACCTTTACCTTCTACCCACTGACCAAAGTAGAGGAGCTGTTGAGAACAAAGAAGAGTTTCTCTGGTTTGGCCTCTGATGTTCCTCAAGGGGTTAGGTCCAGTGTCCAGTCTCGAGGCAGCCAGCTCTCAGGGCCGTCACTGTACTTTGAGTCGTTGTTGCTGTGTTCACTGTGATTGGTGGGGATGGCATAGGCTCCCCTAGTGCATTAGGCTGGGAATGTAGCGGTTGTGGCTTTTGGCCGCAGCAAATCTCCGTAGCTTCTGCTGTTAGTGGCTGCAGCTGTTGGGGAGGGCTAAGGGAGGACTCTGGCGCTTGTCACCTCTTCAAGCACTTCCGGGCTTCTCACAGCTGGACAGCCCAGATTCTATCAACACTCCTTAGAGTGCTGTTCACAGCTGGAACCCTGCTCAGCTCTGACACTGTACAGCTTTTTCAAATAACAGCACTTGCAAAGAAGATGTTCAAAGTCAGCACTCCTGCCCTTCCCTTGGACTCTATCCTTACACGGAGGTACTGTCCTTTAACGAGCAAACCTGGAGGGACCTGGTGCACCTGCTCAGCAGGGCCATATGGAGATATTTAGGGAAGTAGGTCATTTTCCCTTATCCTTCCAAATTCATTGATCATGCAAACCAAACTCCAAGATCTGCTCTGAACGCCCTGCCATCTGACAGGATAAACATGGAAACTAAATTTTGGTGATTAACAGACTGGACTTGGAGGGGGAAGGATCTTGATTTGAATGCAGGTTCTAGCCCTTAATAATGATGTTATTACTCAAAGTGTCTGAAACTGAACAGTCTCATGGACAAAAGCAGGGTAGATCCTACTTCATAGAGTAATTGTGAAGATTAAATGAAAAAAAATCATAAAGGAGCTTGGCACGCAGTATGTGCCTAACTATTGTTACTAAGTATCCTTGGTTCTACTACTTTCTTTCTGTCTTCAGTTGATATCTATTTCTCTGGTGAATGAAAATACAAATTGTCTTACAATGTCCATTATAGATATTTATATTTTTGCATCTCAACTTTCCGGATGTGGGGGAGAAATATTTCTAATATTCTAAGATCTATCCTGAAGATATTTTTGAATGTTGTTATTGAAATCAAACAACCTTGCCCCGAGTGGCAACCGTCTATTGTCATGTTGCAGCGTATTCTCAGAAGGAGTGGAGTTCATCCCCTATAGAGAGGCTCCTGCTTCAGGGCCAATAATTAAACCTTTCCTCTCTTGATTTGCAAAGTCAATGGGCCCTAAAAGGAATATCAAGACCTTTAATCCAAGTCCCATCTGCTGTACAGGCAGAGAGATGCTTTTAGGATGATGCATTTAAAAACTTTGGGTCCTGCAATCTTGAGTTTTCTGAAGGATTATCGCCGTGTAGTACTTGTTAAATCAGAAGGCAGGTGGCCAGGTCATCTATATTGCTAAGTGGCAGGAATCCTCAGTCAGTGCTCTCAGCTTTGGTAGGAGTGGGTCAAGTATGGCATAAAAAATGGGAAGGGATTCCCTGGGATCTTGGAGATTCTATCATTTTCTGTCTCTCTTGAGCCTGATTTTGAACTTACCTTGAACTGATACGGGACTGTCACCTGAAGAGCTCTGTTAGAATCAAATTCCTCCTTGGAAGGCAGGAGGCATCTCACTCATATTCTCCATCTCAGCACCACATTGCTCTTGGCAGCCAGATGCCAGGCTCAGCAGCGTGGTGTGGTACTGAGACCCTTCAGGGTGGTTTCCAGTTGAACTGTAGCAGTTGAACTGTGCTAGTACTTCTAGGGCAGCAGATTCAGGGCAGAGAAGGAGCACATTGATTGATCTTGTGTTGAAAATATGATGAATACATTGAATGAAAGAGAGGATCACTTAATGGGTCCAGCTCTGTTGTAGATACTGTTAGGCTGGAAAGAAATATAAAGCTCGGTTTCTGTCCTTAAGTAACTTGTATTTGTGTTGGCAAGGCAAGAGTAAGGCATATGAAGCCACAGGCTGGACGAGGGGGTGTGTGATTAAGTGACAACTGAATAGTACAGACAGAAAGTGCTCTGGGGCCCAGCCTTGGGAGAGATGGTGGAGACGGCAAAGTGGTGACAGGTTTTGCAGTGATCTGATGTTTTTGTGAGATGCTTGCCCAGGGTTAGAGACGCAGCGGTGACTGTGAACATGGCAGTTCCAAAAATCACATCTCAATGATCGTTTCATTTTCTCAACTCCCAGATCCCTGCTGATTGAGAGAATCACATTGGGAACTTTTCAGGGTCACAGTCTGCTAGTTTGCTCTTTCTAAGAAGCCATTTAGCTAGGAGTTTCAACAGTTCTCAAGCCCTGGTAGACTTGTAAATTTCTAAATGCATGAGATCAGGGTTGCCTTACTGCCACTCACTGACCGCATGCATGACCTTGAGCTTGTAAACCTGCTTAGCTTCACTTTCTCTGCTGAATGAGGATGATAATACTGTCCTTACAGAGTTGTTTTGTACAAGAAGATGATGTACACAAAGTGCTTGGTACTTGGAAGGGGCTTTAGTACAAGACAGGTTTATCATGGTCCCTGGTGGGGCTAGGAAGAAACACACTTCAAATGAATAAAAATCAGAGAATGTGGGAGCTGTAAGGGATTAGAGTGATCACGTAGGCCAACTCCTCATTCTACAGATGAGGAATGGAGGGTGAGATACACTAAATTATTTGCTCAACAGCACCCCTCCCCCCGCAGTAAAGCTGGGCCAGCTGCCATGTCTCCTAGTCTCCTAACTGGCGTGTTATTGCGTTTCGCTATCGTGTGGGCTCCCACCCTGGATGGCACACGTCACTGAGGTCAGCATTCCCTCTTCCTGTCTGCCTCTCGCTTTCATTCTCTTCCTCCAATATTATCAACAGCTACTTGTATTAGGCACTGTAGGAGATTTAAAAGTAAAGTAAACAAGATGCAGTTCTGGCTGTCAAGGAATTGGCACTGTAGATAACAGAGCCACCATTGAGGTTCTCAGATGCATTAGGGGTGAATGGGGAAATGGACAGACACGGGGAGGGAGGGCAGCAGGCACAGAGAGGGAGACAAGCCAACATAGTGGTTCAAGTTGGAGTCCAGTGGCAGGCAGATCAGGTTGACATCCTTGCCTTAACCTTGAGCAAGTTATGAAATGCCCCATCTGAATACAAAATGGGTATGATAAGAATATCTACTTTCTAGGGTTGCTGTGCAGAGAAATGAGACGGTAGTATGGTGCGTGGCACGGAACAAGCATTTGCTCAACGATAGCTGAGTTTACACAGGAAAGGCCCTGGCGGCACTGTGCATGAGAACAGAAGAGTAAGAACAGAATCACAGAATCATAACAAAGGATGTCCGATGCCAAGCGGGACCTGCTGCAACCCTGGGAGTCTGTACCTGGTGACTGCTTAGAAGACTCAAGATTACTACAGCTTTTTCCAAAGAATGACCTTGCCCCGCCCTCCAGCACACTTAACCCCTAGGAGACCACTTGAATTTTCTTAGGAAGTCAAAAGTAGTGAATCTGGACTCTTATTTTTTCTAATGTTTGCCAAACTGTCACTTCTCAAGCGGGTTTCTGACGAGCAGCTTCACCTGGGCCCACGAGCTCCCCTTGTCCCTTAGTTCATTTCAGATCCGTTTTTCATCAGCTCTGTTATTACACGTTCTTTTCAGACTTGCTCTCAATTTAATAATAATACCTACTATTTCCTTTACAGTGATTTATGACTTTGTTAAAGCTCTTAGATTTCTGTTCAGATTTCTGATCTGTGGACTTGGGTCACTTTGTATAATTTAATTATCGTCTGAGGTTTTGCTAAAGGTAGGGACACCTGAATTTAATTAATACACTGTTTGCATATTTCACATCATAAATAATGATGCCCAATAAATTACATTTCAATACTAATACCATAGTAGCCCTCATAATAACTCCCTGCATTTAGATTCCTGCCATGAATCAAACCCTTGTTGATGGCATGTGACATCTAAATTTTCCCCGGGACCTTTCTGACCACTGTGATGCTGCTTTTCTTTTATCCACTTACATAACGGTTATACACAAGCTTTTAGAACTTGACCTGTAAAGAGAAAGAACAATTTTCTTCTCTGTGATTTCCTTTTCTGGATATACAAATATCAAGAATCCAGGCGGCTTAGAAGCCAGTTTATTTTTTCCAGTTTCTTGATTACAAACCTACACAAAGATTGTGTGGGTTGCTGTGGAGTTGATGGGCCACTGTCCAGAATACGGTTCCTGCAGGCTGTACGACCCCAAACCACCACTTTGAGAAAGTATTTCCATTTTACTTTCATCAAAGAGTTAAAAAGCCAAAGCCTTTTAGCGTCTCGTTTCCCTTGCACACACAGCCCATTATAACCTGCATAAACAAGGATGACAAGTTGAGATTAATGAGAGTCCCCAAGTGACAGAACAATTTAATTGTCAGAAATCATAGGAGCTTTACCAGTGTATTTATATAAGACAGCCATAGTCTAAAAACTTCCCTAATTGATTATGACCAATAAGTAATAACTTGGAAAGAAAGCAGTTTTCGGGTATACAAATAACAAATGACTCATAAGAGTTAATTGAGGTATTAAGATGCATAAGGGAAGAATATTAGATTGACTAGATAAATGATTCATAATGTAAGGCAAATAATTGGAGAGTTTATGCTCCTAAGTAGGATAGAGCTCATGAGCAACGCTGGAAGTACATCAAATAAAGGGGATTGTGCTTGTTAAATGAACTCCCAGCTAATTGGGTATCAGAGCTATGCTGCCCTCAGGCTCCATCGGATCCTTGCTTTCAGGCAAAGCAAACTTCTTACGGTTCCTTAGAAGCCACAATGCTTATCTGGGATCCTGCAGCCTTTGCAACAACGCAAAGGTGTGAGGTGGGAGGGTGGGTAGTGAGTGGAGCAGCCGGCCGCATGCAGATGCAGACAGTGTGATGGCTGAGCCATAACATCATGGCTGAGCTCCTGATCTTGCCTTTCCACCTGAGGCTCTGACTGGCCATGGCCCAGCTCTGGAGATCTAGGGCAACTGGTGTAATGTCCCTCTCTTACTAGCAGACAGAGGCAGCTGCTTCTATAATACAAGTTTGGGGATCCTCTGAACCCAGATATCTCCATACCTCAACCCGTGCTAGACTGTTCTCCATCACAAGTCCCAGCAGATCATGTAATTTAATCAAAGTCACAGCAAAAGTAAGTGGCTAAACCCTAAGCTTTCCAAACCAGGTTATATTCTCTGTAGTCTCTGTCTAATATAATTAAGAATAGTATCCTGAAAATATAATTTAAGAGCAGTGATCTGTTAGCCATGATCTCTTTTGTCTATTTGCCACGTGTAGGTTTTAGTGAGTGATGTATGATACTTACACGTTAGAGGTGTACTAGAATTTCTTGCTGGAAATCTCATCCGAAATCCTGCATGTCCAATGCACTCTGATTGACGTTAGGTTCTGGCTGCAGGAAGGTTCCATATTCTTCAAGCCCATTTTAACCTTCTCTCTGAATGTCTTTTTCGATCTTGTTTTGCTGATTGTACACAGATGGGACTTCTCTGTTAGCAAACTAGGTAGCCCCTTGGCTTTGCCTTATTTTAATTTTAAAATGACATCTTCCTTCATAGATTTAGGTGAGAAACAAGCAGCATTTGCCGTGACGACATGTGTGCCCAACTCTATCCTAGGTGTCTGACATGTTACCCCTTTTAATCCTCACCTAAACTTGGAGAAACAGAAGATGTTCTCCTTTCGTTTTGCAAACAAGAAGCCTGAAATTGGGTGGGATTAAGTGACAAAACTGTGTTTTATACCCTGCTCCCCTTGGTATTTCTTCAGGTCCGATGGTGTCCTGCAGAATTTCTGGCACAGAAGTGGGCACTCCATACATGCTGTGAGAATTCAGTTCTGGAAATGCCTGAGTTAGGCTTTAGGGTTAATGGTGAATGAGTTTAGGTGGAGCAACACTGTTCTGTTCTTCCAACTAGAAAACCAACATTCAGTGCTAGATGGTGGTTTGGCAACATTAATAAGACTAAGAGACTGTGCTTGGATACAGGCATATTTTAACTAAGACAAACTTTATGGATATTAATACAGTTTCTGAATTTAGAAACATAGTTCATGACTCTTCTTCGGGCAAATCCTTGCAATGGCTTCTCATGCTTTTTGGGCAAAAGTCATATTCCTTACTGTTACCTTCTGTTCCTTGAACCCTGGGCCTTCTCTTCCCCACATACCTGCACAGCTCATTCTCTCACCTACTAGAAGTCTTTGCTCAGTGTCAGTCACCTGTTACTGAGGCCTATGTTGACCACTTTATTGAAGAGGGCAGCCTACACTAACCCCCAACCCTGACTTCCAAACTCCCGATCCTTAGGCTACTCAACTCTCTCTTTTTTCTCTAGCACTTCACATGTTTGAACTTACAGGAAAAAATTTCTAATTTATTGTATTTAAAATAAATAAACAGGAAATGGAGGACTAGAATCAGTTTTGTGATAAAATGAATAGGTAATTGAGGGCTGGGGATATTTAAATAGATTTCATTTTAGTTTACACATTTGTCTCCTCAGCCTGATAGAAGCTCATTGATAGCAAGGATCAGAACACATCTGTCTTTGTTTCCCTCACCTCTAGCATGTAGTCTCTAGAATATAACAGATGAGTATAATGTTTGCTGAATTTTCCCTACATAGAACTGTTTTGCTCATAGTAATTAGTATGCTGATGAGAATTTGACTTTTTATATAAGAAGCATATTGTTATATATAACATATATATAATTATATATATAATTATAGCTATCAGAAAATTATTATACTTATTCTTTATCGAGTTCCACATGAAAATGCAAGCTCCAGGAGGTTCTGGATCCACCTCTCTTCTTCACTGATGTTTCCCAAGTGTCTAGAGGAATGTCTGTTCCATAAGGGCTCAATAAATGACTGGATAACAGTAAATACTTGTTGATTGAATAGAGAGTAACCTTATATAATTCAGTATTTGTAATGAAGTTTAAGAAACACTTTTGAGCTCAGCTGGTGTGGCTCAGTGGATTGAGTGTCGTCCTATGGACTGAGAGGTCCCGGTTTGGGTCCTGGTTTGATTCTCGGTCAGGGCACATGCCTGGGTTGCAGGCTCGATCCCCAGTAGGGGCCATGCAAGAGGCAGCCAACTGATGTTTCTCTTTCACATTGATGTTTCTATCTCTCTTTCCCTTCCACTCTCTCTAAAAAATCAATAAAAAATATTTTTAAAAAAAGAAACACTTTTGACTAACCTATTCTCATTATCCTAGAGTTAGTAATGATCAGCCCTGGATCTGTGTAGATATTCAAACCTTCCTCATTTTATTAGTTCTCCTGCCTTTCAAATTTCACCCAAAGATATAAAACTATATATGTTATTTTGTTACTTTTTGAGTATAGTAAAACAAATATTAAAAACTTGACTTCTAATTTTTAGTAGCTCTAGATCCAAAAAGAACGTGCCACCATCTTGGTCTGTTCACCCTGTTGCACAGGTGAGACAATCAAAGATCTAAGGTAGCAAGTGATCAACTCAAGGTCGAGATTTGGAGGAGACACTTGAGTGCTGATAGTGGGACCCTCAGCGCATCCTTGTTGGACTCTATCACATCGCCCTAGAAAGTGGACTTGTGTGTGATGTGTGCCATCTCCTAGTGACCATAGGGAAGTTCAGTCTTTAAAACTCATGACCGTCTCTCCTCCCTCTTCTCTGCTTACATCATCTCCAAGACAAACGCGACGGTGCAAGTGGACCGCACAGTGGTGATAGCTCCTGGGTGGTATTCCAGCTCAGGACTGTCCCTTTTGCCTGAGAAGCAGTCCTTTTGGCCTACTTCTTCTAGACATGCTTGAAAAATAACCCAGTGAACATTCCCCTAGCCTCCATGTATGACTTCATTGGGAAACTATGCATAAGATACTTTGGAAATAAATATACACAAGAAATTACAACTCTGTTTGAATGACCCTCTACCTTGGAATGTCTAGAACTGTGAGAATTATAAGGCCAAGAAATATGTCCAGGCCTGCTGACTTGAAAAGCTACTATTCCTTATATGGAATCTGTATAGACGGGAAGCTGAAGTTGTATATACTAAGTGGAGATTATTTTTTTCCCAGCCACTTATGTGCCTCATCCTTGACCTATTTCATTTATAGGTTCCTTTAAGATACTATGCCTTGGAAGTTCATTGCCTTCTTGATGGTCTTCCAAAAGTGATTTTCAAGACAAGTGCTTTATATGAACTTTGATGGTATCAGAAAGATCCAAGGATGGATGGATCCAGAAAGGGTCAGGCCATGAGTGCAGTCGTGAAATTATATCAGTACAATGTGAGTTCTGCTAACAATGTAGGGGTCTGGTTAGAGTTCCCCAGGTAGAGTTTATTCATTACTGTTGAAAATTTAAAAATGTAGACATTCACGAATGTTTAGTCTGGTTTTCAGTAAGAAAGAAGGGCAAGTGGATTCAGACAAAGACCCACAGCACAATAAATATTTCTTTAACCCTATTTCTTTGATAATGGAGAAAATGGAGCAACAAGCTGTGAACCTAAAGCTAAAATTAGAAATTCTATTTTTAAAAGGTTAATTATTTTCTCTTGCATGCTGTAGAATGAGGACATTTTGCAATTTTGGTTTGCATAGACTATTTTAATGTAAGCAATTCAGAACACTGACAGCGTATGTTTGAAAAGGTTATGCTTTCATTAATCCTCGCCAGCAATTCTGAAGTCTGCTTAGGTTCAAATCCCAGCTACACCATTAACCAGGATAAGTTTCATATCCTTTCTAGGCTTCAGTTTTCTCATCTAAAAAAATGAGGATTAAAGGTAGTACCTATCTTATGGGATTGTTGCAAGAGTTTAATAAGTTAAAGCAACGCAAACACAAAGCCTCGTAAGGATGCAGTGTTTGGTAAATAGATGCAATTATTACTTTTACTAGTTGTATGTATTCATTGCCATCCTTGACAATATTGGAGTTTTTTGAAAAGTAGGAAGTAGATCATACAAAAGTTCCATGCATTTTTAAAGTGGCCAGCTCCCTTAGTGTGGACTCGTTGCCTTATCACTCAAGGTTTCTTCCCCTTTGCTAGATTTGGGTCTAGATTTTTCAGAACAAGTAGAGAAGAGCGACAATTAACTAGATAATCCAAAGGGAAGGCTGATTTTTACCTTTGCTATTGGAAAATTTTTCAGACAAAACTCGCATTTCTTGAATGCATTGAGTATGATCTTACATGTACGCTTCACTTAGTGGCATGGATCGGTAGACACGGATCTGCAGATTGACCAAGAGATTAAAAACACACTATACCAGATGAAGTATCTTTTATTTTCCCTAGAGCCTAGGTGTCAGTATTCCCTCCCAGCACACTGCTCTCACTTGAAGGTGATTTCTTTCACAGTGCTGAATGACCCAACAGCAGGCTGCCCTGAGAGCAGGTGAAGGCTTCCCCACTCCTGCAAAGGAGAAAAGCTCTACTTTGAGGAACATATTAGATTTTTGAAACGAGTCCATCTAAAAAGAAGGTATTTTGGTTCTAGCATACATGTCTAGTCTGTGCCTCAAGCTCAGTGTTTTTAAGTCGTGGCAGGAGGTGGAAGTGAGGTCATATGCTTTTCCTTGGTTAGTGCCTCTGCGGGTCTGACTCTAGCCCTGGCCTTACAGGTGATTGGGATCCTTTCATAGCTGTTTAGGCATTGAGTCACCAAAATCAATACACATTTTACATGTAGGGAAGGTTAAAGGAAAGAATCTCAAATTGGTTCATAAGCTCAGTGATGGAAATAGAATGGAGGACTAAATATTTCTGTTTCATTGAAAAATACCATTTGTTATTAGAGGCTTTGATATAATTCAGGCTCTGGGTAACTTTGATTTTGGTAAACCTGATTTTCTAGTTTTTAAATCTCCAATCACTAAGCATCTGGTTTTTGCTCTTTAAAGCAGCTAATACGCCAATAATACTTAATATTTTCCATTTTCAGCAAAGCCAGCTTTAAATATTTCCTAGTGCTAATGCATGATTTGTCTAAGCATTTTAGCTAAATCTAATCTTTCATTACTGTTGATGCTCATCTCTATTTTCAGATGGTTAATTTACCGACTTTCTGCAAAGTTCAGTTTTTGTTACATGTCTGATCAAGCTTAACAATAATTTCCTATATTATATTAGCCAAAGTAATGTTTGTTTATGAGCTTAGAGTCATATTTATTAACATCCATGATTAACTGAAAATTGCCCCATGTGGTATTTCAATCCACAAATGTGTTTTGATTAGAGAAGGGACAATTATTCCATTTGCATTTGATTCTAACACAAATGGTATAATTTTCAGCTCTCTTTGTCAGAGAGTAGAGAAGAGTGAGGTCTCAGAGAGACTGCCCATGTGGCCGCTGCTTTCTGATCACTTGGACCCTAACGTAATGTTTGTTTTTTTTCCTTTGTAGCACATTTCTATAAAATAGTTTTTGGTATGGATAATTACCTTAACTGTTCATATACT
Organism: Tadarida brasiliensis; assembly: GCA_030848825.1. Classification (NCBI taxonomy): domain Eukaryota; kingdom Metazoa; phylum Chordata; class Mammalia; order Chiroptera; family Molossidae; genus Tadarida; species Tadarida brasiliensis. The sequence goes on along the minus strand of CM061270.1, from coordinate 32,116,469 downwards.
CTCTAGAGTATCACTGGGGCATTATCTATGACGCTGCTGCAAACTGATCATGGTGTACTCTCTCACATATTTCATCCTCTTTAGGATTGGATGTCTGAATATTTAGATTTAATACTTGACAAATATTATGTGTGTAGAAATCTGGTAAATAAGAAAAATATATTTTGAAAAGATGATTTATGTTCTCTTTAATTCTGACTGCTTTCTCTGAAGCTTTTGTGTTCTGCTATAAATCAAGTCTGCTTTTTTATGTGGTAGACGAGAATTTAGCTTCTTACAGATCACTTGGGCACATGGCGGGGGGGTCCGTTTGAACATCTGATGCCACTGAAGTCTGGAACCTGATTTTCCGAACGATCAGGGCTCAGGGTGGCCTTCGGACGCACTGCAGTTCCAGCTTCGGGTCTAATGGATGCAAAGGACACGGCTGTGGAGGTGGCCTCCCCAGACCTACTGACTGGGGACACACCTTGTAGGAACTCCTTGTAGACTCAGTCACCTTCCCTGGAGATAAGAACAAGCCTTTAGGGACAAAAATCTCACTTCTTCACTTCTTCCCACTCTTTGTTTTGTAACTCAGAATAGTTTACATAGATGACCTGGTTTCGTTGCTGTCTTGCTTGGGTTGAGAGTCAAGTAGATAAGTTTTGGCCCTATAATCTTTTGAAGCTGGACTGAACGGAATGACAGAAAGGCACCAGTACCTAGCACAATTGCTAACACTCTCCATAATGTTGTTTGAACGAGTGAATGAATAAATGAATAGACCACTCAGAACATCTCATGTGACTGTAGGCCAGAGGCTCCCATTTCAAACCTCTATGCTTCAGATGGTTTCGTTACCCTGTTTGCTTAATTAGCTATAGCCAAAAGTTTTGCTCTAATTCCTAAAAAAAACTTCACGTGAATTTGGAGCACCTCTTAAATTTTTTTTTGATTAGCTTTAATCTGCATAGAACCCCCCTTTCATGCCAGAATGCCAGCTTTAATAAATCAGCCAGCTCAAATTGAATAAATCTATTTAAATACTTATAAAATATTAAGGATGCATTTGGGAAAAGCCTCTAAGGTTATTGTGGCACCCATGTACCTCACAGTAACTAATTTATTAAGCAGTTTGCAAACCTGGGAAGAAAGGAAAAAGAAAAATGGTTTCATAAACCAAGAGCAGAAGCCAATTTTTCAGCTCAGATGATGAAAGGAAGCATGCATTTCTAATCAAAAAGACAGATAAGCCTTCTCTCTCCCACCATTCCCTCACCGGCAAAGTGCCTTTTCATCATCAACAACACTCCATTCCTAATGGCTGCCTGGGCCTTTCTACACCTTCTCCATACGCTGGTAATGTACACACAGCATCCCTTTGAAACAAGAGCCCATTAGCTGTGGCAGACTACCTTTTCACATGACGTTCTTCTGTTGCAAGTCATCAGCGTAGTGTTAAATCATTTCTACTGGGCATGCTCAGAACCCTGTCAGAGGGATAAACTGATATTTAGAGCCATAGCATGAAAATTGCTTTTCAGCCCCCTTGAAGGACAGTTTAAAAAAAAAAAAAAGGGAAGACAAGGGAAAGGTCATAAACTAGGCAGGTAACACCAAGCTCATTCATTTGCCCTGGAGCTTTGCTTCTTTGGATTTCTTTAGGTGATCATTTCTGACCCTCCGTCTGATGCATGTCAGGCTGTCTGTCCTTTTGTGCAAAGGGTAGGGTCGGGGTCCACATATTCCCATTGTTCAATATTCCAGGTCTTCCCTTCCCTTCAACACTTAATATGACCCACCCCATAACATTGCAATAAACGTCTGTATTAATGACAGCTGTCATTGTAAACGAGTTTGGCCTGCCTTGCAAGGTTCAGAAATATTACCTTTGCATGATTCTCCATGCTATCTTGCATAGGTGTTGATTGTAGTAGTCATGGGTCCCACAGAGAATCCTACACATAGATCCTTAGTCTTAATGCCTTACTCGTCCCCTAATTTCCTACAGGCCACCCTGAAAGAGTGCTCACTTGTTCTTTCTGCCTCTCCCCAGGTGGGTTTGTTGAACATGTATTGATACTTAATAATAATTGTATGATGTTTAATAAAGCAGAAAGTTGGGGACAGGGAAAATAGACTTTGCAGGAGTCACTTTGTTATTTAATTTTTAAAAAATATGTTTTTATTGATTTTTTTGGAGAGAAAAGAAGGGGAAGAGAGAAACATTGATATGAGAGAGAAACATCCATTGGCTGCCTCCTGCATGCCCCACACTGGGGACCGAGTCTGCAGCAACCTGGGCATGTGCCCTGACTGGGAATCAAACCAGGACCTCTCAGTCCATGGGACAGTGCTCAATCCACTGAGCCACACTGGTCGGGCTCATTTTAAGGGTCAGTATCGAACATACAATGTGCTAAATCTAGCTACGGCTACAGTTAGCATCATTTGCCAAGTTTGTGCAGAAAATAATAAACAATGCTCCCCTTGAGGCCTACAAGTTCAGTGATGGTTTTTACAGACCCACAGACTGGACAACGAAAAAATTTCTTAAGGGTAGTTTCTATCTCCTTTCCCCAGGTTAAAGGGGGAAGGAGGACTTGATTTCTGACAAACCATCCATATACGTAGAGTCAAATCATTCATTGTTTTAGGCCCGGATTCCTAAGCACATTTTCTCAAAGTGCTTCTGTGCAGCTCGTTTCCATGCTGTTCTTGCTCCAGGAAGCCGGCTGGGACAAGTTCAAAACAGAACTTAGTGGATGACTTTCTGCCTGTAGAGGTGGCTGGGGGAACGAGAGACACATCTTTCCCAGCAGGACGGTGACAATTCCCAACAGTTCAGAGTAACTAACGCAGGGGAGACTAAGACCAGGCTGAGGGGAACCATATCTGAACACAACCTATTTCCTTGCTGCCATCAGTACCATCTGACGTTTCTCACCACATCTTGGCCTCTTTGGGGACACAGCTCTCTTTGTCTGTAGTTGGTCTGATCTGGTCCAGTGGAGTTACCATGAGACAGCAGCTTGTCTGAGGGCCTGGGATCCTGTGCTTTTACCTTTGATGGGTTTTGTCCCCTTACTGAGTCACCACTTGAATCACCGTTTGCTGGTCGCTTTCAGCCAAGTAAGGGGAAGGGCCTGAAGATCCGAGGACTAGGGCCGACTTTCTCCACCCCCAGCAGCAACTCCAAGCAAGGAAAGTGACACGGGAAGTCTCAGCAGTTTTCCTGGGCTTCCCTGATGATGACATTCACTCTGTCTCTCTCACCTTCTCCCTGGGGAATTCTGATTCAGTTCATCTCCTTTGAGGTCTGAGAATCTGCTTTTAATAGGAGACCCAAGTGATTTTCCTGAACAGGAAAGGTTCTTTTTAAGGATTTGGGGAAAAGTTCTTACTGCTGTACCCATGCCAGCAGTTCCCGCCTGGACAGCAGGGCCAGGAGCATTTTGGTCCATTGAATGAATAACTATTTTTATTCTGAGTCCAGTGACACAATGTCCTGTATAAAATGATCCCCAAGAACAAGTTTTTGCATGAGGAGCCGTAGAGGGTGGGGAGAAGGAACGGACTAAACTAAACAACAACAACAAATCTCTGGAAAACTCCAGAAAACTCAAGGCAGTGTCGGGGTTTGGGGGTGGGAATGGGGGGACCTCAAGGAGAGTCAAGCCCCAGGACAGTTAACTCTGCCTTGTGAGGGCTGGTTTTAATCACTCTCTTGTACCTTTCCCTGGTGTCATTTGTCAAACCTTCGCATAAAAGTTGCAAAGTGAGGTTATCCAGCGGGTACCACCATCCATCTCCGATTATTGACCCGAGCGGGCTGCGGTTTGCCGTCCCCGTCTGCAGCCTGCCGCCGGCTTTGTTCCTCCCGCAGCCGCCCAGCCTCGCGCTGGGGCCGCGCACGTCCCGCCGCCGTTCAGACAAAGCCCTCGCAGCCCGGTGCGCGTGCCTTCTGGGTGTGCTCCCCTGGCGTCTGCCTTAGAGACTTCCTCTCCTGGGGATTTACCGATTTGAAACAAATCCCTCGGCTTTGGCCCTGAATCCCATAATTTCCAACTGTGCGGTGATCAGAGTTGTTCATCGAGCTCTAATGACAATGTGGCAGGAGCTGCCTTCCTCCGCTGCGGTGCGTCCGTGCCGGGGTGCTGCCGGCCCCCTGCCATCGCGCGGCCCTGTCGCAGCCCAGCGCCCCCATGTTGATGGGACAGGCGCAGGTACGGGGGCAGATGGGAACAGGAATACCTTCATGTATAGGATGTGGCCCCCTTTTGATCCAAAGACAACTGCAAATGCCTATGACTGAAGTTGACGTAGCACTTAGCATGTTCCAGGCAGTATTCCAGGGATTTCTGTGGATTAATTTATTAGTCCTCACAGCAGCTTCACAAGGGTGGTACTTTCATCAAGCCCACTCTGCACATCCGGTCCATGATCACCCGGAAACAGATTCCGGCCCCCCAGTCTACCAGCTTACCTGCTGAACATGTGGCCTGGCCTTGGAAAGAGGGTGGGTTTTGTTAGAGGAAGTTAACTAGGACAGGGGAGGAGGCACAAGGGACCTTAAGGGTTGAACAGGTAGTGAAGAACCATCTGGAGACTCATTATAGATGACAAGTTTGTGTAACATTAAGAAAAAAATCTGGCCCAGCTGGTGTGGCTCAGTGGTTGAGCATCGACCCATGCATTAAGAAGTCGCGGGTTTGATTCCTGGTCAGGGCACATGCCCAGGTTGCGGGCCTGGTCCTCAGTGGGGGGCATGCAGGAGGCGGCCAATCGATGTTCTCTCTCATCGATGTTTCCATCTCTCTCTCTCTCACCTTTCCTCTGTCTCTCTAATATATCAATAAAGAAAAAAAAAATCTGTCTTGGTGGGATGGCTCAGTTGGTTGGAGTGTCCTCCATATACCAGAAAGGTTGCAGGTTCGATTCCCTGTTAGGGTACATTACCTAGGTTGCCAGTTTGATTCCCAGTCAGGGAGCATATGGGACCGATTAATGTTTCTCTCTTACATCAATGTCTCTCTCTCTCTCTCTCTCTCTCTCTCTCTCTCTCTCTCTCTCTCTCATTCTCTCCATTCCTCTCTCTCTAAAAAAACAATAAAAACATATCCTCAGGTGAGTATCTAAGTGGACTTTTCAGGAAAGGCCAGCACTGAAACTATACGATGTTGGAAATTCTTCTTTGCCTTGGACCAGCTGAAATTCACAGCGATAAAGCTGGGTGGGGCCAGTGGGATGATCAGGAGGGAGAAAGTGAGGGCGTGTACAAGCTGACAGACACAGCAGCCGGTCGACTGGGACTGAGTTTGGGACCAAGTGCTCAGCATTTGATGTTAATGAAAAGCATAACTATGCTGACATATGAATTTGAATATAAATATTTTGAAAATATATATTTTTTGCATTTGACGCTTTACAGATAAGTCTATTTTAAAAAAGATTTCTGTGATTTTACTTGTGTTAATTTTGCTAACAGAAGGTGATAATACTGGTTTCCAGGTTATGGGTCTCTTTCTTCTGGCCCACGACACATTACTTCCCCTTTCAGCCTTTCTTAAAACTGATATAAAGGGAGGTAGTATTGTCTAGTAGAGCAGTGCCCAATAGAAATTTAATGCAAGCCACATATGCATATTAAAATAAAATAAAACAATGGAGAAAATTAATTTCAATAATATATTGTATTCAATCCATCATATCCAAAATATCCTTTCAACATATCTCCAAAATCTGGGTGTACTTTATACTTCCAGTACATCTTGTTTTGGACCAGTCACACTCCTGGCGTTCAGTGACCACATGTGACTCATGACTGTCTTCTTGGACTCTTCTGTTCTAGCAGTAAAGAGTCAGCCAACAATGGGTCATATTCAGGGTCTCTTGCTTTTTCACTTGGTCATCTTCAGAAAAGTTAGTTAACATCTTTAAGCCAAATTTTCTCATGGGTAAAATAAGGATAATAAAAAGGACCAAAGGAGTTTATACATGAAACGATACTGCAGCTGGACACTGTGCTGGGGTCCCGGAGGCACTCAGTAAATGTTAACAACACAGAACCTTTATAGTCCAGATCTATCCTGCTTCCCTTCCTTTAGAACGTATGCAGACTAAAGTCAGTGCTCAGTTTTTCAGAACACTACACTCCTTATTTTTCTCTATAACTTTTAAATTTTATCTACTTATCTCTATTTTAATCCGGTAATTCTCAGCCAGGGGCATCCAGTAGGTGCAGCCAAGGGAGGATGCTAAACATCTTACAACACACAGGACAGACCCCTGCACCCATCATAACGAAAAGTTATCTGACCCCAAAATTGAATAGTGCCACGATCGAGAAAGCCTCTTTCAATCAGACTAACCTGAATATGTGTGCATATAGGTCTTTATTATGCTTTGATCCCTTTTGAAACAATTTATAATATGAATTAAAAATATTAATAGAAGGCATCATCCTTGATCCTTGGGATAAATCTCACTTATTTGTATGGAGGGACTCTGCAGAAGAAATTCCATGTATAGGCTTTCCCAGGCTCTCGGAGGGGGAAGCAGTATGATTTGTATGATTTGTGCAGTCAGATGTGGGAGGCAGATGAGCTCCCACACTCCTGTGACCCTCCACCCGTCAGCAGAGGCTCCGCCATTGTGGGGCTGACGGGATCATGACAAGGGTTTGGCTTCCACTGGACTTGCTCCCTTGCCAGAGTCGAGTGCCATGTGAAAACTGACAGCTGCCGTCTTGCCCCCCAGAGTCCGCTAGGTCACAAGACCCAAGGAGAAGAAGCAGGAGCCCCGCCCCAGTGTCAGTTCTGGGGCAGGTGGTCCCATGAAAAGGCCCCTTCCTACTTCCCTTCTAAGCCCTTTCTCCCGTTTATGTTATGACAAATGTACTCAATTTACTCTGAGCTCCTGGAGGGGACTTGAGAGAGATGGTTCCACTGCCCCACCTGGGAGGTAGATGTCAAGTGTATTCACCGGGGTTCCCCGGGGACTTGCAGGCTGTATGCTACGGGAGAACTGTCCTGGCTTGCTTTCTCTCCTCAGTGCTCTCTCTCTAAGTCCTTGTGGGGATTCTTCTGGGCTTAGTTCCGACACTTGTGTACTTTCCCTCTTATCACTGTGCTATTTTCCTCCCAGGTTTAAGTCTATGAAGTGCTCAGACTTTCCTTGGAAATAGCATTGTATTCCGGGCATTAGAGCTCATTGCATGGAAACCTCCAGCAGACAGGGTTTTCAGTCCCCTTTGATTCTGATGGTACGGAAACCTCAGCTGTGAGTCGGAAAAAAGCTGCTTTGATGGTTCCTTCATTTCTGCCTCCCAAGAAGCAGTGATTTTGTTTGTTTGCCTTTGTTTGTGATTTCCTGGCTAGCTGTGGATGGTGTGGATCACTCCAGTGTCCAGAGAGCATCCGGCACACCGCCCAGTCCTCTGCTCATGAGGGTGGACACTGCACTGCTTTTGAGCTTCTCCCATACACCTGGCAGCCTGGGCTGGCGAAGCAGAGATCCCTGACTGCAGACTCCAGCTGCCACTGGTCTGGTGCCCTTGTTAACTCCCCAGACCAAAAGGCCACTCTCAACAAAAGAGTGCAAACTCTCCATGGAAATTCGAAGTCAGCACAAACTCCAAGAGAAAATGTCCTGGCTTTAAGACCACGTCTGGTGAACAGACGGACGAAAGCCAAGGGGCTGGCTCCACGCTCTTGCCAGTGCTGGGGAGCCGTTACTCTCCTGCCTGGCTTCCTCTTCCACCAAATGATCAGGCCCCTCTGACCACCTGGAAAACGCAGAGTCAAACACCTGTTTAAGTAGATATGCTGAGCTCTGGCCCTGCCTCCACGGATCCACCTGTCGTGCACGGCGCAACATCCACCAGCTGCTGTGCTGAGCATCAGGCTTTGATGGAAGCATCGACAACACACTTAAACCGCCGCAGAGTCCGTGCATTCCATGTCGGTGGGGAGGTGCGGGCTCGCATGCTGGGGTCTGCCAGGCCGGGGTGGGGGGCGGGGGAGGGAGGCTGCAGGAGCTCAGTGTGAGCCCAGCTGAGCCTGGACCCACCGCTGGCCCCTGAGCCCCGGCTGAAGCAATGCTTCTCCAGGAGCAGCCATGGCTTGCCTAAGCCGCCGTTCTGGGTCTAGAAAAGTGAGAACATTCTGTGGGAAGCAGCCATGAGACCATCCTTTTACACAGAGCAGATCTCTCCTTTGTCTGGGCAGAGCTCAGAATATGGAGAAAACCCAATAAAAGAGGAACGAGGAAAGATGTTTTTGCCTCTGTGTGTGTGTGTGTGTGTGTGTGTGTGTGTGTGTATGTGGTGTTTGCATTTTTCTTTTTTGGCTATGTAATATTGAGTCTATGCTCCCTTAATTTTATTGTCACCATTCTCATCCCAATAAAAATGGTCATTAAATGCAATTAATTGTGTGGTGCAAAGCAAGCAGGGTACTCTATCCCAATACACAAGTGCCCTATATTCTCAGAGGCAAGATGCAGTTTGAGTCTCAGGTTATTTTTGGAGGGTGGGGCCAGAATAAATACCAAATGGACCCAAATAGTCTATTGAGTGCTTAATATATGCCAGCACCGTTCTAAGTATTCTATTCTAAAGAACTAATCTCAATCCTCACAACCCTATAACAGAGATATGACAGATTAATAGATGAAGAATCGGATGCACAGAGAGGTTAGGTCACTTCCTAAAGATCACATTGCTAGCAAGAGCTGGAGGCTGGACAAAGCAGGCTTCATCCCAGATGGCTGGACCCCCACAGTTGCAGAGGGCTTGACAACAATGATGAATTGTGTTCATTTACCTCCTAGACTGTTTAGAAACACATTCATTTTTAAACATTTTATGACAAAGCAATTCTAAAATGCCTGTTTCCAACATTAAAAAACTCATATTTTGCCCTGGCCAGTGTGGCTCAGTTGGTTGAACGTCATCCCATGCACCAAGAGGTTGCTGGTTCGATTCTCTGTCAGGGCACTTGCCTGGGCTGTGGGCTCGATCCCCAGTGGGGGCATGCAGGAGGCAGCCAATCGATGTTTCCCTCTCTCCCTCTCCCTTCCTCTTTCTCTAAAATCAATAGAAAAAAACATATTAAAGAATTTAAAAACTCTTATTTTGGGCAACTCTTTCCCATGTAGCCTAGGTGCTTTTTCCCATAGATCTCATTCAGGCTTCGTGGAGATGGAGGCTTTGGGTCACCACCACTTGCTAACTGAGCCCTTACAAACTTCAGTGGCTGTATCCAAACCTCTTGGGCAGTTTCCAGTCCTATCTACTCCGAACTGCTCAGGACTCTGATTTGTGATGTGAAGAGAATGTGGGCATGACAGAGTGTGGAAAAACAAGGAAATATTTATAGCTCCCGACTGGGTTGTTCAGGGAGAGGTGAGGTGCCTCTCCTGACTGTCCTTCTATCTTCTCCCTTCCTCTAGTGGCCCTCTTCCTCCTAAAGTCCCCTGTCTGCCCATGTGTCCCAGTTATCCATTTGCTCCATTAGCATCGGGGAGTAACTGTCTTCAGCTCATGAAGTGTGAATATTTGACCCCAGACCCAAATCAAAGTCTCCAGTCACCTCACTTGACAACAAGATTTATTACCAATGAAAAGACAAGTCAATCTACTGAACTTTCAATTTGTATTTCTCTGGGAGTCGTACCAAGTCTTAGAAGGTCACTTGTAGCGTGAAATGACTAAGGCCTTTCAAAACCAGTGCTATCCATTATGACCACCCCCTCGTCAAGAAATATCTCTTATTGACTAATATCAAAGGTGGTAGAAGAATGAAGTCAACAGGGAAGCAAACTTGGCAGTGAATTAAACTTCACAGTGCTGGCTGAGTCTTAGGCCTGTGGACTGGAGACAGAGCCTAGGTAGGTACGTCGATGTGCCCAAGGTGTGCTAGAAACAACTGTATATGATAAAGGTAGACAATTTCCCACATTTTATTTAATTCAATTCCAATGGCAGGAAGTCAGAAAAATCAGAATCAGAAGACAGGGAATCTAACCTTAACTCTTATTAATTGTGACCTTGAAAAGTCAGTTTCCGTGCTGTCATCTGCTTAGATATAATAGTCATAGTTACAATTTTAAAGTGTTTAGGTGGGGTTACAGTTCCATTTTACTTTGGCATCCTAAAGAAAGTTGAAGACTCTTCAACCATGAAAAATTTAAGACGCAAGCAAGCCTATCATTCTCATTGCCCGCTGTATGTCTATAGATATATAAATATATAGTCAGCAGCTGGAACATAATGTAAAATCTTTTTTTTTTGAATAATTTCAAAGCATATGCCATGTGCCGAATGGAGATTTCTAGGACTCGTACAATCACTACCTTCAACACTCACCTCTAATATATTCCGACTTAAAGTGTGCAACCTTGTTTAAAATGCACTGCTAAAGCATATATTTTCATGTATTGCTATGTCTGAATGCATGATAACCAGGTTGAAAATCAAATTATCTGTGTTAGGGTGAATATTACAGTGTGAATACTGCCTGCTGTGCTGTGAATGAATCTTGTAAACACAATCAAATGCATCTTTCCCTTTCTCACGCATTCAGCCCCCCACCCGGCTCGCTGGGAGAGGCAATTCCTCCCCTTCTCCTCCCCACTGTCACAGCGGTTCGTGTTTATGGTGGTGACACCTTGGGCTTCAGCGCAGCCGGGCTCTGCCCTGGTGGAACTGAGTGTCCCCCTCCCAGCTGCGCTTTCGGATGGAAGCCGCTTCTGAATAATGAACTATAAATAAATAAATATCGCCCTTCTTCCAGAGGTATGTGAAATGCTTTGTTTAACTACAAGTGTCTGCTGAGAAATTTCAGGTCTCTCAAACGATTTTATTGAGGGCAAAGTGCAGACGTGGAAAGGGAGCCGTTTTTGCTCCACGGCTAATTTACTAAATTACCCGAACAGGCGGGGAGGGGCGTGCTGAGGCCCCGGGGCTTCGGGGGTGTGGGGCCCGTGGAAAGCCAAGAGCTTCCAGGGAAGAAAGTGAGTGGGCTCTGTGCTGTCACCAGCGAGGAGTCACTTGCCCACGCTGTCTAAATACTTGGTGGAGAAGCCATGATTGTCATTTATGGAGGGCATGGCTTTAGATCCTGGCGGGGGATTGAGGGAAGACTTCATCCCCTGAAAGGAATTCCATTGTTCCAATGCCATACAAGGCAAGGCTGTTGCAAGATCTGAGCAAGTGATGGCCCTGGCAGGGTTGTACTAGATCTTCCCTCCTGCTGGCAACATCCTTGCCTGAATGTTGCCAAATCTGCAGAGATGACACATGATTGCAACTTTCAGAGAAGGAAAATCAACTCCTTGAATTATGGGGTTACCCTCACTAGTTCTTTATGTAGCAAGTCAGTTGCTCCCGTAGCAAAATAGTGAAAGTGAGAGTATTTTCTCTCTCCTCCCTGGACCCTTCCTTTCCTCTTTTCCTCTCTCTCCTTACCTGACCCCCAGCACTTATTGCCATGATCCAAAGGAAAAAGCAATGGTGACATTTTAGACACTGGGGCAGGCCAGTGACTTGAGCAACCCATGCTTCTTTTAGTTCCGGAAACATGGCTTACAGGCAGCCACCTAGCCACAGAGTCAGCTGGGTTGTTCCCAGAGAACATCTTTTTGATTTGTTGTGGATTCTGAGGGTTGGTACTTGCAAGCCCTCCCGAGAGTAACAGGAGTCCAGAGTCATCTTCAGAGAGGTGTGCCCCTGTGACTCCCGAGTTTTTCCATGCAGAGAAAAATAAGGCTACAATGAACTTCAAATTGATTCTTAAAGAGGAGTGAAAGAGCCCAAAAGGAGATTTTTTTTAATGCTAAGGGTGGAGGAGAGAAAGGCTCCTCATGGTTGCTATTGATGCTGTGTTATTGCGGGCAAGGACCATCGTTTTAGTAACTAGCTGGCAGAACTACCTCCATTCCCCATAGATTTCTCTTCTAGGCACTGACTGATCTTACTAAAAAGCAGCCCAGGGAAATCCTGGGGAAATGCAGGGACTGAGCAGCTTTGACCATGGAACCCTGGAGATGATAGGCCTTCCTCATCTTCACCACAAACTCTCCCAGAACCACTCCCCTCCCCACAACCTTCAAGTGTGCACGATGTTCCTCTCCACGCCTCCTCTCTCCCTCGAGGTAGACCCATTTTCTGAGGCAGAACAGATGAGGACTCCTCTTCTTTGAAATACTTTCAAAAACTCAAGGGCTGACACTTCTGAGTGTTGTATCTGAGGGATCTCAGGATGGCCAGGAGTTCGGAACTCCCAGAGGAGCCTGGAAGACAGGAAATGGGACCCCCACGGCCTCTCAGCTGTTGCTTCACATACTTTATTCAGAACTCAACAAAGAATTGTGCCTTGGGAGGGAAGCAGGTTTTCTATGCTCCAATGATAAGAACAGTAATAGTGACCATTTATTTAGTATTTACTGAGTGCCAGATACTGTGTTACACACTTTACACACATCATTTCACTTAATCCTCAAATATTTCCTTTATTATCCCCTTTATACAGATAGGTCAACAGAGGCTGAAAGAAACTAAGTAACTTGCTTAAAGTTACACTGTATATAACTAATAAGTTGCAGAGCTGGGAGTCAAACTGAGGCTGACTGACTCCAGAGACTACACAATGTGTGTGTGTGTGTGTGTGTGTGTGTGTGTGTGTGTATGAGAGAGAGAGAGAGGGGGGGGAGAGAAGGGGGGAGAGAGAGAGAGAGGGAGAGAGCACATGTTGTGTGTATAAAACCAAAAGTAAATTCCTAAAGGGTAGGGACATTGTTCTCTCCTATAAATCACAACCTGAAAAAGAGTCCTTGACACATAGTAGCACTCCATAAATATTGGCTGAATGTATGATGAGAAATTGGATGTAAGCAAACGCTTACACTAAATTAATGATTTAAAAAATAAGGTAAAAACTAATATTTGTCCACTTTTAGCATTTCATAGACTTTGTGTGTGTCATCTCATTTTATTCTCATAAAATGCTCTAGTTGGGATGGCACATATCAAATAAAGCAACTGGAACTCAGAGGTTAAACAGACCTAGACCTTTCTCACAGCTGGTTATTGATGCTCATAAAAATAACTAACATCTCATTATTGCTGTGTATCAGGAACTGTGCTTTTACTTGATAGTAAGTTTTTTAATCCCAATAACCCCGAGATGTAGTTTCTCTTATCTCTGTTTTATAAAAGGTGGAATTGAGGCACAGATGGGCTACCGGACAAGAGTTAAGAGCTAGCATTTGCATGTTACCCACGGCACACGCGAGTCTGAAGTCTGCATGGAGCTAGGACTAGCTCCTGTGTCCTAGCTGCTATTCTCGTCTTTGGATTCACACAACATCTTACCTGAAAGAGGGACCCAGGAGAGTATTTTAATCCGTTTTCCTCTAATAGATAGAATTTGAGGTCCAGGAAGGTAATAGACTTACCTGGAATCACACAGCTAACTATTCAACGGAGTAGCCACTAGCCAGATGTAGCTATTTAAACTTAAGTTTACCCTGGCCAGTGTTGCTCAGTGGTTAGAGCATCAGCCTGCCCACTGGGAGATCATGGGTTCGATTCCCCCTCAAGGGCACGTGCACGACCTGGGCTGCAGGTTCGATCCCTGGCTCAGGTTGGTGCATGTGTGGGAGGCAGCCAATCCTTTGTGTGTCTCTCTGTCCCTCCCGCTCCCTCTCTTCCCCTCTCTAAGAAATCAGTGGAGAAAATATCCTCGAGTGAGGATTAACAACAACAACAACCAAACTTAAGTTCATTAAAAGGAAATAAAATAAAAAATTCAGTTCCTCAAACTTTATTAGCCACATTCCATGTGTTCAGCGGTCACATGTATTTAATGGCAACCGTATGGGACAGCCCAAGTCACAGAGGTCACTGCTGCTTTTATACCGAGTCTCACTGGTGGCACTATTTACAGTGATTCCGCCACTAAACACGCCCATGTGCTGTGGAACCAAAGCTCTGCATTTCTCCACTCATCCTTGTCTGCCTTGCGCGGAGGCTCACCGTGCCCGAGGCACCGTGGAGCCCTGTCTTTGAAGAGCTCTGTGCTCTACTTAACGAGCTGAAGCCTTCATTTCCAAAACAACCAAAGAGGGTTCAGAGCCATGTTAGAAGTTAAGGTAATAATTTTTTACATTTGTGTTGTTAATACAATTACAAGAGGCTTTCATTTGCCATTCTCTCATTGAAGCTTCACAATAACCACTAATTATGACAACAGATATGATTATACCCATTTTATAAATGAGAAAGCTGAGGTTCTGAATGTATAAATAACCAACTTGAATTGATGGACATGCCAAAGCCTAGACAAGACCACTCATGTACGTATGGACATATTTGAGGCATTCAAAGAAAGGAAGGGCATTTTCTGATTTTCATTGTCTATTTCTAGTCCATGCCTGGTCTGGGAAAAGCAGAAATGAACAAGGAATGAATAAAACATGGTCTCAATCCTATCAGAGCTTCTAATCAAGTTAAGCCTCATATATCAATGCATAAAGTATCAGTTAGCAAGTAGCAAATGTCATGGTAGTATGCAGTTTGCTCCTTGGTGTAGCATCATTGCCTGGCACAGGGCCCACCACATAGTAGGCATTCAAAAAACATTTGTTGAATAAATGTTTGTGTGTATGTAATCAATGGTTAGGTCCAGGCAAGGACACGAGGCAAGGCATATCACAATTTGAGACCCTGACACGTGACTCCATCTCCATCTATTTATGTGGTTGTCAGTTAAAATGTACACTGACCTCTCTCATCGCTTAAACTGTTTCTCTGATAGCAATTTCTATATAAACACATCTTTACCTCAGGAAATTGACTAGGGCATTAGATTACCATGAAAGGCCAAAACTATTGTGGGAAACAGCAAAAACTGTTTGTATTTGCCGTAAAAATAGGAATGGAGGAATGATATAGGACTATCACACCCAGCTATTGGATCCCTAATAGGAGAGCCTTTGGAAAATGTTTGGGAAGATAAGGTTGTCATTTGATTTGGGGTATTTCTATCACTTGACCCAATTGCTAGTAGAAGAAAAATGGTCATTCTCTTAAAACATCTTGAAAAGCTTCTTGAATGAGCCCCGATATCCTAGAAACGTTTTGAATTGGGTACAAACAAACTTTGTCTGATACAAACTTTGTAAGATACAACATGTGATGTCAGTGTGTCATTGGGAGGATCAATACCGTTTTTCAAATGTCAAGGTAAACTTAAGAATGTAGTAGGTCTACTCTTTATTCATCTTCACTATTCCAGTAGACAATAAACGAATAAGCAAATATGTGAGTCATATTTGGGAATATTTCTGATCTGGTTCCAATCAGAAATAAAGATGCTATTGTAAATGGTTTGGCACTGTCGTTTTCTAACACAAGTCCTCTCAAGCCAAGATGCTCGTGGTTGATATCGGGGGAAGCCTAGAAAAGGAGATGGCCCACAGCTCCCCCCAGCAATTACCAATCTCCTTAACCCTTGAGTGATGCCACCGCCAAGCAGAAATAGTATAAAACCTTGAATTAAATGATGCTTAACTCAAATACTCATGGGTTCCTCTTTCTCTTGCACAGGCCCTGCTTTAGAAAGCAACATAGGTCTGACATCTTCCTAGGAGCATCTACAACTTAAATTAGGACAGGATGAGAGACCCTAGGGGATAATTCTCTAGTAGCCTAAATGTGGATTCTGCCAACCCCTTAAATGTGCATTTCTATAATAGCCTCCTAACAGGTCTCTCTTCCTCCAGCCCTCACTCTCTGTAACCCATCTATCTTATGCCTCTACAAACTGGCTCCTCATTGCTTGTAGAATAAAGTAGCAGCTCTCTAGCCAAGCATTCAAGGTCCATTTAAAACCTATTTTCTCACTTCTCCATTTCAGACAAACCTCTCTGCTCATTACTTTATAATTATATTTATATTTAGAACTCTGCAAGGTTTGCCCATGCCATCTTCCCTTCAGGAAATCGAATCCTCAGATCTATGCATTTCCTTGGCCTGTGGTAAGATACAATACTTATTGAATGAGTAAATGGATGGATGGATTCCATCCCTGTGTTTCTTCCAATCCCAACTCTTATATAAAAATGTTACTTTACCAATACATTTTGCATTTTTCTAGCCCTGTTTTGCATTCTCGACCACTTGTCTTCACCTATTATTTGACTGTCAGCATATGCTGAGTTGTGTTGTTAATTATTAATTAGCTAACTAACTAAATCAACGAATGAACTTCCTGTCCACTGTAAGGAGCTTTTAGGTTAGAAAGGAAATAAGACAAGAAAATCACCAGTCATTGCTGTAAAAGATACACACAGGGAGTGTTGAACAAGCTCATAGGAAAACGCAGACAAGGGGGATTTGACTCAGTCTTAGGGACTCAGGAAATGTTCCCAAAATGTGTGATCTGAGGAATGTTTTAATTGTGTGTGCCTTTTCTCTTCAAGTTTACCTGGACAGGGGTTTTGTTTTGTCCAGGGCTTAGTGATAATATTCCTCCTTTGAATTTTGAGCTGCCTTACCACGATTAAAGACATTTCATACCCTTATCTCAGTTAATTCTCATGAAACTCATCTGATATAGCAGGTCAGGCAGGGAATACCACAGGAGCCAAGAACAATATTCATTCACTCTCAAGGCCAGTATGCATTTCCAAGGAAGGTTTTCAGATCCCTGCTAGGAACCTTTCAATCCCACTGGGCAATTTGAAGAGATGGGATTACTTAGGAGAGGTGAGGGGTTTCTGGTCTGCCTTTAGTGGCTCTGGCTGATCCACGCCTTGCTTTTAGATGGATGAGAACTAGTCACTCAGGGTAGGTGGAAACACACTTGGAGAATCCAACTTGAATGGACATTTGAAGGTATGAGAGTCGATCAATGGTGAGAGCAAGAGGTATTCTCTTTCAAAAGCAATGTAATGAAGTTATATGGCAGGAATAAAAAAAGAGAAGACATTTATGCTGACAAAAAAAGACCAATATCCAAGACTCTTTAAGTCTGAAAATGAGTGTTAGTTGTGATGAGTGTTGATACCAGCTCTCCTGCCAAAAGAGTTTTGCCTTCTAAATGCCAGGTGACTCCTCCCTCACCTGGGTTCCCCTTATCTTCAGGAAAATGTTATATAAATATGGCAGAAATATGTTCCTGGATCCTAAAAGATCAGCCTTAAATTGCAGCATAGTGAAAGTTTGTAATCCCAGCACTTTTCTTAGGATCTCAGCTTCTAATCCTTGAAGCCACTTGGTGAAACCCAAAAATTACATGGCAACTTGACTAATAATTTAAGAGCTGCTAAAAGAAAAAATATAGTCCACCCTCTTCTAAGGAAAGATCCATGAGTCATAGTCCTAAAAGTTCCAGTCTTTAGGTTGCAAATGTAGAAGCACTGCGAAGAAAATACCCAAACTCCTTTGAAATGAAAATAAACCTATGTCAAAAGCACACAGAGTTGTAGCCATCACTCACTCAAGGAAGGTCCCAGGATACTCATTAATCTGGGATGGTCCAGACTAGGGTTTTCAATTTTAAATGACACAACTTTCTTGAACAGAGGGCCATGAAAATGTTAGAAACATTTCCTTTCTTTATGTTGCTGTTGATTTGTTTTTACCCAAGAGACTATTAAAAACACACAAAGCTTTTGGCTCTTAAAATATGAGACCTATTTGTCCTAGTAGCTTTGGTTTTCTTTTGCAAAATGGATTCTGGTCTTAGGTTGCAAAGGAGTAAGACCTCCTGCCAAGATATACTTACGCACGTTAACAGGGACACATTAACGACTCCATGGTAGTTTGTTACTCTTTGGCAAATGTGCCATTTTATCCATGTTTTGAAGAGCACATGTGGGGATTGAGAGCCTGGGTTTTGAGGCTGGGCAGATTTGGGTTTGAGTCCTGGCCAGTCGGGTCAACAGATCCATGACTTTAAACATTTTTTTCATCTAAGAATTGGTTTCTTCATCTGTAAAATGATGATAATGCAACCTACTACATGGGATTGCTAGGAGGATTAAATGAGATAATGCATATGAAGGCCTTAGCAGGGTGCCTGGCATATCATCAGCACTCAATAAATAGTGTTACCTGGCTACTACTGCTATCTCTACCATCATCGGAATACCATGGAGTTTTGCTGAATCCACATTCTGCTGGAAGACACCAGACTCTTTTCATGCTTCTGGTGATGGCTTATGGGTATTTGTCAGTGCATTGAACACATGTGGTGCTATGATTATGGAGATTAAAAATCCTCCGGATATCTGTATGACCTAAAGGATTGTGTGCCCTTCTGCTCAATACAATTAAGGAGAAATAAGAGCACATTGAAGCCTAGTCACCATAGGCTGGTAAAATTATCATCTGCATAATAATGAGAAAACTAAAGGTATTTAGCAGAAAGACTTGGAAGGAAGAACAGAACCACTTTCAAGCATCTGAAGGGCTGTAGTGTCTAATAGGGATTGGACTAGACCAGAGCTTCTCAATCTCAGCCCTGTTGACATTCGAGCTTGGTAATTGTTGCGGGGTCGTCTGGGGCATTATGCAATGTGTTACGGTATTCCTGGCCTCCATGCACTACATGTCAGTAGCATTTTTGGTAGTTGTGACAACCAGAAATATCTTCAAATTTTGCCAAGTGTCTTCTGAGAATTAAAATCACATCTATGTGATCAAAAACCACTGAACTAGATTAATCTTCCAGAAGACAGTAGAACTATGACCAGCTTAAGAAAACCCCCTTGAAGAAGGTATTTGTTTCTCCCAAGAAAGGCCTTATCAGTGATCAGCAAGATCCCACAACAGAACAGGCACCTCAGAGAGCAATGAGCTCCTGGTCACTGGACGCATCCAAGCAAAAGCTGTTAGACTGCTGGGCTTTTCTATACAAAGTTTCTATTTTGAATAGATTGTTGGTAATCATAATTTCCATATTCCTAATTATCCCATACTCTATGTTCTTTTTCAAATAGGTTTCTATCATCTCAAGTGGGATCCCTTAGCCTAGCCCACCCTCAGCACACAATTGTAAGGAGAGGATCGATGTGCCAGGGAGGGTGCCAACGCTCTGAACTGTGATCTCCCACCATTTATTTGTGAGTCATTAAACCCCTTTGGGCCTCAGGATCCCAGATGCTTCTTCTTATTCAAATCCAACATGCTATGATTCTGCAATGTTGTTTCCTAACTATGATATCAAACCATTAACTTCCTCTGTCACTGCTTCTTTTTTCTCGTTAAGGGTGTAACTGTTAATCCTGATAAAACTCATCTACTTGGTTCTAGGCTTTGTGCTTACTAAGGTAATCAGCTCTTAAAATCTGAAGGAGAGGAACAGATAAAAACTTATGAGTTTTGGATGAGATATATGTGAATATTATCTTTCACTAACAAATAAGGAACATGGGCGAGACTTGGAACTCTTTCCTGCAAAATAACATAATGCTTTGCACACAGAACGTAATTGAAGTACAGTAATTAAATTAAGTGAGATAAAGTGCCCTGCTAAGTAGTGGATTTTATGCCTAGAAATCCAGCATTTACTCCGATTCCTGGAACATTATCATGATTCCCAACTCCTCTGAGCTTGGGATACTTTAATACACACACACACACACACACACACACACACACACACACATCTATCTGTCTATGTATGTATGTATATATGGTCTCTAACAAAGTTGTGTTATCCTATCACAGGTCCTTCTTGCCATATGGCTCCCTGACCATGTCTTTCCAATATTGAGATTGTATCTACACCCTTCATAGAAAACTCACTAAATGTCTCCATCGCAAAGATAATAAACAGAGTTTCAAAGAGGATAACATGTTCTATAACTATCAAATCCATGTTTACTTCTTCCAGTTGAATTAACCATACCATCATCTGCCTGATATGTATTCATGTATTCAGTTTTGAGGACCAGAGATCTGCCCTGCCTGATACTCCACTCGAGGAAGATCAGACTAACAAACCAAGGACAGCACTAATCCAA
Organism: Tadarida brasiliensis; assembly: GCA_030848825.1. NCBI lineage: Eukaryota > Metazoa > Chordata > Mammalia > Chiroptera > Molossidae > Tadarida > Tadarida brasiliensis. The sequence goes on along the minus strand of CM061270.1, from coordinate 32,096,453 downwards.
ACACAAATGGGCTAGACATGAGATAGAGATCATGACAAGAGGAAAAATAATGCTTGAACTTCTCAAGCAAGGCTGCCACCCACGTTTAGATTTACAGCAGGTCCGTGAATAACATCCGTTAGTTTAGCATTGTTTCATTATGACATGGTGAGATGCGTAGGAACTTAACTCCTGTTTATATCAATTAACCTGTGGTAAAATAGTGGTTATACATCATTTCATCACAGTGCCAGGAAGCTACCAATGATGTTAAGTGAGAACCTCCTGTACTATACATAGTCTATTAGCTTTCTTAAAGGGACTGTATCAGTTAGAATAAGCTAGGTTCTGATGCAATAAGAAATGACCCACAAATTAAGTGGTATACAATAATAAAGGTTATTTCTTGCTTATATTCATCTAGGGTCTCCTTCAATTCTCTTTCCTGTTGTCTCCGCTCCAGGACCCAGACTGACAAAGAAATTCCTCTTGAGAACATTGCTGGTCATCGACAGGGGAGGAAAGAGACCCCGAAAAGCACACAGTGGCTCTTAAAGCTTCTGCATGTCACTTTTCACACAGCTCATCTGCCTTAGCAGGTCTCACGGCCAAGCCCCATCAATAGGAGAGTGAAATATAATTGTCCTCCAGGGAGGGGGCCATGAATAGCTATCAACAATAATACACGCTGCCACAGTGCCTTTCCTGCAGAATGAATCACTGCTCGGAAACAAGCTGAGTGATAGCAGCCTGAAACCTGGACGCACACCTGTATGTGTCCATTTATGAAGAGAGAGTTTGTAAGGGCATTTCTCTGTCTGACAACCGCCCCTTTCCTCCTGCTGAGCTGGGCAGGGACTCTGAAGCTCTGTCATCTTTCCCACAGTCCCCTATTAACTTTGGGAGAGGAGGCACCAACTGTGTTCCCTGATGGAGTGGGGAAGGCAGCTGCAAAGGGAAACACCATGTTTCCTCATGTACTTTCCCTGTCAGTGTGTCTATGGGTGTGTGGACACCTGGCTAACTAACCACTTGTAGAGACATTTAGAAATCCGTGTGTCTGGCCTTATTATGGCGAGACAGTTCCGCTGGAGCTGAGCACAGGCATGTGGCACTGATGAGCTGCTGTCTGTCTAGTTAGTTTGCCTTTGTCCACGTCTCTTTCTTCCCAGTCCCCATTGCTTATGACACACGTGTTGTCGACACTGTGTCAGAGTGAAAATCTCTCATTGACTGTAAAAGGAGGAAAAGCAGGCAAATGTGGCATGTTCCTTGTCTGCATAAATTTCCTGTGTTTCCTTAACCCTTTGTGCTGTAGGAAAACAGCTCACATAGACGTTCTCTTCATTGCACAGCAGAACGCAAACTCGCTGTGGTTTTTTTTCCCTCTGTGTCATAAAACAGCATGCCTCCTAAATATTTGGTAAGCGGCGACTCTGCAAAAGCTCCTGAATATCCCCAAAGAGCACACTTGCAGCTCTGAGATTAGAGGATGTCAAATGCTAAATGGCCTCTTGTTTGGGCAGTCAGAGGGCATATTTAGATTTGAAGCCATCATCTATAATCTAATAAATTTGTGATTTTAATATATGATTAGGCAGGCTCTTCTCAGCAATGGCCTAAAAATGAGAGAATGCAATGGGAACTGAATTCATTGGATATATAAACAGCCCTCGCTCTGAGACAGTGCTTTCTCCAGGTCAGATTTCTTGTGATTGGCAGGAAGCTGTGACAGCTCGTATTGTATGTTCCTAAGAGGAACATGGGTAGAAATGGTCAATTAGAACTGCCACTCAGCCTCTCCTCACATCAGCTGCTGGTGGACTGCCACTTGGGCTCTGAACTAGCTGTTAAGATGGGGAAATCCTGCTCCCCATTGTCATTGGGTTAAGTGAGGTGATTCCAGAAAAATTTTAATTGCATGCCCATATACCTAAAGTTACAACCCAGCAAAAATGAGATAACTCATGCTGTGGGATAGTTCTATGGGCCATCCTCCAGTGTAGGTGCAGGGTAATTCTTTTGAATGGAATATTTCCTCCTGATTTTCACCATAAGTACTGAGGTATGTCTGGCCTCTTGTCTCACCACATAGCTTCCTCTTCTGTGCACAAATATGTCCCTTCACCCCCACTACACACAGATACATTCCCTTCCAGAAGCATATAGTGACAGAGTCATGCACATGGTTTTCCTTCCTCTTTCTTCTTCCAGTGCCCCGATTTCAAGGTGAGTGGGTTCAGACCAGAGAGTAGCTGATTGGAGCTGGTCCTTAGCTAATTTCCTCCTTGAGTTGTGAGGGCTGTTGCCAACTCATTCATCTCACCCTGTGTGTCTGTTGTAATGTTGCAGAAGAAAACAGGAGGTGAGTCCAGCGCAATGTGGAAAACCCAACAAAGAGATGGGAAAGACATACAAAGTTTCGTCAACGCCATCATAAAGAAAGTGAGCTAGAGAAATGCTGGGTATAGATCCAGAAAGTAAGATTTCCTTGAAGTGGTCTTTGGGATTGAGCAAATGGAAAAGATTAGGGGAAAGAAGAGAAGAAAAGAGAAGGGAAGGAGAGGGGAGGGGAGGGGAGGGGAGGGGAGGGGAGGGGACGGAAGGAGAAGAGAAGAGAAAAGTGAAAAGAGGAGAGAAGAGAAATGAAATTGAAGAGAGGAAAGGGGATGGAAGAAAAGGGGAGGAGAAAGCATTCTAATCAGGATAGACTGGTAGAAATGAAGTAGAGAGACTCTCTCAGGTATTAAAATAATCTGGAGCCTTTCTTACTGAATTGAGTTGAGAGGAATAAGGGAGCATCTAGGCTGGGCATGGGGTGAGCTGAGGCAGGGGAATGGACAAGTAGCAGATCTTGAAGTAGACTCTGAGTATGTGGAGTATATTGAAGCATTTTTTTCATGGAGCTCCTCCCTTCCGTAATTCAGGGTCCACTCTGCAGTCTCCTGGAACCCAGATAAAAACAGGGTAGCAGAGAGCCCTGTGCTAGTGCTATTGGCTAACACATAGTATTTTCTATCCTCCAGGTATAGCTGAAGCCATCTCTGTGTCCAAGAAGGTATGGCCAGGAGACCTTTCCCCCCAGCAAATCCACCCAACCTACTCCCTGTGGTACAGTCTTGGGCTCTCACTTATGACAGCTCATTTTGAACAGGAGTTTGAGTTAATTCTATTAGAACATAAATGCTTTGTCCTTTCAGATACAAATGGCTGTACTGGGAACTTTGGTGGCCCATTTCAAGAACTGATATTTATTAAGCTATCATGAACTCAGACTGGGCTAAAGCTGCAAAATAAGTCAGAGGCTAGTTTGCTGTTCTGGAGGAATTTGTACTCCAATTGGAAAGGAACGACTAATGAATAAAACAGTAAAAAGTGGCTAAGAGCGTACACTCAGGTGATAAAGAAGTGGCCATACGTTAGAGCTCTTTGAGACTACAGAGAGTGGGACTGCTCTGAGACGTCCTCGGAAGAGCTAAGTGCTGGGTCTTGGAGTGTGAGGAAGGGACTGAACGGAAGGAGAGCCGGGGGAGCATCCCAGGGCAGGTGGAGGCAGCTGGAGCACGCTGGGCAAACACAGTGACATGAATGAGTCTTCGGGGTGGAAACTCAAGAGTTGGAAGGGATTTGTTAACACACAGGAGTTGTTATTGGTTGAACACCACGTGCCCAGGTTTTGCACACTCACTATGATAAAAGACCCAGGCTTTGGATTAAAGACTCCGGCTTTAGTAATACTTATTGAGTGCCTTCTAAGGTCCTGTAGATATAAACAACCAAGGGCAATGCTTGGGACATAGTAGGTCCTCAATACATATGTTTGGGTATAATTGAATAACCTTTGGAATTATGGGAAATTTTCTTCTTTTGGTAGAGTAGGAAAGATTCCCGTGATGTGTCGGAGCAACGGTTGTCTTTCACTTTTGCTTGGGGAGAATCACAAGACAGTGAAGAGTCTGACCAAAGCTCTAGGCTTCTCTATTCTTCTGCCTTTGGAGAAGTTGAATTTGGTTGTCCAAAACCAGCAGAAACTCAAAATGTTCAAAATGAATTAATTTTCTTCTTCTCAAAACTTAATTTTCCTTTCATTCTTTTAAGACTTTCTAATATAATTGGCAACCCAGACACCAAACTATAATCACAGTCATGGGGTGGGGGCATGGAGAGACTTGAGAGAACTATAGAAATATAGAATATAGTTTCTACATATAAGAAATAAATAATGAGTGAGTAGCATTGTGGCTTAAGGGGAAGCTGGAGTCATTTACAAATGAAAGATTAATATTTTATACTAAACATACATCAAGATATTTAGAAAGAAAGAGATAATGTTGAGAAGAGACAGTAGGGTCTTCTAGTATCCATGAAAATCATGGCAGACGGTAAAAGGGGTATTTTCCCATTCCTCCTGGCTTCCTAAAAGTCAAGAAGAATTAATGATGGCTCAAATGTGATGATGTAATCGACTTAAATACATTTCTGAGTCTTGGTCCCAGATGAGAGTGTCAGCTTCGCTTCACTTAGAGAAGAAAGGGTTAGGGATTTCTGATTTAGATCATGGCTGTTTATGAAAGGGTTCAAGGGATAACAAAGCTTATGTCTATTTGGAGATGACGTCAGGAAGGACTGAGATATGAAGAAGACATTTGTGACAGGGTGGATCACAGGATGCTGAAATGCTGCATCTCTAAAAAATTTTATGAGTTGTATTTTGGAACTCTTCCTTTTTTCTTTTCTGCCTCAATGTCTATCAAATCACTGTCCTCTTATCACTTAATTCATTTTTAAAATGTCCCTTTGGGTGTAAGAAGCTTCTCTGACTTGTCAGGTTTGGAAGGGGAGATTCCATGGCAGTTCTTAAAATTTGCACCATAACTTACTCAGTATATACTAAGTATGTTTTGAGCTCCTGTAGTGTTACTGGCAATGTTGTAAACCCTGGAAAGTAGGGGAGAAGTTTTACTTATTTGTTTCTGTTTACTGAGTAGCTGCTGGGAAAAGCCCTGGGTATCGCACTGAGGAGAGCAGAAACAGGCCTGCCCTCATGGGGATTACATTTCAGTGGGCATGGCAGACATCAATAAACACACATTCAGTGTATTGTAATGACAGGTACTGGTCAGTGCTAAGAATGGAAAGTAGGGTGGAGGGTGTGATGGTGACTGAGATCTTATATTTATATTTATGTGGGTGGTTGGGGAAAGTTTCTCTGAGGAGCTGACATTTGGCAGAGATCTGAACGAAACAAGGGGAACATACATGTAGACATCAGGGCAAAGAGTCTTTCAGGCAGAGGGAATGGTCAGCGTGAGGGTTCTGAGTAGGCATCTCCTTGGTCTGTTCAAGAAATAGCTGGGAAGTCATGGGACTAAAAACGGAGACAGGAGGGTAGAGAAGGTGGAGGTGAGGTCAGAGAGACAGCAGGTCGCCAGAGCACAAAAGACCTTATTGGTATGGTAAGTGTTTCTGATTTTATTCTAAATATGATGGGAAATTGTTGGAGGCTTTGGGGCAAAGGAATGATATGTCATGACTTATTACTCTGTGGAGAATAAGGTGGGGCAGGGTGGAAGCAGGAAGGATAGAAAAACCAATAAATCACAGACCTTTGAAGAAGCCACAGTCTAATGAGGAAACAGACATGCCAACAAGTGCTTAGATTCAAATAGAAAAATGTCAAGTGCAATGGAGTAAAGTGCAAAGTGCAGAGCAGTGAAAATGAACTTGTTCAAAGATCCAAGGATGGTCCCAGATGGAAATCACATCTCAGATGCATCTGGAAGACTGAGCAGGGATTTTTCAGATGGAAGAAAACAGAACAAACCCTCCTGTCTGAAGGAGCAGTGAATACAAAGAAATGGAGAGGCATAAGAGAATCCAACTTGTTTGAAGGACACCGGAGAGTTGGGAATGGCTGTCTGTCTGCATCTCAGGTAAGCATGGTGATTAGCAAGACAGATGGTTAGGAAAGCTAAATCAGGCAGACCCTGGAAAGCCTCACTTGTTCATGACTTTATTGTGCAGACAATGAATGAAGAACCATCAGAATTGTGAGCAGCGAAATAAATAATGGCACTTATGTTTGGAAAGATTACTCTGCCATTAGTGTGAAGGGAGGTATCTATTTCTACCTCCTTTGAAGTATGGAATTTGGAGTCATACAAAACCGAATTCAAATCTGAGCTAGAATAGGTATTAGTTGGATGATCATAGATAAGTTTCTTAATATCTCTTAGCCTCTGTTTCCTTACTATAAAATGAGAAAAATAATACCTACTTCAGGAGAGTTGTGAAGATTGAATTTTGAAAAATGCTTAGCATGATGCCTGGTCCATCATAAGGGATCAAGTACTTAGAGTTACTTTTCTGTTGTGAAGAATTAGAATGGAGATAGATGGGAGGTAGGCAGACTGGTGAGGAAATCATTGTGTCAATTTAGGGGACACATGCCAGGGCCCTACTATGATAGTAGTGAGAGAAGGGGATGAAAAAGAGATTCAATAAATATTTATTGACTGCAATTGACAGAACTTGATGACTGTTTGGCTCTGAGAGTTGAGATATTGGGAAATGAAAATGGATCTAAAATTTTGAGCTAATAGTCAAGGAGATTGCTTTGTGATGAATCATTATCTAAATCTGGGAGGATGGAGGAAAGAATATCTATGGACTTCTTCAACTCCCTAGTGGGATGTTGTTTCACCAGCCCAGTAAAACTATGCTTTGCCATACTCACAATAGACAATAGAAACCACCCCCCACCCCCCACCCCAGCCACCGCAAAGAAAACCCAAGAATGATCAAAGAAGAGAAAATGGACACAAGGTTAAAAAATACAAATACACACTACAGTATCTTAAGTTATGCTCTTCTAGTGGGCAAGGGTAAAGTTTCATACATTTTATTTATTTATATTTTAAATAAGAAATCTATCCTGGTACTATTGATAAATAGGCACAGTGTGGTTTTTGATGATGGGGCTAAAAACAGTGATGGTGTTCATAATGTTGATGATGATCTGTTTCTTTTTCAATTATTTTTTATTTTCAATTACAGTTGATATATAATATTATATTAGTTTCAGGTGCACACCCCAGTGATTAGACATTATAAAACTTATTAAGTGATCATCCCCAAAAATATACCAATCTGACACCATACATAGTTATTAGAATATTATTGATGATTATATCTTTTAGATTGTAGGCAACTGTCTACACTTAGACATGGTCTTCCAGGCGGCACTGATAGACTTGGATAAACTTCTGTCAGCCTCCTCACTCTTATGATTCCATGGTGAAGCTCTGAGTTCTGATACCATAGTGTCATAAAATGAACAATCACAGACAGTGCCTCATTCAAAGGTGTCACCTCCAAATATGACTCTTAACTCAGTCATATAAAAATGACATTTCGCTTTGCTCAGGGATTGACGTGTGAATAGTATCTCAGGTAAAGCTCTTGAGTTCTCTGAATGGGCTTTAGGAGAGGTTCATGGAGAGGGGAGATGGAGGAACAGTAGTTATGGACAGCCATGCAGAGAAAGGTCTCCATTCTGCCTGTTTCCCTGGGCCAGCCCAAGCTGAAAGCATGCCCTGCTGAGTTGCACTGAACGGGTAATTTTGCCCTAGATAATTTCTTTGATATCAAAGAATCAAGTTTATGCAAGCCTAAGCCACATTGCAAACAACAGCACTTCCTGGACTAAGCATGAGTAATTAGCCGTGAGAGTGATGACCGTTTGGCCCTCAACCCATATTGATGTTTCAAGATGCTGTGTAGAAAGCCACATCATTTTCATAACATAAAAGGCTTGCCCCTTCATGAACATCTTATCTGGGAGGCACAGCTATGATATATTTCTAGAACCTCATAATGATCATGTTTACTTTATGTTTTGGTGGCGTTAAACTAAAAAGGGGGGAAGGGATGGATGAAAAAAAGTCAAATTAAAGTTCTGTGACAAAACCAAAGCAAAACTTACTATGGTGTAGCCACGTTTGCATGGACTGCAAAGTAAATACATGCAATTATTCCTCATTAATATTCAGCAAAGTCTCTGCATTTTCCTTGAGTGCAGCAAACCCAGGAATAAGAGGTCCTGTGTTCCACCAATGCCTATGAGCATGGTTATGGCTGGGTGTAAATTACAGCAGACAGCATTTCAGCCATGATGGAAAAGACTATAAGGGCTTCCTGTCCTTTATTAACTACATTGCAACCACTAGGTTTATGAATGGAGTTAAAAATTCTGAATAGAAATGAAAATGTGGTAAATGCTCTCAATAGCACTATGAGGAATTCCGCACCACCCCCCCCCCCTCACCCCACAGTAATGGTGGCCAGGCAGAGAGAAGAGAGAGAAAGAAAAAGGAACAAAAGCTTTGCAAGCCTCCTGGGGGCTGTCAGTGGCCACCAGCTGGTCATGGCAAACAGGAGTGCACTTTCTGTGCTGAGTAAATAAACTGAATTGTAAGTTTGTAAGGCCACTGAAAGTATAAACTGAGAGTTCTGTTCCACGGTCTGAAATGTCTCCATTGAAAGTTCATGGAAATGAGAGCTGTCTCTTTAAAAATCAAAATGTAACAGGCTGGAGCTTATAACTGCCCAGAACAGAGCCCCAGGGACCAGCGGTTAAAAATATGATTTTTATAAACAAATCTGACATTGCAAACTTAATGCAAAACCCTATGCATATATAGTATCACTTACCTGTGCAACTTGTTTAAATTAGAGCTGCACGAAGAAGGAAGTGAAATTGGCACATTAACTTTTTGTTTAACAATGTTTTATGCACTGTATTTTGAAATGGATGGTGGTGTTGCCCTAGCCCTTCAAGAGTTAAGACTCTGTGGGCATTTTCATCTGAAATTTTCTATGCATAATTTTAGAAAATTCAGCTCTAAATACGTGCTCTGTACATAAACTATTCTGGGTACAAAATTTTACCTTGCTACAGAATTCCCAGGGGTGCCACCAAATTCATTACACTGAATTGAACTTAGAGAAACATTATAAACAATACTTAACTAAGGCCCTTCCCTCCCCTCGGACTTGAAGATTGAAAATAGAGGTGGTTTCTTTTTCCTCTGCAAATTTATTAGCCAATATTCCCTCACTCCAATTCAATCTCCTTTGGTATTTGAAGAGAAACCACAAAACGCTAGTTGTTAATATTGTTGTAAGCCTGACCCTCTTGCTTCATTATATCTTAGGTTAGATCTGCTTTTAATATGCCACTTTGCAAGTTTAATTAAATTCATAACAGCTCAATCCTATGAGTGTGGATTACACTGGATATCAACACAGATTTGGGGAATTACGAAAGAGATGTAAAATCTCTCTTAGAATGGAACAGTTGGTTTAACGATAATTTAGATGGAAAAGTCTGTTTCTTAAACACATAAATATTTAACACGATTAAAATTTACTTGCCCTTAGTGCAGTTATTCCAAAAGAAGATGTGTTGCTTTTGGGAGTGTTGTCCTGAATGGCGTGGTGCTTGCTCGTGTTTGGGTCATCTTCCTTGGGTGTGAGGTCAATTGTGTGCATTCCTGACACACCTGCAGACAACACGCCATACTCCCTCTTCCTCGGAAATCCAAGTGGGTAGTTTGTCACCTGTTTCCCTTCCTAGCCTTAAGCTTGCACAGGTTTTTGGAATCTTTTTGATGGGCAAGAAGATTTTGTCGCTGTTGTTGATTTGCATGTCATTCTCAAGGCTGAAGCCATCAGATTCAAATTAGCTGTATGTCCTCAAAGTGTGTAGAATGGTTCAGGGTGGCCTGATGGCCATTTGAGCTTTGGAAAAGATGTACCAGATGGGATGATTTTGAAGAGGTTTGGTCATTATCTTGAATGTGGTACATGTAGTGCTTTCTGCATGATTTCTCCGAAGTGATTGACCATGGCACTGCTTATTTCCTCAGTGCATTCTGGGACCTTCTTGGAAGCATGTGTGCTGGACTTAGTTCTCCTCTATTAATTATATGGGGTCTCCTGAAATCTGTCTTCTGTTGTTTCCTTATGAAAGATTAAGAGAACGTTTTCCTTGGTCTCTTATTCTTTTGTAAGACTCTGTCCTTCTCCTTCTCAGGGCTTCTTCCCCATGCCCAGAGAGGAATATTTTTGGAATGTATAAATTTGCACCTCTAAAATATTAAGAGGAAAACCTGTAATTAAAACCACAACATGATTTCAACCACAAAGATGTTAAATTACATCTTGACATCAACTGGAATGGGATGGATGTCAAAACGGAATTTCACATCCCGCGATTTAGTGATACCCACAGATGTCTGATACTGGGAGGTGAAGTAAGGACAGGGCATCTGTTTAGTTCTAAATATTGCTGAGTTTTGTGGGATTCAACCAAACCCTAAATGCTAGAAGACATCTTTTCCGATTAAATTGCAGTGGATAAATATTCAGCTCTGGTTTAGTTTACACTCAGATATTTTGTTTTTATTCTCCCAAGTTCCTGCTAGTTATAGAGAAGCTGGCAGAGGGGAAAAGTCTTCAAGTGAATGTATCCTATTCAGAAATATTCCTGAATGATCACTGCCAAGGTTTTAAAATTTGTTGTCCTTAAAAATTCAGGCTCATATTTTGGTCAAGGTTGGGACAAAAATTATTAACTTCTCTATACCAAGTGAGACCATGCCTGGCTAGTAATTTACTTGCTTTAGTAAACCAAGTAGGCAACGTGTCCTCTGCACACCCAATCTTCTCATTGGATAGTTTAGCACACCTATAAATTCACTTTGATGAGTTCAAACAGAATTTCATATGTGCAGGAGAATAAAATATCATCGCCTGATTGTTGCCTATCTGACCTTGAATGTAAAATGGGTGTTGAGCCATAATTTTTGGGCCTCTCATTTGTGCAACATAATGAAGAGTCAGAAAGGATTTATTTTTAAAGACATTTCACAAGTACCATTTAGAACCACATTAAATTATTTCCTGTTTTCTGTGCTTACTACCTGGGGATACTTCCGAGATTATTTTTCTACTCCCCCGTGCCAAGAGAAAATTGAATCGAGCACTGGTATCTATGCCGATCGCTTATGTTGGATCCAGAGTTAAACGTTTTTCGAAACATTAGTGGTCATGTTGCATTTCTGTGCCTCATGTTAACTCTCACTGACTCACACAAGCTGATGATGCTTAAGAAAATATAGCCTGCACCATAGAGCCACGGCCACTTATATTCCAAGGAAATACTCAAACAGGATCCATCTCCGGGTATCTATCTTCCTGTTTTCTCATTCCGTCCTAGAGTGGCGATACCAGTGATTAAGTGTGGACGCACTATCATTCTGATCTTTGGTATGAAGACTCCATAAAACTCTGAAGTGAAAAATTCATCTATGTTGTGGTCAGAGCTTAGCCTGGTATTCCTTCTTCTTTTACTTTTTCATTCTTCCTTTTTTCTTCTTTTGTAAACAGTATTATCGGGATTAGTAAAAGCACTGATCTTTTTTCAGCTGAACAATAACAAACTTTGCTTCTATGAATCAGGGCTGTGGTTAGCTTTACAAATTTGTGGCATATATCTTTATCATGTGTGTATACAATACTCTGATTACAAAAATGTTTTCTTATTAGTGTAGAAAACATTAGTATAGCAAAAGGCAAAGACAAAAGTATTCTTCCTATTTCTATTACTCAGAGAAAACAATGTTTTTCAACATTTTGGTGTATAAACTTGTCTTTTAAAAATGAATTTATTTTTCCAAAAATGATGTTAAATTACAAAAATATTAGGCAACCTATTTTATTCACTAAAATGTGATTGTCTACATTTTTACATGATGTTTTCTTCACATCATAGGATTGTAGTTGGAGCATAGTTTTTCCTGATAGTCCTTTTTGTTTAGCTAGTTACCTATTTTTATTCATTTAGGCCATTTTCAATGTCTTACTGGTTATAGATATTGTCATTTTAATTTTACATGCTATCAATTTGATTTGTATTGTAAAAAACAGTAACTTGTTAATTAAATCTACCAGCAACAAATCTTATCTACTTTTATTTTGCAACTTTCTGACTCATGCCATATTTCTTGTTATTCTTATTGGTGTATTTATTTTTTGTTTGCAATTTGCATCAATATGAACAAATGCCCTTTATTCATTAGGGATATACAACCTTTAATAAATTTTGATTTTTCAAAAAGAGAATTTTTCCAAAATTGTGTTTATTTTCTTTTTAAGGTTTTGCCATAAGTTTACAATGTTTTCCACCACTAGAAATTTACATATATTTTAACCTACAATTATGTTAATGGTTTATGGCTGTTTGCTTCTAATTTAAAATGTAATTTATTTGAAGCATGCACTGAAATTTATCTTTGCTAACTATTAGGAAGTTATGCCAATCCACTTATTCCGTAACCCACCCTTTTCTCACTAAGAGAAAGTTATTAGTTGGTTGATATTTTCACATTTTTTAAATGTTTATACTCCCTTTTCTTTCTTGTGTTATTACATTAGAACATCCAGAATAGAAATAAATAATTATTAAAATATTAGGTTTCTCTTGCTTCTGAATTTAATGGAAATTATTTCAGCATTTTACATTAATTATGATTTTAAGAATGTGTATGCTGTGACAGACTTTTTAACATTTAAGAAATCACCTTACCATTCTATCTAGCTATTTTTTAAAATCAAGAATAAATGTTGAATATTATCAGATTCTTCTACCACACCTATGAAATAATAGTGCTTTTTAATACTGTAATTTTGCTGTGATACATTATACTCATTTTTCAGAAATAAAGATAATTTGCTCATAATATATTATTCTTTTAGCATAATGTTAGATTCAATTTAGTAGAGCATTTATGTGGGTATTTCACCCATAATATTTATATTCTATTCATTCCTTCTTATATCTTATCAACGCTGGGTTTTATAATCAGGGATAGGGAACTTTGGAAAATAAATTGGAGATTTCCACATTTTTGATATTCCAAAATTACTTCAATAACATTGGAATATAATTCTTGAAATTTTGGAAGCACTTTTGTTTTGGTTCTTTCTCTTGAAGTATATTCTGCAGAGTGGAATGCACTGAGCCTTTGATCTTTTACGGACAGTTCAGTTAGTTTTGTCAAATGCACACATTATGAAACTCTCAGCCAAACACAGACCTAGAACATTTCCACCATCCCAGGAGGGGTCATCGCGCTGCTTTTCACACAGCTCCTCCTTGGATTCCAGAGGGGTGCGCTGTGATTTTCATCACTTGCCTGTTCTTATCCTTCATATAAACTAAATCCTACATTTGAGATCCAGGTTGCTTATACTAATGGTTCACTTCTTCGTATTGCCAAGTCAGAGTCTATTGTGTGAATATACCCCAATTTGTGTATCTACTTTCCTGTTGATGAACTTTTAGTTCTTTCCACTTCTAACCCCTTATAAGTAAAATTGCTTTGAACATTCTTAAACTTTTTCGTGACTATCTCTTTTTATGGCTCATGGGTAAATACTAAATAGTAGAATTTTGGGGCCATAGGTAACAGATTTAACTTTAACAGGAACCAACACTTTTCCAGAGGTTGTAATTTTTACACCCTTACCAGCAATGTATGTAAATCCCATTTGATTCACATCCTCACAAATATTTGATATTGTTAATCTTTTTAATTTAACCATTCTAGTGGGTATTGGCTGTATGTCATTGAGATTTTAGTTTGCATTTTCTTGATAACTAACGCGATTAACCATCTTTTCATGTGCTTTTGTGAAGTATCTGTTCAAATAATTTTTTGCAAATTTTAAATTGGGTAGTTTGTCTTTTTACTATTGACTTCAGGAACTCTTTACATATTGTGGATACAAATACTTTTTCAGATAAATGTGTTACAAATATTTCTTCCCTGGCTTCAGCTTGTTCATTCATTTTCTTAACATTTTGATGTAATGATTAAGTTTTAAATAGATTATTTAGGAATATATATATCGTACTTTTTATATATTTAGTTACATATTTTATATTTTGATATGTAGATTATGCCTTTTGTTATTAATTAAAATTAAATAATTATTTTGATTTTCTCTTTGAATAAAAATTCATTTAAGAACAAGATTTTTAGTACTGAAGTTTTAGGAATTAATTTATATTTTCATTTTTAAACTACATGTTTATCACATTTCTATTGAAAAATATGACAATTATTACTTCTAACTTTTTAACTTTCCATGATGTACAATGTGATGCACAGATCAGATTTTTTTCCAGGAATAAAAGGCATTTATTCCTGTTAGAACTGCTTCAGGTAGATTGTCCTTACCTGTCGGGATCCTTGGGGAATTATCTCCACGGAAAAGCTGCCCCATCTAATGCCACACTCCCTTCTCTGGTCTATATGCCCTAACTCACAGCTCTGCTACTCCCTCTGTGCAATCCTGCCTCCTTTATTTCCCCTGCATAGATTTTGAAATTTTGAAATCTATGCGAAGTCTACTCCTAAATGCTAATCTCCTTCTTAGAATATGCGTCTCTGGGAGCTATATCTGCAATAATTACTGAGATTGGGGTGTGTGTGTGTGTATAACTAATTAAATGATCTAATTTGTAAATATTACAGGGAACGTATTGCAAAAGTAAAACAAAACTTAAACATACAGAATAAAAATAAAAGCAAAGTGTTGTATTTGCTTTCTTATGCTGATATAGTTATTGAACTAAAGTTTATTTATTATATCATTTATTTCCTTAAATTTATGCTTTGGCTACTTGATTCATCAAAGGAAGTTGTCTTAATTCTCTTCTATTGGCTTTATATATTTATTCTTGAATATTTTATATACTCGTTTTATATTTTATATTTTAAATACTATTTTAATATAATAATATTGCCTTATAGAGTTTAGCAATGTGTATTATTAGTGAATTCTACCCTGTATCAGCATAAATTAAGTCTCAATCTTTCTGTGTTTTTGCCTTAATCTGTTATCTGACATTACTGTTGCAACTCTTTCATTTCTTCTTATTTATATCATTTGTCTTTGTGTAGCTTTTGGCTGTTGATTTATTTGTATTATTTCCTTCTAGATATGTTCTTGTTAATTGAAGTAGTTGGATTTTTAAACTGAGTGTGTTTTAAAAAAAGAATGTTTAACTATTTTTTATTTGTTGTTGTAACTGGTATATTTGGCTTTATTTCTGTTACTTTATGTAATTTTGTTGGTCATGATTTCTTATTATCTTGTTTTCTGAAATTCAGAATATAAGCTATGATTTCTTTGTTATATTCTTTTCTAGTGTATTAATAACAGTATATTTTATTTTAATTCAATTATTGGTTACCTTTCACTCCTTGAAAAACCTTCTTTAATGTTTTTAGTTTTAATTTCAGAGTAAAAGAATCATAAGTTTAATCTCTCTATATATGAGGGAACATTTATGAGGCTTTTATTTCTTTCCAAATCTCCCCAATTCTCAGATTTTGGTTTCTGTTAATGTAATCTGGAATTTCCAGTGAAGACTATTATTACAGTTTTCCTTCCTATATTATATATATATTCTCTTAAAAATAATTTATTTTCTTAAATGTGTCTTTCATTTCAAGGATTTAATTTTTTGTTCTTCATAATGTAATATTTTTAACATCCAATTGTTTTCTTTTATCCTGCCATAATATTTTTAATTTCTTTAATATTGTCCTTATAGTTTCTTCTCACTGTGTTCCCTTTTGTTTTAGTCTATGATTTTTCTTCTCCTGGTGCATAGAATTTGTCTACTTACACTTGAGCATAACTATTTTCTGAAATAATCAGGAATATTTTCTTTCTTTTGATGTATCAGGGCAATTCTTTTCTTCTTTTTTCCTGCAGTTTTATGGGATATAATTGACATATAACACTGTATAAGTTTAAGGTGTGCAACATAATGGTTTGATATTTGTATATATTACAAAATGATTACCACATATGCTTTTCCAAGAGAAGTGACTTGTTATTCAATTCTTCATGTCCTGTACCTTCTACAGTGGTGCTTCAGACATCCTAGGAGTTCAATAATTTTGACTACTTGATTTTAACTTTAAAATAGGACTCAGAATACACTCCTACCTGATACCCTCAACTCTAACTTTTATATTCTTAAATCTAACTGGAACCTCATATCTTAGTTAAATATATGTATTTATATCTATTTTTCTGCTGAAAAATCTTTGTTGACTTTAATGCCTATGGATAAAATTCAAAGTACTTAACTTGCATTGAAAACTCTCATTATTTCTGCCTCTACTTTCAAACTGTCTACCACTCTCCAGATACCCTACATCGTTACTCATACCTGCTCATTTGCCCCAGCTGTTTCCCTTACGAGAAATTCTATCCCTTGCCTCTCTATTTAAATGCTTAGCCAGTCTTCAGAGGACAGATTTAATCCTTTCTCTTACATAAAGTTTTCTTGATCACTCCTTCCTGAAGTGACCTGTCCCTTATCTGAACTTTGAACAGTTATTACATATCTGTACCATTAGGTGCTTACCTTTTATTACCTTGTACTTGTGCATTGTGTTGGTAAGTGTTTGTACCTTCTCTCTCCCAATTAGATGATGGAATCTAAAGGCAGGGGTTACACCACAATCACTGCTGTTGCTGCTGTGTTATGTGATTAAATATCCCGATTCCTGGCAGAGAACCACTCCTTCTTTGAGTCAATGGTAAATACTAGCTGATTGAGAAACATGAAATTCACCCATGATCTTTGGGCATATCTATTTCTGATCCTGGTAACCTATGATTGAAACCTGAAAAAAGTACAAACTAATGTCAAAAGCAGTCCATAAACCCAACACGCCTTATAAAAGGGATTACTTCCCAGTGTGTAATGAATTTAATGATCCAGCAACACTTTAAACAATTATGCTAGTTTCCTGTTTTAAGTTGTGACTCTTCAAGAAAGCATTGGCATGTTCCCTCTTCTGACTCCAGTCTCCTTTGTGGCTTCACTGTTCTTTGGCAAAGATTACTTGAATATGTCATAGTCTCTTAACTCAGCTTTGAGAACCAGAATTTAGATTGTGGTTCCCACACCTTGATCATTTATTAGGTCCAGAGGCTTTTAAGGCTAAGTCAGGCATAGTAATGGTTTACATGACTACATTTCTTGGCAAGGCGAATGACATCTGCAGAAAGATGGGAAATCTTTTAAATTTTTTAAAAAATCAGTTACTGCAGATGGAGCTGGTGATTTTCCTTGGCATTGGATTTTATGTCACACAAAGACCTGTGCTCTTCTAAAAACATTGCCACACTTTGTTGACTCTTTGTCAAAAGTTTTGACAGTTTGCTGGCGCATGACATATCCCTGCACCTGCCTGGATGAACTTAAAAATTTGTGTATTTAAAAGAAATATTTATAAATACTTCACCATTTAACATGGATTTGAACATACTTAGTGATTATTTAAAGCACCTAAAGTTTGAAATCCAATCCTAGGTCTTTCTGGGGAAGCGGTTAACTCAGTTTCCTTGGCAGTTGTCACAGGAAATAAGAGGCCACCTCCCAATCGCCCAGTGGTTTATTTCCCAGGGAGTCTTTAGACTCATTAACCTTCTTTCTCTTAATGAGCATGTAAAAACATTTAAATTGTTCACTAGTTTCAAAATGAGGTATGTGATATGCCCTTTAAAAGTTCACTTCCTGTGGAAGTTCCTTTGGAATCTGCAATTACGATACCGAATACTGTTTCCCATTCTGTCCATTTACATATCGTTAAATGAGAAATGTGGGTTCTTTTGGAAATCAGCATACAAAACCATTGAGTGATCTGCAAGTGTTGGCTCCAATTTCCTGAATTTTTTTTTTTTTTCCCAGAAAGAGTTATCTACAACGTCCCCTTAGCTGTGGACTAAGGACAGCCATGTTGAAGGCAATGTTGAAAGTGGGTGAGAAAAATGGTATACCTAGGCCCATGACTGACCACACTGTTTTTGCCATCCTGTGGTGGGCAGTTAGACAGACACGAGCAGAGCAAGGACGATGGGCCAAGTACAGAAGGTCACCAGGGTGGAAAGCCCAGGGTGCCTATCAATGGACAAAACTGGGAAAACAAGGACCTTGTTCCCAGGGTAACATTTCCTCCCAGAGCATATTGCTGGTCATGTGGATTAGACCCCCTGACCTTTCATGTCACTGCTCATGCAGTTCAGACCCTCCCTTTACCTTTCCTCTGCTGGCATGTTGCTAGTCACGCTGTAGACTCCCTGGGAGGAGGAACAAGAGGCCAAAGAGTGACCACATGTGACTCCCATGTGGGTCCTTGCACAACCACTCCCTTAAGTATTAACCCCTAAGGAGACATCTAAGCCTCAGTTATGTTTAATCTCCAGGCCCAGAAAAGAAGCAAAACATGACAAGAGATGCTGTGGCTGGCATCAGGCCAGCTGACCAATCAGTGGAGACCATGGTCCTGAAAGGACACACCTGGAAAACTGATGAATAGTCTATTGAGATCCTCCCCCTGAGACTTCCCCTAAAATCCCCACCCTTAAAAGCCCTTAGGATGGAGGACCCAAGGCGCTCTCTGTGGAGCACACCCAAACCTTTCCCCTCCCCCTTCCCCCACTGCACATTTTCCTTGCCCCCCCCCCCCAAGCTCCAAGGGCCCTTCTTTTGCCTCTGTAATTTGTTTCCTGAGCCCATTTCTTTTATGGCTCACTTCTTCTACCTCTGTGATTTTCTAAATAAACTTGCTCTTAAAGTTTGAATCTTGGCTCTGAATTCTTTCTTAGCCAGAACTCAAGTACTGAGGTTGCTCAACCAAGGTTGGGCCTGACTCCACCATTATAACACCTAGTGCCATTTCACTGCCAACAATCCCTACTATCATGTTTCTGTTACTTAAAAAATAGCTTCAATAATTTTATAAAGCAAAAGTTACTAAGCATTATTAGGCTCTTCACCTTGTTAATCCCAGAATTTCCTGAGACACAGCATGGCATAATAAAATTGCCCTGGGTTCCAGTTCTGACTGCTTGCTAGCTGTGTCTCTCTAGACAAGTCACTTGTTCTCTCTAAGTCATCAATATAATTCTCATACAGAGTGGATGCGAGAATCAAGGAATATACACACATACGTCATACATTGTTATTCTTGTTGACTGGGAAGAAGGGCTGTATGGAAACCACTGGCGATTTCAGAATACAGTTGTATAATACACAACCGAAGATAAAAGATAGCTGATGAATGGAAATGGGGCAGCTCTAGAAAACTGAACCCCAAGGAAACAGGATCGGGCTCAGCTATGAAGAATATCTCGCATCAGTCTTACCATCATTGCTTCTATCTTCTTGCTGTGGTTAAAAGGAATGCCACATGCAAGGAAGAGTGTGTGGAAACAGTGGCCCACCTTCCTTCCGGATAACTGGATTTCTGAGATGTCTTACATGTTCAGGGACAGCCCATTAGAAAGATGACTCCCCTGAAACTGATCTCTAAGAGGATTTTGCGTGACTTGAAATTTCCATTGAATAAAATCCTAGTCCACTGCCCCTCCCTCCACTCCACTATTGTCTTTCCTGAATGAGCTGGAACTTACTCTATTTTTCAAATAAGAATGAGAATTGTTTGCTCATATGGGTCCAGAGATATTCAGAGATGTGTGTTTAGAACTCTAAAAGGAATATGAAAGATACTATGAACAGTAAGAAAGTTAAGAATATAAATTCACAGGAAGACAATTTATGGCAAACTTGGTCGAATATCACACTGGATACTCCTTCAGTTTGGAAATATTTAAGAACCTATGTGTCTAGCATACTAAATGAAAGCTTACCGGTCAGTGTTCCATGAGTTCTTTTTACACTTCTTTTTGGTAAGTAAACAAATAGTTATTGAGCACTTTTTAAATGCAAGGCACTGTGAAAGAATCACAGAAATGGCAATGGATGATCCTCCAGGGACCACCAACAGATTTAAGAAGTATGATCGATAATCAGCATTCTTTTACCTGTGAATTTTTGTTTAATCAGGTAGCATCACACTAATTCAATGGTCAACATTCCCAGCATGAATTTTACTTGTATTCTTGGCAGTTTAAAATGACTTTGTGATCAGGTATCAGCGATATGGGAGATGTACAAAATATTTGGTTAAGGTGGTAGCTGGGTGGTGAGGAAAACAGGGAGGAGGGAGAGAATTCCCAGTACCTCTCAAATCACACCATCTAACTCGTTTCCTACATGTGCCCAAACCACAAGGTCAGGCAGCACTACCTATGGAACAAACAAAGAGCCTTGTGTGTTCACTCCAAGGGCTGAGGTGCCAGTTACTTACCCCTGAGAGGTCAGCAGCATGTCAGAAAGCCTCCCACCGTGGCTGGTGAATAAGAGTGCTATAAAACATGAGAACGCAAAACCTAACGGCTTATTGGTTTTGGCTCTGCCCTGGTTTGTAGGGACCTATCTAACATAGTCAATGAGCTGTTTCCAATCTATACTTGATTTCTTCAGTGGAGGGAGGAAACAGATGCGCTGTGGGGAAAGTGGGAATCTAACCTAACATCGAAACAATGCTACTTGGAGGAATTCAGATCGGGCTCCAAAAGTAGGAAGGGGAATATATTTGAGAGCAGAGACTCTTGAAGTTTACTTTTTTCCCTCATCTACTGTCTTTGGCATAGTCTTGTCATCAGGAGCAGTCAGCAGTGGGTAATGACCAGGACACAGGAAGTGGGGTGTGGTGGGTGTCACACATGATAATCTGTGGTAACTAACAAGAAGGCTTTTTTAAGTTGCTTCCCCATTGCAGGGGATGAAATCTTTCATGAGTTGAGTCAAATCCACTCGGGCAGGGTTTCCTAACTTGGCATTGTGCAACTTCTCTGGAGCTAAAACCACTAGGAGTGAGATGTTTGTCAATTTCCAGAGCCGATTGTGTGGCAAAAGGGATTCCTAGGACATGGTCTTTCATCCAAAAAGTAACTTCCCTCAAAGATATCTTGGGAAATTGTATCCCACAATTACTACAAAATGTTTGGCTTCTTATCAGTTGAACCAGGAGTTAATTGGTATGTCAACGACACCCAGCTGGAAAACAAGAGCCAGAGTGACCCAAGTCTAAAGAGATTCCCAGAATGATGAATTCCTGATCCAGACACCAGACGTCTAAAATCATTTAAAGTTGACATAAGGCAATACTTTTCACAGGTTATAATCAAGTTTTTACTTTTAGGCTCTCACAATTAGAAACAGTTTATATTAGACTTGTAAGTGGGCCCATTCATTAGGTTTGACAGAGGGCATTCATACCGGTCTCAGCCAGCACACTTCCTTCTTCCCATGCATCCTTAAAGACACCAGGTTTCTCAATTAAAAAGAGAAAACACCCAGTTACATTCAGTTTAAAAAATTCTTTTAGCATAAGTATATTCCATGAAATATTTAGGACATATTTATGCTAAAAAGATTATTCTTTATGGGAAATTCAAATTTAACTGGATATCCTGTATTTTATTAGCAATCCCCACCCATTCCTTTAGAGATCAACACTGGTAGTATCTTTAAATTGAAAGTGACTATTTAGGCCAGTTGAGATCATTAAGAGAAAATATATACCATAAAAACTCGATATACTTGCAGCATTTGAAATTCTTTTCAAAAGTGAATGTGTGTGTATGTGTTATCTCTTTATGATAGAAGATGCATACAGAGAGTCTTCAAACCAGTAAGTATCCGGAATTAAATGGGAATTCCTTTTAGTAACTTCTCTGTCCCAGCAATCACATATGTTTACCTCACCTTAACATCCATCCATACTTATAATTAAAGCCTTATCACTGATTGTGCATATAATTGAAAGGTGAACTTCAAGGGCTCCTTTTTTCTTATCTATATGTATCTAACCTCAGATAAAGTTCTACACATTTTGGAAAAACAAACAATAACAGAATAGCTTGCCCTTTTAGAAATCTGGGAAACAGATTAGGTCCCTAGATTGAGCCAGACTTGTGTGCATGTAGCCATGGGCTTTCTCATCAGAATTGTTGGTAAAAAGCTAGTACGTTTATACAAAACCCTCAAAAATGCAATGCAAGTTAATATATAGGGAAAGAAAAACAGATTAATGGTTGCCTGAAGATGGGGTGGGAGATGGGAAGTGTGGATGGGATTTGTAAAGACACAGGAAATGTTTAACGATGAAGGATATACTTATTATCTTGATTATGGTGAGAGGTTCATGGGTGTATGCAAATTTCAAACCTTACCAAATTACACCCCTAAAATGTGCAGTTTATTTTGTCAGTTATATTTCAATAAAGCTGAGAAAATTTTTTAATTAAAAAAAAAATAAAACTAGCACAGGAGAAGCTATATTTAGAATTTTAAGGCATTTTCTAGTGTGGCCCTATAATCTCCATTACGGAAATCATGTTGTCTATTTGAATGAATAAAATAAAGACATTTTATGAAGGAAAGGTGTATTTATTTATCTCAATTGCTAAAACCTTAAGTTTTGGGATAGGCCCTGGTGCATAGTATATTTTTGAGTGAGTGGACAAGTAGAAGCAATAAAATACCAATGTATAGAGAAAAGGATATACTGGTCAGTATTGGAAGATACATCAATTATATTTGGCTTCAAGTAACACAATTCCAAGCACAGTGGATAAATCACACAAGTATTTATTTTTTCATGCAACAGTAGTTCAGAGATAGGTAAGCCAAGGTTGTTTTCTGGCTCTCCAAAAGCATTAGGAACTCAAGACTCTTCTATTTTTCTGCTTCACAACACGTGGCTTCCATCCTCAAGGACAACTAATTTTCCCAGATGGCAGTGGCGGTTCTAACCTTTATATTTGATTTCTAGAAACAGGAAGGAAGACCGCAGCTTCTCTCTGCTAAGACTGGCCTTGTCTGAAGATCTACACAACATTTTTATATTTCATTAGCCACATTTAACATCAAGCGAGGCTGGGGAATGTAGACTATATGTCAGATGCCAATGTGTGCAGGTAAAAATCAGGTTTTGGATAACAAAGAAGAAGGAGAGAATGGACATTGGGAGGCAACCAACTGTCCTTACCATATAGGGGCTCAATATTACTTTTGTGATTATTGTTTCTCTTGTTGAAATCCAAGTTGAATCATGTAGGGTTTGTGGAGCATATTTCTATGGGTAGCCTTTAACCAGGCAGATATTTTATTTCCACATACACTTTTGGCTGACATCAAGCTGATGGAAAAGGAAGTGGCTATACCTAGAGGAAACTAGCAACACTGAATTCTAACTTTGAGATTCATTCTCCCAGCAAGCAAGGAATATAGGTCAAAGGCCATTATAATAAAAAGATTGCCCAGATTCTTTTATTTTGTTGTATTGTATATTTCTTAAGACAAATGGGTCATTGCCTAGGGCTCAGAAATCTTTTGCTATATAGAGATTTTTGTCACAATAGTATTTGTTGTGATGAAATTTGACCTATATTATATTTCTTTACGTCTGCTGCCTAATTTCCCCTAAGGCTGTGGTTTTCAAAGATTTTTAGATGGGGAAATCCTTTGTTGGAACAAAGTCTCCTGGAAGCATGCAAATAAAGCAGATAAAATGGATGTATCTTTAGGTGAAGACTTATGAGTAGAAATAACCTACAGACCCCATGAGCTCATTCACTCTCCCACCCCCACCCTCTACTTTAGACCACACAAATGTGTTTGGGCCATAGTTTAAGATGTTGTCAATGATTATTTTAATGATTTTTTTAAAGTAAGATTTACATTTCATCTAGTAAAGCATAAATAAAAGACCTGGAAAATATTTTTCCTTCACCAGCTCATTTCTTTAGGTACTGTGAGATAACTACTTTCAATTTATACATTGGTTCACAATTTGAGAATCAGTAATAAGTTGGTGTTTTTAAATGGCATTTTTGCTAGAAACACAGAAGCTAGCCAACTGCTGAGATTATGCTGTTGTAAAGTCACATACGTGTGGAAGTATCGCTCTGCCCTGCACTGAGTGTGCGCACATCCACACTAATGGGAGAGAAATTACTGTGTTCCTCACTCATTTCAGAAATCGTTTTTGAGAGAGTGGATGGCTTTGTTGTTGCTCTTTGTTTTGATTTGCTCGTCATAGCCATGACCAAGCATTGTGGAATTCACCAAAAATAAAATCTGAAGTTGTTTAATTTAAAAACAAAGGCATTTTTGCCTGGCCAGTGTGGCTGAGTGGATTGACCATCGCCCCATGGACTGAGAGGTGCCGGTTCGATTCCTGGTCAGGGCACATGCCCAGGTTGCAAGCTCGATCCCCAGGAGGGGGTGTGCAGGAGGCAGCCGCTCGATGTTTCTCTCTCACATTGATGTTTCTATGTCTCTCTTCCTTCCTCTCTGTCCAAAAAATCAATAAAACATATTTAAAAAACAAACAAAAAAGGCATTTTTAAGGAAAATATGTATATTTGGAAATAAGCTCATTGGAGACACTGCCATTTGTTGCTATTGTGTAATAGGTGCAGTGCGACTTTTTTAAGAGAAAAGAAAAACACGGACACAGGAAGTTTTGGGAGTCAGGTTGGCTCTGTGTTAAAACTAAGAAAGGGACTGCCACAGGTATTTTGATTATCATCTAAGGGAACGCATAGCCATTTCCATTTTTCCTGCGTAAAAACAACCGTTTAAAAAAGCTACTTTACATTCAAGCTGATTATCAAACTTACTTATGTTATATATGTATTTCTATTATTATCTAAATTGGTGGTGCTCCAAGGGGAAAGTGCCACCCTTTCAGAAGGCGTTTTAGAAATGTGTGTGGGCGGGTCTAGACTGGCAGAATGTTTGCGGTGTGGTGCTACTGTCCATGAGCGATGGGGGCCAGGGATGCCGTGTGTCCTGCAATGTGCTGGAGAGACCTGTGGGGCTCATGAATGTCCCACCAGACTCCCCGCTCATTTAACAAATAAGCACAAAGTGTCTTTCACCGAGTTTTAATATAAACTGACAGTAAAATCAGTGAGAGATTTTACTTTAGTTTGTTCAAAGGTTTGTTAACCATTTCAGAAAGCCATGTTCTTAGCAGCAAAATCTCTAGTGGTATTTGTACCACCACCAGCCACATATAGCCTTCTTAGATTTAATGAATAGGTACATACACCTTCCAGCATACTTGTCTCTGAATTTTTCATACTAAACTGTGATTTTCTTGTACACTATTTTACCTTTTTTTCTCCTTTACATTTAGTTATGAACGTAGTTAGACAATTCCTACAGATTGTATTTCATGGTGGTAAAAGGGGTTATAACAAGCAGGTGGTTCTAATCAAGTTGAGAACCATTGGTCCAGGGTTCTCAACCTTGGCACCGTGGACATTTTGGGCCAGGTTATTATTTGTTGTGGGCATCTGTCCTGAGTGCTGTCGGGTCTATGGCTGCATCTTGTTCTTCACTCACTAGATGCTGGTAACATTAATACCCCCTCCCATTTTAATAGCCAAACATGTCTCAAGACATTGCAAAATGGCCTCTAGCGGAGAAAATCACCCCAATTGTGAAACACTGCATGAGTACAACAGATTCCAATAATTCTGGAGTTGTCATGTGTTCTGTTTTCTAGCCCACCCTTTGTTATTAATGAAAGACTTGCCAATATTTTTTGAACTTGCTGCCAGTGGTTTCTCGGTACACCCCATATCCCAGTTTCATTCAGTCACCCATCATGACTACACTAGTTATCACTTCTTTCTAATCTGCCAGATTTCTGATTCAGTTTTAGGAGGATGGAAACTGAACCTGGAAGAGCTGGGTTTTAGTCCAGTTTTGCCATAACCTATTTGTGTGATCTTGAGCTAATCATTTCATCTCACTGGGTCTCAACTTCATTTGTAAAATTAAGGATCAGGCTAGATAATCTGAGGTCCCTTCAGCTCTGGCAGTCTGATTCATTTCTCTCTGGTACACCTCCTTAGAAACCTGTTTGACTATTGGCAATTCTATATGTGATTTGATAGAAGACATCTCAGATGTGCTGAGGAAGTATAAGATGACTTTTAAAATAGTGATATTAATTTAAAAAAATACAACCACTCAAGGAATTTAAAAATACTACAATTCAAGTTAGCAAAATAGGTGAATTGCTGCTTAATGACATCTAAATTTGTTTAAAACCTTCTTTTTCTATTTTAAGAACCCTGCCCCAAAAGAGAGCAAAAAGACTCATTCAGATATTAACAAAAGGATACACCTGGACTTCCTTAGGGACCAGGAGGAGTCAGTAATTTGGTCCATGAGCTGGACTGGTGAGAACAGAAAACCTGAAGACTCAAGATGACACTGGAATCTATATTGATGACTTGACCTCTAAAAGGCCAAGCTATGTGGATGACAAATAAAGGAGTCATCAAGTCACACACTGCTTCTCGAACATGGTGGCTCAATCACTGGATGTTTGGAGATAGAACTTATAGCTAATTGAATTTTCACCTTTTTCTTTCTATGGCTTTGACATTAAAAAAAAAAAAAAGATGGAGCTGATTTTATAGTGTTGGCAACAGGCACCTCTAAATCTAAGAGGTCTCAATGATAAATAGGCCCTCTTTCTCCTCTTCTTATCTATGAAAAGGTTATGAGTGAATTCTATTGGTCAATGATGATGACAGCTCTGAATTAAATGCCAACTGAAAAGGCATTGCAATTTTATTGAAGGGGAGAGAAATTTGCTAAGCACCCACTATGTGCCAGGCATACCTTACTTTTAGTCCTTGGAATGGCTTACAAGGTAAACATTGCAATTTCCATTTTATAGATGAAGAAATTGAATCTTTGAGATGACTTGTCCAAGATCAGCTAATTACCGAAGAGGGTCTGAATCTATCTGAATCCAGTGTCCCCATTCTTCCCACAGAGCTACTAAGATACACTTAGGTTAGCTGAAAGTGGTTACCATGGTGAGCATTGCTGTACTTCCCCAGTGACACCTCTGATCCAGGCATAGTTGAAAGAAAAAACTGTAAAGGTTGGACAGCTTGTGTTTGGGTCTCCTCTCCCTTCACTGTCTTCATTTTCTGCCCCCGTGAATGTCTGACTCTAGTCCAGGCATCGGTACCTCCAGCCCGCTCCGTATGCTCATGGGCTTCTATAGCATCAATTCAGTCAGGATAAAGGCCCCAGCATGCTCCAAGGATCCTCTCCCTGTCAAATCTCTCCCAGCCCAAATTCCACTTCCTTGGACTCTGCTCTCTGCAGGATGGTGTTGTGTGATCATGACTTTGCAGACCGACTGCCTGCTGCTGGATCAGCTGACTAGCTTTCCAGGCGCCTGAGTTAGTGTCTTCATGTAGACCTACGATGCCTGAGAACTTTCAAGAGAAGTTGGAGTGATGTGGCTGATGTCAGGGTCTTGGCGAGTAAGCTGACTAAGCGCCTGTCTGCTGGGGCTATCAATATTCTCATGGAGATCCAAGACTTCAGTTCAAATGGTAAAATGCTGATAAGAAATTTTAGGCCAGTGAGTGTAAGGGGGACAATAAAGGGCTTTTTATGAGTGCGGGGTGGGGGTCGTCTCAAAATATATCCTACACTAGACCAAAGTCTTCCTTAGGATAAACCAATTTTTATTCAAGGCAAGAAATGCCCAAGGATCACACGTCTAAGTTGACTCAACTGAGAAATAAAGAACTTTAGTGTTTCAGTTACAGAGAATTCAGCATGGCCAGAATAGCCCCACACAGGGCACTAGCTCAGCATGGTTTCTGTTCTGCACAGCAAAGAGCTTCTACTGAGCACAAAGAGCTTCTATCAACTAATCAGCCTTCGGGTGCTTATTGAGTACTTGTTCTGTCCAAGGCTTTGTGCTGGGTGAAGACACAGATCTTATTGATGTGTAATTTAATACATTTACAAAGCCATTTACCTTAATGCAAGCTTTGCAGCAGGACTTGGAATTGGTATATGTATTATCATATTCAATTCTTGGAGCTCACTTATTCAACAAATATTCATGTAAGGGATGACTATTCCGGGTACCATGCTAGATATGGAAAGATATACCCGAGATTCAGATACAGTCTGACCCTCAAGGACCAATCGTCTGGTCAGGAACACGAGTATGATGATTCCACTACAGTGTGATCAGGACTTTGAAAAATATCAGTCATCCAGGCAAGTTTTGACATGACAGCACACAGCTAGGGGAGCTGGCCCCTGAGTTGAGGTGATGAGGAAAGCATAGAGGTACCCATGTTGAGACCTTAGAGGACGAGGAGAAAGCCAGGCAACATGGGGGTGGGGGGAGATGCCACGGCAAGGACAGAGAAAACAATGTGCACAAGACTTGGGTACAAGAGGCAAGCTGGCCAAGTATGGGACAGTCAATGGTTCATTATGATAAGAATTTGGAATTTCAGGCATGGGAATAGGGGGGGGATACAGGTAGAAAGGTAAAGAAAGGCTAGTTCATGAAAATATTTGAATGCATACCAGGGAGCTTAGATGTTATCTTGGGGACAATAGGGCTTCATTGATGGGTTTTAATCCTTGTCACCATTTCAATGATTATAATATGGCCTATATGGAAACACAAAGTAATTTTGCTTTTCTGGAAAATATAATAGGCCAACAGAAATACCTGCATCCAATAACAAAAATTATCGTTAAGATTTTGACTCATCTGTGGTGGTGAATGAGGCACAAATTGCTCAAATAGGTTATTTCTTCTCTCCATGGAGATCTCTGTGTCGCGAGTCCTCAGACAATCAACAAAGGGCATTTTTGAATATGAAGTTAGTAAGAGTCATAAAAGGACTTGAGTTAGAGTAGACATTTTGCAGCTGTTTCTGGCTGAAACCAGAATGGAAATTAAGCAGCTGACACATCTCTCCTTATAACTTTTATTAAGCAGACAACCTCCCTTCACCCCCACCACCCCTGTCTAAGTCTGTGCACTTTTTTTTTTTTAATGTGAAAAGGATTTTTAAAAATGTTTTAAAGTTAATAAAATATACAACTTGACCTGGTTAATCTGAACCAGTTTGCAAACTCCCTTTATATTTGGATAAAAAAATAAACCTTCAGATTAACCAACTCTTGGCAAATTCCCCACGTCTCCTGTTAGTGAATTCTTGACTAGTTACATTTCCGGCTCCCCAGACATGGGGATGAATTAAGCCTGGAAGAAGCAGGCCTGGCTGTAATTACATTAAGCATTTTTTTTTTTTTTTTGCAATAAGAAAAAGTGTGTCCTAGTGCACAGATATGCTGAAGGTGACATTTATTTTGACCTGCCAAGTTAGTTTGAGGCTCCACCCCAGCTCCTTGGTTCTGATAGTAAAAGAACACTTGGCTAAAGGCACTTTCTACCTTTCTGATCATTACAGATTTTGTCATTCATGTAAGTGACGCTGCTGCTGGCTAGGAGTGGGCTCTGCAGAGAAGACAGAAAGCACCTGAGTCGATCCAAGTTCGCAGACTGCAGCTTTAATAGCACCTCGGTTCTCAAGAAACCAGGCTCTGGGGGACAAGTGAGGGGAAGTACGTCCTGGAAAGAATTATCATCCCAGAGTTGGGGGGCCATCAGACGTCCCTCTCCTCCCTTCCCTAACCTCTGTCCTTCCAACTTTGCCCCATGACTCACCTTTTCCAGAAGGCTTTCGTGATGAGTCTTCTTCCACCTCAATCATGTCCACGGAGTTATTATAATTCGAATGCTACGGCCTTTCTTTTCAGCTTGCTTTAATTCTCTTTTCTATAGTTTTGTTCTCTACCACGGCTCCACGCCTTTTGCCTTTCTCTTGGTACTGCGCTCACCCCTATCCATGCAATATGTGCTTAATATTTTGCTGAGGACATTATGAAAGAGCTTAATGCTCAGAAAGAGAAAATGTGTAATGCCAGCACCCAGTTACCCTGAAAGCAAATTTTCCCTGCATAATCACATTTATTACTCTCATAAAATATAACACTACCCTTATTACTTTTGGCAATAAAAGAAAGCCTCTAATGTATACCTTTCCTACCACACCTCGCACACTTAACTATTAAGGGAGTTCTAAATAGAGGGGTGGAAAGACATGGAAAAGGCCTGATTCTTCCAGCGGGAGCCAAATGACTCCGAGTGTGGAAGTTGAATTCTGAACTTAAAGTGGTCTGGGAAAACATAAACCTTTATATCTTAAGTATGACCCACTGGCCCCTCCAGTGTTTTGAAATGGAGTCCTCCTTTCAAAGTCTGCCCCTGGTCTTTCCTTGAGGAAAAGTAGTTTGAAGCTTACTTTCAAAGCCCTTAAGTGTAAAAATAAACAAGCATTCAGTCAATGGGGTCCCCGATGCCTCCCTATACCACCACACAGTTTTGAGTCATAAATCATGGCTCTGACAGGTCTATGATGATGCATTGTGTTAATACATCATAATGACAATGCTGATGATGTATTAGTGCTATATATTCTGAAAGCCTATCGCTTTAGGAGTCTGTGTTTATGGATGGCAAAGGAAGGAGGTGAGGGTGGCAAAACTGGGCAAGAGGGAGGCACATGGGAGGGTTCAGGATGATGAACACCTTTTTCTGACAAACCAAGAACCAAAAAGGGAAATCAATAGCTTCTACCTCCCAGGCACTAATGTCTTTCCTCTCCCAGTAGATGTGTCATGGATGCAAATTCTGAAGACATAAACTCTGCTAAACCTAAGTCACGTGACCTGCATTGGCAGGGCCAGACTAACTGCAGTCTCAGCGCCACGCTCTTTTTAACACCTTCAGACTTTGAGATGAATGAAATATATTCGATGTACACAAAAGAGGAGCTGGGTTGTAGATGAACCCATTGACCAGCATTTCAGTGACATGAGCTCACATATGTGTGCTAACATTTGCAGTCCTTGGCAGTCTCCTCTGTTTCCCTTAGGATTCTGGTAAGTGATAGGGTTCCATGAATAGCTTAAGAGCAGTAACACAACCACTTCAATTGTTGGCCACTCACTGCTACAACAGACTGCGTCCCAGCATTCACTACACCTGACCATCAGACCAGACCAAATGCTAATTACATATCAGCCTCTCCTTTAAACTCATCCAGTAGGGCTATTTCCCATTTTTTCAAGGAAACATTTGTGGTGATGTGACAACGATAAAAGCAATCCTTCGGTTTAGCTTATGATCCTGCCTATAAAATACAACAGTTATGCTATCTGGAACTCCTATTATATCATATCTTCAATTGTTTGACATTTCTAGTCAACCCATAATTGGCTTTGACATTATTTAACTCATCTCAACGTAAAACAAAACAAAACAGTAAAGCAAACAAACAAACAAAAGAGGAAAGAAAGGAAAAAATGAGTCTAGTGGAAAGATTAAAGTCATTTAGAAGTATAATGAAACTATTAAGGACAGTGGGACTCAGTGGAACTGATATATCTTTGGTTAGGAAATAGGCTGAGACCTATTTCTATGTTACTGAAAAGCAAATTAAGAATTTAAATTAGATGATAAAACGGCTTGTATAGTAGAGTCAAATAAGTTCATATTTAAGCATGAGCAACTTACCTTTTAACTTCAAATTACAAATGAGTTTACTGAAATATACAAATAAGTACATTCTAAAAACAAGCAAAACAACATTTCTTCTCCAACAAAGTCTGGAATTCAGATTCTCCCAAAGTAAAGCTAGTGTCTACATATGCTAAGTGAAGATTTGACGCAGATAAAGTCAGGCAAGAAAGAGGGCAATTATTTGTTGGTATTTTTCTATGCTCCACTGATTTTGTGAGTCCATATCTTGCTGCACATGGAGTCTATTTCTTATGGACTTACACATGGTCTGTTTCCCCATGGAGCTGCTATAGAGATGTGGGTAGGGACTGCCTACATCCTCCATATTATGTCTATATTTCCGATGCATGGGTCCTTCATGCATATCTATTACTGATGTTGATATTTATGTTTTCAAATATAACACAGTTTGATGTGTTTTTTTGACTTACCCTCCCCACCTGCAAATGTGATATTTTGCAAGTGTGCTTTTGAGAACATTCATTCGATAAGCATTAAGGTTAGATGGCTTTATGGAGATAACCAGTTATCAGGACCACATCGTGTATGTAAAATACTCCGAGATATTTTCCCAGCAGGTTTCTGCGAGTAAGTGTGGCAGTCCTGGGCAGGAGGAACTTTGTGACCAATCACTGAGTGGTGGGGAATCATTCGATAAAAGGCTGACCTCTCACGAAATGCCTGTCTTGCAGCCTGACCAAGTGAGTGTCTGGAAAGGGATGTTAACTACCAGAGCTCACCTACCATGGCTCCCTCCAGTCTGAGCAGGCTCCAGGCTCCACTGACCATCAGCTTTGATGGCTGTTGCTGTCCAGTGAATTTTAAGGTTGCTTTAGAGACCGATGACAAAAACCCAAGGGTCTCGTGGCAAGCCTCCAGACCTTTGAAGATCCTCAGCTCTCCGATCAGTGGGAATGTTTGTTGCTCTTGGCCTTGAAGCCAATCTGTCCCACACCCAAATTGAGCATCTGGAGAAAGTACAATTTCCAAGAACTGTTCCCAGAGGCCATATCTATCTCTCCATTACCAGAATAAAAATATCCCAGCTACTCCAAAGTACCCAGCTAATGAAAAGCTGTCTTATTTGGCCCAGCTGGATTATTCCAATGATTTAGAGGTCAACTTTCCCCTGCTCTCTTACATCTCGCATCAAATCAAGGCCATAGACTACTTAAACATATGTTTGAAAAATTCTCCTTGTTGTCGTGCCTCAGGATTCACAAATCATTTTTGCTCTTATAAATCTTCAAGGCATTAATGCATGAGTCCCAGGGGACAGCAACATGGACAATAAGGAGAAAAGCTTCCTTTTCCGGCTACAGGACCATCACCTCTCAGGGCCTCAGTTTCCTTACCTGTAAAATGAAGGTTTGAATTCGATGAGAACCAAGGTATTTTAAGCAGTAGCTAAGGATACATTTCTATGACATTTAACAGAAAAGTGAGAAACTATGTACTTTTCACAGTTACAGTTCTAGAAAACAACTTTGAGGCCTATAGATTTTTCCAAGAGCTGGTGAGGATAAACCTACACTCTATAGTGAGATAACACATCTTATCCCCCCCCCACACACAATGAGAAACACATTCCAAGGCACTCAGTCCCTAAGCAGTCCCTCTCAAATCAAATGCTCCCACCCTGTCTTTATTAAAGGTTTTTGTTCATTAATTTAGAATTACTGTGGGATCGTTCATGTCTATCAGCACGGCCATAGTCTATACTTACTCTACCAGAATTCCATGCCGTAATTCTTTATCAAGGTGCCAGAAATCTGACTATGCCTTCCACTTGGGGGAATGCAATCTTCAAACATCAACTTGAACACGACTACATGCCCATGCTTCTGTCTTTTATCCTGAGAAATGAACTCAACCGAGAAGTTCCTTTTCTCGGGTTATTGTTGAAATACTTCTTTGGTATACTACTGTAGTGGGGAGGAAAAAGTACATCCTCTGGAGGGTAGATTCCTCACCTGGAGGGTCTTTTTGCCTTGCAAAGAGACTCAATGAATTGGCCCCAAATATCTGTGGAAGTGAGTTTGCAAGGGAAAAAGGAAGAATGTAGTGTTCCTGTAGCAGTCTTGAGTGTCACGGGGAAAGGAGAGAGGTAGTTGGATAGTAACAAGTTGAGGGTACAAAACAGGATGAAGGGGCCAGGAAATTGTCCCCAGTGGTAGGGTGTTCTTAGACCTTTAAGGTAGAAAACTGCCCTCATTTGTGGACTGTTTTACTGTGACAGAAATGTCTTCCTCCCCTCCCCACTCCATATCCCATTTTGAATGAAGTCTCTGTGTGTGCACATAAATATCTTGCAATAATACAACGATTGTGGGGATGGAGGAAGCAGCTGAGTTTTTCATTTAGATCCTCTTAGAAACAGCAGGTCCAGAATAGCAAGATAACCCATAAATTGAACTTATTCAGGAAAAATGGGAATTCAGATACAGAGATAACCAACAGAACCCAACCTCTTAGAATTTGCAGAAATCTTGGGGACTCCTTTAGACTCCCACTAGGTATGGAATGTAAAGTTTGAGACCATCTTATCTAGGTTGTAGAGGGCAGGAAGAGCCCAGCTGACATCTGGGTTCCATTAAGGAGAAGGATTTTTATTACACTGGCATCAGGAATTAAGCTAATCTCCTTGTATCAGACTTTATCTGTCTGTGGCAATATTTTGTGGAATAAGATAAGCCCCGGGACATAACATGGGTGATAACAAGTGAATTCATGACTCAGTTTTGCTCATCGAGTTGTGAACTCCCTTGCCACTCCCTTCCAATACACACAAAGAACAAACTCCTCAATCACCACTTTTACTTCCATCCCAACTCTGAATTCAGGAGAAACACTTAACTACCTGTTCAGTAAGTTGAAATGTGATT
Source organism: Tadarida brasiliensis (assembly GCA_030848825.1). Classification (NCBI taxonomy): domain Eukaryota; kingdom Metazoa; phylum Chordata; class Mammalia; order Chiroptera; family Molossidae; genus Tadarida; species Tadarida brasiliensis. The sequence goes on along the minus strand of CM061270.1, from coordinate 32,062,075 downwards.
TTCCTCCTCTGCATGGCTCCCCACTTTGAATCATTTCCCCCAATTTCCTTGTAGTGAGTTCTGTTGTCTGCCTTAGCCCTTAGCCGCATGCCCAGCCCCTCCTCTCCAAAGAGGGGGCTTTGCTTTCTCTTACATCTTCAGTGAACCACAGTGACCTTTGAGGCTGATGTAGGTGCTTTGGGAGACCAGTTCATCAAGTGCTGCAGACAGAAAGGGCTGGGGTGAGCCATCAGCCCCTCAAAACTATGGTCTAGAACTGCCCTGGACCAGATTAGTAATGGTGACCTGGAGGTGAAAGGCTCTGTATTCCATTACCAGTCTCCTGAGTAATCTACCTAATTCAGTATCCTTTCATTTAATTGAAACATTATTTTCTCTCTGTTAGCTGGGGCACTCAAGCTGGTAGAGCAGTGTTAATCTTTCTGCTGATTTCCATCTTTGCAGAATTACCTTTCTAGCAATTAGACCCACTGGTATAAATTTGCCTTGCTCCTTCCTGGAGTTCAATGTTAAAATGGAAATCTCCAAGCTCAACACGTTTTCCTCCAGGTTGACCAAGGGCAAGTATTAATTAACTGGGGTGTCATGAAAAGGTTGAGCTTGAAAAGTAGGAGAAGCTTCTCTTGGGATGTCTTTGCAGCCAGTAGACGAACTAAAGAGGGTGAGACTTGGATGGAGAAGAATCATATTTAAAGTCAAGTGCAATGGCCGTTCTATCAGTGAACTGGGGAGCAAAATGATGGTTATTCTGAAAATACCTTAGGACTTTCAAGTAACAAAATCCTCTTCATACTTTGTGGAAGGCTGAATATAGCTCATTTGTGAACATTCTCTTAGACAGCTTGCCTGGCTCTGCTGTGTTCCTGAGAACAGGGACTTTCCAAGCTAAAACTGGGAAAGTTCTGGGCAAACTGGAAGGAGCTGCTCACCCTATTAAAGTCCAGTCTTTGAGAAAATTGTATAAGTCAGTTGATTTCTCACATGTCCTACTAAACTCAATGATGGGTTATTTATGCCTATCATCTTACATCCTGAAATCTAACCTTTTCTGAAATCTGGCATCTCCATCTTGAAAAACTAAAATTTCTAGGTTATTAGGACTGTTAATTGTTAAATCCAGTGGCCTTCTCTTAGACCTTGCCCTCTCTCTAGGATTGGACACCACTGAATACGTCACCTTTTCAAACTCTTTCTTCTGTGGACTTCTGGGCACTTTAAATTTCTGATTCACTTACTGCTTCAGTTTCCACCTTCACCTCTGTTCTCTCTCTGTAGTTAATTCTGTAGACACTGGGCTGGCTATTTTCCTGCCACCTCTCAGTCCTACACTTTTACATTCTGACCTGTGCTGCCAAGGATCTGAGTTGGCAAACTCTTATTTCCCTGGGCTTGCTTACCGACTGGTTTGTTAGGCTTGGTTGGTAGAGGCACCACAGGAGAGCAGATAGCAGGAGAAAGGTAAGCAGCTCCTTCTCCTGGCTCCTGCCATGCAGGGTGCACTCACAGCTGCTGGTGGCATGTGGCAATTCTATCCCCAGCAGCCTGGCAAGGGAGCACTTCCCCTGGTCAATGGTGGGTCCAGAACTGGACTGTGATAGCCTCTTCAGAGACACAGAGGCCAGTGAGGACTGCAGCCCACGAGGCTTTCAATGATTAATAATGTATAAGACTCAACTTCAGACTTGCATCAAAAAACACTTTCAGGACCTACCTATGTGGATGTACACAAGACTCATTTGTCCCATCTGCCTACTACAAAAACTTCCAGTGATGGGACTGTCATTCTTCTGGTTACTGGTACTTGCCTTTGCTTTGTTTCTAAAACCCAATTATTCATCAAATCTTGTCTTTTTATTTAAAACCAAGATATTTCACATCTTTCACTTTGCTTCCTGTCTCTAGTTTTGGTCTCTGTAACCTCATGTCTGAACAATAACATCTTTTTCATTTAATAAGAAATACTATTAATACCTGTTTTGCACTAGATACTTTATGTAGATGATTTTTAAACATTGTGATGACTCAGGGATAGGTGCTTTCTCCTCCTACAGATGGAGTGATTGAAGCTCAGAGAGGTTAGTTAACTTTCCAAAGAGAGAGAGAGAAACATCGATGTGAGACAGACACATCAATTGGTTGCCTGCAACCCAGGTATGTGCCCTCCATCCTTCAGTCTGGGGGTGGATGCTAACAGCTGAGCCAAACTAGCCAAGGCAGTTGGTCTATATTCTTGTCAACACTTGGTTAAGACCTGTCTTTTTAATATTAACCATCCTAAAAAGGTAAAATAGATCTCATTGTGGCTTGAATTTGCATTTCTCTAATGACAAATAATGTTAAGCATTTTCATGTGTTTTTGTCATGTGTCCAAATCTGTTGCCCATTTTTTATTGAATTGTTTGATTTTTTTATTATTGAATTTGAGAGTTCTTTCTATACTGTGGATACAAGTTCTATATCAGATATGTGATTTGCAAATATTTTAACCTAGTCTATGTCTTATCTTTTTACTCATGGTGTCTTTTAAAAGAGCAGTGTTTTAAAATTTTGATGAACTCCAATTTATCAAATCTTTGCTTAGTGGATTACATTTTGGTGTTATAGCTAAGAAATCTGGGTCTAACACAAATATACAAAATTTTTCTCCTACTTTTTCTTAGAAGTTTTACATTTATATCTATGATTCTTTTTGAATTAATATTTGTATACAATTCATGGTACTGATCAGGGTTTATCTTTTTATAAATGTATATCCAATCATTTTGACTCCATTGATTGGAAAGGTTTTCCTTTCTCTATTGAATTGCCTTTGCACTTTTGTTAAAAATAAATCAAATATATATTTCTAAATTCTAAATTCTGGTCTCTAAATTCTTTTCCAATGATCTATTTGTCTATGTCAATATCAATAGCACAGTCCCTGTAGTTTAGTCAGGTACTGTAAGTCATTCACTTTTGCTTATATTTTAAAATGTTGTCTGGCTATTTTAGTTGCTTTGCATTTCTATGTGAATTTGAGACTCAGTCGACCAATTTTTATAAAGTCATGCTAGGATTTGAATTGGATTGGATTGAATCTATAGGTACATTAGGGAGAATTGACACCTTGGTAATATTGAGCCTTTCAATCCATGAACGTGGTATGTCTCTCCATTTACTTAAGTCTTCTTCAATTTCTCTCAGTAGTGTCTCATAAATTTTAGTGTATAGATTTTGCATATCTTTTGTCAGATATATCCATAAATATTAAATACTTTAATGTTCTATGAATGATATTAATTTTTAAAATTTAGTTTCTGATTGTTTGTGGTTAGTCTATAGAAATGCAACTGATTTTTCTTTTATAACATGCAACCATGCTAAACTCATTTATTAATTTAGTGGCTTTTTAGGAGATTTCACAGAATTTTGTATTTAGACTGTTTTATCATCTCCTAATAAGGAGAGTTTTATTTCTTTCTTTCTAATATGGATGCCTTTTGTTCTTTTTCTTGCTTTATTCAACTAGTCAGAATCCTCAATATTGTGTTGAGTAGAAGTTGTGAGAATGGAAATTCTTGTCTTGTTTCTGATCTTAAGGGGGGAAACCTCTAGCGTTTTAGCTTTCAATATATTTTTTGCTGCACATTTTATTTTTATTAAATCTATTGGGGTAACATTGGTTAATAAAACTATACATGTTTTGAGCATGCAATTCTATAATACATCACCTATATATTGCATTGTGTGTTTCCCACCCAAAGTCAAATTCCCTAGGAAAAAAAGGGAACTTTTTCAACTTGATAAAAGGAAACTATTAAAAACCTATAGCACAGGTTTTGAATAGTTTTATAATAGGTTTTTAATAGTTCCCTTTTATTCCTAGTTTATTGAGAGGTTTATCATATGCATGTAGTCTTGTAATTATTATTAAGCTTTCTCAAAGACCTTTTCTCCTTCCATTCTGAGCTTTTGAATTTCAAAAGCCTAGGTCTCATGGTCACGAGAAGACCACAAAGATATATATAATAAACTGTGGAGAAGTGCTCACTGCTTCCTCCCCCATCCTGGTCTTTCCAGATTTGCTCAGAAGGAGAAAAAAATAAATAAGACAGGAAAAAGAAACCAGACTTGCTAGAACTTTTGGGCAGCGGCCACTTCTCTTTTCAGCTTCCCATCCAATGTCTAGGAACTTCCTGGAATCCCGAGCTGGCCAATGTTCTAATTTTTAATTAATTGATCAATTAATCATTTAACTAATTAATCATTTTATGCCTTTGCTATTCATTAGTTTATTTTGTTTTTACTGTTATTTATTTTAACATTGGTTAAGTGGATTTTTTGCTTTCATTTTTATTTAATGCTACCTAGTTTTTTATTATTTGCTTTAAAATAAAAACCCTTCTTCATTTAACAGATTTTTTATCATGTTTGTTCAATCTTGAATCTGATTATTTTATTATTTGTGTTTATTGTTAGCTTATTTTAAAATTGCAAGCCAGAATCACTGATTTGAGGGGTAGCATCTGTGAGATCTATAGATTCTAGTATGGCTGGGAGATTTCCTCCTCCAGCTCTCTCTAGTTGCTCTTTCAAACCCACCCCAATATTCCTCGGGGCTGAAGTACTTCAAGAGGCACTGTTCAAAATTGTGTTTTGTGTAAATGTCAGGTGGCAACTGTTCCAGGAATTCCATTCACATACAATAAATGTGAGTAATGCGCCCTGGATTTGTACAACACCGATACTGCCCACCTTGCAGCACCTATAGTTTTTAAACTAAATAAAACAATAGCTGCATTGGCCAATCTCCCCTTCCAAAGAACACATTAATCCTGCGTTCACTCACTGCACAGCTGAACCATTGAAAGTCTTTTCATATCGCAAATCATCCAATCCCCTATAAGGATATGAATTATTTAAATTGATGATCTCTGTTCAGTACAACCACTGAACATCAGGTAAATATATGGTTGCATAATAAAAGAAGAAATTGTGTAGGAAGGTTCCAGCCAGAGAGTACTCTCAAATAATCCCTTTATTTTGTTTTTATTAATTTATTTGTGTTACAGATGTTTCTCCTTTTCCCCCCTGCAGACACACTTCCTTTATTTTAAAATTTTTCATTTTGTTTATAATTTCTAAACATTTAAATATTATTTTTATTTTTAAAAGTGGGTAAAACATAGAATATAACCAGTAAAAATATAGAACTAAGAGTAGAAAATGAAAGTTAAATAACATATGTCACTTAAGTTTCATTTTGATGATGACTCAATTGTCTTAAGGAAAAACAGCTATCAATGGATGCTTCTTCCGGGAAGGAAGGATTTTAGGAACTGTCTCTAAGTGTGTAGCCTAAAGGCAAAGGGAAGTTCACTAGAACTATAGTTAAGATTAATAGTGTTGCCCAGATGAAGCTGGCTCTAACCTTGATGAACAATCATCCATAAGCAAACAAACAAACAAAAAGAATTTCACTGAATACTTGCCCGGCTTCATTTCACAACATAAACTACAGTCTCCTCCAGAGTACCTCTGAGTGTAAGTGAACTGAGGGCAGGTCTCTCTACTCTTGCTCAACTCCCTGAAAAGGTAGACAATGAGGACGGAGTTAATTCTCCACAAAGCAATTTGATTGACATTCACGGCTTTCCTTATAGAGTTTATGGCCTCCAGTCCAATGAGATTCTTGGCAAGTAAACTGTCCCAACACCCTTTCTAAGGCTTACCCCTGTGAAGACCTTGTCCCCTCTGTGGGACCTGACTAACTGACACCTCATTAAGTGTTAATATATTCCACTTCTCTAGCAATTTTATCCTTTTTCAAGTGGATATAGCTCAGTGCTAGGAGCTGTGAACACTACGCTATAGATGAACCATGAGGTTCTTGTTCTTCAGGAATGTGCAGTACTGACAGAGAGAAAGATTTGCATATAGAGAAGTAACAGAACCAAGCGGGGAATATTCTGCAGCCCATGGGAATCCCGAAAAAAAAAAAAGAAGGATGTGAGCTGGGAGGGCCAAGGAAGGTTTTCTAGCAAAGCTGATACTTGGCACGTCCTGGAGAGCTGATAGGTTCCAGATCGCCAGGAGCACTCTGAAAGTAATCCCCCGCCCCCCCCATCGACCCCATCACCTGTTCATTCTGAACCCCATGCAGGAGGTCCAGCACATCCCAGAACAATAGCATTCATTTGTGTTTTTCACCTCTGTTCTTATCCTTAGTTTTAATAACAGTCAAAAGCGGGAGGAGCAGGTGGTGACGTGTTTTTTTTTAAATGGCCACCTTGTTTATTCCTCCAACACTCAGTCTGCAGTTTGGTCACAGTTTGAACAGAGTTTATAACCAGGAAAAGATACTAAGTGTCCCTTACCTTACTCATCAGGTTCTATGGCAATTGAATTATTTTGCTATATTTAACTTTTTCTATTACATTTTTAATTTCATTTTATTTTTTCTTTATTGATTTTAGAGGGAGAGGAAGGGAGAGAGAGAGAGAAAAACATTGATGAGAGAGAACATCAATTGGCCACCTCTTGCATGTGCCCCACTGGGGATTTGGTCCACAACCTGGGCATGTACCCTGACTGGGAATTGAACCGGCAACCTCTTGGTGCATGGGTCAACCAACGCTCAACCAATGAGCCACACTGGCCAGGCCTTATTACATTTTTAAAAAACTTTAACAAATATTTACTATGTACAAGTCAGTGTTATGGGCATGGAGAACAAAAACAGGCAACATCCCTGTACTCTATGATGGGACAAAACAATATAGAAATATCTATCTATTTATCTATCTATATCTATCTATCTATCTATCTATCTATCTATCTATCTATCTATCTATCTATCATCTATCTATCTATCTATCTATCTATCTATCTATCTATCATGTTTAAAGAATAGAATACAGTGCAGTACTATACAGTATATAAGTATATTATATAAACATAAACAAATACTTATATTTATATATATGTATATATAAACAGTCATTTAAATATCTATGGTAAAAAGACAGAGAAAACAAAAGCAAGGAAATAAGAGTACGGGGGTGGGGCGTGTTAATCACAAAGTCAAGAAAGGCCTCACCGAGAAGGCAACAGCTGAGCATTGACTTAAAAGAGGGGCAAGTAGAGAAATAGGGAAACTAATAAGAAGGCTGCAAGAAGCAGGCAAGAAGTGATGGTGGCTTGGAGCAGTGGGACAGTGGTAGAGAATATATATATTGGTCCTAAGATTCCTTTAAAACAAAACAAAACATTTTAAAGCCTCTGAAATTGGAATGTGTCATGGATGGCCTCTTACCATCACTGCAAGCCCGACACCTGGAGATGTAGTTGCCATTTGTCTGTACATGGACACCCTTGATTTGAAGTTTTTATTCTCCTTTAACTGAGTCACAGGTCATCAGAAGTTTTGCAGCTTTTGCTCAAAATCTGCAGGAAGCAGAGCACTGCCTCTCTGCTACTTTGATGGCAACCTGGATGACATTTTGTGGAAAAGCATGTCCTTGTATGACTCTGAGTCAAAGCAATTAAGAAAATGGGTTTTGAAGTGGATAATATTTTTGGTAACCTTAACCAACTTATTTCACATACATTTTCATTTTGTTGTATGGTTAAAAATGTGTACATAGGTTTGCAGATCTTTGAGTGTAAAAAAATTTTTTTTAGCAATATCATTGAGTTATAAGATTGATAATTGTTTTTCTTTCTTAGGGACGAATACCATCATCATGTACCTCACAACTGATGGTACCTTAGGGTCTATAAAATACCTGTATTTTGAGAGTAGATTTCATGGGGCTGGGGAGTGGGGAGGAGCGGGAGCACTGTTTGGGGCCAGTTAGATTTCAGCTACTTATTGGGCATCCGTATTCATTTTCCAAGGCTGCTCTACAGAGCGCTACACACAAGGCAGCTTGAAACAACATAAATCTATTGTCTCACAGATCTGAAGGCTAGAAGTCTTAAGTCAAGCTTTTGGCGTGCTGTCTGGGATGGCCCTAGGAGCAAATCCTTGGTTGCCTCTTCTAGCTTCTGGTGTTTTCCAGCAATCCTTGGCTTTCCTTGGCTTGTAGCTGCATCATTCTAATCTTCTCCCAGTGTGTCTTCAGATCATCTTCTCTGTGTGTGTTCCTGTTTCTGTGTCTAAATCTCCCCTTTTCGTGAGGACACCGGTCATGTTGGATTGGAGTCCTCGTTTTAACTTGATTACCGCTGTAAAGACCCTACTTCCAAATAAGGTCACATCCTGAGGTATTCCTGGTAAGGAATTCAACATATCTTTTTGGCAGGATAATTCAACCCATAACAGCATCCAAGTAAAGAAGCCTAGTAAACAGATGCCAAGCAACTTTGTGTCGACTAAAGTCAGGAGAGAGATTTGGTCTAGCAACAAAAATGTGGGAGTCATCAGCATTATAAATGGCATAAATAAAACCGGTGAGATCACCAGAAAATGAGTGCAGAAATCTGAAGTCATTTAGAAGTTGGAAACTATGGAAGGAGTGTCAACATCTCATATTGGGAAGATGTATTCTAGTTCCTCATGTAGGTGGGACTTTTAAACATAATGAGCCTGCCAACTTCAGAATAACCTTGAATTTATTTATTTTTAAAAAAATGCTTGTTAAGAAGAGAGTAGCACTGAGTGGATATTCCTAATTCAGTTTGTCAAAATAAAAACCATTCCAAAACACAATTCAGATAACTGGTGCCTAATTTAAGTACTGCATCCCATTAAAGCTCACTAAAAAATAAAAAATCATAAGCATGGACTCTACATAATGAAAAAGGGTCTAGCCTTAAGTGGTTAGGGTTTCTGTTATAATTTATAAAAATGTTTAGAGTTATGTAGTCCCACAAATACATTTTTCCAAAAGTAAAATTTTCTAGCAGTGATGGAATTTAGAGTTGAGTGAGGTTTTGTAGGTCATCCTGCTGACAAATGAGGACAGGGAGGCCTAGAGCCACCAAGGGGCTAACCCAGCGATGATGGTATGCCTAAGAGGGCAGGAACCAGGGCCCCCAAAGTCCTTTCACTCCAGTTCCACATACTTCCTACCACACTGCCTTGCTATGCAGGTTTTTAAAAAGACCAGAGAGCCCAGCCAGTGTGGCTCAGTGGTTGAGCGTTGACCCATGCACCAAGAGGTCACAGGTTCGATTCCCGGTCAGGGCACATGCCTGGGTTGTGGGCCAAATCCCCAGTGGAGGGCATGCAGGAGGTGGCCAATTGATACTCTCTCTCATCGATGTTTCTATCTCTCTCTCCATCTCCTTTCCTCTCTCTTTAAAAATCAATAAAGAAAAAAAATTAAAATAAATTTTAAAAAGTCCAGAGAAATCTGTGAGCAAAGTCATAACTGAAACACAAGCCAAAGTCGTAGTCTAACCACAACGTAAAAATGTATCAAGATGGCAATTATACCAGTTTGCCATCGGTCCTGGAGTTCCATTGGACAGTAGCTTAGCCTGAGAGATCCTGTTTAAATTTTGTCAGAAACAAAAATAAGATAAAGTAAGTCTGCACCCTTCATGTAAGGCTGTTTTGTGTGAAAATAAAGAAGAAAATAGAAAGGCTTTCATGATATCAATGTCGGAGGAGTATTCAATTTGTCTTGATAATTAAATAGTTAAACATTAAGATTAATTGAGCATGTATATGTGGCCACCCCCACCCCCAAGAATATGATCATCCCCCCCTTTTTTTCTTATGCATAACTTTTAAATTATATCAATATCTTCCACTTTCTGTTTGGTATAGGCTCAATTCATAGCACCCCTATAATGGAGTTAATAGAATGTTCTCTCTTTCTCTGTCAATATTCCTAAGTAGAAGGCTACTTACTAAATAAAACAGTAAAAAGCAGTTAGAGCTTTGGAATTAGACCTGCGTTGATACTTTAGCCCTATTATTGTCTGGCTGTGTAGCGTTTCCAAATTTCTTTATTTCTCTGAGGCTCAGACATCTCATTCGGGAATTGGGATTGCATTACTCACTTGAAAAGTCGTGTGAAATAAATAATTTAGATAACATACATGAAATCTTAACATAGTACTTGGTACTTAGTAAATATCAACAAATGTGTTTCCCAGGAAAGAATGCTCCTTTCAGCCATTTCTCCCTACTCTTGTTTACTTTGTACTACATGCAGGTTGTTTTATTCACTACATTGTTACAGATAGTAAAACAAATATACTTTATATGTAATGTTATGTGCCTTTTTATTCCAGAACTATAAACATTTACATGCCTTCAAACACCTTTTGGGTGATCTCTTCTGTGTTCTTTGATTTCCATTCGAGCTGTAGAATAAATAGCTCTTGTTTATGTATCAGTATGTATCTGTTTACTACTTAAGACAAATACTATTTTCCTTCTACAGAGTAAAAGAAACAGCTGCTCTATTAAGTATACATCTGACTTCACTGGGTAGCTTCTATTTTCACTTCACCTTAACTCTATACAGGTACCACCTTCAGGCTAAATAGTATGTAATTAATTTAGAAAAAATAATCGCATTTCACTGTGACTTCTCACATACTTTTAACTAATTTAACTGTTTTTTTTTTAAATAGCTGCTTAGAAGCTTCTTTAAAGGAAAATGTAAACCTTTCCTTGGTTTACAGCCGCAACAACCCCCCTGCCTATGACTAACCCATCCTTGGGGGTTAGATGGTAGCTTAGCCTAAAATAACACCTCCTAAATTTTATCAGAAACATAAAATAAGATGAAATAAAACTGTCCCTTCTTCTTGAGGCAGTTTTGCAAAAATGCAAAGAGGAAATTGAAATGACTTCCAGAAATGTACAATTTTGCAATGTGTTCAAGCTTCAGTTCCTTTTGCCCAGAGATCCGTTTTAAAAAGACCCAGCTGTGGGTGACTGAGAGCGAGGGCCCGACACCTTCAGCCCGGACACCCGAGGGTGGTCACGAGAGGGGGCTTCGCTTGCACATCTGATGACTGGGAAACGGGTCTAGTGAACGCTTCATCACCAAGGAAACACTCCATCCCATCCAGTCTAGCACCTTCGCCTTTACAACCTCGAATTTGACAAGCACCAGCTGTAAACAGGTCTGCACTCGGGAGCACCAGCACCGACTGTAAGGATTATAAATCGCCCGATTTCGGGATGGCGAGATGCTTTAGCCAAAGTTCGGAACAACGGCCGACCCAGCACGGGCTCTACTGCACGCTAATTGTTTCACTGAGATAATTTTAAGGTAATTACACTCCACCAACCCGCAAGTAACCTCGCTCGGGCTGTACTTAATCCAGTGTAGCTTGCTATTTCTAAAAGGTCAGGAAATCTCTTTCGTCACCTCTAACTGCTCACCTTTCTTGGGTGCACTATGGGGATGCATAATTCCAACAGAGTGGAAATTCAGTCACTAAATGAAGTCGAGGCATAAATATTCATAGCGAAAACTTCTGGAAAAAAAAAGGCAAGAAATGAGACTAGGTAAATCACAGCCCCCTACAGGGCTGAGGAAGGTATGCTCTAACCATTTACACGGATTTGCTCAGAAGTTTACTCTGTTGTGTAAGAACTCTTCCTGGCAATTGACACACCCGTGTGCCGACATTTGTACACGTCATTCGTGTTTTGCTCATTGATGAAAAAAGAAAGAGCACTTGGAACTTTTCAAACTCTTACTCCTCATGACACTTGTGTTCTTCTGCAGGACTCTGGCCTTAAAAAAAAATTCAAAGGTTTATTTATGTTCCAAAGTAGCCAAATGTGCCTCAACTTACACAAACTACTTGAAAACTTGGAGTTTGTTCTGCACTCTGATGTCTGCCATTGAATTCATGCATCACCAAACTGGCTAAACAATTCTCAAACATTGATTCCAATGCATTTTCTAAATTATAAATTCTACAAAGTTAAAACCCTACCCCTTACCCAAAGTGTGTGTGTAATATATAAGGACTGTTGGTATGTTTTATTATAAATGGCAACCACTCATTAGTAATAAAAGTAACTTATCTTTTCATTTTGTTGAAGTCAAAGATGTCCTCAGAAAGGTAAACTTTCCTTCAGGAATCAATATACAGAAATCTGATGATGTGACTACAAGGTCAGCAGCAACAAATAAAGAAAGACCTTTTACGACACCAAGTCTTATAGTTTATCTTCTTTAGTCTTGGGGAAACTACAAAAAAATTTCCCTTGTCAGGGTGAGGCATCCACCAGGAACCACCCCAAATGAATGAGAACTTTTGATACGTTTTAGTATTCAGTCACCAAGTAGTGCAAGCACCATGCCTTGGAGCTCGGTGTCATGGGACTATTCCCAGTGACAGTCAAGACCTGAACTTGCTTGTCATAGTTACTCAAATATAGGATAAAGCAGATTTGTTAATTCTGTGCAAACTAGGTAAAAATTCAAATGCAAGCCACTTTTTTGCTTTGTCTTCATCTTTCTTTTTAAATCCTCATCTGAGGATATTTTTCCATTTATCATCAGATAGAATGGGAGAGAGAGAGAGAGAGGGAGACAGAGAGACATCAATGTGGGAGAGACACATCAGGGCCAGGACGAACCGCAACCGAGGAACTTGCCCTTGACCGGAATCAAACCCGCGACTCGTTGGTCCGCAGGCCGACACTCTAACTGCTGAGCCGAACCTGCCAGGGTGCTTTGTCTTCATCTTCGCTCAGTTTTTTCTTTGTTTTACTCTGGGCTGATGTAGGAAACCCCACTAATCCAATGAATTCAAAGACTGAATTTAAGAACCAAACCACTGAATACGAGGTACAACTCGGAGAGTTCTAATGTGATCTGCCTGATGGCACGCCTTTGGGAGCACTTCTGTTTTATGTTTAGGTTAGCCTGGAAGGGGACATGTGACTCCAGCACTCCCCAAACCAAGAGTGGAAGTCAAGAACGTCTACCTTAGTCCTCACAATTTCCCCTGCTCAGCTGCATGGGATACAAAGAAAAAAAATCTTTTCACAAATTCTTGTGATAGTCATATGCATAATTACATAAATGACTTTGAAGGAGGCTATTGGATTACTTTCTTGAAAATTATGGATGAAAACACTGAAAAGTCACCTTTGCCCTTCTAGTACCGAATTGTAAATAAAAGGGGAGGGCGGGAAGGCAACATGCATTGTGTATTAGCTCTTGTAAATGAGGTGCAGCTCTGGCTTTGTTCACACTTGACCATGGCAAGACCATGGAACCAAAGCCAAGGTCGATTTCCTCCCCTTTCCGCGGACTCAGTTTCCTTATTCATGCAGCTGTCGGCAGGCGCGGCGCTCAGTAAACAGTTTAGCACACAACTCCTTACTGCCTTAAAATCCCGTATTTTAGATGGACAGAAGTGAATGTTTCTTCTCTAGGGTCAAGGCTTTCCATCTTAAATGATCTATTTCCTGTCATATTTTCTATAGCACATAGTTATGAGTTTCAGGTGGAAAACAAGTGGTTAGCCTTTGGAAGTCCTATGGGTAATATGCAACTTTCCCGACATTTAAATGGGTTTGGTGAGACATGAATATACTATTCCAAATTCAAGTTCAAACTCAAAAAGTGTCTTTCCTGATTCCTATTTTCCAAGGGATTTCCAAGAATAATAATTTTTTCAGTTCAGTTGTGAAATAAAATCCTGTTATCACCATCCAGGGATGTTGAACCATAACTAAAGGAAACTAGAGAATGAACAATTTGTTCTTATGACTTCCACTGTGATTTTATTTGTTTATTTATTACCTAATAATTATCCTGGCAACATGATTACAACATGAAAGAATCGGAAAGTGCAAATCACAGATGAGTGCTGTTTTTCAGCAGGAATATCTTCCAATCACCTTTCTTCAATCTTCTGGTTTCATAAAAGAGGTGATGTCATAATTTACGATGTTAAACGGACTGGTGAAATGTCATTACACAAGTGATGTTTTAATTGATGATGTTCGGCTGGTTAGCAGGAAAGTGTCAAATGTCACTTCAGTGACATAAACTGGCAGTTACGATTATATAATATCAATTATTCTTTGGAAAACTGCATTAGATCAGTTAGCGCTGAACCAATTTCATTTGAGCAGGTTCATTTTTTTTTTTTCCTAGCTGTTCATCCTGTTCTAATTATTAGGAGTAAAATGTACTTTGGATGCAGTTGAGACTTTCATAATGTCCTCCCTGGATGTGTAATAGGGATCTCATATGCCCCTTATGCTGTACAAGGAGGTGCCAGAAAGCCTCTGTACTGATCTTCCGGAAAGCAGACTGCATCTTGAATCCCCCTCCTCCTTCACTGACTCTTAGAATTATTTTGTTAGTTAAGATTTAGTTGAAATAGGATATTGTGAAGAAAGAGCTTTTAAAGAGTCTTAGTTTATTTTGGTTTTCTATGAATATCAGCTGCTAGGTTAATTTAAATTTAATCCAAAACTTCTAAGCATACTCGCCTCTCTCCTTTTCTTTACAAATTAAAATAGAGTAAAAAAAAAAAATAAACAAAATAAGTAAAGAAATATTTTCTTATAGTTTTTGTCCTCTATGGTAGATACCACTTTGAAAATGTGATGGGTTCATTAGAAGTATATGGAACTCAAAAACCTAATGATAAAAACATGAATAATAAATTCCATAATAGCAACAATTTGAAGTTACTGTAATTATGTCCAAGCACTGTGCTAATCCTTTACATGCTTTGCCTTCCATATTCCTCATAGATCTGTGAGCCAGATATGATGGGCATCCTTTTGCATGAAAGGAAACCGAAGCTTCCACATACTTCGGCATGCATCAGAAAACAGCTTGTAATGCTAAGTATTTCCAAGAATATTGGAGCAATTTGGTGTAAAGTAAACATGGAAGAAATACATCAATGGTGTGAGTCACCATTTTTAGCCTTTGCCATCATTACATATTAGGTGAGGCTCAGGAACTAAGCCTGGTGTGAAGGCTGAGTGCTAACAGAACAAAGGGTGGGGGAGGGTGAGCTGGGGCAAAGTGAGTGTAGGTGTGTGTGCGTGTGTGTGCCTGTGCATGTGTCTGTACACAGACATGTGTGTTTGTGCATCTGTGCATGTCTGTGTGTGCATATATTCACAGGCATGTGTACATTTGCAAGTGTGCACCTGCGTGTTGTGTGGACTCATGTGCATGCACATGCAAGCATATGTAGTGTGTGTGTGCACGTGTGTGTTCACCTATGTTCAGAGACTGGGAACCAGGATAGGGAAAAAGTATAAAATAGCATCAAGGCAGGAGTGGTAATCAATATCTTTCACATAGTTATAGTAGTACAGCCTGAGTAACTGGTCCAAGTTCCAAAATAGGTCAACCGTCTAGGGCAGGGTCCAGCAGGTGCCATGCTGGTTCAGGCACTGACCATCCAATTGCTGGATTGTGGGACTTTCTAGCCAGGCAGATCTGATGGAGGGGCCAGGACGACCAGGGAAGGAGGAAGGCTCCGGGTGGTAGCACGTACTCACCAAGTTGTGCAGCTGTAGTTTAATAATCGAGCAGCAGGCATGGGCCTACCATTCCAAGCTAAGCGGCTTTGAAGGACAAAGACTCACAGGAGATTGGTGGCCTTTCCCTAATCCTCCTATAACTGCTATTTCCAATTCTATCCCAACTAATTCCAAAATGAGCTGCCTTCTTCCTGCTGCTTCTCAAGGAATTCCCTCCAAGACATTGAGTTGATAGCTTTCTTCCAGCATTTCAATTCCATGGGTGTCTTCCCTTTTACACGTATGATTTTGGTGGGAATTAGAACAAAAAATCCAAACCTGTAGCTGAGTGAGTCGGGTGGAACCCAGAGGAACGTGAAGTCCTGAGCAAAATCGGACATTCTAGAACTTGGATGAAAACATCTCATGTTTCCTCTCAGCTTCTGTCAAACCACACCCAAAAGAAATTAATCAATAAATGTGTCACACGAGGAAATGTCACATTCTTGGCCACATTTAAAATCTTCATGATGAGTCCTCATGGCAAGTTATGCTTTCCTCCATCCCGATTTCTTCCCATTTGTTCTCTACTCCATTTCTACCTTACTTCTGCCTTGGTTTAGAAGCAACGCCAAACTTTTTCATTTGGAAGGCGAGGGAAAAACAGAAATGTTTCCTGGGACCCAGCAATTTTCCCTGTGGCTCTAACTCAAAAGAAAGTAGTGCCTTGCAGGGACTATCAGAAGAGACAGGACCAATACTAACAGATATTTGTTCATTGCTTTGTGAATTTGCAAAGTACTGTTATGTACAAACTTGTGGTTTCTCACAAGTTGGTAAGATCATGATTATTAACATCTCCTCTGACAGAAAAAGAACACAAAGCTCAAGGTCGTTCAAGCTAGTAGTTTTGCCAAATATGCGTCCCATGATCTTTTCAGTGTAATGTGGAGATTTTAAACTTCTCACTCTGTTATTGGGAGAAATTCTGATTGCTTACGCTGCTTGAAAACCCACTAGGCTTGATCTTTCCTGGATTTAAATACTGATCATCACTTCCTTCCCTCCCCCCTCACTCAGTTGTATTCATTCAATAAGTGCTCATTGAGCATCTATTATGTGCCAAACACTGCCCATGGCTGGTGATGTGATTGTTGGCCCAACTGTACCTTCTTGGAGCTGACATGCCCATAGGGCCAGGCCTAAAAAGAAATTATAAATGAAATAATTTTGACTCTCAGTGTTCCACATCTTTTCTTTTGCATTAGAAGCAAGTTGTTAGGTCTAGTCTACAGACAAGGAGAGAAGATTCCACAAGGGCATGAATTCCAGGAGGAGGGAGTTTGGGGAGCCATTTTTAAAGGCATCCTTCCAAAGGAACTCAGCAGGTCTCCCAGGGGTCCCAAATGTTACAATGTTACAATGACATAGGTAACATGGTGCCTAGTGAAACCTACAAGCCAAAGTCTCCCTTCAGAAGACAAATTCTTGTCTCACAGCTTCAGTCTATCTCTTTGTTTCCACTAAGCACTTGAGATGTTATTCCTCTGTGAGAGGATGACCTCTGCACATGTGTTTTCTATCTGACAACTCATAAGCATCATTTCTGATCTTCTAAGCCACACCTATATCCTCTGTCAGCCACTACTGCAAACAAGAGTTCCATGGAAGCTCCAACCAGTTTCCAGAAGGTACAGCCTTGTATCAGGCCAGTGCTCTGTGCCTCTCGCTCTCTGTTGGAACCACTGCATTGGATGTTGTAGGAACTCATTTGATGCCCAAGAATGTGCAACCCAGACGTGGGAGAAATTAATTCCAGCTTGGGAGAAACGTTCACCAGTAGGGACTGGGAGTCAATGGGTGAATGCTTCTTTCTGTGTTCCTGAGATGCATTTCACACTGCTTCTCAAAGGATCCCACAAGGCTGCGCAACTAGTCACCCATAGTGACACCCTTGCACAGGCTCCTCCCATTCCACTCTGGTTCCTGGGGATCACGTTCCCAAAGAAACTACTCACACATGCCATTTTCTTAGATTTTGCTTCTTAAGGAATCCAGGCTAAGACAGCTTTCTAGCTTTACTGACTCAAACAAACAAACAAACAAACAAACAAACCCTGAATCAATAAATTACTGATGATGAAATCTCAATGTTATCACAAGACACCCACACTGAAATAAGCCTGTTAAGATGGCATTTTATGAAATGTGCAATTTCCCGGAGGTTGTCCATTCTGGGCACTGGAACATTTATTCTCATAGTTAGTTAGTTTCCACACTGGGCCCATGGCTTTCTCTGTTATGGTACATAGCTTGTTCTTTAAATTTGGGCTGTACAAAGACAGCAATAGCAAAATGAATACGACTCACTCTATCATGAAAATAGTATGATATTTTCAACAAGTGTGGATATACACCCACTTATTCAGGGCACAGTTCCCAGGGTGGACACCAGGAAATCACTTGGTGCAGCTGGAACCCGGGGCGGGAGGGGCAGCAGACACGGGTTCTTCAGTTGTCTGCTCACCCTGCAGGTCAGTGCTCTTGGCCAGGGAGGCCACTGGATGTACCGTGAGGCCACTTTCGAAGGAAACTCAGCTTCCACTGGTATTCTTTTTTATAAGGCAACTTGAAGGTAGAGATCAGTATATTTGGCTTGCTTTGGACTAAGCAGTCTTAGCTTAGAAACAAACATTTTAAGGCTGTTCTGAGGAAACACAGATGCCCAGCAACTGGAAATCTTAGTTTCCAGTCACTTGGAAAGTTATTTGGGTGTAGATCCTCTTTCCGTGCCCCCATGGAAAGTTCCTCCCACATTCCCCCAAAGAAGAAAGCCCTCAGTCCCAGGTGGGTCATTGTCAGGCAAAGCAGAGGGAGCCCTAAGGTCATTCAGCAGAAAATCCCACCCATCACCTTGCAAAGTAGAACAAACACACAGTGGATGTTGGTGACAACCTACCAGTTCCTCACCATTCAGGGTTAGTCATAACCTTTAGCCGGTGTGGCCAAGGGGATATTCTTGAATTATTCTGTGCTCTCATTTATTTACCTGAAGGTGGCTCCTGTCACGCATCATTTGTGCCTCTTCCTTGGGCAGAGTCTGCTTCTGGTTTCAATAGCTTTATTGTTAAGTGTTGGTGTTGTTTAGACTCTTGACAAGAATAGTCATCAGCTCAGAGTGGGCATCAGGTGATGTTCACTGACGGCTTTGCTTCTATCCATCGGGCTCTGTGTAGGCTGTGGCTGACACCGCCACTGCAGCTCCCTGGCTCTCAGCCTCCGTGTCTGCCTTCTCCCTCGCAGCATATGGTTCTCCTCTGGACTTTTGGAAGAGGCTTTGTGTGTATTGGAGACATAAAGGAAAAGGTAATTAAAACCCACTTTTCCCCCCAGAAAGAATGGTTTTCTGTGTGTATTTGGAATTGGAAATGTTTGCTTTTTGCCCTATGCCATGTACTGACTGTGAATGCCACCATTGTGTTTTCTGCCAGTCACCAAGGCATGGAGGAGACCCAAGGTGCTACCATTTCATTTTGTTGGCTTGTAGGTTAATAATAAGTATGTCATTATAGGGGAGTGATATTTTAAGTATCTGAGAGACCTCGGTTTTTTTTTGGTAGGAGGACTTCTAAAATTGTCCCCAAGGATCCCTGCTTCCTGACATTCATACTCTCGTGTATTCCCACCCTTTTGTCTGTGGGCTGAGTCCAGTGACTTGCTTCTAAGGCAAGTGATAGGATCCTTCTTCTGCAGAGCCTGGGGATGACCGCAGCTCTGGCTGACCCCTAGATTGCAGCCCATGGGAGACCCACAGCAGAGGAACCATCAAAGGCAGCCCAGATTCCCAACCCATAGATAAATAAATAGTTTTGAAATAATGAAACAGTTTTGGAGTAATTCATATCACAGTAATAGATAACAAATTCAGCCTCCTTCCAATTACCGGCATTAGGAAGCCGTCTCTCCTCGCGAGCCATTGTAACAGTCTCCTCTGGTTGCCATGCCCAGGAAATGTCTGTAATCTACGATCTCCCTGGAATGCAGGCAGCCATTCCCCACCCCTGGATCACCAAGCAACATTCAACCTGTCAGAAGCTAGGGCATACAAATTCTATTATAGCCACTATATTTAACACAGGCCTGGCTAATAAGGTCAGAGCTGTACTTTACAGCTGTAGCCTGGCATCCCATCTTTTCTGGATGAAGGGCACTTTCTATAGTTCTGATTGAAAATAGCAGTTATTTTTTTTCTTTTGCCTGATCAGTTATCTTGACTGAAAATGTACAGTGCCGTCGCTCCTGACAAGGAGGTCATGTATTAGACACCATGGGCTTGCACCTGGAATACCCAAGTGATGCATTACATGAATATAATTTACATAATCAGCCGGGCAAAAGCACACCTTAGAGTGTACATGCTTGTCAACATTTAAAAATGTTGAAATCTGGACAGAGAGCTGCCTCTTCGAGTGAAGAAAGAGTGATTTTTGTCCCCTCCCCCTTCGGACCCTTAGCTGATGCCACGCTGCAAACATTACTCACGGTGGGAACTCACACAGTTTGCACTAAAAAATAAACCTGCTGTATGCTCCACTGTTAGTAAAACCAGCACTTTGGGCTTACCTGGATGCCTTGGAGCAGCTTTCTTCTAGTTTTTCAAAGTACATGAAAGATTAAATTCAAGCACTAAGTGGATTTTATGGTGAGGTTGCAATTTATAAGTGGGCATTCATTAACATCAGATAAAAAATGGGATTTCTTCGGAATTACATATCGCCTTGGCAGGCTTATAATTATAAACCTTGCTGGAATGAATAATTAAGAAATTGTAATAAATAACGATGCTACAGGAAGGCCCTTGGATAATGGAAACAACAGGGTTTGGCAGAAGTTTTAGTAAATAACTGTTAGGCCCGGGTCAGATGCATTCCCCCTGACTACTTTCCTCACCTCACAGAGATTGATTAGACTCTAACAATTGCACATGAATTTCAGAATTCTTTTAACTTTTTACTAGAACTGGGCTTCCTCAGCTCAGGTGAAAGGAGCCCTAGAAAGCCAGGCAGAATTTTTAGATGGCAGACAGTTTTGAATGAACTTGCTTACGGACCCAGATTGAATACGTTGCCTATATCAACCATGAAATAAAATAGTTTCTAGTTTTTTTCCCCCATATTTTGAAATTCAGAGCTGTATCTATATGATAGTCAAAATACATCTACTCGATAGAAGGAAAAAATCAACCAAAATGGCTATTTTGCTTTTCAGAAAACCCATCCAACCCCATTCTCCCCAATGTACCTTGCTTTATTAATTCAACCTTTAAAAGCGACAATGTGTTTACTTATGTTTATCAAAATGAAAAGGCAGGAGGGAATAAACTTTTAGAGGTGATGGTTAAATTTATGGCATTGTGGATAGTGACAGTTTCATGACCGTATACTTACCTTCAAATTCATCAAGGTGTATGCATTAAAGAGGTACAGCTTTTTCTGTATGTCAATCATCCCTCAATGAAAAAGAGAACAACAAAAAACCCAATAGACTTCATAAAATAAACAGTTTTTTTTTGTACCTTTTAATTTTTCATTTCTGGTAGTAAATAAAATGGAAGACTCTTTTGATGCCTCAAATACCTAGCCTGACCTTGACCCAGTCACTCAGTATTAATTAATGCTTCGAGGGGCAGCGCTGGGCCGACGTTGCACCTTCAGCTTCCCAGCCTGGCTCAACCTGAAGAAAGAAGGCCAGAGGAATGCAACAAGAAAAAGAAATTCTGACATATCGTGGCATTTATTTGCCCTCTAACCTCCTGACCTTGGCAAATTTCCTGGAGTGGGAAAGCATAAGCCACACATTGGCCTAAATGGAATCTATCAATCCTGCTCAAATGTTAGGCAGCTAGTAATTACCTTACACACTAACGATTGAAATGCCAGAAGAATCAAAAGGCCTTTCCTTTTGGAATGAAAAGTGTTCACCTGTGCTTTCTGGGGGATGTGGCCGTTACCGATCCCTGGTGCTGTAATGCAAGCAGACGACAATGGCCTTAATAAATGGAGCTCAGTCCAGCTCCGCCTGGCTTCCTCTCTCTACTTCACTCCCAGCCTCTTCCCACCGCAGGTCCCTGCAATTGAAGGTCCCTTTGCTTACAGTGTTCTAGCCCAAAATCTTCATATGGCTGGCCTCTTTCATTTTATTTTCATTTTTATTTAAAAAACTTGAGTGTTGACATTATTGCAGGAGTCCCCTTCCCCCCTTCCTTTTTGCCCACCTCCACCCTCCCCCACCTACCCCTTCCTTGGCCTTTACCAAATTATTGTTCATGCCCGTGGGGTATGCATATACGTTCTTTAGCTGTTTCCTTCATTTTCTTTATCCAGTCACCCCACCCCCTCCCCTTGGGCACCAGCCAGTCTGTTCCATGTAGTCATGCTTCTGGTACCTTTTTTGTTCATCAAAAAGAATATATGCTCCCCTATGTTCATAGCAGTGTTATTGTAATAGCTAAGATCTGGAAATAGCTCAAGTACCCATCAGCAGATGAGTAGATAAAGAAGCTATGGTACATTTACATAAGGGAATACCACGTGGCTGTAAGAAAGAAGGGAGTCTTACCCTTTGCGACAACATGGATGGACCTGGAGAATATTATGCTAAGTGAAATCAGCCAGTCAGAGAAAGACAAATACCATATGATCTCACTACTATGTGGAATCTAATGAACAAAACAAATTGACAAACAAAATGGCCTCTTTTGTTTAAGGATCTGACCCAATGCCACCCTCTGTGATTGTCCATCCAGATTTTTCAATGACTTTTGCTTTCGGATGGAAGCATTTCTTTGTTTTCAAACCTCAGGTCCATTGTTTACTAGCTATATATACTTGGGCAACTTATTGAACCTCTGTGGATGTGTATAAGTATGAATGAATGGATTTATGTTTACCCTTCATTATTGCAAAAGGATTTAAAGTAACCAGGTCTATTTATATTATTCAGGTGTTTTCCATTTGTGGTATCTTGATATTTCTTCTTTTAGATCTCAATTGTCCTAATTTGATTCTAGGACCAATCTAACTCCTATGTTTTAATTTTCTTCACATTTTATTACTAGGACACAACCATTTCTTTCTCTTCTCCATAAGCTGATAGTGAGAATGTATACATTATTCAGAAAATGCTGTATCTCAATGGGTTAAATGAATTGAGAGATTGAGACCAAAGTTTAGATAATCTAGGCAAATAACTATAACTGGAAATAAAGGGAGTTATGAATTTCTGGCCCGTATTTCCCAGACTAAATGATCCATGTTGCTTTGTTATCTAAATAACTGCTCAGCATTTTATTTTAGCTCAGCCATATAATTAACTGGCAATTTATAAGAATTGGGAATATTTGATCAACTGTTACTAGGAATGACTTACTTGTAAATTGTTTTTCAGTGCAAAAGAATGTGTTGGTCATTGCCTGGTGACTTCGGTGCCATTGGTTGGTGATGTGGAGAACATTATATTTCTAGCTGTGATCTGATATGCGAACCAAATAAAACTGAAAAACTGTCAGTTCTTCTCTATGAGTTGTTGCTACCCACATAGGTGGCTGAAAACTTTCATCATTGCCTCATGATACGGTCATTAAAACCTGTTTCCATCCTTTGTTTACTTTTTGCTGATTTTCAATGAAATTATTTAGCACCTTGTGAGACAAGATGAGAAAGATGGTTTGTGCTATAATGTAGTCCGGGGACTCCTAAGAGAGAAACTAGCTAATAATTAAATATCTACAATGTGAAAAAAATAATTAGTTGTTTAATTTTGTAATATAATACAAGGGGGCTGTGATAATGAATTGCTTAATTTAACACTCTTGAGATGTCTGCTTTGGAAGAAAAAGTTTAGTGAGAAATGAAATCGAATGGTCTTAGGACAAATAGAAAGGGTGCCACGCGTGGAGAAGAGACTGGGAGCCCAGCCCCCAGAGACCAGGTGAAAAGGACTCTCTTCTCCCTGGCTTGTTTGGGAGACTGAATTCCGTTTGACCCATCAGCATGTTTTGTTTAGCAAGCGCAATTAAAGAGTAACAGAATCAGCTAAAACATTGTTCCAAGAAACGGAGTCAGAAATGAGCTCTCTCCCTCCCTCTCCCTCTCCCTCTCCCTCTCCCTCTCCCTCTCCCTCTCCCTCTCCCTCTCCCTCTCCCTCTCCCTCTCCCTCTCCCTCTCCCTCTCCCTTTCTCTCTCTCTCTCTCTCTCTCTCTCTCTCTCTCTCTCTCTCTGTCAAGTCTGTCTTCTCCTGTGGTCAAAAGTTATTGCTTCCCAGACAGCCGTGTCAGGCAGTGAGGTCTGAAGTGAGTGTTTGACCCAGTGGGCATAAAGGTGTTGCCTGTGTCCATTGTTAAAATGCTTCAGAATGTCATCGACAAATACTTTATCTTTCAAAGACTCCTGCCAAAGTGTCTTCACTAAACTGACTTTGGAAGAAGAGGAAGATTAAGTCAAATACATTAGAGGATGAACTGTGTGCTTGCGTGTGCATGGTGGGGAGTCGGAGG
The DNA here is from genome assembly GCA_030848825.1 of Tadarida brasiliensis. Lineage (NCBI taxonomy): Eukaryota > Metazoa > Chordata > Mammalia > Chiroptera > Molossidae > Tadarida > Tadarida brasiliensis. The sequence continues at coordinate 32,038,112 of CM061270.1, read as the reverse complement.
GGTAGTGGAAACAACACGAACATACTGAATGCGCGATTATTTGCGTCACAATTAAATTTTCTCCCCTGTTATTTAATCAGGGCATATACAGACACATTTTATTCCTGTGCCATTTTCATGAATTTTGCGATTTATACTCGATAACCCGTCTACTATGCTTTACTCAGTTAGTTTAAATCAAGTCCATTTTACTTAGTCCCACTCTAAAAACTGTTCAGCCCTGGCCGGTGTGGCTCAGTTGGCTGGGCATCATCCCGAGTACAGAAAGGTTGACAGTTTGATTCCTGGTCACACGTGGGTTCAAGCCCTGGTGGGGGGCATGCAGAGGCAGCTGATCGATGTTTCACTCTCACATGGATGTTTCTCTCTCTCTCTCTCTCTCTCTAAAATAATCAATAAAATAATCTTTAAAAAATAATGTTCATCAAAACACAGGTTCCAAGTGATACTTATGTTTCTTCTACTAAATGTTTGAATTGATACAAAACAGATAAAAAATTTTTTAAACTTTCATGCACATGTAAAATTGGGAAATAGAGTCATTGCTTCCATTTCCTAGGTGAATTCTGAAAATATTCACGTGCCTTGGATAGTCCACCCTTCTCTGGATTAAACAGCCCAACCAGTGTGCAAAATTCCAGGACAAAACAAAACTACAACTAAGCTAAACAGACAGAGCCGAGATGTTTCTGAATAATGAAAGAAATGTAGAATTTATTTTAAGATTTGGATTTTTTTTTCTTTTTCCAGAAATGCATCCTGATTATAATGCTCCAACTCCTTGACTTGAGAAAGATGAGCAAGATTATACTATTTAACATGTTCCTCGTTAAAGAAAATAGTAACAACATAGGGCTTTTTATTATTTAGGCTTTAAAATCAAGTTGGAATGGTATGGTTTTACTTGATAATCACTACTGCCTACCTGGCCAGCTACAGATTTCTCTCTATTCTCTATGAGTAGATACATGTGTCCTTCACCTTCGTCCCGTCCACGAAGTCCCCATCCACTAGAAGGGTTTTGCGACACGGCCACCTATGGAACACAGGCGTTCCATTGCGTGGCATCACCTTTACCCAGGACTGCGGTTCTCACTGTGGGCTGCACAGTAAAATCACTGGGGGGCAGCTTAGGAGGGGGGTGCTTTTAAAGTACACCCATCCCTGCCTCCTAACCACAGAAATCCTAATCTATTGCTCTGTGGTGGAACCCGGGCAACGGCATGTTAAAATACCTCACCACGGGTTTCTTTGTGGACCCTGGTTGTTGGTTTATTTATTTTCCTCTTTTCATCACGGCAATTTCCGAGCCCCTTTAAAGGACCAGGTAGTCTCAGCCATGTTCAGGATCGGGTGTGGGGCTTATGCCACAGGGAGATCACCTACCACCCCAAGATCTTCCCATCTCAACCTTTCACTGAGCACGAAGAGGTGAAGAGGAGACAGAAGAGTATTTCCTTTGAACAGGCTTGGCTTCTCTGTGCTGGCAAGGTGCCCCCGGGAGAACTGGCCTTCCAGCATGCACGCAACGGAATGCAGTGTGGACCTTGACATTAATCAGGCTGGGCCTTTTCCTCTTCTTTGCAAAAGCACAGCCCGGCCATAAGGTGAAGAGACAGGGCAGCTGTATCCTGGCTGGACGCCTCTCTCTCTGCTGTTGGGGAACATGGAGCTCTGAACCTCAAACGTGTACAATAATGTTTAGCAGCAAGTAAAGAGCCCTGGTCAGCTTTCTGCAGGGAAAAGCAATAGGAGGTTGGAAGTCATCATTTTATTCTTGGTTAGTAAATGAAGCTTTTTATTTTTCCCTACTTGCGTTGTCTCTACTGAATTTTATGCCAGGGAATTTGAAGCTGACGATCGCCTGTTGCTGGAATCAAGTTCAGGCTTTTCTCCCCCTCTTCCTCTGCTGGTTTCCCTCCCTGAAACTTGGGTTCATGACAGCTTGTTGTTGGGCAGGGCATTAGCCTTTTGTAATTTATTGCTTTTAGATTAAATCTGGGGAAACTCAATATTGCAGTTGAATGATTAGAGCAATACCCCTTAGAGTAATAAATTTTCTTTGGTACTGTGCATCTCCAGATCATGTTTCCCTTCTAATTACATTTACATAAATGATATTCTGTAAAATTAAATTAACATTCAAACGGTTACACTGGCAGGGAGAGACAAAAATTAGTTACCAAGTTGCATCTCTTAAAAAAAAATCTAGTGCTTTTCATAACATGAATCACTACCCTCTCTCAAGTGTCAGCAATCAACAAAACCTTGGTTCCAGAACTGCACGGGGATGTTTGTCACCAGCTAATGGAGATGTTTGTGTCTTTCTCGGAGATTTGGACCGTGAAGCCTCATTAGACAGTGACTGTGGTGACTTTTCCAACTTGGCCACTAAATCAATTGTTAATCTTCCTTCCCGCTTCTTGCCTCGACATTCTGCAGCGATCATGGGGGATGTCCACACTGAGTGTGCACACAGCACTTCCTTCCGGGCTGCGGCTTCCTCACCCTCCGCCCCCTCCTTGGCTTTTCTGTCTAGGAACTGACAGGAAACCGACCACAGGTGACATCCAGAACCTTTCTGCCTGTCTATGGTCTCTTACACTACTTCAGTACGGTTCCTTTGTAAGAGTCTGGGTCTCTTTAGGAGTTACACTATTTGGAGAGTTTGAATCAGAATCATCAGAAAATCTACCACTTACTTGTCTTGACTGTGAACGTCACCTCAACCATGTTTCCATGTATGACAACAAAATGACTTCAAGAACCGTTTCCACTGTATCTTTCCATTGCATCTAAGCATTTCCATTACATTTAAAACCAATCATTTCCACTTGTGAGCAGGATGATTTGATGCAAAATGTGATTTCACTTATGTAATATGTGTATGTGTGTGTGTGTGTGTGTGTGTGTGTGTGTATATATATATATATATATATATCTTTAGGGAGGATGTTAAACCAAAACATTACCAGTAGTTTCCCTAAGAAGTGTGATCCTCCCCCCCCCGTTTATTAAAGTTTCTATTATTTGAATGCCCTATAGTCAACATATGTCATTTTTATATAATATAGTTGGTTGATACTTGGGGTTCAGATAAAGAGATGGTTCAATGGGGTGCTGACTGCCTCTGCCTCAATTGCTTCTATTCTCCCTGTTAAGTACAAGAACCCATGACTCCTCATTAACTAGGTTCAACAACACCTTGGACACATCATAGTGACATATAGTGAATGTGTCTGTCAGGAGTCCACTCTCAAAGTAACCGTTCAGGGACTATTCTTACAGCAGGAGTTGATGACAGCACGAGGAGAGACCCAGCATCTCTCCTCAAAGGAGCCCGTACCTGGCACATCTTCTCCCGGGTGGCCTGTGTTTGCACTGCACCCCCTGACCTGGTTTCTCCTCGTCTCCTCTTTCTTGGGGTGACATTGGCTGCGCTTCAGTTATTCATTTAACACATATTTAGTAGTACCCAGGACCTGTCCAAGTGCTGTGATTTCACCAGAGATAAAGTGGGAAGAAAAACAACAGCAGTTCTTGTTCTCATATAGGTTACAGTCTTCATGGAGATGCAGATGTTAGCTAAATAACCATGGTGATGCATGTTTCATGACACACTGAGATCTGTGTGCTGGAGAAACAATGCAGCCTTGGGAGAACAGGCATTCAAGGAGTCTACCCTTGATGGAAATGGAGGTCAGGGAAGCATTTCTTGGGAAGTGAGTTTTGAGCTTAGGTGTCAAAGATGGATCTGGGTGAACCAGGAGTTATAGAAAGTCGTTACAGTGGGCAGAAGGTGACCATGCCAGTCGGAGAACAGCCTGAACCCATGTACTGCACCAGCAGGGACTGTGGCGTGTCTGAACCAAGGGAAGGCTGCTGTGGTTGGATTACAGGAAGCTGGGGGAGAAAGATGAGTAATGAGGTTAGTGAGGCCGTTTAAGTTAGATAAATCGAGACCCTTGAGGTATGCTAATGATTTTGGTTTTATTTTCAGAGCAATGGGAAACAATAGAAATGTCGTAACCAAGGAAGGACCAGGGTCATAGTTCCCCTCTGCAAAGATCACCCTGAGAGCAGTGGCGTGGTCAGAATGGCTGTGGGGGACCAGCTGGAAGGCTGCAGCTGTAGCTCAGCCTTTCTAGACCAGAAGGGCGGCCACTGAGATGGAATATATGTGGATCAAATCAAAAGATAGTTCAGGGGTTGATTTACATCATTTGGTAATAGTTTGGCCATGAGGAAAGAGGGACAAGACAGTGAGTGACTAGATGCCTGTTGGGTATCTCACTCTAGAACGAAGTGTGGATAGTGGAACCATTTGAGAATACGAGACAGCAGGTTTAGAGGGATGGAAGGTCATTGCAGTCTTGGGACTGTTGAAACAGAGAGCCAGGGGAGGGGTTGAGCAGGCAGATATATAAATCTAGATCTCAATAGGAAGGAAGTCAGGTTCTATAAAGAAGGTAACCAAAGCCATGGGCGTGTATGGGGAAATGTGAGCACTGGAATTCATTGGACTGACCATGTCCTAGGTCCCCTGTTCCTTAGCACTCTCTTAGCTTCACTCATCTGAACTGGTGTCTGGTTCTACAGCGTTCTTCGCATCCTTTGTGTGTGACATTATAGGAAACTCTACACGCTACATTGACTTTGACTTTGACAGTGACTTGCTGGATTTTGACCCTACTGTCCCAACTCTGTCTTCCACTGTCAGCTGTCACAGTCCCATGGTCCTGGGTCTTGAGAAGAGCTGTGAAGAAATTAAAGATGATGGTGAACTTGAAACCTGGGTCTTAGTTCTCTCATCTAGGTTTCATCTGAAAAAAAAAAAAAAAAAAAGCTTCCTCTTTCTAATTGATTCACTCATCATTTCTGTTTGTATCAAGGGCTGATTTATAGTATATCCAAACGCATGTACTAATGAACCATGTCATAATGGAGTTCTATTACACTGTGCAAATGCCTATAATTCATTTTACAGCACTTATGTAGCACTCATATTAGGCCATAAATTATAGTTATTTCCGTACCTGTCTTGTTTCCCCTGCAAGAATTCAAACTCCTTGAAGACAGGGTTATTGCTTTATGTAGTTTTACACCTTGCACGGCCCCCAACACAGTGCCTCTCACATAACTACCCATCAACATGTACTCACTGAGTCAGTGTTGAGTGACCAGGGGCAGCGGTCTACTGCAGAAAAACAATTGCAGTTATGCAGGTGTAAGGTAACCAGAAATTGGTGTGGGAAATAAAGAAAGCAATATCTGGCACCAAGCAATGCCCAATAAGTCCTTGTAGGCTGAATTTTAGGAAGAATTGACCGCTAAAGAGGGAAAAGATCATGGTGCGGGATGGGTATAAACCCACATTTCATCAAAAAAGCCATGTTCTTACACCTCTGGCATATGTTGTTCCTTTGCTGCAATTCTGTTTCATGCTCCTTCTCCATCCTGCAAGATTCAGCCTAATGGCCCCTCTCCTGGGAAGTCTTTTCCCACTGGTCAGAGCTGGAGGCATCCTCCTTCATGAGCTCATTGATGGTCCAGACTACTCTAGCAGAACACGTTTATTATATGTACGCATACACCTCAAGCTCTCCACCAAAGCTCCTCGTGGGACTGACTGCATGCGGTCAGCTTCCAGCACAGAAGAGGCACAAAGCAGGATGGACGAGTAGGAGGACAAAGGGACAGATAAGGCTCCGTATTCCCAGTTGAGCATCATTTGAACAGGACTTACAATACAACCCTACCACTACAATCCATACCTGTGACTTTTTACCTGCCTGAACGCCATATTTAAAGGAAGAGCAGCTACCTTATTCTAGAATTAAAATTCAGGTTGCCTTCAGCTACAACTGGAACACGAGTCAGAAAATATGAATTCTATCTGTTTACACCTAAAATCTCTACGGCGTTGGGCAAATCATTTAAACAGGGTTTCAGTGTTATTTTCTGCAAAATAGGCGTACTAATCTATCAAATTAGGCAATGTTCATGAAAGCGAATTACCCACTGTGACTGTATAAACAGAGCAGAGTGGAACATCGCTATTAGTTACTGCTGCTGATGTGAGAAAAGTCAGTGGTGGTGGCTCTCATCCTGTCATTTAGTCCGTAAATGATTACGAGTGCATAGCATGTGCCCAGGTTAGTGCTAGGTGCTTAGAAAGGAAGGAGTGTTTCAGGAGAGATGGGCTGTGTTCTCAAATTACTGGCAGTATTGATCCTGAGACACGACTAAAGCAAATCAACTAAAGGCAAAATATGTGCAAATCCAGGATCATATGCAATCAGACCATTTGTGCCTTTGCAGTCCTCAGAAGGAAAAAGGGGGTGGGTGAGTGTACACTGTTACTTTCATGTCACGATAGGCCTCTTTTCCTTTGACCTTCATAGACACCTTTGGGTGTCCCCAAACCTAACCTATGAAAACTTGCATCAGGATCTCCCACTGGGGCCTCCCTTCGCTAGTCATCCTCTTCCGTCAGTGCAGCTGAGCTCTGAGTACCCAGCACCTGAAACCTTTGGCTGTGCTCCTCCAGTCCCCACCTGCAGGCTACCAGGACCAAAGGCTCCTGCAGCCCGGCTTCCCCGGCGGAATGCTAGGTGCAGCGCTCAGAGCCCATTTCACCTGCTGGCTTCTAGCGGTCTGCATCCGGGCCTGTTGTCAGTGGATGGATGCCCACGGCACTGGCTCACCCACCCGAGGTGAACAAATGGGACCAGGGCTTCAGAGCTCCTCGGGGAGAGCTAAGACGGCCGGTCACTGGAACCCATCATTGCCTGTGGCTTAGCCACCAGGGAAAGGTTAGGGAAATGTATGAGTAGGCACCATATGCCAGCCCAACATCTGCTTCCTCATCAGGGACAGGCATGTAGGACAGTGCTAAGTGCATTCCAGATGACAGCCAGGCACAGGAAAAGTGCAACCGAGCTGCTCGGGGTGACGGCGCTGCGACTATGCTGCGAGCGTCCGTGTTTATGTTCTCTATCCACAGATTTTATGTTTCAGAGAAGTTTAAGGTTCACAGAGTTGACAGGAAGGTGCAAATATTCCCCATATGCCTCCAACCCCCCACACATATAGCCTTTCCCTCATCAACACCCCCCACCAGAGAGGGACATTTGTTAAAACGGATGGACGCACATTGGCGCATCGTTATCTCCCAAAGTCCATAATTTACATTGCAGTTTTCTCTTGATGTTTTACATTCTGTGGGTTTGGACAAATGAATAATGGCATGTATCCACCATTATAGCATCATATAGAGTAGGTTTATCCCCCCCCAATTTTCTGTGCTCTGCTTATTCGCCCTTCCTTCCCTCATGTTAATTTTTCAAAGGAAATTTTATGTAGAACATAAAAAATCAATATAGGTTAAGGTGCTCTCATTAAGGTGCTGGGGGGCCCAGAGTCTTTCCCTCAGCCTCCACCCCACCCTCCACAGTGGTCCCTGAGCTACTGCTGCCCTCGGTGCTGGGAATCTAAAAGAAACAGTTTTTTTTAAAAAAAACTCATAGACACAGACAACAGTATGGTGATTACCAGAGGGAAAGGGGGTGGAAGATGATACAGGTGGGATAAATGGTGATGGAAGGAGACTTGACTTGGGGTGGTGAGTACATACAATACAGAGATGATGTATTATAGAACTGTGCACCTGAAACCTATGTAACTTTATTAACCACAGTCATCCCGATAAATTCAATAAAAAAGAAAAGGAAGAAAAGTTTCCTTTTCAAAACTATTTTTCTAGTTGATAAGGAAAGGGGAATTAGTCCCCCCCACCCACCCAGTATTTTATTCATTAAACACTGGAGAAAGCCTTATCCCATTCTGACACAATAAGATGTTTGGACAAGTGTGCATCAAAGAGTGGGACCTTGTTTATCAGTATCCTTGGTGGTAAAATCAATTATGAAATTTTCTTGAAGCAAACAGTGAGTTGGCCTTCTTTTAACATGCTGAACGCTTGCAGAAGGCAGGGGAGTACAGTGCAAGTGTCGTGATGCTGTGCTTCGATCTTTCTGAACCTAGTAGACAGCAAAGGTTGTGTTTATAACATGCTGCTGCTCAGAGCCAGGTCGTGAGGTCCAAGTCTCGGCTGATACTGTCACACAGGCAGGCGTGGCGGTGGGAGGGAAAGTGGTAGAATTTCAGTGATAGTGTCACCCTAGATTTTGCAACTTTGGTTTCAGAAGTGGTGATGATGGATAGCACCCTAGGGCCTTGAGTCATTTTCCCAGTTCTGCACACGCCAGGATCCTTCTGGGGACTGTCTTCCTCATGGCTCTCAGTTCCAGTCAACGCTGCAGCCAGACAGAGTGAATGACCACCATCAGCAGGGCCATAATTAGGCATGAAAGCAACAATGGCATTTAAATATATTTTTAATTTTTTTTTTTAACTTCTTGGTGTGTTGAGGAAGACACAAGCTTTAGACAATCCTGCTCAAAAACAGGGACTACATCTATTGGATAATTATGATAAAATAAAATTAAGAACTAGATTTCATTGAACTCTAATTAAAGATGTGATTGCGAAAGGAAAATATGCCCCCAAATTAATGTCAGATGGGAAAATCAAAGGGACGCCCAGCAGAAGCAGTATGGTGGAGTTGACCAAGCATGGACTATTCAGTTGAAGACAACTCTTCAAGTTCAAGTTCCTCCCAGCTCTACTACTTAGTGGCTTCCCTGTGAACTTGAACAGATATTCCATGTCTCTGGGCCTCAATATCGTCAAGAGTGAAAGAAAAAAAAAACCCTTTTTCAGGTGTGGAGAGACCCAGGGAGTGGCAAGTTTTTTCTTACTCACCCCTATTCTTTTCACCCAAAGCCACACAGGATAATTATGTGGACAGCTTCATGGAAGGAGCCTGCTGCCGTGGAAGAAAACCAGTTTCAGAGTCTGGAGACCCGCAAGTCACGCAGTTGCCATGAGTTCTTGTTTTCTCAACTACAGGATGGATCATTTGGAGTAATAACTAAAGCCTTAACCAACACTCAGATTTTTGGTCCCCCTTGTAGTAGTGTTGGGAGAGAATCAAGAACAACCATTACACACATGCAGCAACTTCAGAAATAGTCAACTACTGGAGATGCCAAATTTTGAGAGGTCCTCTGCTATACTGTTCTGCTGCTACAGACAAACTTCACACAAACTTCCCAGTTTTCTGGAGTAGATGGTCCTCTTTGGGATAAAGATGGCTTTCATTGAGTTCATGCTCCAGGCAGTCCTGAACCAAATTTCTTGTGAGCCATGAGAGTTTTGGGTGCCTTGCTTACTCCGTTCCACATACTAAGATCTCGTCTTTCTTCTCACTCTGAGCTCCCAAGGATCAAGGGAAAGCTAACATCCCAGGATATGGTTTCACACTTCTTAAATTCAAATAAAGGAATAAAGAAATAGTTCATAAGGAAACCCTCACCTCACCTCAAATATTTATATCAAGCCTTAAGGTTCATAAGGTGAAAACTAAAGATTGAAAGTTTGGCACTGATCTGTAAGTGGAAGACCATCTCAAACCCTTGAAATAAGATAAAAATAAATCAGACATACTTCTGTTCCCACAAGAGGAAGTCCTACAGGATGGTGGTAAATGGGTATCTGTCTGAATATCTCTCGTGATGCCAACATTTTACCTGTGCCTGCCCCAGCACCAGGGTAGCTTCTCCTGGCAATGACAAAGAGGGAAAGGGAGAGGGTTATCAGGTCTTCCTGTCATCTGATGGCATCGCTGGCTCTGGACTCGTAGGTCAATGGGACAGGGTCCGAGCAGCATGCACAGTGTTCCACCACACTCTGTGCATCCTCTTCCCCAGCTGGTTCACCTTGTTGTGATCGTGTCCTTCTCAGCTCTGCCAGCAAAGGCGGACTTTGACCGAAACCTCAGAGCCCCAGAGCATAGCCTGACTAAATCCTCCACTCTGAGTCCCCAGCTCCTGGCACAGTCGCTGTCACACAAAGGGCCCCCAGAAATGCTTGCTGAATAAGTGGAGAATGAAATTCATCAGATACTGTCACAACCTTGTCAGAAAGGAATACAAGTAACTGTGGAATATCTTAGCCAATAAAAATTGCTATTATGACAACCCATTTTTATATCATTTTGACTTGGTCATAATTTGGAAATTTTTCTTTCTTCTTCTGAGAGCAAGGTGATGAGGTAAGTAGTAGATACTCAGATTCTCTCACTTGCATGATGTTAGGCAACTTACTTAACTTCTCCAACCTAGGTTTCCTCATCCCTCCACAGGAGGGGTTATGAAATGACACAGCCTAACCTGACAGATGTGTCAATCAACCTGATGGTGGGAATCCTTTCACACTGTATATGGATATCAAATCATGATGTTGTACACTTTACATACCTTTAAATTTTATTTGTCATGATCTCTTCATAAAGCTGAAAAATAAATAAATAAGACAAAGGAAAAAGATAAAACAACTAATAGAGTAGTTGAGATGATTAAACTCAAACCTATGGAGCACTTGGAAAAGTGCCTGGCATTCAATACATTCTGTAATTATGGATAATAGCTTTTAGCAAGTTACTGTTTAGATGGCATGGTATATGAATCCGACTGAAAATCAGGCATGTGAGTTCTAGTTCTTGTTCTGCCACTAAGTGTGTCTGCCCATTAGCTGCTTGGGAATTTGGTCCTTTGATCTGTAGAAAGGGCTGGGAATTGGATCAAATGACTTTGAAGGTGCTCTTGGTTCTGACGATATATGGTGTTCTGAATTATTTTGGTCAATGGACTCCTGGGAAGTTTGGTTTTTGAAGTAATTGACAGTTGGCCACCCTCTGACATATGACACATGTCCAAAAGGACATCTCACTTTCTTTGTGTATTCCTGCCGTCTGTGAATTCCACCATACTTAAAGGAAGATTAAAAACCAGTTTGACTTATACTAGAAAAATACTGAATTGGAAAAATGACGTTTTGCTTTTTCTGCTTTCCTGTTTTTTAAAAAAAGAATTAGAGATTTAGGGAAATAAAACAAATAGAGAGAAATGAGAAAATAATTTCCCAGTCCTTCCTAAATTAACATTTGACTGTATTATTTTATTATTTAGTTTGAGGCACATTTTTAGAATTCCAGGTATCTTCATAATATAAGTGCTAGTTTTGAAACAGTCCAAAACAAAATATGATATGTTTAGTCATTTTGACACTTTAGATTTCTTATGTTTTTTTCTCCCACTGATTTGGAAATTCCCCAAATGACTAAATTTTGAGATTATGTTATTGGTGTGCTATTTCCATCTATTTGCAAGAATGAATATATTGGCTCCAATATTAGAATTCCTATTTATATTTTTAAAACCCTATTCTACTTTTATTCTGCATATGCTTTATAAAGAACATGATATATTCTGTGTAGTCATACATGAAGCACTGCATGTTCAGACACTGTATGGGTTGGGGTTCCAATCAAAAAGTTTGAAGACCACTCCTTTGGACTAATAGAATATGTAATTTTGGTCCTAGTGGGCTGCAAAATTAGTAAAATGTTTTGAATTTCACAAATTCATGAACTGAGTATTTATTGAGCACCTGCTGTGTGCCAGGCTCCACACTAAGTGCTAGCTGTTCACATGCTTTTGTTTATAAACAGTGCTTTCCACACTGGAAGTGCTAAGTCTACACGGTACACTATTGGGAAAGACCAAGCACATGGCCATGAGACCAGAGCTTATCTGTGTTGGACCAGCCTCTCTTTACCTGAGTAGCTTTGATCTTTTTACCTCCATTATTCAAACACATGCATGTTTGGCAAGCTGATAAATGTGGGACAATAAAATACAAAGTGTATGTCTGAAAACTAATGACAAGGGACCCTCTCACAGCATTGATAGGAGAAATTCCATGCCTGGCAGGTTTGGCACTTTGTGGCTGGCTGGCTGACGGCTGGGAGAAGGCAGATTAAATGAGATCAATAAGGGGGTGGCTGGAATAAGAAATGACAGGAATAAGTTTTAGAGGGTGGCTGAGGAAGTTCAGGGTTTCAAATATTTAGCTGTGCTCCAAAGATGGTGTAATTTGCTATTGTTAAGGTTTAGGGGTCAGAAGAGAAGCAGTTTAAGTTTAGGGTATCTTAGTATCCCAAGTTGCTTATATGAAGCAGAATGCATGTGAATTTACCCAAAGCAGCATCTGGGCCCCTTAACTTATATATGAAAATCTTGGATGTACATCCATCTATAGGAAGCTTTTATCCTGTTGGAAATGTCGTCCCAAAGACTGCTGAGGAATATTAACAAGTAAAGTCTTAAATTTGAAATCTTAACCATCCTAAATATTCAGAACAAGGTTGATGGAATTTTTATGGAAATTTAGAAAGGGGGTAAGAGGGAGGTTAATGAAGAATAGCTTACCTGATTCACAGGTCAAACCTATAGCTCATCACAGATATAAACACTCAGTTGCCAATGTAATTTAGACCAGTCAAATAGGGAATTTTTCAATTATATTATAGGTAGGTATTGGAAATAGCTTCAGTTGAGTCTGGTTTATGGTATTGTTCAGAGTAAGGTGCAAGACCAACCAAAGGCTTTGGTTTGAGGCAAATCACTAAAGTACGGGCAAAGGGGAAAGCGAGCCTGGCAAGAAGTCATTTACTGCTCCACTCCTCATCGGTCCAGTATTGCCAGACCCAGGCATCCCAGTCTGTCAGGTGACTTTGAAGTCTTGACCATCAGTGAGCTGTGAGTGTGTAACTCTGGAACTTGCCACTTTGCAAGGTTTTCTGCTCAGAAACTAACTTCCTGTTGATTTTCAATAATTAAAGAGGATTAAAAGGACCAACCAAAAACAAGGGACACAGCAACTCAGACTCTCCCCCGGGAAACCTGTGGCGTTTTGCCCCATAGGAACGGGCTTTGGAAATGCCAAATAGAGAACTTCTGCCAGAGCAGAACCTGACTAGACAGATATATCCAAAAGTAAAATGAGAAAGAGTAAGTACTGAGCTTGAGATTGAAACTGGCCAGGATAAGGTAGGAAAGAAGCTGAGCGATCTGGCAGATATATCACCCAATGTCCCCGAAGGGTCACAGAAAATTCCCACAGATCCATGAGGCCTGGGCAGAAGGAGACCTCAAGGCCAGCCAGAGGTGATTCTGTGCAGTTTAATGGAAGCTTCTTCCAATGTTCACCCTGTTGGTGTGTCTATAATCTCTAGGGAATAGTAATTCCAGTTGTTTTCCAATTCATCTTGTCACCAAGGCTGTAGAGACATAACTGTGTGGCTGTGTTCACATTATTTCTAGGAAGGGGTAAGGCCAGACTGGATGTAGCTGGGTGATCAGAGAGAACAGCTACCACAGAGCTCAGGCCCAAACAGGAGTTCATTCATTCCATCCATTCAGTAAAAATGTATTGAGCTTCTACTACGTCAGACATTGTTCTCAGTGCTTGGGATGCATTAGTAAAAAAAAGCTATTGCTAAATAAATAATCAGTCCTCATATTTTTAGAATTTACATCTACGGGGGTTTCAAGGAAGCTGACAGTATATTCACAGCATTTCAGGAGACAGAGTAAACATGAGTCATGGGTGAGTCAGCAGCAGAATCCAGGGCAGCCTGTGCACTCCACATGGTACATCTCAGTGATGTGGCCACAAGGATTCTGTTCACACCACCTCTGATGAGAGGAAGAGCAGCTAGAAATGGAGAAGTGAAGTCGGAGAAATCTGGATTAAAATCTTGGCTCTACCATCTATTGCCTTGCCTAACCTTGGTCAAAGGGATTCAACTCTCTTTACTTCAGGTTCTTTATCTGTAAAATGTGGATGAGAATGCCCATCTCACTGCTTGTGCTACAGATTAAGTAATAAAATATATACGAAATCCTCTACAAGGGGCTAGCTTATAGGAAAAATTCAATCATTTGTATTTTCTTCTTTTATCTTTGACAAACATAGTTGTCTATGACAATTCTATAACTTTTTCTTATACTTTTGGGGGGAATAGTATAGACTATGTCGTTACCTTTTTGCATTTGAGGTAAACTGAGGCAGAGAGCAATTTGGGTGAATCCTTTGATGGTGAACAATTCTGATCTCTACTCCTCAGACAGCCTTCTGTAATAATCTTGATTAATCTGCACTCTTCTTTTAAAAAAATTTTTTTCCTTTATTGATTTTAGAGAGAGAGGAAATGAGAGGGAGAGAGAGATAGAAACATCGATGAGAGAGAACATTGATTGGCTGCCTTCTGCATGCCTTCCCCTGGGGATTGGGTCCACAACCTGGGCATGTGTCCTGACTGGGAATCAAACTGGTGACCTCTTGGTACGGTACATGGGTCGATGCTCAACCACTGAGCCACACTAGCTGGACAGTCGGCACTCTTCTTTCCATTTTGGTCATCAATTTGAGGTTTCTGCCATTGGCAATCTTTCTATATTTTTCTTTTCATTTCTATCAAAGCATTTCTTAGTGAGATGGTTGAAATAAAACAAGAAAAGTGTGTATGCGATGCAGAAGAAGATAGTGGGTGTCTGATGGTCTTAAATATGTCCCCGCATCTCTGTGGGCAAGAAGTAGTGAGGTCTGGGACAGGAGAACCACTCTGGTTAAAAGTTCAAGCTCAAGGTGAATAAACAAGTAACTTCATGAGCTGCCAGGACTATCAAATGAAGTAATGTCTTGAGAGCACTGAGCATTTTCCTTGGCACGTAGTAGGCACTTGATTTTCCTTCTTCTACTCCTGGCAATACCATCAAACAAAAGTCAGCTTTCACTAGATTATAGGAACGGATGGGGCAAATTTGAATATGCATTATTCTCCACCAGGGTAGGCAAATCATGTAACTTCATATGAAAATGAGGACTTCGTGGAACAAAAGAGCTATGTTCTTCAGGAACACTGGTATCCTTTCGGCTGGAAAGACATATTTTTCTTAAGTGGCTGGAGCTTGTCGCTCGGCTAGATACATCCTATTTACGGTGACTTTCTCTAAAGCTTGTGATTAATGTGGGCTTTTAAAAATTGTTTTTCTTTGTGTTATGTAAATAGAGTTTCTCTCCAGTATGGCTGAATGCTGGTTTTAATTAAATTTAGGAAGGAAGAGGAGGGGGTTGGGTAGGCTGACAAAGTGCGAGAGCTTCAGTGAAAATCACAGTTATGTTTGGAGCATGGCATTTCCAAATAGAATAAATAACATGAAAGAGAGACTTCTCCAAATGGGAAAATAATGAATATGCTTAAACTTTCGTATACTGTTCTCATTTTGGCTTCCTGATGGGCTTCTTGCTTTGCAAAGGAGAGGTTTAGTTTTTAATTGTTAACTCTAAGTATTTTGTCCTTTTTGTTTTGTTTTCCTCCTGAAAAAAAACAAAACAAAACACAACCATTATTTTATTAAAGTTAATTTTGCTATTCAATTAATCATATGTTTATTTATGTGACTTTGGCTATAACATAATTGAAACTTGAATCAAGGCTAATTTACACTGGGCTAAAGTTAATTACGGTGCGGAGCAGAAACTACATTAATTTTGGCTAAAATTTACCTTTACTCAGCATACATTTTTCTTACAAGAAATACAGATTAGTGGTGTAAACATGATTACTTAAAAAATTGTTTTCAAGCACTTGAATAACCTGCACTTATTTATAATAGTTATGCTAATTAGGAACTAGTCTCATCTATTCCTCAGAGCAGGTCCTTACGAGCCTTTAGTCAGCAATAGGATAGATGGATAAACTCTGAGACAAACATAAATTATTGCAGGTATTTGGGAGTTGTAAAACAATATTTCTTCAAAAACATTTCCTTATCTAGATTTTTTTTTTCAGGATTCCAGCCTGACCTTTCCCTCCGTTAGTTCAAATAAGTAAAAGTGGTCTGCATTCCTAAATCATTCCTGAGAGTTCTAGCTCCCAGCTTCCAATCGGTGGCATCTCCCTGGCAGCCTCTGTTTGCACAGGCTGCTTCTCACCTGAGGCATAATAAGCTCACTAAGAAGGCTGCTTGAGTCCATCTCTGAAACATGATTAGGGTTAAAAATGTGCATTGTCTAATGGAAAGGAAAACTCTAAATTCAAGGCAGTCATGCTTCTGGTGGTGAGGTCAAAGAGTGAGTAGATTATGGGTTGAGGGGGATAAAGAATGGAGGAGGAAGATTTATGAGCTCTGTGGTATTTGAAACCAACTTACAATCGGCCCCTAGAGTCCAGAGATTTACATATTGTGTAGTTTGAACAAATGGATTCAAAATTTTAGAGTAACCTTCTAAAGTGCCTCTTACGATCTTTCCTGGTCAATAGACCCCCTGATTAGTTTTTAAAAGAAAAGGAAAATAATTTATATTGAAAAAAATAACCATTGGACTAGCAGTCATTGGGTAGTGTTTAAAAGACATAAATTCAATTCCTTATAAAGCTTTGTAAATTTGGGCAGGTTCTTTAGCTTCTCAATACCTCATCATTATAAAGAGGACAATATTAGGAAGACGTTGTATCATACATACTCAGTGTACAAGAATTCAACACTGGGCAATTGTTAAAAGAGGAGAAGAGAAAAATAATTTATTGCAAGAGTGATTCCATCTGCCATTCCACTCAGTGAATATTTCCCCAGGTAAACATGAAATGGAAGGTATGAATTTGCCCTCCTTTATTTGGTTTTAATCCCTGAGGTCCTCATAGGATGTGAGCATCTCAATAAACATAAAGTATTTCTACTGTTTAAAGAAACAGTACTTACTTGTGTACAATAAGATCCTGCTACTTCATCTGGGGCTCAGCTGAACAGGGAAGGAGTTCATAGTTTTTGGCCGGGTCATAGTTGTTGAGAGATGATATACCTATCATTAATATAGGACCTTTCTTTCTCAGGTATTTTCAGTGAGAATGAAGACTGTTTGTGGGGTTTTTTGGTGTTTTTTGCCTTATATGTTAACTTCAGAATTTTACTCCCAGGTAAGATGCAACTCCCCTTTTATGGCTACTCTTATATAAAAGATAGTTGGGTCATGGAGACAGAACGTTGGAGAGTGGTAACCAGAAGCTGGAGGGACGAGTGGGGAGTTAGTGTTTAATGAGTATAGATTTCTGTTTGGGGTGATAAAAAAATTCTGAAAATGGATAGTGATGATGGTTGCACACCATTGTCAATGTGTTTAATGCCACTGAATTGTGCAAATGATTAAACTACTAAACTTGGTGTTAATGCATATTTTACCATCATCACACCAAAAATGGTAGCTTAGAAGGTTCCATGAGAAAATATGCATGTCAAGGATTTAGCACAAAGCCATGAACAGCCAGTGCAAAAAACTATGATCATTAGAGGGATTATTGGGTGACTGTTTGACTAGCAGGCCTACCTGTCTGATGTTATGCCTTTTAACGCGATCTGATTAATACACAGGCTGGGAGGGGATGTGATGATTCTGACCAGTAGGCACGTTTCAGGGCATAAATCACAGAGCTCCTCTCTGGGTCCCATTATATTCTTGCCCCTTCTCCTACTGCCCACCTAGCTCTCCTTTGTCCTGTGTGTAACCAGCCCAGCCCAGGCATCTTTTGGGGGCATTTGCTCCCACTTCTGTCTCCGTGGTCACCATCTAGACTTGTCTGCATTTCTCTGAGTTTCATCCTTTATTTTCTCTGAAATTATTTTGTGTTTTTCTTCTCATTTTCTCTAGTTCTTTGTCCAAGATAATTTCCTACATGATGAACTTTAGTTCTGAGTCCTTGGGACACTCACAGGTGACCTACCCTCGGCTCTATCCTCTTTCACGGGGATCAGACATAGTTCTCTTGAATAGGAAACCAGGGGGTTCCCCTCTTAGAACCATTTAAGGTTAATCTTCTCATTGGAACACAGCTCCTCTGTGCGGCTGAGAGAAGAAAGAGAAGAGAGGGTGAGGGCCTGGTGTGGGCTGTCACCTGGATGAAAAGGCCAGGAGTTAGAAAAAACGGGAAGGGAGCCAAGGTCAGAAACAGAGTAGTGGAACAGGGTGGTAGAAGATATTGAGAACACAGAGAAAGCAGGTTAAGGCCAGGGAAAGAAACAACGTTCAGCACAGACAACTCCGATCCGAGACCCCGTCTCTGAATACAGCCCCCTGCGTAAGGTTCTAGGCCAGTCCTCTCTTCTGCTGGTCCTTCTCCCACTTACAACGTCGGCAGCTGATTCTGGAAGAGGACCTGACCTTAGAGTGTGACAGGTAATGTAACTCATCTGCCTTATTTTCAGATGCCGCATGGCCCACAGAAGTGCAATGTGCTCCAGCTCACCCAGCTGTTCAGTGGTGAGGTCTGAACTTGAACTCAAATCTCACTATTTCCAATAACTCCCTTGTACTTCGTGGCCTCTCAGGGGCGAGGGCCACGATGATGAAGTTGTGCAGAGCCATACTGAATATAGCACCATATGCACTGCAGCAGGTAATAAATGCTTCTTGATGATAGTGGCGATGAAGATGATGATGATTATGGCCATAGCAAAAACTCCATTTAGATGAAATTAAATGATACTGCATGGATGAGAGAGGAAAATGCCGTGCTATTTAATGCCTGACGTGTAAGATGAATTTGGTAATGAAGCTCGGGGACTTATCAGGCCAGAAAACTGCATTCTGTCATTACACAGCCCTTAATGACCCTCTTATTACTAATATAAAGGAAAAGATATACATATAAACACATGTTACTGAATGTTTGGTTGCAAGAAATGAAACTCGTACACCAGCTTGAGGGGTTAGCAACAGACGCTGTTTCTGTTTGAATGATCAAATTTGCTGTTTTCCAGCTGGAAAATGACAACTGAGGTAAGAGGGTAAAGGATGATTTGACTCTACTTATAAAAAAGACAGGGGAGAGTAAGGCAAGGAGAGCAGGTGGAGTTCATTAGCTCTAAGGATTGCTACGGGGGACCTAGAAGAGGGAATGGATTTATTTGGAAGTCTGACTTAGGCCTTCTTTGGGAGTGAGTAGCTCTAAAAGTACTCAACTCCTCACTTATATGGCGTTCATTTCTCTGACAATCTCAGTTATCCAAGATACAGCTGATCACCATTAGGGGAACCGAAATGGAGGCTGCATCTGTTCACAAAACCTGATGCACTTGACCCACGAGTTCTTCTTAGGTCCTCTTTCAGTATTTGACACCCAGTCTTAGAGGGTTACCTGGTTCCCCAGCCCATAGCAAATTATAACCAGCACAGCCTAAAGGGTAAAAGGGGTATTTCCTGAAAGGCACATTCTTTACGGCCAGAGCAAGTGATGCCTGACAACCTGAAAGTAAGGAGGAAAGAAAAAATTCGTACAAACAACAACAAATAAAGATACTTAGGATGAACTAAACCACAGTAATGTGCTGCCGTTTAGTGTAGGGAGGTTCCTACACATCGCTATAGCGCTTGGGGGCAGGGTTGATTTATATCGTGACTGAAGGAGCTTTGTGTCCTCATGTCACCTGAAGATTTAGATGGTTTAGATAAGATAATCTTTAAGGCCCTGCTGTCAAAAAAGAAAAACAAAATTTTGATGCTATTGTCCTAGCAAACACTATACTTAGAAATGGTGGGGGGGAAAGTGGACTTTTACCCCCAAAATGACTTTGGCATCTGAAGCATTTATCTCCGATGTGAGCCAGCGTTGGAGTGCTGCCTCCACCATGTATGAGTGGGTGACCTCAGGCAAGATGCAACCCTTTGCTAATCCCACTTTCTTCATTTGTACACTGTGGATTACAATACCTACGACATAGGGGTGTTCACATAGGGATGTTCTAAGTATTAATGGATTGATCTGATGTGTGTCTAATGCCTAGCTCCTTGCCTAGAACAGGAAATACTCAATAAACATCAGTTATGGGTGTGTTGCTGTCAACACTATTAGCACACCATTTTTTCCTTTTCCTTTTGATTATGTACACTGTGCAGATGGAAGGGGTGGAGCTGTGGGGCAGGGGAACCTACAACACTTGGAGCAGCTACTCAGTGGAACAAAGAGTGAGTCTCACCCTGGCATCAAGACACCACCACCAACAAAACTGTGTTGGGCCTTCATTCCAATCACTGGCTGTCCCTCCCACGCAAAGCAGTATAAATGTTGATTTACCTCTTTACAGTTTATTTGGTAATTTTGCCAACTTTATCTCATTTGGCCTTCCCAATAACCTTGTGAGAGTAGAATTTATCTGCCCCATTTTATTTCAGATGAGGAATGAGCATCTGTATTCAAGCATCCTTAAGCCTATTTGAATCATCTTTTTCATATGAAAGTTAAATAACCAATTACAAGTCAAGCTCACCTGGTTTTAAGCAAGTCTGTAGGGATCTATACTGGTGAAAGGTCTCAATGTGTGGAATATATTGCTTGGTTGGTATAGAGTTTTATATAACAAAATGGTATCTTTACCTTTTTATCTTTTTGCAGGCAAAGGAAGATATACAGATGGCCAATAGACAGACATATGAAAAGTTGGTCAACATCACTAATAATCAGAGAAATGCAAATTAACCACAATGAGATACCACCTCACACCTTCCAGAATGACTATCATCAATAAATCAACAAACAACGATTTGTCCAGGATGTGGGTAAAAGGGCAACCTCGTGCACTGTTAGTGGGAATGCAGATTGATGCAACCATTATGGAAAACAGTGTGGAGGTTCCTCAAAAAATTAAAAATGGATTGCCCTATGACTTAGAGATTCTGCTTCTGGGAATACACTGAAAGAAACCAGAAACACTAATTAGAAAGAATACATGCACCCTTATGTTCATTGCAGCATTATTTGCAATAGCCAAGATATGGAATCAACCCAAGTGCCCCCCAATAGATGAGTGGGTAAAAAAAAAAAGCTGTGGTACATTTACATAATGGAATACTACTGGGCCAGAAAAAAGAATAAAATCTTACCATTTGTGACAGCATGGATGGACCTGGAGGGTATTATATGCTAAGTGAAATAAGCCAGTCAGAGAAAGACAAATACCATATTATGTGGAATCTAATGAACAAAATAAACTCATAAGCAAAATAGAAGCAAACTCATAGATACAGAGAAAGACTGACAGTTGTCAGAGGAGAGGGGTGTTGGGGGACTGAGGGAAAAAGGTGAAGGGATTTAAGCAGTACAAATTGGTAGATACAGAATAGTCACAGAGATGTGGATTGCAGCATAGGGAATATAGTCAATCATACAGTGATAAACATGTATGATGCCAGGTGGGCATTTGAAGCATCGGAGGAATCACTCTGTAAAGTACATGATTTTCTAACCACTATGCTGTACATCTGAAACTAACACAGAATATTGAATGTAAGCTGTAATTGAAAAAGTTTTTAAAAGCAAAAACAATGTATATTTTTAATCATTTACTAAAGTTTTTATTGTAGAAGTTTATTCCTTAATTATTTCTGCTCCTCTCATGTATTTGTTGTACCTGATTTCTGTATAAATTGGGTGCTTCAGATTCTCTTTGTTTAAAGTAAACTGAGAATTCAAAATATATATAGTTATATATACATATTACTTCTTGGAGGTATTTCAGAACTCAGCACCTATATAATTTATTTATTTAAAAAGACCACTATTATATATTTTACTTTAAATTGTGTATTTTTTAAATTTTGTCAATTACATAGATAATAATAATAGTGATAATTAATAAGTGCTTACTACGGGAAAGACACTGGGCTAAGTATTCTGCATATTTTATCCGTTCTAGCCTCACACCCCCATCATACATGTACTTATATTCCCTTCCATACAAAGTAAGGCACATACAGAGACTAAATACAGTTGAACTTGAACAACACCAGTTTGAACTGTGTGGGTCCACTCATATGGGGATTTCCTTCAATAAATATTGTAAATGTATTTTCTCTTCCTTATGATTTTCTTAACATTTTCCTTTTTCTAGCTTACTTCATTTTAATACCACATATGATACATATAACATACAAAACGTGTGTAGATTGACTCTGTTATCGGTAAGGCTGCTAGGTCAACAGTAAGCTATTAGTCAAGTTTTGGGGGAGTCAAAAGTTGTGCATGGATTTTCAAGTGTGGTGGGGAGGGTCAGCACCCCTACCCCCGTGTTGTTCGAGGGTTTCATGTAACCCTAATAAAGCAACTAACTAACTGTTTGGGTTCATCCTTATTTATATGCACATGCCACAGTTTCCTCGTGGAGGGCGTGGTGGTAAGATGGAGAGGATCTCTTTCTTCCTGCCTCCGGAAGGAGTTTGAACACAGCACAGCGCCCTGTTATTAAGCAGCATAACCTGGAAAAGTAAAGCAGCGTGGGGTTGCGGGGAGAAAACAGCACCCGAGGGCCCACAGCACGGGTGGGGGCAGGGCCAGGCCGCGCTCATCTCTAGTCGAAGTGACCGGCCATGAGCCCGTCGCTGGGACAGGAGTAATAACAATGGCAAGAGCTGGCAGCCTTTCTCTGTGAAGAGCCAGACAGTGGCTGTTTCAGGTTTTGTGGGCCACAAGGTCCGTCACAGGCACTCCGCTCTGCTGTAGTGTGAACGTAGCCATGGACAATGCACAGGCAAATGGGTGTGGCTGTGCCCCGTGAAACTCGGGGGACACTCCGGGGCCCTTTGTGAGAACGAGTCGAGGCTGTGTTCACCTTCTTTCTACGGGTTCCCACGGACCTCCATGGTTCCCGCCTCGTCTTCATCTAGATTTGCTGGGGTGTGTAGCCTTTACGCTTTTCCAGCATATAGCGTATGGTACAGTCCTCTCTCGACCCCAGGGCGTGGCTTTTCCCTGGCTGTATTGATGAAGACACTGAGGCTCCGGCATGGTGAGGGCCTTGCGCGAGCTTACCAAGTTAGCAGAAGGAAACTGCGACAGGAAGCACGTGTTCTGCCTGCATAGGCGCTGCTTCTGCGACGGGGATGCTCTCATCTGCACAGATCTTTAGTGTGAAACATTATTAGTGTCATTTTGGGTGGCATCTCTCACAGCACCTATTTATGACTCCCATCCTGAGTATATCATTTACTCATTCATTTATTCAACCTATATTTATTGAAAGTGTCTTTGATGCCAGAAATGGTGTTAGACCTTAGTCACATGAGAGCAACGAAAAACTTACATGAACCCTACCCTCAGTGAGGTAGTAAAAGAGGCCAACTTCACTCAAATAAGACAGTAAATATTACATTATTACGATTGTAGTAAGAATTATGAAGGAAAAGTATATCAAACATTCAAAGCCTGTGACAGAGATATTTGATCCTGTCTGTGGAAATCTGAGGAGACGTCCTCTAAATAAAAGATAATTAATCAAAAAGTGGAAGGCTAAGAAACTTTGATGAAGCAAAGAAAATTAACGGTGGAGTTAGTTTTCCACACTGTGTCACCAGCTTATGCAAAGGCCCTGTGGCAGCAGGGAGCATCCAATTTAAGGGACTGGGAAAAAGCAAGAGTAGTAAGACCATAGAGGACAGGTTAGGGTGGAGGACTCAGACCAGAGCTATGTTAAAAAATTCTGATCATCATTTTGGATGAACTCTCTCAGAGTATCTATTTACTATTAAAAACAAATGAAGCCATATAATGTTTAAATAGAGGGGCAATATGATTCATTTTTTAAAATTTTGAAAACACTGTTTTCTGCAGTAGGGGGAGTGGATTGCATATAAATAAGAACAGATGTGAGACACCAAGTAGGAGCTACGGCAATAATCATGGCAGTGGGGGCAGGGGAGAAGTGGATGGATGTCAGAGATCGTTGGGAGGTGAAATCGGGAGTATTGGCGGTGTGCTAAATGAAGGCATTGAGCTAGTGGAGATATAAAGGATGCCCCCTGGTTTTCTAGAGGTGGAAGGCTGATGTCTCACTCACACACTTTGAAGCACTCTTCTGGGATCTTTGGGTGGAAGTTTACATCATGTAATTAGCCTTTCACATTTTGAGTTTGACGTGTCTTTGCGATATCACGAGAAGCCATCAAACAACATTTATAAGTCAGGCAAAGTGTATCTACCCTCCCATGATATATGCTTCAATTTTGTTATTTGTTAAATGGGAATAAAATATTCCCTATAATCTGGTAAAATAAAGTCAATAATTGATTAAGCCAAATCAATGGGAGTAGTAAACAAAGGCTTTCCATCATCGAAGACTTCCTAAAAATATAGTGCAAAAAGTATTGATTTTAGGTTTGGAAACAAAACTATATTTTCATAGATAAGTGACCATAAATGCATTCTAACTCACACTTGACACTCAGAGAAAAGCATTAACATTCACCCAGAGCATGCTGTAAGTCTTTTAGGCTGTGCGGCTGAGCTCCGGAGTGGAAAGTTTTGAAATCTGCATAGTGTGGAAGGGGCTTGTTGCTTGTTTGTTTATTGTGCATCTTTCTCACTTTATGCCTCCTGTTTGCCTGAAGCTACCATCAGGAATGAGACGTTGCAGTTGCTATTTTCTGGTGAAGTATGTAAAAATAAACGTGAGCTAAATGCACATTTATGGGATGTTTAGAAGGGAGTCACTGCAGCCCTGCATCTGATTTTACTTTATTCCCTCCTTGCTTTCCCTCCCTGTGGTTTTGTCTCCAGCCTCTGCTGCAGCCACGAGTGACTCTGCTCTATACAATCGTAAAAAATTGAGTCAGCCCAAAGAGACAATTGGAAAACACACACACACACACACACACACACACACACACACACACACACACTGCTACTTGGACGCACAGGTATTTTTTTCTAATTCTTCCACAAACTGTGGTCTCTAAAACAGTTGCTTGATTATTTAATTGTTATCATAAATTGCAAAAAGAAGTTGGTTTAGGTCTTCCCTAGAATCACACATCTCAGGATGAGACATTTAGACCAGCCACCCATAGCAACATACCTGGCGGTGAAGGGTGCTGGGATGAGGTGACCCACACTCTTAGAGCCGTGTAGGGCAGATAGAAAGTACTCAGAAAATATTTGATAAGTGGATGAATGAGTAACAAGTATTCATTAGTCTCATTCCATTTTTCTGAGATTAGGCATATGCAAGTGAATTTAATAAAATTGTTACTGGTCCAGCAGTGGGAGCAGATCTTCAAATAGTCACCAGTTGATGAGGGATGCTATAGTAGAGATGCTTACCAAATGCTATGGTTGCTAAGGGAAGGGAGAGACTGATTGCCTAGGGAAGCAGGGACGACATCTCCAAGGAGGGACACTTGAGCCAAGCCTGGAAGGATGAGTGAGAGTGAGTCAAGGAAAGAGATGCAGGAGGGCACCTTAAGTAGAGGGGTGAACATGACATGTAAGAATAAAGTCTGTGTTTGATGCCCCTGTCTGAACCTAGCTCTCCTGGCAAGATGCTTTAGGCCACCCTTCACCTTGGGCATTACAGGTGTTACTGCTTGTGCCTGTGCATAATGGAAGACTACATATACAGCAGGTCCTCAGTTAATGTTGGTTCGTTCAATGTTGTTTCTTTATAATATTGATGCTATGCTGTAGAAACAGCTCTGTTTATGTCAATTTGTCTACAGTAACAATGGTTTTGTCTTTTGTTTCGCT
Source organism: Tadarida brasiliensis (assembly GCA_030848825.1). NCBI lineage: Eukaryota > Metazoa > Chordata > Mammalia > Chiroptera > Molossidae > Tadarida > Tadarida brasiliensis. The sequence goes on along the minus strand of CM061270.1, from coordinate 32,012,575 downwards.
GTAGTCCCAAGAACCTATTGACAATGTTAAATGAGGACTTACTGTATTCCTGTGCATGGGAAAAATGAGAATCATGTCTACCGCACCTTGTAATGAATGAAGTTTCTTGAGGGAAGAGGCTTTCTTCATTCATTTGGGGATTCTCAAGATATAGTAAATAGTCACAGGTCAATGGAGAATTCTAAATGTCCTCAGTCTTCTGTCATGTTGATGCTTGTAGCACTTTTTATCTATATCATGGAAATCATCTGAAACTGAATAGGAAAGAACTTTCTTTTGAAGTCTTTTGTATTAGATTTGGGGGCAGAGAACATATTATCTTTTTCCATGAGTAGAGATATACCTTAAGATGTAAAGTAACATTCCAAATTTGGTGACTCTTATCTTTCTAATTGTATAACCACTTCTTTTTTTTTTTAAGTTTTTTCAAATAGCCCATCTTTAATTTTTATTACACCTTTATGAAAACACCATGGCCTCCGCACTTTCCCAGAATCTCTACTTTCTTTTTCTTTTTTTTCTTTCTAGAATAAAAATATCAACTCTTTAGCACTTTGGCCCTTCTGGTACACCCAAACCTTCTACGTAACCTTCAGAACGCTAAGAAAGGACATGGTTCCTAAAAGGATATATCTTTTTAAGTTTAATTTTAATGTTTCAATTATGGTTTACTTTCAGTATTATTTTGTGTTGTTTTCGGGTGTACAAGTGTCCCATGCACAGACTCTGTTTTGGTTCCGTTAGGTCCATAAACTTTGCATTTCTGTCTGAGGATCTGAATTTAAACCAGCCTAGTCTCAAGCAATCCTTTAGCTTTTCACAGGGACGACTCCAATTTGGGTTGAACTGAGCCTTTTCCCCTCAAGAAGACCTGACCACTGTTCCAGGTCTTCCAGCCGCAGGACAGGCAGGGAGGTGGAGTTTCTCCTGCCTGCTCTGTGCCGATGGCTGGGTGGGTGGAGAGCTGTGGTGAGACCTCACGTGCCCAGTAAGAAGTACTTCTTTGTTTGCTACAGTCTTGTGGGACTTGTGAGCAAAAGCCCCATTGCTTTCAGAACTAGGCATTTGGGGACCCCCTTCCCAGGGGGAGCCTTAAATTTGGGGGACTAGATGTGCCGTCCGGATCCTTCAGTCTTCTAGAAGAACCTTCGGGATTGAAGGTTCCGTCTCAGTCGACGCTGTGCCACCAGTGGAGTTTATGGCACAAGTGTGTCCCAGTCTTTCCTTCACGTTTTGATGTGGGTATTTCCTCATTTGCATAATGTGTAGGAGTCACTGAGGTGCTCCTGGACTTTCTCAGAAGGACTTGTTCTGTGTGTAGCTATACATCTGTGCATCAGTGGGAGGGGGGAATTCAGGACCCTCCTGTGTCAGCACTATGGTAGGGGAGCCTAGGAATATGTATATTTAGAAAACTCCTCCTGGGTGTTTCAGAGTCAAGTTTGGTTACTAGAATTTTCTGGAGCTCTTCAAATATCATCAAGGAGGAAAATCATGTGCTGAGGGTAAATGAATTCCTTTGGAGATGTCTTAACTCCTCCGAAACTTCCGATTTTCTTCTACCTATGAGAATCAGTATGTGTCTCAAATTATATTTTGCAATTAAATTCTAGTTTTATTACATAATATTAGAAACAAAGTATGTATAATTAGAATTAAAAGTATAAAAACAAGTAATAGATTATTCATTTCATTCTTTTATTTTAAATATTTGTTTTATGAAGAATTGAGAAAGTATGTTAAACGTTCACTGTCCCTTCTGATTTGGTCTGGTTTAGCTTATATTTCAGTTATTAATGTATGTATATAAATGCTGCCATTGAAATTTCAACTTTTATTGGGTTGCAAATATTAATTTTTATTATAGATTATAGCTTTTATCAATGTAAAATTGTGTGTCTTTTAAGATGGTTTTCCTTGAATTCAACTTTATTTTGATATTTCTACCTCTGCATTCTTTTAGTTTGCATTTGGCTTGCCTGTCTTAACCCACCCCTTAGTGAACAAATTTCCTAACCATTTATTTTCCTGTGTTAAGACTAAACTCTGGAGTCACACTGCTGGTTTTCAAATTCTGACCCTAAACTTTCTCGCTGTGTGATTTGGGGTGAATTTCTCAACATCCATAAGCGGTGTTATGATTTTAGACATGACCCTGGCACATGATAAATACTCGACAAATATTAGCCATTATATGTTAATGGCAGTAATAGTTGCAGTCTTTGGTAGTCGTGTAGTAGCAGTAGTAATAGTGGTAGTGATTATGTCAATGATTTTGTATTGTTATTTATGTTACTTTTTATGTTCCCTTCTATCCTTTGTCATGTATTTTACTCTTGCTTTTTAAAAAAATTCTCTAGAGATTTAGAATCTAGACATTCTTTTTATGCTTTTAGTGATTTACACATAATAATTTTAATTTTACATATTTAAACTATGACTTAACCTCATGTTTTTATTTGTCAAACATGATAGGCAAATATTGACCCTCCCTTTTGAAATGTTTAAAAATCAGTTATTTTTATCTCTTTTATTTTTCTGTCCAATTTATAATTTTTCTTTTTAAATAGTAATACTTGGAGATTTCTTATATCTGCCCTTAATATCATACATATCTTTTATTTTTCATGTGAGTATGTGCATTTTTCCTTAGATTGGGAAGAATGTCCTCTACTTATTTTTTAATTCTCTTATTTTCTGTAGTATTTAATGTGTGGAACCACTGTGTTTTAAATTCATAAATCATAATTTTCATCTCTAATGCATCTTTCCAGATATTATGGTGTGTGCATTTATTTCTCATTTTTACCTTTTTTAAAAAATATATATATATATACTTTGGTCCATCATTTTATCTATAACTTTTCTGAATAATTTTGGTTTTGACATTTCTTATATATTCAACATAAAGATGAATTTTGCCTTTTGATTCATTTAAAGAGTTTTAAAATTAGCAGATATTAATTTACATTCGTTGCCTTGACATGTTTGATTTCTCTCTCTGCCTTTTCAATTTGTATTTCCCATAATTTTAATCATTTTCTAATGGTGTTTTAAACCTTGTGTGTTTTATTTTACTACTAGTTATCTTTAAGTTTTTATTTATATTATTCTAAAAACTGTATATTTATCTACAATAAGAAAACAAGCCCCAGTATCTATAGTCTTCCATTAAGGTAAGGAATTTACTAGGATCTTAATTCTTACAATCCCTTTTTTTTTCATATTCCAATATTTGTTGAGATAATCTAGACCTACGTCTACTTTATTATTATTATGAAATCATTTTCTTAATTATCTATATTATATTTCAAAACAATTTATAACATTTAAATTAATTTTGGTGAATATATGTACTACACACAAATTAGGCTTCATGTGTGTTTAAATAGTTTTGGTATTTCACACAATTCCTTGTACAATATCACTCAACCATTTTTAAGTTCTTTAATTCAGATTTCTGTTGTTTGGGACACTTTACAATTTAATTTTTGAGAAAAGGTATATCAATGTTATGCTTTTGGAACACCTGTATAGCTGAAAAGTAACATGACTAAGACAGGAATATTGAATCCGCCTTTTATCTTCTAAAAATCAGTATTTTTGTGGAGAAGTTAGAGCTCAATGTCATCATTTTGCTTTGTGATAGTAGTGATAACAGTAATGTTTAGTATTTATTAGGAAGTCCATATAAATATATTCCTATGTAGAGATACTATCATCTAATCTTGTCAACAAATCTGGAAGTTGTTTCTATTATTCTCATTTTATAGATGAGGAAACTGAGGCTTAGCAAGGTTGAAGAACTTGATGGTCTCACAGTGAGAAAAGTGGCAAAGCTACGTTTCTGACACCAAACCCGGACCTCTAGCCCCTGTGTTTTAAACTCTTTCATTTTAATACATGTACATATATAGGCTCTTCCTCTAAAAAGTAAAGAAACATCCCATATTATATCTAGATATTTGTCTCTTCATTAATTTTGACTAGTACGTGGTGAGCCTTTTTCATCTGAAAACTCGACCCTTTTCCAGTTTAGAAATGTATATCACAGCATGATTATAAATCTTGTGCATTTCCTTTGTAGTTCTTTCCCAAAGCATAGAAATTGTCCCCTTTGCTCTGAGTGTTGGGAGCACATCCTTCTTTTACCATCCATGCCATCGATCCTCTTCTCTGTGACATGGATCATGCTGATGGAGGAATCTCATTTTCACGGAATTAATCACAAGGAATGAGAGTCTCCGGGCGGCTGGAACGATCTCTGTGCTGAGGGGAAGTGTACTGCCCTTCTGCGGCTGCTAAGGAGGCACCTGACCTCTCTGAGCCTTGGTGGTCTCACTTTGAAATGGGGAGGATAATAACTGCCACACCTGCCTCACAAGTTCAGGAGAAATAAGACCTGGGAGAATGCTGCAGAAGTTGAAAAGTGCAGTTTAAACAATCAAACTTGTTAAAATTTATTTTTCGTGCTCCATCCAGCACAAAAATCAACACATATAAAATATCATTGCTGAAAACAAACTAGTCTAAAACAAATTGTCTAGTACCGTCACTTTACAAATGAGACAACTAGAGTCCAAAGCATGTAAGTGACTTGCTCCCAGTGTCCCAACTAGTAGTAGTTCTGAAGCTAAACCTTGCTAGTCTCCAGCAAAAAGATTTTCATCTGAGCATGAGACACATTTTTCAGCCAGCAACAATGTGGAAACAGCCAGGTCATTTGCTGTAAAAGCCCTTGAAGGCTTTGCGGGAAGTATTTCATATGCAGATGTCTCAGGGAGTTGATTTGGGGTGTAGGCAGTGAGCCAACTTGGTCAAATGCTACAGGCCTCTTCCTTGGTTACAGCTGGTGATTTTAAAAATGATTTTCCCTGCTGGGTGATAAGATGATAAGAACAGTTTCCCTAGGGAAAGTGCAGTCTGTATAGCTAAATGGATCCCCTAACTTTTTCCTGGAATACTCCTTTTTTAATAAAAAGTCTAGAGAAAGAAACTAAAAAAGCAACTACCTCATTAAAGAAATAATCAAGCAACATAATTTGACGAATAGTCTAAGATATCTCAGATATTAAACTAACATTATGTGAAGAGAGCCACAGCTAACATCGGTGAAGAATAGCAAACTAGAGCAAAACCCTCCTTAAAAACATACCCTTTCTTCTTGTCAAAACCCCCAGATGTGCACCAAGTGATCAGTGTTTCCATTAAAAGTTCAAAAGATGGAATCCAGATGTTCCTCTCAGTTCTGTGGCCTTTGACCCCTGATGCATTTACTTGCACTTGGAGGTTTTGGTCACATGACTCTGCACTTTATGCCCTACCTAAATAGCCCTGAAATTTACTCTATGATAATGGAGCATAGAGTTGTTTGGGTTGGGGATCAATTTCATGTCTATGAAGTGTTGCTGAAGCTTTAAAGTTTTCTTTTTTTTCTTTCAGTTCTTTTCAAAAGAATGTCCTTGTTGAAGTCATGTTATCACTATTCTATCTGAAATTTTAAGTGCTAAACATTTTAAGTGCCAAATGTTTGACCTGCATTGGTAATAGAAGGTTGAAAAGAATAAAGGTACCAATAGAATGTAAATTATCTTTTTAAGTATTGCAATGTAGCATGAACAAACATCGCTGTGAGGAGGTGAACAAAATGTTCTAAGAAACAAATTACTTTAAAACATATTTCTCGGCTTTCAATACCAATCAAAAAATCATCTACACTCATACAACATAGCAACAAAACGTGCTTTGAGGAAGATAAACAGCTCTCTATCCTGGACACAAATGTGTTAGCTCTTAGCCATAGGATGGCAACAGGACCTTTTGGGAATTTAAAGCAAAAGTGTGTGGAAAGATTTACATTTATAGTGGCAAGGATTTGATATGAAAAATCAGTTGTAACCTAGAATAATAACTGAAGAATATTCATGTGAACCTTTCTTCCTGCTAGCTCAATGAGCAGTTCCCAACTGATTAGGAGTAGTATTTATAAATGTAAATTCCTGCTGTGGAAAATAATAGCAAAACCATGTTCATTTTTAACATTTTTAAAGGTCTTTAAAAATGCCATTTTTTCACACCATAAATTTGTGGTAGTCGCATGTTGGGTTGCTTTCTCTAAGGCATGTTGACAATGGGGCTGCAACCTGCTGTGGTCAAGCTTGCTGGGAAGAAAATGTTGCTATTGGTGACCCAAAAGGATCCTTAGAGTTGCTGGCCAATGCTGTTGTTGACAAAACCATAATGGTACAACCGAGAAAGATCCAGAGAGAAAAAGAATTCTCTGAGACTAACATGATTCTTCCAGAATTACTCTTGGTAGGTTTTCTTGGTTTTTCTTTCTAAGATTTTTAAAAAAAGTGATACTTTAGAGAGAGAGGAAGGGAGAGGAAGAGAGAAAGAGAGAAAAACATCGACCAGCTGCCTCCTGCACACTCCCTACTGGGGATTGAGCCTGCAACCTGGGCATGCACCCTGATCGAGAATCAAACTGGTGACCCTTCATTGCATGGGACAACACCCAACCAACTGAGCCACACCGACCAGGGCAGTAGGTTTTTATTATTCACTTTAATATTTTGTTTCTGAAAAAGCCTATTCTGGAAAAAAAGATGGTGGATTATCTGTTTAAGGAAAATCCCGCCAGGCAAAGCAAATAGAATATAACTATTACTCCTCTCTGAGAATGCAAAACAATCCACTAGATCTTCTGATAACAGGTTCTCTCAGTTGAGGGGCAGTGGTTGGTTCCCTGGTTCTCCTGCCCACTGAGAGGCTAGTTAGTCCAGAGAATGGGAAAACTGACCCCCCATTTGTGTCATAGGGCTAGAAAGATGTCACCTGTGAATGTGATTATTTCTCTACCTTTCCTATCGCTGCAGCTCTAAGTAATAAACAGAAATTTTAAAAATTAAAAGATGTTCAGTTATCGTTTTTATAGCCAAGTCACATTTTCCCTTTTCATATAATAATTAGCTAAGATATTCCTACTGGATTCACTCACATTTCATTTCATATGGCTGTGTGGCTTGAATTGATTTCAGTGGGATTTACTACTAAGGACAGGAGTAATATAACACAAGTGATAATTGGCAAATAAATAAATTTTAAATAATAGCATTTATGTAGCCAGTATTCTACTAGCAAGGTAGTAAAATGGAGTCATTTGGGTAAAAACAGGATTCTGTTTGTTGGAGGATGGGAATCAAAATGATGTGATGAATTGGCTACCAATTTTATTCACTCATTTATTTAACAAATGTTTATTAAATGTGAAAAGATAAAACATGATTCTTTATTTTACAAAGCATGTAATAGAGTTAGGATGACTAGATACATATGTGAGACATCACCTCTAAGTGCCCATTCTTACCTGGATCAGGCAGGTTGACTCCTGTGTCATCCCTAACTGGCGTCACCGGAATGGCCGCAGTGATGTTGTTCAGGCTATTTCTATCTGTAGCACACTTGAATGGTATTCTATAATTGCCACTTCAGAAAAACAGACATTATTTTATGTATTTATTTATTTATTTTTAATCCTCACCTGAAGATATGTTTTGTTTTGGTTTTTTTAAAATTGATTTTAGGGAGAGAGAGGGAGAGAAACCTCAAAGTGAGAGAGAAACTTCAATCCGTTGCCTCCTGTGTGCCCCAACCAGGGGCCGAACCCGAAACCTAGGTATGTGCCCTGACCAGGATTCAAACCCACAACTTTTTGATGTACAGGACAATGCTCTAACCATCCAAACCACCTGGCTAGGGCCAGCAATTATTTTCAAATGACTTAGACATATTTAAGATAGATTTATTCATAAATTTATTAATAATTAGACATTTATAAATTCACATATGTTCCTTATGTAGGAATCTTAATTTTGACACAAGTCTACTTCATGAAGGACTTGCACATTTTCTCAGGAGACATTGGTGGCTTGGTCAGTGCTTTGATTCTTATTCTTGTATTTTCTTTCCCCTTTTGTGTCATAATCTGAGTCCCAGCTTAGACCCTAACATCCTCATTGGGAAGGATATCTTTGTTAACGGTACTGCCATTGGTAAAATAGCAGGTATGTTGAACTGAAATGTCAGTTTCCATTAAATTTTATTTCATCTCTGCCTTGGATGAAAATATGGGCCACCCCCAACAATTCTGGTCACCCTCTGATAGTAAAGACTTCTCGGGTCACTTCAAGTCATTAAGTCACAGAGTCAAGTACAAAATAATTCAAAAACACAATTCCATTCAAGCTCCAAAGCTTGGCTTAACTTTAAATTGCTTCTCATCTTTTAAGGTTGAAAGCCTGCAGTGAGAAAGGGGTGGGGGGCAGTTGGTCTTTCTGTTGTCTGCTCTGTTCCAGCGTACCTCCTGACCCCCACTCTCCATCCAGAGTTTCTGTCTCCATCCAAGGGTTAAAGATGCAGGTAACAGAGAACGAGGAGAGGTAAGAGAAGAGGACAGACATCATTGTGCCTCCTGGACCTAGAAAACTGTTAAATCAATTCTTTCTCTTCTGGGCACTTTCTTCCCATAACACTGGCCCTCTCTGCCATGCAGCCCTCGCGTCGATCCACGGGAAACACTCTCACCGTCTCCTTTGTCACCATCAAAGCAGGCAGCACACCTTCCTGATGCTCTAGACTCCTGAGGCTGAAGTCCGACCCTGGTTCACTGTTCCGAAATTAGACACCAGTCAGGAGTCACAGGCCAAGCTCTAAGTAGCTTCCAAACCTCAACTGCCTTTCTTGGTTTGTGTGAGGAAGAGCCAATCCCAGTACTCTCATCCATGAAAAGGGAGAAAGAAATGAAAATACAGGAAACCCTCCCTCAAAAAAAAAAAAAAAAAATTCTTCTCCACTCTTCCTCTCACAAAAATTCTCTTGTCCCTATTATCTCTTGGATCTGACCAAGGTTCAGTGTCCTGGGATAGTTTCTAAGATCATTCCCTTTATAAGTGTGCACGTAATATGGGTTCTCTCTCCTGCTTTTCTCTCTGATCTTATCTAATATAGGTCTCAGTGAGGACTGAGGCAGGGAGAGTCCCAGTCTAACTTTCTTTTCGTTTGGGTTATTGGAAATAAGTGGATTCACTTTGCTGATATAGAAGAGAGATCATTCTTCTTCCTGAGTAAAGTATATGTGCTATTAACATGGTCCTGTCTTTTTACATAGCACCCCTTGAAAGTCATACTGCACCACCCATTCAGTTCATTTCTCTGTCTCAGGTAGGAAGAGGTAATTTATTGAACCCTTAGAACAATGGTGCTTGAGGGGTATGGTTTCCTGGCACGGCCCTTGAGCTCACTGCTGCGTTAGGGATTGTCTCTCCATACTTTGCATGGCCTACCTCACAGCGTGCCCTGGATTCAGCAGATTCATTGCCAATGAATGGCCAGAACCCAACAAGTGTTGGAAGAGAGAAGAAAAATCATGAAGTCTGGGCTACAGTGGCCATGGAAGGCTTTGTTCAGATGAAGCCATCTTTTTGAAATCATGTTTATAACTCCAGGTAATGATTCTCAACCAACTAACAAGTCTCCTAGAAGGTCTAAACTGGTGCTTGACTGTACCCATGACACCAAGACTTTAATAATTGACATTAAAATTCAATGAAATTTTGAGGACTAAAATGAGTCCAATGCTTAAATTCTTATGTGGAAAAAAAAAATTATAGCTCAGATTTCAAACCTTACTCTGTCTTTGGTACGTAAAACACAGGGTCACAAAGATTGACCAGGGGAATTCCCAAACACTTGTTCAAAGGTTTTGGGTGGTTACAGAAGATCAAACCCCTTGTTCGTTCCATAAATTCATAAACTATTTTACCATCTCACAATTATTTTTGTTAAGACCAGCAATGGACACATCAGGCTCTGCCTTTCCCACACACAGCCGTGTAAATTAATTGGTCCCAGCTTGCACTGCTGTTGTCGAATCAACACAGTCTGGCCGCCTTCTGTGAAATGCCAACTAATAGATCAAAGCCTCTGGAGAATGACCCCTATTTTCCCCCAAATATGTGTGGTTTTCTGGAAATCCATATCTCCTGCCTCTTTAAATGTCTGTGGGTCATTATGAGAAGACAGTTTCCATCATCCGTACCTGGGCCCATCTTGTTTCTAACTTGCGGCGCTATAAACCATCTGAGTATTTCACACCCCAGCAGCAACGTGTGAACGGGGCATCCAAGTTTCTGCCCCGTTCTGTGTGCTCCAGCTCCGGCTGTTCCAGCTCTGCTTCCAGCGTTATCTGAAACAGGGCGAGATCTGTGTTCTGGGCTGGGTTTCACATCCTCACCACGCTGGGTCCACTTGTGGACGCTGCACGTTAGAAGAAGAGGTTAAGACAGAGAGCACAGATCAGCCGTTTTTACTCTGGATTAATATTAACTATTAATTATTAATATCAGAGTAATCTTCTTATTGTGGTAAATATATAATACTCACTACTTATCATTTTCACTATCCATAAGTGCACAATTCAGTGGCATTAAATACATTCACCGTGTTGTAGAAACATCACCTCTATCAATACAAAACATTTTCATCATCCATCACAAAAACTCATTAAACAATAGGTCCCCTCCTCCCAAATAAGATTAATATTGATAACAATGAAAGATGCCCAGATGGAACAGGGGATGACTGAGTCACAGTCCTCTTTGTCCTGCTTAGGAATTCCTAAGATAGACATTTGGGGGTGGGGGGACAATAAACTAAAAGTCCCAAATGCTTTCTCCTGCAATCTGGAAAGAAAAGGTGGGGCTCGTGTGCCTTAGGTGATGTGAGCAGTCTTCAGTCCTCTAGTGTTTGGGCTAGTTTGTTTTTCTTTTGTGTTTAGGCAAATTAAGGACGAGCAAAGACTAGAGGGAACCACCTCATGGCCCTCAAGCGGAGGAGAAAGTGTCTGTTCTCAACTGTGGAACATATGCCGTGTTTCCGAGCAAAGCCACAAAACATGGTGCTTGGGCAGCCAGGATGTTCCAAAGACCCTGGCTCGGATGACAAGTCAGGCCCAGGGCTGGCCTCCACCCGTCCCGCAGCCTCTCAGGAAAGAACCTCCCACCAGCACTGCTGTGCAAAGGGACAGTTCATTTAAATGGGCTGAGTCACTCCAGGGGGACAACAAAAGCAGACCAGCTCCGTGCCCCACAGTAAATCCTTCCTAGCTGAAGGATGTCTGGTTCCTTTCTGGAAAGAATGCTCTTCGCTGAGTTGCAGTTTGCCAAGGGTCAAATATGACAGAAATGAAGTGTCGCTAATAGTGATTGAAAAGGATTCCTACTGTTTGTGGCCAGTGCTGGGTAGCAGAAAGGCCAAATTTGTGAGCCAGAAAGCAGCAGGAGCCAGGAAACTTTCCCCAAGACTTACTAAACTTTGAGTCACCTCTGCTCCCCCAGCCGTTCTGTCAGGCTGTTTGGGGGAAACTGATATTATAATTACTAATCTCAGCAAGGGCCTAATGTGCAACCTGAAGCTTTTTCATCCTTGGGTGCAATTAGGGCGGGAGGGGAGGGCAAGGCCGGCAGACACTGGCGGGCTCCACCCCCTGCTCCCAAATCACCCTGCTTGGGTTTCATCCACACCCTCGCATCCTCTGCAGACAGGTAACTGAGCAGTGCCCGGCTCCGGGGCCTCCAGCGAGGGGAAATTACTCCTGCCCAAACTGGCTGGGAGCTATTAAAGGTTTAAATGTCACCTCAAAAGAACTCTTTGCTAACCTTTAAGTGGTGGCGTCTCCAGGGCTGTTTCGGGCAGGATTTGCCCCCTCCCAGGGAGTCTGGAGAGCTGAGAACATTTGTCTGTGTTGTTTCTCCACCACCCCCCCACCCCCGCCCTTTCTTTCGCTCCTTTCAGGGAATTATCACCGTACTTTCAAAGGCGGAATTTGTGGGACAACCGGCACCTGCTGGACTGAGCTTCCCAGTGAAGGCTCTCTTGGCTGAGTGTATAATTTCATTTAATCCTGAATAGCCCCCTTTACCTATTGTCGACAAATTCCCTTTAATCCTAACCACCACTTAGGAGAATATTTACTATCAAAAGGAGACAAATCACTATTTAAATGTGGATTTACTCAAGTCTGAAACTATGACAGTGACATACGGTAAAATGATAATATGTAAATAAAAACTGGAGACAGACTTATCCCCCGAGAAAGCTGGGCAGAGCAGTGGATTAAAGTCATCTGTGATCTACTTTGAGTGGCCTCAATTCAGACCCGGAGTTCAGTTATGACCAGCAACGCCATTCATTTTGCTTACTTCAATTCATTTGGCCCTGGTTCTCAATGACCTTCTGTTACCAGGCATGCACCTCTGATAAGTAGGCCTTGATGTTTACAGCACTTTGGAGCAGAATAAATGCAAACTGCACATTATTTATGGGTGCGCACTCTCAGCTTAAGGGGCATTTGTCAGGAGTGTGAATACAGGTAGAATAAGTAGATGTGTGTTAGCTCAGCTAGCCTGGTTTCCAGAAGCTAACTAGGAAAAAAGAGCTAAATAAAATACCACCCCAAAGACAACAGCTTTCAATTATTGCCCATGATCCTGAATTCCTCCCAATGAGTTGAAAGGAAATCTATACCAGATGGCATTTTTCTGCATCAGCCAAGTGCACCAGCCATTCCTGATGGGCAGCGGTGCCAAAGAGATCTGGCCCTGCTCGTCCCCTCTCCGCTCACCAGTCATCGAAACCCCAGTGCTTTCTAGGGATGTGTTTCTTAATTGCACTGAAATATAATTAAAATAGTTAGAAATGAAGGTCTTTTTCTTTCTAAAACAAAGCCGAGATCAAGCACATTGTGTCCTGTGTTCTTTGGCAGCAGTGATCTAACACACCGAAGCCAGAACTGGAGAAATAATGAACACACATCACATCACCTGTACACATGGCAATAATCTTTTCAACTGAGACTATCTCGGAACATGTAAAATCACTAACAACTCCTAAACATATGGGATGTGGGGCATTACAAACATTGTATTGTAATGCAACATTTGAGTAAATTGTTTTGAGCCCACTAATATATCACATTGAAGAACTGGCCTGTGGTAATCATATTCTCCTCTAAATTATCTTATACCAAGACACCATGTCTGAAAATGAAGACAAATACATTTCTTTTGAAAAGCCAAGAATTGCTTTGACACATCTACCTTGGAAAGTATATGTAATTTTTGAGAGAATTGATGCCTGCATTGTACTCATAGGATTGGATCTCATGTATTCTTCATTCACAACTGATCATGGGAAAGGTAAGAGAAAGCCGTTGTGTGGATACTTCCTTCTGCCCAGGAAAATATATTCACGAGAAAGAGCCAAATGGCCAGTGGATTTATTCAACTAACTGCTCTTTGAATATATTTTCTCACATAGAGTATAATTTTATTAATGGATAAAGTATTTTACCATGGTGGTTATTCTCTTGGCAGCTAAATTTGATCCTATTTTAGGTTTGTGAAGATTTAAGGACTCTTTTTTTTTTTTTTTTTTTTTTTTAATAAAGGGCAGAAAATTGTTTCCCAAAGATCAATCATTGACTTGGAGAAGAGACAGGAAAAGATGAGGACGAGGCGGGGAATGGGTAATAATCTAATGTGATTGACTTAGAATGCTAGATTACTTTTCAGCCAATGGAACTCCTCGTAAAAATGTTACTTAAACACAATCATGTCCCAAATCACTTTGGTTAGATCAAGTCTTTAGGCAATTCAAATACACAGTTGTTTGTTTTACAGAAAGTAGAACAAAACACCAATTCAATTCAAGAAGAAACTTGACTGACAGAAGAGGCCAAATGTCCATGGTTCATTAAGTATACTTGTGTTTAACCAAGTACAGGTATCCAGAGGTTGATGTCTGAGGTAGCCAGGGTCCTCCAGATGGTTACAATAAGACAATTTATCAACCTAACTCAGGACCCAGGTGTCTTAAAATAATGGGTTTTGGAGTCCTGTTGTTGTATGGTAGCCTCTTCACTACATAAATATCTCACTGTACTTTCTTGATAGTCTTTTTTCATGGATCAATTGTAGTTTCAGTTGCTTCATGAAAATTTAATTCACTTGTAAGCTCGACAATGTATTCATCAGACAACCAAGGAGAGAATCTTAGAAGGTCTTAGAAAGGTTCATATTTGCTGCTCATGTCTGCTTAAGCAACCAAGCATGCCTTCACAACCTTCCAACTGGTTGACACTTGAATAAAATGAATCTTGCATTGAAACATATTAAGAAAGAGTTTTAAACCCCATACCATCTGTGAGAGTGACAGAGTTGGACCCAGAAGAGTCATCTTCTGTTTGGACTGGGTATAAGGTCAATTCCGGTCAGCACATTTTGCATGTAACTTCTGGGCTCCAGGTCCAGGGAACAGAATGGTATCCAACAGCACCATCAAGGTAAAATGAGCATCATGAAGCTTCAGCTTCACCCCTAATAAACTAGCTGAGAGGCTCTCTTCCCGCAGTGGCCACTGAGAATCAACAACAACTGATGGTCTTAAGTGAACAAGCTAATATTTCATCCATGGATACCAGAGCGTTAATGGCTAAATATGCCAGTGGAGGGAAGGAGCACATGTGCAGCTATTTGCCTGACACAACTTCTGCTGTCATGGCCTATTAAAACCAGTTTACATGTGCATGTCGAATTTGATGAATATGTATGTGACCCTTTTCAGAGCCATCACTCATTGGGCTATGGCCCCCATGGCAGGAAAAACAGCACCTCTCATTAAACACAGCATGAGTTACAGGCATGTTATGTTAATATTTCTTCAGAACTTTAGGGGGTTTTCTTCTTGTTCTAATAAATCCTGTGAAGAAAATAATTTAAAAGTATAATTGATTAAAAAAAAAAACACACACCCTTTTCCCCTCATTTTCCCCTTAACTATTTTATTTGCCATGCGAGTTCTGGAAGGCTCTTTCCTCAGGAAGTTGTAGGACAAGCTTATGAATTGTGCTTTGTATCACTCATTTGGGACTCCCGAGGCAAGCCACCTCCTCAGTTGGAAGTTTAGCAAGGCTAAACAAGAGACCTCCCTGCACGGAACTCCAAAACTCATGAAAGCCAGGGGCTCCCTCTGAACTCTGCAACATAATGAATCATCTGTTAACTCACAGTGCTTACCAATGGGTCTGGCGCATAGTTGGTGTTCAACCAATGAGAACTACCCTGATCATTATTACTGTTATTATCATTGTTATTTAAGTCACAGAGTTAAAATAATCTTTAGGCGAGGGAAGATAGGACCCTTTCCGAAGATTCTTTTCAAAATACCTAGGATGAAAATCATAATAGAGTTTATCTTAAGTAAGTGCATACAAGTTACTAAAGCATTAACTCCATAGGTTATGTTGAAATACTTAGAACATATCATGATGGCTCTGCAGGTAGTCTTTGTAGGAACTTCTACCACATTCTAGATGTTCTCTAAACATAGATCCAACTTGCTCAAATAGCCTCCCTACTCCCACTTCTGTCAAGGCCTCAAATATTGCCCTTTTCCACCCCACCATGCACTGCTGGCCCTTCCACAATGTCTGGCCAACTAGGTTATTAGGTGTTTGGAGAGCAGGGGTGATGGTCAGTACTCTTCTGTAGCATCAGCATATCTAGCTCAGTGTCTGATGTGTAAATTTGAATAGCCTCCTCCAATTTCTCCCCTAATTACTGACCGAGTACAGTCCAGAGACTGTACCTACAGAAGAGTGCCCTGAGGGATGTGCAGGGGATTTCGATGAAGAAAAGAACATCTGGAATGTGGCAGCAGTTCCTGCAAAGACTAATTGGAGAGCCACTATAATACAGGAACACTGAATTAGGAGTCTGGAGTTTGGGTTCTCATCTTGACTCTTCTTTTGTCTGGCTGGGGGACCATGGAACACACTCATTTTGGACCCCAATTTCCTCATTTCCAAAAAACTGCCAAAGTCCTCAAGATCTAGCATTTTCTCCACAAATAATTTTATTCCAGTTTCAAAGAATTGGTCTTGATCTCAGCTACTATTGTATATCTGAGGATCAGAAAAGATTATTACTTCCTCAACCTCCAATCACAGGTCTACTCCATCTGTGAAGAGGAGATGGTATATTTGTGCAATTCCCTGAAAAGATTACAGAGCAATTCACATTTCTCCCTCCCTCCTCAGCCCTGCTATCTAACAGGTAGACTCGGAGCTAGGCTCTGTGGTGTGCTATCTAGTAGTCAAGTCAAACCTCCAGGCAGAGCTGAGAATCCCTTTTGAAATTTCTCATCAAGATCATACATTTTCAGATTGATTCTCATAAGTTGGAAAACCTAACTGTGCAGGAAGTGGGAAAGTACATTTGCCAAAACAATAGCAACCAGATTTCATTGAGAAGTTACCATTGGCCAGGCCCTACCCTACATGCATTATATTTTTATATTTTATTAACTTAATCTGCCCAGCTACATCACGAGGTAAGTACTGTTATGATTGTGCTTTCTTTACCGAGAGACAACTGAGATATAAAGAGGATGAAAACTGGCCAAGTTCATACAGAGCTGGTAAGGACACAAGGTTGGATCAAACTTAGGCGGTCTGGCTCCAGAACTCGACTTTTTTTTTTTTTTTTTTTTTGCCATTATGTCACAGCTTGTGTCAAACTTTTTCTCCCAGGTGGACACTCCTCCCCCCCTCCAGGATTATAGATTTGGAGGCAGATGGAGCAATGTCCTACATAATAAAAAGCCACCATCCCAAACAAAAACAACTAACAAAACAGATTTAGCTTCTCATCAGACAAATGATTTTCCAGCTCCAGCTTGGCTGTGGATGCCAGGTTTTATTAGTGTGGCGGGCACTGGAGAAGAGTGGTTAGAAATTTGGGGAATGCTGTGCCTCCATGCACAAGGCCAGTCTCACCCGGGCCTGCCTCTCCATCCTGAGATAGGACCCTGAAGATGCCACGGGAAGCGCTTAGGTGGAACGCTCTCTCCCAGGATCCATGCCATTACTCTTCCCTCACTTGAGAGGCCCCCAGCTGGCTGAGCAGCAGGCTCGATAGCCAGAGTCATCTCCACCACTCTGTATAAATCTAGCACCAGAGCTGCCAACAGACGGTGTTGGATAAAGTCTGTTTTGCTCTCTGCCAACCAAATGGCCCCACAGCATAAGGTTCCAAGTTTTCTCAGTCTCATAAAACTTGGCTGAATGAGGCAGTGGTGCCATGAAATTTGCATTTATCTTGTGCACCTGACACTTCCCATCATGATGATGGAGTGCTTCCCTCATGTCAGAGCGTTCTTGGCTCTTAGGGAGGACAGGGAAGCAGAGTGGAGGTTGGTTGTGGGGCAGGCTAATCAAAGTCAGGAAGCAGCATATATCCGTAGGCATGAGGGATGGGAAACAAGGTATGGGAGGAATGGAAGGCTGAGGGCTGGGAGAGCACTGTGACTTAAGATAAAAGAGAATTCCAGAGCCCCTTGTGCATTCAGGCCATCAGTCATCTCTGCTTTTCAGGGACAGCCTTTCTGTGACCTCCAAGCCCTGGCATGCAGCATCCTTATAGCTGCCCCAGGGAAGCTGATCCCTTCTTTCATAGTCCATCATTGTGTGCTCGCTTAGAGCAAGCATGCAAGAAAATTAACCTACAGGGTACAGGTTGTTGTCATGAAATGGTTTTGTGGTAGTTTTGTTAGGGGTTTTGAGTGGAGGAGGAGGTGGGGAAGATGTTAGACTTTCCACTGAGAATGAGGGGAAAAAAAATTCTCTCAAGTGAATGTTCCCATATCTGTTTCTTTGTTCATCTTGCTTAAAAGTCCTCAACTTTATTCCAGAAAAAAAAATTAAATAGAAACTAAGAGTTTAGACTCTAAAACAGAAAGCTAATGTTCAAATCCCGTATCAACCATTGACTGGTGTCCGAGATTCTGAGTCTTTCTTGCCTTTGCTTCCTCAGTTATAGAATAGGGCTAATTAGAGGAAATATTTCATACAGTTGTTTTGAGGTTAAATGAGATGATGTATGTTACATGTGTGGTGCAGTGTCTTGTGAACAGTAAGTGCTCCAGAGATGCTGGTTAATACCCTGACCTCAACACTTTGGGGGGATACTGGCCGTTCTCAGAAGACAAACAGAAACCATGAATCTCAGGGTTCTCAGTCATTCAGTTATAACTGTGCCATGAAAACCAGTGCCTAGTGTGTCTCTACGTTTCTTTTTTTTTTTTTTTTTCGGTTGATCCTCACCCGAGGATATTTTTCCATTGATTTTTAGATAGAGTGGAAAGGAGGGAGGGAGAGAGAGAGAGAAACATCAATGTGAGAGAGACACATCCATTGGTTGTCTCCCACACAACCTCGATCAGGGCCGGGGATTGAAGCTGCAACCCAGGCACAAACCCATGACCCTTTGGTCTGTGGGCCAATGCTCTAACTGCTAAGCCAAACTGGTCAGGGCTGTCTCCACTTTTCAGTGTCTTAGTAAGATTATATCTCTGAATAACTGGGTTGATAGAATTCTTCCTTTTAAAAATTGTATATATTTTCCATACATTTTTGTTATGTCTGTTACTCACAGTTTTCTTTATGAGATTTGAATTTTTGAGGATCAAATTCCATGACTGCCCTGATTTCTTGACTCTTTCTCAGAGATAAAATGTGAAATTTCATTTATAATATTCCTCTTGACTAAAAGGTCTGGCTTCTATTTCCCCAATATGGTGTCGCTGATGGGGGGCTTGAAGTTTACTATGTGCGGTGCAATCGAGGGCCATGCCCTATTCCTGCAGTCAGTGAAAGCTTGATAATAATTCTCTGACCATCACTCTGATCCAATCCATCATTCCAAATGTTCCTCCATCAAGTTGTTGCTTCCACTGCCTAGGAATCTGAGAATTTCTCCTTGAATATTGCAGGATGTGTCACATCAAAGAGAGCATGACCAAATGGGAGTATCATCCATCACAGTCGACAAACAGAGCAGGGAGAGGGGGACACGCAGAAACCCTGAAGGCTGATACTGGTGGACGGCAAAGCTCCTGTCCTGGCAGATTTTATTCGCAGAAGTAGATAGGAGTGCCTTATGTTGATGAAAAAGCCCAAATTAAAATAGTAAACATGGATTTGAACGTGTACCTCTTTATTAAATCATTCATTCACTTACTTTTCTACCAATTATTTATTGCATGCCTATTTGTGTGACACAGAATTCTGTTTAATTTTTAAACTGCTTATATCTATATACATGTATAGATATATACATATATATGAAGTTATATTTTACAGCTTTTGAGCCGGTTTGGTGACGAGAAATAAATAAAACAAGTAAACAAACAAACAAATATAAGCTGTCTTTGTTGGAAAGCCACGCCGAGCTCCTAAGGTCCAGAGTTTGTGTGTGATACGAGTCCACAGTGGCGAGCAAATCTGCCCTAAAATATAAGTGCTAACAATTATTCTGCCTATTTCCTCATTGTTTAGAAAAGTCTCATATCTTCAAGAAGAATACAGAGTGAAGCTGACATTACTCAGAAAGAGAATAAACAAAATTTGTCATGAAGCCTTGAGGGATGAATGACACAAATCAGCCATTTCTTTGAAAGTCAGAAAGTATCTAGTTTATACCATGAGTTGATGGAGAAATAAAAGACTATTGCTGATAAAATATATAGCTAAGGAAAGTCGTCATGGTTCAGGATTCAGAGTTATTTTCAAAGCAGCCCTTGCTCCCCAAATGTAATTTTAAAATGACGTATATCCATCAGAAAAAAACAAAAGGAGCATTAATCCAAAAATATTTTTGTTCTAGAAACACATATGTAGGCTTTGTATGTGTAGTAGGTACATATACGTATATATGTGTATACACATATGTATATTCACATGTATGTAAATTAGATATATATATTAGTGCTAAAGTTAAATAATATACAAGACTGAGATATTATAGAACATTATTGTTTCATTGTCCTCCATTTATAATTTTTAAACCTTTCTGATTTCAAACCTAGAGCATAAATTATAATTATAATAAAGGATAAATTTTATATTGGCATTTAAATTATGTCTTTGTGGGCAAAGCTGTAAGAGTTAGCGGTTATTTACCAATCCCCTCTTGAGAGTAGACACTTATACAGCTCTCATAAATTAAACTGGTTTCAAACAAAAACCTGTTAGAAGACAGAAGAAAATGTCTCATTTATAAGAATAATGAATAAGATAAAATACCAAAATACCAAGGAATAAAAATAACAAGAAATGATCCAGTCTTATATGAAGACACATTTTAAATATTATTAGCAGCATCCGTAGAAGACATGAACAAACCAAAAAACATAGCATATTCTTGACTACAAAATTTAAAATCATAAAATGTAAATTTTCTAAGTTAATTTCTAAATTTAATATGATCGCTGTAAAAAATGACACAAGGTTTTTTAAAAAATTTTTTTTCTTTATTGATATTAGAAAGAGAGAGGAAGAGAGAGGGAGAAAGAGAGAAACATTGACGAGAGAGAACATTGATTGGCTGACTCCTGCATGCCCCCCACTGGGAATCAAACCACCAACCTCTTGGTGTTCAATCAGTGGGCCACAATGGCCGGGCACAAGGTTTTGTTTTAACCCTACTAGCTGACTCTAAAGTTTATGTGAAAAAAAAGAACAAACAAGAATAACAATGAAAATTGTGAGAAAGAATAACTATGTGGGTGGACTTGGCTTACCAGATGTTAAAGCATATTATTAAATAGATTCAAAAATCAAAATAGTGTGATGATGAGGCATGATTAGACAGATAAACCAATGAGCCAAATGCAAAGTCCAGTTAAAAGGCCAAACAGATATAGAATTTAATATATGATTAAATATGGCATCTTAAATCAGTGAGGAAAAGAGAACTATACAATAAATTATTCTAGAGCAATCAAAAAGTCAAATGAAAAAAATAACTTGGACCTATACCTCACACCTTACAACCAAGATGAATTCCAATTGGAATAGAGAGTTAAATGATAATAATGAAGCCATAAAAGTTTTAGGAAAAACATAGGGAAATTTCTTTATAATCTTAAAGTTGATCAGGCATTTCTAAATATGACTCAAAATCCAAAAACCATAAAAGATCTTGATTATTTGCCCAGCCGGTGTGGCTCACTGGTTGAGCATCAACCCATGCACCAAGAGGTCACAGGGTTGATTCCTAGTCAGGACACATGCCCAGGTTGTGGGCCCAATCCCCAGTGGGGAGCATGCAGGAGGCAGCCAATTGATGTTCTCCCTCATCAATGTTTCTATCTCTTTCTCCCTGTCCTCTCCTCTCTCTCTAAAACTTAATACAGGGGAAAAAAGATAATTTGTTATATATAATATACAAATTGATTTAGCTCCCCCCAAAAGAATAAAACATCTAGAAACAAATTTAACAAAGAAAGTAAAAGACTTATACACTTACAACCAGAAAGCATTGGTAAAAGAAATTAAAGAAGACCTTTAGTTTATGGATTGGAAGACTTAATATTGTTATAATGGCAGTACTCCTCAAAATGGTCTACAGATTTAATGAAATCCTTACCAAAATTTCAATGGCCTTCTTATGTAGAAATGGAAAAAGTGATACTCAAAAAGTCGTATGGTATTATAGGGGGTCCTGAAGAGCCAAAACATTACTGAAAATAAAAAGATCAAAGGTGGAGAAATAGGACTCCTCAATTTCAAAACTTGCAGCAAAGCTGCAATAATCAAAAGAGTATGGTACTGGCATAAAGATAAGACATAGACCAATGAGTCCAGAAATAAGCCCATAAACTATGGCCAAGTGACTCTTTGCAAGGATGCCAAGACGTTCAATGGGGGAAGAATAGTCTCTTTAATAAATGGTGTTGGATCAACTGGATATCTGTGTGTGGAAGAATGAAATTGGACCCCTACCTCACATATATGAAATTCAACTAAAAATGTATCAATGTCCAAAATATAAGAACCAGAACTATAAAACTCCTAGAAGAAGACACAGAGGAAATTTTTTGTGTTTTATGTTTTGGTCTTCAAAGAACACCATTAAGAAAGTAAAAATACAAACTAAAGAATAGGAGAAAATATTTGCATATTATGTATATGAGATAAGGATTTAATGCCTGAAAAACATAAAATCTCCTATAACTCAATAACAAGAATATAAACAACCCAAATGAAAAATAGAAAAGAAATTGAATAGACATATCTCTAAAAAAGATGTACCGATAACCAACAAACAAATGAAAAGATTCTCAACATCATTAGTCACTGGGCAAATGCAAATCAAAACCACAAAGAGCTACTACTCCATACCCACTAGGATGGCTATTAAAACAAAACAAAACAAAAAGCAACCAACCAAACAAACAAACAAGAAAATGAGAAATAACAAGTGTTGGTAAGGATATCAAGAAATCAAAACCCTTCTACATTGTTGGTGGGAATATAAATGGTGCAGATACTGTGAAAAATAAAAAAATTAATTTTCCTAATTCTAAGAGCTCCTAAAAATTAAGAGAATGTTCACATGGGGAACAGAAAACTGATCAAAAAGAAAACAAAGTTCCTAGAAAGTTAAACACAAGTATCTCTTAAACATTTACAGAGATACTGAACTTCTCTTATAAAAAACAAACAAACAAACAAAAAAAACACACTAAAACTACCTTGTTGTAACATTTTAACCCATCAGAATGACAAAAATCTTAAAGTTTAACAACATACTCTTTAGTAAGGTTGTATAGAAACATGACGATATGTATGTAAAGCAGTATAAGTCTATGGAGGAAATTTATCAATATCTATCAAAATTACAAATGAATATACCTATTGACTCAGAAATTTCACTTATGGTAATCTATACTGCAGACATACTTGTGTACATAACAAATGTCAAATGCACAAGTTTATTAATTTCAGTGGTGTTTTTAATAGCAAAGGGCTACGGAAAAACACTAAAAATCCATCAATAGGGAATGCGCAAATATTCTTTATGGTACGTCTATATAATGACATAATATGCAGCTTTATGAAAGAATAAAACAATTCTCTATGTGCCAGCATAAAGAGATTCCAAGATTTATTGTTAAGTGACAAAAGTGTTTAACTAAATACGTTTATGTTTTCAATATGTATATATATTATATATATAATATATAAATTTAAAAATATATATTTTATTAAATTTAAAGTTAAATTTAAAAATATTTAAGTGATGATATAAGAAAGAACTTATAATGTGCATATTGATGTAGACTTTCTCAGATAAAAGAAGACATGCGACAAAGCCATTTCATCTGAGACTTCTAGCTTGACCAAAGGGTCTCAGGAATTTGTGTCTTCTTTGACCTGGGAAACAAAGACTGTGTGTTTTTCAGGAAGTGTTGCTGGGCTGGTCTTGTCATTCAGATGGTTCTGCCCTCCTCAGACTCTGCCCTCTTGATTGTGTTTCCCGCTCCATCTCCTGTGCCAAGAACTCAGCCTGACACCAGCTAAGTGTTAATGAGCATTTATTGAATAATTGAATTCAGAAAACTTCTACCACGGTGGCAATGATCTTAGACATACATATTGGGTCAAGGAAGAAAGAACGATTTTTTTTTTAATGAAGCATCTACTTTAACTTGACAAGTTTTTAACCTAAAAACAGACAGAAAATCTTTTTCATCTGTTTAGGAATCAAATGCAGTTCCTTGGATCAGTTTTAGAAAATACTGTCTGACTATTCAGGACCCATCAAATCCCCCAAACCTGATTTTACTCACAGAACAGGAGGAACTGCATGCATTTTTTTTCCTGGATTCCTTTAGATGTGCCTTGTATCGGGGCAGGTAAAGGCTATCATTGTGGAGAGATACTTGACTTTATCTTGGGGGGATCAAATGAAGAAGGGTTGATGCTACGGGTGGTCTTTTCCCCCTGCATAGGATACTTTGCATATATGCATGTATTCTTCAAGCCCTTTGGAATTTGAAATCAGAACTAAAATGGGGAAAAAAGAACTTTAAGATTTCCAATATGAAAATAGAAAATAAAAGGAAAAGAAATGGATTTGGACTTGGTCTACAATTCCAATTCTAATAAGAGTCTGTGACTGTAACTCATACATCTCTCTCATTGTCAAATGACAAGAAAGTGCCTTTGAATTTGACTTTCAAGTTCAGACCCTTATGATTCACAATTGGGCTGAGAAATGACCCAAAACATTTTAAGAGCATTGGCTAATATTAATTATTTTATGTAATAATTTGGTGTTTTGCAGCTGAAAGGTTTCCATAAAATATTCTACTTCGGGATGAAGAGATATTTTAAGCAGCACACCCATCACTGGGAACAGATTTCTCTTCCATCTCAGAATAGCTTTTCTCGGTACAGTGAAAGAGTTCAAGTCAGGATATCTGTATCCAGATATCACCCATATCTGTGAGGCAGGAATGGAATAAATTTAATTCTCTAGGGAAATGCAGCTCATTTCATGAGCACTGAACTCATTTGAGACGTGGGGAAAGGGAGAAATGACTGTCGAATACATCTATCCATGGCATCCGGTCGCACAGAAAAGTATGTCAGTTAAAATATGTTAAACCAATTTCTCAGGTAATGTTTAAAAAAACAGCAACATTGACAAGTGGATAGAAATCACTCATCTTGACAAGTGATTATGCAGATTAGCAAAGATGCAGGAAATGTTCTGTACCGCTGAGAAAAGGGGACTGGGAATAAATCCCCCGTTGATACAATGAATAACATGACAGGTGTGTTCTGTTCTAGGTTAACTCTCTCAGAACTCGAGTTTAGGCCACACCTGGTCATACTCAAAGATGTGAGGGAAAGGTCATGAGAAATGTCTGAGGTCCCAGGTAAATATTTGGATCCTCAGAGATATTTCAAAATATATAAGGTTTTCAGGTCTCCTGGTACCAATATTGTCTGCTCTTAGAGTTTTCTCAGGCTTTTGTAACTCAGATCTCAATTGAACCTTTGTAATCAATGATTTGTGTCCACATTCACACTCTTAGGTCTACATTGAAACAAAGTTGGGGAATATAAAGTAGATTCTGTTTCTTTGCCACCTTGACTCAGAAGGTGACCAACTACTTTGATCCTTAATGTCACTTTTCTCTGGATTCAGTACATTTATGATCGTGCACTTCAATACTGTTATGTGGTATTTTCTGAGCATTGCCGATGTATCTTCAATGAAATAGTAAGATTTTCAAGGGCATTGTCTCTGCCTGGCACTTCCAAGGTCCACTCAGTCTCTGGCCCAAGATTGTGTAGACCATGGGCCCATCAGTTTGGATGATAACTTACCACTAGTGACATCTTACTGGTATTTGCACTGAGGAATGTGTTGTGAGCAAAGTTTCAGTAACCGGACCAACATCTCCCGTGAACCAGAAAGTTTGCATCTCACACTTGTCTTTTCAATGGGCTGTGCATTTGTGTTTAGAAATGTATGGTGTTTGTCACCTCCCATCAAAGGGATAGATTTTGCATTATTTCTTATGCTGGACGATTTAAAAGTGGATATGAAACAAACCGAATCGTGAATGAAACCACACACTTCTTTAAATAATGGAGAAAGGGAAAACTAAGAGAGCAATCTGCCATCAGTTCCTTTGGAAATGGACCTAGCCCCAAGCCCCTGATAGAATGGTTTATCAAGTGCTGCTCTTCTCCAGAGCCATTGTCCTTAACTTGAGCTCCATGAATCGGCTTCAGACGGTCCTTGAACATCCTGCAAGTGTCTGGAAAATTTTATGTTTATATACACTTTACTGAGAAAGGGCAGGAACTTTTATGTCACTCTCAAAAAAATCAATGGCCCTAAAATATTAACAACATCTATTTAAAATCTCAAAATCCTCTTGCAAATAATTTTAGATAGATCTCACCATCTAATTTTAGATGGATCAAAATAAATATTACAAGTTGATTCATTCATTGATTTAGTACATATTTATAGAATATTTCCACATGCCATGTACTAGGTGCTGGGAAGAGAGAAATGAATAAGATCATAGAAAGAGAATGGTGGAAGCATTTTCTGAGTAAAGGAAACCAAACAGAATTACGTCAAAGGTGACTCTTCCTATAGTTTTCTGATACTAATTTGACATTCTGTTCTTTTGAAGGTTGGTTATCACTACTAGTATATACTTTTAATTGAGTTACCATAATAACTATAAATCATTTCAATTAACATTAACTTCTATTGTGGCAGATATAATTAGAATACATATGTGACTATTTCTGCCTTTTATAATGAGCTTTCATAGTAATCACTATTGGAACTACAGTACTAAGTATAATTACTAAGTAATCTACTAGAACACAGAATTACTTTATAATTATATGATATTTTCCTAAGCATATAGCATGTAGTTACTTTGGGAGTAAAGCACAAGAGTGACATTCAGCAATCCATTACATCATTGATGAAATCTTGCTCATAAATGTGAGTTAACATCCATAAAGGGTGGGCATTTTAAATTTCAAAATAAACCAGTTACTCAGCCTCTTTTTGAAAAGGAAGACACCTCATTTAAAAACCCTAATTCCAAGGGAGAAGGTTGTCTGAACACACGAATCATTTGGTTTTAGAGCCCGGAAACAAAGCAGATGGCATTAATTGTCTATATTGAAAAGTAAGTATGTGTTTCATGCACCAGAATGGAATTTTGAAAAACAATTATATCTTGGTCCACAGCTAATTTTTTGGCAGGTAAGTCTAGGAGCTTCTAATAGAAGTTTGGGATGTGTTTTCCAAAAGACATTTTTAGCTGACAAAATGTATTTCTAGTAGTAAATGCAGAACTCAAATTTAAAAAAAAATAAATTTAAAAAAATTTAAAAAAAATAAATAAATAAAAATAAAAATAAAAAAGCATCCTTGGGGGGAATAGTGTTTCCTCAAGGTCTGTGATTTAGGGAAGTTCCCATTGCCAATAATTATTTGTTAAGGAATAAATTCCTTACATTATCCCAAATATTATAGCAATCTATAAGGCAGAAGACATAAAGCTAATAGCAAGGCTCCATTTTCAGTGGCACACAGAATTTAAAAATCAAAATTATTTAATAAGGTGTATTAATTTTCTAGAGCTTTCATAACAAATTACCACAAATGTGGTGACCTAAAACAATAGACATTTATTTTTTCACAATTTTGGAGGCCAGAAGTAAAAAAATCAAGATGTTGGCAAAGTTGATTCTTTCATGAAATCTCTAAGGGAGAATCTGTTTCATGTCTTTAGCTTCTTGTGGCTGTTGACAATCCCTCATGTTTCTTGGCTTACAGATACATCACTTCAATCTCTGCTTCTGTCTTCACATGGCCTTCTTCCTTGGGTCTGTCTGGGTCTTCTTTCTTGCCTCTTCTCTGGACATCATCATTAGGTTTAGATTCCACCCTAACCTACGATGACCTCACCTTGAGATTTTTAATTTAATTACATCTGCAAGGACTCATTCCAAATAAGATCCCATCCACCACGTATCTTTTGGGGGACACATTCAACCCACTATATAAGGCATAATTGTGAGATGTCAAAACAAGGCAATAGCCTTAGAAACGGAGATCTTAGTTGGACCTGTACATGATTTGTGGAGATAATGTAAGAATCCTCAGGGCATTCAACTTATAGGAAATTATGATCAATTAACAGAAAAGACAACTAATGTCAGGGAAGCAAAATGATTTCACAAGTATGGTCACCAGAAGTGATAAAAGAGATCCAGAATGTGAGCCCCTTGCCTCCACCTCTTTCAGTGGAAGAAGAGGGACTTAACAGTGGTCCTAGGGTTTGATTAAAGAGTAAAGAGGAGAAGATACCTGAGAATATGGTCCAAGAAGGATAATGGGCTGAATTTGGTGGCATTCCTTGCTCTGGCCACTTTAATATCTCAGTGAGGTTATAATTACAACTTTATTCCTCCAACTACCATTTTTGCCTGCACTTATTTTATTATTGCCCAGTTAGCCCTAAGAACAGTATTAAATATAGTATTTTTGAGTTGTAATGAACTAAATTGATTCAATTATAGGTGGGGAAGGTGGGACCCTACCTAAGTTAGGTTGATGTATGCATAATTTATGCATCTTGGAATTTGTTTTGAAAGTGTGTATTTCAGTTTCAGAGTTCAGCAATATTGATTAATTAATTGAACATTTAAACATACCTGCACACTTTTAAAAACAGATTAAGGACATGAGCATGGGATCTAAGATAATATTTCTAGCTGTCAGAATGTAAGCATTACTTTTGAACAGGGATAATATTGGAGACTTGCGGGTCATATTGTTTCTATTGCAGCTAGTGAACTTTACTATTGTAGCTAGAAAGAGGTCATAGTCAATACATAAACCAATGAATGTGGCTGTGCTCTAATAAAACTTTATTTACAAAAATAAGTGAGGGGGCTGCTGTGTTCCATGGATTGTAGTTTGCTGACTCCTGCTTTTGAGCTAACATTTTAGAAACTGTACTTATATTGTGTGAGCCGGACAAGTTTTGTCTGTCATTGAGCACATGATTTCCACTCCTGTCACTTTGTTTAGGGAAGTCCCCATTGCTGTTTCTCCAGGTTTTCACTTGCCCTCTTGCCTCTATGTCTCTTCTTCATTGATATCTCTTGCGAACCATGAACGGAGTCATCCTTCTACGATATATTCAGAAACATTCAATAAGTGAGGGTTCTCTGGAGTAATCTGGGTTAAAGCTGTGAAGTGCTAGAAAAACATGAGTAGCAGGATCCATAAAGGGAAAATGGAATAACATTTAGACCCTTTAGCCTGCTGTTGAAGACTTTGAAAAGTCTGGCTGCTGTTGAATCCAAGTCAGTTGAGCAAACCTGTGTTGGACAGGACAGTGAAGCACTGAAGAGGGTATTTTTGAAGCAGACCATTTACTTTCAAATCTTGACTCCGTAAATGCTAGCTGTGTGCCCGATGTGAGTGACTTAACTTTCCCTCGTCTGAAAATGGTGACAGTAACATTTCTTACCTCATAGGATTTCTATGAAGATTAAAATTTTTTTCAGAAACACACTGCTATATAGAGTCCATATATGTTCTTATTATTGTTATTGTCACCATCATACATCAGTCGAGTGCTAAATGTCTATTGAAATCCTTCTCTGAAGTAGGCACTGTTCTAGGTGCTGAGGACGTAACAGTGAAAAGATAGAATAAGCCTCTGTTATGATTATGCCCTATTACTCATCACTTTATTCAACCAATATTCACTGAGCACCTTTGATGTGCTAAGCACTTCTTCGTATTGTGACAGCTGTTTATTGACCAACAGAGTCTCTGCTCTCATAAAACTGTATTTAGTCATTTAGGTGTTGTCCGTTTATATAAACTTTGTGTCTCTTGAGGTCAGTAACAGTATCTTTTTTTTGAATTTTTTTTCTTTATTGATTTTTAGAGAGAAAGGAAGGGAGAGGGAGAGAGAGATAGAAACATCAATGAGAGAGAACATTGATTGGCCGCCTCCTGTGTGCCCCCAACTGGGGATTGGACCCACAACCTGGACATGTGCCCTGACTAGAATCGAACTGGTGACCTCTTGGTCCATGGGTCAATGCTCAACCACTGAGCCCCACCGGCCAGGCAGTAACTGTATCTTAATGAGCCTATATCCTAAGAACAAAAAAGGGATGATCACATAGAGATTTATTTCATAAATAATCAATTAATGGATGAACAAGATAATAAAATGAACATTCCCGTCCACTAGGCACAAATAGGTTATCACCAACTAATTTAGAATGAAGTTCAAGTCAACCAGTCTTGTTAGAAACACATCCCCCACCATTCCTTGAGATTCTCATTGGGGACCTTAACATTCACCCTGTTACCAAATTCAGAGGCCCGGGTTTCTTAGGTAGTGTGCATGGTGGGAGGTGGGGGGCAGGGGATCCTCCCTAGAAACAAGGCCCCAAAGGGATAAAAGGATGTATTAAATAGAACATGAGAACTCTCTGCAGGATTTGTAAACATGGAGGTCCTGGCTAAATTACTTAAGTCAGTTTTGCTGTCTACCTTGGGTAAGAATGAAATCATAAAAAGTATAAATGACCTGGGATAATAAAACAACCTGGAAGCTATATCTAAATGGCCTTTTGAAGCCTTGGCTAAATTAACTAAGTCTTACATTCTCCTTGGAGTAAGAATGACACTTAAAGAAGTGCAAAAAAAAAAAAAATCTGTAATTAGAAAAAGGAGAGAGATGATATCTAAGAACACTCTGCGGTGTGCAGAAAATAAAGGACCACAAGCATCCTGTGAGAGAGCTCCCGTTATAATTAGGGGCAAGATCACAAAGCTTGTGCAGGATGAAGGCCACGTACAGATACAGAGAGAATAGGGGTAAGGGGAGACATTTGGAGTGTTTCCTGTGCATGGCTTGAGAAAAACGAGAGCCCTTTAGATGCTTTATTAAAGCCTGGGGTGTGCTGCTCAATCTGGAAGATGTTTCCTTAAACAGTTTCAGAAATCCAGTCTGACCCATTTCCTTCGGCCCTGATTATAGAAAACCTTATCAGCAAGGAAATGGTTTTATAGGGCAATGATTCTGAGACCTTTTGGCTGCCCCCACATGCAAATCGTGAGACAGTATGCAAATGGAGATGACTAATACGCTCAGCAATTGCAGAATGAAACACTTTCATTTCTCCTCTTAAATAGTGAAGGAGAGCTGAAAGTGTCCCAATCCCTAGAAACCTCACCAATAAAGTGAGAATTATGTCAAGTCTTCGCTGAGGCTCAAGGAAAAAGTTAACCATATTAGCCTCCATTGATAGAGTGTTTGGGGTGAAATTTGCATTCTGTGGTATTGGCCTAAATTTCTGGAGAGGGAAGAAAAGAACAAAACAAAAATGTTGGTTGCTATTTTTTCTTAGGTAACTGAATTATGGTCATGAAGGTAAGTGGAAAATGGGAAGCTTCAGCAATAGCTTAATGACTATAGCTTTTGTTTGTGGTCTGGAAGATGCTTTAAGATTTAAATATGGATTATGGGTGCTCTAGGAAATCCTTTGCATGTAGTCAGCATGAACACGTGAGAGACCTATCCTGGGAAGACAATTCAGCTGCTGTGTCCCATGGTCAGACCGTCTATGATGAACAAAGGTTTGAGTTTACTGGACCAAACACGTATAATGCTGGTCAGAGAAAAAAAATAAAAATGAAAGAAATTGCCTTCCTAGAAGGAAATCTACCTCATCCAGAGATAAAATTTACATGAAATATGGTTATAATGAGGTTATTTACATTCTATGGTCATTAGGGATAAAGAGGATACTTGCAGATCTATCTTGCTAAAGAACAAATTGAAAATCCTTTGTGATAAAGTCTGTCTGCGCCGTGATTTTCAGTTCTGTCAGATACCACAGAAAAATGGTGCCACGTTAGCATATCTATCCACTCAGTGACTGATGTGTATTTTTTGGAAATTAGATACCAATGTTTTCTTTCAAATCTATGTAGCTGCTATATTTCCTACTCACTGTACTATGAGAGTTTGTGTTTGGGAGAGACCAGAATATAGTCCAGAAACCAGCTTGTTTGAGGAAATGATTTCTATGAAGAAGATACTGCTATCTTAAAGTGAAAAGTTGGTGCTGCTAGTTTCACACACACACATATACACACACACAAACACACAAGATAAAGATAGATTTGATCATCACTTTTTTTTTTTGGTATGTGCCCCTAGCTGGAACCCAACCTGGGACTCTCTGGTCCGCAGGCCGATGCTCCAACCGCTGAGCCAAACCGGCCAGGGCAAATGATGATCACTTTTTAATCCACGGCCCTGGTAGGTTTGGCTCAGCGATTAGAGCATCAGCCTTTGGACTGAAGGGTCGTAGGTTCAATTCCACTCAAGGGCATGTATTTGGGTTGCAGGTTCGATCCCTCTCCCTGGTGGGAGTGGAGCTGGGTCGGTGTGTCTCTCTCACATTGATGTCTCTCTCTCTCCCTCGCTCCCTCGATCCCTTCCACTCTCTCTAAAAAGAAAAAAAAAAATGAGTGGAAAAATATCCTCAGGTGAGGATTAACAACAACAAAATAAATAAATAAATAAATAAATAAATAAATAAATAAATAAACAAACAAATAAATAGCATAAAATGATCCACAGATTTAAGAGACTCCTAATTATCTTCTTTCCAAGTCACAATGTCACTGATGTTCAGATATGTCAGTTATTTTTTTTAATGTGTTTTATGGCTTATACAGAAGCACAAATGAAAGACAGTTTTCTAGAAAGATTAAAATAATTAAGCTATGATGTTGTATGTGAGGAAAACATAAGGGTCCAGCTTCTTCAGTATAGAGCGATGATTCCTTTCTCTTTTTAACACAATGGGAAAGAAGACACTGTGATTACTGGTGGGTGCTGTTCGCACACTCTCCTTCTGAGAGAGCCTCACGCCATATGGGAAAGACTCCAGCTGGACTTTGCTTCTACCTGAAGAAGAGAGCTCACACTGGATGGACAGATACCAAAGTTGTTGTGTTATCAAATAACTATGGACTAGCCTTTCAGTGACTTTGGAAGAAAGCTCGGGTTTGGAAACGATAGTCATTAGCAAAAGCTGCGATGTTTGACAAGCAGGACTAGGCCACTGCTGCAGACAGCATGGGGGTTTCCTACTATGATCTTTGGACAGAGTACTATGGTCAGAAAAAGATAATAAAGAGGCTAGAACATGCACCATCTGGTCTAACAGAAGGGAAGATAGAAAACATCAACGGGGAGTTGGAATTGTTAGGGGAAGCCAGACGGTGAAGCATTGATTAAGATTATTTTGTTGATTAGGTGATATCCTGTAATTTATACTATGCGCAAGGAAGAGTAAATACTCTTTTATGTGTGTGAGCTTGTGAAACCAGGGCATGTTATAGAGCTACACTTGTATGTGACCTTGGAATTCAGAAAAACCTCCCTGTCAAGTAGAAGAAGAGACCAAATGAAGGAACAGGGCTTCATGAGAACGTGAAAACGGCATCCCGTGGAGGAAGAAGCGAGGTGATCCAGCTGGTTTTCAAGTATTTGCAGAGGGCCAGGTAGCAGTGGGACTAAGACATCACAGAAGGGCTTCTTTTTTTTTTCCAAAAGACTTCAAAGTTGCTGACTTCGTTGGTGCTCTGAAAGACACACAAAGAGAAACCAGGTCCATCGGGCTAAGAAGATAGACCTGGTGGAATCCACAGGACTAGAGGCCATTTAGGGTATTGCTTACCTAGATTAGAAATCAGCGTATGAGAAGGTAGATCTGAAATCTCCAAGGTTTCTTAGGACAAGAAGAGGCATATTTTCTAAAATTAATTTCTTATGTGCAGTTTTCTTAGTGTTCTCTCTCTTTTATCCCTCTCTTTCCCAATATGATTTTCAGTCATTCACAATAGAAGTCTTTTCTTCACAATGGATCAGTAATTGAAGTGACAACGTTCACTTCAATCCCCAGAATAAAGCAACACAACAGAATCATCACAACCCCACCCCTGTAGAATGCTCTTGTTTACCAAGCACTTGAACGCGACTTCTCCAAAATCAGAGCTAGCCTTTGCTATATGCTTACCGTGAGCCAGGGATTGCCCACCCAAAGCATTTTAGGCACACTAATCTTTATTAGTTTAATCTCAAAGCAATACTATAAAGAAAGAACTATTATTATGCCCAATTTTAAATATATTTAGAAAACAGGCTTTCACTAAGGCCACCAGCTAGTCTGTGGTGGAGTCCAGTTTTGAACTCAGTCTAATTCCCAAGTACTCACTCTTAACCTGCTTAATGCTGTCTCAATGAGTTACCTCAAACGTACTATCTCAAATTTAAAGATGAGAATTTCAGAGAGACAGTGGTGCTTTCTATTAAACATTGAAAGTGGACTTGAACCCAGAACCTTGGGCTCCAAATTCAGCTCGCTTCCCCCATACCATCCCACTGCTACAAATCTGCCTGATAAATAATAAACATATCCTCTGAGAGAGGGTACCATGGATGTATTTCATCTCTCCCTTCGATATCTCATTTTAATGAGAAGCAAGCTTCTTAATGATCCACACTTGTCATTTCTCTCTTTACAAGAGATTTGTTGCATGAAAATATTTATAAGGTGTTAACTAATCATTAGAAGTCATTTGAAACACTCTTTTTCCTTCTTGATGACAGCAAACGTCAACTGCTTCTTAGACTAAGTACTACATATTTTAAATCGAGAGCTGGGGTTTGAGTATGGGCAACTGCCCCATTGCTTTGACTAGACATTCAATCTGAGCAAGAATTATGAAGGGTACTTTTATGACATCACAGGTGGAGCATCTATTTCATCAGTGAGAGGGCATATGCAGGTATCCATTCGTTTCTCCATTTTACCCCAAACAGTTGCAAAAGGATAGCATCAAGCACCAAAAGTGTTACCTTCTGCAATTCATAAAGTTGCACTGAATAGAATTATCACCTTGAAATTACAGGGTAAAACTCCCTATACAAAAACAGATTAAAGACAAATTAGACCGTGGGCCAGGTCACTCTGATTGTTAATTAGTGATAATGGAAATACAATTAGCATAATGAGTTCCAATTACTGTATATGGAGAAATATGAGCACACTGCTTTCATAAATCTTGGATCCAGGAAAAATAAAATGCATCTGGTTTAACAAAGCATGCCCTTCTCTTCTGCAGAAAGCTTCCTGGTAAATATCTTTTTGTGAAGCTAAATCCTTCCCCTGATGGGTTGTGATTTGGAAAAAAAAGAAGGCAACAGAATAGATTTGCCCGGTCTGATAGCTGAGCAGTTTTGTATTAGCTCAGCTTCTGTTTTAAGCTTCCTAGAAAATCTAACCATCTGTTTCTCCAGTCGTGGGTTAAAAACATTGGGGAGAATCATAGACCATTGCATCAACTGTGCTTATTGTCTTTGAAATGTCGGTGGGCCCCCCTTTCTGCCTTTGATAAGCTGTGAAATTGGAAAGCCAATTAGAGTCACATATTTACACAAACCTAAACAGCTTTCTGAAAGCTCAGTGTAGAACAAATGGATGGGAAACAATGGCTTTACATGGAGCTCTAGTGGAATGCCCGTGGGTGCGTTGATGGAGTTATGTTTGCAAGAGTTGCACTACAGGGTCTGGATATTTATTTTCACCTTGATGTAACACTGTCTCAACTTTTCACTGCAGGCACCATCTCTCCTAACTTCCTCAGAAGGTCCATCAGCTGACAGTAGAATGTGCCAGTTCTGTTGACTTCTCTCTGGAAATCTCTCTTCCCACTTTTCTTGCTGTGAATGCTCGACTGTTGACGAATTGCATTCCAAGGCTGGTTAAAACCCGGGCCGTTTGGCCAATGAATGGTAATGAATGTGGACTGCTCAGCCCACACAGGTGACATTACACCTTGCACCGGGGAATGTGCCAACTTCCTTGTTGTACCCTGTAAATCTGATAGAGGCCATTAACCTTTTCAGTGAATCCCCGTGGATCACTGCAATGGTGAATCTCAGTAGTAATTGCTAAGACAAAAATGCCCCAGCCTGCCTATATTCCCTGTAAGGATCTATGAAACAGGGAAGTTGGCTACTTGAGTGCTTTTCCCCCAACTGCTTCCCTGATTTATTTGCAGCTGTCAGTCTGCACCCAGGTCACAGTGCTTCAGAATCTTCCAAACACACACAAGTAGCAGATCTTGCAAAGTATTTAGAGCAATTCAACTCTCTCCTTTTTGTCCTGAGTGGGATTTTGCTATAAAGGAGAACGGGTATATATCTAGACCGGAAGATCAACTAAAATAGCTGAGTGCGTCAAAGAGAAACTCCTTGTTTCTCTCTTTCTGATTCACAACACACTTTTCATCTGGGCTTTGATTGCAGTTGTCATATTTTTAACCTAGTCAAGTCCCCTCAGTCTGTCTGGGAGCATTTGTAAACTGGATTATTCAATAAAAGAAATGCTTGTCAGGCGTCATTCTCCTTCAGCAGTTTGAGATGTTTTCTCTAAAAATGGCTTTCACACTATCACTCTCTCTCCTGGAAGCACACATGTGCATACACACACACACACAAATGGAATCAAAGTGATCACTGACTCTCTGTCAGCCCATATTTATTATGGGAGATATAGCAGAGCTTAAAGAGGCAAAGTTCTCTTCCTAGTATTTTTGTTCTTAAAGTATATATTAGATCTACACTTCTTTATAGATTTAAACAAGGAAAGTAAATGCATTGAGGGCACATGAGGTATCCTAGAAAGAAGACTGACTTTCTGGATTCTGGAAAGTGTCTCATTGACAGGCAGAACAATGTGAAGTTAATACATGCTGATAGTAATGGATATTTGATAAGTAACTCCTGGCAAAGTCTTGGGCAAGTCAATGAAACTCTCTCTTGTCTTACTTATAATATAAGATATTTTTGCCCAGATGTTCTCTAAGGCTTCTTTAAGTTCTAAAGGCATAATGGTTCTAAGGCAAGCCTCCAAACCAAGAGCTATGACAGAGAGAGATGTTGAAGACTTATATATCTATCTAAATAGTTGATCATTTTTACCCACCTAGGCCATTTAGAATTAGTTAAGCTGTACCTAGCAGAAGAGCCCCACAGAGGAGAGATTCACGTCTTTGTCCAGGATTGGTAGTCTTCAAAATGCATCCAGCCTCAAAAGCTCCTCCTTGTTCAAGATGGCAGTCGACACTCTCCATCACACCCACGTTCTGTGCAGAAAGAGAAATGGGGGTTGGAGAGAAACGTGTGAACATCCACGTACTTAGTACTGTAAGGAGCTTTCCAGGAATCCCATAATGAATTCTGTCTACATCTCATTGACCTCAGTCGTTGTGAGAGAGTCTTGGGAATGGAGTATTGTAGCTGGATGCACTGTGGCCCAGAATAAACCCAAGCTGTATTAGTAAGAAAGAAAAGAAGGCTGGGCTCTGGATAGGCAGCTGGTCACATCTGCCTTGCAATCCTTTCTCTTTCATTGAAAACATTTTTGTACCTTGCTTCTTGTTTTTAAGAAAAGACCCTCTCCAACATATAGAAATGACTCATTTTCATTTTGTAACCATGACTGTGATGATGGATGGTTGAGTCCTGGTGAATTTGATACCTACCAGGCAAAGGGGCACTCGTGTATAGGACTTTTCTGGACCTCATGCTCGATTGCATATTCTGATTCAATTGGTCTGGGCTGGAGCCTCTGATTCTGCATTTCCCCGTCCCTCTGTTGATGCAACTACCCAGTGGACCGCTATGTGCATAGTAAGGATTTATAACAGTGAATACCAGGAAGACCATGAGCCTCACGGTTCTAAATCTACACATATTTCCTTTTCATTTAATTGAACTATAATTACATGTATTAAAATGGGTACAAACCAGTCTAGACTGAATTTGTGTATGCATACCCAAGCACCACTCTCTCCCTAGAAAGTTTTTCTCATGTCTCTCTTTTGCCCCTCTTCTCTTAAAGAGGAAACGACTGTTCTGATGTCTATTCCCATTGACAAATTTTGCCTGTTCTTGAAATTCATATAAATGGAATTATATAGTATATACTCTTTTGTGTCCGGTTTATTTTGCTCAACATGTTTATGAGATTCATGTACTTGTAACTACCTGTGATTCATTTCCTTTTATTGTTGAGCAGTATTCAATTCTATGAATATGACATGCAAGTTGATCACTCCTTTCGATGAACTTAAGTTGTTTCCAAAGTTTTGCCATTATGAATAACACTGCTATGGATATCCTTGTGCAAATCTCTTTGTGAACATATGGTGTTTTTTGTTTTTGTTTTTCAAAATAAATACCAAGAAATGAAATAGCTGGGTCATAAGGTAAGTGTGTGTTTAACTTTTTAAGAAACTGACAAGTGGCTCTCCATAGCAGTTGTACCATTTTATACTCCAACCAGCAGAGTGTGAGAGAATTCCAGTTGTCTTGCATTTGGGGTTGTCATTCTTTTACATTTTAGCCTTTTTAGTATAGTGATACATCATTGTGGTTTTCAGCTGCATTTCTCTGATGAAAATCCATGTTAAGCATCTCTGCACAAATGTATTTTTTCTTTTTTAAAAAATAAAACTTACCTACTTTTAAAAATTGATTTTAGAGAGGGAGGGAGAGAGAGAGAAACATTGATGTGAAAGAGATGCATCCATCAGTTGCCTCCCATACACACCCTCATGGCAGATGGAACCTGAAAATTATGCATGTGCCCTGACAGGAAATCCAATCTGCCACCCTCTGGTGCCCAGGATGGCACTCCAACCAACTGAGCCACACCAGTCAGAGCCAAACCTTTTTTTCTTTTAGTCTTTTCTCTAACTCATTTCCACCTTTAAAATACAGTCTCCCTTTGAATCTAGGAAACAATTTGTTTACAAAGTGGCCACATGATAATAGAATTTCAGCCTGACTCCTATTTGCTCTTTTTAGATCATGCTTACTTTCCACAGCCATTCTCATCTGAGAATTTGGGGTTTGAGTGTCTTAGTATGTGTGGGCTGCTGGATATGGTACCAATATTTTCTCATTAAAAGTAATGCCCAGTTCTTTCTCTGATGGTATTTAAATTTGCCATCCCAGGCTCTTGTAGTCAAATATATTGATAACGTCCCGTGTGTGTTCTCTGACACTTGGGTGTAATTGTGGTGAACTTTGAATTCCCATCTTAAGGTCAGTTATTAACTATTGATGGATTCTCCTTTTCTCCACTTAATGCCTAAGTATTCATACTAACCAAGACAGATGGGAGCGGCTGAGGAGTGTTTCAATGCCATTGCTGTGTAAGCTGTCTTTTGCTTCCCTCATGTGAGAAACGCAAAGCACTTTTGTAGAGAAGATCATTTATTCAAGGTAAAGAAAAAAAGGTGGGGGGGGGGGAGAAAGTCCCTATATTCATTCTCCAAACCCTAGTTTTCAAAGCCCCCATACACCTTTCCTGGGACAGAGCTTTCTCTCGTCATTCAAGATGAGAAAATGGCACCTTTGACAGCAACCTTGGCTGACCCATTTTGGAATCAAATAGGATCTGGGTGTAAGAAGGATGGCCAGGACCTCAACATCCAGGACAAGTCACCCTGACAAACAACGGCACCGTTTTTGGATTTCCCAGGAGGTGGAAAAGTGCCCTCTGAGATTTATAAACACATCCATAATAAATGGGAGGCTGAAGTTTAAACTGTTATGGAGCTTCCTCTGCTGTGCCGCCGAGGTCCCGTGTGATTTAGAGAGGTGACATTTACTGTGTGCAGACCTATTATTCAGAGTGACTGTTTGTGTATAGACAATATTTTAAAATGGCTTGCTGTAGATGAAAAATTCTTATTAAGTCAGAAAAACAGTTTAAGTAGGTAACACTCTCTCAGTTTAGTCTGCTATAAGTCTTACTGTCTTGCCACATGGAAAGTGCTAGTGGTGGGAGGGAGGGACAGGCTCTGGCTAAAATACTCTCTCTAGAGCAAATAGGATACAGGACTTTCGCTGGGGCCACAAAACTAATTTAAACGAGGAGGCATTTCTGCATGTTTTATCCCTTTAATGCAGATTTCCTCCAGTGCTGGGGTGACACTATGACCCAACCAATAATAGTATATGGCAGGAAGAGCACTGGGAGTCTAGAAACTTGGAAGGAGGTTCTTCCACTAACTAGTGACATAATTTCTTAACCTCCTCAAGGCTCAGTTTCCATAGACTGCGAAATTTAGGAATTGGATGAGGTGACATTTTTTTAATGGTCTCACATATTTATTGCTGAACCAAACTACTAGTGCAGAAAACTCCTAACAAAAAGAACACTCACTCTTCTAATGATTTCCCAGTAAAACACATGCTACCTGCCAGATTGTAGTGATCTTTTCAGGGATGTGGAGAGTGGCAAGCAAACTGGATACAGCATAAGCACGGGAGCTGTGTCGCGTGTGACTCCTCGGAGACCCAGCTTGGCTCTTCTCCACTGTCTTCTCTTGGAGTTGTACCTGACTTTATTACCAATTTCCATCCCGATCCTTTGGGGAAGTGGGTCGGTTCTGCTTTTGTTTCTTGGCCAGGAAGCTCTTGATCCTTGAGAAGACATTGCAAGAAGAGTCTTCTGTGGTGGAGAGAATGATGAGGTGACTTCTAAAATCCCTGTAAGACATGTCTATTTTGAGTTGCTTTTTCCTAGGGTAGAGTGCCTGTCAGCCCTCAGTCCTGTATAGCACTTTACAGTCACGAAGAATACCCCCCATCTTCACTATTTTCCATTCAAATCCCACATGAGTCCTGAGAAGGAGGCAGAGTAATTATTGTCTTACCATTTTTGTTTTCAAATGAGAAAACAAGATAGACATTACACGACTCTGCTTCTTACAACTTCAACCTAACTAGAAGCTGTGACTCCACAGACTCTTTCAGCTAGTATAGCTGCACTCTTATTGCCTCCATCACTATCTAGTCGCCTCCTAAAATAAAGCTTAACAGAATTATTTTTCATCACAGTCCTTATTACTCTAAGAACGTGAACACTTTGGTTTTGTTTTTCTGTCTCCCTACTAGAATGTAAGCTCCATGAGGACAAAATTTTGTCTTGGTTCATTGCTGTATCTTCACACCAAGAACAATGCACATTGTAGGTGCTCAGTAAATACCCACGGAATGAATGCATGACTGCTTGCATTTCAGGCTTTGTGGCCATAACATGTGACCTCCAATGTGTATGTGTATCGTCATTCCATATAGTTTTCATATCCTGGAAATTTGAATATTAATGAGCTACAGTACTTGGCCTTTAAAAGTGTTTTTTGTTTTAAATTACTTTAAGAAGGTAACTTTAAGTAAATTACTTCAAGAAAGACAGAGTCACCATTGGGATGCCGCTATGCGTATCCATGATCGTTACGTTGGTGAAAAATATAAATGATACATTCTGTTTTGGGTAGATCCTTTGTTCTTCCCTTCACAATCTTCTCATGACGTATTTATTGAAGAGCTATTTCCTCCAAAATGATGGAATTTTCTTTGTTAGTGATATAATTGAACTTTGTGATGTCAAAATTAACATTTCAACCTAATATTAGCTGATTAATAACAAAAGCATACTGTAGAACTTGGGTGATAAAGTCAAACATGCCAGTCTTTGCTTCAATCTTTGCTTCTGCTGAGTAGTTTTTAGAAATGTATACGAGAGGTTTGGTCTCTCCAAGCCTCAGTTTCTTCATATGCAAAATATTATACTATAATAATAGTATCTTTATCATGGGGTTGTTGTGAAGATTAACTGAGATAACCCTCTTATTTACTGACACAGAAAGAACTCAGTAAATGTTAGACTTTACTATTACTACATGATGTTAGAGAAGTATAGCACACAATTTAAATGCAAATAGTAATTATACTATAGTGCTCTGCATTTTTATTTTATTCTCCTAGAATGCCTGATTGTTTGTGCTAATTTAGCAGTAATGATGTTCAAAACATATGTTTGTTCTTCTAAGAATTAACAATAGACAAGATTATTTGTTGACTTTGATCTGTTTGGATCATTGTAATAAGGTGTCCCATATGTAGGAAGTACTATGAATTTCTACAGCTGATTAAAAATATAATTTTCTGAAGAGTCATGGTAAATCTCCTTTCCACAGACACCTTTTAATAAAAAACATAAATTATAAACCTACTGTTATGCAAACGATATTGGCACAACAAGAAAATGATTAACATGCAGACAAGGTCGGTCAAAAAGACTATAAAAGGATTAATGCACCTTGTTTGGTGTATGTTCAAACAACTGGTCAAAGTTTAGGAAGCATTTGGATTTCTGGTGTCCACATACTTATGGCCCATTCAAATCTTACCCAAAACAAACAGAATATTTTTTTTTTTGAAAGTAAGAGTTCAATAGAAATCACTAGAGCGTGTTAAATCAGTCTACTGCCACTATTTTACAAAAAGTGTTTCAAAATAAAGACAAGGGCAGTTCTGTTTTCAATTTATGGAATAAAGTAGCAGCTATTTTCTTCCAGTTTTTCCCTGATGTTTCTCAGATGCAGAACACCTTCACTGATGCTTTGATTTCTCTCTCTGGCTACCCTATGTTACTCCTCATTTTTCCAGTCACTATGGTCTTGTGAACAGCAATTTTCATTGCAAAGTTGAAAAAAACATTAAAAGAGAATTTCATTTGATCAAACTTCTCGAATGCCTGTTTGGATATTTTGAACTAGTTATAAACACGAGTGGAACACCCCATTTGGCAGCAACATGATGAGGTCTTGTCTCCACTTGCTGGTGTGAAACGACACGTTGTAACTTAGTTTCCTGATGCCTCACTAGGCTCTGAGAACAAATGGAGTCATCGTAAATAGAATCATGTTAAGCAATAATAAACCACATTTCATACTGGGTCTTGTCACCACTGTTAAGAAAGCACACCTTCTGCAATGTTCTCTGTCTCAAAATTTTGGGAAACCCTTGAGGGTGTCTCCTATCTGTTCCCACACAGTCACTACCTAAGACCCACTCAATCTATCACCAGACACTGTTGCTGTCTCCACCTTTTTCTCTCTCAGGAGCCCCAACCTGAATATGTAGGGCTAGATGGTGAGCATATGTAGACACTGTACCCTGTTCAGATTTGATCTTTACCCGTGATGATTAAAGCTTAACTGCTGACTCACCTTGCCTGACTTGACTTGCAGGAGGCTGCTCACTTCTTTTTTGCTCTGAAACGTTAGGCTTGCCTTGTCAGTTTTCCAGAAAGACATAGTCATTATTGATTTCTCATGCAAACTTATGATGAGATCATTGTTATACTTGGAATTATTCATTTTTATGAAGTTTCATGAATACCTCACACCTAATGGTTAATATAATAAAATTTAAAACCTAGTAAATGTATTGGTCGTGTAATTCCATAACCATCCTCAAAGTCAGTAGATTAAAATAACAATCATTTATTCTCATTCATGCATCTGTTGTTGGGCTGGCATGGAGGTGAAGGTGGTTTTTGACTGAGTGAGTCTGTGCTCAGCTGGGCAAGGCTCAAAATTATAGATTGGGTTCAAATCTTCTCCATATGTTCCTCATGCTCCTTGGACCAGTAAAGTAGTCAAGGCATTATTTCCTCATGGTGATGACAGAAGCCCAAGAGAGAAAACTGAACTGTGCACGCACATTTCAAGCTTCTGCTTGTGTTATGTTTGCTAATATCCTATGGGCAAGGCAGGTATAAAGTTATATTCAAGGTCAGCAGGTGGCTGTGTCTCTGGGGAACTGTGCAGTCAGGTGGCAAAGAATATGGATGTAGGAATGATGAAGAACTGGGAACCATAATTCAATCTACCATATGTATGTATTAATTACCTAAGTTATAACACTCATTGTTCATTGAATGCATTCTTTATTCTGAGAATTTATATGACACAAAGGTACAAAGTGCACTAGAAAAGTGATTTCATTTCTTTCAGTTCAGTAACCATTCACTGAGTACCTCCTCCATGTAATGCCCTCTTTTAAAGGTAAAGGCATACACTGTGTACAGAGTGCCTGGTGCCTGGAAGGATAATGGTGGGAACTGGAATGGACCCCCTCTCAGTGGTGAGTGGGTCAAGACTTGGTATTATTGCCCAGTGTGTCCCTGAGACCTGCACTGCCAAAGGCCTTCTTATTTTCCTTTAACCGTTATTGTTTTTTTTTAAATCACCAAGCAATGCATATTTCATTAAAAAAATTGAAAAGTGTATCTATGCATAAAGAAGAAAATAAAATACACTCATACCCCATGAGTATCCATTATTTGCTCTAACTGAAGAGGTAGAACAGTAAGGAAAGGTCTTGTAGATAAATAGATAGACAGTAGATTGACTGATCAAACATTAAGGAGTGCTTTGCACTCTTTTACTTAATATGTCATAGATATACTCAATGTCAATAAATACTCACCTTTATGCATATTATTCATGCTACCTACTATTGTCATATTAATATAGAGAACTTTATTTTACTGATCTATGGATAAACAGCTAACTTCCACATTTTTGTTATTATAAACAATGCTGTTTTGTACATTTCTGAACACTTGAAGGAATGTTTCCTTTGGATAATGCTAGACATGAAATCACTTATGCAAAGGGCTGGCTTGGTTTTCAGGCGTAATGACTATTGTGAGATTGCCTACGTGAAAGTTTGTGCAAGATTCACTCACACAAGGAG
This sequence comes from Tadarida brasiliensis, assembly GCA_030848825.1. Taxonomy (NCBI): domain Eukaryota; kingdom Metazoa; phylum Chordata; class Mammalia; order Chiroptera; family Molossidae; genus Tadarida; species Tadarida brasiliensis. The sequence continues at coordinate 31,968,379 of CM061270.1, read as the reverse complement.
TACATGAGGCCCCTCACCCACCTGGGGCTTTTAAGTTTCCTGGGGAAAAAAAATTTTTTTTTAAATCTTCAACTAAGGGCTGGGATAGTTAACTCAAGGGAATTTTCTAGGCACCAAAAAGCAGAGAGAAGGTAAAAGGATTACCAATAGTGTTCTTTAACGAGGAAGGGGTGATTTTTCAAGAGATTGTAAAGCAAAAAATCCAAGGCTACATAGTTAGGTTCCAAATTTCGAGAAAAACATTGAAAGGGGCAGAGATCTTATCATGTGCCAAGCAAGGGAAATAAAGGGACTTTCCAATTAAACATCCAAGGCGAATCTCCAGAGAAGAAGGACCGTGGGATTCCAAATTCAAAACACAACAGGAAATACATGAGCTGGGGGAAAGGACTTTCTAGGATTGGTTGTTAAGATATGTTGGGCGGCAAAAGCTGGGAGGCCAATTTCACCACAGAGAAGGACTGTGCGTGAACACACATGAATATGTGCACAGAGTTGAGTTCTGCCTTCTCAAGCTTTAGGCCGACTTCAGATGTGCAGAGACATTTAGTCATAGATTCTGCTCCTGGGGGTGGGTTACAAGGAAAAGGCACACTTGGCTTATAGGGCAAGTCTACGGATTTGGCACTGAGGCAACTGGTTGATTCAATTAATGGGAAAACAAAGCTAAGCTGGGTTATATCCTATATTTTGTAGCCTAGCAACAAATACAAATTAATAATCAGTTCATGGTCCATCTGTACCAGCCTGACTTTTGAAGGTGGGAAAGGATTAAGTCAGTATCATATCATAATTATTTTTAACTTTTATTGACTTTATTGGAGTGGCATTGGTTAATAAAATTATATAGGACTCATCCGTACAAGTTTATACTACATAACCTGTCTATGGTATTGTGTGTTCACACCCCAAGTCATGTCTCCTTCCATCACCATGTATCCCCCTTTGTTCTCTGCTACATCCTGCCACCTCCCCTTTTCCCTCTGTCACCATATTTTGTCTGTGTCTATGATTTTGTCTTGTTTGCTCCCTTTACCTGTTCACCCAACCCTCCAACCTCCTCCCTCTGACAGCCGTCAGTCTGTTCTCTGTATCTACGAGTATGTTTATATTTTGTTTCTTAGTTAATTTTGTTCATTAGATTCCACATGTAAGTGAAATCATATGGCATTTGTCTTTCTCTGACTGGCTTATTTTACTTAGCATAATACTCTCCAGGTCCATCCATGCTGTCTGTAGCAAAAGATAAGATTTCCTTATTTTTTATGGCTGAGTAGTATTCCATTGTGTAAATGTACCACAGGTTTTTTATCCATTCATCTATTGATGGGCACTTGGGCTGCTTCCAAATCTTGGCTATTGTAAATAACATTGCAGTGAACATAGGAGTACATATATTCTTTCAAATTAATGTTTTGAGTTTCATATTATAGTTTTAAGAGCCATGAGAGTGTGACTATTTGTAAGGCTGGTCTGCGGTGGTCTGGATGTGGCTGGGAGAATACTATAAAGCAAATTCTGGCAACTAAAGTGGAATCTTTCCTCCCCATAAACTGACTGTCAACAAGAATGCTTTGATTTGAATGCTACAATAACAGCCTTAGCATCTCAGGGACGTGCCTAAAATTAGGACACCCTTCTAAACTGAGAATGTGCTAATTTACATGGGATCAAAGATCATGGGGTCAAAGATCAAGAAGCTCTTTTCTAAAACTTGGCTTTGAAGGCCCAGAACTTACATTTGGCTCTTGACTACCAAAAGATGCTACTATAATCAATTCTATTTGTATAGTATTGTCATTGATTTCTATACTAAGTGAGATATAGGAAGCAGGTGGTAAAACACCCATTATGATGGATAAGGCTATTGACAGTCATAGACAGGAAGTGGTCAAGGTCACTTGGAATACACAGAGGTAACAGGGTACAGTTGCCATGTCCTGATTACCAGCGCCGGCCTTTTACTCTCTACACATAGGTAAGCAAACCGCAAATGTGTTGCTCTGAGAACTGGACATTCTGGATAATTCAAACTTCCATTTCAACTCCAAAATCATGGAGCTTTATTCCTTACTGTTGAAAATGTTTTCTGAATGGTCAGTTTCTAATATGTCTGTTTTCTTCTTTTAGATGTCAGCCTACTGAAGATACTGAAATCTTTGAGGATCAAACTGGTGGAACGGATGATCAGTTCTCACCCTCCCAATTTGTGCTGTGGATGACGGAGGAAACTGAGCCAGAAAACGCATTGAACCCAGTAGCTTAGATTCTCAGATTCTCAGGTTCTTTGCTCCATGAGAGGAGGACCTGGATTTGGTTTGTTCACTCTTCTATCCTGGGCACCTACCAGATGTCCAGCAGGAAGGAACCACTCAATGAATGCTGGTTAAATTAAAAAAAAAAAAAAATATATATATATATATATATATATATATATATATATATATATATACACACACACACACACACACACACACACACACACACACACACACACACTGTATACATGAACTTCAGAATATGCTTCCTTGAGCCCAGCCGGTGTGGCTCAGTGGTTGAGTATCGACCCATACACCAAGAGGTCGCTGGTTCAATTCCCAGTCAGGGCACATGCCCAGGTTGTGGGCCCGATCCCCAGTGGGGGGCGTGCAGGAGGCGACCAACCGATGTTCTCTCTCAATGATGTTTCTATCTCTCTTTTCCTTCCTCTCTCTCTAAAATCAATAAAGAAAAAAAAATTTTTTTAAAGAATCTGTTTCCTTGTTATTGAGGCCTTTCTCCAGAAAGTCAAGTATAAGATAAAATAAAGGAACAAAGAAAGAAAGGAAGGGAGAAAAGCGAAAGAAGGCCAGGGGGAGGGAAAAGAGGGAGACAATAAGGAGGGAAGGAAAATGGAAACAAAAAATAAAGAAGGAAAGAAAGGTAAGAAGAAAGAAATTACAAAGATATTCTAGGGGTCCTGGCCAGTGTGGCTCCGTTGGTTGGAGCACCATTCACACCCCAAAGGGTGGCAGTTCCATTCCCAGGCAGGGCACATACCCAGGTTTCGGGTTCAATCCCTGGTTGAGGCAACTGATCGATGTTTAAATGTTTCTCTCTCACATTGATGTCTCTCTCTCTCTCTCCCCCTTTCTCTCTCTAAAACTGAAAAAAAAAAAAAAGATATTCTTGGGTTTCAAGTGTTGGTTTGACTTAGAAAAGCTCAAACTCATTTAATCAATATTTGTGTCAGTTGAATTAAAATTATATTAATGACCTTTCTTGCCCCTGTTTCTATCTCCATCTCCTTCTAGGAGAACAGAATAAGAGATTCCCATTTTGCTCCTCTTGGGGCAAAACCCTCGGGCCTCAGTGGCACACCAGTCACATGACCCTGGAGCCCTTGGAATCTTCGTCGAGGAGACCACCAAGGTCACAGCTGCGGGCACCAGGCAAACTGATGGCTGTGGCCAGACCTCCAGCATGAGTTCTTTCTTTGTGCTCTTTGCTGTCCATCTAGGTGTTTTCTGACTACTTTGGCATGCTGTTGGTTAAAATTCCTTCTTTTAAAGCCCAGTATCCACTTTAGTTCCTCTCCTCTGAACTTCCGTCATTCATTATTAACAATGAAAACCAAAGTGCATGAAACCAGTTCAGCCCTATCTGTTCCTGGCATGAAAGTGATGTCTTGGCATATTAGTGGGACACAGCTCTATCTCACATGAAATGACGCCTGGGCCCACAACAAAGGCGCCGTCTCTCAACGCCTAATAGGATCACCTACTTCAAATGTGAAACTTCCTTCTTTGAAATATTTGTTGGGATTTCATAAACCTATGAAGATTCTCAAACTCAAACAAAACCTTCTAGGCTTCAGTGCAAGCTCCGACTCTAAAGAGCTTTCTGTTCTATAAACCGGTTATTGGATCTGGGTCCCAAGTCTGGGCAGATGGGGGAAATGTGGGGGAATCGGGGGAGGAAGAGCTTGCTTTCCACTTTCTCTTTTTGATACAAAAATAAAAGTCATCTGGTTTTGACTGCAGAAAATGAATCATATTAAGCATTTTAAAAGCACTATTCTTTTTGTGAGACCTAATTTCAGACCGATTAACACTTTAATATGAAACAGAAGCACATCATTTCATTAGGAGACAAACTAAGGCCTCCCAGCTACCATATGTTGTCTCTTTTTTTGGAAAAAAAAAAAAATTATTTTGAAACCTTAGATTGTAGATTGAACTACAAGAGGAAATGTAAATTTGGCACCACCCCCGGCCCCAAGGTGAGCAGACTCTACATTGAAGAGCCATAACAATCATAGATTTTTTTTCTTGTTTTTGGCAATGCTCATATTCAGTAATAGGGGACTTGGCCATCGCCCTGGAAAGCTGACGGGGAAATATTCTTTTGTGAAGATAGAAATCAAAAGGTCTTTCAGCAATGTTCTTCTTAAGGATGTCTGCACCAATGCACGGAGCAAAGAGACACTTTCTACTACTGATTTCACAGATTACTTATTTATTAAATAGATGAAACAAAATTATAGCTGTCCATTTTCAATATTTAAATTTTTTTAATGATAATGCCTTTAAAATGCACAGAACATGAATGCAGGAGCTGGTGTGATAGGAGCGAGCCTTATTGCACATAATTAACAGACACATAATGTCTGGTAACTAGTAATTTCCTTCTAGCTGAGTAAGGAAATAATTTAATCATGTTGATCAAATGAATCCCAGGAGCCCAGTGTAACATTATGCCTAAAAAAAAAAAAAAAAAAAATCTGCATTAACTGATAAAAGAATACTTGGTTTAAAAAAATAACACGGTTTCCAACCTTGTTTAGGTATCCTTGATAGTATTTAAAATGCAAGCCTGATTTTTAGTAATTGGCTTAATCTGACAATTCAGGAACATTTTTTTCCAAAGCTGGCAGAGGCTACAAATATCGACATGGTACGCTTTTCCAGAACTGACTCAAACCTAAGTGTTGCAAGATGTATATTTCCCTCACCAATAAAAACAGTCCCCCCACCCCTGCTTAGAGGAGCGTGCAGGGGGTCTGAGGAGGGGGTGCATGGCAGGGGAGCAGTTAGACCACACATCCATTTTCCTTTTTTAAGAATCTCTTTCCTAGAATAGCATCTTATATTCAACAACTAGATAAAAACCCTTTCTGCTCTTTTGTAAATTTCAGCTTCCTATTCCAAACAGGCCAGGAGGAGGTTTTTATTTCAAATCATTGCCCTCCCCGCCCCCAAAAAAATTTTCTCCTTAGTAGAGTCTATCCTAGTCCTGATAGACTGGTGTATCCTTTTGAAGTCTTTTGTGGTCTTTCCCATTGTTCTTCCGAACTACTTCGAAAAGGCAGCAAGCCACTTGCCTGCTATCTGAAGTCAGCTCTCTGTAATGAGGTGATATAATTTAACACTTACCGTAATACATTTTATCCATCTATTGTTTGCTAAATAATTCCTGCAATAACACTTTTATTCTTTCCATAATTCTTCAGGGCAATGCTGGAGGAATAATATTTTTACTGCAGTGATTGATGACACGGGTCCTGGTGCTCCAGAGCCCCCATGAACAGAGGTTATTGATAAGCATCAGGAAGATTGGAGGGAGCAGGGACAGCGTCCAGGGCCTGTGCTGCATGGAAAGAGCATCAGGGATCAGAGGGTTAATACCATTTTATGAGGTTGTAAAAATCTACCCCAAGATTCTTGTGTTAGCAATATTCTTTGTGTAAGATGTATGTTATTAAAACAAGTAGCAGCATCTGAATTAAAGTGACAGTATGATGGATGACTACTGAAGGGGAATCGGAGCCGTTTGCAGCATTTTGGGCTAGATGTGGGAATTCTGCCTCAGAGGCAGGGAGCTTGGCAGACACATTGATTCCGGGCTGACGCATGTTCATAAATATGCCCCCAGAGAGGTGTGGCCTAGCAGAATTTACAAAATTATGTTCATGAATTATTTAACATTTATTTATGGATGCTATATTTAAACAGTATTTGCCAAGGCGAATGGACCATAGCTTACAGAGTGATCTTTAGATAATGCAAATTCTGCAAAGGCAGAGGTGGCGGGTGGCTTGCCCAGCGATGCTAAGCCTATCACAACTATATTAGAGGAGACGAGTCCACCGACGACGGAGATGCCCTTCCGAGACTTGAGACGGTTTCCCTGATGTAGCTGAGGTCCAAAAAAATCTTGAGCAAGAGAAGAGGTCAAGGATTATTCCTCTGTGGGAATTCACCTCAAAAGTCAGGTTTGTGTTCGTGCTGATTGAAATGTGAACATCATAACGAGTCTCTCTATTTACAGCAATGTTTACAAGAGTTGTAGAATGCAACCCTACCTGCTTGGGATCGAAAGGGAGAAAGGAAAAGATTTAGAAATTGCTATGGACACTTTGCTAATCGTGTTGAGGGCCACATTCAAACATATGAAGTTCAAGTTATGATTGATACGTTTACAATCTGAGTGTGGTATGATTTGTCACGGCGGACGTGGCAGAGATCCGAGGGCTCACCAACCATTCTGTTCACTTCCACTGTTTTCCATCCTCCGTGCGGTTTCATTAGTTCTTGCCAATGAAATGAAAGGGAAACTGCCACCGGTCACTTCTGGAGCCAAGTCCTTATAGGTTTTCTGTTGTCGCTCTTCTCCTGGCATGGTAAATGAAGAGATCGTGTTTGTCAGAAAGTTCAACTACAAGACAGCAGGATCACCAAAAGGCCCAGTCCCTACTTGTCCTTTTGGAGCTGAGCCCCATCAGCCTGCTTGGAATGAGCGGCTGGGTGAGAAACTAGGGTTGGGTTGGGCTGAGGCTTTGAGCCACGAGGGCTGCTTGTTGCTGCAGTGTAATGAAGGCTGTCTGGGCTAATGCGCCAGGTCAGTGTTACTCAAGCCACCTTGATGATTAAACAAAAAACACAGTTGTCTTTTCCATTTCTGTTCCTCTTATGGGATCAATTTCCTCCTCTAGCAAAATCACTGTAGGTGTCATAATTGCCTGACCGACGCTATTATCAGAGTATCCCAAGCTACACAAAGCCAGAAAGCCAGCAATACCAAAAAATAACATGAAGCAAGAATCCAATTTTATCAGTTTCAGAAAAGACCCAGTGACAATCAAGAGAGGGAATGCAAGGAGACAGAGCCCCATTTTCCAAAAAGGGGAAAGAGAAAGAAGTAGGGAAAAAAAAACCTTTAAATATATATATATATTGACAAAAGACCCTGAAGACGTTCGAACTCATCAGCCAACGCAAAGGCTAGAAATTAAACCAACAACTAATTGTCATGTACTTTAACTACCATTTAATTGATTGCATGTTTTTCCCTTTTTAGTACTTAAAAAAAAAAAAAAAAAAAAAAAGAATGGCCACGGAAAGAAGAAATGAAATGAAGGGGAACTTACTTGACTTGCTCCCTCCACCTCTTTTATTCCATTTGGTCAAAATTTACCCCATGCAGAGCTAACTCCCTACACTTCTGGATGGTGCCCTTCATGTTCTTGGCAGCTTTGCAGGCAGCCAGACCCCAAGCCTCTCAAGGTGGTGTTTCATCCACGTTTAGAAGTGGGGAGGTGTCTCAGCACTGACAGGACTTGGCACGAGGGGTGAAAGGCCATGCTGTCCTGGGACTTCAACTCAGACTACAGCCTGCTCAGGAAGCCCAGCAAAGTCGTCAAGGGCACAATGGGCCAGGAGAGAAGCGGCACCTTTGTAAAGAAACGGGCCATTGAGTCCGAGAAATCACGAAAGATTGTGTTCAGCACAGTCCTCCGAGGCTTTAAATATCTTTTATAGCTAAACACTCCAAGGGAAAAATGTTTGTTGGTAATATTTCCACAATGACCTCTAGCTCTTCTCCTAGTCTTTTCCCTTCACCCCCCCACCGCCACCCCAAGCCCAGGTTCTGTGTTTACTCTCCCCACATTCACCAGGACATCCTGCCCTTTGTGGGCACTAAAGGCTCAAAGCTGAACATGCTCCTAGCCAGTGATCATTGAATACTCTCTCCTCTTCCCAGATGTGGAGAACAAATGCCCTCTTTTTCCAACCCCCTCGCCCCCATTCTCTCCAGGGAGCTGCCTCTCCCTTTGCTGCGCCCATATGCGCCTTATATTTTTCTCCAGACATGTGTCACCATCCCATATGCACATATTTTTTATCTACCCCACTAAATTGTTAGCTTCTTGAGGACCCAGACTATGAAAGACAATGAAATCTAGCAGAACAAGTTTGAATTTGGGTGTTCCCCGAACCTGAGTTCTCCAGGCTTCGTTTGCTTCATGGTGTTATGGTTCATCTTTCTGAGTTTTATCTCCTTCCCGTGTAAGATTGCTAAGTTGCACCTTATTTGGTTCTAGTAAAAACCATCAGAGACAGTATAAATGTTGGTGCATAATGAGGTACCTGGAACACAGTAAGTGCAAAATAAAGGTCAGTTTTCAGTCCCTACTCATTTTTGGTGTCCCTGTCTCTCCCAAAACCAATGCAATGTGTGCCTCGTGGAAGGCGTGTTTTCTAATCTGTGTAATGTTGGTGAATGCATACAGTAGCTACTATATGCCAGACACCATTCTTAACACTTTAAAAGAATGTATTTACCTAATTGTATTAGGTAGGTATGATTATTATTTAACAAATGCATAGCACTTGCTATATGCCATACACAGCTCTAAGTGTCTAACATATATTAATTATTTTTATTTATATAACAAAGTCATGAAGTTAATACTGTCACTAACATTCCCAGTTTTCAGCTGAGAAAACTGAGACATAGAGGTTAAATATCTTGCCCAAGATGATATATCTAGTAACATCTGAGATTTAAATACCACCTATCTGGTTCCAATCTGATTCTAGTGTGGTACAGTATATAAAATAGGTTATAAGTAAATAACTTTCTTATACCTTTAAGAGTTTTAATTACCTTTAGATAAATAATACTCACCTAGAAAATGTTCACTCCATGACTGAGACTTCTTCATATTGACCAGTTGGCTCAATAGTTTTAGGCTATTACCACCTAACAACTTGGTGGGTAGCAGGAGCCATTTAGAGAAAACTAGTACCAATCACTACCCCAAACTGACATGATGCCTGCACAGAGAATAAAGGAAAAGACAGTGAAGCTATCTTTATTGCCACATTATATTGCTGCTTACATCTCTGTAATTCTTCCTGAAGGTTTTTGCTTCCACACACACGTCTGTGAATACCCCCAAACCCTACCAGAGTCCACTCTGTGTGTGCGCATGTGGGGAGGGGGAGATCAAATAAAATTCTCTACTCCGTAAAAAACATAGCCATGAGAAGAATAAAAGCAAGAGAGCATTTTTACAATGAGGTGCAGTGCTAGCCTTGCAAATGAATTGAGATGGGACCTGTCCCGGGTCACCATGATTTCATGAACCGCCAAAGAATGTTCCTACAATGCTGAGCACATTCCAATATCCAGAGAACAAAAGTGAGCACATATTAAAAATCGAAAGAATTGCATTTTTAGCGAAGGTCTCAGTGGAATCAGATAAATGTCCCATCTCATCTTTCTCTTCCCTTTCTCCCCCTCAGGCAAGAGTGTGAGACCCTGACATAAACCTAACCTTGTCATCATCTTAAAGGATATACCATATTTCATACACTTTTTAGCTGTGAGCAAAAACAGTTCACATCCCAGAGAAATGTTATTTTAGCGTTATCACTGTCCATCGGAGGAGTTGCTTAGCGCAGGTAGGACCCGAGAATGAGGAGAGGCCTTCCTTTAGCTAACACTGCTCCTTTTGGGTTAGGGCAGATACGAATCATATCTGACCTCTTACAAGTGAAAAGGAAATAATCCCCTATGGCATGGCATGCATTTTTTCTACCCCGGGGTCTTTCCCCTTAGTTTTGGAATTCATGCATTTGAAAGAGGTGCTAGGAGGTCACATTTCTCCCCTAAACCAAATTCTAGTGAAGAAAAACACAGATGCCTGTTAAGGATACTGCCTTTCACTGCTCTCACCGAGGTCTAATTATCCTTGAATGACAAGCTTCAAGTAATTCCCGCATGATGAACTCTCTCATGCTTTTTATCTTTGTCTCTGTTGTGGGCTTCAGCCTTTTCTCCCAGAAAGTTGTGCCTTTGGCAAAACTGAGTGGCAGACAGGAATCAGGCAGCCAAACCTAAGTGGGCCAGGATCTGCCTTCAGTGAGTGCAGCCAAAGACTCTTGCGCAGTTCAGGTGCCCTTGGCGGACTCTTCAGCCTCAGCCACTTTAACCACCACCAACCTGGGCTTTCGCTTCCCGTTTTCATCCTTATAAAAAGCTCACTGCCTTCCTGAGACGGACATGTTATTTGTTTATATGCTTTATTCTGTCAATTTTTTTTTTTTGGAAGACTAAAAATTGCTTAAAGAGCTGGTGTGAAAGGTGGGAGTGGAGATAAAACAGAAACAAGACTGCCAGAACTACCATTCTGTTCAAAATGAATTTGGAAGGCATGCAAGAAAGCTGGAGGGCTGGGCACTCACGTGGGACCAGCAACAGTACATGAGCAAGGGAAGTGATTTGGGGAAGAAAGACAGAGTTAGTCCCCTCTTGGACAGATTCTCTTTGAATATAAGCAATGCGTTGTGGAAAATCATGATTACTTTTTAAAAGCACTTAATCTAAAATTTTGAAAGTGCATGTACCTTTATTCATTTTAGGATTGTCATCTATGAATTTATCAAAGATAAAATCCTAATAAAACTATATACACACTACCAATACCAGTTGTATATGTAAACACACAACCGTGTGTCTATTTCTATATTTAAATTCATGAGGTATCTTACAGGTGCTAGAGAGGATAGGGTTCTCCACATGGGGTTCTCTTACCTAAAAGAGGTTGGAAGGCTAAAACACAGAGAAATCAAGGGCCCAGATTTGCAAAGAGAGAGAAGTTCTGTACCAGTAGATTTGTAAGTCGCTTGGCTATGTGCACTATTTCCCAAGTGCAGGTTGGCAGGGAGAAGGGAAAGGCTGAATAGAGGGCTGAAACTGTGAAGAAACCAGCAACAGGTCCAAGCCTAAAATTTGCAGAGCCCGGGGCAAGAGTACAAATGAAGGACCATATATTTTATGACTAAATATTTAAAGGGTCTAAATCAAGTTAATAGACTGTTAAATAAGCCATATTTCCTTCTCAAACCTTGACTTATGTTCATTTACAACATGAAATAGAAAGATATAAAGCTAACGTTTTTAGATCATTGAACGTTGGCTAAATATGAAAGACTAGTATATTCAATTATTGCACATGTCTGAGCATTCTATCGATGAGTCAATGGTGTTGAATGAGTAATAGTACTAAGACATAAGTAATTCATAAATTATTGTATATTTTCCATAAAATATATCTCCTACCTTCATTTCAGCAAAATTGCTAATTATATTACTTGCTATAATCAAGATTTTGCATAATATATGTACTACTGACAATAATGCCAAATTTGACTGCTTTTCTTGTCTCATTGCAGTTATTAGAAAGTTTTATTCATTTCAATTTTGGAAATTCTACTATGCTGTGGAAGGAGCATCTTGATTGCCAATAAAATTCTTAAGTCAACATTTAGATTTAGAAATTAAATAAGAACATTATATATCATGTTTTAATATTTAAATGATTACTTATGATGAATTACCATTATAAAAAATCACTACAAATTATTTTAGCTTCTTATACATTATTAACACTGATATTGCATCACCTCTTAAAACAATATCTAGATTTATACACTAATAGAAGGATTTGGTATTATATTTCATACATGTTACATATAGGTGCGTGTACACACATGTACACAGAGATACACACATTTTTTTAACATTGTGAATTGTTTAATTCTGGGAAATATTCCCTCTTCCAAAACCATGAGTTGGAGGAATTGGAAATTGGGGAACAAAGACGAAGAAGAAAATGAATATTTCAAATGATACCTTGTTGGGCAAGAATCTATTGCGTTCATGCTCTCATGGAGGAAGGAGTTGACAAGTTAATTTATCTTCTCTATCACTAAACGCTCTAGTTGCTTAAATAATGCCTGCACTTAGTGCAGTGTCTGTCTCTAAAGTCAGCAAGAGCACTGCCCACAAACCTTCTTAGCATTCAGACGTAGCTGCCTTTTGTTTGGAAGACCTCAGGAAGAGATGCGGAGAAGCATTTTTCCTGCTGGGGAGTGGATTTTGGAGTCATGTCAGGCCAGTATTGGGCATCAGATCCTGAGTGACAGAAGGAATGCCCAAGAGTTCCCAAACATACTTTATGTGTATTTGTGATATGCGGGCTCCTCTTCAGTGTGGAGCTTAGGGTAAGGCCTTTTCTCAGGGTCCAGGCACACTGGCTAGGAAGGTTTGGCCTCCTCACACCTCATTATTCAGCTGTCTTGGTTGCCTCATCTTACATTCTCTAAACCTTTCTTATTTCTTTTAGTTCTCCACTCCAAATATACTTTCTTGCTTCTCTCCATCCATGTTTCTTTTCTTTTTTCCTCCCACTCCCTTTCCTTTCTTCCTTTTTTTCATTGAAATTTCTTTTTCTAAAATAAATTTTCTCAAGCCCAGCTGGTGTGGCTCAGTGGTTGAGCGTCCACCCAAGCACCAAGAGGTCGTCGGTTCAATTCCCAGTCAGGGCACATGCCCAGGTTGTGGGCCCAATCCCCAGTGGGGGGCATGCAGGAGGCAGCCAATCCATATTCTCTCCAATCGATGTTTCTATCTCTCTCTCCCTCTCCCTTCCTCTCTCTCTAAAAATCAATAAAGAAAAAATATTTTTTAAAAAAATATGTCTGGGAGAGGTGGTATAGAAAAATCCAAAAAAGGAATATAAAAAAGTGAAAATATTCCCTCCCTTTACACTTCTTCAAAACACATCCTTCCTATAGGAAATCACTATTGAGAGCTTAGTTTTTATAGTTCAGGGCCATTTTCTACACGTGTAAAAAGTGTGTAATGTTAGATACATATTGTTTTACAACCTGTTTTCCACTTGACAATAAATAATAGATCTATTTCCATGCCAGTATCTAAACATTTACTGTGTACATAGTACTTTATATTGTGAATGTACCATTTATTTAACCATTTCTAACAGTTGCGAACATAGGTTTTCTCCAGTTTGGGGTATTATTAAAGACATTGCAATAAAGGTACTTGCACATTAATCTTTATGTACTTGTGTATATGACTAGACTTGGAGCATGTGATTAAAAGAATATTTTAAAATTTTATAGATCTACAAAATATCCTTCCAGAACTCTTTTATACTCCTACCACCATGTATGAAAGTTTTTTCTTCATACTTTCCCAAACATTAATTGTTACCAAATCTCACTTAAATATTTTCATCACATTTACATACTGAAAATAACAAGAGAAATAGTTGTCACAATGTGTATTTTTCTGATTCTCTAAATGAAACAGCATCTTTTCCTGTTTATCTTTTATTTGTAAATAACTTCTAAAATATTATGGATTAAACCTGCTTACATATATAATGAATAGTTCCATTCCTGTGCTTCATCTATTTATATTTTATTTATGTTACATATCTATGTCACAGATAATTCTCTCACTCTGTTTTGTTTTTATCTTTGTTTATAATGTCAATTTATTTATAAAGATTTTTATTTGCACATGGTCAAATTTTCAAATTTGTCAATTTATGTTTTATAGCCTGTGATCATCACATTGTTATTTTGTGAGGAAGATACAATCTATCACAATAACTAAAAATCTTTATTTTCTTCTAGCAAGTTTATCATTTTGTACTATGTTTATTAGAAATTTGTCCATCCAGAATCTATTATAGAGATTGAACATTATTATATTCTAGATATATATGTAATTGGGTCAACACTTATTAAAACCTATGCCTCCTGATTAAAATGATTCCTTTATGATATATTAAATTGCCCAGTTTAGAAGGGTCTCTTTCTGGGCCCCTATTTTTTCCCATTATTCTATTTGGTTAATCAACAGTGCTTCAATTTACAGTAGTGTATGTAGCACTTACATCCCATAATACATATGATATCACTCATTTTACACTGAGATGTATGAAATTTCAGGTCAGGTTTTATGCAGTTCAGGAGAGTGTTATAATATTCATCACACTACACTCACACACTGTCAAATGTATCCCAGGCACATCATAGCTTTTGTTACTATTATAAATTTAATCCTATAGATTTTGTTGCTATTACAACTTGTCTTATAGCTTTGTTACTATTATGAATTGAGTCTTAATTTTCCATTAAAGTTTCTAGTTAGTTTTTGTGAAATATAGGAAAGCTATTTTTCTGGTATATTTATGTGTTATCTAGCCACCTTTTGAACTATCTTTTCAGATCCAATCATTTTGGTTGATTCTCTTCAGACCTTAAAAAATAATTTTCCAAGATTTTACTATAATATATTCAAATATATAACAAAGATGAATTTAACAGTTAACATCTATATACCCACCATCTAGAGTCTACCATTAACATTGTATTATATATTCTTTATCACCTATTTCTTCATCTATATATTCCTTTTAAACTCAGCAATATACCATAGATTTTGAAGAATTTCTAAGTAAATTGTACGCATCAATACATTTTTGCCTATGCAATTCAGCATCATAGAATTAACTAGAGTTCTATATTAATTTACATTTTTCTTTTTAAATTAAATTTGCATATAATGAAATGCATAAATCTTCACTAAATGTTCACAAATTCACGTACCTGGAGACTCAAGCTCATCACTGAGGGAGTTTCCTTATTTACCTTTCTAGGCAATATTTGCTTTCATCCTCTCAGAGACAACCACTATTCTGATAGTGGCAGAAGGAATGATTATAGTAAAACAAGTGTGGAATACAGCACAAGAGGAGGGGGAAGAGTTAGATGTGAACCAGATCCAGTAAAGCTTTGTGGGCCACAATGAATTATTTAGATTTTACTCTGAGTATGACCAGAGGCACCGTAGAATTCTAAGCAGAGGAGTAACATTATTTGTGTCACTTTAAAACTGGTTATTTCAGCTACTATGTACAGAGTAAGATTAAAGCAAAAAGATCATTTAATAGGCTATTGCAAGATTAGAAAAGACAGATGGTGGTGCATTAGGATCATGGTGGGCTAAATCATTGACGAGGATTTGGTAGGAATTAAATATGACTCCTAAGGCTTTAGTTTGAGCCATGAAGTGGGTGGTACACTCTTCACAGAGGTGGGAAGGACTGAGGACAGAAACATATTTGGGGAAGTAGGTTGTGAGTGTGTATTGAAAAAGTAAGTAGGGGGAAGGAATCAGGATGTCAAGAAGGCAAGTCAATATATGAGACTGAACTCAAGGAAGTGATCAGGGCTGCAGACTAAAGTTGAAAGTCAATAGGACATAGATAAAGACATAGAATTGGATGAATTTACATAGGAACTTAGCGTGGAAAAGAAGAGATCAGGGCCAGGATTGCTCCTGAGGCAGTGAACATTCAGAAGAGAGTGGAAGAGGAGGAGGAGCCAGAAAAGAAGCTTAATTGGAGTAACATGATAAATTGAATGGAAACCAGGAGAAAGCAGAGTCAGACAAGATAAAAGGACACAAGTTTCCAGAAACAAGAAATGATCAAGTGTGTTGAATGCCCTTGAGACATAGATTGAGATGAGAACAGAAAGTTACTGCTGTCTTTGGTCACATGGATGAAGTTGAAAACCTTGATGGGGAAAATTCAAACCAATGTTGAGTATTGAAAATAACCTTAAAGGATTTGTCCTGTGAATGGGAAATAAAGAATTAGAAATAGCAAGTGCTTTGGGTTTATTTCAATGAAATACATAGAACCAATCCACTGCGTTAGGCTGTTTTCCATGGTAACAAAAGGAAAATTCATTTCTTCCAATAAATTCAATTTAGGAGACTGAGACAACCCTATCTATTATGTTTAGTTAACTCCTCAGACCCTACATCATTTTCTTCCTACAATATTCCTATGTTGATGGAGTTGATTAAGTATTTTTTTTTCTTTATTGATTTTAGAGAGGGAGAGAAAGATAGAAACATCCATGAGAGAGAACATCGATTTGCCACCTCCTGCATGGCCCCCACTGAGGATTTGGCCCACAACCTAGGCATGTGCCCTGACCGGGAATCGAACCGGCAACCTCTTGGTGCATGGACCAGGCAAGATTAAGTATTTAAAGCAAACAAACAAATAGAAATCCTGGCCACTTTGAGTCAGTGTGAAAAATATTCCCATGTCTTTCTGGGTCTATCAAAACTACATTGTTTCTATTGTGAAATATTTCACTGCTCATTATTACCCCATTTGGGAAATAGTTCATTGCTGCTGAAACTTTCCCACCAGAAATTTTGGACATGATACAGGTCTTCACTTTGTTTCCATTAAGATTTTATTTGAATACATCTAAACTTCAGTCTGAATTAGGTGATTTTATTCCCCCTTGTTCTACTTTCTTCTTTAGTGTAGTGCCAAAAATGAGATGTCTAATGCACAATCTCATTACTGGTAGCAATTGTACCCTATCAAGTGGCTTTTCTGGCAGCCAGCTGCAAGATTTAAAAATATAATAAAAAATGTGTTTTTTTGTTGTTGTTTTTTTTTTACTTAGAATTAGAATGTCCTGAGAGGCTTGATCTAATATTTTCTGTCTCTTTTTACCAATGATTTCTTGAAAATGTAATATAAATGCTTGATCACTTTATAGCATTGTCCTTTCTCTATGAAATAAAGACATGTTGAAAATAGAGTCTTCTACATAGTATCTCAATAATCTTTATGTGTGACTGATACTCTCAGAGAAATCTTGAGACTAATCTTTTTATACATATTACTTTATGTGTCAGTCCAAAGTCTTCATTCTGTTTAATAGGACTCAAAATGCTAGGGGACGAATAGTATTCATGGTTTATTAGCTAGAGTCCCTTTAGAAATCATTTAGGAAAGAAACCTGTTACAAACTAGACAAAATGAAAAAAGCCATGTTTTTTGTTTATTTTGTTCATTATATTCACATTTAAGTAAAATCATGTGCTATTTGTCTTTCTCTGACTGATTTTTTTCACTTAGCATAATATCTCCAGGTCCATTCATGCTGTCACAAAGTGTAAGATTTCCTTTTTTACAGCAAAGTAGTATTCCGTTGTATAAATGTACCAGAGCCTTTTTATCCACTCATCTCTGATGGGCACTTGGGGTGTTTCCAGATCTTGATTATTAAAAATAATACAGCCCAGTCGGTGTGGCTCAGTGGTTGAGCATCAACCCATGCACCAAGAGGTCGCCAGTTCGATTCCTGGTCAGGGCACATGCCCAGGTTTTGAGCCAATTCCCCAGTGGGGGGCATGCAGGAGGCAGCCAATCAATGTTCTCTCTTATCGATGTTTCTGTCTCTCTCTCCCTCTCCTTTCCTCTGTCTCTAAAAAAAAAATAAAAATAAAAATAATGCAGCAATGAACATAGGGGTGCATATATTCTTTCAAATTAGTGTTTTGGGTTTTTTCAGCTATATTCCAAGAAGTGGATTTGCTGGGTCATAAGGCAGTTCCATTTTTAACTTTTTGAAGAAACTCCATACTGATTTCTACAGTGGTTGCATCAGTCTGTATTCCCACCAACAGTGTACAAGAGTTCCCTTTTCTCCAGATCCTCATCAACCTTTGTTGTTTGTTGATTTATTGATGCTAGCCATTCTGACAGGTGTAAGGTGATATCTCATTGTTGCTTTAATTTGCATTTCTCTGATGGTTAGTGACATTGAGCATCTTTTCATATGTCTATTGGTTATCTGCATGTCTTCTTTGGAGAAGTTTCTATTCAGGTCCTTTGTTTTTGAAGGAAGTTTTAATAGCCTTTGTGAACAAGGACATCAGACACTTGACCACAGCACAATTTTGTGGAGGGCAGTCATCATTATGGCCTTACCTAGATTACCCATAAAACGTGGTTTGCTCAAGAGGAATGTGGAGATCTGCTTGTTCAGAGGGATATTCAGGGGACTGTCGAGAAGAGCAGTTGTAATAGGGAGTATTCTTAGAAGCTACCGGGAGGGGAAATGCTGTTTGTCCAAATTACCCATGTTATAGCACTGTCATGCCATAAGTTAAAATAAGCATGAATTTCTCCTAGATTTCAGTAGCTAACATAGCTACAAAAGAATATGTGCTCTGAATAGTGACTGGTATTCTTGGTAATTGGAGCAAAATTGAAAGAATTCTAAGTATAAAACTGACTTGAACCTTGAAATGCTCGTAAAAACCAGAACTGTGCCAGTGTAACATGGGGAAGGATCTTGCTAAATGAATGTCAGTGTAACTAGATCAAGATTAGTGTGCCCTTGCTACCTGATTGAAGATAAAAGTGGTTACTTGTGTATAAGTGAGTTAGCAAATGCACTTGAATAAATCAAAAGAATACCTTCTAAAATGTAACCCTGGAATGTGAAACTTGAAGAACCATTGTACCATAAGCCAGGCTGTCTGCTAGATACATGATAAAGAAAACCACAAGGAACTGTGTCTGAAATCTTCTTGACATGACTAGAGTGGTCAGAAATGTAACTCAATGAAAATATTTCCTCCTAACTTGGGGTCAACCCTAATATGTTACTAGGGTTGATGTCACCCTTTCTCTAGGAAATAATAAAGAAGCAGTTGTATCTTCATGGCAGAGGAAGTCCAAAGGGAACTTTGAATTGCTTATAATGATTGCCTTCCATTGGCCTGAATGAATTAACAGCCTCCTCAGGGAATGGTGTTCAGTCTGTGCCAAAAAGATAGAGAACTTTAAACTTGTAGCTGGAGAATGCATCATGAATTAAAGAGAGGATGTCAGCAAATACTAAGATCTGTTGGAGGAGAAATGCATAGTCTATGATTATTTGGGGGCTGATTATCTAAGCTCTTTGTTTAATTTCTAGTTTTGTTTTTTTCATGTAATAGGATAACATTTTATAAGGTTATACTCTATGCCAGGCTCTGTGCGGATGTTTAATGTGTAGTTAACTCAGTGGGATGGTTATTATTGATATTCTATTTTATAAGTAAGAAAATTGGGACTAAGAGGTATTAAGAAACCTGTCCAAATTTACCCAGCTAGCAAGTAGCAGAGTGGGATTTAGAAGCTAGACACTGTGATTGTAACTCATATAATCTTAACCATTAAGCTAGGCCATCACCTCTAACTTCAGGATTGGCCTACAACACCAAAAAGGAGACAAAATTTAAATCAATGAAGAGAATGAAGAAATTGTCTCAGTTGAAGACTAGCTTAGCATGTTCAATGAGGCACTTTTTTCCTGCCCTCTATTATCAAAATTAAGAAAATTAGATATGTTCAGAATTTATTTTTTAGAAAAATTTTGGAAAGTATCTGGTTGTTAAGACAGTCTACTGAGCCCGGCCGGTGTGGCTCAGTGGTTGAGTGTCGACTCATGCACCAAGAGGTCGCTGGTTCGATTCCCAGTCAGGGCACATACCCAGGTTGTGGTTCTAATCCTTAGTGGAGGGCATGCAGGAGGTGGCCAATCAATGTTCTCTTTCATCAATGTTTCTATCTCTTTCTTCCTCTCTCTCTAAAATCAATAAAGAAAAAAAATAAAAAAAAAATAAAGACAGTCTACTGAAAACTATGTTATGATTGCTCCTTGTGTCTAGGAATTGCCATAGAATTTATGAAAACTTGGATCAATCAGTACTCAATAGTTACTATCCCTTTTACTGTAAATTTGACAATTAGAAAAAAAGCGCTAGAGATGAAAGCTTCTCACATAGTCTTTATGCATGAGTAATTCCTGGAATAGATTCCAAGGAAGATAAAGAAGGATAATAGAATAGAAGGATATGAGTAACTTGAAAACCCTAGTATGTAAAAACTGATGAGAGAATGAAATACCAGAACATTTTATTCACACTTTAAGCTTCTGGAGAAAAATAATCAGTGGAGATTAACTTGTTCAAGGTTATCCAATTGTGTTCCTGGCTGAACAATTTGGTATTTGAGATTTTACTGTGTTTATCAAAGCCCTAATACTGTACTTAGAATATTCTCAATCAGTTTTGCTTCATTCTTTGGGGTTGAGTGCAATTCTACATTGTAGGATAAGTTACTAATAGGCATTTCTTTCTTTTTTATCAAATCGTCATTTATGAGGAATTTGGGTTTGATTAAGTAGAGGGTATTAAACATTTTCCACTAAGAACTGTTATGGCTGACACTAAAACTCTGTTGAATGACACACAAATCCTTTACTCATTTATTTTTTCACTCTAGTGTTTGAAAAGCTGATAATACCCTGCTCAATCTTTTCGTTTGCTGTCAAAAATATGTTTCTTCTGGCCAAAGATAGGAATAACTGTCATTTTACCAAGAGGCCATGATGCATTCTCGTTCCCTCTTTTGTATGGGATTATAAACTTAAGAATTAACATCAGGCCACTTGCCTGACAGAGTCAGAATCAGAAGCAGTATAATGCATGAAGGGCTTTGTAATGCTTTCAGAGTCTACAAGGAGGTGTCAGTCACCTAGAAACTTTCAAGTGACTTAATATCTCAAATTCCAAGATTCCATGTCACCTGGAAACTTTTACCTCAGACAACTCTCACTTTATTTTTTTGATATTTGAAATAATAATAAACATAATTTCTTTTATACAACTTGCCCTAGGAGTATGATGACCTTCAATTTATCATGCAAACTGTACACCAGTCGAGAGAAAGGTACACCGTTAATAACTACATCACAGGTGTAAAACACCACTGTCCAGGTAAATGTGGTCATTCAGTGTCAGAGTGGTTGCCCCAAACATGAAGTAAGCCATGAATATAAAAATTGCAGTGTTAAAATTCAACATATTTTGAGAGAATTTCTTCCTTCCCTTGAGGACATTGGAAGTATCTTAAACAGCTGTGGGTTTTATTTCAGGTGTTTTATCTAGATGACCAGGTTTCAAATTCCGAGCTTGCAAAGACAATTGTTTTATTTAGTTCAGCTTATTAGAACATGTTGGTTCTAAAAAATCCTTTTTTTAAAAAATACTTGTTCTACCTCCTCACTTTAAAACCCCATCATTTCTTTCCTGGATTACTGCCTCTTTGTCAGAATGACTAGGCCTCCAAAACAACAATAATTTACAACAATCTTGTAAGCAAGATTACTAGCTGGTTACCGTTCTGATAACTACTATTCATTTCCTCTGGGTTTAACACATCCAAGATAACTATGAACAATGCTGTTTCTGATTTTTTTGTTGTGGTTTGCCCTTTCCTGCATTCTTGAGTTTTTAAAACCTACCTTTCACCTGAAGCATCTTCTGACCACCTCACTGACCCGTTGACACACTACCATCACCTTTCCTGAGCTCTTATATTACTTAATGTCTCTGATGTTCATTAGAAGCACATTTATTATTGCATCACATTTGAGCAGTATTTTCATGTATGCATATCTTAATATCTGAGGCTGTTAGCTCCTTGAAGACAATAACCGAATATTATATATTTTTTTCCTCTTCTAACACAAAACACCGTCCACATGCTCTCTCTTCTCTAGAATAAATGTCCCTCTGCCCATACCAATGAGGACGTAGGCCACACTCACAGGTGATACAGAAGATTACTCAAGGCTGATTGCCATCACAATGGACCTGACCCAACCTGGACCAATTACATTGTAATTTCTAGGAGTCTAGACCCAGGGAAGATGGTTGGTCCTTGTTGATTGTTTGTACTGAATCAATGTGAAAAGAGAGATGGGATGCTCATTGTTGGCTGTGTGGATGGAGAAGGCAGTATGGAGTGAGGGCAGGAAGAGTAACTTGGTCTTCTGAAACAAACAGAAGTGAGGGGCCATGTGCTGGAAAGATGGGTAAGATAAGCCAAGCTCCTGCTCCTCTGGCCAAAGCAGCTTTCCAGTTACCCTCTTCCACGTGTCCAATCGCACCATCTTCACAGCACTGATCAGTGTTGGACATTATCTTCTTAACTTATTTGGTCATGTGTGTGCTTTTTAGTTCCTCCTTCCGGAATGTTCACTGTGTGCCCACAAGGACCTCAGTGTGCTCAATGCTGTCTTTCTGGCACCTCGAATATTGTGTCTACCATAGCCACTCACTAATAATTTTAACCGAAGGAATTCATGAATAAGTTCTCAAACTAATTTCTGTTTCTTGGCAGTTAAAGGGCTGGGGCCATAGAATGTGTGCTGCTGTCATGATGAAAATCAGAACATGGAGATGAGTCCGGACAGGGGAGGGAGTCCTTCACCAGACCGAGAGCCCCCAGGGCTTTCGGAAAGAACAGGGGAGAAGGGACAGGGAGAAAGAGGCCCCAGAGGAGATCCTGAGGCAATCAGAGGGCAAGCTCTCCATTGGACAGCTTGGCCGTTTGCTGCCCTTGTGTGCAAACCCAGCCAGAGAAAGCACCCCCCACGGCCAGCTGCCGGGAGCCTGAGAAAACAGGGGCAGAGATAACAGAAAACTCGGGGCCTTTTCAGCAAGTGCAAACTTTCACACCTGTCAGCAATAAATCAAGGGGTTTATGGGGCTATGATATTTGCACTCCAATTTAAAAATCATAAAGCAGACACCCTTTCAGGCTGCAGAAAACAAAGCTCCAGAACGTCCACAGCAGCAGCTGTTAATCAGTTACTCCTAACGACCTGCGGCCGCGGAGATGGGGCGATCACGGCCACAAACCAGACAGCAGGAGAAAGGGACCGGCCGAGCGCGGCCTTCCCGGGTGGCCGCGGCTTGGCTTCCGTTTATGGCACAGTCTCCATGCGGGGCTTGGGAAAATATTTTTGACAAACCTAATTGTCAGCTGAGGTTTGTTTCCCCCCTGTTCCCACGTGGAACTGAAGGCCATTCACTATGATGTCGATACAGAGAAGGGATTAGGCGCCACAGTGGAGGATAAATGACCGGCGGGAGCAGCAGCCCACCACGTGCACTCTGACTTGCACACCTGGGAACTGGACGAGAGTGAGGTTCACCACAGTCCTTTTGGTGCCTCCTGACCTGGTGGGAACTCTCCCCACCCAGAAGCCAGACCCACCTGTGGCTGCACCGAGCAGCCCTGCCTACCCCTGGGTCCTCACCTCCTGGCATGCTCCCTCGCCTCACCCAACCTCAGGGGCCTGCTTTCCGTTCCCACAAAGGACACAGCTCTCTCCTGTCCAGGGCCTCCGCTCAGGTTCTCCCTTCCTACCTCCACCTGGAGGGTCCCTGCTCCTTTGTCAGGTCGCCCCCTTAGAGTGGCCTGGTCTACATTGAAAAATCCATCTCTGTATTTTATTCTTAAAACACCCTATCATTTCCCGTGATAGATAATTAGATACTTAAGCCTTTGTTTACTTGTTTAATGTCTGTCTCTTTCACATGCCAGTAGCCCCATGAGGGTGAGTACTATCTCTCTTGTATTCCCCCCGAATACACATTACCTAGTGCAGTGTCTGCTATATAAAAGTTTAATTTGCACTGTTTAATAAGTGAATGAGTGAGTCAATGAATAAATGAATGAAGGCCAATACATCATGTTTTCCAATACAGTTTTCCAAGATGACAAACAGGATGAACTATCCAGAAAGAATCGGTCCCCGATTTCTTTCCCTGTTGCTACATAACCTGGGTTACACAATACATAGTTTGTTTTCTTCCCTAAGCCCGAAGGGGATGCCGATGGTGGGAATTTCAGCAGCTGTAGGTAAGAGGATGAAGGCCACATTTGGGCAGGTATTTATTTACTCCACCTGGAAAATATTGCAGGGTCTGGTGGAGCAAGTCCTGGCCCTGCTTTCATTGGACCTGAGTCTGAACATTGCCTCTGATACGCATTAGAGTAAATCATTTTACCTTTATGATCTTCCATTTCCTCACTGACTCAGTAGGGGCGCAACGAGCTCCTGTGAGCGAAGTCCTCTGCAAATGACCAGGAGGAACGATTATTTTGACTTGCGTTCCACTGATGGTAAAGCTGCCCTACATTAGAGGGTGACATGGGTGCCCTGTCTCCAATCTGGGTCACTAGGTTCACACTGCTCCCTCTTTTTGTCACCTGGCGGGGTCTCTCTACTTCTGTCCTCTGTAGCAATTTTCCCTTTTTCATACCTGGCACCTCACTCTGCCTTTGAGGATGCCTCAGAGACCTGTGGGGATATCCCCGGAAATGCTCACCTTGCCGCCCTCCCCCTGTATCTTTGTCTGTTCTTGTTTCTTCGGCGACATTAGTTTTATTAGCAAAAGAACACAGGCCCAGTAAAACGTTAATAGACTTCTACCTCCGAAGATAATTAGAGCCCCGTTCATTTGCCGATTTGATACAAATGCGATGGCAAAAACACCCTAGCTTTTATCGGCACATGCTCCCAGCTCAGATCCTGCCGGGGTTGTGCTGCTTTAGCACTTGTGAAAAAATAAATCCTGGGGAAATCACTGGGTTGCAATAGGCTTCCCGTGAAACACAGGAAAGAAACAGCTGATGTCTGAATTTGTTAATTTCCGCTGATTCGGTTAGAGGGTGATGAACACAGCTAACCAGGGAAACATTTGAGCAGGTGAATGAAGGCTTGGAAACAAAGCATAAGTTGTAATCAGCGCATCCGATATTAGGTTGGAATCATTATTTAGTGAGTGCTTCCCAAAGAAATTAGAAAAGAATCCCAATCTTACCCCAGCTTCTGTATTCTCCCTTCTCCTTGAAGCAATAGAACAAAAATATCCATCCCTTACCCCGCTTTCAGTCCTGGAATTTATAAGCAATACTCAAGGGACCTTGTTCTCCTGTGTGGTAGAAATAAAGCCAATATTGTTATCTCGTCTATATTAATGGGAACTCTGCATTACAGAGAGGCTGTGTGACTTATCAAAGATCACACAGTGCATCACCTGTGTAGTCACAAGGCAAATGTTCACATTCTTATCTCCTTGACAGCAAATGTTTTGTTTTCTACACCAGACTAGTATCCTCTAACTTCTGATCATATGCCCCTACCTTCCCTTGCTGGTCTATTTCCAAGAAAGATAAAGGCACATGGGTGAAATACCCATAGCTATACCCACAACCATCCCCCCCCCTTTACAATTGTAAACCTAATCCTAAGAGTTCTATCCCCTACCCATGCATCTCGTCTACCCACATCCATCTACCTATCTACTCTCCCGCTATAATTCATCCAAGATCACCAGATTTAACAAATAAAAACATAGCACACCCAGTGAAATTCAAATTTCAGATGATCACAAATCATTGTTTAGTATTAAGTAATCCCAGTCTGCATTTAGGACATGGTTTTACTAAAACATAACTTGTTGTTTATCTGATACTGAAATTTCACTGGGAGTCCTATATTTTTATCTGGCAAATCTAACCCATCACAAAATCTACATCCTACGTTTCTGCTAAACATATCACAACTCATTTTCCCGGTGTTTCCACACCTGTCCAGAGCCAGAGATGACCGTTGAGACTCCTCTGAAGCTCTGAATCGTGGTGTGTAACCTCTCTAAAGGTCAGCTTCTTCCTCTGTAAAATAAGGGTTTCAGCAGCTCCTGTCTCACATCCCTGTCATAAGGACCGAGTGACAGATGCGTGAGCCCCGGCACACAGTATGAGCTCATTCTGTGTTACTGAGTGGCAGCTAGTGTTGTTTGGGTTGCTGCTCTTGCGTTTTTTGTTTTGTTTTTTGTCACTTAATAGATAAGAACACAAAGGCACAGAGAGTTGAAGTGAGTTGCTCACATTAACTGAGTGACAGCGCCACTAAGTTTTGAAGAGTTTCTGAGACTCTGCTTCAGATATCAAATTCAATGTCTAAATTCAATATGTTAGACCTAGGTCCTCTGAAGAGCAATATGGTAGGCACTATTGGTCACTTACCCAATTGCCATTCCTGCTGCCTCCTTTCTTCCTTGCTGGAAGATCCCAGCTGTAGGGGTGCCTCTGCCCAGCCACATGTGTGTGCAGGGACATGGTCTCCTGCCTAGGCCAAGTAGTGAATGTTAGATGTGATTGCTTGAGGCTTTGATAGGTGACCCCTTTCCTGGCCAATGGGACCAGAAGGGAAGTCTGCTAAGAGACTTCTGGAAAAGATTCTTCTTGCTAATAAAACTATATACATGAGGACAGTGCTTTTCTCTTCTGCATATGACATGGTCTAAACATAATACTTGGGACTTACTGCATTCAACTGGTGCAAGAGGGGAGAACTCTTCGAGGCCCTGAAGATGGCAGAGCGAACAGAGGGAAAACTTCTGTATCCTTGGGGACTGTTGAGCTACTGAGTTTCCTGTAACTATCCTGACTCCAGACTTCTTATTTTGTGGAATCAATAACTGCTTTTTCTCTGTCAGCACTCCTGGTCCACTACTTGCAACCTAAAACAATCTCAGTGATACAAAACTCCAAACCCTAGAGACAAGAGTCAGACTGAACAGTGCTTTAGTCTCCCTTGGATCTCTACAAAACTACACATTTGCCACATATATTTGGATAGAATTTCAGGCAAAAAGACACTTTCCTCCTCCAACAGTTGATTTCCTGAACTGTGGGCCACATTTGTCTCCTGTGAAAAGGCTTTGTCTGAGCACATGGCTTTGGCTTCATGGGTAGCTCTTCCTATAAGACTTTCTGAATGGGATTTTCCCCTAAGAAACTGCAAAGAAAATGGCTTTTTTTGCCTTGTCTACCCGCACTGCTTTTCATAGGCACTTGTAAATCCAGGTTCTTTGGATATCTCCATGAACTTATCTCCATGAACTGCTTCTCGAGTTAGCTTCTTTCCGATGTATGTTTTCGGTATCACACATACATGTATATATAGGTATTTTTTTATTTCTAGTGAACAAGTGTTCGTTGAATTTGTGCCCAGCTTTCTGTTAGGTCTTGTAGGCATCGAAATAGAGAGAGAAATGGGCCTCAAGGTGATTATCTTTTCTTTGAGAAGATATGCTACTCTTACTACTAGAATAATATAAGTCCATCAATTTAGAGTTTTAAAATGTTTTCCAATACAGTCTCTTATACAGGCAGTTATCAAGAAAGTTCTAAGTAATTGGCAAAGTAATATAATTCATGGAACAACAATATAAAAACAACATATTTTGAGATGACATTGAACACATATATAAGTAATTATCAAATTTTACAGTGCATCAGAATCACTTAGGAGATCCTGCTAAAAATTCCCATCTTGGGCTGCATTCCTCACTAGGAATTAGATTCAGTAGGTCTTGAGTAGGGAACACAAATTAGTTTTTTAAAAAGTGTGCATGTGTTTCTGAGGCAGGTGGTCCACAGACCATGTACTCAGAAGCAGTTAACCCATGATAATCACGATTATTAGCCAGGAAGTGGTGAGTCCTAATGACTTTATGTGGTGGTTCTCCAAGTGTGGTCCCTGAAGCAGAAGTATAGCATCCACTGGGAACCTACTAGAAGTGCTCAAATTCTTGGGCCCTATTCCAGACCAAAATCAGAAACTCTAAAGGGTGGGTCCAGCAATCTGTCTTTTCATAAGCCCTCTGGGCGGTCTGATTCATATTAAAAGATTAAGAACCACTGACTTAAACAACTGGACATCTCCTTGGAGGAAGAAGAACTTGAGATCTATTTG
The DNA here is from genome assembly GCA_030848825.1 of Tadarida brasiliensis. Classification (NCBI taxonomy): domain Eukaryota; kingdom Metazoa; phylum Chordata; class Mammalia; order Chiroptera; family Molossidae; genus Tadarida; species Tadarida brasiliensis. Next base: position 31,940,747 of record CM061270.1, on the reverse strand, counting down.
GTAAAATTGGAATATGGTCAAAGAAGTGAGACGGTCACTCCCTATCAGCTGTAACCTAAGCAAAGACAGGGTAAGGCATTAGAAGGAGGTTCACCTGGCACAAGAAAATTCAAAGTAAGGATTGCCTTACTGTGGTCATCCCCTGACTCCAGATGGCATTATTTGCCTGTAGGTTGGGAGCGTATCCTTGCAAGCAGATTGCTTCTTGGCTACACCTTCCAATTTGGCCCAGACCAGTCGCTTCTCTGCCAAATCAATATTATGGTGAGCTTCTTAGGGGTGCCTAGGGCCCCCCTAGACAGCCCTTCTGCTGACTCACCCTTCCCTAACTAAGTCCTGATCAAATTCAGCATAAGAGAAGTAAAGAACTTAGTAAAATCATCCCATCTGTCCTTTTAGTGCTTCTTCTAGGGAGAGATCCTTCACAGTCAAACCTTTTCCAAAAGGGTTTTCAACATCAGGCCAATTGGCTGGTGAGTTTGAATAGCTGTTATTTTTTCTATCACCCCTCTCAAGAACCTCAGTGTTCCTTTGATTTAATTCATTCAGACTACCATCTTCTATAGCATTCTCTTTGGTCAGTCTATCAAAAATTCTGGGCTTTATGAGTATTGAGCAATTTCTCCTACTGAGCAACTCTAGAATGAGAGACCTTAGAAATGGACCTTCGCCAGGCAGGAGGAATGGTAAACTTCACAGGTTTGGTAGCAAGAGTTCAGATATTCTTAATGAGTCTTCAGAGCCTTAGCCTTGGCAGGGTTTCTTGGGTTTGATGAGAGAAGCTGGGCCTCCTAGTGGAGACCAGCTGCCAGGATTGCCCTCAAATACGCTTTTCTCAGCAGTGGCATTCACGGAAGCTGAGGAGACCTGTTGCTGCTCTTCTGGGTCCTCATGGCCTGAGAAAGGTATCTGGGGGCAGCTGCTCCTTGGGACTACTCCATTTCTTACACTCTCTGAACCCTAGAAAATGTCTTGCTTTTCTTCAGGCCTCCTCAAGGACTGGAGGGACACATGATAGACACAGCTTTTGCGATATCTCTTCAACAGCAGTGTTCTGCAAGCCAGAGAAAACTTGGTGCTTGACTCTAGGCCTCAACAAAGATTTGGAAGGATGATTTGGAGGCAGAACCCACATTAATCCACTTCTCAAGATCAGAGCTTTCTGAACCTGAGATTTGCTCTACTATAAACCTCATGGAAGACGGAAGAGGACCGTGGAGGGTGGTGTCTCCATAGAAATGCACCCCATGACAGCAGCACTGTCAGGACCTGAAGAGCTTAACTAGACTTTATTTCACACCAAGGAGGAAGCAGGACATCTGGGAGGCAGTAGCACCATAGAAATGCACCCCACAATGTCAGCACTCCCTTCAGAGATCTTCAGTCTTCAAAGACTTTTAGAGATCAGTTGCTCCACTTGAGGCCGCACCAAAGGCTGGGAAGGGCGTCTGGAAGGCAGCTCCACAGCAGTGTCTCAGTGGTAGCAGCTCTCTGTGCCCCTGAGGGGAATCTGTGGGACTTCAGCCTGTGTCAGCGACTGGAAAGGGTACTGGGGGCATATGGGCTGCGCAGAAATACCCCTCTCGGTAGCAATGCCCATTGAACCTGACATGAGACCTCACCAAGGGCTGGGAATGAAGTCTGGGAGACAACAGGTCTGTAGAAGTGCCCATCAGCAGCAGCACTCTCGGGGCCTGAGGAGACGTGCTGCTCCCTGTCCCTGTACCCGGGGCTGAGGCCACTGTCTGGGAGGCAATCCTCTTTTTAAGCACGGCACTTGCAGTGGCGTTCCAACTTTGCTTTATGTCACACTGTTGGACACTTACAGTTCAGTCAAGGATATAAAAGAGGCCGAGGAACCGGTGTTTGTCCAGCCATGAAATAGGCCAGTTAAGCTGAGGCCTAGAGAGAGAGGCTCTCTCTCTTCCCAGCGAAGCACCCAGAGGACAGAATGGATGGGTTATAGCACTGCTGTTGCAGCTGCTGCTTCCTTCATCACTTATTTCTACAGTCAGCTCCAGGATGGGATGTAGCCTTGGAATTCTGCTCAATACCCCAGCACTGCCCGTGTTAGGACTGCTGCAGACTGAGTAACATTTTGCTCCTCAGAGCAGCATCCTGACATTAATGCACGCACAAGACAGGAATTTGGAGTGCAAATTACTTGTTTGTTAACAAATTATTTACACACACACACACACACATATCATTTGGGTGTATCATATATATTATACAATTTATCAGTTCATTGACTTACCTATAGGTTGACTATGAAATCTGTGTAATAGCTTATGAAAGTAAATCTATTATAATAATAGAAGACTAATTATTCCTGATGGTGGTATTCTTTTTTTTTTTTGTTTTTTTTTTTTGTTGTTGTTTTTATTTTGTTTTGTTTTTTATTTTGATCATTCCAGCAAAAGTGAGTAAGTTCTTCAGAGGGCAGTACTACATCTGAGTACTTCTTAGCATCCTTGAAAGATGCTGGGCGGGAAGCCAGTGGGAACTGGCCGCTGCATAAATCTTGGAGAAAGCTCCAGACAGCTGCCCCTCATCATCTTCTTTTTTTTTTTTTTTTTTTTTTTTTTTATTAATTTACTTTTGTTACAGATGATTCTCCTTTTTCCCCCCATTGACACCCCCTCCCCCTCCCTCCCTGCCCCGTCCCCATTTTTGTTGTCCATGTCCATTGGTTATGAGTTCATGCGTACAAGTTCTGTGTTCATCGCTCCCCTCCCCCACCCCCTCTTCTGGCAGATGTCAGTCTGTACCCCACTTCCACGTCCCCGGGACTACCCTGCTCCTCCCCCTGTTATGTTCATTATATTCCAGAAATAAGTGAGATCATATGATGTTTGTCTTTCTCTGCTTGGCTTGTTTCACTTAGGATAATAGTTTCCAGGTCCTCCCATGTCGACGCAAAGGATAAGAGATCGTTCTTTCTTAAAGCTGCATAGTACTCCATTGTGTATATGTACCACAGCTTTTTTATCCATTCATCTACTGATGGACACTTGGGCTGTTTCCAGATCTTAGCTATTGTAAATAGCGCTGCTATGAACATGGGGGTACATGTATTCTTTCTGATTGGTGTTTCAGGCTTCTTAGGGTATATTCCTAGGAGTGGGATCACTGGGTCAAATGGTAATTCAATTTTTAATTTTTTGAGGTAACACCATAGTGTTTTCCATAGTGGCTGCACCAGTCTGCACTCCCACCAGCAGTGTACTAGAGTCCCCTTTTCTCCACATCCTCGCCAACACTTGTTGTTTGATGCTTTGTTGATGGCGGCTATTCTGACAGGTGTGAGGTGATACCTCATTGTTGTTTTAATTTGCATCTCTCTGATGATTAGTGAAGTTGAGCATTTCTTCATATGTCTCTTGGCCATTTGTATGTCCTGTTTGGAGAGGTGTCTATTTAGTTCCTCTGCCCATTTTTTAATTGGGTTCTTTGTCTTCCTTTTGTTGAGATGTATGAGCACTCTATATATTTTGGAAATTAGACCCTTATCTGATATATCATAGGCAATTATGCTCTCCCATATAGTGGGTTGCCTTTCCACTTTGATGGTTGTTTCTTTTGCTGTGCAGAAGCTTTTGAGTTTGATGTAGTCCCATGTGTTCATTTTTTCCTTTGTTTCTCTTGCCTTAGGTGATTTATCAGTGAAAATTTTGCTGCGTGTGATGTCTGAAATTTTGTTGCCTACATTTTCTTCTAGGATTTTTATGGATTCATGAGTCACATTTAAGTCTTTTATCCATTTTGAGTTTATTCTTGTGTATGGTGTAAGTTGATGATCTAGTTTCATTTTTTTGCATGTAGCTGTCCAATTTTCCCAACACCATTTATTGAAGAGGCTGTCTTTACTCCATTGTATGCTCTTACCACCTTTGTCAAATATTAATTGAGCATAATGTCTTGGGTCAATTTCCGGATTCTCTGTTCTGTTCCACTGGTCTATGTGCCTGTTCTTGTGCCAGTACCAGGCTGTTTTGATTACGGTAGCTTTGTAGTATAACCTGATGTCCGGTATTGTGATCCCTCCTACTTTGTCCTTCTTTTTCAAGATTGCTGTAGCTATTCGGGGTCTTTTTTGGTTCCATATGAACTTCTGAAGTATTTGTTCTAGTTCTGTGAAATATGTCGTTGGTATTTTGATGGGGATTGCATTAAATCTGTAGATTGCTTTGGGTAGTATGGACATTTTAATGATGTTAATTCTTCCAATCCATGAACAAGGTATGTGCTTCCACTTTTTTATATCTTCCTCTATTTCTTTTTTCAATGTCTTGTAGTTTTCTGCAAATAGGTCCTTTACTTCTTTGGTTAAGTTTATTCCTAGGTATCTTAATTTCTTTGCCGCGATGGTAAATGGGATTGTTTTTTTAGTTTCTCTTTCTGTGAGTTCATCATTAGTGTATAAGAATGCCGTCGATTTCTTGACGTTAATTTTGTATCCTGCTACTTTGCCAAATTCATTTATTAAGTCTAGTAGATTTTTGATGGAGTCTTTAGGGTTTTCTATGTATAATATCATGTCATCTGCGAATAATGACAGTTTCACTTCCTCCTTTCCAATTTGGATCCCTTTTATTTTTTCTTCACGTCTGATTGCTGTGGCTAAGACTTCCAGTACTATGTTGAATAAGAGTGGTGAAAGTGGGCATCCTTGTCTTGTTCCTGTTCTTAAGGGAAATGCTTTTAGTTTTTGTCCATTGAGTATGATGTTGGCTGTAGGTCTTTCATATATGGCCTTTATAATGTTGAGATATGATCCCTCTATTCCCAAATTGCTGAGCGTTTTTATCAGAAATGGGTGCTGGATTTTGTCAAATGCTTTTTCAGCATCTATTGATATGATCATATGGTTTTTAACTTTCATTTTGTTTATGTGATGTATTACATTTATTGATTTGCGTATATTGTACCATCCTTGCATCCCTGGGATGAATCCCACTTGGTCATGGTGAATAATTTTCTTGATGTATTGCTGAATCCGATTTGCTAGTATTTTGTTCAGGATTTTGGCATCTATGTTCATCAGGGATATTGGCCTGTAGTTTTCTTTCTTTGTAGTGTCTTTTTCTGGTTTTGGGATGAGAATTATGCTGGCCTCATAAAACGAGTTTGGAAGTCTTCCTTCTTCTTGAATTTTTTGGAATAGTTTGAGGAGAATGGGTGTTAGTTCTTCTTTGAATGTTCGGTAAAACTCCCCCGTGAAGCCGTCAGGGCCTGGGCTTTTGTTTGCTGGGAGAGTCTTGATTACATCTTCAATTTCCTTCATTGTTATTGGCCTGTTCAAGTTTTCTATCTCTTTCCGATTCAGTTTTGGGAGACTATGTGTTTCTAGAAATGTGTCCATTTCGCCTAGATTGTCGAATTTGTTGCCATACAAATGTTCATAGTATTTGCTAATGATCCTTTGTATTTCTGTGGTGTCAGTTGTTATTTCTCCTCTTTCATTTCTGATTTTGTGTATTTGGGTTCTCTCTCTTTGTTTCTTGGTGAGTCTAGCTAAGGGTCCATCAATCTTGTTTATCTTTTCAAAAAACCAGCTCTTTGTTTTATTGATCCTTTGAATTGTTTTTTTGGTCTCCATGTCGTTTATTTCTGCTCTGATCTTTACTATTTCCTTCCTTCTACTTGCTCTAGGGTTTTCTTTTTGTTTGCTTTCCAGTTCTTTAAGTTGTGAGGTTAGGTAGTCAATTAGAAATTTTTCTTCTTTCTTAAGGTGGGCCTGTAGTGCTATGAACTTCCCTCTCAGAACTGCTTTCGCAGTATCCCATAGGTTTTGCGTTGTTGTGTGTTCATTTTCATTGGTTTCCAGAAATTTTTTAAATTCTTCCTTGATCTCCATGGTAACCCATTCATTGTTCAGTAACATGCTATTTAGCCTCCATGTGTTCATATGTTTTTGCATGTTCTTGTTGCAATTGATTTCTAGTTTCATGCCATTGTGGTCTGAGAAGATGCTTGATATGATTTCAATCTTCTTGAACTTGTAGAGACTTAGTTTGTGCCCTAACATATGGTCTATCTTTGAGAATGTCCCATGTGCACTTGAGAAGAATGTGAATTCTGCAGTTTTGGGGTGTAATTCTCTGTATATATCTATTAAATCCATTTGATCTAGTGCTTCATTTAGAGTCTCTGTTTCCTTGTTGATTTTTTGTCTAGATGATCTATCCAGTGATGTCAGTGGGGTGTTGAAGTCTCCTGCTATGATTGTATTGTGGTCAATTTCTCCTTTGAAGTCCTCCAGAAGATTTTTAATATATTTTGGTGCTCCTATATTGGGTGCATATATGTTTACCAAGGTTATATCTTCCTGTTGGATAGACCCTTTCAATATTATGTAGTGGCCTTCTTTGTCTCTAGTTATGGTCTTCAATTTGAAATCTGATTTATCAGATATGAGTATTGCTACCCCAGCTTTTTTTTCCTTTCCGTTTGCTTGGAAGATTTTTTTCCATCCCTTTACTTTCAACCTATGTGAGTCTTTTGTTGTGAGGTGGGTCTCTTGTAAGCAACATATGTGTGAATCATGCTTTCTTATCCAGTCAGCTACTCTGTGTCTTTTTATTGGAGCATTCAGTCCATTTACATTTAAGGTGATTATTGATATGTACTTATTTATTGCCATTTTTGTACAGTGTGGTTCTAATTATCTTTCTATTTCTTCTCATAATTATAGCAGTCCTTTTAACATGTCTTGCAGTGCTGGTTTGGTGCTAATATATTCCCTTAGCCTTTTTTTGTCTGGGAAGCTCTTTATTTGACCTTCTATTTTGAATGATAGCCTTGCTGGATAGAGTAGTCTTGGATTCAGATCCTTGTTTTTCATGACCTTGATTACTTCATGCCATTCCCTTCTGGCCTGTAGTGTTTCTGTTGAGAAGTCAGATGATAGCCTAATGGGGTTTCCTTTGTAGGTAACCTGTTGCTTATCTCTTGCTGCCTTTAGGATTCTCTCTTTGTCTTTGATTTTTGGCATTTTAATTATTATGTGTCTTGGTGTGGGCCTGCTTGGGTTCTTCTTACTTGGGGCTCTCTGTGCTTCTTGAACTTGAATGCTTTCTTTCTTCACCAGATTAGGAAAGTTTTCTGTCACTATTTCTTCAAATATATTCTCTAACCCTTGGTCATTTTCTTCTTCTTCGGGGACTCCAATAATTCTAATGTTATTACGTTTCCAGTTGTCCCACAGTTCTCTTAAGCTATCTTCCTGTTTTTTCATTGTTTTTTCCTTTTGGTTTTCTGATTGATTGATTTTTTCTACTCTGTCTTCTAATTCACTGATCCGGTCCTCTGCTTCCTCTACTCTGCTGGTCAATCCTTCCAATGTGTTCTTTATTTCTGCTATGTCATTCTTCATTTCCACTTGGTTGGTTTTCAGTGTTTCTATATCTTTACTCATGGTGTTGATGTCCTTACTCATGCTGTTTAGTTTCCTCCAGATCATGGCTCGGAACTCTCCCTCTGATAATTTGCTTAGCTGCATTTCATTTATCTCATCTTCGGTGGAGTTCTCTTGTTCTTTCATTTGGGATCTGTTTCTTTGTTTCACCATTTTTGCTATCACAGTGGGTTTTGGAGCCTGCCAAATTTTCCCTGTGGGTGTTGGTGTTCTGCTACTTGTGGCTCCCTCTACTGGGTTTGGATGAGCGTGGAGGGCCCTCCTTCAACACCACTATCAAGTCTCACTTTCCTGGGTAGATATGCAAGCTCAGGAAAGGTTTAGTTATGCTCTAGCTTTTTGCCTGGAGGCTATTAGCCTCAGTTACTTGAAAAGCTTTAGGATCTCAGTTGAATGAGAACCTCCCTCAGATGTTTACAGTGTAGGAGGGTTTCTGAGGGTGGGGCCAATGCTGGTTGTTAATGAGCCTCAATTTGCAGTTCTTTACCCCTTTACCTCACCTGGGAATCTCCGAGGGAGGGGCTTCCACAGCTCCGGGAAGGAGCAAACTTGGCTGCAGGTCTGTGCAATCGGGAAGGAGGGGCTGACCACCACCGTCCTTTGTGGCCACAGCTCAGCACAAACTCTGAGCGCCCTCCAAATCCCAGGTGTCCCCTCAGAGTTCCAGTCCAGTCCGCCCTCCCTCTGTCGGAGCCCCAGGTGAGTGGCTGTGGCTATTTAGCGCTCTGTCCCGGCCCTCTGCGCTGTGGAGCAGCTGGTGCTCTTATCCCCGAGGGCGGGCGCCGCCTCCGCCGCTACCAGCCGGGGCCGCCGCTTACGGGCGGGGCTTCGCTTACAGCCGGGGCAGCAGCTCCCAGTCGGGGCGCCGCTTCCAGCCGGGGCGCCGCTTCCCGCCGGGGCGCCGCTTCCAGCCGGGGCAGCCGCTTCCCGCCGGGGCAGCCGCTTCCAGCCGGGGCGCCGCTTCCAGCCGGGGCAGCCGCTTCCAGCCGGGCCGCAGTTCACAGCCGAGGTCGCTGCTGTCCGTGGGCTCCCAGCCCGCCACCCTCACGCGCCTCCGCAGATCCTACCAGGTTCATTCAGTGTCCCTGGTTGTATGGTCCTCTCCCGCTGCTTTTCTGTTGCTTTTTCCCGATGTTTTGTCTTTATTTTAGTTGTAATTCCCGTTTGATCCTGGGAGATCGTCTGTGTAGCTTCCATTCACTCCACCGCCATTTTCCCACCCCTGATGGTGGTATTCTTACTGGTATTCTTTTAAGCACTTCTACCTGAGGTATTGTGTCAAAGTCTCAAAATAACCCTGTGGCAGACTTTTCAGCCTTAGCACTATTGACACGTTGGGCCTGATCATTATTTGTGGTGGGACTGTTCTGTGCACTGTAGAATGTTTAGCAGTATCCCTGGCCTCTACCCACTAGGTGTCGGTAACATACCGACCCCAGTTGGGACTACCAAGAATGTCTCCAGACATTGCCAAATGTCCCTTAGAGGACAAAATTGCCTCAGGTGAGAACCACTGTCCTAGGGGGAAGCCACACCTGCCAGCCCCTTTACCAGTGAAGAAACTGAAGATGAAAGGGGTTAAGTATTGCCCAAGTTCAGGCAGCTATCAAGGACAAGACTGGGGATTTAAATCTTGTCTGTATATCTTGTCTGAACGCTCAACCACAACTCTATATGTCACTGAGTGATTATCTCTTTCAACATCTGTAGTCCTACCACCTCTATTAAGATGCTCCCAGCAGCTTCAAGCCCCTTGCTGCTCATGGGCAGGTAAAAGATTTTGCATTTTCAGGGCCAAGATTACTGGAAGATTTAATATCAGTCATGCATGTCTAACCCTCCTTTAGAGAGGCTAGGCACTGTGAACATCTCTTTAATGTTGTTTCTACTCAGAATTAGGGGGAAGCCTAAATGTGCCACACCCACAGAATATATTTAATAACCCAAGTGAGAGGGGATGGCTTTGCTGTCACTCTGCTTAACAAGGTCTCTGAACTAGGGTTGCTCAGCCCTGTTTAATGCTTGATGACTCACTTCCTAAGGACTCAAATGCTTTTTATGCTACAGGTGTTATAAGGATCAAGGAGCTGGCATTTCCCAAGTGCCTGAGGATTTTGAACACATTATTCTTCTACAGGCTTTTCATTCATTTGCTGACCAGAAGGAACATAAAACTAGTAGCTAAAGCTCACTAATCAAAACCAGTATGTAAAAAGCAAGGCGTTTGGGCTTTAGAAGGTGCTATCCAATACCACCCTTACTTCTCAACTGTGTGGAACTCTAGGTAAGAGAGGGAAAGTACACGCAGGTATTGAATCCAAAATGACAGCAGTCACCTGTTCTTTGTTTAGGACTTTGTGAATTTATTGGATGGATTGCTGGCTCTTTGGGATTCTGTGCCTCTCAAAACAGACTTTTATTTGGTTCCGTTTTTCTGGGTAATTTCATCAGTGGTATTGCATTTATGCTCCAGAAACATGCTCTCTCTAATTCTCCTAATCCCAGCTCAGTAAACGGGCTGTACTTGTTATTTCAAACCCATTTTCCTGCCAGCCTACCATTGCCAATGCTTTATTTGTTACAGACTCATTAATTAAATGTGTGCATAATCTCATCAAACTAGTCTTTACCATAAGCTGGCAAGATATGTCATTGTCATTGATAAGCTGGCAAGTAGAGATTTACAAAAACCCTCCAGATCACAGATCCATGCCCTGCATTTGCTTTTAAAGTCCCTCTTATCCCATGAATAAAGCGACAGCCTCAATAACAAGGCTAAATGATTTTACTGAATTCTGCCCAGTCAACCAACACTGACCAGTGACTTTTGTTTGAAACATATTTATGCTTATTTAATAAATGTTACATTAACTCTAAATTTGGTTTAAATTTTCTGGAGGTATTTTTAATCAGTTTGATGAATGTATGGATGATTAATGGTGAGCAGTGTGGGGAAAGAAACTGGGAAAACAGAGACCGAACTTGTTTCAGCCTTGACAACCTATTTGTCAAGGGTCCCGACATTCATCTCTTGACTCCATGAAGTCACTTGGGGCCTCCCTGCTACTTACCTTCAGTCCACAGGTGCCTGTATTTCACAAGAGCCAGGAAAAAGCATGTGGTCAGCTCAGCAGGTGAAGCAATGTACTCTGATGACCAGTGTCGTGATGGCACGTGGCACTGTGGGAGTGGAATCCCTACTCTAACATGACCCAGCCAGGACTGCTCCTCTCATTAGAGACTTACAGACCATGAAAAACTCCAGTGCTGCCCATTCCATGAAATGCTTCAAGGAGAAGTCCAACTGAAGATAATTATATAATTGTCTTTTATGGATAAACAAACTTTATCGGGGGTCGGTCCCAGGTTGAATGGAATATCAACAAAGGTCCTCAGTGGGAAGGATTTATAATAAGCTGGGAGAAAAATACATAGGGCTGTTAGTTTGACTCTTGTCCCTTCATATTCTTCTTGGCTCTCATTTCAAGGAGGTAGCCAGGCCTTTCTACTTGATTCACTCAAGAGGGATTTGTGTTGCTGACAGAGGGCAGGCATTGCTTCAAGAAATCTCCCTTCCCATCTTTAGTTTTCTACCACGCCTGAACTGCCCGTGGCTATTATGCAAGGGAAAGGGAGCTGATGATCAGAACAAAATGAAGATGATTCTGCCCCTATCTAGGCCAAAGCTGAGAAACTGACAGTTTCTATGAGAAGTGAGACCTATGCTTCATTCTCCATTATAGTCACCCATAGGTGGCAAGGCCTATAGACTTTCTTCCTTGAGAAGAAACGAGGTGATGAAGGAAATGAAATGCTCTGATGAACAGCACAGACTCTGAAGCCAGTCTGTCTTGGTTAAAATCCCAACTCACCTTTAGAAGTCACTAGGCCTTATTCCACTTATTTCTCTATGCCTCCGTTTACTTATCGGTAAAATAGCAGTAATACAAAATACACTCACAGAATGCATGTGAGGATTAAATGAGTCACATGGAAAATAGGTCAAACAATGCCTGGTGCATAGGAAGCCCTCCATAAATATTAACTACTATCATTCATGTCCAAAGCCAGTAGATAGCCCCATGGACAAGTTTGGAACAAAGTCAGCAGAAGGTCTTGCCTTAAAGGTCCCGCATGTGCTTGGAGAGCACAAACACTGTGATGACCATGTTGGGCTGAAGACAAGTTAGCCCTTTCCCCATTTTTCTGGGCCTCATATTAGCTTCCAGGATTCAGGAGAAGCAGAGTTCCCCACTCTACATTATCCTGAATTTGAATTTGCCAGCAATTCTGCAAAGAAGAGTAAATCAGATATTTGGCAATTTAAAAGAAAGAAAGAAATATGTGACATGTTTTACACATTTGAGTTTTTTGTTAGTTTTTTTTTTTTAAAGAAAAACAAGGAAATCATTTATTTCTTTGTTTTTATTGAATTTTTGGGTGACAATGACTAATAAAATTATACAAGTTTCAAGTGTACAATTCTATAGTACATCATCTGTATATTGCATTGGGCATTCACCACCCAAAGTCAAGTCCCCTCTGTCATCATTTATCCCACACTTTACCCTCTTCTACTGTCCCCCACCCCCTTTCCCTCTGGCAATCACCATACTATTGTCTGTGTCTATTTTGTTGCTGCTGCTTAATCTCTTCACCTTTTTCATCCAGCCTCCAAACACCCTTTCCTCTGACAGCTCTGTCTGTGTGTTCTCTGTATCTATGAGTCTGTTTTTATTTTGTTTGTTAGTTTATTTTGAGATTTATTGCAGATTTCTTACTAATCCATTAGTAATAGGCCACCTGCCTATTCTCTTTTTACACAAAGCAAATTCAAGGTATCACTGAAGACATTTATTAGCATAGTACTTAATTACAGACAAATCTGATAATCCAGAATAATATAATCCAGGAGACATTCTTCAGTGCAAGAGAAAAAGAAGGGGTTTTCTGTTTGCTTGTTTTTCGGAAAAAGAAGGCAAATTGGTGTGAGGAAATAAGGGTCATTCACAGCACTGTTAACATAAGAGGACAATATCTTCTACAAATGGTGCTGGGAAAGCTAGATATTCCCATGCGAAAGAGATGGACCCTTATCTTACACCACCTAAAATGATCAGCTCAAAATGGATTAAAGACCTAAATGTAAGACTCAAAACTATAAAATTTCTAGAAGAAAACATAGAAGAAAAGCTTTATGGACATGGATATGGCGATGACTTTAAAAGCACAAGCAATAAAAGCAAAGTTAGACAAATGAAACCACATCAAACTCTAAAACTTCTAGGTATCAAAGGACAACATCAACAGAGTGAAAAGACAACCTATGGACAGAGTTGCAAATTATATAGCTAATAAGGAGTTAATATCTAGAATATATAAAGAATTTCTACTACTCAACAAAATAATAATGACCTGATTCAAAGGGTTTGAATAGACATTTCTACAAAAAAATATATATAACTAGCCAACAAGCATATAAAAATAAGCTCAACATCATTAATCATTACAGAAATGCAAATCAAAACTATAAGATACCACCTTACACCCATTAGGTTGCCTACTATAAAAAATAAATATATAAATAACAAGAGTTGGTGAGAATGTGGGGAAATTAGAACCTTTGTTGGTGGGATTGTAAAATGATACAACCCCTTTGAAAAACAGCATGGCTGTTCCTCAAAAAATTAAAACTAGAACTTCCATATGATCCAGCAATTCCACTTCTGGACATATATACAAAATAATTGGAGGCAGTTTCTGGAAGAGATATTTGCATAGCAGTACTCATATCAGTATTACTCACAATAGCCAAGAGGTAGAAACAACCCAAATGTCCATTGATGGATGGATAAACAAAATTTGATATATACATAGCATAAAATATTATTCAGCCTCAATAGGAAGGAAATGTTGTCACATGCTACAACATGGATGAACATTGAAGAACTTATGCTGAGTGAAATAAGATAATCACAAAAAGATCAATATTTTTGATCACAGTATGATTCTACTTGCATGAGGTACTTAGAGTAGTCCAATTCATAGAAACAGAAAGTAGAATGATGGTTACCAGGGGTTGGAGGAAGGAGGGAATAGGGTGTTGTTTAATGGGTATAGAGTTTCAGATTTGCAAGATGAAAAATTCTGGAGATCTATTGCACAACAATGTGAATATACTTAACACTACTAAACTGTATATTTAAAAATGGTTAAGCTGGTTTTTAATAATGTGGATCTATTTGTTTGGCAATTAAAAAAATAAAATAAAACACTTAAAAAATGGTTAAAAAATAGGAGAGAACAATTGTAGGAGTCAAGCCATCTAAGGTTCTGTGGGAAAGCAAGGTGTGTAGCTGTGGTGATAAAGTCAGTAGAACAGAAACTACTGACTTGCCCTCTGGCTCGTTCATGATGTCTATGGGCTGTGCAGGCTTGTGAGCAGAGCCTCATTCAGAAACTTCTGCAGGTTGTGTTCCCTGAAAGGGAACTCTGTGAAGATGAAGACAATGTGCAAGAAGATTAGCAGGGGTCAGGATGAACTTGGGATCCAGAGCCTGCTTTTACATTGCACTGCCTGCCCCACCCCTCCACTGAATGAGAGTGCCCTTGGGAAGGGATGTGCCTTCACTGGGTGGCTCTGATCTATAGCAGCGGCAGTTCCAGAAGACAGTTGCCAGTGGAGAACCTGTCAATGGGCAACCTTCCCAACAGCTGGAAAAGTAACTCTTTCCAGAAATCAGCAGAAACAACAGCCACAGCCCAGGACCAAGTATTCATTGATTACAGCTGAGGTAAAGGAAAGGGAATTGTAGATATCAGTGGTGCTGTTACAACAGAGAAGGAGAGGCACTATAAGACTATATGAAATAAGGTGAAGAGATTAGCCAAAGAACATATCTGCACAGCCCATGGACACAGACAACAGTGTGGTAATGGCCCTGGGGGGAGGCGGGGTCCTGGGTGGAGGTCAGTAAAGGGGAGGGAGATGGGGGACATCTGTAATAGTGTCAATAATAAATCATTTAAAGAAAAGTGAAAAAAAGTCCAGCTGGAAGTTCCATCCATGAACCCCCTTCTTTCCTTTTTCCCCTTCCTTCCTTCTTTCCTTCCTTCATTCTTCCTTCTTTCCTTCATTCTTCCTTCTTTCCTTCCTTTCTTCCTTCCTTTTTTCATTCCTTTCTTTTTCTTCCTTCCTTTCTCCTCTTCCTTCCCTTCTTTGCTTCTTTTCTTTATCTTTTCCCTTCTGCCCTATCTTTTTCCTTTTATCTTTTCTCTCTTCCACAATTTTTATTTAAACTAAATAACATTCATCCTCAAACTGGTCTTCCTACCTGCATACTGTCATAATGGACCAGACTTATGTGAGGAGTTAAATGTCTCATTAAATGAGGTCTAGACACGTGGCTTTGCTCACATGGACTGTCAGCCCGCTGGCACAGAGGAGACACTTGCTAACTGTGTGTTAACTACTCAATAGAGTCACATGGACAATAGGATTAAATTGAGAAATCACTAGTGATTCTTTCTCTCTAAATTTAGGTAAATACCTTCTAACTAACTGGTTAGTGGATAAGTAACAATGCACTAGTTTACTTAGACTGGTGAAAGTGGTCCTGTATATACTGCCTGAGCCTTTCCTCCTCGTCCTCCTCAGATAACCTCATTTCTTGGTGATATGAATTCAAACAAGTCCATGTTTACTTTTACTTCAGAAAAAGTAAGTTTTGCTCATAACTTAAAGGGAGATTTCAGAGGTTTGTTCAAACTTTGTGTCTAAAGCCATAAAATTAGAAAGATATAGGCTTATGGGCTGCAAGTTAAATAACTGAAAGAAATAAACATCATCTATAATTTCTCATTTATTAGCTAACATAACTCAAATGTAGAAGTTAGCTAATATCCAAGTAAAATGTAGTTTTTAGCTCTATAATAGTACTTCATGACTAGGCCTACAGCGGGCCCTGACATTTGGAGTATGGGTACTGGTATATTTCTTTTATTATAAGGACATAAAAGGAAGATAATTCTACAACTGATAATATGCAACTCTGTTTTTCATTTCTAAGGATAATCCAGAGCAAAATCCTCGTTATTGAATCTCTCAATAAAAATATTGTCAAAATGACCTCTAATACCTCCAAATGGTCTTCTTGGAATTCCCCAGTTTAGGGCATCCTATGATTTAGGTGAGTGGTTGGGCTCTTTTAGGAAACCTTAACTATTCCATTTATAATTAGTTGTAAAACCTAACACAGCTGGGTGTGAATCTTGACTCACTACTATGACCTGTATGATCTTGGGTAGGTTACCTAACCTTTTTATGCTTCTGTAAAATGATAATATTGCTCAATTCATAAGGGTGTGATGAGGGTGAAAGTTGCTTAGTACAATGCCTGGCACAGAGCAGGCTATAGATGATCATTAATTATTATTAGTAACAGTAGCATTCTTGTTATTATTAAATAAAGGAATGTGACTAGCTATTCCTGTAGGCTCCTTTCAGTTTCAAAATGCTATGAATTTATGTTCCAGACTAAACTGATTTAAGGTTTGAAAAAATTTAAATAAGATCATCTGTTGGGGGGATTAACCAACTCCAAGTATATTTAACTTAGAAAAATTGTCTATCTTTGACTTTTGAAGGAGCACAAAGCAAGCTTTGAAGCCATTGTTCAAACCAATTCCAACAATCACCATTAAATGACACGTCACAAACACGTATCCCATTAAATCAAAGATAGTCCACTTATTGAAAATTGCCTTTAGGCAAATGGTCATACTTTGAAAAATTAATCCTATTTATAAAGTCATGCTTTTTTACCTTTGGGGTTTCAGTTTGACTTAATGACAGTGGCATAATCTAGTATACTCTTTACTAACATCTCTAAAACTGTTGACTTTCCTCTAGTACCCGTGAGAACCCAGATGGGAAAATCAACTTGGAACATGGTACTGAAAGGGAAAATATGAAAGGAAAAACATACACTCACACACATACACATATTTTTAGATGTGTGTCTGTGTGTGCACGTGTGTGTATACACATGCACACACAGTTTGGGGAAGCTCCACTGGTACACAGGGAAGGTCTTTACTTTTCTTTGAACCCCAATCAGAGCAGCCTCGGTCCAGGTTCCACGACGGCCGTGTGCAATGCTGCTGAGCTCTGACAACTTGCTTTAGGACTCTGACAAAAGTCTCGGCAACTTGCTGTTGGAGTTTCTCAAAGCCACAGCAGTTCTTTCTTGCTTTTAATGAAATTCCTTTCTATTTCTCCAGGTATGACTCCCCTTGGGCCAGCAGGGCATATTTTCTCCTTGAGTTAGGACAGCTTATGACAAATAATGATGAGGAATCAATAGACAGGAGGGAAATATTGGGTGAGAGGCTGAATGAATCTCTGAGATAAATTATTGACCATCGGCTCGGCCAGTTCTCCTTTCACTTATATGTTCGTATTCCATCTCACTAACAACCTGAAAGAAAATCAAATATTTTGTTTGGGGGCTTCACTAATATCAGCAACTTTTACTATCTTAATGGCATTTTTATTGATCTCAGCTTTAATGGGAGCTGTATATATTTGATGTTGGTCATTTAAAGTAGAGGTGAGTAATAGACTTCCCCACTGAGGATCATAAAGCAGCTCCTTGTCTGGCAAGCATGGGAAGCAAATAGAAGACAGCATTTAATCTACTGTTCTACTGCAGTTATCAGGGACTGAGATGAAAAAAAAAAAAATTAAAATGTAAAGGTTGGAGCTTCTCCACCCCCTAGCTCCCCTCCCCCACCCCCGTTTCCTACCCCCCTTCAGCCCTCCCCATGCTGACTCCTGGGCACACTGGTCATCAGCAGACTAACAACAAAAGGCCATTGGCGCAATGACCTTGGCTGTGGCATCACGCACTGAAGGAAAGAAATGAAGCCATTAGACTGAGGCAGGAGAACAGGTTATAAATCAAGCCATTTCCAATAAGCTGCCGTAATGGCCATCCATCATTGCCAGCCCGGCACACAGCAGACCATGGAGACACTGGAGCTGCTCAAGCTGAGACATAAACAATAATAATCCGGGCTTGATGTTTCAGCCCTTCAGGAAATTTAGGGACATTTGCTTTTCTTTTGTTTGTCAGAGGTGATATTTAAAGCATACGATGTAATAAATAGAAGATCGGTGACACATTGGTACAGTCTACGAGCACTGCATTCTGGGTGCGATTAAAGGGAGAATAAAAAGTTGAATTCCAAAAATAGCCACTGCTTCTGGAATAAAAGAGCAGAGCCCCCTCCCCCCAAGAAATAAACCAAACATCACAATCTCCACAAAATGACGACGAGATGTTTTTGGAATAGGTTGATAGGGCTCATTGCTTTGAGACTTACAGCAGTTTATGTCCGAGTAAAGCACAACAGTGCTGCGTCACGATGTTGCTTGTGTAAGAAAGAAAACTGGACTGGTGATTTAAATCTGTATTGTAACCAGGTTAGAAGTGGTTAATCAGAATTAGACATGTAGAAGTTGTGCTATTTAATAATATTATATCGTTTACTTCCAGTGGACAATTCACTGTGGCATATGACCCTATGGCAGATATTTCAAAACAATGTTGTCAACATTGTAAGTGCACTCGAGATTGTTTACGGTGACTTTGGGGTGGGGGGTGGAAGGCAGGCAAAGAGCTAGCTGTTCTAGTATGTCTGAGTTTTTCTGCAAGTCTTTAAAATGATTTTCTCAGGTTATTAGGATTTTATTTCAAAGCTGTGCCCATCAGATATCGCCAGCCAGCATGTCTTTCCAGATTTCTCATTTCTATTCTTCAGTGCTTGCCCATCTCTATCTTGATTTGATTACACAAACTATCCAGTCCACATTTTTATGTTATATTATATTCTACACTGCAAGTAATAATGCCGGTTCTCAAAAATATATTTCAGATCATTAAAAACAGATAAAGGGGTTGGATGGTCTTAAAATTCACAAGATGACCCTATGGATTAACATGCTATTTCAAAGGACTTGGTAATGTATTCGAGTGAACTTGGCTTGTGCCAAAGCCAAGGACAATTAGAGTAAACATAATTGAGAGACATGTTGTGACAACAACAGAATGTCCCAAAGAGGAATTTTTGGAAACATGTGGAGGAACTACAACTTTCCTATCAAATCAGTCATTGTACTTTTAAAGCTCCAAATGTATGCAAGTCTGAGAGGGCGTTCGTGCTATAGCTGCAATGCAAATACATGAAGAAAGTCCAATCAAACAGTGCAGTAATTGAGGCAAAAATAAATGATGTATGGAAACTGCAACACACATCAACAGAAATAAATCAGTTAAAGCCAGTTAAGGCAATTCAGTCTCATTTACTTTCTTTCCATCCTAAACTTAATCGCCATTAAAAAAAAAAAAAAAAAAAGGAAAATGTCCACCTAGATTCTTATACTTTGGTGAACCATCCGCATCAAAATAGAATGTTTTCATTATATTTTCAGAACTGAGTAGGATAAGGTGATGCACTCTATAACAGATCAATGTAGGCAATAACCATTTTTCTTTCCAGTTGAAATATAGGACTGCCAATTGCATGTTTGGGAACTGATTAAAATAGCTGAAGAAGCTGAAGATGCTTAATCAGATACATTTAACACATATTTTGATTCCAAGTATGCCTAGGACATCTGTTCAGAATGAGTCCATATTTTCTGACAATTTTTTAAAAAGAAAAGATGCCTTTTAGCTTCTTTGGCCTGAAGGCAGACTCTGTCCAACTACTAGAAGGGGGAACTAGAGATGAATTCCCCCCGCCCTGTTTTTGTGGCATCCTATCAAATTTGCTCTTCAGCTAAATGGGGAAGTCTAACTGAGTTTTTCCCAAATATCTCATGAAAGTTGGCATGGACATTTTTAATGCTTTGTCTAAAGGTTCTTATAATTAAGCATCTGAAGATGTTTTAATACAAATATAATAGATTTGTTTTTACATGAGCTACTATTTAAATAGTCATTTAAAATAAATATTTATGTGTTTATAAATATCCTATTAATGGCCTGAAATGACATTTTAATGTGGTGCTAACCATCAGTGAAATGCTGCATAGCAGGAGGCTGCCTCGAGAAGTGTGTGGGGAGTTCGGCCGCTCCATCGCCACCACCAAGGTGGCCCGAGGGTGGTGGGGTGTTTCTGGGGCTACTTTTGGACAGAAGCGAAGCCCCTCCAGATGGTAGGATTGTTAGAACAACTCAAGGACCTCCCTCCTTTTCCTTCTACATAGAAACCCTACCAGAAATGGGAGCATCGAAGCTGTTACTAATGACCCACAAGGTAGGTTCCGTATCCCCTCTCAGGCACTTGTTCCAAGGCCTGCAGTTTCTCTTTGTCTCTGGCCTCTGAGAGGCCTTTCAGAAGGAAAAGAACAAAGGCTTGACTGATATCCAGGCTGCTAACAGCTTGTGCAACTAGTTGTTTTATGCCAAGGCCAGATTGGATTACGAAATGGTAGATAAAGAAATGGTAGATAAGAAAGAAAAGATTCTAAACAGCTTTGGCTAAGTTTTGTTCTGGGTAAGAAGAAAAATAAAAAATAAAGACTTAATGATAGCATGGTGAAACTTCTCTTTAGACTGAGTGTCTGTCTATTACTCACCTGCCCAGGAGCAAATGGAACCTCTCCGGGCCTCAAAATCTCCATCTGTGAACCATGAAAATAAATGTATGCTATTTACATATTTTTAGGGACGCTAATGAGAATAACAGTTTAATTTTATTTATTCATTAATTGATTCAATTCATAAACTTCCGCCATCTGCTACAAAGATTCAATTAACTAATTGTTATATCCCAGTTTGCAATTATAATATATTATAGAAGTACTAAAATGGTGGAGGCGGCAGGGGACGTGGGCAAGGTTGAAGTTTTTTCTTGGAAGAGTTTATCACATTCTTGCTTTGCGCTTATCTTCAGGCACATTTGAATTTTGTCATTCTTCTGTGTTATGGAAAAGGAAGTGTACCCAATGGGCAATGACAGACTCTGGTTACTGCCTTAGCTTTAGTGTGTACCATCTGGCGCCTTGAATCAATTTTCTAGTAACTTTGAGCCTCAGTTTCCACATTTAGATACAATATGAAGTTGGACTGGATGCAGATTCTGGTAGGAATTTTAATAATACCTTACATTTATTTAGTTTTTTTATTATTTAAAAAGTTCTTTTGGTTACAATATTTAACTTGATTTTTTATTTTTATTTATTTATTTTTTATCCTCACCCAAGGACATTTTTGCATTCATCTTCAGATAGAGTGGGAGGGAGAGAGGGAGGAAGAGAGAGAGAGAAACATCAATGTAAGAGAGACACATCGACTGGTTGCCACCCACACAACCCCAACCAGGGCTGGGGACAAACAGCAACCGAGGCACGTGCCCTTAGCAGGAACCGAACCTGGGACTCTCTGGTCTGCGAGCCGACGCTCTAACCGCTGAGCCAAACCGGCCAGGGCTAACTTGATTATTTTAAAAGGAATCCCAAAGGTAGGGATTGAAGGTCGATCTTGTAAACCCCCATTGGGCAAACTAGTGGCATGTTTTTTAACTTTCAGGCAACATTGTTTTTCTGATTGTAAAGCTCCAAATGCATGCTTTCTAAGTAGGTGGTTTCCAAAAACTCTTTCAGCTCAAAACTTCCATATTTCTAATGGATTCTTTTGTCCTTTGACCATTTCTGTGGCAGAGTGCTCTGAAAGGCTTTCCTGTTTCTGTCGTCATGGAAAGGTTTCTGTTTTTCACTCTGAACATAGCAACATTTTATTGTCAAGGATGCAATTCAGCTGATAATATAGGTCCCAGAGAAAGACAATGAAGAAAAGGTAGAAATGTGCTGTGTTTATTTGGCATCAATGATATTATCGTTGAAAATGCTGGCATTATGAGTATTTGAAGATGGTTTTTGGCTGCTGCTAAACCTCATTATTTACAATTCATTCCTTGTGAGTTGAGTCCCAGTTTTCAACGTGCAATCTGCCAATTGCATTGTATCAAGTTTCATAAAAGAAGGCAGTAAACATACAGATACCTGTTGCACAGTCCCCTAGAAACCAATCCTCTGTGTAGTGCTCTATGAAATTCTGTTTTGATTAGGTTGTTACATCTGGGACAGAACTGCAAATAGTGTTTGGCGGAGGAAAAATGTGGGCCTGTATAATGCTGAGATTAAAGTCTGTCCAATAATACAAGCATGTCAGCCGGGACGGGTCCTGTATTTATAGCGGAAAGGCCACTGAGTGAGGATTCATCACACAGGTTCAAGGAAGGGAGTGTCAATTACTTTGGGACCTTTTGTGATAATACTGGATGGACCACTGAGAAAGCGCCATATTTAATCTATTTTCTGCTTAAGTGGACAAAGAACTAGTAAATAAAATAGGAAATAATCCCATTTGGGCAGAAGGCAGAAAGCAGGAAAACGGGGGGAAAAATGACCTCATGCTGCAGACCCTCTGCACTTCTAATTTTTATGATCCTATGATGTGAGAGTCTAATTAATAGACTGACTTCTCGGAGTACTTCATGCTCCGTGCCTTACGTAACTCTTTCAGATGGCAAATTACGTGGCTGAAACTGCCATGCATAAGCAGAAGGTAAGAAATGAGTGAGTGAAAATAATGGGTTCTGGAATTAATGGGTTTGAGCAGGGGCACCTCCCTGGTGGTGGATCGAGCTCGGATGTCTTAGGTATCTGTAATTCTACAGCAGGATGACTTCCCAATTAATTAGTTTTGATCAAGCACTGTGGGGTTGGGTGGGTATGAGAGAAAGAGAATGAAAAATCATCACTTACTAAAAGGAGATTCACTAAATTGGGTACCCACACACCATGCATGAGGCTGTTTGTAACAGGTTGGATTATCCCTCAGATTTACAGATCTAATAAGCATAATTGACAGACCCTGCATAGGACCACAGGTGGGAACAGCTGGTGGGTACTTGCCAAGAGCAACACATTTAACCAGCTGCCAGTGGAGCTTGCCAAAGAGGGGTCACCATGGAGCAGCTGGTCTTGTGGAGATGAAGCTCAAAATCTGTCGCCAGCATTTCCCGATTGTCACCTGCCAGCGAACGTTACAGTAGGTCCTAACTTAACAGGAAGGAGCGGGGTAGAACAGCTTACACACCCTTCCTGGGCAGCGCAATGTCCAGAAAATGTCTTTGGCCACCAAGAGGGCTGTTACTTTGGCTGTGGAGGTAGATGCTCCCGCACAGTGATCACCGTCAGCACAAATCTGATTTCCTTAACTATGGTCTCTCCTACCAGGATGGACCCATCTGATTGCTAGAGAAACTCCAGCAGTGATGCTTTTGTCCAACGAGAAATCTGGAGACCTGCAAAGTGGTGATTTGCCTGGTAGACCATAATTGTGGTCCTTTGAAAGGAGCTGGATTTTCTAGGTTTCAATAATTAGCTAATACCTGAATGTATTATGGCAGAAGTGTAAGGTCTGTGTTTGCTGCAGGAAAAGTGAAAGTGACCTCCCTTAGAACACCCTTTGTACGTTTCACATCTCATGCTCCTTACCACCTGCTCCTGTGTTCGCCAACAACTTCGCCCAACTGATGATTGAAACAAAACACAGAATGTGTGCACTATAATGAAGAAGATGTCTTGCTTTCCATGAATGACCAATACATCTCGTGAAACATGTCACATCGGGCATTCCTTGTTCCTTTTTTACGGAGATGGAGCGTCCCTTCCTAGGAATTCACATAAACCATTCTAATCTGGCCTCTTTTGTGACCACTTACTTTGATAGAATATAATAAAAGAGCAGAGAGCTGGTAATCTCTCTATGCCAATTGTATTTAAAACATAACCCTGGTTTGGTCCCCAGTGTGAAGATTTCTTAGATGCCATGAAGCCATTTAACAATAATACCAATAGGCGGTTCCCTCTGCTTGGATGACAGACTGTGTTTTCTGACATGCCAGAAAATGTCATTTCCTGCTACTCCTGCATACATTCGTCAAGAGTAACACAGGATTCCTCAAACATCGCAGATGATGCTAGTAATTGTGCCTTACTAGACACGCTTTCCTCCCTCCTGCTATAATACAATCCGTTCCATTCTAGGGGGCTGTGTGGGCCCTGTTGGAAACGACATCTCCCAGGATTCCTTGAAACTTGATGTTAAGTTTAGCAAATGAATGAGAGTGGAAATGATATGCACAGCTTCTAGGTCATGTCATGCGAAGAGGACATTCCTGTTTCCCACATCTCTGTCTCCTTTCCCATGGGCTGGAATGTAGCACTGGTGCTGGCAATTGCTGGCAACGAGCAGACAAAGAAAGAAGGAATCTGAAATCCTGCTGACCTCGTGGAGCAGCGCTGTCCACTGACTCTGGACAGCCTGCCCACATCTGGACAGAGTACTCAACACACTGTTGTCTTGTTGGAGTCACTCTATTATTTCAGACTCTTTATTGCAACAGCTTAGCTTTATACCCTAACTAATATCCACCTTCCTCCTTCCGGCCTCCGTACCTTTGTTTCTGCCATTCTCTCTTCCTGGAATGCCCTTAACTATTCAGTGACCATCTACTTCCCTGTGATTCTCCCTCCGATTCCTCTAGGTCAGTGCAGAATTTTTTCACAGCTTCATCTGATTTCTTACTAAGTTCCTATCAGAGTGGATTGTGGAGAGTTCAGCATGATGTCTTTCCTGTTAGATCATTACATTTCTCAAGACGAAGGGCGATGACCTTTGATACCAGAACATGGGACATCCATGAATATGTGTTGTAACAATAACAATAATAAAAATAATAATAACAACATGCTGTGGTCATTCTAAGTTGTACACGTCCATGGATTTTATATACTGTTTTATTATTTTTGTTGTTGTTGTTAATCTTAACCCAAGGATATATTTCTATTGAGTTTTAGATAGAGTCGGAGGGATGGAGAGAGAGAGAGAAACATCGATGTGAGAGAGACACATGCTTGGTTGCCTCCCACATGACCCCAACCAGAGCCAGAGACTGAACCTGCAACCCAGGTATGTGCCCTTGACCCAGACCCTTCAGTCCGCAGGCCGACGTTCTAACTGCTGAGCCAAACCAACAGTAAAGCAGGGCTATACTGCTTTACATAACTTTAATAGTCATTGTACTTCCCAATTCTGGGTGTATATACAAAGAAAATAAATCATTATCTTGCAGAGATATCTGCATTTCTATGTTTATTATGGTATTATTTACGACAGCCAAGGTATAGAAACCACCTACATATTCATCAACAGATGAATAGGTAAATAAAACACACACACAATGGAATATTATTCACCCTTAAAAAATAAGGAAATCCTGTCATCTGCAATAGCATGGAAGAAGCTAGAGGACATTATGCTAAGTAAAATAAGCCAGACACAGAAGGACAAATCCTGCATGTGGAATCTAAAAATGTGAGCTCACAGAAGCAGAGTAAAATGGTGGTTATCAGGACTTCGGGGTTGGGGGCAACACAGAGGGGTTGCAAGGGGTACAAAGTTTCAGTTATGCAGGGGAAATAAGTTCTGGAGATCTAATGCATAGCATTGTAACTATAGTTAATACTACTGTATTGAAATGTGTTGAGAAAGTAGATCTTAACTGTTCTCACTAAAAAAAAAAAAAAAAGATCATTCTGTGAGGTGATGATATATTAATTGGCTCAATTGTAGTAATTATTTCACAATATGTGTATAACAGTCACATCGTACACCTTGAACATATACAACTTTTATTTGTCAGTTATACCTCAATAAAGCTGGAAGAAGTCAATGTGCTAATTATCATTTGTAATATTTTAGAAAATTTTCATAGCTTTTTACACTAATTTGTAAAATGAGACAGATGGTTTAGATTGGAGGTTACAGACTGATAGCTATGGGTAAAATTTGTTTTTGGAGATTGTTTGTTTGTGTTTTTGGTCTATATTCTGGTTCTCAGTAGAGGCTGATGGTATGTATACATGTACTTCCTTGGATGTCATTTCCAAGTATCCCAGGCTAGTTGTCGTATGTTTATGCTTTTCTCTTACACATTGGAAACTATCATATAGGCCTTCTTGAGAAGTTAATGGCTTCTCTAATTCTGGTATGCTTTCTGTGATGGCAGTGCACTTGGAATTCCAGAGAAAGAGTGAAGATGCAGGGGTAGTTATGAAGCAGAGTGCTTTGAACACATTATAGCAATCTGTGTAGTAAGCCCACAGAAACCGAATGGATGGGTGAGTTCTAGCTGTAGGGTCATCAGAGATGGAAGTTCTTGTCTAGGGCTTGTTGACCTGTGCATTCCTGTAGCATTCCTCCTGTGCCTGACAGCTCAGAGGTGGATATGACGGTGAAGAATTTGAAAGCACTTTTCAGAGCTGAACTGTGACATGGGCTGCAGTTAGAGGTTAGGTAATGGGGAGCCTTAGAGATGAAATAATTTGTTTATAAGCAGCGTGATGGCAGTGAAAGAGATGGAACAGCCAATGCCAGACATAATGAGTTGTCCCTTCCTACATGAATGGGATTGTGACTGAAGAAGGGAACATCTCCATATAGTGGTGATGGTGTCACTGAAGTCATAAGCCGTGATCTTTGTGGCTTCTGAGCTAATTCATGTTCTGGAAGCAGGGGTGACATTCAGGACACACAAAGATCTGGAAGAACACACTGAAACTTGAATGGACTGAAGTGGCCACTGGGGTGATTTACAGTGGGGTACAGGTCTCTCTTGCTGGGACATAGAGTCACTTTGGTACAATGAATGTCCTCTTGGTGTTCTGGAACTTAGACACTGCTGAAAACAGACATCTGTCTGCTGCTCATTCAAGCTTGGTATAGTTAGCTCCAGCTGTTATGTGTTGATGTTAAAGTTTTTGGAAAAGAAGACTTCTCCACTGGGGCAGCCTCTGCCAGCCTGTGCCACTGTTTCTTCCCTCTGGTTCTGCTGCCGAGAGCAGAGACAGGTAATGTAGAACCAGAGACAATGGAAGTGATAGCCTTTCAAGCGCATGTTCGCCTCATCTGTTGTGGGCTTAGCTTCTAGTTTTGAATCAACCACTCCTAGCTATAGAGTGCAGCTTATCTTCTCAGGTGAGTTGGCTTCTGTGAAGCAGTGACTCCAAGGTTTGTTGTCAATTCAAGCTTCATTGACTATTTTTAAATGATGAACAATGGCATTGATTTCTGATAGAATCTGATTCTTGGGGAAGTAGGTAAAGAGCTGAGTCGTCCCTATCAAAATTCTCTAGTGAAATAATGACCCATAATAGTGCTGGATATCTCAAAGATATACAATTGAATGGAAGGAGGTCTGGGGTAGGCCTGGACCTTCATGGGTTAGGAAGTCCCAGCCATGACCTCAAATTGGACATACCCCTGAGAAGATCGGTAACTGGTGCAGAGAAACAGTAGACCCTATGGATCCCAAGTATCCCTGGATAGCTTTACTTATACTGAGGGATTTCCATTCCAGGTGTCTGGTTTCCTTGCCTGAACCTGGAGACTTGATGGCTATCTATACAACTCCTCAAATCCCGTCTCTAAGATTTCAAACTCATCTCTTTGTTTGACCCATTCAATCCAGGACTCCTTAAACATGGATGAAGGCAAACCCTGAGTTATCAAGTAAATTAAGAGATCATAAAATAGGATGGATGCTTCCGATTAGAGGTCCTCTTTGATTTTGTTTATTAGCCAAAGGAAGGCAGAAGGAAATTTCATGGCCCAAACAATTCTTCATTGCCCAAGACACATCTAGAAGACAGGCTTCCATTTGTCTTTTTTTTTTTTTTTAATCAGAATTTGCTTGTATTTAGCCTGACTATTAAGCTTTGTGGAAAAAGGAGGCTCTGTGAAGTTGGTCCAGGAGCCTGGGATTCATCGGTGGTGAGAAGTCATCCTGAAGAGCGAGCTCACTGGGGCCAAGGGACAGCTTCCTGTTCTTCTTCTACAGGAAGAGAGTGCAGAGGCCTTCGCAAGAGAGCTGGAGAGCCTGGAAGAACTCTTGGAAAATGTTTCCTCAAGCCAAAAGGCCTTGGCTTCAGACTCAGACAGCCACTTTCCTGCTTGGCAGGAAAAGGAGAACCCCCAGAAATCAGGCCTGTGGTTATCTGGAAAATAATTGCTAACTTTTTCCATCCACTAAGCAGTATTCTATGTGCTTCGTATTTATTATTTTACAAAATCCTCACCCATTTTAATGGGTGTTATTATTACTATTAATTATTATTAAAATCTCATTTTATAAGGTCGCTGAAGCACCAGAGGGTTAAAAACCTGTCCAGGAGTACATAGACAGTGAGGAGTAGGGTAGGATTCACATGTGGAAGTTTGACCCCAGAGCGTGAGTTGTAACCTCCTTGCAGCTGTCTGGGTCCTCTTCCTTCTCTGGCCTCATGACTGGGTCTGTTGGCACAATGAAGAGATGTGTTAGAAGCTAAGCCAGGTCCCCAGGTGTGCTTCAAAGATGATATCCAACTTTATCATTTCCTAGGACCTCGCTGGTCTGGTCCTGGAATGGGGCTCTCTGTGAATCACTTTCTATAACAATTGTTCTCTTGGTTTATTTTCTTACTTTCTCTTAACCATTTTTCTGTCTCATTTCTCTCATTTCAGGTGAGTCAAATCAATGGCAACATCATCTTCTTAACTAGACCCCCTCAATCTTCCCTCCCCACCCACCCATTGCTCTCAATGCTGCCGGAGTGACCTCTGCCATCACTACCTGAATACATCATCCTACTCCTGAAGACACTTCCATGAATTCTGTGTCTTTATAACATATTTCAAATCCCTTCACTTGGCACAACATACCCTCCATGCTTAGAACCTGCTTACCTCTCTAGGTTCATGTCCCATAGTCCCCCTTTCTCTTCTCACCCCACACCCACCGCCATCCCTATATTCTCAGCAAACCAAAGCACCGTCAGCATAGCCCGGTGCTTCACATCTCCATGAAGCAGCACATGTCCCTCTCTCTGCAACTTACATGCCCATCCTTCCCCCATTCCCACCCCCAACATCTTTATGAAGCTATTACTCATATTATAATGTCAAATCAAATATTATCTCTTCTCTTGCTGTAAAGCCTTTATGACTGCTCCTCCCCCAAGGCTCCCATAGCACCCTGAAGAGGACAAGCTCTGGGATTAGACCATGAGGTTTCGCACCCTTATTTGGAGATGTATATGCATTATGAATTTGGACCCAAAACAGTTAGATTCTCTACATATCAACTTCTTTGTCTTTAAGATGGAGCTACTAAAAATATTTTCCACACTGAGTTGTTGGGAAGGGAAATGTTGTAGAACATGAAAGGCACTTAGCTCAAATGTCAAGCACAGAGTAAATACCAGGTGAGTGATAGCTGCTATCAGTGTTACAGCCATCATCCTGTTCATCTCACTGCTGGGTAATTGTCGACCCACATGCATGTCTTCTTCTCTAGATGTACACTTCTTGAGGATACTGTCTGTGTAATTGGATTTTATATCCTTAGCACCTGGCATAGTGCCTGCCATGTAACAGGTGCTCAATAAACACTTATTGAATGAATTATAACTCAATTATCTGCCATCTGGTTTGTCCGAAGCCACATATTAACAGGATCTAGCCTACTGCTCCCCCATTCCATCATCCCATCTGCCTTTGGGTTTAGGGAAAGTAGAGTTTATCATGCATCTCCTCGTGGAATCAGTTCACACAGGACCTGCTGCTCTGTTCTCGCTGCCTCCCAATGGTCCCTGCCAGGTTGCCTTGGGTTTCAAAGAATTAGACTGCTGGGCATCCCCTGGAAATGCAGGACTTCTGCTTTCCCTCAGAGTGATGATGCTGGCCACTTGCTAGCTTCAAAGCAGGTATGTAGAAACCACAATCCCCTTCCCTGTCCCATCTCAATAGTGAGTACTTCACACCCATTAACTCCCTCACAGTGTCACTAACACAGGCTGTTGTAAAAAACACATTTTCAATAAGGGGTAGGAGATAACAAAGGGAACTTATTTCATGGCACTAGGGACAGCAGCACACATCACTATTCCTGAAATTTAACTTCCTTCCCATGGCTGGCCACTTCTCTTAGGACCGTCTAGCTGACGCACTGCAGAAGTGAGGCTGCTGGCATTTCTCATCTATCCTTCACACTTCTTGAAGACCAGAGGACCCCACCACGTTTCTCTGGTGCTCTTCAGAGAGAATTCTCCAATTCTTATTCATTTGCTGTGCACAGCCCATCGTAAGTAAGAGGACTATTAATATTCTTCCCTAAATAAAAGAGCAGTCTCTGCTCAAAACCCCACCTTTAGTAACACAAAGAATCAGGAGAGGCTTTGGAATTACTTTTTTTTTTTTCTTTAGGGACCTTGAATATCTTAGAACAAAATTTGAATAATATCTCTAAATGGAAGGGGAAGTAGAAAATGCATTTTATCTTTGTGCAGAGCAAACCTCAGGGTCAGTATTTATCCTCCCCTCCCTTCCCTTTCCTTTTTCTTGTCTTCTAAGCCATAGAGCCTACCAGAAGCAGGGTAAATGTGACAAAATGGCAATGGCCCCTTGTCTTCAAATGACTGCTCCTGTCTCTCAGTGTTGTAGGTGGCTTCTCTGACCTAGGTTGTCCAGGAAGCCCCATGTAGCCAGTATTGCTGAGATCAGGAGAGAACAATTCTCTTTTCTTTGGACCCTCCAGCCATCCTGTGGCTCTTCGGCTTACCTTCCTTAGAGAGCATTTTCCCTTTTCCCTTTTTTAATGTTCCAGGGGCTGTTCTCCTGCGCTTCTTTCATTCCATTTCATCTGGATGGTAAGAGGATACCATCCAGATCCTGCGGCTGAAGTCTTCACCGGAAAATCCAACACTTCATCCTGACAAATGATTTCGTGCTAGAAGAGTGTCTCCATAATCTATATGGTCCTCCAGCTGAGGACCGATCAAATTCCTTCTTCTGTTACCCTAAGTTTGGTACATGCCATGCCCTGGAAGTGGGCCAACACATGACAGGATAAATCAAATCCTGGAACTCCATCAGGAAAGCCAGAGCACCTCTCCCCGCACCGTCTTCCATCACCCTTGATAGCCCTAGTCATGCCAAGTGTCTGGACTGTGCTCCAGGCTGGAAGACAAACTGCAATAGTTCTTGCTGTCACCATTCCTAGGGCTTCTGTTGAAAGAAGGTGACACTGTGGGAAAGATTTTATTTTGGCTACTATGTAACCTAACATGTTACCAAAAAAAATAACTCAGTAGATTTTCTCATCTGAAAAGTGATTAAAAATATCTAAGACTTTCCAAGGGCTGACGACGAGATACAGGTAGCTGGAGAGGGGGGTATGGCTGAACTAGATTTTGAGAGGGTGCCTCATGCGGAAGCAAATGCTCCAGAGGACAGTTCTCTCTATGGTAGATTAAGTACGGTGCAAACTCCGTAATCTGAGCATCCTTTACAGGAGTTGTCCCATTATTCAGATGACTCCCCAAAGCCAATTTCCTTTACCTTTTTCTGCCCTGACATGCTGAAATTGAAAAATTTTCTCATGGTTCCTTTTTTTAAAATCTTCAAACTGTATTAGTCACCACATGCCTGAACACTTTTGAGCTCAGATTTATTCAGATAATTGAGCTTCCAATACAGTTTTGAGTCTAACACTCAGTGGTAGCCCTGCTGAGAGGTTCCCCCTCAGATGGAAAATAGATGGGAAATGGGATATGACCCGCCAGGAGGGCTGCACTGGGAGAGTGAGCTCCCACCCCTGCAGTGCCCTGCAGGATTGCGGTCAGTCACCAAGTCCTCCAGTTATTGCGCTTACTCATCTAAACAACTGCAGCGAAGGAGTCTGGTCTAGAGGCTAGTGTTCATGAGAGCTGAAATCCCAGCAGAACACTACTAACTGTGTGATCTTAAGCAAGTTATTTAATCTCCTTAAGTTTCAAATCCCCATTTGTAAATGATAAAAATAATAATAATAATAACCTCATCCACATCATTAGAGCTTACTAAATAAATAAAATGCATGTACTGAGCACAGGGCTGGGGACCTAGTAAGTGTTTAATAAGCATCAGTTATTCTTGCTGAATTCAAAGAAGAATTCAAATAAGTATAAGATCTTGGCACTGCCATCAAAGGGCTTGCAAGCTATTTGAAAAGTCACTGTGTAACATACCAAAACAACAAAGCACACACAGACACATTCACACACACGCACGCACATAAAACAGAGCACAGATGTATAATCAATGTATAATGAAGCCAAATAGCCCAGGTTCAAATCCTGGCTCTGGCACTTTCAAGTTGTATAAATGTGGAAAAGTTACTTAATGTCTCAGCATCTCAGTGCCCTGAGGTATAAAATGAAGTAATAGCTTCTATGTTATACAGTGTGGGAGAGGATTAAATAAATTAATATATATGCAATATGCTTAGAACAGTGCCTGGCATGTAATGAGTGGTGTCCGTTGTCCAGAGAGG
The DNA here is from genome assembly GCA_030848825.1 of Tadarida brasiliensis. Classification (NCBI taxonomy): domain Eukaryota; kingdom Metazoa; phylum Chordata; class Mammalia; order Chiroptera; family Molossidae; genus Tadarida; species Tadarida brasiliensis. The sequence goes on along the minus strand of CM061270.1, from coordinate 31,908,841 downwards.
ACCAATGTATGGGTACAAGAAAGGTAAGAGGTACTGGGTGATCAGAAGTAGAACATAGTCCATAGGGTTGGTCACCTTTGGATGGGAAAGAAAAAGAACATTCTAAAATTGGAATGGCATGAGGTATTTCACTGGCTGATGTTTAATAATCGATTAGCTTTGTTACCATCGCTGAGCAGAGACTTTTCCCCTGAAAAAGAAAAGGCCAGAGCTGTCAATGCCATTTCCCAGTTAAACTCTATAATAAGTGATGTTTTCAACCCATTTGTAAGTGAATTGAGAAGCCCAGAAACATCCTCACATTTGTAAATTAGGTGATTATAGACTGATCCCCCCTTTATCTAATGCTCCCCATTGAGAGCCCTGAGGACCTGCTCTCTCTGAGTTCTCCTGCCTCACTTCCAACTGCTTCTGCGCAGCCTCCTTCCCGGCTCTCGGACTGAATCCACCCTTGAATGTTGGAGGCTCCTGAGGGTCTGTCTTTCTTTCTCCCTTGGCTTCACATGGACGTTTTCCATGAATGAATGCATTCATCTCCATGACTACACTGCCATATATATATGGTATATGAATGAGCATAGGGCAGGACATAAAATGACAAATGACCTTGTTTGTAGTGTAAAAAGCATAGGTTGTGAGGTACCCAAAGTATAACACGGTTTTTCTGAATTGACTCCTCACATGTCGGCATCTACTCCTTCCCTGGTATTAGCTTAAGTCGAAACAGGGGGTTAAATAGTCCCAGAGGCTGGAGGAGGCTCTCAGCAGAACCGTGTTTAGCGGTTCAGTGGACGTCTTAGAACTTTGTCTCCATCTCTGGGCTCTGTTGGCAACTGTTTCATTTCAGCTCAGAGAGGTTTTCTCCATGTGGCACCTAGATGGCCACTGGCAGCCTTGAGCCTTTATCGTTTGTATAGATCATGATCCCATAAACACAGACTGTTTGATGGGCTAGACCTGATTCACAAATCTACCACCTTGAGTTCTAGGCCCATGCCTACTCAAATCAAATGGATTCAGCAGGGTTTCCTTTTAGATTTTTGGTATTTTTTGGAGGGAATGAGAGGTTGGAGGTTGGGAAAAGAATTGATTCCCAGTGACTCAGACAACCTATATATGCCACTGTGCTTCTCAACACACATATGTTTTTCATCCACTATGATTAAATATCAACATGACAAACTTCCAGTATTCAAGTACCAAAAAATAAAAGAAAGAAAAGAAAAGAAAAAGAGGCTTGTATGAATGAGAACTAGTAAACACAAATGTTTCTGATCCAGTGGACAGAGTTGGTAGGAATTTTTCCAAAAGTGAAATTCTGAGAGCAACCTCAACAACAGGACAACTTTGATTCTGAATCTGATTCTGTTCTTTACTATTTTAATGTATCTAAATCTTTAGGATTGCGGTCCCAGAATTTCCCATGGACTTCAAACAACGTGCCCAGATTTCTTCAGGCGGTTATGGTCGTAAATACTCTGTGCTAGGACCACTTGCAAGTTCACTAGGCCGTGTCAGGCCGTAGAAACCAACTGGTGTTCAGAAGGTAAACGACCGATAGACAAGGGTTTCCTCTTTTGGTTGTCATTTAGCTCGTTGAAGTCTGCAGGGCCTCTGGAAACTCCAGAAACACCAGCCTCTCCCCTACATCGGCGTCAGAGAGCAGCGATGGTGCTGAGATTTTCTGCTACGGCAGTTGACAGGGGTGGGGGTGAACCTCCCACAGACAAATAGTCAGATCATATGATGTTAAACTGAAAGGTAACGAGGGAGGACGAATGATCATTTGTAAAGAGAAAAGTGTTGACTGGCCCTTTTGCCTGGCAAACATAAATACCCCGAAGAATGGAAACTGGGGGTGGATAGGCCTGCCTAATGTGAGTCCTCCATCAGGCGATTGTGGGTGACATAAAACTCTGATGTGCTGTAAAATTTATATCGCTCCCCCAAATGATCTACTAGTAGAACATATAAATTTTGCAGAAACCGTTAAAGCTGTCATAAAACCTCATTGCTATAGATACAGTAGGTGTTTCAGAAACACACACCAAAGCGGAGATTTGTAATCATTTCAGTGCGGTTCATAAAAAGAAGCACATTGTGTTTCAACTTCCAAGGAACGACAAAGGTCCCCTTCTTCCGAAGGCCTGTTTTATCTTCTTTCGCATACTTAAAGAAGAGACAAGCAGAGACAAATAAACAGTCTAAATATTTAAACACGTGCATTTCCTTATATGCCCAGGTTGTTAGGGAAGTGAGAGCAAATGATTATTTCTTTACCAAGTTCCCATAGAGTTGTGGGCTCCGTTTAATAATAGTCGATCCTGTTTGGGCTGAACACACTGGTCCCTGTGGGGGAAAAAGGCAGCAATAAATCAATACCCGAGATGTAATCTTGGTGTCTAGAATGCAGAGAGAGATTTGGGTGCATAATGGTGCTGGTTTGTCTATTGTCATTCAGACATGAGCTGCATCAGAAAAGGGCTTGTGGGAACCTGATAAGAGGTGGTCAAACATGGGCCATAAATCACAGAGAGTCAGTATTCTGCTGATTTCATACATACGCACTTTCTGGGGTGAAAAAAAAAAAGTGATAGATCTGCAATTTACTGCTTATCACATCTGCTAGAAGTTCCCGTAATACAAAAGTCTGACCTTCAGGGAATAAGCACCCTGGTTGACTACCTGCTTCTGTGGAGGAAATACCGCGCTCCGGTCACCTAGAGCTGGGACGCCCTCCCATGACCTATCTAACAAGCCTCTCTTTGATTGTGAGCCATGCGGTGGTGAGTTTTACTCCCGAGCATCTCCTCAAACAAGGAGCGGAGGGTGCTTAGCGAAGGAAACTGGATATTTAACTCTAGGGGAACTAATGGGCTGAAGGGATCATATGGATTCCACACTTGTTCAGTGCTTGTTACTTTCTGCAGATCACTGGACCGCAACATCTTCTCAAATAGTAGGGGAAGGGGGAGGGAGAGGCAAGGGGCATGGAAGGAGTAAGGGACCAAGGAGGCTGCTGCAGCCCAGGGAAGGGAACACAACCTTCCCAGGCTAAGACGGAACCCCCTGGAGAAGCAGAACAAAAGATCAGTGCAAACTTTCCATCCACCATGCTTTAACCTAAGAGTTGGGATAGTTCTGTCCCATATTTCTGCCAAGGTCAACTTTGGAAACATTGACCATTTTTTATTGAGCACTTTCAAAATGTGTTTATATGTAATCCTACTTTCATTATAGGATGGTTCATTCATAGTTAGAAGTGCTTAAGAAAACAATGCATCTTTATGGTGTAAGATCTGTAAAGTAAATCAGCACTCCAAGTCTCCAGATTCTCTCCTTGTTCCCTGATTAAGTGAATCTACATTTTCCTTAACATACTCTCCCCTGAGTTAAATATGTTTTGAGTGGATCCAAATTTTAAAAGATGTAACTTTGTGTCTAAATAGTGCTTATTAGCTAAAAGAAGACCCCTGAGAATCTGTCTTTTCAAGCTTGGATTTTTCATTTCAAACCCAGTTTGTAAAACGTCTCAATTGTTTATGCTTGTGCAAATGAAAAACCCATTCACTCATTCTTTTAACAAGTGTTGATTATTTAGCTACTATATATCAGATCCTCTTCTAGATGCTGGCAATTAGCAGTGAGCTAGACAATACCATCCCTGACCTGTGGTGCCAACAGTTTAGTGGGGGTGGGTATAAACAATAACAACAAAATAATGAAAATGTATGTTCAAGGCAATAAATGCTATGAAGAAATGAGCAGGGAAGGATCTCAAGTGTGCTGAAATGAGTGTGGGAGATGGGAGGGGTGTATATATTATTTAAGTGTTAAGTACTTCACAGTAGCCTATAGTTTTACATTTCTCCCTCACAACACCTTTTAGCCATACTAATAACTAGAACTGGAAGTGATCCATTTGAATCTCAACTCTTTGCTGTGCCCTTTTCAACCTGTGCATGGACAGAGCTGCAGAATGGCTAACAGGACAGAAAAACCAAGACTACCCTGTTGATCAGCTCAGCCTATTTCATTACTCATCACAGACAAAACGGGTAACTGGGCATAGATGAAAATGTGAGTACTCCCATGAACATATCAGCTATTAAGAGTCTCCAATGACACAGAACACTCCTACTCCTTTTTCTGTACAATGGTCTTATTTTACTGTGTCTTTTTTCTCTTAACTTCTTAGCAAGAGTAGCAAGATTTAGGTTCTATTCTTAATTCAATCAATCTGGACTTGGGTACTGTCTTTCTCTATCTGGGGAATCATTGGATAATGCCTCCTGGTGAAGAGTATTTTGAAAGGTTCTTCATGACCACATATATTTTTTATTCAACTCTCTGGAAAAAATGTTAACAGGTGGTATCAAGTGTGATGTTTTGTTTTGTTTTTTGTTTGTTTTTCTATCCTCACCCAAGGACACTTTTCCATCTTTTGTTCAGATAGAGTGGGAGGGAGAAAGAGGAAGAGAGAGAGAGAAACATCGATGTGAAAGGGATACATCAAGTGGCTGCCTCCCACACGACCCCAACCAACTCTGGGGACAAATTGCAACCGAGGTGCATGCCCTTGACTGGAATCAAATCCGAGACTCATTGGTCCACGGCCGATGCTCTAACCGCTGAGCCAAACCGGCCAGGGCATTGAGTGTGATGTTTTGGATGAAGTAATAAAAACCATCTCCCAGTGTCTGAGTAATAAAGACTCTCAAGGACTCAGAACTGGTACTCCAAAAAAAAAAAGAGTTCAGAATGAAGTGACCTGCCTACCTTCCTCATTTCTCTCATTTTCTCAGTTCTGCCTCGCTCCCTGTGCCACTGGTTTTGTCCTGTGGTCTCAAGATGTTCATGTGCATCAAGGGCTGAGATAGGGAAAACCAGAGGAGGGGGAAGAAGAGAGAGAGAGACAAAGAGCGTGAGAGGGATAGAAGGTAAAAACAAAAACAAGGGAGAGAGAGAAAAAGGCTTGAATTTCTCTTCAAAATTCACATTTTTCTTTCTCAAAAGCTTATGGAAAACTGATTAATTATTATTATTATTATTATTTTACTGGCTAATATTGCCTAATTCAGCCCATCTATGTCGATTGCAAGCAAAAACTTCAGATCCAACAGAATCCATCTCTTGATGGCAGGGACTCATCTTAATCATCTTTTGTAGGTGCCTTAGGCCGAAACACTTCGCTTTTCCCATGTGGATACCCAATTATTTGTTTGATTCATTCATTTATTATGTATATCAAGTGCCTATCCATTCCAGCTCTCAGTACTAGGGATTTATCAGTGAAAAAACGTTATCAGCAGAAAAACAATATGTTTCAGTTCTCAGGGAGCTAACATCCCAGAAGGGGAGATGATATACAATAAACAAACAAGTAAATCAAGTGATAATAAGTGCTTTGTCAAATCTAGTGATCTTAAAGTGTAACTCAATTCACGAGAACCAGCAATCAGCGGCAGATTCTCTAGTGTCCTCCACAACCAGAGGTGAGCTGAACACCTCTCTTGTCCTAAGGCCACCGCTGATACATAAACACGCACACAGTAGACACAGAACGTACTACAGAATCATGTTCAAATTGCCACACTTCTGTTTTCTTAATCATGCTTACTTAGACCTGCATGGCCCTCGCCTACACTTACAGGTGTAGAGTTTTTATCTCTTGCCTCTTATGATACTTCTTTGATAATGTGCTGCTTTTAAAACCTTTCCTTGCCTGTGAGAATCCTTCACTCTCTGCTGGCTCAATTGGCTAATAGTTACACGCCATGTTCTCATTCTCTCAGTGCTGGTGTTAGGATCATATGAGGTGCTCTGCTTCTTAATCTGCCACACCGTGTTGGGAGGTGGGTAGTAGTATAATTGTTTTGCAGATGGGAAAAAACTGAGCCCCCAATGTCAAGTGACTTTTTCAGTGTTATACAGCTAGAAAGTGCCAGGGATGTGATTCAAATCCAGGGCCTCTTGAGCAAATCTAATGTGAAATTCTGCCTCTGTTTGTAAATGTGTCTCATCATGTTTAATGTGTCTCTCCTAAAACTGTGGGAACCACATCAGATATCTCTTCTCTCTTCCCCAAACTTCTAGTACCTAACATTGTCCTGAGAGTAAAGTAAAATCTGTTTATGGATAAAAAGTATTTTAATTGATAAATGATTGACAGCAGAGAGCCTCTTAGTGCTGCAAAACAATACGATGGCAACCTTGGAATAATATATTTTTTAAAAGTCAACAGTTTTAAATAGATGACAGCAAAAATATTCAAATAATAAATGAATTTACTCGGATGGTTATGCAGATAGATATTAATGTGGCATGGAAGCATTTCCATCAGTTACCTTGTCAGGCGTTGGCTCTAACAGTGACATGGTAGAAGCATCAGGGCCTTTAAAAATAGTGATTAGGGAACAACATGGATCATCATTTTAAAATAACTCTTCTTCATGGCTTAAAGTAGAACTGTTACCAACAATCATAACAACTCAAGTTTATGGTCGTAGAGTGAGTACACTGAGCAGTTGCTGGACTGCCTGACACTCACGTGGGATACAGACACCATCAATCTGCCTCTGCCATTCAAACAATACACACCCACTGCAAATGCCTCTCGGAATTTATACCAGCCGCAAACAGTCATTAATTTGGTTGACCAGCATCCTGCTCAACTAAAATTAAAAAACAAAATACTGACTATATTTCAGTATGATTTAGTACACATAAATATCATTATCATAAATGAAGAGAATTTCACCGACAGGAAAGGCATAAATTTTCCAGATCCATTTTAGAAATCTGAAAAAATTCGCTATGGCCCCATCTGTCATGGGATCATGGAATCATGGCGTTATGGGAAAAGTGTGTGCACCCATCCCTCCCCTGTTTTGCAAGGCTTCCTCTCGACGAGTCCAGACACAGGAAATAAATATCAGAGACCTGCAGAAAAGGGGCTTTTAACAGTCTGTTTGTTTTTTTAATTATAAAATGTAGTTACCTATTACATGTTACATATATGTTTCCCCATGAAATTGTTTTTAGTGGCTAGTAGAGAAACAGCTGCTGAAACAAACAGAACCTGAAATAAGAATGACTGAAATGCACTACAAGATTCTTTCATGCTCACGTAACAACAGATAAGGCAGGTGTTCTTTGTTCGTGGTGGTGATTTTCCTCCATCCGAGGAACTACGTGGTGATTCAATAAACCTGGCTGACCAAGTCTCTGTCATTTTCAAGGTTCTCTGAAGCCTCTGTGGTCTTTTCTATCTTAGTCATCCAGAAAAGCTTGGAAAAGCATGTGTGAAAGATTTCCACAGCTAGGCCTGAAAGTCATTTCTGTCACTTCCACTTGTATGGCATTGCCTAGAATTCTGTCCATAGTGAATCTAGCTGCAAGGGAGGCTGTTGTATGTGGCTGTGATTATGTGCTTAGAAAAAAGAGAAGAATGTACATTTTGGTGAACAGTGGCCATCCTTGTTTCAGTGATACATATTCTTTGCTTTATAGAAAAATTTCCAAGGGTTATCCTACACCTTGCTTCTCAGTGCCTCCCAGTTTTCTCCTAGTGCTAATCTGTGTATTCATTTGGGCACAAAGTTAAGATTCAGGCAAAGAGAGGAAAGAGCAGAGAATGAACTGACTGACATACTTCTCTCTCCACTGCTTCCTAAAACAGTGCTTCAATCTTTTTGACCCTTAAAACAGATGACTACATTAATTGAATTGAAGCAGAAAAACGACATGTTTATGATGATCATCCATCATTTACAGAAATATTATTAAATTGGCATTCAGTCTTTTCTTCTCTTCACTACATATTAGTGCCCTTCTCCCATAGCCTCATGTCAACCCAATACTCCCTCACCCTTCAAAACAAATTCACTCTCTTTCATCAGAACTCACCAACAAAATAGAGACTTATGCACCATATTTTTGGAAATTCACTCAGAATTTGCTGAACGTTTACTAAGTTTGCTTATAAAAGTTCTCACAAATTCTCTGCTTTGTTCATCAGTATGACAGAGATCAAATTAGGTTCCATGTCTGAGCATAAGTAAGAAGGTGTGATAGATTTCCAAAATAAAACCATTTATCTGGGCCTCTTCAAGTTCTCTATAGAAACCACAGACCCAACCAGGAACTGAGGTGTTCTCTAAGGGGAATACCCCCCTCCCCCGCCCCCGCTGAGGTTCAGCCAGTTTTCCAGGCTAACAGAGTTGCTGTCTAGACACCACAAAACTATATTTGAATATTCTGTTGATTCTAGTTACCACAGGGGTCATCTTGAGTGCAGCAGGTTTGACTCACTGGAGATCATCCACATTTTAAATACTTTATGCCTGTTACTGATGTTAGGGAGAAAATTTTCTTCATCCCAGACTATAAAACTCATTGAAGAAATATGAAATAGTATTTCAGGCATTTTTAAGGACTTTAGTTCATGTCATTATTTCAGAACACATAGAAAACATTCTCTATATGTTTTCCTACCCTATTTCTCACTGATAAGGGGTCTTCCTCCTCTTTCTTTCTGCCTGCTGAATATTTCCCTTCTCTCTCTCTTCTAATGCATGGGGGCTAGAATTGGTTCAGAGTGAGAAAAAGGGAGAAGAAGGGGAAACCCTGAGGTGTCTCATTCCCACCCCCACCTCACCTGCAGTCTGAGACTGGCCAGCAACCCCCACCCCCCACCTTCCCTTTCCTCTCCAGAAGGAAGTGACCTGATGGATCCCACGATGGTAGATTTTATCCCGTAATACTAATGTCAGCAAGATTTCCAGCCGTCAGTAAATATGTTACCAAGAGGTTGCTTGGAACTTCTGGAAATTTATTTTGAATAGCACAGGTATTCCTCTCCATTATGGAACAGTTGCCTCTCAGGCTCCTAACCTTAAGGAATTCATGAATTAAAACAGATATTCATGCTGAGAACAGCATGTCCTGAGGTTACAAAATTTATGAATCCCCTTTATCATTATAATTTGATTACCTCATTCTTAAACTGCTAAACATTCTTAAACAGCAGGGTGTAATAATAGAAGCTGAGTGGCATTTGGCATCCGAAAATCCCAAGTTTAAATCTGTACTCTGTCACTTAATACTAGTATACCCTTGGGCCAATCACACACTCCCTGTGAACCTCAGTTTACACACTTCTAAAATGGGGATAATAGTTCCTGTATTTTAAACAATGGTGATTACATAAGAGATTGTACATAGTGTGCTAAATATTTTAGAGACACTCAAACTTTTCCTGGCACTATGGGTATCTTTGGGGCAGTTACCTTGTATCTGATCTCTGTATTAATGAGTAAATGAATGAATGGATGAATGAATGAATAAATCCTTCTAGTTCGTGTTCAAAATTTTTCTAAACTCAGAAAACACTAATTGATGTGCTAACAGCCCCAGATGAGAAAAACACTATTAGCTCAATGAAGCAAATGTTGATTTAATACCAGAACAAAATGTACAAGCAACCATGGCCATATAAAAGCCACAAAGTTACTTGCTAAATAACACCTGTTTCTGCTAACACCAGAGCAGAACTTCTCAGTGAAACAATAAAAGCAAGCCTTGGACACTGCATTTTACACTGTCCTCTTTGTTCCTCTAGTATAAGGATACAGATAAAGATATCTGGAGAGATGAACATAAAAATCTAAAAAAAAGTACACTCCACCTCATCTCCATGCACCCTCCACTCCCATCAAATTACCTAGAATATAAGTCAGAAACTTTAAAATAATTGAAGCTGATTAAAACAGAGAACAGACTGACAGCTGTCAGAGGGGAGGGGGGTTGGAGGACTGGGTGAAAAGGTGAAGGGATTAAGCAAACAAACAAAAAAACTCAATGACACAGACAAGAGCATGGTGATTACCATAGGGAAAGGTCAGGGGAGGTAGAAGAGAGCAAAGGGTGGATAAGTGATGATGGAAAGAGACTTGACTTGGAGTGGTGAACACACATTATAGTATACAGATGACGTATTGTAGAATTGTATACCTAAAAGCTATATAATTTTATTAACCAATGTCATCCCAATAAATTAAATTAAAAAATAAATAAATAGCCCTGGCCGGTTTGGCTCCGGGGTAGAGCGTCAGCCCGCAAACCAAAGAGTTGCAGGTTCGATTCTGGTGAAGGGCACGTACCTCGGTTGCGGTTCGTCCCCGGCCCTGGTTGGGGTCCTGTGGGTGGCAGCCAGTTGATGTGTCCCTCTCACGTTGATGTTTCTCTCTCTCCCTTTCTCTCCCTCTCTCTCCCTCCCACTCTATCTGAAGATGAATGGAAAAATATCCTCGGGTGAGGATAAAAAAAAAAAGAAAGAAAGAAAGTACCCTTAGCCAAATATTCTGATCATTAGGAATTACCTTCTTGACATTAGTTAAAATGTGTAAATCAGGTAGAGGCAGATGGGAATACTGCCAGAATTTCCTATCCTCATATTTTTATTTCTTATGTTCTTATTTGAGTGCAGCATACTTTTACTCATCTCTTGAATGATAATATTTTCCCAACAGATATAATTTCGTTCTTTAAATAAGTGTTTTGAGAACATTTTCCACATTCTGACCTGCGATTTCATTCTATTGAGGGCCCGCCGGTTTTCCTGTAGACTGAATCTCTGACATTTATAATGGAATTGAACAGTGTAATAGAATTCACTTAACAAAAATGTTGCTGCGACATGAACTTTACAGGACCTTCCACTGAACAAGGGAAGCCCATTTCAACAGGGCCTCGATTCTATTTCATAACAGAAATGGAAGCCGCACAAACGCAACAGCTGGGTCTCTGTGCAAATGAACCCACACCATTTTCTACAGTGGACACCGTCAGAAAACGAGGCAAACTTCAAACATTTCACCTTTTACTCTCCGGTAAAATTCTCCCTACGCTTGTGGAACAGAACGGTTTAAGACTCTGCCAAACACATAAGGGGTTCGGTTGCATCCTCGTTAAATCCTCTCAAAGTCTCCCCGCGTTCTGGAAGCCTCTGGAGCTGTGCTACCACTTCCAAGTAGCTAATGGACTGCTATTTTACAACACTCTGCCAGAGTTGCTTTCCCTCAAACAAGAATCTTACTAGCTTTACCGTTTGGCAGCCTGTAACATGTTACAAAAAAAAAATCCATAAACCAGATGGCGGAAATACAGAATAATCTGTTTGGGAAACCCAGGTTATAAATATGTGCATGTTGGGGAAAGGGCAAAGAGTTGAGGTAAAGCAGCTGAGGCAGCTTCCAGGCTGGGCTCCAACGCTGGCCGGTGTTAGTCTGGCGCACTGAGGGACGTCTATGTGTTTATCGTCTGTTGTGTGTTCCTCCCATGCTCAAGAAGGACCCATAGGCCTTCCTCATTTTCCCACGCTAGAAACCAGATTGAATCCTGACTTGGAAGGCTTAGTCCAGGTTTTATATGCATGAAAGTATATGTTTCCATTGGGGTGGAGAGGGTGGGAGTGAGGTGTTGGGACTGGGGCATAGAACATGTGACCAAATTCCTCCATCCTTGACCCTTCTCCAATATATGTAATAATTTTTCCTGACCCTAACATAAATTTCCAAGTAAGGTTAAAGTGAAATTAAAGTCAGCTTTGGAAATACAGAGATGATTTACAACCGCAGTTGTGTGTATGCTTGGCCAGAATGAGTACGTAGGTGCACCTTTCTTTTCTCTTTCTGTGGCCTTCACGAGTCACAGCCTAGCCACCATGGGTTAGCTCAGGCCATCTAAGGGTTCTCTTCACTAACCTTTCTGCTGTGTCTACGTGGTGCACTTACTAGACACTGTAGATGGATAGTTAAACCCATGCAGCCTGCCTTGTCAAGACTCATGCTCTGGGACTAGCATCAACATTGTAGTCAGATAGATAAAGATCCACAAGCAACTGTATACCTCAGATCCCTGCTCTCACCACCCTAAGGAAGAAAACTGAAAACTGTGTGCCAAATTAGCAGTCGTTGTGGGCTTATAGCCCACTGGGAAAATAGTGAGGACCTCAGCTATGTGAGTTCTTCTCTGGTTTCAAGGGTTCCTGGGACCTTTCCTGAGTGTTTCTGAGAAACACTGTGGATATCTCTTCACTGCTGTCCCCCATTCCTCTATGCCTCTGCCACTACCTGGTGCTGGTGACTTTGGATACATTCTCGTTTTTCTTTCATGACTCAGCAACACTGGGATAATCCCACTGGACCTGCTCCTATAGCTGCTGGGTAGAGGCAAAGAAAAAACTCTCTTCCCACTGGTGTTTCAGTCTTTATTACTGAAGTACAGACAGAAGAGCTGTGCATTGTCAGCATCTTCCAGTATTTCTAGAGGTAAGAAACTTTCATCATTTCCATCTTTCAGGGTTTTTGTTTTGTTTTGTTTTGTTTTGTTTTGTTTTGTTTTGACTTCCCCTTCTTCATGGGACTAATCAAAATGCCAAAGGGTGGGGTTGAAATGAAACTCAAGGGAAAAGATGAGGGTGATGGCCAATATCACCCTCCCATCGAAACTCCCGCCACAGTCCAATGGCCTCCACCTCCCCACATCATGTGTCCAGGGAGTTATTAGTTTTCTGGGATCTTCTCTGGGGATGAGCCATAAGCTCCAAGAGTCTGCCCAGATAATCCTCCACACTCTGACATGTCCAATTTTCAAGTGATTTTATAGCTGTTACTCTTGCATACTTTCCACATAAATATTACAAGATTCCATGTTATAATTTAGAATTCACCAAGATTGAGAGATATTCAGCCCTACATAACTTACAGCACAAATTAATCATTTATATTGGTAAATAAAAATTTTTACTTCACATTAACTGAAAAAATGAGGTATTGTAATTTTAAAGTGTTTATAAAGGCCAACTCTTAAAAATAGACAAAAACAAACAAAATACCCTCACCCAGCAATTTTCAGTGCTCATGAGAGTCTCTGGAATCCTTTTAACAGCTTAAACAGGTACTCAAGACCAACAGCCACTGGGTCTGGATTATTATCCCTCAAGAATTATTTTAGTAAGGTAAATTTGTTATAAATTGAATTGTGTCCCCCTTCCAATTTCATATGTTGAAGCCCTAACCCCCAGTTTGACTGATTTGGAGAGGAAAACTTTAGGAGGTAATTAGGTTAAATGAAATCACAAGAGTGGGGCCCTGATCTGATGGGATTAGTGTCATGATAAGAAAAGATACTAGAAGACCACTATCTCTAACTCTGCCCCTCTTTCTTGTTCTTTCTCCCTGTCTCCTTTCTCTCCCTCTCTGTATACCACAGAGAAATAGCCATGTGAAGACATAGCTGAGGGGCAGTTGTCTGCAAGCCAGGATGAGAGCTCTCACCAGAAACCAACTCTGCTGAACCTTGGTCATGGACTTTCAGCCTCTAGTGGTGTGAGAAACAAATTTCTGATATTGAGGCCACCCAATCTAAGGTATTTTATTATGGCAGCCCAAGCAAAATTATATAGGCCCCATCAAAATGATCCAGTGCTTGGTTCAACCAAACTTGCTTCCTCCATCAGAGAAGCAAAACCAGAAAATCACGTTCCAGTCTGTTTTTATGAAGAGTAGAGAAGGGACAACCTAAGGACTCAAGAGAGGTAGCATAGGTGAGGTGAGATATAAAAACATTTAATGTAATACTGTAGTCAAAGGCAACATAGAAAAGCAGAGAAAGCTGGGTATCCTACAGAGGGAAAATAAATAAATGAAAAGAATGTGATTTATCAAACAACATAAATTTTAATTTTAGAGCCAAATGCAAGTGGCCTTTGAGGGGGGGGGGGAAGTCTGAGAACTGTTTCTTGTTTACAAAATGCAAGTCTGGTCCTATCTTGCAGTTCATTTATAGCTATGGATTTGGGATCTGCAGGAGGACTTATCAAGCCAGAGTTTTTCCACTTTCTTTGAAATTATTTCCATCCTGGTTTGAAAGAACACAGATGCTTTTGAAGTGTTTATCTGTGTAAGAACAGAAGCATCTCTTCTATAAGAAATTGGGATCTTTATTTTCAACATTGTATCTCCTTCCCTGGCTCCTTTACCATCATGTTTCATGCCTGGATTCTTCAGACTTTCTCCTGTAGTCTCTTCTGTTTTAGCTCTAAGGATTGTCCTAGGTAGAGAGCTTTATATATTATTTTAGCCATATAACTTTAACTTTATCTTTCTATATGTATTGATATTTTCATCTCTCTCTCTCTCTCTCTCTCTCTCTCTCTCTCTCTCTCTCATGTTCTAGATCCATAAATCCAGTGCTGTCTAGATATTAATAATAGAATGTCACACATCAGCCATATCACACACCCCCATGTCCCAAATGGAATTCATTATATTTCCCCAAAAACTGTTCCATGGCACACAGTCAAGACTGTTTAATGCCTCATCTAACCCCCAAACCCCCAATCTCCCAAGCTAGATGGAAGCCTCAAGGACACCTTCAATTATTCTCTCTCCTTGGCTCCCTCCATCCTCATGACTACAAACTAGTCACTTATCAAATCCTTTTATTCCTATCTCACATATGAACCTCAAAACTTGATCATTCATGCTCTCCTACTATCACTGCCAGCGCCTTGGTGCAGGTTTTCTTAAGGGCCAGTTGGTTCATTTACAACCTCAATGCAACCAGAGCTAGCGATTTCCTAATTCAGACTTTCACTTCACGTCTCCAAGGGCTTTATACCAAGCCCTCTCCTGAATTTATTTTTATCCAAGTTGCTACTTCAAATCTGATGGATTCTTTTCAGATATCATCATCATCACAGCCTTTCCATTTGATGCTGTGACTCCTCCCAGGTCTGGGACCTATTTTTCCTGATTATTTTCCTACCTTCTTACTATGTTTGCCCATCTCCTTAGCTGACTCTTCTTCCTCTTCTCACCCTTTAAACAAGGGTGTTATAGAGAAGTCTGCTGTGGCCTTCTCTTTTCACCCATATGCTTCCCCAGATTATTTCATCTTTTTTTTATGGTCTCGGCTGCTGCTGCTATTTTTTTTTTGTTTGTTTGTTTTTTGTTTGTTTGTTTTTTGTTTTTTGTTCAGATAGAGTGGGAGGGAGAGAGAGGAAGAGAGACAGAGAGAAACATCGATGTGAAAGGGACACATCGAGTGGCTGCCACCCGCACGACCAACCAGGGCCGGGGACAAACTGCAACCGAGGTACGTGCCCTTAGTGGGAACCAAACCCAGGTCTCTCTGGACCGCAGGCCGACTCTCTAACCGCTGAGCCAAACCGGCCAGGGCACTGCTATTTTTCTTGATCCAGGCCTTTTCCCTGAGCTGCACACAGTATTTTCAACACATGAATATCTGCAGTTTGACGATGTCTCGCATGAACCTGAAATCACAATGCTCCAAATTCAACTCCTTATCTATTTCCCTCAAGCTCTTCTTAGTTAATCATTTCTCACCAAGTCTTTCTCTTATGTACCCAGTTATACAAAGCAGACCCTTACTGACTAAACTTTTACTAGATTCCATTGTCAGTAAAAGGAAAGTCCAAGCTCTGTAGTATGAGTGTTGGCACTTTTGAAGTCCAGCGTAATCATCCCTCAGACCAACTCTGATGTCAGCTGCAGACGGCTCTGTGTGAGCAGACTTACCTTGAGCTGGCAACATCCCATCCCAGAATGCACCATTGTCATGCTGCCTCAGTCTTCTCTGAAGCCAGGTGCTTGACCAAGACGCAGCACAGCCCGATAATGAGGGAGAGGGGAGGTTTATACTCCCAGAGGAAAACCTCAAGCAATGGGAGATGGAAGCCTGTGGAGATGTGACCCAGCCTCCCATCCCTCCAATTCTGGGTAATTTGGGACGCATCTTCTATACCTCAGAGGTCCAAGGCCAAAATGACATTTCTACTGCCCATGCTGTGACATGGGTCATGCAGCATTCCCTGCCTCGTGCTCCTCACTGCCCATGCCAGGTCCTTGTCTCACACGCTTCTTTTAGAGAAACTCTGAATGAAGGTAGTTTGGTTCAGAAGTGGTGGTGTAGAGCGTAAGCCCTCAGGTTGGGTTTCTGGGATTCCCTGTGCAGAGTGCAAACCCCACTGCTAACAGTGAGACCCTGGGATGCAGCACAGCTCTGAGGACTCCCCCTGCAGTGGCTCGGGGTGCAGCAGGGCCAGAGGAAGGACTAGGCCAGGCAGCAGGCCTAGCATGTGACACTAGGGACACAGTGATGACTATAAGTATTATGGTCTAAACTAGGTTTTGTGAACTTCCTTTGAAGTCTGAAGCAAAAGCATGACACGAATATCGTTAAATTATGGTAAGCCCACTACATGGAATATTACGCATCCTTTAAAATAATTTTTGCAATTTTTTAAGCAATATCAACAAAGGCTTTTGATATACTATTAAATCTTCAAAAAGCAGAATAAAGACATTCTACTTTACTAGAAACAAAGTTTGGGGGGAAATATCTATGCTTGGCAAAACAATGTTGAAGAGGAAACAACTAAATGCTAGCTGTGGCTATCTCAGGAAGGTAGAATCAAGAGTGACTTTTTTTCTTATCTATTTTTATTGTTGAAAGTATTACAGATGTCCCTCCTTTTTTCCCCATTGACATCCTCATCCTCTCCCCCCTCCTCCCACCCTGCCTTCACTGCACTGTTGTCTGTGCATATAAGTTCTTTGGTTCATCTCTTCCTGCCCACCCTCCACACCCCTTCCCTCTAGGTTAGTCGGTCTGTTCTCTACTTCCATGTCTCTGGATCTATTTTGTTCGTCAGCTTATTTTGTTCATTATATTCCACAATTAAGTGAGATCATGTGATAGTTGTCTTTCTCTGACTGGCTTATTTCTTATCTATTTTTAAAAATGTTTTTTTACTGTAGCTGTATTACTATATAGATAGATAGATGTAAAAGCAATTATTTTAATTTAAATTTAAAACTCTTTCTAAAAAATATTAAACTTTTAAGACTGGTCTTAGATATATAAGTAAAATTTCTGGAATTTTTCTCCCTTTTAGATAAAAAGGATACTTTTTATAATTTCTTTGCAAACATTACCATTTCTGTATTCATATCCGCTAGCGGATGAAGTTGTTGCAGAGTTCCTTGGCCTGTGAATGAGCAAGTTGTCATCACATGAATGACCCTTTTGATGTGAGATAAACTAGGTCCGAAAGTTGCTGAGCTGACTAGACACGTCCACTAATGTGGATTAAAAAAAAAAAATCTATGTCGCATTTCATAACTGGTTTAAATTTTATTACACAAGCACATGATGTTCATTGTTGACCAAATTAGAAAATTCAAGTAAGGAAAATAGAAATTTCTTTAAAATCACCTTCAAGCGCACCATTATGTCTCCGAAGTTTTTCTGAATTAAAACGTTATGCCTGGCTGGTGTGGCTCACTGGATGAGCATCAACCCATGCACCAAGAGATTGCCGGTTCGATTCCCGGTCAGGGCACATGCCCAGGTTGTGGGCCAAATCCCCAGTAGGGGGCATGCAGGAGGCGGCCAATCGATGTTCTCTCTTATTGATGTTTCTATCTCTCTCTCCCTCTCCCTTCCTCTCTCTCTAAAATCAATAAAGAAAAATAAATAACTAAATAAAATGTTATGAAATAAATCATGCATGCCTAGGAGTCAATGCAGTGTAAAACACATTTGCCCAGCCTCGTAGAGTTGGACCCGTGTTTGCAGAGCCCCAGGTACCTGTCCTTCCTGACCACATCAAACTCTTACCCCCAGGAAGCCAATCTGCTGAGTTACGTGTTCACCATCAACTTTTCTTTATATTTTATCATATATGCACGTGTCCTTAAGCAATACATTGTTTGATTTTGCCTGTTGTTTTAACTATCTTTGGATATAGATGTTCTGTATCATCTTTTTTGACTTGCCATTTTTCTGCCTGATATTAACATGTTCAGAACTGCCACATGTATCGTGTGGCATCTCTTTCTTTTACCACTGCGTGGTGTTTCTTTTTAGAGGAGTATAACCGAATTTGCCTATTTTGCTGTTGTGGGACATTCGAGTCATTTTTCATCTGTGTTGTTATAAACAACGCCACTGTGCCTGGTGTTTCACATGTCCCCTGAAGCACGTGTGCAGTGACTTCATCAGGAGTACAAGTGGGGGTGCGCAGACCAACAAGTTTGAGAGTTCCTGCCGTTTCCCATTTTCCAATACCCAGTACTGTCATACTTGCACGTATTTGCTAATCTAGTAAGTTTGAAATGTTAACCTAACATTTTATTTGAATGTGCTTTTCCCTGATTAATAGGGTGAGTCTTTATTTGTTCCCTGACTAATGAATATTCTTTACTTGTTGAGTTTTTGTGTGTATGAAATGCCTGCTCATGACTTTTGACCATTTATCTTTAGCTATTTCCTGCTCCTTCTCTTCCTTCCCCTCTTCCTTCTCCCTCTCCTCCTCTCCTTCCTCTTCTCTTTCTCTCTTGCCTTCCCCCTCCACACTCCCTCTCTTCTTCCCCCTCCTCTTCAAGCTCTTTCTATATCCTAGACCAGTGATTTTCAACCTTTTTTATATCATGGCACACATAAACTATTAAAATTCTTTGGCACACTGAAAAAGATATTTTTTGCCTATCTGACAAAAAAAAAAAAAAGTATGATTTTAATTCATTCACACCGGATGGCAATTGTTGTGTTGGCTGTTGTTATTTATTTTATTTTGTTTTTTTACAATCCAAGTGAAATGAAGTCAGTGCCCCTGACTAAATAGTCAGGTATTGCGTGTTTTAAAAATTCTTGCAGCACACCAATGTGCCGTGGCACACCAGTTGAAAATCACTGTCCTAGACAATAAGCTGACATATCTGTGCATAGGAAATATTTCTTCCAGTTTGTGTTTGCCTTTTATAGTTTTTTTCATGAGCAAAATCCTTACTTTTAACATAATCAATTTTTTTTTTTTACTGCTTGCTTTTTTTTTTTCTGGTCTTGTTAAAAAACCCTTCCTCACTCTAAGATCTTAAGAATGTTCTCTTGCCCAGCCTGTGTGGCTCAGTGGATTGAGCGCCATCCCATGGGCTGAGAGGTCCCGGTTCAATTCCTGGTCAGGGCACATGCCCGGGTTGTGGGCTTGATCCCCAGTGAGGGGTGTGCAGGAGGCGGCCCATTGATGTATCTCTCTCACATCGATGTTTCCATCTCTCTCTCCCTTCCTCTCGCTTTAAAAAAAGTCAATAAAAACATATATATATATTTATTATTATTTTTTAACGTTATCTTATACGTTTCCTCTAATAGTTTAACTTTTACCTTAACCTCTATGTCCTTAACCACGTGGACTGCTTCTCTGTACTGCGTGAACGATTGGCCAGTCCGTGCACTCTGCACGCCTCTGCAGTCTCTGTCCTGTGTCAAGTTGCCTTGTACCAGTGAAACTGTTTCTCCTTCTCATTCTTCTAAATAAGTCTCAACATTCGGTAAGTGAGGTTCTCCTCTCCCTGACCCCGCCACTGGCTTCACTTTATTCAGCAGTTTATAAACTACTCTTTACACTTGGCTCTAGAGTTATCTTGTCAAATTACACACACACCCTACACACAGGTGTTAGAATTTTGATTAAAATTACATCAAATCTCTACATGAATTTTCAGAGAGTTGATATCTTTACAATATTGAATATTTTTATATATCAATGTGGCATTTTTCTACATCAGTTGAGGTTTTCTTTATCATCTTCAGTAAAGGTTTATAATTTTATTTATAAAGGTCTTGCATATCTCTCAAAAATATTTTTAGATTCTTTATTGCTGGTGATTGCTACGGTGTATATTCTTTAAACTAATTTTTCTAAAAGTGTATGGTCAGTATATTTAATACAATTAATTTATGTATCTTGATTTTATACTTGGCAACCTTGATATAATCAGTTGTTAATTCTAATAGTTTTCCTGTAGATTCTTTTGGGATTTTATGACAACCCTATTACCTATAAATGATGATTGCTTTCTTTCTTTGCAATTATTATAATTTTGTCTTTTTCTTGTCTTATTGTGCTGGTTAAGATTATAACTAGAGTGGCGAACAAAAGTGGTGACAATAGCATCTTTGTCGTGTTTCTGATTTTAAAAGAAATGTTTTTAATTTCTCACCACTAAAATGTTTGCTCTGTGACTTCTTGGAGCTACGCTGTATTAGGAGTCCATCATTCCCTTCTATTCCTGGTTTGTCAAGAGTTGTTTTTGTTTTTTCTTAAATCATGAATCAATGTTGAATTTTATTAATGACTGTTACTGCTTCTATATGAGTCGTTTTTATGATTTTTCTCCTTTAATTTGTTAATGTAATAAATTACACTATTGGTTTTTTTTTTGTTTGTTTTTTAGTCCTCACCTGAGAATATTTTTTTATTTATCTTCAGATAGAGTGGGAGAGGGGGAGAGAGAGAAACATCAACGTGAGAAGGACACATCGACTGGTTGCCTCCTGCACGACCCGGATCAAGGCGGGTGATGAACCACAGCTGAGGTATGTGCCCTCGAACCTGTGACTCATTGGTCTGCGTGCCCGCATTCTAACTGCTGAGCCAAACCAGCCAGGGCTCACTATTGGTATTTTTACCTTTAAACTCACCTTGAATAACTGGGCCAAACCAACTTGGTTATTTGTACACATTTCTAGATCATGTTTGCTAACATGTTTACTAGGATCATATTATCAAACTAAGATATATAATATTATGTTATATTAGGATTTTTGCATCTATGCTCATGAGTGAGATAGACCTGTAATTCTGTAATATATGTCTTGTTACAATAGCCTCATAAAAGTAGTTGGGGAGCATTTTCTAATTTTCTGTTTTCCGAAAGAATTTATGTGACAGTCACAATCATCTGTTCCTACAAATAAAATCTAGGTCCACTCTTTTTATCATGCGATGGTTTTTAGTTACTGAATAAGTTATTCTAGAGATTAAAAGAGCATTTAGGTTATTTTTTCCCCTTGAAATAATTTTAATATTGAATTTTTCCAAATTTGTTAACTTTTATTAAATTTTAAAATGTACTGGCATAAACTTGTTCTTAACATTCCTTTACTATCTTTTATCATCTATTACATCTTTTTTCTAATCATTCTTGATCAAATTTATTTTTTTAATTTAGTTTTTTTAACTTTTGCTATCTTTGTTTTCTAATTTATTCATTTCTGCCTAGATAATTTTTTGTGTCTTTTATATTTCCTTTGGGTCTATTCTGTTTGGTTTCTCACTGCTAAAGTTGGACGTTTAGCTCCTATGTTTCCAGCCTTTCTTCTTTTCTATTGCATACATTTAAGGTTATACATTTCCCTCTGAATATTGTTTTAGCTGCATTTTACTGTTTTTGACAAGTAGTGTTTTGTTATTGTTCAGTTATGAGTGCTGTTGATTCCCACTGTAATACTTTCTTTGTTCATAAATTATGTAAGAATGTTTTTTCTTAATTTACAACTATATAGATATTCTAATGTGATATTTTTATTGATACGTAAATAAATTACATTGTCTGTAGGGAATGTGTTTTCTATGATAACATGTCCTTTAAAAATTATTTAGATTTACTTTAAAGCTAATCAAGTGATCAGTTTTCATAAATGTCACAGTGTGCTTGGAATTCATGTACTTCTCTAGTCAGGGGCAGTTTGGGGAGGGGTTCTATTTATGTCTATTGGAATAAGCTTGTTAATTATATTCTGAAAAATTCTGTATATTTAATTTTTTATCTCCTTATGTATCAATTACCAAAAGTCATGTGTTATAAACCTTTCATCAGGTTTTGAAGTTTTGTTTTAAGTACATACAAGTTGAGAATTGTTTAAGCTTCCTGGTAACTTGGACATAATCTAGATGTAGTGACTTAAAAAAAAAAATCTCTTGTGATTCTTTTCCCTTAAAGACTGATTTGCCTGATGTGAATACAACTATATAAGATTTATTTTGGTTAGTAAGTCTTTGGTATCACTTTCTTTCACTTTACTTTCATTCTTTGTCCTGATATATTTGATCTCAGTCTACATGTATTCATATGTATGTTTTAAATAAATTAGTAGCATGCTTCACATATTGTTTGTTGCCTGCCTTTTTACTTCAAAAATGTCATGAATATTTTCTAATAGAAATTTCTTTCCAAAATTACTATTAATAGTTACATATAAGTACCCTGCTTTGAGAATATTTTGTTTTCCTCAGCATTTTACTATTACAAATAACTTTGTGATAAAGTTCTTTATACTACACTTTTATAAATGTATCTGATAATTTTCTTATATAATTCCTAGAAGAGAAATTTCTTTTTCAAAGGATGTATTTTAAAAAATATTTTGAAACACGTGATTTCGGAAAATATTGAACTAACACTTTTATCAGAAGTTTAGGAGAGTGACTTTTTCCTATACCCTCAATAACATTAGGAATTAATCTTTCACCATTGCTATTGTGACAAGCAAAAAACGGACAAAAACAAAAGGTGTTCTTATTATTTTATATCTCATATTTTCTGTCTTGTCTACTCATATCTTTTGCTCATTTTCAAAAAATGGTTCTTTTTGATATGTAAGAAATCTATGCAATAGAAATATTAACCCTCTTCCCTATACACTTAAAATATTTATTTTTAATTTGTTATTTATCATTTTTGTTAAGTGTTTTTATAAACAAATGTCCATTTTGTATTTCTCAGTAATAAACTATAATAAGCTATTTATTTGTAGTTTATCTCTGTGCTGTGTTTGGAATAATACCCCCCTCTCCAAAATTATATAATTGTCCAGTTAAATTCTTTCCAGCTTATTTATAAATCTTTTATAGATCTTTTAGATCTCACTTGTGATATTTAAATCATCACTCCACGTGTAATTTCAATTGGTAAATACTTTGAATACAATTTCTTTTTCAAATAAGTAACTAAATACTGTTAAAGTATTTTTTTAAATTATATATTCTTTTCTGACTAGTTTGTAGTACTGTTTTTATTGTATATTAAATACGTAAATATTCCTCACTTGTTTCTGGAGTGTTTCACCCAGTTCTTTCCAGACTGTTGCATTAATTGCCTATTTATTCTATGGTTAGTGTCACACTGTTTAAAATATCATTGCTCTATAATTTGCTTTATTATCTCACAGATCAAGTGCATATCATTTTTTATTTATAATATTTATTGGATATTTTTGCCCACTCATTTCTTCAGATAAACTTTACAATAATTGTGTGATGACATTTCCTCAAAATATCCTGGTGGGAATTTGATTAGATATATGTCAATTTTATCAAATAACTCAGGTATTAAATCTCTCAAATGTGACATGACTTTAATTCTAGTTAATGCAAAATTGGACTCAGGCTGATGCCGAAGGTATGGGGCGGAGGTAAATAGCACGAATGTTTTTGCAGGACATGCTTCCCTTGTTTTTGTCCTGAACCTCTAGGAAAGAAGGCATGGAACGGGGGTTTTCTTTCAGTGACTTCCCTGCCTTTTCCCCATGTAAAACATTTCACAGCTTGTCTCATTACAGCATTTGTAAAAACACAGTCTGAAAGCAGTGGTGCATAAATGAATTATTTAAGTTTGCAGCAAATCGTCCTGATCTTGCTTGCTGCTTCTTAATGCACTTTAAGTGAGCCCAGGGAGGCGAATCATAGAAGGCACGGGGCAGAATGTAAACCAAGTTTTATTAGCCACAGAAAGCCACACTATAACATTTATTAAGTACCAGAGACAGTGTGTTTAAATAAGTTTGATTTGCTGAATAATCACCGATGTTGCAGCCATCTTCCCCAGATAGGAGCACTCCCTTGTCAAAAACATTTATTTTCTTGTCACTTCTGTTAATATAATGGGCTCTTGGGGTTTTGTGAGAGTTTCTTTGCAAATCGTGATTTTCAACAAATTACTATGTGTCTCCCACTGAATACAGCTTTAATAGCTGGGGGGAGGAGAGGAAAACCACACACGTCATTGACTGAAAGTATATCATCTTATTATCAGTGCCCCATTCAGGGGCTTCAGCTGCCCTAGGAAAATGAGGAAGCAGACATTCTTTCAGGTCCTTCCCAGTCCTTCGTCCATGAGAAGTGTCAGTAAACTTGATGTTCCCCTAGTCCAACTGGCCTGAGGCTAATTCCTTTTCTCTTTAGGGGTGAATCAGCCCTGAAGACCAAGTAATTTATACCACAATTACCAAGTCTTCCTTTCCGTTTCCTTGATGCAAAATAAAACAGACAGATGTTGAGAATGCTCCTGAGCTTAGGGGCACCTTTCTATACTTATATCAACAGGGTAAGTTGAGGATAGGTGCTTCCAGGAAGGTGTGCTGTATACATGGCATTATTACTCTTTTTATCTTTGACTAAAACCATCATTTTCATTCCAGGAAGAAAATAACAATAAAAAAATATTAAATATACCGAAGCGTCAATAGATAGCCACTAGCTGATAAATACTTAATGCAAGTGAGATTCACCTTAGATATTTGTGAAACACTGCCTGTGCATGTACTTGTCCTACTCCTCCATGAACATTGGCTACAAATCGTACGTGTAAGTGTGCGTGTGTGCTTTAAGTCTAACTCCATGAAGAAAAGAGGAAAAGATAGACGGAAGGAAGAAAAGAAGGGAGGGAGGGAGAAAGGAAGGAAGGGGACAAATGCCTATTGTCCTTTCTCTTCCTTATTGGAAACAGTCCTTCCGACAGGGAGATCCAGTGATCAGCTTCTCTTCGTTGCTCACGGACCTGTGCTGCTGCATTTCCAGAGATGTTCAAGGAAGATCCTGGTACAGGGCTTAGGAGTTATTGAATTTTACTGTTCACACACCTGCTTGGCATCAGTAAACATATATTTTCCTCAGTATGATGCCTATCAAGATTGTGGTTTTCAGCCCTGACCAGTTGGGCTTAGCGGTTAGAGTGTTGGCCTGTGGGCTAAAGGGTCGTGGGTTCGATTCCAGATCAAGGGCATGGACCTGGGTTGCAGGTTCGATCCCTGGCCCAGGTCTGGGTCATGTGGGAGGCAACCAACCAATCTCTCTCATATTGATGTTTCTCTCTCTCTCCCCCCCCTCTCTTTCTTCTACTCTATCTAAAAATATCAATGGGAAAATATCCTCGGGTGAGGATTAACCAAAAGGGGAAAAAAAAAGATTTTGGTTGTCAGTGAAAGGAGATTGTTGTTCCTCTAAGTTTCCAATTGCCTGTGGCATTCAGATCCCCTGATTGGGACATGAACTTGTCTTGGGATACTGATTTGAACTTGAGGGTATGCGGAACTGAGATTTATTCATTCACTCACTCAATTAATCATTCAACAAATAGTTCTTGAGTGCCTACTATGTGCTAAGAATTTTGCTGGGCTTGTGGTTATTCTTTATGTTCCAGTTGTTCATTATTTACTGAATGCTTTATAGTAAGGAAGAAGAGATTTGTAATGCAGGCAATACCTCACTGACATAGGTAAACATGGGGGTTACAGGAGCATACAGGTAGTACATTGACCTAGTGTTAGCAGAAATCTGGGGCAGCAGAGGGTCTGGCAAAGCCTTTGGAAGGTATGAACTTCAAGCTGAGACCTGAATGATGAGTAACATAGTTAAACAGATGTAGTTGCATATGCAAAGGGTTAGAGGCAGAGAGAGTGTGTGAAGTACTAAAAGGGACTTAAAGTAGCTCCATGTGGCTGGAACTCAGATAAAGCATGAGGCTGGACATGGACGCAGGGACCTGTTCATGGACAGTCTTAGGGCTGCCAGAATTTCACTTACTCTTAAGACAATGTGCAGTATGAGAAATTTTAAGTGGAGGGGTTACATGACCAGATTTTAAATGTAGAAAACTTAGTTTTATTTATTTATTTATGATAAGCATGTACTCAGAAAGAAATACGAGTGTTTGCAGTGTAGGGAATAATTTAAAGTGAGACTCTGAGAAAGACACTAAATTATTAAACTGGGAGCGGATGGTCTGACTAAGAAGATCTCATTAGAAAGAGACAAAGGTGTGTGTGTGTGTGTGTGTGTGTGTGTGCACGCACATGTGTGTTTGTTTAACAGTTTTTCTGACAAGACTAATGATTTATTGGATGTACCAAAAAAGAGGGGCAAAGCCCAGACCAGGTAGTTCAATTGGTTACATCATCATCCCCAATATGCCAAAGTTGTGGGTTTGATCCTCGGTCAAGGCACATACAAGAATCAACCAGTGAATGCACCAATAAGTAGAACAATGAGTCTCTCTCTCTCTCTCTCCTTCTCTCCCACTCTCTTTTCCTCATTCTCTTTCTAAAATAAAGAAATAATTTTTTTTTTAAGAAAAGGAGGAAAGAGTCAAAAACGAGACCAGAATTTCTGGCCTGTGTTATAAGATGTCAGTGCTGACAGAAGAAGGTGCTGGTCTGAGGAAGACCTGTGGAGTCACAACCCCTAAGGGCCAACCAGGTGAAAATTCCTTGTAAATAGTGGATGTCCAGGTCCAGAGTTCAGGAGAGAAATTCTAGTTCTCCTTTTCACAGACTTAACTGCTGAATAGTAGAAATAATTAATATCATCTGTCTATCCTCAAGGGACCTTTTGAAACATCTACATTAAAAAAAATGGTATCAAAATTTGCATAAAAGCAGTGTCAGACAAATTTTTTTATGTTTTTTGTAAACCATATTAAATATTGAAATATTAGGAAATCTCTAGTCTTAGAGATTTTTTTTTTAAGTTTTTTCTCCAATATTCTGTAAAGACAGAATAAATACTCATTAGGTCTCAATGGAGATAAATGTTGCATAACATTTAGAAGAATTCTTCATTTATACTAACATGAGACACCCTTGCATGGTTATTTACTGAAATAAGGTTTTTTTTTTATCCTTGGACACTAGAGTACCATTAAAAAAGAAGCCATCTTTTTAGGGAACTTGAGGCTTTGGGGTTAATGGGAGCAGAAACAACTTTGTTGTGAACACTGGACTTTTTTGATGTAGTAAAACTTAACGGAGAAATTGAAAATGATTGGATAAAGGAAAGCTGATTTAAGTTCATATATTTTCCCTGGGGTATTCTGTTAGAAAGTGAGGATGGCTTTAAGGACTTCTGGAAGAGTTAAAACAGGAGATAATACCTAATAGTAAATTATTTTGGGTGGTAAATAATTACTGTCTAAGGAGACATGATTGAGAGCAAGTCCCTCCCAGTGTGCTCATATTTGTGTATTTCACAATTTTTTTTTTTCTCTACACATCTATTTTTGCTGCTTGTTGGCCCTGTCTTGGTCTGACTGTGTAACACAATAACAGCAAGTATTTTCCAAAGAATTACATACTAATTTTTCAGTAGTGTGATATTAACTGGTGTCTAAGCCTTCTTCGTGATCTTCACCACCACTTTGGATCACCAGTATTTATGTGTGCATGAAGTGCCAGTCTACTCCTCATACCTCACTCTGGGAGTTTAGACCTTGTTAGCACCTTTCAGGCAGTGTTGAGTGCTTAAATGACTGTCCTTCATGAAATTTATCAGTCACATCAAACTCTCCACCTTGGAAGATCTTATGTTCTATTTCAAAGGATTTGGCAAGTTCTGCTGGTTTTGTCTTAACTGGTGTATGCCTATTTCTGTTAATATAATCACCTTTCCTTTCAATGTTGGATGATAGAATAATATTTTTGAATATAATTAAAGCAACAATTAAATGTTCCCAATACAAAATAACTCAACTGAAGCAACAATGGTATGAATAGGTTACTTCCATAACAACTATGCCATACTGACTCATTGATCTGCCCTGAGATGGGTAAACTTTTTAAAAGTTATATTTATGGATAAGTAAAACATGAAAATATTTTCAAATAGTGAAAAGTAAGTTTCCTGGTTTCCCTTCCCAGTGCCAACGACTCTCATCAGTTTCATATATATCTTTTATATATGTTCCGTAAACATACATGCATATACACTTTTATACAATATTATGCATTAGTTACACAAATGATAAATATATTCAATTTTTGTACCTTGTTTTTTTCACTTAGTATTCTATGTAAAAGGCCTTCCCTTTCAGTTCATATAGTTGACGCATTCCTTTTCACACTTAAATAGTTTTATAACATTTGAATTTTCCATAAATTATTTAAACAATAATCTTCTATTAATGGAGATTTTGGTTGTTTCTTTTTGATTTTTGTATTTTTATTAATAACAATGTAGCACCCATCATTTTTATACACGTATCAGTATGCATTTTGTGAGTATTTCTGTAGCTTAAATTCTTAGAATCAAATTACAGAATCGAAGCAAACATTTTAAATTTTTATAGATATTGACAGATTGTCTTCTATCAAACTTCTTTGAATGTATACTTCCACCAACATTGTGTGAGAATTCCTTTTTTACTTAACTGTTATAGTGTATAATGATTTTTGTGAACCTTGTCAGTGAAGAGAAATGGCATCCTATGGTTTAAATTTTATGTTTCTGTTATGAGTGAGACTAACTTCACATATTTAAATGACATATTTGTATCTCCTTTGTTCAGAATTCTGTTTATGCACCTTCCTAGTTTTCTACTGTTTTTTTTTCTTATTAAATGATGGGAGCTCTTTATATTGATAAGAATTTATCACATTGTCTGTGACATATTTTGGATACTTTTACCATATTCTTCAATCTTCCATATTTTATTTTTATTACCTTTGTGTTCATTTTTTTGATAAAATATTTGATCCACATGACATTTATTTTGGGATATGGTATAACTTAGGATCCAAATTTTTCAAATGGTTTTCAGTAGCTTTGACATAAATTATCAAATAAATCCATCTTTTATATTAATAGTTGCCAAAGACGTTGGCTTGTCAGTGTTATTTAAATATTTTCTTCTTCTAGATTACAAGATTATAGATTCTATTTATCTTATTTTTCCCTTGTATCTTTTATTGTTACTATTTTGCTATTGTAATTGGGATCTTTTCTTCCATAATGTCTTGTAATTTGTTGCTGTTTCTATATAGAAGGTCCTGGATTTCGGGTATTTTATACTCATTCACATTTCTGTATTATCTTCCTGTTTGGAATATATCATTCAGTTGAGTCATTGGGTTTTTCCACTTGTACAATCATAACTTTTTAAAAAATGATAATATTACCCCTGCCCAGTGTGGCTCAGTTGGTTGGAGTGTCATCCTGTACACCAAAAGGTGGCAGGTTCGATTCCCAGTCAGGGCACATGTCCAGGCTGTTGGTTCAATCCCTGGTCAACATCCATATTTCTCTCTCT
This sequence comes from Tadarida brasiliensis, assembly GCA_030848825.1. Lineage (NCBI taxonomy): Eukaryota > Metazoa > Chordata > Mammalia > Chiroptera > Molossidae > Tadarida > Tadarida brasiliensis. The sequence continues at coordinate 31,879,610 of CM061270.1, read as the reverse complement.
CTCTCTCTCTCTACCTTCCCTCTCTCTAATAATAATAATAATAATAATAATAATAATAATAATAATAACATGTCCTTAGGTGTGGATAAAAAATGACAAGTTTACCTTCTCTTTCTCTACCTTCCTCTCTCTCTAAAAAAAAAAAAAAATCTATAAAAACATATCCTCAGGTGAGTATAAAAAATTATTTTTAAAATGATAATTTTACCTTCTATTTTCTAAGTTAATTTTTCCTCCCTCATTACAATGACCGTTACTACCAGAACAATGGTAAATAATACTGGTGACATTTGACATCTTGGTGTTATTCTGGATTATACTGGTAATGAAGTCATCAAGTGTTTTTCCATTAGGCATGATGTTGACCTTAGAGTTAAAATACATATGCGTCAATTTTGTTAGGAAGCATTGATCTTTCCTATTTTATTTAAAGTGCTTGTGTATCTCTTTCCTTATACTAGATTTATTTTTTAAAGATGTTTTTATTGATTTTAGAGAGAGGAAAGGAGAGGGAGAGAGAGAGAGAGAGAAACGTCTGTGTGAGAGAGACACATCAATATACTGCCTTCCACACAGATCTCGACAGGATCAAACCGACGATTTGATTTTGGTGCACAGGCGATACTCAGCCAGCTGAGCCACACCGGCCAGGGCCCTAGGTTCATTTTGTCATCAAGAGGTGATATAAAATTGTGTCAACTGCCTTCTCGGCACCTGTAGAGATGCCATCTCCCCTTTAATCTGTCAGTGTGGAGCAGTAGTGTTGCACCCCTGAAATAAGCCCCACCTGGTCAGGGGGACGTATTCATTTCATAAACTGTTAGATATTTTTCTAATAATATATTATTTAAGATTTACTTTGAAATTCATAGGGTAGATTGATCTTCACTGTACTTTTTGTGCATTTTAAGGCTTTGATGTGCTATTGGTTTCATACAAACAATTTGGGTGCATTAAGTTTTACTTTTCTTAAATGCTACCTCATAGTCACTTTTTTTCAGGGGTATTGGAGAAAACTGAAATGTCTTTTCTCTTAGGGCGTAGAGTTCAGTATGTATAAATCTGATCAACCCCAAACAGTTCAACAAGTATTTATCTTTAATTCATTTTACTAATATCTTGCTTACTATTCCAGAGAATTTTTTGTGTATATAGAAGATAGATTATATATATACATAAATATATTTTCAAATTGTAGCATACCATGTAAACTTTTCTGTGCCTTGATTTCTTACTTAATAGTAAGCCTTAGAAATCTTATTTCAATATGTTTTTCTTCCATTTTTTCCCTCTGAATTTTTCATGGCACCTATATGGTATTCCAGTGTATAAATATACATTATTAAACTGTCCCTTTTTTTTTTTTTTAATCCTCACCCGAGGACATTTTTGCATTTATCTTCAGATAGAGTAGGAGGGAGAGAGGGAGGAAGAGAGAGAAACATCAACATGAGAGAGACACATTGACTGGTTGCCACCCATACAACCCCAACCGGGGCCGGGGACAAACTGCAACCGAGGTACGTGCCCTTAGCAGGAACCGAACCCGGGACTCTCTGGTCCGACGCTCTAACCACTGAGCCAAACCAGCCAGGGAAAACTGTCCCTTTTTAATGAACTGTGAAGTTTTTCCCCATCTGTATTTATTAAAAGATAATGCTACAATAAATGACTTTATACATATATCATGTGTGCAAGTGTATTTAAATTCCTACGGTAATGGCTAGGACAAATGTTCTGGATATTTAAAACTCTGATGCTTTCTTATTTTATTAATGTTAAGTCTAAAAAATATTGTCAGAATTTCTAATTCCTTGGAGATAAGGAACCCAGAATACACTCAGTTGATCAGCATGAAAAGGATGTCAAGGCTTGGAAAAGAAAGTCAGATCTTGGGTAGCAAAAGAGAGAAAGAGCAGATATGGACACCAGAAAGAGAGAGAGAACCTGACGGGAAAGTAAGACAGAGAGAAGACAGTATGAATGAGAAGGAGCTAGGGAGGAAGTGTTAGCTGCCATATGAATTTAACTGCTATGGGGAAAAGAAGGTATTCAGACAATCTGAGGGTAAATATGGTGTGTGGTACGTAAAATAAACTTCCTATTCCATTTGTCCACAAAATCTTATTTTTTTAAATGTACATTATTGGTCATGATTTAATAATGAATTATCTGCTGCCTTGGGAAGGGAAATGTGTATGTGAATGTATAGAGGGCAGTTTGTATGTGCTCATGTGTACACATTCATATACACACCGTATTTATGAATATACACACAGATATAATAACTAGTTTAGAATCTCATATTAAAATTCTCTCTTAAAGTGAATAGTTTTTTTACTTAACAGAATCACCACCTTTTGGTCATTTGGTTACAAAAATATTGGTGATAGTTGCACAACAATATGAGCACACTTAAAATAATCAACTGCGTACTTAAAAAGGTCAAGATAGTAAATTTTGTGTCATGTCTAATTTACCACAATAAAAAAAATTGGAAAAAAATATGTCAAAGTACATAGTCTGGAAGGTAAAGGAGAATAACAAAAAAATAAATTACTCTCTGCGACAAAATACAAATCTTGAGTGTTTGGCAGTCTGAGTTGGAAAAAGCAGTCAGGGCAAATAGTAAGAAGCCTGAGAGATGGAAAATGAGAGAGGAAGAGGAAAGCAGAAGATAGCTGGAGGCCACTGTCTGAGAAAAGATAGTCCTCAAGATACTCCTAATCAAAGGTACTGTCAAGAGACTTTTAAGAATTTGGAAGTCTAATCGTATGTCATTTTAATTTGTTTTGTTGCTGCTTGAATGTGCTAAACATCTCCCTGAACACACACACACACCCCTAGGGTTTACAGACAGCAAAAATTTGTTTGGATCTTGAGGTAATATTTTGGGGAGGAAGGTAAAGGACTGAGCTGACCAAGGTGTGACGTGACAATATAAAGGACAAGACACACAGGAAGTGAGACGAGGCAGGGCAGTGAGCAATACTTCAGTGGAAGCAGGAAATCTGAGCCAGAGAAGACGAGAAGACAAGACTCTCCATCAGGAGTCCCCAGCGAGCCCTGGCCACTGTGGCTCAGTTGGCTGGAGCGACCTCCGTGCACTGAGGGTAGTGGTTTGGTTCCTGGTCAGAGCACATGACTGGGTTGCAGGTTTGATGCCCCCGATAATTGATGGGTCCCTCTTTCTCCATTCCTTTCTCTAAAATCAATATAAAGAAGAAAGAATCCTCAGAAATAGTTCCACCTTTAATTTTGAATTTTTTGAGGAACCTAGAAACCGTTTTCTGTAGTGGAGGCACCAATCTGCATTCCCACCAACAGTGCACGAGGGTCCCTTTTTCTCCATGTCCTCACCAACACTTGTTGTGCATTGATTTATGGATGAGAGCCATTCTGACAGGTGTGGAGAGATATCTCATTGAAATTATATGTGTCTCACCACTAAGCTCTACACCTGAAAATGAATATAATATTGAATGTCAGCTGTAATTGAAAATAAAAGAAAAAGAATCCTCAGAGATATTAGCAGGGCAATGTTAGACTCCCATAAAGTCTAGATGAAGACAGAAACAAATTGTAGCAAAACTGATTTAGAGTACATGATTTACAAAATCTTTTTTTTGCGGGAGGGTCTCAAAAATGCACAATTCTCTGATGTTCTGAGACATTTTCTGGTCTTTTCCTTCATGTGTGGTATGCTTTGGTTTAACTAGTATTTTTCCTCCAATGAGCACTCAATATTAATTGATGATAATGATGAAGATGATGGTGGTGCTGGCAGCTGGAATGGAAATGGGGCTAAAACACCTAATTAAGGAAGAGCATTGCTGTCATTACAGATAAGGAACAGTTAGACAGTGGGGATTCCTACTGGGCATATGAAAGCATCCTCTCAGAAGATAAACAAACAAAACTCATAGAAATCATTATCTAAGTCTCTTATCTCCAACCACCCCATCAGCTCTAAAGAAAGAATATTACCTTAATTTACAAGTCACACTTATTTAAGATAGCTACTTTCTGGTATTTGGGTTCAGATGAAAGACCAAATGTTTCTACTTGACCCATAAAGAAGCTCTACATTTTAATTTATGCATCACGTGTTCAAATGGGACCTTCTGTGGAAGCATCATATTTGATTGTGGTTTACACTTTACTTGCACTGTAGTTATTTGGTTTTTCACTGTGAATAAGAAATATTTCCTTCTTTCAAAGATACTCTATAGGTAGCTGAAAAGAGGGATGGAGGAAAGGAAAGCTGGTAAATTCCTAAGTGCCCCAGCATCCCACAGGTTCTTGATCCAGTTTTGGTGGGCTTTGGCTGGGAACTCTACCTTGTAGTGTTGTGAAACTAGGCATATGATACTGCATCATTTGTGTTCTGTGTCAAAACCCATAACTGTGACCATTAACATTCATAGATTTACCTTTAACATATGAAGTCGAAGAGAAACAAAGTCCATAACTAATTCTCTCATGTATTTGGCTTAGAATTTCAATATTTCAGAGCATAAAAAGCAGGCTATTGCCAAGCTGTGGCATGGAGAAGGGGTTGTGGCTGTGTGTCAACTGGTGGTTACAAGATCATACGGTCACACTGAAAGACCTTTTCTTAAATCTCAGTGCTTTTGTGTTGTGTGGGAGCCAAGTCTGAGCTAGCCAGCCAGTCAAATGGTATTAAAAACCCAGACTACATCTAATTTGCCCTATTTCAAGAGTGAACCTGTTTTGAAGAAGTCTGATTTTATTTTTCATTTTTCTATGCCTGCAAGCCTTTTACTGTAATTAGAAAGGAAAGTCCTAGCATGAGAGACATGAGGAGAGGTTGCATTTGGCTGGCATCTGGTGTCTTCTACAAAGTTAGCTGAAGGTCTGTTGCAAAATATGGTCTGTCATCTGAGTTGCTGGCTGGTTCTACTCTGTTTGAGCCAAGGGAGAGCAGGGCATGGATTTGCTCTCTGCTGAGTCTCTCAAAAAAAGGTTTTGTTTGGCTGAGCTCTTAAAAAAAAAAAAAAAAAAATCACACCAATAGTAATTCCAACTCTTAAAAACAAAAACCAAAGCAGGAAAAATTTATGGGTATAAATGTTCACTCGCAGCATTTGTGTCAGATGATGGGGGAGTTGTGCAGAGAGTTGGAGGCTAAGGAAAGTTTCGAGAAAACATGAAAGGTGGCTTTAGTTTATAATGATAGCTACTGGACTCACAGTTTCATTACGTGATTACAACTACTGGGCTGGCTGCCAAATCTTCAGAGAAAGCCAGCCATCAGGCCAGGAGGTCCAGACTTGGTTTGAAAGTCGTAAGATTAGAAATGGAAAACAAAATGTACTGGTTAAGAACTTGAACTCTAGAGTCAGACAAATTTGGGTTTATGGCCCAAATATACCACTTACTAGCACTGTGACCATGAGAAAGTTGATTAACCTCTCTTAAGCCTCAATTTGCTTCAGTTTCCTTAGCTGTAAAATTGAAATAATATATTGATTTCTTTTATTGAAAGGTGGAGCTATTTATTCATTTATATCAATGTAAACTTGTGGGTTTTTATTTTAATGCAATGGTTATGATCAATTACTACAAATATTTATTTTAATGCTCAAATTGCCCCAGATTTGGCCAATGATGCTCCTTCAAAATAAGATCTGTCTTCTTTTGACATGATGCTATCATTTTAAAGTATTTCCACAATTTCTGGCACCAAGAGGCATTTTAGTCCATCTTGTTTATCCCCACCGAAGTCTTGGAAATAGCCATTTTTCCAAGGAGCACTAGTTCCTCTGGTGGGGAGTGGTAAGTAAAAACAGATAGCTGGGTGATAAGCAAGCTTATTGCTACTGGGAGTTCACTACCCTTAGTCTCTCTTAGTGGACAGTGATAAAAAAAAATTATAGATATTATATAGAGAGTTATACTAACCTTCTCATTTCTAATCTAAAACGACAGAGTTTATTCTAGCTTTCCCCTTTTCCATATTTGTATTTCCTACTCTGACAGTGAGAACTCTAACTTCTCAACATAATTATGTCTATAGGCAAGTCTCTGTATGTAGCAAACTTCTATTCTACTGAAAGCGTCCTTACTTGAATGCCTTCCTCATGTGGGGCACGGCTACATTAATGCTGCCCTCCCATCTCTCTTGGGCCTGCCTAATAGGTTTTTAATTAAGGAAGGAAGGAAGGAAGGAAGGAAGGAAGGAAGGAAGGAAGGAAGGAAGGAAGGAAGGAAGGAAGGAGGGAAGGAAAGGGAAACGAGTAGGAGGGAAGAAGATATGTTTTAAAGAGGATTTAGTACACCCTCACAAATATCTAAGGTGGGAAAAGATGGGGATAGAAACAATTTAGTTCTCACTAATATAAAATGGCCAAAAGTTTACCTTTCAATCAAATGAAAATGATAAAGACTATAAAAGAGAGAGAGAAAAACAAAGAAGAGAGACAGACAAACAGAGAGAAAGACATAAAGTGAAATAGAAAAAGCTACCCAGAGTCAACATTTCTAACTTCAGCCTTGTTAGAAGTGTATGTGTCGAAAACACAAATAACCAAAGGAAAACCAGAACAAAACCTGTGAAATGCAGAGCCAGTAGAGATTGGCTGAGTTGGTCTTCTAGAAAAAGAAAGAGAAAAAAACACATATTTACATTAAATGACTATCATGCTCTTACAAATCACTCTCTTTCATTACTCAATCTATGTTTCACTCTCCCTTTAGTGGAGACATGTAGTTGGAAATCATATTCCTCTCTATCAAAACTTTAGAATTATATTTGTTATTCTTATATTATGATTTCAACTAACAATGGAATTCTTGAGATTCAGGCATACTCTGAAATATAAGATGGTCTATGCATCCAGTTAGCATAACAGTAGAAAATACATAAGGGGTGTTGTGAATCACAGATTTTATGCATAATTGTATGCTGTCCATCTATATGCTGCTAAAATATGTTAAAATGTCACAAGATAGATTCACTTAAAAACTTATAAGAACGACTATTCTGCTTTAAATATGGGATAAAATTATGAAACCAACACAATATCTCAATACACTTTAATTTAACATCATACTGTATGAAAATTGACTATTTCAAAAGTGGTTATTGAATCAAAGAAACATATATTCAACTTTGTAAAAATGACATCAAAACAGACCTCACTTCACAGGGTAAGAACCAAAATAGATAGGAAAAGTACATGTTTTTGTGTTAGACCCATTTGAGCTGTAAACCTGGCTCTGGTACTGAGAAGCTATGTTACCATGACCAAAGCACATAACCTATCTGAGCTTCAGTTTTTTCATTATAAAATTATATAACAAAATATTTCACAAGAGACTATTATGAAGTTTAAGTAAAATAATTTACATAAGTATTTTTCGCCATGAGCCTTGGCATATATATAAAGTCCTAAGTAAGAAGTAGTTATTATTATAATTAATCAAGACTATTGTTCATAAACATTCATTCTTGGACTTCCAATACTGAGAAAGGTAGACTAGGAAATTCATGTCAGCCTTCATGGAGAAGACAACTTAAAATGTTGGTTGAAATTTTTTTCAAGTCCAAAAAATAAAATTAAATAACATTGTCTTAAACACATCAAAAGTCTAATAAGATATTGAGGAATTAACAGGCTGAGATTGTGGAGAGGGTGAGAATCCAGAGAAATGAATCTATAATTTATTGATATTTTTCAAGACTAAAGAGACAGATAAGAGGCAGAGCTATGCACTTAATATAATTAAGCCTATCAAAACAGAAGTCACAATAATGGCCCTGTTTGGGGACATGGTAAGTTTTCCTAAACTTCAGGTTTTAATACTCAGAAAAGATGAGCTGTAAATAGAGAGCCATTGTACAGATTACACTGCTTTTAGTCATCTAAATAGTCAAATCTTGACTTAAAGTGATTCTTGATTCTTAGTTCTTTCAAGTACCTGGAAAGAGCATTAGAAAACAATCATGAGAAGAAAATAACATGCTAGACTTGATTATTTCTACATATATTTTTACCACAATGTCCAACACAAATTCAATGATTATAAGATATATGAGAAAATCTATCTATCTATATATCTGTATCTATCTATCTATCTATCTATCTATCTATCTATCTCTGTATATATATTTTAATAATAACAGACTGAAATTTTAAAGCTCAAAAAAAGCTGTTTAGAAACTATTTTATAAACAATTAGCAGAATCAGATGAAAGAAAATATCAAAGAGAAAATAAGAGACACAGATAAATAGAAAATACAAAAGATTAGGTAGAGGTATAGAAAATACAGTTAAAAAAGTAAATATTCATATGATTGGCATCCCATAAAACCAGACAAGATAATAAAACAGAAGATTATTGAAAAGATTATGATTGAGAATTTTTCAGAACTGATAAAAAATCCATTTACAAGTTCAAAAATCCAATGAATCTCAAGCAGGACAAATAAAAATATATTTAAAGAAAAATACATCATAGTAAAATTGCAAAACACTAGTGACAGGGGAAAAAATATTAAACACACAGAACAAAAAATATATAGAGATCTGCAAAAGTTCACCAGTCAGATAGACAGTTGATAATTTAACAACAGCAATGGAAGTCAGACAACAGTAGAACAGCATCTTCAGTGCATTAAAGCAAAAAATAAACTTGTAATAGTCTTTGAAATTGAAGGCCAGCCCAGCCCATGTGGCTCAGTGGATTGAATGTTGTCGCATGGACTGAGAGGTCCTGGCTCGATTCCCAGTCAAGGCACATGCCCGGGTTGTGGGCTCAATCCTCAGTAGGGGGCCTGCAGGAGGCAGCCAATCAATGTTTCTCACATTAATGTTTCTATCTCTCTCTCTCTAAAAAAATCAATCAAAACATATTTAAAAAAAAAGAAAATGAAGGTCATACACACAAACATATATGCACACACAAATAATTAAATGTGTTAACTACTACTGATCTGCAATAAAGAAAATTTCAGTCCGACTGGTGTGGCTCAGTGGTTGAGCATTGACCCATGCACCAAGAGGTCGTCAGTTTGATTCCTGGTCAGGACACATGCCCACATTGTGGGCCTGATCCCCATTGGGGGGCATGCAGGAGATGGCCAATCGATGTTCTCTCTCATTGATGTTTCTATCTCTCCCTCTCCCTCTCCCTTCATCTCTCTCTAAAATCAATAAAGGGGAAAAAATTTAAAAATAAACAACACAGAAAATTCCAAAAGATGTTCTTTAAGTTAAAGGAAAATTATGCCAGAGGGAAATAGAAGAAAGGTCATAAAGACAAGAAAGATCAAAGAGAAAATAAAATGGTAAATATATGTGTGACCTAAATACATTTTGACTTTACCAAACACTATTTTTGAAGTACATAGGCATAAATATAAATACATAGCTAGCTACCAAGAGAGAAAGACAGAGAAACAGATCATTAAAATGCATAATCAAATTAGCAGAGATGTCAAATTAAATTATTTTAAGTTTCTTGCCTTGTCTGGGAAAAGGTAAAATTATTGATTAATATTAGACTCGAATACATCTAATATTATTAATGCATAATGTAATTCTCAGATTACGAAAAAAACAACAGCAAAAGTATATAAGTTGAAAATAAATAGGGGGAAAGGAGAATATAAAAAGTAATCCAAAAGAACTAATAAAGGAGAAAAAGGAACACTGACAGCTGGACAAATATAAAATACAATATAAGATGCATATATGTGTGAGTATGTAATTACATTAAATATAAAGGAATGTTGCGGTTAAAATATAAAGAAAATTTTATATATATATATATATATATATATATATATATATATATATATATATGGCTAAACATATATGTATATATAAAAGGCTAACCAGCCCGGCCGGTGTGGCTCAGTGGTTGAGTGTCGACCCATGCACCAAGAGGTCTCCAGTTTGATTCCCAGTCAGGGCACATGTCCAGGTTGTGGGCCTGATCCCCAGTGGGAGGCATGTAGGAGGCAGCCAATCAATGTTCTCTCTCATTGGTGTTTCTGTCTTTCTCTCCCTCTCCCTTCCTCTCTCTCTAAAATCAATAAAGAAAAAAACAAAGGCTAACCAAAAGAATGCAAGTATAGATATATTAATAACAGAGAAACTAGATTTTAAGGTAATAGCATTATTATAGATAAAGAAGTTCATTATATAATGATAAGCATTTCAATTCATCAGGAAGATAAGTGATTCTAAACACTCACACATCTAATAACAGTTGGTACTTCTGTAATGTGCAACCTCCAGAATAGGAAGAAGACATAGACACACCCATAATTAGAGTAGGAGATTTTAAAACCCTCTTTCTGGAATGGGCAGAATATGACAAATATCCGTGAGAATGTAGTAGATATGAACAGCACAATGACCACATTAGACTGAATGAGCATGGAGGACAGCGCAAGTTAAAAAGTGGTCTACATATCTGATGGGTATAGGTCTACAGGCCATTTTTTCCACAAGATAAGTACAAAAATTGAGAGGAAGCTTTTAGAAACCTTAATAGATATTTAATGAGAGAAATTTTGTTTTGTTTTTTAAATCTAATAATAAAAATCTGTTTATATTTTATGTCCTTTTCCATTTCATTTTTTTTAATAATTCATTTTTACTGTATTTCACAAAATTGTAGGCTCGTAATAGATTTGAAATTTTAAAATCTGGTCCTTCACTGCAGATTGCTTGAGAAGCATTGATATATTTTTAAAATGCTCCCTGAAACAACTAAGCAATAAACCATTCTTTTCAAGTACACATGAAACATTTACTAAAATAGACCATAAATTGGACCATAAAGAACATACAACAACATCAAAATTACAACTAAATTACAGAACAATCATCATTCAGAGCTGCCTAAAATTTAGCTGAACAGAAATCTTACAACTAAGGATATGAAGAAGAAATCACATTGAGACTGGTAGGAGAGGCAGAGACACGGAATTTGCTGATCCCTCACCCATGTGTGGCTGTGGAGGTTTGCCCTAAGGAGCGAGGGGTTCCAGCTCCACATTAGAACCCCCAGCCCAGAGTTCCAGTGCTGTGAAAAGAAGTCCCAAAACTTCTGGCTGTAATAATCAGAAGGGATGGGGCTCAGTGAGATGGAGGTCCTCTGGAATCCCAGGTTTTCCTCTTAAAGGGCTCATGCACAGATTTACTTGGAATCACTGGCTCTGAGCTCCAGCACTGGGGTAGCAGCTCAAAGGCAACAGGGGATCAGCTGGTGTGGCTCAGTGGTTGAGCGTCGACCTATCCACCAAGAGGTCACTGGTTCGATTCCTGGTCAGGGCACATGCCTGGGTTTTGAGCTCGATTCTCAGTAGAAGGTATGCAGGAGGCAGCCAATAAATGTTGATGCTTCTCTCATCAATGTTTCTATCTCTCTCTCCTTCTACCTTCTTCTTTATGAAAAATCAATTTAAAAAAAAGTCACCAAGGACATAAAGGAAGGAAATGAATTGACTGGGTTCCAGGCAAAGGCTAGAGGGGCAGCTTTCTCCCAGATAGAAGTGCTGGCAGAGGCCATAGTTCCTTTTCTGAATCCTACCCCACAGAGCCGGCAGGTGGGCCCCAAGTCTGAGTCTCCATCCACCTGGCTAACACTGTTCACCCACCATGGTGACTGCATGAGACCTTGCCCCACCCAACTTGCAGGCCCACCCAAGCCATTTTCAGTGGCTTTTCCATACAAACAGCCTCTCTTGGCTCATGCTTTAAATTTTCCTACAAATCTCTGAAACAAACAGCATCTGGCCTTGGCATGCCTCATACCTCTTGCTAAGTTTGCAGCTTGGCCTTTTCTGGGCAGCTCTAAACCCAGCACAAATAGCAGCCATCTATAGATAGCTCTGTAACTCGCTGGGTGGCCCCAGGCAGAGCACAGGCAATGGCTGGCCTTGTACCTTCTGGGTGGCCCCAGAGCCAGTGGACAGCTTCAGACCACACCAGATTACAACCTTGGCACCTCCATGAGCAACACACTCAAGGGGTGGACTTGGTGAGCACCAAAGCCCTACTGAAGCAAGTCCTGCTCTATAGGGTTGGTCCCTACACAGCTCCCAGCCAGTTGGCCTGGGAAGTCAATCCCTCTCAGTGATGTGGCAACAGCAATGAAAGCTCAACTACAACAGGACAGTGCACACAGCCCACAGAGGGATTGCACCTGTAAAGCCCAACTCAGGTGGTTTGAGGAGGCTGCTCCATGGGGCCCTATAGCACACCTACTGCCTAAGGCCACTCTACCAAGTTCAGGAGACATAGCAGCTCTACCTAATACATAGAAACAAACACAGGGAAGCAGCCAAAATGAGGAGACAAAGAAGCAGGTTCCAAATGAAATAACAAGAGAAATCTCCAGAAAAAGAACTAAAGGAAATGGAGGCAAGCAAACTACCAGATACAGAATTAGAAACAATGGTTGTAAGGATGCACAAGGAACTTAGTTAGAACTTCAACAGCATGAGAAAGGACATGGAAACCATGTCAAAAATGAAGAATGCAATAACTGAAATGAATAATAAATTACAGGGAGTCAACAGTAGAGTAGATGAAGCAGATAATCAAAGCAGTGATTTGGAATGTAAGAAAGCAGAAAACACACACTAAGAACAGCAAAAAGAAAAAGAATCCAAAAACATCACGATACTGTAAGGAGCCTCTGGGACAACTTCAATGTACCAACATTTGCATCTGGGGGTGTTGGAAGGAGAAGAGAGAGAACAAGAAAATGAAAATCTATTTGAAAAAATGACAGAAAACTTTCCTAACCTGGTGGAGGAAACAGACACAAGTCCAGGAAACAGAGAGTCCCAAACAAGATGAACCCAAAGAGGCCCACACCAAGACACATCATAATTAAAATGTCAAAGGCTAAAGACAAAGAGTGAATCTTAAAAGCAGCAAGGGAATAGCAGTTATCTACAAGGGAGCTCCCATAAGACTATCAGCTGATTTCTCAACAGTAACTTTGCAGGCCAGAAGGAATTGGCAAGAAATATTCAAAATGACCTACAACCAAGATTACTCTACCCAGCTAAGCTATCATTTAGAATCAAAGGACAGATAAAGAGCTTCACAGAAAAAAAAAAAAAAAAAAAAAAAAAAGCTATAGACATTTATCACCACCAAACCAGTGTTACTAGAAATGTTGAGGGGTCTTCTTTAAGAAGAAGGAAAAAAGGTCAAAAATATGAATAATAAACAGCCATAAAAAAAAATGAAATCTTACCATTTGTGACAGCATGGCTGGACCTAGAGGGTATTATGCTAAGTGAAATAATCACTCAAAGAAAGACAAATACCACTTATATATGGAATCTAAAGAACAATACAAATAAACAAAACAGATACAGACTAACTGATACAGAGAACAGACTGATGGTTGGAAGAGGAGAGGGGTTTAGGGGACTGGGTGAAAAAGTTGAAGGGATTGAGAAGTACCGATTGGTAGTTACAAAATAGTTTTGGGGATATAAACACAGCATAGAAAATATAGTCAATAATATTGCAGTAACTAGGTATGGTGCCAGTTGGGTCCTGGAAATATCAGGGGGAACACTTTGTAAAGTATATCGTTGTCTAACCACTATGCTGTACACCTGAAACAATACAAAATAATACTGAATGTAAACTGTAATAGAAAAATATTTTTTAATAAAATTGTTATAAAAAGAGATATTAGAAGTCTCTCTCACTAATAAACTAAATTTTAGCAAGTTGATTCTAGCAATATCTATAAAGAATAGCATTACAGGCAAATTGTTTTTTTTCCCCTATAAATGCAAGCTTTTAACATTTAAAAAAATGTACAAAGTTTTTCTTTATTGATTTTAGAGAGGGAGGAAGGGAGAAGGAGAGAGAGAGAGAAACATCAATGAGAGAGAACATCGATTGGCTGCCTTCTGCATGCCCCTCACCAGGGATTGGGCCCACAACCTGGGCATGTGCCCTGACCAGGAATCGAATCGGCAGCCTCTTGGTGCATGGGTTGACACTCAATCAGTGAGCCACATTAGCCGAGCAAAGTAATTTAATGAAACTAATTAAAACCAAAAGCCATGTGCTCATAGAGGCTGACACAGCAATTGATAAAACACAATATGTACTAAAAATAAATACCCTTAACAAAATAGGGAAAAAAAGAATCTTAATCTAATGATGATTATCCGTAAAACTACAACAGTTTAATGGTAAATGTTAAAAGCTCTCCCTTTGAAACTGGAAATAAGAAAAGGATGTATTTTATGAGTACTATATGCAAAATTGTGCTACATACGTACATAAATACACTAAGTATTAAAAGAACAAAGACAACTGTCACCAAAGCTATTATTTGTACATAAAAAAATCCAAAAGAACTTAAAAATAGAGACTTCCAGTCAAGATGGCGGCGTAGGTAAACGCGGTATCTCATCCTCCCACAACCACATCAAAGTTACAACTAAACTACAGAACAACCATCATTCAAAACCGCCTGAAATCAAGCTGAATGGAAGTCCTACAACTACGAAATTAAAGAAGAAGCCACATGGAGACTGGTAGGAGGGGCGGAGGCGGACGGGCTGGTCCCACACCCACGAGTGGCGGATAAAAATCAGGAGGACACCTCGGCTGGGAAGGTCCTCCCTGAGGGCTGAGGGTCCCCATCCCACACCAGGCGCCCAGCTCAGGGTTCCAGTGCCAGGAAGAGAAGTTCCTATAACTTCTGGCTGGAAAAACCAGCGGGAACTGAGGCTGAGGCGGCTGGAGCCCCCGGCAGCTCCTTTTAAAGGGCCCACATGGACTTAACTCGGACTCCCGCCCTCCAGGCTCCAGCATGGGGGTGGCAGCTGGAAAGGCACCAGAGTCATATGGGGAAGAACTGAGCTGTTTGGCATTGGAGCGAGGGCTAGAGAGGCAGCTTTCTCCTGAACAGATGTGCTATCAGAGGCTTCTGTTCCTTTGGTGAACCCTTCCCTGGGCCGGCAGACAACACCATATCTAGGACTCCAGCTACCTGGCTCACAGTTTGCCCTGCCCTGGTGATTCCCTGAGGCCCCGCCCCACCCAACTTCCAGGCCCACCCAAGCTGTTGCCAGTTGCTTGACCATAGGATTGGCCTGTCTTGGATCCTGCTTCAGCCTTTCCTAAATTCTTTCAAACAAGCAGCATCTGGTCTCAGCTAGCCCCACATCTCTCGCTAAGTAATACATAGAAACAAACACAGGGAGGCAGCCAAAATGAGGAGACATAGAAACAGGTCCCAAATGAAAGAACAGAACAAAACTCCAGGAAAAGAACTAAGTGAAATGGAGTTAAGCAACCTAACAGATGCTGAGTTCAAAACACTGCTTATAAGGATGCTCAATGGACTTAGTGAGAACCTCAGTGAACTTAGTGAAGGCCTCAAGAGCATAAAAAAGGACCAGTCAGAAATGAAGGATGCACAGTTAGAAATGAAGGAGGCACTAACTGAAATAAAGAATAGTTTATACAGATTCAATAGTAGAGTAAGTAAAGCCAAGAAGCAAACCATCGATTTGGAATGTAAGGAAGCAAAAAACACCCAATCAGAACAGCAAAAAGAAAAAAGAATCCAAAAAAAATGAGGATAGTGTAAGGAGCCTCTGGGACAACTTCAAGCGTGCCAACATTTGCATCTTGGGGGTGCCAGAAGGAGAAGAGAGAGAACAAGAAATCGAAAACCTATTTGAAACAATAATGGCAGAAAACTTCCCTAACTTGGTGAAGGAAACAGACATACAAGTCCAGGAAGCACAGAGAGTCCTAAACAAGATGAACCCCAAGAGGCCCACACCAAGACACATCATCATCAAAATGCAAAAGGTTCAAGACAAAGAAAGAATCTTAAAAGCAGCAAGAGAAAAGCAGTTAGTTACCTACAAGGGAGTTCCCATAAGACTGTCAGCTGATTTCTCAAAAGAAACTTTGCAGGCCAGAAGGGAGTGGCAAGAAATATTCAGAGTGATGAAAAGCAAGAACCTACAACCAAGATTATTCTAACCTGCAAAGCTGTCATTTAGAATTGATGGACAGATAAAGAGTTTCCCAGACAAGGAAAAGCTAAAGGAGTTCATCACCACCAAACCATTATATGAAATGTTGAAGGGTCTTCTTGAAGAAAAAGATAAAAAAAAAATGAACAAACAAAATAGCAATACATACATATCTATTGACAATTGAATCTACAAACAAAATGAACGAGCAGAATAGAAACATTCTCATAGATACAGAGAACTTTTGTTGGTTACCATATGGGAGGGGGGTTGGGGGAATGGGTGAAACAGGTGAAGGGATTAAGAAGTACAAATTGGTTGTTAGACTGACAAACCTCAAAGGGAAGGGGGGTTGGGGGGTGGGAAGAAATAAACCAAAGAACTTATATGTATATATGCATAACCAATGGACACAGACAACTGTGTGGGGAAAGGCAAGAGGGGGGTGGGAATGGGGAGGAGGGGGGCGATGGGGGAAAAATGAGGAACATCTGTAATACATTCAACAATAAAGATAAGTTGAAAAAAAGAACTTAAAAATAAAATATAAGATTTATAAGAAATTTGCATAAGTTTTCTGAATATAACATTAATATAAAAAAATCAATTTTCTTTATACATACTACCAACAATTAGACAACTTAAAATAAGAAAATCCTAATCATAATAACATCAAAGAGTGAAGGGACTATGGCACATTGGGAACTTCTGGGAGGTTAGCCATGATCTATTTCTTGGCCTGAGTGTTTTTAACAGTGTTCGCTTTTCAATAATTTGTTAAGATGGATATTTATGTTCTAAAAACATTTTTCTGTCTCTGTTATATTTCACAATTAAAAAAACTTTTAAAGAAAGGCACTCAAACTAAACTATTTGGGGGAAAAACTGTCATTATTTTAACTTTGTCAAAATAGAAAAAGCCAGACAGTAAACACCATAAAGGTTATTTCATTAGCCACCTGGCATCTTGCCTTCATCTCTCTTGGACAAATGTCTAGTAACTATTGGCTGATAAATTTTAGACACATAAACACTAATTAAACCTGGGTATGTTCAGTACATGCTTCTTAAACTAAATGGTTATATTACTTTTACTATTCATCTTTGAACTACGTCAACATGTAAGGGTCATGGCTTTGTGAATGGTTTCAGAGGACTGAGATTACGCATTAAGTAAATATTGATGGTGAGAGAATCCTTCTCTGTCTCACTCTTCGTTTTGCTTTGTTTTTCCATAGCATCTATCACTGCATGACATACTATATTTATGTGTTTTTTTCCCTTGTTAAACCATAAACTCCATGAGGGCAGAGCCTTTTAATTTGTTTACCACTGTATCCGCAGCACCTAGACTAATTCCCAAAAATAGTAGGTAGTCAATATATACAGTTGAAAAATAAATTAATCCATTTTATTTTCTGTATTTCTAAATAATTTGGTTATGACTTTGAGAGAAATGCTCCTATTTATTTACCAAAAAAAAGCTTTAGTTTGTTTGTTTTTCCTCTTCAAAGAAATTCTATCTTTGGCCTTAAGACAACCATTTCAGTTGGTTTATACTCTAGATAGAAATTAGCCCCATTACCAAAAGGTACACAGATAGGTTTTAAAGCAAATTAGAGAAATTTGATATCCAACGATCCTTCAGTGGTAAACATCTCACCAATATCCTCATGTTCTTGCATGTCTACTGATTTCCATAAGGCATTTATGGATAATGAAAGATTAATACTAGCACAAGGTAAGCCTGTTTGGACTTTGAAGGCAGCTGAGAGGAACTCTGGTAATAACCCTTGACTATGATATATTTCCAGAAATACGAAAGTTTTGAATCCAAAGATACCCATAAGACATTGTGTGAATTTTTAAGGTATACTCATTTTTATTTCAAATAGTGATTGAGTATAGGTCATGGTGGTTCCTGGGAAGATACTACTGCTTTACTAGCAACCTTAAAAAAAACCTTCAACCTGCTTTTTCTCTTAAAAAAACAACACACACACAAACAATTTTATGAGACACCTTAGTATCCACTTTGTCTTTATTTTGTTATAGATAATCTTTTTAAAGCTGACCTCCATTTTTTCAGAATTATTTGTTCTTTTTGGTAGTGGAAAGAATGACCAGCAGACATCAGAACATGTGTCTACCGGATCTTCTCTCTGTGTGACGTGGACTTTACAGTGAGGGTAAAAAAAGAATTTGACCATAACCTCTTTCAGTGTTATTCGATTTTCTTCCCATCCTTTGGTCTGAATCAGGAGGACTGAGACTATTAAACAATTTGAGTGGCTTATTGATACTTTTCTATCTATCAAAAGCTGAAGATATAGCTTCTAAATATTCCCTTGAGGAAAAAAATCTACTTTCAATAAGAGACGTTACTCGAAAATGCATGATATGCAAATAAGCCTTTAGCCAACATAAACACACTCTGCAAACCTTTATCTTCAGAATAACTGTGTTCAGACATCAATAAAAAGTTGAGATCCAAGCTACTCCACTACACAAATGAACTAAGTAAATAATACTAATCCATGAAGAAATGATCAACATTTGAATAAAGTATCTTCAGTGATATAAATTCTTTCCATCCTGTTGAATTATTCCAGTTTGTACCTTTTCTTACAAGTTCTAAAAGCTGACAATGTTTTCTCTGCCCCTGCGCTCTCACTGAAAGGCTTTCTCCACCTTTGATGTGATTGGGTGCTATTAAATATAATTTTCCCTTATAATATATCCTTTAATCTTGAAATGTCTTCCAATAACTTTTTGGAAGTGAGTGATAATCAGATTGAATACTTATTTATTTATTATTAGATTTTTATTATCATAATAGGGAGTTAATAACAATAACTTATATTGTTATTAGTCACTCAAGAACACACACTTCTCATATGTACAAATGGCAATAAGCACATAAAAAGATTTCCAACATCATTAGTCATCAAGGAAATACAAATCAAAACCACAATGAGGTAACACTTTACACTCATTAAGATGGCATAAAGACCACAGTCCGTAAAGAGCAAATTGATCAATTGAAATTCATCAAATTTTAAAATGAGTACTTTTCAAAAATACGGCTAGGAATATGAAGACCCAAGCCAAAGACTCCAGTACAATGTTGAATAGCAGTAGTGATAGTGGTGATAGCAGTGGTGATCCTTAACTTGTCCCCAATCTTAGGGCAAAAGCATTGTTTTTCATCATTATACATGATGATATTTCCTACAGGATGTTCTACAATGTCTTTTATCAGGTTAAGATTCCCTTTTATTTTATTTTGCTGAAAGTTTTTATCAGAAATGGATGCTGGATTTTATTAAAAATTATTTTTAACCTATTGAGATGATTATAGGTTTTCATTATCATTTTTTAGTTTACTACGGTGAATTACATAGCTGATGTGTGTGTATGTTTTCAGGTTTTTTTTAATTGTGGTAAAATACACATAACAAAATTTACTATCTTAACCACTCTTTCGTGCACATTTCAGTGCTATTAAATATATTCATATTATGTAACTATTATCACTATCTAACCCCATAGGCTTTCATCTTGTAGAACAGAAACTCGATATCCATTTAACAATAATTCTCATTCCTTCTCTCCCCAGCCCCAGGCAACCACCATTCTACTTTCTATAATATCTCTATGATTTTGACTACCTTAAGTATCTCATATAAGTGGAATAATATAATATTTTCTTGTTTATGTCTTGCTTATTTAATGTAGCTTAATGTCCTCAAGTTTCATTCATGTTGTAGCATATATCAGAATTTTCTTCCTTTTTAAAAAATATGTTTTTATTGAGTTTTTAGAGAGTGAGTAAGGGAGAGAGAGATAGAAACATCAATGTGAAAGAGAAACATCTTTTGACTACTTCCTTCACACCCTCTACTGGGGATCAAGCCCATAACCCGGGCATGTGCCCTGACCAGGAATCGAACCGGGATCTCTCAGTCCATGGGACGATGCTCAATCCACTGAGCCACACCAGCTGGGCAAGAATTTCCTTCCGTTTTAAGGCTGAATAATATTCCATTTTTTTTGTATACCACATTTTGTTTATCCATTCATCCATTGATGGGTACTTGAGTAGCTTCAATGCTTGAGCTATTGTGAATAATGCTACTATGAGCATGGTTGTACAAACACCTCTTTGAGACCATATTTTTAATTATTTGGGGTATATACATAGAAGTGAAATTGATGGATTATACAGAAATTCTATTTTTAAATATTTGAGAAACTGCTATACTGTTTTTCCATAATGATTGTATCATTTTTACATGCCAACCAAAAGTGCACAGGGTACCAATTTCTCCACATTCTCACCAAAACTTGTTACTTTCTGTTTTGGGTGGGTTGTTTGTTTGTTTGTTTTTGTTTTATTTCATGTTTTAATATATTAATACTAGCCATCATAATGGGTATGTGTGGCATCATATTGAAGTTTTGACTTGCATTTTTCTAATGATCAGTGATATGCATCTCTTCATGAACTTGCTGGCCTTTTGTATATCTTCTTTGAAGAAATATCTATTCAAGTTCTTTGCTCATTTTGGAATCCAAATGTTGTTTGTTTTGTTGTTGTTGAGTTATAGAAGTTCTCTGTATATTCTGGATATTGCCTTAACAAATAAATAATTTGTAAATATTTTCTCCCAGTCCATGTGGGTTAACATTCTACTCTGTTGATATTGTCTTTTGATTCTCAAAATGTTTAAATTTTTATGGAGTCCCACTTTTTCTTTTCTTGTCTGTGCTTTTAGTGTTATATCTAAGAAATCACTGCCAAGTCAAATGTTATGAGTTTGCCCCCCCTTTTTCCCTAAGAGTTTTATTTTTTTTTTAGACCTTACATTTAGGTCTTCAATTAACTTTGAGTTAATTTTTGTACATGGTGTTAGGTAAGGGTTTAATTTAATTCTCTTACATGTGGATATCCAGTTTTCTCAGCACAATTTGTTAAAAAGACTGTCCTCTATTAAGAGATCTTGGCACCCTTGTCAAAAATTATTTGACCATATTTGGGAGGGCTGGATTCTGGGCTCTCTATTCTATTTCATTGCTCTATATGTCTGTCTTGATGTCAGTACATATATGTACAGAGAAATCTCGGTTCACTACATCAATTGTGAAGCCAGATAAAGTGTGACAAGGAATTCATAATGTTCAGACATTCATTTAAACAAATTCTTCATTCCATAAACATTGCCTCAGCTTTCAAACATAAATAAGGAAAGATGAACTGTTCATATTTCTCCAGATGTTTTGTGTTTTGAGACTGCACATCACAGCTGGGCCGGTGATCTCTGAATCCTGGGAAAGGAAGAACTCTGTAGCTCAGTTTTAATAGAGAGAAGGTTCTCTGGCTGAGGTGGAAGCAGGTGAACTCCATGTTCTGCAATTTTTACTCATAGAGCAAAATTTTTTATCAAACAGCAAGGGAAAAATTGCTACATTTATTATTTCCTAAATGCATAACAAAATCCCAAACAGAAACCTCTAGAATTATCTTTTTTTATGTCTTGGATTAAATACGGATTTAAAAAATGTATTGAAACTATTAAAGTAATCCCTGGTCTCTAAAACCTAGATGTAGTTACAGCTATTAGTAAGCCTTGCTAAAATTAGCCTGTGGGGTTAAAAATCCAAACACATTAATTACTCATTAAATTAGAATATCTGTTAATTTTCTGATTAACAGAAGTTTTAACTTCATATAAGGAGCTAAAATATTCTCTTGGGGAAAGATTTGCTTCTTAAAGTTCTTAGGATAGTGGCTAAGTTCCCAAACAAGGAAACTCTCAGATCACCAAAGATGGTCTTGAACTTGCCCTTCATAATAGAATGGTGAATAATTTGATATTGAGTGTGTGGAAGGGTATCTAGTGTTTTAAAAGATCCTGAAAGACTGAGTACTTGGAGGAAGGGTAAAAGATGGCAGAAAAATTTCATTGGGCCATTTGGTAAAGGAAGGACTATAAGCATTCTTTTCCTAATTTAACAATGCATCAAAATCTCCAAGGTGCCTTATCAAAATGTGAGTTATTCAATTTTATGTCAGACCTACTGGATCAAAATCTGAAGCAATGGAGCTTCTTAATCTTTATTTTCAACAAAGTTCACAGGTGATTATTATACTTTAAAAAAAATTGAGTGTCACTAGAGTCAGAAAAACAGGTGTCAGGTGGGAATTTGATTAAAATAGATACACTGGTACAATGTAAATATATCTTCAATAAAGATTATTCAAATTATGAAATGGTAGATGGAAATAGGTTTCTTATGAAAATCAGTGAAATAATTGAATTCTGCTAACTAATTTTTACTGTACAAAAAAACAGTCATCCCATGTGGTTGAAAGATAATTGTCATCAAAATTACAGTAAAAAATATTTTGGTCCATGTTTCGTTTAAGAAAAATTTTCTCTAATATGAATCTACTATTTTGTTAGGAAGAACAGTCAAGTGAAGATAATCTAATTTTTCTTTGCTGATTGAAGGTCTTGCACTTTCTCAAGGCCATAATTGTGCTCATTAGTTTACATTTGCCAGTGATGATAACAGTGGGTGTAAATACAATAGGAAATTGGGCTAAATGTATATTGATGTCTGTTGTCTTCTCAGAGAGCAAATGGCCTCAGGAAGGTAAGAGCAGGTACTGATAGTGTTGAGTGAATTGAAGTCTGGATTTCCACAACCACGAAGGATATGAGTGACGCTGGAACAAGCTTCTTTCAAGACGTAGATGTTTAAGCCCAGGAACTGTCAAGTCATAAACCAGGAAGAAGAAAAGAAGATGAGAGCAAAGAGCACCATGGCACAGGGCTGCTGAGCCCAATTCTGCACTGCTGTGGAATATAAACACATTATTCTTTACCCTCAGTTTGTTGTGTTTAACAAATATACAGTACTTCTAGACACTACACCCTCTAGCAACTATCTAAAAATGACTCAAAACACGAACCCAACCTAGTGCGTGCGTGTGTGAGTGCGTGTGTGTGTGTGTGTGTGTGTGTGTATTAGTCAAATTTTGATATTCCTTGGAAAGAGAACATTTTGGTTAATTGAAGATGCCAGTGAATTAATTGGGCTTCAGATTATGTTTTGTTTTTTTGTGTTTTTTTTTTTGCTCACATTTTGCTGGCTATTTTTAAGAATACCTACACTAGGATAAGGGATGTATTTTCTTACTATAGTAAAAAAAAGAGGACTTGAGGATGAATAAAGGATAATAGGAGAAGGAGTTATCATCACTGCATGGAAAGAATACAAATTTGTGGCAAATCAAATTCTTCCTTTCTTACTTTCTCAAAATAACACATATTTCATTATTTTTCCTTATTATAGAGACTATTCTTTTTTTTAAGTCTGAAAAGATGGAAAAGATTACTTTTTAAAATTAATAATTATAATAAGCCTCTTAAGCCATCTTGAAAATAAGTATTATAAACCTTGGTAAGTATACTTCCAAAGTCTTTCTTTTTGCACGCAAGCACATATATTTAACAGTTGTTTTTATTTTGATCATTTACAAAAATGGGATCATACTTCAGTTTTGTAATAAATAACTGATATTCAACCATTTTGACCTACAAAACAGCTGTTACATGTGGTTTAATCTGTATATTCTATTTTTTAATCTTGATTTTTATCTTAAAAATATATCATGATTCTCTTTCCATAATAAAATATAATACTTTTTACATAGTTAATTTTTCATTACATAGAAATTTATTAACTGATCCTCTTCTATTGGACATCTAGATTTTAATTTTTTCCTATTACTAATAGTTCCAAAAACACCTTATAGCTAAATCTACCCTGTATATTTCCACCACCCTCTGCCCAGGGACATGTTCTCATAAGTATAATTCCTGGATGAAAAGATATGTACTACAAATATATTCTTTTAGCCCACTATAGTTCTACAAATGTTCTGTGATGCTTACTTTCTATGGCTGTATCTCTGCACAAAAATGGGTTTTGTTATTTACTACTTTTACTAACTACTAACATGTTAATTGAAATAATACAATGTTTCACCCTGGCTGGTTTGGCTCAGCAGTTAGAGTGTCGGCCTGTGGTCCAGAGAAACCCAGGTTCGGTTCCCACTAAGGGCATGTATCTCGGTTGCGGTTTGTCCCCAGCCCTGGTTGGGTTATGTGGGTGGCAGCCACTCGATGTGTGCCTTTCATGTCGATATTTCTCTCTCTCTTTCTCCTTCCCACTCTATCTGAACAAAAAATGAAAAAATGTCCTCGGAGGAGGATAAAAAATAAAAGAAATAATACGATATTTCAAAAAAAAAGTTTTGGAAATGACTTTTGCATCTCCTTATTTTGGGGGTGGGGTGGGTATATTGGCCCTAAATGTGTTGATACCATTTTCTTTCTATTCTCTTGGTTCAAAAGTATTAACCATGTGATATTTAGAAACTATAAACAAGATCTGTGCTAAACAGATGAAACCTTCTCACATTCTTGATGTGAACGCCTCAGGTGAAACAATGATTGAGTAAGAAGGAATTAAGGAAAATGTCTGGCTTCTTTTCCACACTGGGCCTGTAGAAACCTTGTCTATAATGCTTTATCATTTTCCAGCATCCATGTTTCAGTTGCCCATCATAAGCATCAACTAAATCTTCAGGACTCTTTCCTCACCTGTCCTTGACTGTTTGTCAGAAAGCAGAGATAATAAAACTTGCAACATCAATTTGCGTCATAACCCGGGGCCAGACTTCAAGTTGAAGGACATGGAATTATAAAGTGTTGTTACTGGCTGAATTGAAGATAATAATTGAGTAACTGTAGCCATAGATCTGGCTAATAGAAAGCTGGGGCAGCAATTATATGACTGATTAGGATTTAAGGTAAATATCAAAAAATTCAGTCTCTTCCCAGAAGCTTGGCCAGGTTAGATTGGATCTCATATGACACTCCTGGTAGTGAGCCAGAACTGAAAATATCTAAGGGGCTGGAGACTAGACATCTACTCCAGCAACTCTCTACTTTGCTCTCTAACTTGCTTTGCCATTTCTCCAAGGTTAATGACTTGACTTTTGATGCCCTAAGATTTCATACATGCCTCTTCACGCTATCATGGTGTCACTTTCTGTGTGTCTGAGGACCACAATGTGTTCAACCCTCTTCACACAGACGAGGGGCTGAAACTATGGATGCCCCAATGAATAGTTGAATAAAGCAATGCTAATTTTTATAAAATCATAATTATTTTTCAATTTTTGTCAAAGATTGGGTCAACAAGAATAGTCCACATGTTCCCAAATTAGGAACCAAAACTAGGAGTTTGGGAGGCCCCAATAGAAAATGAACCTATAATTTTATTAATGTGATCATTTTATACCACAATAATATTTAAAGTAAGCATGAAGGGCAGCATTGAATGGGTAAGAAGGTACCACGTTGTGACAAAAGGCAAATTATTGGAAGACAGGGAGTTGGAGGAAGGAATGGGGTGGAATGGAATGGAAAGGACTGGAAGAAAAAAATCCAGGAAACTAGCTCCCATTCTTCCCACCATATGTTATTGGTCATTTGTTATATAAGATAAATGAGCCATTTATCTTCTGACTCATAGATTGTACCTTGGAGAAGCTCAGTTTTGATGTTAGCTCTCTGATGATCAGTTCCTGTGTGAGATGTGGGGAAGAAATCAGAAAAACCTAATATCCAAGTACCTGGCTCAGCTGGACTATGGCTACTTGGAGAATCAGAGTTAGAAGTCAAAGGGTCTAGGTGGTTCCTTCAAAACATAGGTGTGACCACATGTTCCCCATCAAAAGTCTAGAGACTAATGGAAATGTCAAGGTTGCCATACTCCAATTTCCTAACTCCAGGACTTTGACCTTACTGCTCCCTCTGGCTACAATGTCTACATACCCTCATGCACCTAGCTCTCTCCTACCATCAGCACAAATATCACTTTCTCAGAGTGGTCTTTCCCAGTCATTCTATCTAATATTAAACTGCTGCTCCCCAAACCCTTTCTCTCAATGGCCATAGTCTTGTTTTATTTTATGCATGGTACTCACCAGTATATGTTATTTGTATATGTGTTTACTGCCTGTTATTGCCCAATAGAATATAAGTTATAGAGGAATGGGATCTTTGTCTCAGTCATCATTGATCAAAGCTGGTGCTTGGTAGGTACCCAACACATACTTGTTGAATGAATGAATGTGTGTAGAACCTCAGGTTAGGTTTTTGTTTGTTTGTTTTTTGCCAAAAGGAGGATCACCCATTATATCAGGCTTGTTTACTCTAAGTATTTTATCACTTAAGCAAATTTTGTTTGAGCCAGGTAAGACAGGCCATGTGGAAGAAGCAAGTTCTCCTCTTTGGGAATTCAAGAAACGGGAAATTGCAAAAAGGGAACACGTTCTGGCGCTGGACACAATTCTTGGATTAGGGTAATGAGAAGAAAGCTGTCATAGGAGCAAGAGCAAGTGTCCTTCCCGGCATGTAGGTAACACTAACTACATCCCAGGTACAAGAAAGAGACGTAGTTGAAATGCCAAACCCGTGTGTGGATGGAGGACCTACAAGAGTCACAGAAGCCATCAGGGCACTAAAGCTGTACAACAGGGGGTCATAATTCCATCTCAGCTTTACAGGCTTGTAAAGGACACATCTAGATAAAAGTAGCTTTCACACAAAGAATCTGTGTTTCTAGAGTCTGAGCAATGTTTTGTTAAAATCTGAGTAGTTTAGTGTCAAGACAGAGAAGCGCAGAGATTAATAGCTGAAATGGTGGGCAGGAAGCCCATCAAACGAGAGCATGAAGCTGAGTCATGTTTAACCAGGGGTAGCAAGGACAAGAGGATTTACGAGCATCCCCAAGTTCTTGAGATTGACTTTCCTCTCAAAAGTTACTTAGGCTTCTCTCGTTTCTCAGTATCGCAGTTATTAAAAGGAAAAAGCCACACGAGGGTTATTGTGACCGTCACTCAAACAATTAAATATCCTAATTCCAGACTAGTTTATATTCTAAAATTTTTTCATAGAAAACTCCTTCTAACATCAATAGATGTTAGTCACCAAAGGCCTGACTAATGAAAGGGGAGCTGTGGCATTGGATGAGAGAGAAGGTTGTTCTGTGATTAGGGCACAAATGATCTTTCACTCTTCTGGCCGCAGATTATTTACTTTGGCTGTATTGAGAATAACCTGATATATGACAAGATTTATGAAACTTGAACAAAACTTCCAAAGCATACATGAGCGCTGCTGACCAGATGGAATCTCTCAGTATAGTCTGCATGGAAACAGAGCCACACATTTCCACGGTGTAACGAAAGAGTCATGTTAAAATTTTACTGTAAGTACAAGCTTTTCCCATATGAGCCCCCTTCTTACATCACTTTTGTTGACACTTTGTATTAGCTGTTTACTCTGGATGGTATGACTGTATAGACCAAAACAGTGGCTCTGCTTACACACACCCATAGATGTATGTGTATAGAGATATACATATATGCATATATATGTATATATATTTATGAATGTATACATATGTACATAATAAATACAAAGTAAAGTTGGCAAGTAGAAAGTTTGGTCACTTCAGCTCTTGGCAGTATATAAATAATCAAAGTGTGGCTTTTTAAATTAAATTGGTTCTCATACTGAATTCAGAGAGTTGATTTTGTCTTTGAAAACAAAACCATTTATACAATACGTCCTTCAGTGATTAAATTCTGAGTTTTTTTCAACCTACTTTTATATACATTGAAAGTCTTGCATTATTTGTTGTTACTGTGGGAACTGAGCTAATTTTCAATTCCTGGAGATGTACAGTCTCTACGTCTATGTATATATGTCTTCGTTGCTTGAAAACAGAAATCATGTTTTTTTCTAGATCATATATTCTTTTTATGGATTTTAGTGTAAGTGTCTTTTTAGGAACGCACAGGATGCTAGTTAAGTATAGTAGTGACACTTTTCATTTTAATTGCTTCTATATTTTATTTAGAAATGAAGTAATAGATCGCTACTCTTTGTTCCCATTACCCATGACACATAGTGTGAACATGCCTTTCTTATTCTAAATATAAAATTATCATTCACTGTGGCATCTTGTTCTCATTCACACCAATCAATACTCACTGAAAAAAAAAGTTAGGTTAATCGTACCACTTTTACTGACTATTTATTTATGAGTAATGCTACAAGTCAGTTTTTTAAAACTCAAAATTTAAAGCCAAGATTAAAAACTCTTAATTGGAATTTTCTAGTCTGGGTAAAAATTCCAAAATCATTGAAATTCTATATTCCATGATGTCCTCTCAGACTGAAGAGAGAAGTCCTTTTTCATTTGCAAAGCAAATCAATTATTTGATAAAATGTTCAGCTCAAATTTTAAACATTATTCTTGTCAGTAACCCTAATGTTTACCCTGTATGTAAAAATAATACCACAATCACTAAGTATGTAAATCAAGATTTAATAATTTTCTTCTTTATCTGTGTTTTATCCAACATAGGGATTCATTTGAGGGTTATTGAGAGGAGAGAATTAATACTTGCCTACCATCTATCTTGTGCCAAGGTTATTTAGGAAGTTATATAGCGCCTCTCCCACTGAGTCCTCACGACAGTTCTTATCATCCCCTTTCTACATGATAAAACTGAGTCTTAGAAAAGTTAAGCAATTTGCCTAAAATCATGCATCTAGAAAGTGGCATAGCCAGAATTCCAATCTCTAGTTAAGAAAAAAAAAAATCAATCAGCCTTAAAATTGTAGATTATAAACACCCTATAAGGTGACTTCCACTGGTCTCTTTACAATTTCAAGAGTAATCATAAAATAAAGACAATGCTTTTTTACATTATTGCTTTATTTATCTACTGACCTTAGCGCTCTTATATTTACTACGAGGTTTGGTAAATTTAATCAACAAAGTGTTGAATCCAGGGCAGATTAATCACAGTCGTGCTCCAGCTGAGAGGACAGCCACCACAGAAATGCTCCTGTGATGCTCCAGACCCACACTGGCCCGGGACTGACGCAGGAGGCAGAGGGGCATGGGGAAGAACAAATGTGGAGGCTTTGGGGCCAGTCCTCTCATGAGAGATCAGCCAGTGGTCCTCATAAGACTTTGGACTGCAAAACTGGCCACCTCAAGGCATAGGCTCCATTGAACAGGTCCCTTTGTGGTAGGGAAGCAGTTTCAGATAATGGTTAGGAACGACATCTCTGGAACCAGGCTGCTCGGATCAGAATTTCAACGGGTTGCTTATTATCTGCGTGACCTTTGCAAATGATTTTAATGAGTGTCTCAGTTTCCTCATCTGTGAAATGGAATTGAAGCAATGAAATAAAATAGTGCGTATGAAATATGAAGAATGAAGTGTGGTACATAAGAAAAGTCCTATAACTGATACCTATTCTTGCTGTTCAAAAGTCTTTCCACTGATGGTAAGTTTATCTTTGAAGGACAAAAAGCAAAAAATAAAAAAAGCCTCTCTCCTTCTCCAGGGACCTATACCTCAAGATGTAATTCTTACTTAGCCAAACCTATTACATCTTTTAAAAGAAAGATGGGGTAGGCCAGTTAGATTTGCCTGAGGACCTAGCCTTAGTAATTGCATCAATGCATTTACCTTTTAATTCTAGCCTCGTTGGTTACATCAAAAATGGCCACTCATACATATAATCTTGACAAAACAGAACTTAAATCCTGCCTCCAAAAAGCTAAGCAAGTTTCTGACAACCAAGGCAAGCTGTGTTACAATATACCATCCTCATGGAGCCTGGAATAAAAATAAAATAACTCAAAAAGCTCAAAAAATAATAGAACAATAGGCACTCATGTATAACTAACACACACACACACACACACACACACACACACACACACACACACAGATATTAGGAGAATCTATGACACATTTAACCTAAATCTTTAGAACAGGATTAAAATATTACGGTTGTTGGCATTTGGGCATTATTAGATGTGGTAAGAAAAGATTTGAGAATTTGGTTTGAAAATATCCAGGTGTTAATGTGCTGGTTCAGTCAAGGATGCCCTAGAGACCTGGTCTGGCGGGTACCATCCTCAGCATGCCCTTTCCAGAGGTAGCCTGAGTACGTGATCACGAGAAAGCTCTCGGAATGCAAAGCACTGCATCAAGACTTATTGTGGTTTGCATTTTTTACGACTCACATCTTTTCCAAGAAATGAGCAGCTTCTAAAGACATTAGAGAAATGATTTATAAATAGGAAGTAGCTATACTTGCAATTCATTGGTTTCTGAAAAGTTGTAATTGCTACATGAATATTTTGGTACCAGAAATGTTAATTGAAACATTCACTAAACATCAGAAAAGTGGCAGGCCTATAAATAACAATGCTACTTAAGGAATCCAGAAGCTTATTTTTAGAAAATGTGGAGGTATGGCTTTTGTTTCCTTCCCACAGAAACGCTGTAAGAATAAAAACCCTCTCGGAACACGTCACCATCATTCACGGTGCAGCTCTTCACGTGTTGCTGAGCCGGTGAGCACCGTCCTCGCCTCCACCTTGGTGCCAGCCATCCAACGTGGCTGCCATTCTGCGTTTCTTCCTACTACTTCAGAAAAGACCAGCTGTCTCCATACAGCTGTTTTTATCAGCTATGAAAAATAATTTTGCTGTATTAACTCCATAAATTTGATAGAGCCAGCAAGGCTTGCAAGGCATAATGGCTTAATTTTTCATTCTAATAATAACTGCCTGCCAGTTGAAATGAATAGGATCAAAAACAAACATTTCTGTTCTATAACATGATCCATGACAGATGTACTGCTTAGGAGGTCCTGGGCAGGGGACTCCTGGCCCCTTTTCCAATTCACCCCATGGCGGTAAAAGCATGAACACCAGGGAAAGGGTCTGAGGGTAAAGAGGCTCAAGGGAAAGGGACCCGGCTGTGTCTACACTTAAATCCACAGCTGGCTGTGGGCCTGATTTAGGATAAGGCATGTTTGAAAATCTTTCCATAGTGCTGTGTGGTTGTTTCGCCATCACCATCGTCAGCTTCGAACAGCTCGCTGGCACTTTCTCATCTATTTCCTTACCTCTTTTTCTCCCTGCCTCGTCCCTTTCTACCGTTATCAGCATAAAAACTGAATAATTTGATTACTCACTTGTTTGTATAGATTTTTTGGTTGACAACTTAAAACTGTTTCTCTTTAAATGCCAGAACAAAGCTTGATACGTTTTAAGTGAAAATAAGGTCATGTAAGTTTGTGCCAACAAGCTACTCAGGCTTTATGTAGTTATCTACTTAATGAAACCGAGTATCAGCAAATTGGTTTTCATTTTTTATAAGGGAGATTACTTTCTGGAAGAAAAATTTAGTGACTTCAAGTGCAAATTTCCTATTTTGGGAATGCTGTGGATTTATTTTCATCAATAAATCAACATTTCATCTCTGATCTTTTATTGCAAACGATTCAAATGATTTCAACCTATCATCTAAAAAAAAAAAAAAAAAGCAAAACATTTTAATTCTCTCCTCCTTCATGAAAAGATTACTCAATGATTTTTGTTTTCTATTTTGTATACTTTTACTATATTTTTCAAGTTTTTAAATTCATTGTCTTAATCACTGAACCATTACTACATATATCAAAGTTCTTAAAAGAGAATATCTTTTACTTCTAAAATTGGAAGAACACCTACATAACTTTTAAAAATACATTTCAAATTGTTTCATAATTTGATGTTGTGTTTCATAATTTAATGTTGTGTGTGTGGAAATTTACAAAAGAAAATCTCACCATCACGAGTAAACTCGTGGAACCCCACAAAAGAGCACTCAAGGAGGAAGAGAACAAAGAGTCATGTGTAGGTCAACTGTTTTAAAACATCCATATTACAGTTGAGGCATTTTTAAAAAATAATTTGAAAAGTTTATATCTCTCTTCATCCAAATATAGCCCATATTTCAATTTCTTCACTTGTACCAATAATGTCCTTTATAAAAACCGTATCCTATACAGGATGCAATCAGGATCTCTTTAATATCTTTTAATCTGGAACCATTGATTAGATTTCTTTGTGTTTCATTCCTTTAGCATAAGAAAAAACTGAAAGAATACAGGTCCATTGTTTTATAGAAAATTTCTTTATTTGGGTTTTTCTGATATGTCCTTATAGAACTAGGTTATGCATTTTGGCTGAGATACTTACATAAGTAATATTTCCATCCAGATTATGTCAGGAGGAATATGATGTCTCTGTGCCCTTTATTAATGTTAATTTTGATTCCTTGGTTAAGGTACTCCTGCAGCAAACATCCCTATTACAAGGGTTCAAGATTTGTCTGCATTTCTTCTTCTTTTTATTTGAAGACAGGTATATAGTCAAAGTAGTGTATTCAAAAGTCACTGAGATATACCTTTAAAATATTTTTTCTGAATGTGCTATTCATCTTTAGATAAATGCATGCCAATGTTTTAATCTTTTTAGGTAGTAAATGTATAAATCTTTTATTGCTTCTGTATTTTGAATTATAGATCTGAAGCTTTCCTGTAACCTAGGTAATAGTGCTTTATTCTCATATTTGAACAATTTCATTTTTACATGTAAATAATCCATTTGGAGTTTTTTATTTTCTATAGTTTAATGGATGGTGTTCTTTAAAATTATTTTTCTGATTGTCCAGTCAATTGTCCCAACATCATTTATCAAATGACCCCTTTTTGTCCCTGATTTGAGATACTACTTGATCATATCCAAAATTTCTATATGATCTTGAGTCTATGTCTGGATGTTCTCTGTCTACTTAAGTACCAGAACCACACTGTTTTAATTATAGAGGCTTTGTAGCACATTTTAATACTTGTCGGGGCTAGCATGACTCATATCCCAAAAAGCTTCTCTTTCTATTGTTCTCCTTAATAATCTTGGATGTTCAATTTTTCGTAAGAACTTCAATATCAATTTTCTAGCTCTAGAAATAAAGCTTGTTGGTTTGGGAACACATTAAATTTATAAATTGGGAAAAAGTTGATGTTGAGACATCCCTTCCATTTGTTCAAGTGTACTTTTTGCTTTTAAGATGTGTTTTATAGATATTTTCATGGTTTTTACATTATCTTGTTAAATTTATATTTTAGCATTTTTATTGTTGTCAATATAATAGGTTTTTTCTCTTCCATTATATCATCTAACTATTTATTGTTAGTCTATATGAAGACAAATGCTTTTTGCATGTAAATTTTATAATCTGCTACAGTGATGAATTTACTTTATTGTTTTGATTAGTTTTATCATTGATTAGGGTTTTCCAATGGGTATACTATCATTTCATCTACAGATAAACACTTTCACTCTATCAATCTGTATGCCTCTAATAGTTTTCTATTATTTAATTACAACTGCTAATAAGCTCTAGAATAATATAAAATGTAGTGCAGATAGTGGGCTTACTGGCTTCTTCTCTTTTCCTATTAAGCAACATGCTGGCTTTATAATTAAAACATTTTTATCATGTGATCATCTATTCTTATGTTTTCAAGGATTTTTATTGATAATTGGTGTTAAATTTTGTCAAAGGTTTTTCTCAGCATCTATGAAAACAATCAAATAATTTTTGTCCTTAGAGTTACTAAAATTATGATTTATATAAATATTTCCTATTATCAAATCTTGCATTCTTGATATAAATAACATTTGGTCATTATGTAGTATTTTCTTAGATAACTTTCTATTTATCAATATTATATTTTCAATATTTATAAGTGATATTGGTTTGTAATTTTTTTTTCCTCTCAATATCAGATCTAAGGGTCAATGTTATACTCACTTCATACAAAGATTTTCAATGTCTTCCTACAGTTTTTATGCTGTGAAACGTTTTATATAGCATTGAAACTAGCTAGTCACTAAGGGCTTAGAAAAATTATGAGATCTTTGGGTAGAGTTTTTTTGTTTGTGGAATAATTCCTCCTTTTAAAAAAATATATATTTAGGGGTTAGTTTTGGTAAACTCTATTTTTCTGGGAAACCATGTACTTCATCTAGTTTTTCAAATTTACTTGCATGAAGGTGTGCAAAATAATTTCTTATAATTCTTTAATATTTCCTCTGGATCAATAATTATTTGCTCCTTGTCATTTCTTATTTTATATATTTGTGTTTTCCCCCTTGTTTTTTGATTAGATAATGCTTGTGTGTTTTGTTGATTTTTTTTTCAAAGAAACACGACTTTGGTTTATTAAATTGCCCTAATGTTTTATTATGTTCTACCTCATTAATTGCTGTTTTTATCTTTATTGATTGTTCTTTGGGCTTCTTTTTTGTTTACTTTGATTTTCATTCTCTAGATTTTTGCATTGGAAATTGAAGTTATTTATTTTTATTCTTTTATATATATTGATATAGGTGTTTAAAAGTATAAATAGTTTTCAGATTGCTACTTTACATGAATAGCATAAATTTAAGTACATAGTATTTAATTATTTTTAAGAAACATTTTAATTTGGTTGCATTTTCCCTTATAGCTAAGAGTAAAAATATTACTTTTAATCTCCAAGTGGAATGGGCTTCAAATTAATTTTTTATTTTTAGCTTTATTCCATTGTAATCAGAGAATGCTGCTTTTAATATTTAAATGTTCTATAATTTATGGATTTTTTTGAGTAATCTGTTAGATGGTCAATTTTTGTGAATATTCTATGTGCATTTGTAAAGAGGGTATGTTCTCTATTATTAGGGTGTAGTGTTTTATATATTCCATAAGATCTTATTATTGATTATGTTGTTTATTTCTGTTATATAGTCTTACTTAATTTTAATCCAGTTGACCTGTTTTACACTAAAGATGGAGTGTCAGAATATCCTATTATCAATGTATCTGTTTTTGTTTGACTCAGAGATATTCATAACTGTTGAATTAGTAATGTGAATTCATATTAGTAATGTGAATTTTAGAATAACGAAGAGTCCTGCTTAACCCTTTTTGGTCTGAAATCTCTTTATCTGATGTCAAGATTACAACTCCTGCTTTCCTTTTCTTCCTGAGTTATAATTGACATACATTATATTAGTTTTAGGTGTACAACATCATGATTTGATATTTGTATATAGTTATATAATTTTTTTCTTGTGATGAGAACTTTTAATATTTTCTCTTAACAACTTTCAAATGTGCTCTACAATATTAACTAAAGCTGTCATGCTACACATTACATCCCCATGACTTACTTATTTTATAACTGGAAGTTTGTACCTCCCTTCACCCATTTTGTCTATTCCTCCTCCAACCCCTGCAACCACCAACCAGTCTTCTCTATTTCTAAATTTGGTTTGTTTATTTAGATTCTATTTATAAGTGAGATCATATGGTATTTGTTTTTAGCATAATGTCCTCAAGGTCTATGCAAGATTTTATTTTTTATAGCTGAATATATTTATTCTCACATCTTTTTTATCCATTTATCCATCAATAGACACTTAAGTTGTTTCCACATCTTGGCTATTGTAAATAATGCCACAGTGAACATGAAGATGTATATATCTTTCCAATTTTGTTTCCTTCAAATAAATACACTGAGGTGGCATTGCTAGTTCATATGGTAGTTCTACTTTGTAATTTTTTGAGGAAACTCCATACTGTTTTCCACAGTGGTTGTACCAATGCATATTCCCATCAACAGTACACAAGGGTTCTCTTTTCTCCACATCCTCGTCAACAGTTGCTATTTCTTGTCTTTTTGATAATAGTCATTCTAACAGGTGTGTGGTGCTATCTCGTGGTTTTGATTTGCATTTCCTTAATGGTTAGTGATGTTAAGCATCTCTTCATGTACCAGTTGGCCTTTTATATATCTTTGGAAATTTTTCTATTCAGAACTTCTGTTAATTTTTAAATTGGTTTATTTATGGGGTGTTACTATTGAATTGCATGAGTTCCTTATATATTTTGGATATTAGCCCCTTATAAGATATATGAGTTGCAAATATTTTCTCCCATTTAGTCGGGTGCATTTTCGTTCTATTGATTTATTTTGCTGTGCAGATCCTTTTTGGTTTGATGTAGTCCCACTTGTTTATTTGTGTTTTTGTTGCCTTTTCTTTGATGTGAAATCCAAAAAAAAAATAAATAAATAATTGCCAAGATTGATGTCAAGGAGCTTACCACATATGTTTTCTTTGGGGAGTTTTATGGTTTCAGGTCTTACATTTGAGTGTTTAATCCATTTTCTGTTAATTTTTGTATATGTTGAAGATAGTGATCCAGTTTCTTTCTTTTGCTTGTAGCTCTCCAGTTTTCCCAACATAACTGATGGAAGAGACTGTCTTTTCCTCATGGTATATTCTTGGTTCCCTTGTCATCAGTTAATTGACCATATATGCATAGGTGTATTTCTGTAATCTCTATTCTGTTCTATTGATCTATGTGTCTATTTTTAAGCCAATACCATATGATTACTATAGCTTTGTAATATAGTTTAAAATCGGGGCGTATGCTGTTTCCAGATTTGCTCTTCTTCCTCAAGATTGCTTTGGCTATTTGTGATCTTTTGTGATTCCACACAAATTTTAGAATTGTTTGCTCTATTTCTGTGAAAATGCCATTGAAATTTTGATAGGGGTTTCATTGAATCTATAGATTGCTTTGAGTAGTATGGACATTTTAACAATATTAATCCTTCCAATCCATGCACATGGATAACTTCCATTTATGTGTGTCTTCTTCAATGTATTTCATTAATGTCTTATAGTTTCCAGTATACAGGTCTTTTACCTCTTTGATTAAGTTTCTTTCTATATATTTTATTTTTTTAATGCAATTGGAAATAGAATTGGTTTTTTATTTCTCTTTCTGATAGTTTATTACTAGTGTATAGACATGCAACAGATTTCTATACATTTATTTTGTATCTTGCAAATTTACTGAATTCATTCATTAGCTCTAAGATTTTTTGTTTTTGTTTTTGGTGGAGTCTTTAGGGTTTTCTATTTATAACATGTAATCTGCAAATAATGACAGTTTTACTTTTCTTTTTTTCAGTTTGGATTCCTTTTATTTCTTTTACTTATCTAATTGCTCTGGCTAGGTCTTGCTGAATAAAAATGGCAAGAATGAGTATTCTTGTCTTATTTCTGAATGACCCTTGTTTTATTATTTCCCTTTGCCACTTATATTTTTGTTAGTTTTTAGTGTTTTTTTTTTCCTTGTTGAATTATTCTATTTAGGTGTTTGTCATCATAGAGTTAGGTTTTGCCTTTTAAACCAGTTTGAATATGTTTTCTTTTAATGGGCTAATTTGGCCTGTTCTGTTTCTTTATTCAACTCTTATCTTTTATTTAAACTCTGTCATAATATTTTGTGTCATAATTTCTGTGAATATTATGCTATATTTAGTATGGGTTTTTTTCTCTATGTGGTATGACTTTTTGCTCTTTTTATTTCCTTTTTATTTCTTTTGTCATTAAAAAAGTTTTTTATCTTTGTTCTGGTGGTCACTTTTGTATTGTTAGTTTTTACCTTACCTTTACCCTCTCTTAACTTTTTTCTAAATGATTTGTCAGGTTTAGATTGTTTCTTTTTAGTCTACCTATTTTCTGTATAGTGGAATTAATGATCGTATTCTACTTTCCTCTTTCTCTACCTTCTTCACATTTCAAAAGTTGTATTTTTTTTTCTATTTTTGAGAGCATATAGCATTTACATGCTATTATTTCAACCATGTCCCCACTCTTATTTTATGGTTACATCTAAAATTATATATATTAAATATTCACCATTAGTCCTTTTACCTAAGTTGTCCTAGTCATCTCTAGATCAGATAAAGATCTAGCAGATTCTTTACCAAGAGTTTATGGATACATCATTCTCTGAATTCTTACATCTTAAACTGTTTTTCTATGATAATTGAAAGACAGCTTGGTAACATAAAATCCTTGACATAAATTTTCTTAAATGCGCTTCATTGCTGCTGTGCTTTGCATGTTACTCTTGAAAATCTAGAGCTAGCCTAACTTTTCGACTATTGAAATAATTTGTTATTTTTCTTAAAGGCCCTGATAGCTTTTCTTTCCCTTTTTTATCTTTAAATTCTAACAATTTTACTAGGATATCTCTTGGAGTTGATCATATGAGATAGGTTTTCACATGTCTGTTTTCTTATTTCTGGAATATATTGGAGATTATAGTGTAATTAGTTGTGTGGCAATTTTTGTTTTTCTTCCTCCAGGATTCAGTTATAAAAATGTCATTTCTTGTTTTTACATCCTCCATTTTAAGCACTTTTTCTTTGACCTTTTTCAATTCTTTTTAAATTTTATTTTTATTCTCTTCATGGTTTTCCTGCTACCCTTCAATATCCCTTATAACATTTTTATTCTTGCTTGGTCACTTAAATGAGATGTTATGTGTAGAATGTACTTTTAAATGTGGCATTTGATGTAAAAAAGTAAATTTCCTTACTCTTTTGTTCAATTGACCCTTCTAATGCTGTTCTTCTCTAGCATAGAATCAGACATTTTGAAAGAAGCTTCATGTTAACTTTTACATAGTCATCCTGCTCTCCAAATTTAAGTTCTCCTTTTGGAATGGAATTGATATTTCCTGACTCAGTTTGCTAAGGTAAATTATCTATTAGCTTGTGTCACGCCAGCATATTTCTTCCAAAAAGAGGTCTTAGGAATAATAATATTTTCTCTTAAAATTTTTCATTTTCTTACTCCCCCCCTCTCCTGAATAAAATTAGAATCAACATTAGACTTAGAAAATTTTTGAAAAGCTTGTGCTCATATAAAATCAACAGAATGTAATGTTTCCAACCTATTACAAATGATCATTTGGAGGTAAATAAGTCCTTTGCTCACTGTTCACAGTGCTAAAAACTCAAGCATAAAATTATGCTATTTGATAAGAGTAATCAACAACCATTGGAATAGCAAGAACTAATGAGAGATAAACACAAAATTACAGTACAATAAACTAATGTAAGTTTAAAACTCTCCTTTCTTATTTTGAAAGAGCTGTTATCTGCTGCTATTTTTAAAAATACACCCACAGAGGGGCCAAGGAATACTATTCCAATCTCAAGTGAGTAAAACTAATACGTATTAAATTCAGAAAATAAAATTGAAATAATATCACAAGGTGAGTTTATGCTGACAAACCTCAAAATATTTAGAGACTTTTAAGTTTTATATTATCTTCTGTCTGGCAAGCATGTCTGAAACTTCAGGATCTTTTAATAGCAGATCATTTTGTCGACTTAAATATTTAGGAGCACATTTGTGCTATTTTGAAGACATTGGTTAAATTGGTTAGAATTTCCAACTATTTATTGTATAGAAGGTGGTGGTTATATAAATACTCACTGTGTGCAAATGCATTGTGATTAAATGATCAATTAAGCTGAACATATAGTCAAAATTAAAATAAATTACTGAGCTGTCCAACAGTACCCTAAATAACACATGCTATAGTATCAGTAAATGTCTAAAGGACTGTTTGTTCATTTATATTGTGGAGCTTAAAGCCTCACCTAAGCTCTAGAAAGTCTTATCTTAACAGGGGTGGGCAAAAGTAGGTTTACAGTTGTCCATATGGAAAAAGACATGCAGGTTATGATTATTACAATAGCTTTATTAACTCAAAAGAATGTCAATCACAACGTAAACTTACTTTTGTCCACCCCTCTATATTGAACAGTAGGAATTTTGCATATGAAGACATCCTAGCACTGAAGGATCTGATAAAGTAAAAGATTCCTGAACTGAATAATGAGTGATTACAACAATATTGATATATCTGTAAAAAAGAAGATAAGGTAGCTTACTCTAATACTTACTGATGCCAGGGCCATCTCTTTCATTTCCTTACCTTCTACAAGGCTTGCAATTAGTTTACCTTTAGGTCCAGTGCACTGAGCAGAATAAAATCACAATTAGGCCAAGAAAGAGCACTTTGATCATTAGGAATTCTGGTTAATTGAGTTGTTGTTGTTGTTCATTCAGAGTAATCACTTTCTGTTTCAATATTGCTGCTGAAATTCTTTTTGAAAATAATCAGCTTAATTTCTTAACTTAGTAAGAGAGAGAATATAAATAAATTTGTACTTAATATTAGGACATAGATTGAAATTATTTCTTTATAAAAAAAATCATGATCTTGCCCTGGCCAGTTTGGCTCAGCAGCTAGAGCATCAGCCCACGGACCAGAGAGTCCCGGGTTCGGTTCCTGCTAAGGGCACGTACCTCGGTTGCAGTTTGTTCCCGGCCCCGGTTGGGGTCGTGTGGGTGGCAACCACTCAGTGTGTCTCTCTCACATTGTTGTTTCTCTCTCTCTTCCTCCCTCCCTCCCTCTCGCTCTATCTGAAGATAAATGCAAAAAAAAAAAAAAAAGTCATGATCTTAGGATCTAAAACAATACACACTAAAAAAATCTTTCAATAAGTATGTTGAAAGAATAAATTATTAGAGATTGCTTATCCATATAAACTGAAAGCAAAAGTAGTTCCTTATAATTCTTTTTAGTAAAGTTCTAGTTAAAAGTATTTAAAAGTAATTGGTTCTAAATCCTCCCTACCAAAGAGAGGATGTTTTTATGACATCCCACTTAAAATTACAATACCTGACAATTTATTAGGATATCTGTGAAATAGGGGATTCCAATGAGAATTTTAGCATTCATTAACAATATCCAATTCTGAGAGTAAATTAATATTCTTATTGTGAATGATAACCAAACTCATATACACACTCTGAATTAATAATAAACCTGGCATGAGGTGTATATTAATAAGGTATATAGTAGGTAAGTCCACGTGTTAGTTAATGGAATCCTGAAGAGAAATAGATTTGTTCCTGTTGAAATGATATAATCCTTGGGATTTAAGATGGATGAAAAGGGAATTCCCCTTGCTAATAACGTGTATCGTTCTAAAGCTGCTAATAGGTCATTCTTTTATATGGCACTTGAATGACTACCTTTGGGAAATCCCAAATGATTTCAATTAAAGTGGCCATTATGAAAGTCAATAATTATGGTAGTATTTGAGAGGCAATTCTTTTGTAATATGATATAAATGAAGAAAAGATATCATCAAAGCCTTAGGGACTTTGACAGTGACAAGAAATATGCAACAATATTAATAAATGTACATGGGAGGACATATTTGAAACATGGCTGTATCCATTGTGACCTCATCAGAAGTCCCTTGACTTGCTGATCCTGGAACATGTGTGACTATATAAGTGTCTGGAACTAAGCAATGTTGTGGAACAAAAGCAGTATCATTGGACGAAAGTTGCTGTACATGAGGAATATTAAATAATGATAATCCCATGGAAACAGAAAGCAAGGTGGCAGAATTTGCTGAGATATTCCTGGAAAGGACTCATGCTTCCATTTTCTAATACCTGAATATAGTTTTTTCATTGACCTCACCACCTCCCTTTCCCTAGATTTCAGGACTTCCTTGCTATGAATTCCATACTAACTTACTACTTGCTGTCTAGCTCTGTGTTTTTTAGCTCATAAAATGTTTCTGTTTATTGTTGGTGAGAAATTATTGATAGTATCCCTAACATTATTACTGAATACATGGTGCTGACCAAGCCTATCACGACATTTTTTTCTTCCACTTTCTGCATTACATGGAACATGACATAACCCTACCCAAGTCTGCCCACTCCCAGCTAACTCACTGTAATGTTTGTGATCTGTTTACAAAGACTTGCTACTTTTTTTTTTTTTTTTTTTGCCAAGAATCTGGATTATAGAAAACAAGTACAACTCCTAACTCAGGAAGATATGTTCTTCATGACAACTAGCCCATGTCTTTGCTCATTTTTCTGGAGTACCTAGAGAGGTTTTATGAGAATTGTTTAAATTATTTATTCAGTCTTCTCATTCAGGTAATTGCCATTGGAGGGCCCTTGATTTATTAGATCACCTGGATGAGATCCAAGTTCTGTTCAAAACCTGAGTCAAAAGGAGATCTCAAAATGTTTATGACTTTATTATTTTTTTTATCATAAAGATAATCCAAAATCCTTGAAAAAGTTTTTGGAAAATGAAAATATGACCACTAAAATCACACACCAACAATATGAACACAAAATTACCCACATTTTTCACTGTACATTTAATAGTAATATATGAAGTTATCAGCCTTGTAAAATCTAAGCCAAGACTTGGTCTACAATGATTTGAGCCTTTTTTGACCATTCTATCAAGACACTGATCACTTCAATCAAGACAAATGTATGCCTCTGGAGCATGGCAACAGAAATCTCAGACCCAGTCAGTGTGAGTAGCCTCCATGAGGCACAGTTTTATATTAGGCTGCTGATCCAACACCCATGAACTAGATATCCCTTGGATGACTCAGGACCCACAAACTTACCACCTGAGTAGATGCTGGTATAATAGAGGTAATACTAGTATCCTGTGATGCTGCTATCCCATCATCTTCCAGAAGTTCTAGAACAGTTTTCTTTATGTGTGGGTACAGAAGATACTGTATTCCTATATAGCAGCGGTTCTCAACCTGTGGGTCGCGACCCCTTTGGGGGTCGAACAACCCTTTCACAGGGGTTTCCTAAGACCATCGGAAAACACATATTTCCAATGGTCTTAGGAACCGAGACACCACTCCTCTATCCATCTCCAGGCGGGTCCGCCCACATGCAGATATGCCACATACAACATGAGGAACTGTATTGAAGGGTCGCAGCATTAGGAAGGCTGAGAACCACTGCTATATAGCATCTTGGCC
This sequence comes from Tadarida brasiliensis, assembly GCA_030848825.1. NCBI lineage: Eukaryota > Metazoa > Chordata > Mammalia > Chiroptera > Molossidae > Tadarida > Tadarida brasiliensis. The sequence continues at coordinate 31,836,832 of CM061270.1, read as the reverse complement.
TATTGCATTACCTGGCCTCATTCTACCAAGTTATTTAGGGAAGGTGTACCAACACTTTCCAAATGTAAGCAGTTTGAAAAATTTGAGTTTGTCTTAAATGAGCACATCCTAGAGCACATCACCACACTATAGAATCTGGACATCCTCTACCTAGTCTAGTATTATAAATTGGTTAGAGCCCCTGAAATATGAACATCCAGCACTACCCAGCACTCTTGGATTGAAGCCAGGCCTCGTGGCATACTTCCCAACACCTACACCTTCCTCAACAACTGTGGTGCTCAGTGACTACTGACCCCTTCTCTAACCTGTACGGGCACTTCATTTTAACCTGATTGTGTCACGGCTGCTTATAAAGATGTCAGGGTCTAACAAGGCCTGTGTTACCCAGGGACAGTGGGCCCAACAACCACAGGAGCCACTGATCTTTCTTACTGTCCAGCATAGAGGCCTTCTACAGCAGACCTGGTATGCCTCAAAGCAGTAATCAGCAACGATGGTTTATATGACCAGTGAAGCACGTGGCACTACTTCAGTGTCCACGTAAGCAATTTTCTAAAGCAGAGGCCCTTAGAGCATTTGAATGATAAAGCCCTCTATTCAAGTGATACATTATGTGGAGTGACTCTAGTTAAAGTAAGAGTGGAATATCCAGAAAACTTCATCTTGGTTTTTCTCCCTCCTGCCCCATCCCACCTATTACTATGGTATTTCCTAAGGTCCTTCTGAGCAACTCCAGGTCTGGTCTAGAATTTCTCTAAGCTCCAGTTGACCCTCCTACCCACTTTATAGATGAATTAAAGTGAAGTATTTACTATCGATAAGCAATGACTCCTGAGGTGTAAGACCAAGTCTGATTGAACTACTTACGGTTCATGTGTCTGTCGCAGAAGAGATGCGTAGGTGATTCCTAGAAGCCATGTGCTCACTGTTGTTTCCATTCATGGTTTTCTATCTTGGATTTTGCTCTCCCAGAGTTCTATCTCCACCTCACCCACAACACACACCCTGCATCAGGGTGTGCTCCTAGCCTCTCTTAAAAACCAGCTGCCTTACCCATGTTAACCTGAGTTAAATTGAACTTCCAATGGCACCAAAGCAGAACTTAAATAGGTAGTAGATTTGGGGATGAATTTACTCTGATCATCAGTTGTAACATGAGTGATACATTTGAGCCAATGAAACTAGCGAAAACTGGATAGAAATTATGTAAGAACAACAGAAAGTCATCAGGAAAAAATGTCATGAAGTATCTGAAAACAGACAGTTCCTGCATCGAATCAAGCTTTTTGTGAAAAGACATCTTTAATCCCTCACTGAACTACAATGTTCAGAATACCATCTTGGTGCCAGTTCATCAACTTTTGACAGCAGTTGTCACTTTTTTTCTGAATGTTTCTACTTAGTTACAGCCTGCCTAGGACTGGCCCAGGACACTCTCCTTCTCTCCATGGCCACCACATTGAGCCACCCCAAGCATTCAGCTGGCATCACTGTGGAGCATTCCTAGGACGAATGATGGTAAACATATTTCAGATTTCTACAAAAGCTGGTGCTTCTTTCTGCAAACATATTGACAACCCATGAAAAATGATATGAGAAAAAGATCTTATTCCTTGTCTAAGTATACTTTGAAAAACAGTGTCAGTATACTTTTGAAAACAGAAGGTATGGGGCACTTTGAAGGTATGAAAAAGGAAGGGGGACATTCCACATGGAGCTGATTTAGAAAATTTCCATAAGTATACTTATAAGTACACTAAATATATAGAGATACACACATACATAAAACACATATATATGTGTTTACATATAAAGAATGCACATACATATATATACACATATAATGTGCTTCTGTTCATTTATACACATGTTCCTAACCCTAACCACCTTAAAGCATAGTTTTCATGTTCAGCTGCATTTCCCTACATTAACTTCACCTGAGTGTGGCAAGGCTATAGTATAAAAGAAAGGTACTAAGTATAAATAATAATGCCACCCTTGACTGCCTGGGAAACAGACATAAAATCAAGGACAATGTATATAAAACCTCCACAGTGGTACTTTTTAAAAGATGTTAAACACATAACAAGAGTAAAATAGACACACTGCTAAAGATGTATCATTCCACCCCAAACTGCATGACCCAGACGAATGGAAGCTTGTTTCTAGTCTTTTTTTTTTTTTTTTTTGTCTATGAAGGCTCCGTGAGGAAGACCTTTTACATCCTTGGGCATTAACCTGAGCATCTGGGGTTTCACACATCTTTTCTCTACAAAGAACGCATCCATCCTTATTTAAAAACCACACAGAAGTCGTAAACAGACAGAAGTCATAAACGCACAGAAGAGTCATTAAATAGTTTCCTTGCTATTTAGATTGTAAACACTTCACTCCGACTGCCTGAGGAGCCATCATTTTCCTAACGTGGCGGGTGGCAGTGCCGCCGTGCTGGCCCCTTGCGTGTCTGAGTAGAGCTGTGAGCACCCACATCTCAGCTTCCAGAGATTCTGTGCAAACCCCATTTTTGGTTTTGGTTTGTGTGGGTTCACATCTGCTGAACTACACTTGGAAAAAAAAACCAAAGGGAAACAATTGAAGCCATGAAGCTTCACGTGATGCCTAACAAAGTTACTCGACATCAATCCTTTGTTAAAAAAATGAGTTTGGGGTTCACAACGGGTTGGAAATCTCTGAAAGAGTGTCGACTGCATCTGTGCTCTGTTATGGGCCAACTATAACCCAGAGTACCCTTCATGCCATTTCAGTAGCCAAAGTTCTCACAGTACTGGATGATTCAGTTCCTTTACTTTGGGGGATTAGTTTAAATTACACTCAAAGGAACAAGACCATGGACCCCAGAAAAAGTCCACACTCTTAAGAGTTTTGACCCACACCATTTATTCAGTAAATGTGTCTTGGGCACCTGGGAGGTACCTGGCACTGTGTTAGGCAGGAAAGGTAACAGGATGAGCAGGGCACTGACTTGCCCTCAAGAAACTTGCAGTCAATCCGTCACCAGACAGGGGCAGTGAGGAGGTGCATGTGCAGAGAAAACAGGACCAGGACACACCTGGCTTATAAAAGGGGGAAGGGGACCTTCCTGTGTGAACTGGAGGCTGCATAATGGTAGCAATGAAAAACAGCCAACTCTTGTCAAAATAGACTCTCTACAGAGTCTGGGTTTGAATCTTGACGCTGTTGTTCGATAGCATCGTAACTTGGCTGAGTTACTTATTCTCAATCTCTAAGGCGGAAGTCCCTTAACAGTAAAAAGGGACAGATAATGGTGTCTTCCTCAGAGGTATTATGAGGATGACATAATAAAATCCAAAATATAAAACGTCTGAGACATAGTGAATTCTCAGTTTAAGATGGTGCTCTCTTGGAACATATGGCAAGGAAATCTTTTGCCAAAATCTTTTCCCAGTGATCTCTCTGTGGGGATTAAAGCAATAATACATTTTAATGAAGGCAAATACTGTCAAAGGCTCTCCTCTCTGTGCTGTCTGTTCACGTAGTGTGAGTAGATGCTAAAGGCATGTTGCTGCTAGGGTGAAATATTTTACCAAGTCATTGACATCAACTTATGGAGTATCATCAACGAAACCCATAAGGGGTGTTAAAACAATGATTTTGGAACAAAACTAGAAATAAAGGCATCAAGACGCTCTGGTTTTGTATTGTGTGACAAACATGGTAGAAATATCTAGTAGAAGAAAAATGTACTCTTTTTTCAAGAGAGCATAGCGATTTCAAAACCCTTACAAAGTTGAAAGGATTTAGGTGTAAAAAATGTTTATCGCAGCATCATTTATAATGGAAAAAGTGTTATCGAATGACCAAGTAACTCGTGGTCTAAGATGGTTTTTAATTACATTAAAAAAGGCTCACATTAAAATGTAAAACGAAGAAACCAAAATAATATCTCAACTACATAAAAATCCATAAAAGAAAGACTAGAAGGAAATAAGGCAAAATGTTAAAAATCATTTCCTCTGGCTGGTGGGAAAAACAGGTCATCCTTTATTATTCTTTTTTCCAACTTTCAACATTGCTATAAGGAACATACGTTACTTTAAAAATCTCAAATAAATAATTAAAAGACATAAAAAGGAGAAGAAATACAGCGTAGTTCTGTGAAATTCTTCAGTGGAGGAATGTTCAAAGGAAGAATTTTAAGTGAGTTTCTCTTTGGCCATCCATCTCGATCCATCAAACTGTCATGTGTGGCCTTATACATCCTTTCTTTGCTCTGAGTCACGTAAAATCATTTGCTTTCCCGACAATGCATACACTGTGTGGTGCCATCTTTTTTACATTTACTCATATCCTCATGCGCTGCCCTGGGAGGCTTTGAAAAATCTGTCCCCTGAGTATAGAATGCCTTTTTCAGCAGAGACATGAGATAGGAACCAATCACTGGCCTGAGTCTTTAGTGGGAAAATGATGTTCCTTTGTTTGTAGCTGTGAATAAACTCTTGCTCAATTCGACCAGCAAAAAAATTATTTTTGTGTTTTCTTTTTCTTCTTTCCGTCATGGTTAATAGAGAGGTCTTTTCCTTAGCCATATTTGAATTTTATGCATAAGTGCATAGATGCTGAAATTCAGCCCTAGGCCTTGAAGAAACTCCATATGTCAGCTTTCTGTTTCCATCCTATATGCAGCTCAGGTAGACTACATGTTGTCACACTGCGCATGGCCTGAAGCATGATCACTGGGCTGTTTGGTTTTGCTTTGTTGGGTTTTCTTTTAAGCTAATAAACTGGCACTGTTGACTATTATAGCCACAAAGTGGAGATGGTAAAAAAAAAAAAAAAAAAAAGAAAGAAAAAGAAAAATGCTAACTCAACTTATAACTGAGCTTGCAAAGTAGAAAACACGATTCATACTTGTAAGGCACTTACACTCCATAGCTGCACTGTCCAGAATGGTAGCCACCAGCAACATGCGGCTGTTGGGCATTTGAAGTGCAGCCGCTGCCCATTGAGACGTGCTGTGAATGTAAAACACACGCCAGATTTCAGAGACAAAAATAAAAAGTAAGTGAACTATCTCAATAACTTCGTGTATTCATTACGCATTGAAGTGACACTGTTTGGGATATGTTAGGTTGAGTGAAATTCATTATTAAAATTAATTTCACATTTTCCATTTTTCTTTTTTGTAATGTGGTCCTAGAAGATTTTAAGTTACATATGTTGATTGCATTGGTGACTCACATTATAGTTCTACATAAATTTTTACTCACATAAAAATGAAATGACCAGATAAAAATAAAGAATGATGCTGAAAAATAAATCTGAGAAATATTAAAATGCATAAATAATGTATTTATAAATTAGCACCAGAGACTGTAAATACTGTTTGTTCAGAAGAAAAAGATGGCCCCGGACAAGGTGAAGACAGGCCTTGAAAAATGTGCCAGATATTCACACGGTCCTTCAACTTAATGGCCCAATCGACTCTGGTGATTGTTTGATCTTGGTTCCTCCAGTTATGTTTTAGTCTAATTTCTAACTTTTTAAACATTAATTCAATGTCTTGGACTTCTATTCTACACTATGATGCTGTCTGTCTGACTCACTTCTAAATTGAAGTGCATATAAAAAAAATTGAATCACTTCAATGATTTTAAATCACTCTTCAATGTGCAAAGCAATTTAAAATTACTGGAGTGCTTCCAATTTTTATTAGTCCTTGAATTTGGAAGTGATCTAGGCTTTTCTGGGCATGTGCAATGCACTGTGACTTAAAATTATTGAGCTCTCATTCCCTACTCCCCCCAAACCCTTAGTTTTAAGAAGCTGATTCCACTTTGCAATGGAAACCATCAGGAGGGTATGGCATGGAAATGGTATGGATAACAAAAAACACAGGGGAAAAATAGCTTCCATTTAATAATGAGAACTATACTTTGTAATTAGATAGTGTCTTGCCCAAGGATCTTTAAGTGCTTCATAAACATTAGTTCATTCATCATAAAGACATCTTACAGGGGGCGTCTTTCCAGTGTTGGGGGAGGGCAGTGGCAGGGATGGGCAAAGCCATTTAGATTGGCTTCAAACACTGAACTAGGTAATTTGAATTCTATGAGAGCTATGCCGAGGACATTTATTTTTGGTGCTGCTTTTTTTCCGCTCTCTCTTTTTGCAAGGAGAAGGAGGTAATGTTACATTGTCTGATCCATTTGCAAATGTCATAAAAATTAACTTGGCAATGCAGAATAGACTAAATGAATTGCTTATCCCAAATAAACTCCAGGAGCAAACATAAAGTGATTGGTTTCCTAATTTAATTACTTTAGTTAAACTTTGGGAGAAAATACATAAACCTTTCCACCATTTCCTTTCAAGTTAATTTCTTCCTGTTTGGCATATACTAAATCCACTGAACCTAAAACATTTACCTGTAAGGTGATTTATCTGAGAATTTTCAAATCATGAACTTTCCCTCTGCTCTTGTACTATGAGAAGTTTTCAACAATATAGGGATCTAATAGAACCTTTATGGTAGGAATGGCTGAATTCAGGACCAAGAATAAGATATTTGGGGTTTAGATGTAGACTAAGAAACAATCGTCTGCTTGTTCCTCACTGTGATGCAACAGATTGTTGAGACTTACTATGATATGAGCACCATGTGAGGCATTGAAAACAATAATAATGAATCTGATGAGATGAAGGCTGTAGTCACTCAGGTTTATTTGGAAAGGAAGATATCAAGTGGGCTCACTATGTGGTAACACACCAGAAAGGCTTTATATAATCTGCATCCATGATATCTGAGTAACTTTCTATAAACGTTATATACTATGATGAAAAAGCTCACTCACCATCAGGATCTGGTCCACCAGTAATATGTCTGACACCATAATAATAGGACCTATCCAGTAGTATTGACAAAGTCCTTGATGAAGGCTATTTGTTCTCTGTCATAAACAAACAAACAACAATGACAATAAGTAGTAAGGAGAAGAAAAGAGGGCCTATTTCTTCAAAAGGCTGGAAGAAATAAAATACAGGGTACATGAAGTGACCTCCATAAAAATGAAAGAATAATTGCACACAATGGCTTGCCTTAGACCATTGGAAAAATATACAAAAATCATGTTTATGAGTATAAATTGTTAGTTTAAACTTAGTTAAAGAATCTCAGTTCATTCTTCCAAATTTAGTGCCAAAGTCCTGTGGAAATCCAGGGCCATAATCCTCACCCAATTCAGTAATATCTTAGCAAGGGTGATCTGAAGCAAAACCTAACATGAAATATGAGTGTGTTGTTGTTAGAGTATTTTTAATCCCATTTTGAACAGTATGACCTATAGATGGAAATAGAATTTACAACAATGCTGAGGATTAAAAGGAATGAGCCTCTTGTTTAGAAAATTAGCTAATCAATATGCCAAGCTTATTTTTTTTAATGCTTTAATTTTTTAAAATACAGCATGTCCTCTCTAGCTTCCTGTATTTGACTCTACGAATAAAACTTTCAGTATGACTAATGCAGTTTAGCTGAACACATTAGAGAACGGCACAGCGTCTGCTGAGAAGAACATTTCCATTAGCCATTGTGATGTTCTCTGCCTGGTCAGTAAGCAATGACTGTGAACCTGGCCTGGCAAGAGAGGTTTACACTTTGTGATGAAGAGGCAGAAAGCAGGGAGTAAGGGTTGCTATGGTTTCTCCAAATGGAGATGATAAACTGCTTTGGGAATAAGGAAGAAGAGAGGGACAGAGATGAGCATCCTTCCTATGTTCCTGGTTGCAAAGCTCCTCTCAGTGTTCACGAACAGAGTACAAGTTGAATGTCAAATGGAACCAGGGAAGCAACTGAGAGAGACTCAGAAGAACTCACTTTACTGTCCGCTCCACTTTCCTTACAATCTCTGTAGGCTTCAGCCTACATGCTATGGGGTATGTTCTGAGTTGAGTTGTGTATTGTTAGTTAGATGGGATTCACCCATCCCACCCCACCCCCAAAAGTGTTGAATTCCTAACCTCTGAATATAAACTTCTTTGGAGATAAGGTCACTGCAGATGTAATTAGTTAAGTTAAGGTCATACTGGAGTAGGGTGGGCTCTTAATCTAACATGATAGGTGTCCTTTTAAGAAGAGGACAGATGTTGTGAAGATAGACACATAGGGAAGAGGGTCGTGTGACAGCAGAGGCAGAGATTGAAGTGATGCTGCTACATGGCACAGAATACCAAAAATCACTGGCCACCACCAAAAGCTAAGAAGAGGCAAAGAACAATTCCACCTACTGGCTTCAGAGGGAACGTAGCTTGCTAACACCTTGATTTTGGACTTCTAGCCTCCAGAACTGTGGGATAAGATACTTCCGCTGTTTTAAGCCACACAGTGTCTGGTATTTTGTCACAGCAGCCTTAAAAACAAACACAGTGTATGAGGAGTTACACAATTTTCTGGAGGTTGCCTGATATCAGAGCTGTGACTGAACTAGAAATGAGATCCAAGTTCTACTTATCATTTTGCCAATAACTAGCTCTGTGCCTTGGTCAAATAAGTTTTCCTTCCCCAGCTTTTCTTAAATGTCATTTCTGTTGTCCCTTCCATTCCTACTCTTCTATGGCCCTGTGAGTCACTGACTGCAACAGATCAAATTTGGGAAGGGATAAGGCCGGTAGGGAGAGAAATCAGGTCCAGTTCTTCTGTCTCCATGGCAAGTGGGCTGATCAGAAGCATGAGAAGAGAAGATGTTTGATATGGCTGCTTATTTAATTTCTTTCTCACTCTTGAAGTTTATGACTAATGTCTGCTCTCCTACATCATCCACATCATTGAGTATATGGTCTCTAGTCAGTAAATGTTGATTGAGAGACCATCATTTAAACAGTATTGTGTTCATTCTCTCATTGTCTCTGCAATGATATCTCTGTTTTCCACATAGGACCATCCCAACTAAAGAAGAAAAGAAATGTAATGACTATGAGATATAGTGAGTAAAAGATACAGATAAAAACATAATTACAAGGAAGAACTAAAGGAACCAGAATATATGATCACAGATATATAATCTCTACTTTTTATTCATAACCAAAAATTTTAATTCTTCAAAGACAATTTGTCTTTTTGGGGTCCCAAAAGACTTTATGATTTTTGTGTACTTGACACAATGTTCTGGCATGAAACACCAGAGTAACTCATATTTTGATTTGGAAAATCTAAGTTCCCTCAACAGGTCTAATGTTCTCAAACTTAATCTAGCCTTAACAAGTTCATTTATACCACAGTCATAATGATTTCTTTTGCAATTTTTTCTAGCTTCCCTTAATCAGAGTGTGTGCTTGTCCCCAGGGTGATTTAGTCATGATTCTGTGTCCTTCTTCAAAATAAAACCAGAAAAGTTTCTGTTTTCCTCCCACACTCACACGTTTATAGAGACCTACTGTGTCTCCCAGTAACTCTCTAAATGGGAAAAAAACAAAACAAAAAAAAAACAAAAAAAACACACCTGACTTGAGGCCTTGAATCCCTTCATTAAGTCAGGATAAGTCAAAACTCATCAGTCTGTATATTTTGGAAGAGAAAAGCTTAGCTCAAGGTTTGTTAAGATTTCTGAAGATTGTTCTAGCTTTTGAGATTGTGGCTATCCTTACAGATCCATGGCAGTAGACATGTTGAGATGTCATTTGGCCAGCAAAAGGGAGAATTAGCAAGCTTCGGAAAAGGTGTCAGCCCGCCAGCAAATCCAGCTCATCTCAGAGCTGACAAATGCAATTTTTAAAAGTGGTGAAGTTCAGCAAGTTCAGTTGATTCTACTTCATTTTACAAAGGAAAAAACTTGGATCCGGAGAAGTTATTACTAGCGTAAGAACATATATTTAATAAATTATTAACTTTGAACTGTTCTCAATTTTTTTATTGCTACAATCATTATTCCTTCTTTTCCATCTTAGTAAAGATTTTAGGAACATTTGATATCCTGTTCATTATAAACATAAAGCAATTTACCCCATATATATATAAAAGTTATAAATATAATAGGATTTCTGTAACTTCTTACTGAATAAATGAATAGAAGAATAAATAATTGAGGAAGAGAAAAAAGACTTTTACTACTAACTACAGATCCATTACTAGCTACACTTTTTTAATGTTTCTTAGCCATTTCCTGCTCCCTCATTCTTATGTTTGACTCTGTCTTACATTCCAGCCCATTCTGCTAAATTTCCATCCCCTTTAGATCATTACATTCCTATGAAAGGTTCTGCTCATGTGATTTAAATTGCCCTATGTCTTATAAAATGGAAATAAGGTTTTATTTTTGCTATTGTTAAAACAGCCCACCAAGGTCCTAACTTAATTTAGATTATCATCTTCTTTGGAGATACCTGGACTTGTTTTGGTACTTAATACATTAGTATAGCATCCATTTATAAAATAGTAGTGATAAGCACATCTGCTTAAGTTCTTCCTTCTTACCTCTACTAAGAGAAATGTAGGTGTTTTTTCTCCCTTTGGAATTCTGATGCTGTAAGATGCTGTAATAATCCACACTTCAATAAGAAATGAAAAAAAGATAGGAGTGTTAATGCTGATTGATCTTCAAAAGTTGTGGCTAACCGTGGTTAACAACTATACCGGTCATTTTATTAGGATTTCAAAAATAAATAAATAAATCTACTACTGATTTTTTTCCCACCTATGTAATGCAAACTGTCTACACTATCAAGATTTTTCCAGAATATGGACAAACATAATCTTAAGAACTATAAAGAAACTATTATTTTATTAGTTACAATTTATTTACTTGTTTTATTTTGTGAGGACATTCACACTAAAGGAAGAGTTTTCATCACTAAGTTTTAGTTACTAAAATCTGCAGCCATTGCTGGCTTTTGGGGGCATTGTACAATTAAGCACCAATGTCATTGGCAAAAGTTCTTGGAGTTAGTGGTAGTAAATAAACTCCTAAAAAAAGAAACTCTTAAAGGAGGACTCATAGAACAATAATAGAGTCTAACTACCCCCACTGAAACAATTACCAAGAGGAAAACATGTTTTATGAAGTTGAAAATTAAATGGTTTTATAGTAGGCATATTGCCTTCATAAAAAAACTAAAAGAATAATTGATACATTTTTTCATTATCTCATAATCCCATAACATGGACAGTAAAGAAAGGTTTGCTAGTGTACTTGGTGTGTAAAGTTTGAATGTTTGAAAATATACTTGAACTAAAAATAGTATAACTACAACAAGTTATCTGTATAAGATAATAGAGATCTAAAGAAAAGACAGCAAAATTTTATAAAACAAAGTAAGTCTAATCTCTCTAAATCAGCCCATGGGAAAATTTTATTCTTCTAATTTTCTAACCAGAGTCAAGTAACATGAGGACTTGGCCATTTTCCATAGAGTTTTTAATGCCTAGATGCCCAATCTGTAATACTCAGGTACTCAAATTTGTCAAATAATATTCAAGTTTCTTTTTTACTTGATTCTTGGTGTGCTTACTATTTAAAGTGAAACTTGAGTTCTCTCTGAGAGGCTACATTTCACATTCTCACCTAGAGAAATCAGAAAAATATACTTTGGAATGACATTATACACCTCAGGTCTCCTTTCAAAAGCAATTCTTTAAGTGACCATAAATTAACTAGGGTTATTCTCTGGAAAATTTCAAAGGTTCCTTCCTAGAGCCATATGGTGGTAAAAAATAAAATAAATAAAATAAAAATTGTTTAAGCAAGAATTTATTTAAAAATTACATCAACCCATTGTTTGTCCAATGTTAAAGAGAGACTTCAATGATTATTCCATTATATAATTACTACAAGCAATTTTTCTAGCCCTTTTATAAACTATAAATAAGAATACCTAATTAGTTACACCCAACCATTGAGTTGCAAAGCTATGAATATATTTTTATATTTAAAATCAAATAATGTGTTTTTGTATGGATTATCTGTATGGTTTTTGCTATCCGAGAAGATTGTATGGAGCCAAGACCCTTTCCTATATATATATGATATAGTGTGATGTTAACTGAACTAACCTAGTAAAACAGAATGTTGGGAGTTTTGCCTTTAGATCCACTGAAAAAGGTCCTTGGAGAGAGTAACTCCCTTTAGGTCCTGTATCAGGACTCTAGCTCACATCTCTCACAAATGGCTTATAAACACCAGCGGAAACGTAAAACTGCTGACATTGGCAGCGCTTCCAGGAATTGCCTTAATTAAGACATACAGTACCAACAAGGGTTAATATTATTTGAAAGTAAAAGCTTTCATGCCAATAGCAAGACCACTCTGTACCCTGCTGGGTCAGCACTATAATTAGGAAAATTGCCTGCAGTGTACTTGTTTGGTAATGCTATTATCATCTTTATTATTTTTTTTTTCTTTTTAACAAGAGTAAACTACTTGGAGATGTCCCCATTTATTCTTCTTGCTCCCACTAACCCCTGATCCCACCAAGGCCATTCTAGTCTAGCATTTAAATGACTGAATGAGTAACGTTATCATCAGTCCACCCTGAAGTCTTTTACATATTTTTCTTGACCTCTAACCCGCAGATGATTATTTTGACAGCCATTGTTAATCTGTGTCCTGAGTAATCACACATGGACTAAGGTGGGTGGTGAAAGAGCCGAAGAACCGAAAGAAATGGACACCCCCTCTCATCTCCCTCTCGATTAAATTGAAGCCATCCAAAACTGTTGCACACTAATTGTCCTTTGATGGTGTCACAACATATTCACTGAGATTTCCATGAGACACCCCATTCAGAAAGAGGAAAAGAATCCACATAGAACACTTAAACAATAAAAACAAAGAGAACACCTGAACTAAACCTCTAGAATGCTATCCATTTGATAAACTAGGACTATTCAGTATAAAATTAGATGAATCAACGTGTGGTTAGAATGAAAACACTCCACCATGCTCCGCTGAAGAGGAACGCTTGCTGGTAAATTTGACAAAGAGAATCCCAAAATCAAGAGACACGCTGAAATGACAGCTAGAAAGTTTTGCCATATATCTTTTAAGTGCAGGCTTTCATATGAAAGGCCATGTCGGTCTGTTGTGATCAGTTATATGGAGGACTGTGGTCTGTGGTTGCTCTATAATTGTGAAGTCATTACCAGCTTTGGACCCACAGAGTTTAATCGCCTCTCTCTGCCAGAAAATGACTATACTGAACTGATTGACTTAATTTATACTATAAGAAAGGCATCTGGTGAACATGGCAGTAATAGCACCCCAGAACCCAGTAACCTTCAAATATAGAAGTGGACCAGTATATTAAATGTTGATAAGGTAAAAAGACATACCAACTATAGAGCCTAGAGTGGTAAGAATAAAAATGATGGAGAAGGATATATGTTATCGATAAGAAACTGTGACTGAGATACTAACTTTTACTCTGAAATATTGTCACGCCATAAAACAAATTAGGAATAATTATCTTGGGACTGGGAGATAGGAGGAAGAATACAAAATACCACATACCATACTCAGGGAATGAGATCTCCTGAACAGAAGAAATTATGAGGCCAATTTCTCCTAAGCGTATTTCCTTTTCTAACATTTTGAGACATTATTTATTTATGAATAGTTGTAGCATCATTGTCTATGAAGTTTTTTTTAAAAACGTATGAATAAGAATGATGATCTGGTTGTATTTCCCAAAACTTGAAAAACAGACAAAATTGGCTCTTGAGATGGCATCATCTAGTTACCTAATTATTCTGTGCTTCTCAAAGATGTTTCTTCAAAAACACCTTAAAATGTGAAATGTTTTATTTAATATGAAGCTTATGTCTATTTACTGATTCTAAGGAGAAAACTGCTAAGCATAAAAGTCCTAAGTATACTCCCTCCCATTTTCAGACTTCAGCAGCAATTATTCGGGTAAAGAAAGACATTATCTTATAATGGCCATACTTTTTTCTGTTTATGACAATAGCCTCATATTTGGCAAATCTCTCCAACAGCAAAAAACACGAATAGACACTTCTGTGCTTTGAATTTTGGATAGCTAGTGTGGTGTACTAATTTTTTTAAATGTCCTCAAAGATCTTGTTTTTAATGAGAAAAGAGAGGTAATGTTTTCTTGACTTCTTTCCTTGTTAGGTGAAAATATGGGTAAATAATAAATAAGGCTAGTTTATCTTTCAGAGGTTGCTAATTAAGTTCAAAGAAAATACTACAAAAATTCAATGTTGTGGAACTCTGAGCAATCAGATATAATTCTTGTTTGGCCCTCTATCCTTTCACAACGGCAACCTTAACCTGCTCATTTAGTGTCTTCTAAACATTCACTGGCACAAGTAACTTTTACTGAGCACTCAGATATACTGTTGTTATAGATGTAAGCGAGAAAGTGAGCTCTTAGAAAGACAGAGGAGTCCATTCATACATATCCCTTTATGAAAATGCCACATATACAGGGGGTAAGCAAAAGTGGGTTTACAATTATAACACAAATAAATAATACAATAATTAATAAATAACAATACAAGAATAAACTCTGTGTTTCACATGCTCACAACTGTAATTTAATTTTGCCAACCCCAGGTATATGTATATTGGTATATATGTATATACTTTCTCTAGTCTAATAAGAAAGGATAAGTTGACAATGAAAATGTTGAAATAGAATTTTCAGCATAAATGCAGTACATCTTAGAAATCGTGTAGTAAGACCAAGGTAGAAAGCAAAGACTTAAAAAAGAAAGTCTTTTTTTTTTTTTTTTTTAAAGAAAACAAATGTTTAAACTGAAGCAGCTCTTTTCTTTACCTTTTCAGCTTTGTAACTTTTGCCAAAATACTTGAAAAACAGAATTTATGAGAAACGTTTATAAGAACTAAGACTATTTTGATGAAAAGCAACATGATGATAATGATGATGATTGATGATGATGATATGTTTTAAAAAGCCAACTAACCAACAAAATGTTAAACTCTATAGAGGGCAAAAATTAAATATGATCTGTAGTGGTTTGCTAGGACTGCCATAACAAAATACCAAAGACTAGGCAGCTCAAACAACAAAAATTTATTTTTCGTAGTGCTGAAGTATGAAAGTCCATGATCACAGTGTTGGTTTCTCCTTAGCTTGTAAATGGCTGTCTTCTGGTGTCCTCACATGTTTTTTCCTCTATGTATCTGTGTCCTAATCTTCTTTTTTTATAAGGACACCCGTTGGGTTGGATTAGAGCCCACCCTAATGCCTCATTTAACTTTAATTACCTCTTTAAAGATCCTATCTCCAACTACAGTCACATTCTGTGGTATAGGGAGTTAGAACGTTAGCCCATAACATCGTTTAAGCTGAAGCATGAGTTTTGGGATTATAAATGTTAGAAACATACTTCTATATGAGAAATAAAAACTTTATAGGTACAGAGTGATTCAACTTTAAAACAAACAATTTAAAAATCTGCTTTCAATCACTTATTATTTGGTTTTGTAATTTAACCTAGGTTCATTTTTGTTCCAAACAATGTGCTTCCAATAAAAGAATCAGATTCCCTTTTACTTATTTCTTACTAAATGGTTCTGAGCACAATGGCAACCTGAGATTCCTATTGAAATCCTCATCCTCTTCATCATCTTCATCACTATCGTCATCAGTCATCATCATCAAGCTAACATCTACTAAGCAGTTTTTCATGTCAGACAATGTGCTATACACATTACAAGCCCTGTCTCATTTAATCCCTATCATAATCTTAGGGGCTAAGTACAATTGCTATTCCTTATTATTGATGAGAAAAGTAAGATTTGGAAAGTTAAATTATTGCATGGACACATAAAACGAAAAAATGCTGGAAGCTTGATGAGTGATCATTCATGTCTGAGTCTGGAGTCTTGATGCAGGATATTTCTCATGACTGCCATGATAGACATATGGAAGAAAACCTATCCTAGCAGTCAGAACTAGGGATATGGGGATACAAATAGCAGGGACAAATTTCTCATAGAGTAGAAGTTTAAGAATTTCTGCAAGATATAAGCCACACTGAAGCAAATCCAGTTCTGACCCATATGTGAAATGGCACATGGCCTAGGAAATGGAAGGAAGAGATTCAGGCAGAATATTTCCAATATTTCCTGGAATTAGGAAAACTGGGGGCAAAGGAGAGGTCCAGCAGTAAGTGGGGACCTTGTCAGCCCAATTCACACTCATCACTGTTGGCCAAAGGATGAGGGAGAAGAGAAAGAAAAGCAGGAAGGCAGCTTTTTAAAAAGAGGGAGAGAGTATGAAATGGTATGGAAGAAGACTAAATTTATGAAATATCACAATCATCATGAATGGTTTAAAGTCCCCAAATATTCTAACTTGGTATTAAGAAACAAAACCCAACTGAGACTTTGAAGTAAAAATAATAATAATAATAATAATAATAATAATAATAATAAATAATGGCATCAATATAAATACTCTGAATAGGAGACTGTTTAATAAATAGATTACATATTCAATGGAATTCCAAGTAGCCATTAAAATTATGATCTACAAGATTGTTATAAAATATTGACATTCTTCAAGATAAAATTTTTCAGGTGAACTATTGATTACAAAATACATTTTGATTCTGTAGAATTCTAAGTTTGTCAGTTAAATATTAATATATCTATTAACACACACAAAAAGATTGAAACTATGTGTCACAGAGTAGTATTGCTCGTTCTTGTAGTAATCTTTGCTTTTAACTTTATGCTTTACATTTTACAAATTTCCCAGAAAACCACATATTTTATGTTTCATAATATAAATACTATTATTTTCAAAAATAAAGAGGAGCTCATGAAAGCAGTTAACAGTGTAAAAGTATCTTAAGAACTAGATGTGAAAACTGGCTCAGAATTAGAGAAATACACTATTATACTAGAAGAGTGATGACAGGCTGTTCAAGAAAAAAAGAATAGAGTAGGGAGCATACCAGCTCTTCTGAGGCTTCAGAAAAAGCAGAGGTGGCAATTCAGGCTCTTGTGTATCTTGTGTATCGTAGTAAATAATCAGTGAGTCCCGCTAATGTGGTCATTGAAAGTGCAACGATTTACTCAATCTGGTGATCCAACCGGAGACTCTCAACTCTTGTCAGGGCAAAATCAACTTGGGGAACTACTTAAAAATACTGATTCCCTCAGTCCACCTGAAATCAATTAAATCAGACTCTCTGAGATGGAAACCAACCATTCTTTCTTTTCTTTTTTAAGTTCTGCAGGTGAATCTAATGTGCAACTAGGTTTGCAGACAACTAATTTAACTCCAAACAATCATTTGGTTAAAAAACAAAAGTACTTTTAATCTTAACACATTCTTTCTTTCTTTTTCATTGGGGTAACATTAGTTTATAACATTACACAAGTTTCAGGTGTACAAAATTATAATTCAATAACTGTATACACTATAGTCTGTACACACCACCAAAAGTCTAGTTTCCATCCTTCACCATACATTTGACCCCTCTACCCATTTCACCCTCCCCCCTTTCCCTCTGATAACCATCAATCTCTTGACCTTTGACACATGTCTTCATCAAGAATTTTCTGCAAATGTTGAGTACATGAATTCTCTTACAATAAGATTTTTTTTGTCTTCCTTTACTATGAACAGCAAACTCCTATGCAATGCCATCACCATCCACATAGTCGTATAAGAATTAAATAGAACACAGATGCCATTTAGAGGTCATCACAAGAAGGAAATAAATATACTGCAGAGGAAGAAGTGTCTTCTAGCCCTCAAAGAGATTTTCACCCCTCTCTATGCTCCCAAAGTTCCTGCCAATATCTCTATTTACTTGTGTCCTACTGTCTGTATCTCAACCTGCGCTCCATCGAACACAGAATGTGCCTTCTCTATGTTTTCATCACAAAAATTTCTCATAGAGTAGAAGCTTAAAAAATGTTTGTTGATTGGGCAAAGAAATGAAGTGTCAGACATTACTATTATACTAGTATATTTGTTTCAGTTTTATGACTCTGGAATTCTATGGTAACTATTCTCAGTCTTTCAAACTTCCCCATTTCCCTTTACACTTTTATAATGTTTGATAACAACCAAGTTCTGTGGTCATCCTGAAAAGCTGTACACGATTCTGGAGTATATTACAATGTTGTCTTCAAATAGGCATAGGAGTTTTAAAGGTTATCAACAGCATTTATCAGAGCATGTGGTAGGCCATATTGCTGTTTATTTGTTTCACAATTCCTTTGACCGAATGAGTACCAAGTTATTTGTGCAAGTCAAACTAGACAGTTGGGGAGTAAAACTAGCTGTGGTCAACAAATACAACATGTCCAGGTAGTTGACCCATAGAATATAGGATCTGGACTTTCTCAATTAAAGAAAACAAATTCTGGAGGCAAATGGCTTAGGTACAGACAAATTTAATGTGGTCTGGGCTGACCATGACCATTCTTCCTTGAAACCATTCATCCTCAAGAATGTCAGCTCAAGTTCAAACATTCCAGTACCCTTATGGGTTAAGCCAAACCCATGAAACTTTAAAGCTTAAGATATGGCACAGTCCATGTGCCAGGTGGACAATGGATCATTTTACGCCAGGGGTCAATGCTCAGAAATTTCAGGAGTGAGGAAGGATGTGCTATCCTAGAAAACATCTGCAATCTTTGCTTATCTACACTATGCAGCACTGATTTAAAGTACTGGGTATTAGCAAGAGCAGGCACTGTGATTTTTTTAAACCATAGCAGTTATAATTAATCATTGCAATGAAGAAAATATGAAATGAATCTTACAAGATGTACGGCCTGCATGTCTAAACAGGGTATTTTAGCACTGGACTTAAAATATTTGTCATAGAATGTTTTGTGCTTGTCCTATTGCAAATAATTATTTGCAATTTTAGTTTTTAAAAAGCTTTTATAAGAATAAAAAGCCTTTTTTTTTTACTTTGTTCAGTTCCTTTTTTCACTCTGGGAATTTTGATGTAACTAAGTTCAATGAAGTTAAGAGCTTAAAACTTGAAAGCAAACAACAATATTCAATAATCTTTGTTTTGGCTTCTTCACCAAGCAACTCAAATTATATTGCTAATGCCATTGCTGATATTGAATTACAGTAAAAGCTTTATTATAGCTTGCATATCAATCGAGAAGAGTGAAGACCTAATGTAGTCATATTTCAGGGCATGGCACCGTGTGCATCAATCAATGCATCTGTCTTTCTTTAATAACAGCAAGTTCCAATGACTCTTCATTAAAATCATTAATTTTTATTTGATAAGTTACCATTATTTGCTGAAAGATAATAAGGACTATTCACACCACAGAAGTGTCACATGTATTATTCTGTATTCAGGAAACTTCTTGCTAGATATTAGAATACACCATACCACACAGCAAACATGTCAAAAAAAATCACTATAAAGATTTTTAAATGTTCCCCATATATACAGTTGTATATAAGAATTTAGTTGAACCTTTGCCACTGATAATTAAGGTAAAAGTTAACCAAGTAGTAAACAGATAAATATATTTCCTTGAGAGCGTGGATCAAGAAAATTGATACAGCATGAACAGAAAGGGATGAATTGTTGGTACTTAGATAATAGTTGAAGTTCATATGTTCTTTACATCTGAATATTATCTTTTGAACTTTTCCAATACTAAAATTCAGGAAACTTTGTTAACATTTTTGTTAAAATGTAGATGATAATTTTTTTTTAAAGGGCATAATACCGGAAATTACTTACTTTTACCTATTGGTAGAGGAAATGAACCAAATATGTTTACTTACCAATACCTCAAGGAATTGGTGACCTTCCTTGGGGTTTTGTGACCGTCCTTAGGTCAAGACTCTAAGAGCCTATAACTTATATGAAGAAAAATTGGTAATATCCTTATTTAGCCACAGTGTGTTTCATTTGCTTTTAACCACTAACTGGGGAACAAATTCAAAAGTGTATGTTTTTAGTTGTCATCAAGTTTAAGTTGGGTTCTTTCCCCAGTGTTTATTATTGTTTTGAAAAATACACAAAAGTTAAAATAACTTTACAGTGGACACCCTTATACCCACCCCCAGTGGGGTATTTTTAAAGCTGGGAAATGGGCCACTTATTTTTTATTTATTTAAGTAATATTATTGAAATAGAAAAATGCATGTTCATAGACATTTGATTATATCTGACAATTGGTTATAGAGTTAAGCAGAATGATAAAAGACTATTTAAATTAAGGGAGGATGGAGAGCAATTTATTAGCAACATATAGCTAAATTATGGATGGATCCATATTACTGATGATAGAATGATTCAAATATAATTTTAAATAGTATTCATTTGAAGCCAAGCATCACTGAGATATTTAGAAAAAGGAAACAACAACACGCTTAGATCTCACCAAAGTGTGGCAAAATGTGGCTAGAACATTGTTAATAAATTTAGCTGCAAATTATTGTTTGAATGTAGTGTTTTCTAAAGTGTGGGGTATATATCACCAGTATTATTGGCTTCTGCACTAAAAACTATAAAGTGAGCTTATTTGAAGAAAAATAGGCAAAATAATAGTATAACTATAACACAGGCTATGGTAAAAATTATAAAAGGTAGTTGTTAAATGTCTAAAGTAAAAGAAATACTTGTTGTTAGTAGACAGTCGATGAGAAGATATTATACATGATGAAGTCCTTCAAAATACTGTAGGTACCACCCTTCTCCACTTATTAAAAATGGATTTCTAGGCTTCTCTTCTCTAAAATTTAAATATGTTCCCACAGATTTTGTTTGTAACTGAAAACTCTAAAAATAACCAAGACTTCCATTTCCTTGAGAACCCTCAATCTATTGAATTGATTGTTTTTACTTATGAAGAGGAGTGGGGCAAAGTATTTTAATTTCCTTCTTAACTCAATGCAAGTCTGTAATTTGAAAATCTTCTTCTATAATATAATAAATTACCGCCACAAACAAATAGTGTGATTTCTAAGCCATAAAAACAGCAGGTGGATAAATACAGGTTGTGATTGCTTAGAATATAAAGTTAGTACTGTATCATCAAAAGTCTTAAATTATTGGCACTTGACTCCCCTGCAGGCTGTAAGAGTAAATTTCTTCTTTATCATCATGCCACAATATTCTTTATAGCAAATGTAGAGTCTAGGATAGGTGACTGGAGTCATCACATTCTGTAATATGAACCATTTGAAGACAGATTTCCTCGGTGAATGAGTTGAGCGAAAGATTAAATGCAACCATAGAAGTCTTGAGTGTTCATTTTATTCTAGCATTTTTATACAAGTTAAATAATTCACATTTCCTCCCCAACCACCCCCTCTCTTTAGCTTTCATAATCTTCTGAGGTGGGGAGTAGGGGAAAGGAGAAGTCAGCAGGAGCAAAGAAAGGATCCTATCCCATTTGGCAGAAAAGCACTGTGCTAAATACAGTTAAACACACGCACACACACACACACGACAAATGAGAGTGAAAAACATTTTCAAAATCCAGTTTTTTTAAATAATTCAACTATTACAAAATGTTCTGCTATTAAATTTTAATAAACTGTTTATAAAATGATAAAAATTGATTTCTATGTGGGATTATAAACCATTTCAAACAGTTTTCTTGTATACATTTGATTATGTCTTAAATCTGTATAAATATCACAGTGATCACACTAGAATAACTGAGGCCAATCATTTCATTATGGATATAATATTTGTATTAATCCCAAGTATCTTATAGTTAGAGGAAGAGACCAGGATTCCACTTTCTTCTTGCATGTATTTGCTATAGTCTAGTAGACCCTAGGATCAAAGGAAAGGTCATCTATTTTAACCTATATAAGGAAACTTATAATTTTTAATGCTCCTAACAATTTTAATGTTTTTTATTGCATTCAAAATTTAATTTTTAATTTAATCATTCAGCTAAGATCATATTAACCATATTAACCTTTAGCACCATGATGTGAATGCTAATGGACTATGGCTAATGGACCAGAGTTTAAGTAGCCCTACAGCTATTTGCTCAACATAGACTAAGTCTCTGCAACAGAAAGGAGATCTAGAATTCTGTTATGCTTGCGAGATCATTCATCACAGTCATGTAGACCAGATGTCACTTTTAGCTGGACAGAAAAGAGTCCCAATCAAAATATTTTAGGCTTCCAGTGAATTTTTAAAATTAATATAATTCACAGTGAATTTTTAAAGTTAATATGATTCAATAAGATCCACGTGGAATTGTCTATACCAACAAATGACATGAATCCTATGAGCATCACTACACTATTTCCCCATTTGGGGCTCCTTGATTAGAAACCCGTATTTTAATTCAATTTGATGAATAGAGGAAAGGAGTTTAACTTAATATTACATCAAACAAGCTTTATCCTTAAATTCCATGTCCATCCAATTTGTTTTGTAAAATAACAGTCTATTAGGAAAAAATGAAATTCATTTTGTTTTGAGTTTGGGTCAAGCCAATGTTCTTTATTTGTCATATGTTCAGATAAAACGAGGAGGGAAAGCCAACATGTTATCTTGTTCCCCACCCAATGATCTGAAATGCAAATAGAAGCTCTCTCTGTTTTTGATGACTGAACCTACCAAGTCCTTTGCAATGTTTATTCCACCACTAGGGATCTGCCTGGATCCAATTCCTTCTTACTCTTCTGGGAATCTTACACCATTGACTATGCATCCTTTCACTTATCTGCATTTTCCAACTCTTCTTTTCTACCATGCTCTTTCCATCAACATTTAAACAAATTCAAAAATCTCTTTTAATTAAAAACAAATCTTCCCTGGAAACCTCTTCCCCGGTTTTTCTGCCTGTCTCTCTGCAGATGTATCTTCTTCCTGACCTTTAAATGTTGGTGTCCGGGAAGGAAGATTCTTCACTTTCTTCTAATAGTGCTTCATATTCTCTCCACAGCGATCTTCATAGCTATGGCTTCTTTGTCCGTTTATGGACCAACATATTTCAAGTACCCATTTCTGATGTTGTTATGTATCGGTGTCCCCAGAAGCAAACCCTAGGACAAGAACTTGAATGTTAAGTAGTTTATTTTAGAAATAATCACAGGAAACAGCAGAAAAGGAGTGGGGAAGTAGGAAGGGAAAGGACGCCAACAGACTGTAACCACTGTGAGCTAGTGGAACTCCATCTGACCGGGGAGCTCTGGAACACAGCGTCCAGAAGCTCAGGGACAAGTAGGTCCAGCACTGTAATGTCCCCAGACACCCCTTAAAGAGTTTTCTTTTACGGGTTTTGGTCTGAATATAACATAGGTTATATTTATGCACAGTGACTTGGAATATGCTGTATTTCTGTCTTTCTAGGGAAAGGTATATATAATTGATTCAAGTTGGTTTAAATAAGTGTATTACCCTATCTTGAGGGAAGAAAAAAAATGAATACTTACTGAACTTCAATAATAGGTTATTATTATAAATAATACATGCAACATGACTTGTCAGACAGGTCTACACCCTTTAAAACAATAATGGGAACATACTGCATCCCCCTTTCGACAGGCTGCTTATCTGCTCTGCTTGTTTAAGAACATGTCCAGCCTCTTGTCGTCTATTTCATTGGCAGCAAATCTTCCTTTTGACTCTGTTCCACAGTTTCTTTTCTTCTCATAGCACTTGCTCATCTTACCTTCTCTGCTAAGTCCCTTGGCCAGTGACAACAGAGTGTACACATATTCCCTGCTTGTGCAGAAATCACTGGGAAACCACCACAGACAGGAACAAAATTAACTAAACGGGGTGTGGCCATAGGGCATATGTAGGAGTTCAGAATGCTGTGGCTATCGGCGCTGAGTAGAAAGTCAGGGAAGTCCGAAAGCTCGTGCCTTACACTCAGACAGGGATAGACTCATTCTGTCCTCCAAAGGGTCACAGCCACACGTGAACCCGGGAGGCAGGGCAGTGCCTTGCTCATTGAGTAGGCTGTATTATCAAGCTGCTCATGTGAGAACCCCAGCTCTACCAATTTGCTGGATTCGTCTCCATCCCTAAAAAGTGGGAATAATAAGAGTACCTACTTCACAGTGCTGTTATGTTGATTAAATAAGAAGTTCCTTGGGAAGCATCAAACTCAGTGCCTGTCACATAGTCAGCACTCGATCAGTGTAGGCTGTTGTGATTAAATAGACCCAGTCAGCATCTGCAGACACGGTTTTCTCCCAGGCACAAGTTCTGTACGTGACTGGCAGAGAAGTGTCTGCTCTCACTTCCTTTCTCTGCCCCCCTCCAAAAAACAGTGTAAGAAGAGGGGCTCCATTTGACATGTCCACATTTTATGCTCAGCCTATGTAAACCTCACCAGGCATGTCTAATTCCAAAAGGTATGGGTAGCATATATCTTCCATCTCCCCAGTAGGATCCAACATACAGAGCAGTTGGCTTTTGGAATTCTCCTTCCAAGGGGAACGTAGGACTGCTTTGTTGTTTTAATTCAATACCCTCCTGTGGGTATTAATGTGTTTGGTCCACTGGTAACTTCTGTCTCATGGTGCACACATCTTCCCTTGGTCCTAAAATTACCTTCATATATGCCTGGAGAACTCAAAGAGTCCTAAGACTGGGAAGCATCTGATTCAGTGGACGTCTGGAGATGCCACAGACCCTGCGCCTCACACAGGCCCTGGGCCTCACACTGTGCTTACTTGTGAGCTCAGGTCTAGATGAGAGATGCTTGTGGCCATGTTCCTGGGGTTCCTTTCCCTCTACTCACAACTGAGGAGTCATAATATGGGATGCACCTCGAATAGAATCAGAATTTTCATAGTTAATATCAAAGGGAGACTTTTCTCCTTGCACAGTGGTTTATTTAGGTTAGCAACTTCCATTGAGTGTCGCATTTCTTAAGTGCACACTTAAGGCTCTGAGGTCTTACCTCTAAAATTAAACATCACCGATGAAAGCAGAAACTTGCTGTTAGCAATTTTTAAATGTTGTTCAAGTAACAATATTTAACTTTGCTTTAAATGCACCACGTGTGGTTCTTTTAATAAAGGGATAAGTATAATATTGATATGTGTGCAGACCAATATACATAGGCACATACATACGCATACACATGTGTATTGGTTGCTTAACCATAGGTGGACATTCTCCAGGTGATCTGTCACCTCTGAAACCTCAGCTCCTTCAGGGTGTAAGTGCAGGCCTTGGGCACTCCCCATTGTGCGGTGAGGTTTACACAAGAATCTGCTCAGCTGAGTAGCAGTCTAATGATTTGCAATCAGCGATGCTTTCTTCTGATTCAGCTGACGTCTCAGCTTCTCCACAGTATTCATTAAGTAATTTTTTGATATTTATGTTCCACTCCCGTACTTTGTTTTCGAGCACAGTGGTTACCATGTAGGAAAGCCCTGACAGCTAAGTTTAATCACCACAAAGAAGAGACTCAGTTCATTACATGTTTGTTTATGTTTAGTTATTTGAAAATTGCCTGAAACTGAATAATGCATTTGAAGGCAATTTGTTGTGCTATTGTCGGAGGGCCTCGGGATCGCAGCAGTGGCGGTGAGGAGCATGGAGGTGAGGCCCACAGCAGATTAGAATGGCCTGTCACAGCAGCCAGGCGGGAAAAATAAAGCCCTGAAAGAAATTCATCTAGCTCGGTAGATTTTGAAAATATCTGCTCGGGACAGACAAAAGTCATCACTAGTGACTAGTAAACAGCGGGTGAGAGGAGCGGATACTGTAGAAATCGGACATCGGTCCCCATCTGACTCTTGTATGGAAGTAGCGGCCAAGGAAATGGCATTGATGGGGTCCTCACGCTTCCAAGTCATTCTGAAAGCAAACCAGATTCCTTCCTCAAATGACTCTGCTTTATTTTCTCATTACTCCTGCATCTGAGACATGCTGCTGCTTTGCAACGCCTTCGCCTTCACCCTCCTGGGCGTCTGGGGATCGTAAGAATACCACTGTGCTTGACACGGGAAGTCGTTAATAAATGGTAACTGTTGTTATTCCTAAGTATATGCTCAACATTTTATTGCCCGAATTCAGAGACAGCCCACACCCAGACAATATCAACTGCAAAAATGTCGAACTGTGTTATTTAGGAGGCTCCCCACTCCATTATTAGATTGGTTCACTTTTGTTGTTTTTGGATTTTTGCTGGAAAGTGAGGCTTGACTTGACTTTTGTGTGGAGGTATTAGAAAATAGAATATTTTAGAAATATTTCACCGTGTCATAAATGAGGCTATTTGTTACCAATAAAGTTTGGTTTTAAATAATGTCACAATATTTATTAGAGCTACAATCTACATTTCATTAAAGACTCTGATTCTTCTGACATCAGATTAATTGTTGAATTTATCTATTTGGAAAACCATAGTAGGTCTAATTGAGATGTAAAAACTCAACACACAAGGATCATGTGCAATGTTTTTATCCTCCTTCAACAAGAAGTGATTTTCTGTGGCTGTTGGTTGCTTTAGCTAGGGGAAAAAAAACAGCAAATTATTCCAAATGGAGTCAAGCCAACACCTGCAGTTCACATGAAAATTAGAAAATATGACAGTTTGGGGGGGGCTCCCATGGTGAGCAGGCTTGGTCCATCTATTGATACTATTATGCCAACCAGTAAATGAAACAGACCTGTGTAGCCACAAGTCTAGAGGATTTTGGACATGCTCATGGTGCTTTATTTTTCCAGAGGTAATTCTATCATCTTAACTCTCCTGGATGACAAGATGTAAACCAAACCAAGAGGAGTCATCAAACAGTGAGCCCAATCCATGAAAAATCTTCAAAAGGTACGGATCAGTTTGCCCTTAAAATAATACTACCTGGAGCTCATGTGTTATTTAAAAAGGGCCCTGGGGCCACTCAGTTTTCCATTCTGACCTTGCAAACATGTTCAGAGCAGCCTGAGCCTCTGCTTCATCTTCCACCCATTTCCAAATGACACCTTGGCTGTTAGTCTCAGCACTGGGATTTTCTCCCAAGCGTCTCCCTGGGTTGCTCTGTCTCACAGAAGGTGCACTTTCTAACAGCCAATGCCGCTGCTGATCCCATCATTTTTCACCTTGTTGCTTCGATGTATTACTGTCTTGAGTTTGAATTTGGAATCCATTGTTTACTCTGTTGCGTACTAATGAGACTGCCTCAGAGTTGTGTGGTAGTCACGCTTTTTCCGGCTTCTGATATTATTTGTATAAAGCTGATTTATATTAGCCAACTTGGTATGCAATAACCCCCCCCCCCTTACTCTCTCTCCTTATCTTTTAAACATTATGCTTCTACAACTGAGAAAAAACTTTTAAAAGAAAAAACTTAATTTGAAAGTGTGCTCTCAGAATTTCCCCCTTAACATTCTATTTTCTAGGAATCACTATGTTCATTTTCACAATATTTTATTTAACATCTACAGTGTTCTAGCTACTGGGCTAAGTGTTTGGAATATATGGATAAAAAATATACAGCCCTGGCCAGTTTTGCTCAGTGGTTAGAACATCGGCCTGCGGACAAAGGAGTCCCGGGTTCGATTCCGCCAAGGGCATGTACCTTGGTTGCGGTTAGTCCCTGGCTCCTGTTGGGGTTGTGCGGGTGGCAGCCAATCCATGTGTCTCTCTCACATCGATGTTTCTCTCTCGCTCGCTCACTCTCTCTCCCTCCCACTCTGTTTGAAGATAAGTGTAAAAATGTCCTCGGATGAGGATTAAAAAATAAATATATATATAGCTAATGTTGCAATGGAATAAATCATATAATGCTGTAGTCGAAGGGCAATATACATAAAAAGGAAGTCACACTCCTTGGTAAGTCACAGAAGATTTCACAGAAGAGGTGATATTACCTGACTCGCAAGAGAGGAATAAGAATTGGCCAAATGCATCCAAGACGGAGAGTGAAGACACTGCTAAGGAAGCAGCAGATTCAAAGGCAAAGAGAAATGAGAAAAGGGGGCTCATTTGGGGAATTATAAGTCGTTGGTGTGGGTAGTGTATGAATTGAGCAATATTAAACTAAGCAGGGAAGTTTAGGGACTCATCATGAATAATCTTGTATTTAATCCTACAAAGATGAGACTTTTCTCAATAAGTTAAATACCAGAAAGACTCACTTGGGGAGAAAGTTAAAAATATATATTCCAAGAACCCATTTTCCAGCAAATTCTAGTTCAGTAGCCAGGGGTGGGCACTGGGATTTGGTTCTGCATTTAAAAAAAAATCTCCCTGTGTGATTTTTGGACACATCACAAAGAGAGGTCTTTGGAGAAATCTGAGCAAGCAAAGTAGTTACATAATCAGAATTGCATGTTGAATACCTTGGTGATATTATAGAGGATGCCAAAACAACTATTTGGTCAAGTCATTCAAATTAGTGATTAGCACAGTAAAAATATTTGCCAAACTCATTGGCCAATTCAGTCCGAAAGGTGACCCAATGGGCTGACTTGGAACCATTTTAAAGTATTTTTGAGCTTATCATTTTACAGAAGTGTTATTATTTGTCTTTGGACTTCCTTCAGTAACACAACTCAATCTTCACATTTTGGTGGTTTATGTTCCAGAGATTATCCTTGGGTGACTCGAGTTTTGTAGCCTTCATAATTGTGCTAATTAAAATCATTCAGCATTAGAAATGGTTTGCTTGAGCTTCTATTGGTAGTAATGCAAGTGAATTTGTAAAATATATTGAATTTCATACAAGCTGGTAAGCCCAAGAGCTTTTTCTAGTTATATCTAATTTTAAAAATACCCTCTGATCTGACCTCATGGAATGGTGGCTTTATTGAACTGTGTATGTTAGATCCCAAACACTCACATCTTTCCATGCTATCAGAGATTTGTTTTGTTGTTGTTGTTTTTCTGTGCAACTGGGGATAAAAATATGATTTCTTTACTAAGAGGTTTTATCTCAGCATATATGGACCCTGAGTCATGTAGTTAATCTTTGACTTATAGCAGGAGTCTCAAAGTTTGGAAAGAGCACACCTACCTGTGGGTTTCTGAGACTCTTTCAGATGGTCTGCATCATTCTTTCTCTTCCAACTACGTATCTGTGCAAGGCCGGATTTTCTTCATTTATTTCAACAAAGGCAACATATTCAGCAGAAGGCAATGTGAAAGTTCAGCTGTCTTCTATTAAGCAGAACATTAAAGGTATTTGCAAAAATGTAAAACAATGCCATTTTTCATTAATTATTTTGCTTGAAAAACATAATTATTTTTTTATAAAATACCTCCTGTGATTGTATACTGTTTGTTCTTATTTTAATAAAATAATATATACTTTAAAATGTTCTCAGTTTTAATTTCTAATATGGTCAATATTGATAGTTATAACCCACATAAAGCAAAGCTCTTTGGGATCCTCAATAATTTTAAGAGTGTAAAGAGGTCTTGAAATAAAAATGTTTGAGAAACACTGGCCTATATAAAAAGGGGAAGATTCATGAAAATATAGTATGTTTGGTAGCATTTAGTTCACTTGAGAAATTTAATTCTGACTTGTTCTTTCTTTAATCAAATTCCCTACACTTCACTTCTAAAGACTATATCCAGTGTAACTAGTAAAAATAGAAGTTAATCAAAAAAAAGTTTCAACCCTTAATTTTTTTTCTTTCCTCACAGGAAATGTGTGTGTGTGTGTGTGTGTGTAATCAGGACAGAGAGATGGAAGTCTGGAAGGGTTGAGATAGGGAAAAATTAGATTTCCCAAGTTTCACACCAAAATGGATATTTTATTGCTCTATGTGACCATACCAGGCCATGTGCCTTCTGAAGGACACTTCTGCTCCATGGTCTCATAAAACCTTTTCCAATATTGCTTCATATTGGTTTGTAGATTTCCTTCTAAAAGAGTATTTTTGTTTACAGTGATTTTTAAAGATACATTGGCATCTACATATATTTCCTTTCCATTAAACTTTTATTTTATTTCCTGGTCCAATTTCTACTTTCTTAATATTCCTTTTCATCATGTCTCAGCTTTCATTGGAGTTTGCTTTTCAATTTAAATGTGCAGATTCAGTTAATACATTATTGTTTACACTCTCCCGCAGATCATTAATGAAGACATTAAATTAGACCAGACAAAACACCAGGCCTTCAAGCTCTGCACTAAAAATCTCCCTTCCCCATGATATATTGTCATTTATTGTTGCCCTGTTCCATTTATTATTACATTTCAATACATGCAACAGTGCTCGTATCCAAGCCAATTTGAATTAAATTTGCAAGTAAGATTTGCTGAGGCCTTACATAAAATGATTCACGAAAATCAAGATAGATCACCTGCATCTTTCTAGGGAAATCTGTTTCTTTGGTAGTTGTGTACGTCTTCTCTTCCTAGAGCCTAAGCCCCTTCCCCAGCGCCTTGGGCCATCCCCACCCCAAGTCCTCCTGTCGGTGAGAGTGATCTGTCTAGTCCGCTTGCTGTTGTCCACAGTTGTGTCATCCTCAAGTTGTTTGGATATGGGTTCCTTTTCATGCTTGCAAACCTAAGCTTTCTGACCCCCAAACTTTGTCTTTCCATGCTAGAGACCTGGGGCTTATTTCTCTCATTTTCTTTTCATCTGTGTATCCAGAACTTTGGGGTCATTTTACTCACACTGAGACTGTTCTCTGGTACCCGTGCAGTACCCTTGATTAGAACCCTGCTCCCTCAGCACATTATCATTTCCAGATGTATCTAAGGTTTGTTTATTATTAATTTACTTTTTAATTACAGTTGACAGTCAATGTGATGTTTCGGGTGTACAAAATAGTGAGTAGATATTGACACACCTTACAGTGTGATCACAAGTCTCATAACCACTTGATGCCATACATAGTTACCACAATATTACTGACTATATTCCTCATGCTGTGCTTTACATCCCCATGACTGTTCTTCTAACTGGCAGTTTATACTCCTTAAGCCACTTCACCTTTTCTGCCACCCTCTCACCCCGTCCCCTCTGGCAGCCACTGGTTTGTTCTCTGTACCTGAGTTTGCTTCTGTTTTGTTTTGTTTGTTCACTTGTTTTAGTCTTTACCACATTTTTCTTTCTCTGTCTTACTTATTTCACTTAGCATAATACCCTCTAGGTCCATCCATGTTGCAAATGGCAAGATTTCATTCCTTTTTATGGTTGAGTAATATTCCACTGTAGATATATGTGTATGTATGTATGCAGAGTCATCTAGTTGTTCTCTTTTTAATTTTTCGAGGAATATTCATACCATTTTCTAGATAGTATAGTGTTCTGTGGCAGGAATTGCCACATAGATAGAGGTATCTGATGTTAGAAATCATTGAAGATTCATTCCATAGTATTAATTACTTGAGAGTTGAGATCCCCAGACTAGGTCCTGTCTTGTTAGAAAATGAGAGAATAAGTTAGGTAAACAGTTATGAAGAAATAGAATTTAGTTTTAGTTGATAGAGTAGGAAAGCCACTTCCCTGTGCCCAATGTGTGCCCGTAGGAGAGGGAGGAGGTGACATTGTAGCAGAATCAGGGCATCGTCAGGGGCCAGCTTTGAAATAGAGATCATGCTTATTTTGAGAACTTGGCAACAGCAACTTTTAGGTAACTCTGGCATTATCTTTTAAAATAAAAAATCCCTTGAAGGGATATATAATAGATTGACTAGAAGTTATTATAAATGAGTGCCCTACCTCCCGGAAAGTACCTGAATACCAAAGTGCTAGGGAAAGCAAATGAGCAAATAAAGAGCTGAGAAGGTGAGATATAGGAAGGGAAGAATGAAAGTTGGGGTTCAAGATACAGTTCTGCAAAAGCTAATGTCCTAAGCAGTAACATCTTAGAAGGTCTTTGGGAAGAGAAGGTGCTTTATTTTGGGAAAGTTGAATAGCTTTAAAAAAACGGACCTTGCCCGGCTGGTGTGGCTCAGTCGTTGAGCGTCGACCCATGCACCAAGAGGTTGCCGGTTCGATTCCGAGTCAGGGCACATGCCCAGGTTGTGGGCCAAATCCCCAGTAGGGGGCGTGCAGGAGGCAGCCAGTCGATGTTCTCTCTCATTGATGTTTCTAGCTGTCTCCCTCTCCCTTCCTCTCTCTCTAAAATCAATAAAGAAAAAAAAATTTTTTTAATGGACCAGAATTAAGATGGTGAAGCAAACTGATCCCTGATGCTAGTCAACAGAATATTAGAGGGGACAAGGATGTGTCATTCACTTCTTCACTCATTCCTCATTTATCCACCCATCCACCCAATATTTTAAAGCACATATTAGGCACCATGTGCAATGCTAGACCCTAAAGGCAGGAAAGAATATAAAATTGATACAAATAAATCAGACTTTCCCCTTAAGTAGTTCACAGTATAATAGCATTGTCTCCAGAAAGTTGAGCAGAGAGATTGGACTCCAGGATATGGAAGCAGTTTCAGAAAATTCCAAAGAGAATCAAACAATTAGCCAGGGGTCTAGAGAATTGAGCACTCTTTCTGTCCTTCTGTGCAGGTGATGGGAAGGAGGGGGGCAGGCACCAGTGAAAGTGTTACCTCAGGAAAACTGCCTGTTGCCCGACAGGTGAAATCCAACCGCTGGGCTCTGTGGAGGTAATCCAACTCTGCTTCAGGTCTTAGTTGAGCAAAAACAAAAGGAACAATGCCTTCTTTAACTACCTTTTGTTATTATAGAGCCCTAGTTGGAGGAGGAAAGAGGGGAAGCAGTTGCAAAGCAAAATCAGAATCTAGTTGTGCTGATGCTGAATTGATTTTAGTTTTACAACATTGTACCCAGAGGCTGCGGGGACTGTGTGATGGTCTGCCCAGACATCTTTTCTGACCAGGCAGCATGCTTGCCCTACCTGCAGGACAAAGAAAGAAAGAGTTAATAACCCTAAAAGCAGCCTTTTAAATAATGCCAGGGAGTTGTTAAAAAAAAAAAAAAAAAGTCCCAGCTTCTTGGCACTTTAATTAGAATAACTCTGGGGAATGTCCTACATTGTCTACCAGTTTTCTGGAGAGCCAGACCTCTTGTTGCTGCCAGGTAACTGACTTGATACTGCACCTTTCCTGATTCCTTCCCTTCTCTGACTCACTTCCCCACATTCCTACCAGATTTCCTGGGACCACCTTTCAAAGAAACCATTCATATTTGAAGGCTTGTCTTAGGACCTACGTCTAGGGGAACCCAAACCAACACAGTGACAATGTCTTGAAATTTTGCATCCATATTTGCCAATCATGTTTTTAAAAGACCTGCCTCAATGTAACCTCTTTGGATCTTTCTTCAACTTATCCACAGTCAAATAATCATTCAGTCTTTTTGTTCCAACAGTATTGCCCTCTGTTATGGTGATTATTGTTATTTTAATTATTTGGGTGGCCCAGTTGTAGTGTTCCTGTGCCTTAACCTCTTCATAGGACTGATTCAAAATCCCATTCTTTACGCAGAAGAAAGACCAGTGACCTCCCCAAGACTACTTGATTTCCGTGGGTGTAGAATTTTATGGTCTCAGACTCCAGCTTCCAGTGAATGCTGAATTCTTGTCCCCTGCTCTGTAGTTTGTGGCTGTTTCTCTATCATGACCCTGACCTTAACCCTTGTCTGGAATGAACTCAGCCTTTTTCATGATTGCTATCAGAATGGAGGAGAGAAAAAAAAAAAAAAAACCATTGATATTCATTCATTCATTCAGGATAATATTTCTTAAGCATAGATGTTCTTGCAGACATTATTCTAGGCTCTGGGGAAATGTGTATGACAGACAAGGTCCCCATTTAGTGTGGTCAGGCCTATTTCAAATTCCATGTCTTACCTCTATTGGAACAGTTCTATGACTGAACTAAACTATCATTTCCCCCCATTTATTACTGATTCATTCATCAAGCATTTGTAAATATGAATTACGTGCCTGGCACACCTTCTGGAGCCACAGGGATGAATAATCCCCAACTTCAAACAACTTTTGCTGCCCAACAAATATAAAGTCTTCATCCGAAATGCCTAGATGAGGAAGTTTCCTCACTTTCCATCCGCTGATGTGTACAGATTATAGGCCCAACTCAAGTTGGTGGGTAGCAAACAAGAGGGGTTAAGAATCCCGGCTACTGACATATGGCTAAAGAAGGCCAGTGGATTCAGGACCAGGAATAGGGCTGGAGAGGTCACCCAGGCAGCAATGGTGCCCCAAGAGCGACTGGAAGGTTAGGAAATAGGAGTATAGACTGAGGATGGGTAGGTGGGTGGCAACACAAAACCAAACCAAATAAAACTCACACAGTCCTCTGAGAGCAGCTGCCAGAGCAGAATGTTGAGTGACCCAACAGCAGTGACCTGGTGGCTCTAATTTCCCAGTCCTTGTTATGAGTCTATTCAGCCTATCATTTTTGTTTTCAAAAGCTTGATTAAGACAACTGATTATGGTATCATCAATGCCAACAGAATTGCTACAAGGAACTTATTGGCAATCCAGCTAATTGGGTAATTTGGAATATACTTGAATAGGTCAAACCTGAGATATCCTGATTAGTGGTTTGTGGCTTTTCTATTCAAGTTGCAATCATTCTCCTCACTTGGAAGAATGAATGTCCTTGTGTGTAATAATGAGCCAGTTGATTTTCTCTTAATTGAGCTCATAGTGTAACTGGACCCCCTCATTCACTGGGAGTTGGCACAGCTCCCCTTTCGTTTGGATAGGAGACACCAGTACTTGAGAAAGCATTGTAGTGTTCTTTTATGCTTCATGAATCTTGCTGTCTCTATGATACTGTATAAATTCACAGAAGAAACTTAAGACAACTACAGTAGGTATTAATCTTAAACTATGCTGGGGTCATACCTTAGCAAGCCTAACTTATTTTTCTTGTTGACTCTCCTCCTCTCTATTTATCTCTGTCGACGCTCTACTTTGGAAGACTGCATACTCCCCAGTGATTACAACTCCCTTTCCTCTCTTGCAAAACTTTCATACCTACGATTTCCCCCTTCATTTCTTCTCCATTTCACTTCTCTTTTCCACTAGTAAATTAACCTCAGTATGAAGGTAAATATTTAACTTACAAACTTGTTGTTAATTTTTAGTAACATCTGATGTTCAGTCACTGTTTATGTTTATTTTTTAAGTGTTCAGTTTCTTCTTAGGCTATAAATCCATGGAGACTACAGAGAATGACACTATGTAAAACAAACAAACAAAACAAACAACAAAAACCCAAAATAAAACTTTCAGTGATTCCTGTTCTTTTATAGTTGTTTAAAAAGTAATTTCCAGTAACTTATCAAACTAATAAAAGATATTTATGTGAGAATATTTGATAACTTAAGGAAAATAATATACTAGTTTAGTTCAAATTTTAGTAAATATAAGAATCATGGGGTAGCTTTTAAAAAATGCAACCCCCTAGGCTCTTGCCACAGAAATACTAACTTAGGTCTGGGTGACCACAAGTCTGAGTTTTTAACAAGTTGCCTAGGTAACTCTCATATGATAAACTTTGAACATCATTACTCTAATTGGTAGAAATAAATATGTTGTTTTGTTGCTTAGCCAAAATACCGGTAGGTACCAAAGAGTATTTGTAGAAATACCCCATACTAGACAAGCGATTAGCATTTGCTGCATGATAACTCCAAAACTTGGGCTTAAAACAATAAACAAAGTGTGTGAGTCACTGGGGTAATTCTTCTGGTCTGGGTTGGCTCAAATGGAATTGAAAGACCTAGGATGGCCTAACTCACATGTCTTGTGGTTGTCTTGAAATCAGCTGGGATAATAGGGATGATTTGGTTTCATTTATCTTGCTATAGAGAAGGCAAGCCAAAGTTTCTTCACAGGGCAGGTTCAGCATTCCAAAAAGCAGCAAGTGAAGGCAAAGCTCCATTGCACAAATACTTTTTAATTCAGTAATGTTTACTATTGTTCCATTGACCAAAGGAAGTCATATGGCTAAGTCCAAAGTCCAGGTGGAAGGGAACTACCCAAGTGAGTTGATTCAGAAAGGTAAATTAGTGAAGCTATTTTTGCAATGATATAATTTCCATGCTCTGTTGAAAATGCAATTGACTTCTGAGTATCTGTGTGATAGAAAAAAAAAATTGATCTTGGAGATCAAAGACCAGAGCTAAACCAGTTACCACTTAGTAACTGGAAGATGGCTAAGTCTTTTATCTCCTCAAAGTTTCTCTTTCTTCGTCCAACTTTTTGTGGGTGTTCCTACCATGAATCTTATGAAGTAAGTATTTTTCTCTCAAATAGAGCTGGAAACTGCAATTCATATAGATTAAATAACTTACGCAGGGTCACATAGCTAAATATGTGACATATGAGATTTTAACCCAAATTTATCTGACAAAACTAAACAAAACCAAGCCAAAAAAAAAAAAAAATGTAAAAACCTCTTCTGCTCTTTTAACTCTATGACAATATAGTTTGGCAACATACAGGTTTATGTTTCATTTCCAAAAGCTCACATCCAAGGAAGCTAAAGCTATAGCTATGATTTGGGGACTAGTAAAGGTTTACACTTACCTAGTTTGACTATGAATCTACGACCTTAATACCAATAAAAGATATTAAGAAGTTGTAAATCAATTTGAAATAAAGCATCTAGGCACAAAATCATGTGTTGGTGGTATTATATTAATAGATATTTTGCCTCCCAAGTTTCCAGTTTATCCAATGTTTTAGAGTAAATATTATATAAGAATATAAGGGTTGCTTCAAACAACAACAAAAAAAAACTGTACAATTTAAGTTCCTCTGCTCGAACTTGTAAGTTTAAGATTTTATCTCCCTTCTGGGCAAGAAGAAAAATTTTGTTTTCATTTTTACTAAAAATAATAATTATGGATAAAATGATACAGTTTAAAAGAATTGGCTCTTATTCCATCTTTGGAATTTCCCACCCTAGAAATCCTTTCTCTCTTGGCAAAATATGACATAATGATTTGAAAGACAGAAAAAAAACAGTTAAGTGTTTGAGGCCAGAAGTTAATTGAATAAGACCTTGGATTCTGATGAGTTTGTGTTTTATGGTTGATTAACTTGTTTTAATACCAAAAAATGCTTAGGAAACCCAATTATCATGCCACTTAATCTGAGTTATTGGCTGATTTTTGCTAGTTTCTAGATGTCTTATTGACCAAGTTATATTTCCTACTATGACATACAAGAGAAACTGAGCTTCAGTCTCAAAAGAAAAATTTAGGTTCAACATATAAATAATTGCCCTAAATCAGAAATATTAAACTCTTAGATTCTTAGATCCTAAGACCTGAGTTTGTAATTTCCAGTTACTAATTTCCTCCTGCCCTAAGAATAGGATAGATAGTGTGAGAAAAATTAAAGCCCTAATATTTTTCTATAATTGACCTGTTTTCTCCTAGTATGGCTACTACCACTTCATTGTTATCTTTTTATTTTGTGTAAAATAAAGAAATTGAAGCCAACTCTCTGATTACAAATAAAGAAGCTAGAGAGGAACTAACTGAAATCATGATAACATTCTGGAACCTGCTGGCCACACTGTTTTAAAAACAAAACATCCCTGGCAGGTTTGGCTCAGCAGTTGGAGCATGGCCTATAGACCGAAAGGTCTCAGGTGCAATTCCCAGTCAAGAGCATGTACCTGGGTTGCAGGTTCGATCCCTGGCCCAGGTCAAAGTCATGTGGAAGGCAATCAATTGATGTGTCTCTCTCTCTCTCTCTCTCTCTTCCCCCCACCCCCCTTCCACTCTATGTAAAAAATCAATGGAAAAATATCCTCGGGTGAAGATTAACTCCAAAACAAACAAACAAACAAAAGAAACCCACACAAATAAAAACCCATCATCATTGGTATGCATATATTACTGGTTCTGTCTCTACCAAAAAAAAAAAAAAAACAAACCTATTTGTATGTTAGATAGCCATTTTTCTTCAGTTGCTAGAAGGAAGCAGGAGAGGCAACTAGATAAAGCTCATAAAAGATTATTGAAAATTCTTATATAATCCTTTAAAATAAGGATTCTTAACTTAAAATGAGCTCCACAAAAGAGTTTTAGGAAGTCTATGAGCCTCTCATTTCATAGTTGTTTACAAAATTGTGCTATGCATTTTTCTAGTAGAGGTTCCATGACATCTATCAGCTTCTCACAGAACTCTGTGACCCATAAAAAACTAGATGGAGAACAAATACTTGTAAGTTCTTCAACATTCTAGGCATAAATATCTTTCTGGGACATTAAGGAATCATGAGGACCAAGAGGATAACAGGCAAAGCAGAGGAAGAAGGAACCATAGCTTGGTGCTTAGTGCAGTGGAGGCAACAGGAAACCATACCTTTCAAGCACAGAATTGTAAAAAGTGGGTTGGCAAGACTGGCTGGAATGAAAGCAGCTCTCACAGTCCCCAGATGTGTCATTCCCCAAATGAATAATGAAGAACACTGTGTTGGGTGGTTCTTCTCTTTGTACTATCACATATCTAGGAGCAGAGCACTGAAATCACTGAGATCTGTGGATTCAACCTGATTTGTATTTTGTAAAGGTAGTAAATTGAGTAACTGATATATGCAAGGTATAATGAGGATAACATTAACGATATGGTGGTAAACTAAACAGAAATTAGAAAAATTTGTAAGGGTTTTAGGAGACAATGAAAACGCTTTGAGCTGCTCTGTTACTCACTAATTCTCCCAAAGCCACAGAAGTTTAGAGCTAGGGAAAAACTTGATGATTAACTACTTCAGTTCTCTTGTTTTACAATACAGAACTAAGAGCTCTGTTCAGGGTCATTTAGTTGAGCTGGCAATGCTGGGCCTGAATCTTAGGATTTTCTTTCATCTAGCCCAATCATCTTTCCACTATTTTAAGTTGTTATTCCACAACCTGTCTATATTCTCTTTTATTTGTTAAATCAAGCAATTTCAGAAATTTCTGCAACCTCCCAAATACCTGGATGCCAACCTACAACCCCTGGAACTCTTTCCTCTGAACGTTAAGACTCCCGTTCCACCTATCAAGAAGAAAGATAATTCAGAATCAATTGTCAAGTATACAGGATGACAAAAGGTAGGACCTGACCAATTTCAAAACAAGAATGCGTCCAGCATGTACACGCAGCCTTTGCTCATAAACAGAAGCATCCCTGGCTCTTTCAAATCACAGTCTTAACTGGTCCACCCCCTCATGATGTCATATACAGTCTGACGTTGTCTGGGCTACTCTGTAAACATATGACTTCCTTCATTGTTTAATTCCCTTCCCTGAGTAAGATCCTTAGGCAACCAAGCTTCATTAGTTCAGGTGCTAGCCTCAGGGAACTACTTGTTTTAATTAGAGGGATGAAATGGCATTTTAATTGTGCCCAATGATTAATAAACATGCTGAGCTGGGGCATAATGATCTGCTGCTTGAAGAGCTTGCTCCTCTAGTCCTGATATCTACATCCATTAACTGATTGTTTTCCAGGTTGAAAGCCACAGAGCTCTTCCTCCAACCAAACTGTGCATTATCTATCTTCCAATTTTCCTGCTAATAACAATTATTAAGCTAAGTCTCTCTTTTTTTTTTTAATCCTCACCCGAGGACATTTCTGCATTTATCTTTTAGATAGAGCAGGAGGGAGAGAGGGAGGAAGAGAGACAGAGAGAAACATCGATGTGAGAAAGACACATCAACCGGTTGCCACCCACAAGACCCCCGGGGACAGACTGCAACTGAGGTACATGCCCTCAGGGGGAACCGAACCCGGGTCTCTCTGGTCTGCGGGCCAATGCTCTAACTGCTGAGCCAAACCGGCCAGGGCTATTTATTTTTTATTTTTTATTTTTTTTGTAATAAGAGACAGACAAGACTAGAATGGAGAGAGCTTGCAGAGTGGTGTACAGTCTGTGTAATTTATTTCACTGAATTTCTTTGTGAAAGGGAGAAAAAAATAGGACCAACCTGACAGGGTTTTGCAAAGACTAGACGAGACAATGCATGCAAAGCACTTAGCTGAGTGCTGGCCTGGAGTAGGCACTCTGAAAATGTTAGCTGCCATTATCATTAGTGGTATTATTGTTATCATCATCATCATTAACTTCTTCATCCTTATCATCAACTTCATCATCACTATCATCAAGACCATCATCTTGGCCAAGATTAGACACTTAGATTAGGTTTAGATTAGACTCTTAGAGGTCATAATGTCCACTGTATGACATCTAATTCAGGAATAATATTCTAAAGGGTGAAGGTTGACTAGAGGATTTCCCAATTTCTCCTTTATGTTGTATGAGAGTAGTATGGAATGACTTATGGGAAATGTGCACAAAGAAAGTCATGTATCATAAAGACTTAATCTCAGTTTCTCAGTAATTGAATAAAATACTAGGTGTGTAATATGAACTTTAATGAAAACAGAAACCAGAAAACTGGACTAAAAAGTGATGTTCCCCTATAAAGCTGCATGTGCTAGGGATTTGTAATTGGTTTTTTGGCTACTATCATAATTTGGTGAGTCCTTACAGCATTATAGCTACTTTCCCTAATGCTGACACTAGTAAATTGTTTTCCTTTGTGTCTCTTGGAAATTGTTCCTCAAGGTTATATATCTGTCTTCAAGTATTTTACTTGATTTGGGAGGAATAATTCTTGATGAAATCCAGGACAGCTGTTACTATTCACTATTTGTAAAGGTCTATTGCGATGTTGGATTTTGTGCAACTAATTCTATTCCTTAGCTTGAATTATTAATGACAGAATTTTTTAAAAATTGGTTAGGTGATCTACTGATCCTTAGATTTTGATATGTTACCATATTTGCATACCAATACAATTCACTATATGCCCAAGAAGAGAAGAGTAGGTATGACTGAGAATGGCAGAAGCTAAATGTAAGAACTTCTTTCTATGCCCCCAAAATGTTAAGGACTTCATGGAAACAAGTCTGCCCCACTGAAGATGTTTTCCTGTTCACAGGGTCATTATAGTTCAGTGAAGCAGATATGATTGATTACATGGGCCAAATTTTACATTGCCTCCAGGGCACACCTAATTCTTGCTGTTAGTTCCTTTAAGGGCACACAATTGTGTGCAAGAGTCAAAGGGGAAAGGTGAATGAACTATTTTTGGCCATGGGAGAGTGGGGGGGGGGTTGTTGAATAGATGTTCAACCAAAATATCTAGGACAGGGCAGGAAAAAAAATAGAAGATTAAACATTTTTTATCTGACCATTTCACTAGCAAGGATGTCTTTAAAATCACTTCCTTGAAGTTCCACTGAAATACAACTGCATCCTAATTAAAATGGCTAACACTAAAAATACTGACCACACAAAGTGTTGTTGAAGATGTGAAGAACTGAAACTGTCAAACACTGCTGGTGGTACATTACATTTGCCCATGTAAAACAGTACAATCTCTCTGGAAAACAGATTTTTCTGGGAAATCCAACTTGAATACTTTACCTATCATCCCCAGCCCAATGTCTTAGCATCACTGAGTGAGTCAATCCTACTCTGGTCTCAGAGAGTCAACCCATTAATGGATTCTTCCTTCACACAATTTACCTTTGACTTTCTCAAGTTCATAACTTCATCTGACCTTTCCCCAACTTTTTTGTAGACTTTACTGAGGTAATGGAGAGCAAGGCGGGATGTTGGGGTGGGGGAAAGGATTGAGCAAAAAAGAAAAAAAAAAGAACTCATGGACACAACAGTGTGGTGATTGTGGGAGGAGGGGGGGGTGGATGGAGGAGGAAGGAGGTAATAAAAAAGAAGAAAAAAGAGAGTATTTATTTAAAACATGCCTACATTTTTAAAGCACCATTTTCTTTCAAAATCCCTAAGCTCTAAAAACTTGGTCTATAATAAAATCATTTTTGGAAAAAAAAAGGTTGTTTCTGAGAAATTTACTGACTTAGGGAAAAAAAATGTCTATTTAAACATAATGTAGACATATATAGTCATATAACTGTCAAATCAGATGTACATATATTACTACTAACTTCATATTATCCATCAATGCTCTTTAATAATCAAGAGCTAGGTAAATTATAATAATTTAGATTTGTCTGTCTATACTGATTGATTAGTTTAATGGTATTCTCTTTTTGTTAGGAACTCAACATATGTATTGAGTACTTATATAATAAAAACTATCATAACATAGTTCAAAATTGTCTCAGTGATGAAAGAAAGAAAGAAAGAAAGAAAGAAAGAAAGAAAGAAAGAAAGAAAGAAAGAAAGAAAGAAAGAGAAAGGAAGGAAGGCAGGAAGGAAAAGGAAGGAAGGAAGGAGAAGGAAGGAAGGAAGGAAGGAAGGAAGGAAGGAAGGAAGGAAGGAAGGAAGGAAGGAAGGAAGGAAGGAAGGAAGGAAGGAAGGAAGGAAGGAAAAGGAAGAAAGATAGAAAAGTCAGGAGGAAGGAAAGAAAGAAGGGAGGAGGGAAGGAAGGGAGGGAGGGAGGGAGGAAAGAAGATTAAGAAAGAGAAGAAATAGAGTGATAAAGAGAAAAAGTCTTATTCATAACATGCACTGTATAGAGTAGTTCAGATTTTCTTCTTT
Source organism: Tadarida brasiliensis (assembly GCA_030848825.1). Taxonomy (NCBI): domain Eukaryota; kingdom Metazoa; phylum Chordata; class Mammalia; order Chiroptera; family Molossidae; genus Tadarida; species Tadarida brasiliensis. The sequence goes on along the minus strand of CM061270.1, from coordinate 31,794,428 downwards.
AGTTCTCAATCTTAGTTACATATTTTAGAGTTACTTAGGAACTTAAAATTTTTTTAATGTCTGGGTCACCCTCCAGGCTAACTGAACAAGAATTTCTGAGAGGGGCCAGGAACTGGTGACTTTAACACAAAGAGGGATTTGAAAGGCTAGGACTAGGAAATTAAATGTTGAAATCGATGACAGAAGTGCTAGAGCAGCCCTGATCTTCTCATCAGATGCTGTTGTAACCTTGACGTCAGCTGTCCTCCATTCTCTGGCCGTTCCGTCTACCACGTCCACCGTGACTCATCTTTCGGCATCCCTTCTGATTCTCCTCCCACCCTACTCCCTACCCCAAATAAAGTCAATAAGAAAAAGAAACCCTAGCCATGGAGACTTTACTGAAGATGGTGACAGATACTCAGCCCGGCCCCTGGACATAGCCCACCGCCACCACTTGACTTGCCTTCCTCCAAAGCCCTGTCTCCCTTATTGCAACTGAGATTTTTTTTCTACTTTTCTTCCATACGTTCCAGCTCCTGTCACCTCTGTTTTACAGAGCAATTCACCTCCATCCCAAACCTGTGTACTCACAGAAAAAGAAAAAGGCCAAGAAGTTAAAGGGTCTCTCCATCTTTCGAGAACACTGTCATCACCATGTTATTATTTGACCTTGCCTTGGCAAACTTCTGCACTTCAGGTGGCTTAGGAAATGCTTCTCCCAAACACGCTCAGTGATTGCCACAAAAGGAACATTTATACCATCTGCTAAGATACTAAAATAGTCTTCATGTCATTTTCTTGACATATCCTCATGCTGACCAAAAATTAGCAAAAGGTAAATCGTATTTATATGTTCAGTAAAGCAAATGCAGAGCTGAAAGGAAAGAGAACTGGAAAGGGATTGACCAGACAAGTACAGCTGACAAAACATGAGGTTAGTGAGTCATGATTAAAAAGATAGAATGGAAACAACTGGTGGCAATCTTGTAGTTGATGATCTTTAGTTTTACGGATCGGATCTGTGTTTCTGAAACTTCAGTAAGGTTAAAAAAATAATCTAAGTTCTCATCCCCAGGGATGCTGATTAAGTAGGTCTGGAATTGGACCCAAAATTGACATTTTTACCAGCTCCCATTCGATTCTGATGCAGATCATCTACAGATCTGGTTTTGAAATATCGATTTACTATTTCATGTATTTATGTATTCATTGGTTGTTTCTTGTATGTGCCCTTACCGGGGATCAAACCTGCAAACTTGACATATCAGGATGATGCTCTGACCCACTGAGCTAACCAGCCAGGGCTACAGATCTGGTTTTGAGATCATACTATAAAGTGCATAAGAATTATCTGAGGATCTTGTTGAAATGCAGATTCTGATTCTGTAGGGGAGAGGCCCATGTTTCTAAGGAGCTTTTCTAACAAGGAGGCTCCAGGGTACTGCCCATGACATGACCCATGTGCCACACCTTTGTAGTAAGGTAGAAGTTTGAAAATTGAGTTTGGAGGTAAGTGATACCTGACTTGGATGGTTGTCCATAAAAGGTAATTTTATGAAAAAATCACGTACATTCCTTGCTTTGACCAGTGTGTCTTCTCCCTGGCCTGACCCAGTTCCTCAGCTATGCTTCCCATCATAGAGTTAATTAAGCTGTCATTAACAATTGTGGATTCAATAAGTGCTCTTTCTTTGTTTAGAATACATTTGGGTACCATCTATAATAGGGATTGGTAAACTACTATAGGCAGGCCAAATCTGGCTGGTGCCTTTTTTTATAAAGAAAGCATTATTGAATACCGTCAGTTCATTTGTCTATGTATTGCCAATGGCTGTTTTCCTGTTGCAACAGCAGAGGTGAGTAGTTGCCATAGAAACCATATGGCCCACAAAGCCTAAAATATTTCCTATCTGGAACTAGACAAAAAATTTGATGACCCTTGACCTAAGACAATTCATAGCCTCCCAAACTTTGTTTCTGCAATTGGCCTTCATATATTTTCAGCATAAGAAGTAGTAAAAGAAAAGGAAGAAAACTCTTTATTAATTCTGAGATCTTCCACAGAGCTCAGGAATTTCAGTTCCTTTCTCCTCCTACAACTTAATGTACCTCATTCTCTATTTTATTCATTCATACATTTACTTTGTTCCTCTATTCAATAAACACTTTTTACAAAGACCCTTAGGAGTAATTAAGCTTCTTAAGAGTAATCAACATGATCAGAGGAGGGGAAAAGCATTTTATATTTGATCACAAGAAAGTCTTCTTGGAGAAGTTGAGATTTAAATCTGATATTTTTTAAAAGGAGACATTTAATCATAAAGACGCAAAGAGAAGCAGAGGGAATGAATAAACAAAGAAATCAAAGTCAACACACTCAAAGGGTATTCAATAACTGAGCAAATAGTCTATATAACTAGGTTAAAGTTTTCATACAAGCCAGTGGAAGACAGGACTAGACTTCAAAATACTTGAAAGCCAGTCTAAGAATATGACATAGTTCTTCAATCTACTATGAGAGTGATCTCCAAACCAGTATTAGGATGTCCTGGAACCTTTTTAGAAATGCAGACTTTCTGCCCAAACCCACACCTGAATCAGATTCTGCATTTTAACAGGATCTCCAGGTTATTTGCATACAGGTTAAAGTTTAAGAAACTCTGCTCTAGGAAAGGAGACCCACCGTGTGGTGAAGAGAGTACTGGATTGGGGTTCCTGAGGTTCCCAAGGCTATCATTCCCAAACTCTGTTTCCATGGGTAAATCACTCAAAGCCCTGAGCTTCCGTTTGCTCATATACAAAATGATGGCTTTTGAGCCTTTCAACTCTATTCTCTCAGTCAAGGGGGATGAACTAAAGGGAGATTGAGATGTGAGAAGTGAAATAATCAGTTTTGCTTTAGGAAGACCAACCTAAGGATTGTTTCAGCATGAATTGGAGATGAAAGAAAAAATTTTAAAAATGGAAGAAAGGAATTGGAATATCAATTAAAAGTACAATGTGGTGTTTTAACATGAAGTCAAAAGAATACAAATAAACATTCTTTATGGGTAAAATTATTTACTAATGTAGATATCGTCTTAGTATTAGCGTTATTTTCTGTTTTCTGCATTTTTTCTTTTATACACTTTTATTAATGCATTAAACTACAAGACATAGTTCATACCATAAAAAGAATGAAAACAAGAGAAAGAGACTGAAAAAAAAAGTCTTCCAAAACCCAGTAGTCTGCAGAGAAATTCAAGCAATCACAGTGAAAAACATTAAAAAGTTGTAAAATGAATTGTTTTTCAAATGGTCACTCTTCCGATGGCTGGCATCTTTCTGATTAGAATATTGTGGCCAAAGTCATAGAAAAGTCCTCATGCTTTACTCAAAACTAGATACAGCATCAGCATTATTAAATGGATAGAATTATTTTTAAAGGCATGAATAAGTTGACCAAATACTGGTCTTTTTACTCCTAAAGAAAACTTTTACTTTAATATGTTGTCTAGTGACCAACTTGGAGGGTAGGGATACTTCTAATTTGTCTTTCTTTACTTTTCAAAACATTTCTTCATTATAAAATTTTCTTCCAGTCCACACTAGGTATCTTTAGCCATCTCTTCCAGATAAATACAGTGTCTATTTGCACTGATTGAATTCAACAGATCCACTTTATGATCTTTTATTTATGTCCAACCACATTTAAAATAAATAAGGTTAATACTGATAGAACAAGGTTGCATGGGTCTTAGATCTATTTTTTTCATCACACTTTTTTTTTTTCCATCTTGCTTAGCAAATCAGATGCTAGATATATTTTGATTAGTTTGTACTTTAATGGATCATGTATCGAGGGTCCACCTTTCACATTGGGGCCATTAATTTTTCTTGAGTCTGATGGAAAAAACAGGTAGAGCTTTTTTTGTGTGTGCTGATTGAAAAGTGATGGATTATTTTCATGTGGTAAGAAACACAATGTTTTCTTTAGCACAGCAGGATATAATGTTTGCAAGGTCTAACAGTGAAATATTATGCATATCTGCCGCTGGCCAGCTGCCAGAAATGGAACAGCAAAATCAGAGGAGATTTTGAATTTGAATCTTAAAACCAGTGCAGCCTACAAAGAAACTAATGAGCCATTCCAAGCAGAAAAAGCATTTGTACTAATAGATGGTTCCTGCCACACACGCCAGCATTTAACAAAATGGTAAATAATTATTCATTTAAATGTTACCTTGAACTTTATTTCAAGGGGAAAAAAAAAAAAAAGATACTTACTCCAAGTAATTTCCGATAGGCACCACTGCAAGGAATTTTTTTTTTCTATCCCCAATTCAGAGACCCATGACGGTTCTCTTCCTGTCAAGTAGAGTCATTTTCCATACAGTTTTTCTCCTCATGTGGCTGAAAAATTGATCACAGAAAATTTTATCGCACCTTTCTTTAGTTTTTAAAACTGGTATTTTCAAATCATTCCCAGCATCCTGAAAAAGCTTTGAAGTGTTAAAAAAAATAAACACACAAGCACAATTTGTGGCGGTGGGGGAGGGGAGGTTTTGAGTTTTCTGAAGTGCCTGGAGCTCCTTTGTTTCCAAAGTCAAGGATCGGAGAGTGGGAATGTTTGCTACACTTCGCACTTTTTAACATTTGGGGAAGCTGTTGGTATGTGAAACGAAGCACATTCTGTATGTGATCCAGATATTGTTCGCGAAGAAATATTTGGTATCTTAGAAAGTTGGAGACTTCTTGTCTTAACTTTTAAACTTTATTTTATCTTATTTTAGGGCCAGGCCGGTTCATTTAGTGAGCATGCAAAGAAGCGTGGGTCCCGCAGAGTACTTGCTTACTTTTAATGGAGCAGCTACACAACCCTATGGAAAACACACTTGATATTACGGTCCCCCTTGCAAAGGGAAATCTAACGGGAGGAGACATTTGCTACCTCTTGATGCCTCGTGTGTTTTGTGTTACTGTATTTCAATCTCCCTTTTAAAGGTGGAATTGGGACTTTAAATTATAGGCTTTCACTTTTGAGACCATCATAACATCTCAGCGCTGGAACACTGCAGGGAGGGTGCCTGAATGCAGGTCCCCGAGAAACAGGGGGGAAAGGAAGAGGGGAAAGAACTGTGCACTGTCGCATCTTGCTGTTTAAAAATCACAATTGAGACACGCTTGTGACACATTCCATCAGGCCATCCTCCTGCCTGAGTCACTGGCCAGGTGTTCCATTTTCCTGGAAGCTGCATTAACTCTTCTGGGCCCCCAGGGCACTGCAGAGGAATTTACTGCTGTCATCCCTAATGGTGCTCCTGTGGCCCAAGGCCTGGTTTGTCTCCAAATTGACACAAAACCTCAAAGACCTGCTAGGAGTGGCTTATAAATTAGGAGAATATGGTTTATCTTCTATATACTATTTTTCCAATGTCATGTATTACGTAGTGACTTTTGATTTGTTTAGTAGATATAAATAATACATTATTTTAAAGAGCTTAGAGATCACATAGCTCATGTATTAACCTGCCAACAAGCCCCCAAAAATCTTAATTTAAAATTTTCAAAAATGAAGTCCCGTAAAGTATGCAAAATCATGTAATTGTAACTTTTTTGTTTGTTTTCTGTTAATCCTCACCTGAGGATATTTTTTCCATTGGTTTTTAGAGAGAGTGGAAGGGAGGGAGGGGAAGAGAGAGAAACATCAATGTGAGAGAGACACATCAATTGGTTATTTCCCACACTGCGCCTGGCCCTGGCCAGGCATCGAACCTGCAACCCAGGTACGTGTCCTCGGCATTCTAACCACTGAGCCACACCAGCCAGGGCTGTAATTGTAAATTTAACTGTTTCTTTTAAAATTTGCTATGCAGCCCTGGCCGGTGTGGCTCAGCGGTTAGAGCGTCGGCCTGTGGTCCAGAGAGACCCGGGTTCGGTTCCCACTAAGGGCATGTACCTCGGTTGCGATTTGTCCCCAGCCCTGGTTGGTCGTGCGGGAGGCAGCCACTCGATGTGTCTCTTTCACGTCGATGTTTCTCTCTCTCTCTCTCTCTCTCTCTCTCTCTCTTCCTCTCTCTCCGTCCCATTCTAGCTGAACAAAAAATGGAAAAATGTCCTCGGGTGAGGATAAAAAATAAAAAAAATTTTAAAAAAAATTTGCTATGCAATAGTCACACAGGGTAGGAAATGCACTCTTGATATATTTTAAAACATCAATTCTATAAGGGCTTCCCGTATATTTAAATTGTGGGAATTAAATATGCTTTGTCTGGATGGTTAAAAACTCATTAAAAATTAAGAATAAAGGAAAAGATCAGAGAACCTTAAAGAACATATCAGTAGAATGCTTGAGTACATATATTTCTAAGCAAAGTAGATCATGGCAATTCTGAAAAGATCAAACTTTAAAGAAATGTCTGAATTGTGCTAGTTTCATCTAAAACTAATAGATGGTGTTTAGGCTGCCCTAAAACTACAAGATCATATTCAGAATTTACAGGTGCAAGGGGAAAATAATCCTGGCTATATTTTCTTTTCATTGGAAGATGGAAGGAAGGAAGGAAGGAAGGAAGGAAGGAAGGAAGGAAGGAAGGAAGGAAGATTAGTACAGTTGAAATGTTAAATGACAATATGATGGTTCCATCATAATCAAATGAAGATTATAAAGTCTATTTATTCAAGACAACTGAAAAAAAAACCCATAAACTATATAGTATATATCTGCATATGTATAATTATTGGATATGTAATGCATAATTACTAGAAGAATGAAAAACTCTAATTTTTGTTTTCTACAGCTTATGTTCCCTTTCCCTTGAGCTTTCCTCTTGGTAGCAATCACGTTCCTAGACAGGGGTGGGCAAAAATAGGTTTACAGCTATGAGTAGGCAAAACACAGTTTTTTCTTGTATTATTTATTTATTTATTATTGTTTCATTTATTTGCATCATTTGTCTTATTGTTATTAGTGTTATTATTTTGTATTCTTACTTATGATGATTTGTCTTTTAGGTCATGATGACTAGTTTAACCTACTTTTGCCCACCTCCATATTTTGTCCTTGATTGCACTATTTCGTGATTAGCATGTTCTCCAGGTTCATCTCACTTAGCCTATAAATAATTCTAAGTGGCACTCTATCCCTTTTTCCCTTGGTCTTCACGTTAGCCTCTGAAAATGTCTAAGTAGAGTTCATTTATTAAAGAAAAATAACTGGCCCTTCATGTGTTTAATATTTAAGGGGATAACGATTTAACTTCAGGGCACAATAAATATACAAAATATCTAATTAGAGATGTCACTGAAATGTTTGATTGAAATTTAACATGCACTTCAGGACTTTTCCAATTTTCCCAACATTTTATGATACATTTATTCTGAGCAGTAGAGCCCAAGTATGAGAAAGGGTTCGCTAGGAGAAACTTTGCATTGTCAAGCTCCACTGAACATCGCCCAACCCGGTGAAGGAAAAGGCACAGTGGTTGATTAGCCATACACAGATTTTGAATAATCGCACCTCAAGCACATTTTGTTGCTGCATAATCGATGCCTCAGGTGTGGTAAATATACTTACTCTCCAAGACTAAAAGTAAGGATTTGCAGGTAAGAAAGGCAATGGCAGTTCTATTACATGCCTGAGATTATAAAACACTAAAGCAAGTCCGATTTCTTTTTCTAGTGTCAAATTTGAACTGAACCATCTTGTCCTAAGAGCAAGTTTCTATTACAAATCACAGGTACCCGTCAGAAAAAGTATTCGAGGATATTCTCAGGCATGTTAAAGTTTTCCTTAAAATGTTCTTGTGTGCACTTTCACTGAGACATTTCTCTAACGTATAGAAGTTTCAGATAGTCACTTCCTTCCGATGGATTCAAGAAACTTGTGTTTCTGAAACCTTACTAGGACTAAGAGTTTTCAATTCATAAATATTTTAACAGACAAAATCCATTTTAACCTTTGAAAACCTTAAAAGTGAAGGACTTCTCTTTCACCCTAACAAAGCAAAGCAGTAGTGAAATTTTAACAGACAAATCTTAAAATGCTTTCTCTTTTAAAGACTGTAGAGTTTCACATGTCTCGATACTTAAAACCAACTGGCAGATCTTTTATGAATATTTGGAAAATCCTCCTTCGCCCAGCAAAGATGCAAAAAGATCATAATATGCGTTTTGGGAAGCTGCGTGGTGATATAAAAGACTCCCATGCTAAGAGCAGACGGAAAATGGTAGTTATTATTAATTTAGAAAAACAAAAGAGCAGCCCAGCATTTCGGTAATGTGGCAAGTCGTGTGCTCTTGGAGGAGAGGGGGGTTTGTAATTGGATTTTAGAGTAATTTAGAAGACGAGATAAGATGTAATGGTTGTGTATTAGAGGTTAGAACTACAACAGAAACCCATAATGTGAGGGTTCACTGCGCTGGGAGAAAACAGAACAAAGAAAAGCAGCATCGACTGAAAATGGCCTGAGTGAGGAGCAACAAGGTGCAGCGGGCTGGGGACCAGGGCCAGGATGTTCTGGGCTGGCACCGGCTGCCTTGTAGGCTCCAGCTCCTTGTACAGCAGACAGTAGGGAACAGGGGCTTCCTTTAAAACACTGTTTCTGTAGTGACTTTGTCACCTCCCACCCCCTCTCCTCCCTGCCAGCAAATTCAGCTGGGCCTTTCTTTCTCCCCAGCAGCCCAGCCGTCATCACTGATCCACCGGCCCTTAACCAGCCCTCCGGGGGGGGGGGGGGGTCACTTGCTGGATCCCAGGTTTTCTCAGGGAGGTTGTGAGGGTCTGTCCGCAGGCTCCCCCTGACACCACACACATACACACACACACACAGACACACACACTTGCACACTCACATGCAGAATCGAACAGGACAGCTGTCCTGACCTCTTGGTCTCTCTCCATCCTTTTCCAGGAACTCTGGGTTTCTGCCCACTGGGAGAGAAGGAAAAAGAGTCAGAAAAAAAACAGTAAAGCTTGCCTCCCAGCCTGCCAATTTTCATTCCAGGCCTTAGGCAGATAAATGCACTCCTTCACCCTTTACTAGGATCCCTTTAAAAGCATCTGTTGCACAGGTCTGAGTGCTCAGGTGCAGGCCCCAGGTGAGTGTCTTCTTTTGGAGTAAATCACCTAAGCGCTGGCGAGGAACTCCTGCTGCTAGAATCCGAGAGCTGCTGGCTGGCGCCTGGGGAGTGATCCTGGAGTGAATTCCTTCCCAGTTACCGGCTCTTGGCTACCCCCTGCTGGGCGGGAAGCTCTCTGGCCTTAAACCATGCAGATCCAGGGTCCAGTCTCCTCCCAAAGCTGGATCCTCGCATTTCCTGTCACATTGGTATCACACGTCCCAACATGAAGCTGGAGTGTGAAGTTACCTTTCCATCCCCAAAAGGCGTTAAAGATTTTTTCCCCCTCAAGTCCTTTGTATGCCAGTTTAAGCAGAACAAATCTATTTATTTTTTGTGAGGATTGGTTTATTAAAAGCACACACATAACTCAAATGGTATCGCGAAATGACGTTAGGCTTTGCTGAGCATGAAAAGTGTACTGGCTCAAGCCCCGTCTCCAGCCCTCAATGCATCATTCTCTCCCGAAGCAGAACGTGGGTTATGCCGAGGAAACCTGGGCCCAGGGGCCCACAGCCTAGCACACCCCGAGCGTTCGCTAGCCCTTTGCTCCCCACAAACCCCTTTGTTCACCTGTCAAGAAAACCCCAGCCACATGACGTCGGAAACTTTGGCAAATATACGCAGACGGGAAACCAATTTTTAACCGGATCAAGTTTTCAAATACAGATTAACACATTTTAATTGTTCTGCAAACTATTCTTAAAGTCACTCTTAACAAAATCCAGATTGGAGGAAACTCACTGCCGTCACTATAATGTGTATACACTATTAAGACAGTTATGAAACCTTGGACACGTTTGGAAGACATGGCTTAAAAGTGCCTTTAATACATAATAAAATAAAGTGAAATACAAATAAAAAGAGATTAGTTGCTGCAAGCTGTAACACAGCTGCAGTGACAGAAACTGCAGAAACGTGTAAACAGAGGATGCTTTTAGTTACTCAGCCACCCAAATGCCTTCTTCCGACCCACACCATTCTAATTCCAACACACTTCTCATTTCATTTATTTTGCATACCCAGCGAAAAAGAAACGGACATTCAGATTAAGTAAACAGGGGCTTTATAATATACAGCCATCCGACTGCCGGAGAGACAACTTCTGTTTACATGGAGCGCAGGGGTAAAGAAACAATGTCAGAACTGCATCCCTTCCGCGTGTATTGGTGTGAAGTGAAAACCCAAACACAGTCACCAACGAATTAATAAGGGACAAATGGGCTTCGAGCCTCGCACGGCCTGTCGAAGTGCCAGAACTCTTGAACTCCACATCTTTTCGCAGCCCCAGAAATAAACATAAACGTTTCTCTCTGTCAGAAGGGGGTAAACAAATTAGGATTTTGCTAACTCCTCCAGTTGTTTCGGGCCCCGGGTTGTGGCCTCGAATCAGCCCTACGCTATTTCCAGCTGAAGTAGGCTCCGCTGGATGTCGCAGGCCATTGAGAGAAGAGGAGGAGGGTTGACCATGAAGGAAGGGATGGACTTGAGATTTTACACTCACTCCTGTTCAGCAGCGGCGTAGCCAGAGACTGGGGATGCACATTACAAATGACTGTCTTAGCACAATCCCGCATTCTACCCCTATTTTTTCTTGATGATTCCTGTGTTAACTACTGCTTTCAAGCTGCCATCTTGTAATAGTTTTGTTCAGAGAGTTTACTGAAGTGGTGATGGGGGGTGGGCACGCAAAGAGATGAGCTCCTCTCCAATGTAGGAGGCTCTGAATGTAAATTCAAGTAACCCTGACCCCTCCCAGCTGGCGAAGCACGTCAGCCTTTCCACCAAGCTCCGTCAGTTGGCATTGGGTTGTCCAATCTTTGACCCTGTTCAACAAATTGAGTGATTTCCCTTCTCTAACCCTCGCTTTCTGGTGACCCCAAACCCTTTCTTATAGCAGCCTTTTTTTATTTCCTCTTCCCGTTTTTCTTGAACATTCAAGGCAGATCAGCCTTATTTGCACTGAAATATTCCCTTACAATGAATTAATCAAACACTCAGAGATTTGAGGGTCTTTCTTGTGTTCAATATTGTACACCGAGCTGTAAAGTAAATGAAACATAGTGCCCTTGACCTAAAGGTTTATTAAAGTACAATCAGAGAAACTGTATTAAACCAATAATAACAATGGAATACAAGCAAAAGCTAAATGGTAAGATGATGATCGTCCAAGATGAAGGACTTCAGAGAAGAGAAAAATCAGTGGGTCCAGAAGACATTTGTACAGCTTCAATAAGGAGATAAAACCTGACTGAACTATTACCTTGATTGTGGTGGTGGTATCACAGGTGTATGTATATGTTCAAATTCATCCAAATGGATATGTACAACTTTTTGAATATCAATATACCTCAATAAAACTGTCTTTAAAAACCTGAATGAATTGAACAATAGAAAACAGTGCTTGAGTGATTCTTCTGTATCTTCCGTATCAGGCACCATTCTAAATACTATAGTATGCATTATCTTCTTTAATCCTTTAAATAACCCTTAGAGGAGAAAATAATTTACTTCCATTTTATAGGTAAAAAAAATTAAGGTTGGAAAAGTTAGAATCACAGAAGTTGTAAGTGGTGGGGCTGATTTGACCGCTAACCCAGGACTTGTAAAACTATACTGTAATAAGATGAGAGAATGGTTTTTTTAAAAAAAAGCCAGAACATTGCAAGCCAGCCTTCTCCTTTGAACTGGGTGGATTTCATTGTCCTACAATTCTGGAGTCACATTTGCAAACATTGTTAACCAAAAGAATCTGAGACCGCTCTCCATACCCCAGAGAGTTCAGTATTGCATAGTCCAATATACATAGTAAAGGTCTTAAAAATCCCCAAGTTGCATATGAAAGAGACACGTGTGGCCAGTGAAAGAGATTCAAATAACATTGGAAAGAAAAGCATGCAGCTGCAAAAGAACCATTCAAGTAACAAGTAAAAACTTTCCTTGAGCCTTTTGTTCTTTGGAGTTTATACTCAGAATGATCTAGATGAGGGGTAGAGTGGTTAGGAATTCAGATGCCTTCCTTCTAACAATTTAGGGACCTGCAACAAGAATCCAAATGGAGGCCCACACATTCTATGCCTTTATTTTTTTTAATATAGCCAAGTTAACAAACTCTTAAAGTAAAATGTGTTTCATCTTCCTACATTAATTAACTACCTGGATGGCCCATATTGAATTTCTAATACTTGGACTACTTGGGATTCTGCGTTAGAATATGGTCATGTGGGGAGAGTTAGCTCATGGCTTCTGATCCCAACACCAGAGTCTTTCCTGTGGTCCCCACTTCTCTACTGACCTCTGTCTCTGTTCTACACCTCAAGGGCCTCCCACATCTAAGCTATGTCCACAGACCCCCAACCTAAGCATCCCTTTGGCCACCCCTCATTCCTCAGGGTGCCACAGCCTGTCCTTAGGAGAAAAGACCAAGGTATGAGGGCTAAAAAAAAAATTAATATTTTTTTCTCCCACCTTCAAAGTTCTTCTAGGGTGGGCTAGTAATCAAATCAATAGACACAGATTAACAGGAGAAAATCAAGTTTTAATACTTGTGCATGGAGGATTCACATAAGCATGAAAATTCCAAAGACAGTGAGGCAACGTTGGGTATATAAGACATTTTTGACAAAGGAGTAAAGGCAGGGGAACCAGGACTTAGATTTCAGAAGTGAAAATAGGCAATTTACAGGTAGTTGAGGAAGAGCAGAAAACACCCAGGGGGCAAATCTTTGCTAAGCAACTCAGAAACCATGGGGCACAGGGGGACCTGGTTACAGGCACCTGTCTGAAGCCCTCTGTTTATCATACTTAATTCAGATTAGACTAAGGAAACCTCCTAAAATCTTCCTGAAGGATGTTTCTCTGTCTAAATCTCTTGGGCAGGAAAGGGAGGAGTTTCAAAGTCTCCCTCTGAGTCTTGTTTCTTAGTAAACAGCTTAAAATCAGTATCCCAAAAGGCAACTTTAAGATGGCAGAACTTCGGTTTTCTTAGCAAGGAATGGACCATGCAGGTTTGACCTCATTTGCTCTGGGAATCCCAGGAGGCTGGGTGCCTAGAGCATGATGTACACCCTTGCTACTCATAGCACCAGGGGGCTTTTAGAAATGCAGAGCCCCAGACCCACTTCAGAAATATGGGATTAGAACCTTATTTTCGGAAGATCTTCTGGTGTTTCACAAGCACATTAAAGTTAGGATAGCAGAGGGCTAAAAGGAAGCGTGGCGGCTTGACAGGCAGGCCCACTTGTCCCAAGGACCCCTCACCTTGTGGGGAGAGGCATGGCTGAACAAGGGCGAGGATGGAGCCCACTAGAGAGCAGGTTTGAAGGCTGACAAAGGCCAGGCAGATTACAAAAGTGATGTGGTAGGCCTTGTGTAAAAGATGCATGCCACAGTCCATGAGGGGGATGCTGAGGGTGTCAGTCATGTCTAAAGGGGTAGTCAATGATCTACTTCAGCACACTGGGGTCCTGAGGATATGCTGGTCATCAGGTGAGTTCAAATTGTGGAAGGTGTAATTAATATACTAGATTGGTAGCTTTTATGGTTGGGGAGGGTCGAAAGAGTAGGTATCAGAGTCTCCTAGAAAGGTATTAAAAAATATTTATGTGCCCTGGCCGGTTTGGCTCAGCGGTTAGAGCATCGGCCTGCGGTCCAGAGAGACCCGGATTCGGTTCCCGCTAAGGGCATGTGCCTCGGTTGCAGTTTGTCCCCGGCCCTGGTTGGTCGTGCGGGTGGCAGCCACTCGATGTGTCCCTTTCACATCAATGTTTCTCTCTCTCTCTCTTCCTCTCTCTCCCTCCCACTCCGTCTAAAAAAAAAAAAAAAAAAAATATTTATGTTCTTACCTCCACCCCAGAGAAAGTATATCTAAACTTCTGGTTGGGGAAGGGAAATATATACACTTTTATATTAAACAAAAAACTTAGGTCATATTGATAGCCTCAATTCTCCCTACCTTCTGCCATCACGTTGAAAATTGTTTTGGACAACAAAATAAAGTTAGTTATTTACCTTGATTGTCGTGATTAGGGCCTGGGGTTGGTTGTGTTTGGAGGAGGCTGATGATCTGCCTGATCCTTTTTTGGTCATTTTCTTGTCCCAAGTATACATATAAGGGAAGGTCCACTCTCCATCCCTACTCGCCAGGTAAAACCCAAAGGGACAATTGAAGAAAAGTTCCTGGACCCTTGGGTTCCCAAATGAATCTCTGCAAGAAATGCATCTTGGCCTGTGCATCTGGATTTTATCCCACAGAAGGATTCTGTCTTTAGATAGTTCTGCTCCTCATAGTAGGTGAAAGACCAGAAAAATTGGATACATCAAAAGGAAGGTAGTATAATTATTGAAGAATCCCAAGGCCATCACTTCCTTCTCTTTATCCATATTTCTACATATGTATTATTGCACAAACAATATCCAAGGCATAATTCAAAAATAATTTATCTTTGACATTGGAATGCAATGCTACTTTTTTCTTTAACAAATATTTATGGAGAATACACTACATACTCGGCACTTTCACATACATTATTTCATTTGATCCTTACAATAACTCTTTGAGGGAAGCATATAAGTCTAAGGCACAGAGAGGATAAATGACCTGCCCAGATCATTTATCAGCAAGCTAGTGAGAGAGTATCTCCAACTCATCCAGTGTTCTTTCCACCACACTGCATCTTTTACTTAGTTATCTGGCACTGCTGGGAATGGGATGGTCCAAAAATATGATTTCTCATTATAGAAATTTAGCCTGCATAGCAAAGTCTGAAAATCTGAACATTTTGAGGAAAGACCTTTTAATATATCTTGACTATTTTCCTGCCTTCTAAATAAAGGGTAGTGAACATTAGCTAACCTTTTGCTTACAATTCAGAGCCATCATCATGACATTTTTTATTGTGCTATGGAGAAGTACAATTCTGTTTATATTTTTATATTTTCTAAATTTTCTGTCCCTTTCCTTCTCCTCTCTTATATGTCAAAATAAGCATTAGGAAGGAGAACCCAAGGGGTAAAGTGCATGGGATCAGTATAAGGGCTTTGTGACTATTTCATCGGCCTGAAGACCCTCTTGATTTCCAAATTTGAGGATAAAGTTGCTGGGGAATTGACTTTTAGGTAAGTTAGGAAGTAGCATTTGAAGTCCTGGGGCAATAGATTCACTTACCTAAATCAGTCTCACTTAAGAAATTCCTGAACCACACAAATAATTCGACGTAGCCCTCACCACTTGTTGAACAATAAAATGAGAGCAGAGCATGAGTTAAGAGCATGGACTCCAAAGCTAGACTGAGATAGTCTGTCTTTGTCATTTGCTGGCAGTGTGACCTTGAGCAAGTTATAGTGCTTCTCTGTGCACCATTTTTCTCACCTGTTCTTAGGAGGATAAAATAGGTTATTTATATTTGTAAAGCTCTTTAAATAGTGGCTGGCATGTGAGGATTGTTTTTAGCTCATAAAATAATATAGACAGAAGCCAAATTCTGATGGGAAAAAAAGTCATAGATAATCCTGAAAGTGTATAATCAAGGATCAACTACATAACTAGAACGACTCTAGATTTGAGGCTCCCCCTCCCTGCCGTTCTGTATGTGACGCCTATTAAAAGGGCCCCTCAGAAGTCAGTTGGTCATTGCTAGTGAACTCCATGGCTTGTGGTAACATGATCCATGATGAGATGCTGCAACAGGCTGACATTTTCCACATGTAAATCCTGCACTTTGTAATGTAAGAGCAATTACTTTTATGAAGAAAATCTTTTCAATCCACCATTTCGAATCCTGTTCTTGCCATGTCATAGTCAAAACATCTGTCCATTAAAGCCAATGTAAAAGTATATTAAACCGAGTGTGTTTGGTTTGGAACATCTGCTTCTTTCTACTGGAATGAGAACTATTCTAAATTCAATGGGTTCAGTCTGTAGGGCTTTCATGAAAACTTTTCAGTCATATTCATGGGGATTATCAAATAGCCCACAGTTTTGATTACCGTTTCAAGTTCAAATAGAATTCAGAGTTCAACAAGGGACTCAATCAAAATAATGACAATAATAACAGCTATAATGCAAAGAATAAAAATCTTTGTATGACACTTTTACCTAGAGAATTTCATATATTGATGTTAAGTATTATATAAACATGATATAATGGCTTGTACTATAATGAGTACTCTATATATTTTTTTAAATATCAATATTTTTTCCTCATTCTTCCTTCTGCATTCTTGCTGAAAGTAGTCATAGTTTTCATACCAAACTCAAAGGAGGAAAAGAATGAACAGAGATTGAATTCAGGAGACCATGATTGGCATAGATTTCCGATCATGCCTGACTCAACCCCAATAGCTCTACTTGTTTTCTCTATAGCCTTCATAGTTGAAGCTGAAACTATGTGAAAGTGTGAATATATTTCCAAGAAATCACTTACTGATAAATATATTTCTAAAGCTCAGTTGTAAAGTTGCCCCAGATGTAATTAAATTTTGAAGAAAGATAGCCAAGAAATATAGTCAAGAAAATATTCTTCTTTCATTGTTTTCAAACAACATTTGGCTCATAAACAAAGAAGTACAGTTTTCTAAAATAGCAAAGCCATGTATGTCTTCCCAGCCATGGCATTTTCACTGATCACTTTTCATATTTAACTTTCTCTCCAATCTATCAGCAGTTATTTATAGTAGAAAGAATGGAGAACTTAGATTCAGAAAAACTCTGTTTAAGTACTAATATTATCACTCCTTAACTGTATGAATTTGGGCAACTAACACAACATTTCTCTTTAGTTTTTTCATTTCACAAAGTTAATATGTGTTGCCTTATCTAGTAAGATTGAATGTTGATGAAATTTGCAACATGTAAGAAGTTACACATTTATCAAGTGCCTACTATGTGCCAGGCTTTTTAAGAGATGTGGTTGATGGTTTAAAATGGCCCCCAATGAATCAAGTCTCCCTGGGTCTATGCCCAAGCAAAGTGACTTTGCTATTCCTCCCAAAAGAGATGGAATCTGTTTCCCCATCCCTTGAATCTGGGTTGGGCTGATGACTTGCTTTGACCAACAGAATGCAGCAGAAAGGGCTTTCAGGGACTTCTTCCACTTTCACCCAGACCTTCTTTCACTCTTGGAATCCCACCACCATGTTAAGAAGTCCTGCCTATTCCCCTAGACAGAGAGGCCACATGAGGAACGACCTTGGAGAATGAGAAACTACATGGAGAAAGAGGCCACAAGGATGAGGACTGAGCCACTAGCTCTGGCCAACACCACAGAGAAAAAAATTGAGCAGATCACTCTTATCCCTGTCCCAATTCCTGACCCATAAGATCATGAACAATATCGTGATGATTGTGTTAAGCCACTGAGGTTTGGCCTGACTTGTTACGTATCAGTATATAACTAATACACAAGATGATTTCCGCTATGTTGTCAATCTTCTGAACAGCCCTCTGAAGTAGGTATTGTGAATCGGAATGGACAGATATTGAATGTAAAGACCACTCCACAAACCCTTAAACTGGCAAGGCAGTCGTAATTGGCAACAAAATCATGAAACTCTCCTCGTCAAGGAGTACACTGAAGAGAAACTTTCTGCCTCACAGCACTGTCCCACTTCATGCAATGATTCAGAAACCCCCAAATGTTCCCAATAAATCTCTGTCATTTCCCAATAGGCTAAAAGCCTATTGCTGGGTCTTGGAGACTGCAGACTCCAGCCTAATGTAAGTTCTGGGAAGATCAAAAACATTTGTATTATAACAAAATTTTCAGTTTCTCACATTAATGGAAACAAGACTCAAGTTTGTATTAAGCATTATGCAGTGGCCTTTTGATGGAGCTTGGCTGGAGCATAGAATTTTAGAGCTGAAAGGAAGCTCAGGGAGCATCTGGTCCAAGCCTCAAACATGGCCAAAGAGTTGAGATGCAAGAAACTTGCTTAAGTCCACCCAGTCAGCTCCCAGCGGCAGAGCCAAGCCCTGTACCTGGTTCGCAGGCCACTGAGCACTGCTGTGGGCGGCTAGGGTAGGATTGCCCACTTCTGGAATCTGGGAAAGGATAGCTAACTGCATTTCTATAGCTCCTTCTATATTCATTAAATTGCATTAGATTGTCATTCAAGGCCAGATCTAAAATCTACTTATTTCTAAAAAACAACACCAGGATGACTTTCAAAGTAACATAAAAAAAAGTGCACAAAAGGGCCTAAATGGCATTTGATCAGATGAAAAAACTGTTTAATTGGGCAATATGAGCTCGATTCTGAATTCATTATTTCTGATGCTTGTTGACATTTGAAGTGAGTCCCCATCGTTACCTTCTTAGCATAAAACAAGTAACTTGGAGGAAATACCATGCGAGCAGCAGAAGTGATAGCAGAAAACAATTACAGCATCCCGTCATAAGCCACTTTTAATTTCATGAGGTTCATTCGGCTTCTTTTGTGCATCTCTTAGCACAAGTCAAAATATATTATCCCAGCCCAGCCGGTGTGGCTCAGTGGACTGAGCTTCGTCCCGTGGACTGAGAGTCCCAGTTTGATTCCCTGTCAGGGCACATGCCCGGGTTGCGGGCTCGATCCCCCGTCGGGGGCGTGCAGGAGGCAACCGATCGATGTTTCTCTCTCACATCCATGTTTCTATCACTCTCTCCCTTCCTCTCTCTCTAAAAAAAAATCAATAAAAACATATTTATATATATAATCCTGTTCTTAGACGAAGGACTTCTTAAGAAATGAAGAGCAAACAACAACACAAACAGCTTTGTTGGCTCAAGGACTGGGGTTGGCCCCTAGGAATCACCTGCAGTGATTTAGCCTAGTCCTGCGGCCCACACGGATGCACTGCCTGGGGCTGGTCCTACTGCAGCTGAAATGTTACTGCATGTTGCAAGGGTTTGAGTCTCATCTCCTGAACTGTATCAAGTTCTATGAGAGCAGAGGCTGTGGCTTAAATAGCTTCCTCCACAGTGCCTCCAGAATTCTGTACTTCAAGAAGGAGAAAATGTGCTAAAAGAATAGAGTGGTGTCCTGCGGTGTGGCTCAGTGGTTGAGCGTTGGCCCATGCACCACGAGGTCACTGGTTCGATTCCCAGTCAGGGCACAGGCCCAGGTTGTGGCCCGATCCCCAGTGGGGGGCACGCAGGAGGCAGCCAATTGATGTTCTCTCTCACCGATGTTCTCTCTCATCGATGTTTCTATCTCTCTCCCTCTCCCTTCCTCTCTCTCTAAAATCAATAAGGGAAAAAATTTTTTTTAAAAAGAATAGAGTGGTGTCTAAAGCACGTTGCTCTCTTTCCCAAGGTCATCATTTTATGCTGTACTGACTAAAGCCCTTCTCAAGAAGGAAATTAAAAAAAAAAAAAATACAAACTCAAGTTAGACAATCTGGAATTAGAATGTAACCAGTCCCTGTGGTCTCTGCACTTTCATAAAGAGCAATGCTCCGTACTAAGGTACCTGTAATCCACAAAGGACTCCAGGGACCACTGTAATTTTTATGTATAAGTTATACATTTGGGGAGGAGGGTATTAGCTTAGTGTAGCCATAGGTTGTGATGCGAGCAGAGAAGGAGACCTTTGTAGGTTGGGAGCAGAGAGGGAGGACTGCATTGAAGTCTCGAATTACAAGGTAACCAACAATTTTGATCTTGGGTGCTATGGAATCTGCCATAGATCCTTGACTACCCCTGCATGACCCAGGAAAGAGGAAGAGAGGGGAAAAGAGGAGAGGCGTCTACCTGCATTAGCTAAACAACGCAAACAAAGTTCACAAGTGGGCCTTTCTTTCCTCCTCTGGGGTGTGCCAGGAATGCCTCCTGTCTGCCTCTGTCATTATTTTTTTTCAAGTTAGATATTTGCTCTTCTACCAGAAAGCCTTTCTATTGACAGAGTAGCAGAAGAGTAAATTTTAACTTGAAGTTTTTCCACCAAGCAGATGTCTTTTCTTGTGAGAATTGGCATATTTTTACCCTCAGAATGATCTCTGCTTTCATATGCCTAATTAAATTTTAGAGGTCCCCTGCTTAAATAAAGATTTATTAGCTGTTAAAGTCGTAGCATAATTCTTCTGCCACCTACATGCTATCCTTGAACATATTTACAAGCAGTCTAGCTTATCCACTATAAAAATATGGGTGATTTAATGCTGTTATGTTATTGGTGTCAATTACCCAAATTCAGCTTTACTATAGAGCTTTCTGAAGATACTGTTATTTGACTTTCAGACTGTCAATGTGCTTGAAGAAAAAGGGTCTGTGAATTTCAGCTGTTAAGTGTTAGAACTAGTTAATCTAACGGAGGTAATCAGCTGGCCTGGGACGTGTTCCCTGCACGAACATGATCACATCGCTAAAAAGCCTTCTTCACGAGGGTCAGTGCGTGGTACTGACATCCATGTATTTAGTGAGATATGCAAAACTCATAGAAAGATTGACTGTGATGTTTTGAAAAACACTTCTGCAAACCCACAGCCTTGACATCTTCCGTTTTTGTTCTGGGATTGTTAGCTGTCATTGTGCCAACCCTAAGTTTTGGCAACATTCTTAAAATTTTCAGAATTAAATTAAATTTGGCAACATTTGCAAGCTTCTGAAGTCCTATTTAATGAGGACATTTCTAAGCATATATTGCATTGTGCTTATTTCTCAGTGGAATTACTCAATCTAATCAGACCTTCAGATTCAATGCCACCAACCCAGTGAAAATCCTCACTGACCTCAAGTTGAAATATCCCTTGCAGACAAAATCCGAACACCCTGGTCTGAGTGGGGACACTGGGTGGAAACAAAGTGTGTGTTTAGTTATTTAATAAACTAGAATACTTTGAAAGACATGACTTCTATTTTCTAATTTACAAGAAAGAAGAAACTTTTTCAAGCTTCATTTCCTAAGTCTTCAAGCCTTTGCTCAGATGCCTCGTAGGCCAGTCAAAATGTACAGCTGATACTCCGTGGAAGTGGAAGGTCAGTGGACTGGCATTCTAATTTTAAAGAAGAAAGAAAGAAGACAGAATTTGAGACTTATAATTAAAATGGTCTTGTGGACCCTGTAGTACTATAATCCAAGACTGAAGAAAAGTCCTTCCAAATCATTTTTATAAAAATGCCTCCGCATGCATTTCTGTCCATCATAAAAGCATTCCAGTTATAAATACTAGTTTTATGTTACTTTGTTACTTCACTGTACGTCTAATAAATGGATTTTCTTGCACCTTTTGGGTTCACATAAAATTAGAAGTTTTGTCTCATTATGTTTATCTACCTACAAACACACACAAAAACAAGCATTTGTGTGTATTTGCCTTAGCCAGTGGGGGACAAAAATCCTTTTTTTTTCTCGGAGTGACGGCAATATACATACCATTCCCATCTCTACTGATTTATTTGTGGGCCTACATTTTCCCATGGTAATTATGGGCTAACACACATTAGCCCCCAAAGCTAAATTAAAAACTATTAAGAAGGAATAAACATGACTTTTTTTCTCTCTTGTCTATCGTGGCAACATGCATTGACCTGATGTTCCATGTAACACACAGATGTCGGTGTTTTCAAGAATAGAAAGAAAGGTAAGGTGAGGTCAACCCAGCTCTCATGAACCTGCAGGGAAATTAGGAGTTTTCTGTCCCTATTGAGATTTTAGCATGTTTCTTCCTTTACCTATCATTTAGGACTCTATATAAAAAGCAATATCTATTAAATAAACACATTTATGCCCGGCCAGTGTGGCTCAGTGGTTGAGCATCAACCCATGCACCAAGAGGTCGCTGGTTCGATTCCCAGTCAGGACACATGCCCAGGTTGTGGGCCCGATCCCCAGTGTGGGACACGCAGGAGGCGGTCGATCGATGTTCTCTGTCATTGAAGTTTCTATCTTTCTCTTCCTCTCCCTTCCTCTCTCTCTAAAATCAATAAAGAAAAAGAGTTTTAAATAAACACATTTACTTGTTTGTGTTTCTTTGATTCATAGTGCCAAGTGGGTGTAAAATGACCGTAAATACCACGGAGAAAGGGAAAGGCTGAGACACAACATGCATCTTATAGTCTATCAAGATGTGATTTATTAACGTTGCCCCTCACTTAAAGAAAAAAAAAACACACACAATTGTGTGAACGTGTGTGTGTACATAATTTTTGAAACTGTTCATTTTATTGTAATATATTTTGAGTCATAACAAAAATAGCTATTTAATATTCTACTAAACAGTGAATGCTTTATTTGGATAGTTAGGCTTCAAGACTTGCAAACATCTAAATGTTTGAATTTGGGAATATAGTTACCACAGAGAGCTTGATTCTGTAATTTTTAACACTGGTATGTATAATAAATTTCCACACTCTATTTGGGACCACTTGACTAACTTAATTTGTTTGATTAATAATAGGAACAGACAATAGGAAAATAATATATTACTATAAGACTCAGGATTAAATCTATATTTAATAGTTGAATAATGTATTATATTCTGTGTGATTTCTTTAAAATATAGAGCTCTGATTACACGGAATTATTTAATGTGAGCTATTAAAATGAAAGTTCATTTAGAACGTGCAATATGTCTTTCCTAAACTCTTACAAGTGTAGCTCGGGTTTTCCTTACTGGCTCAATCTGTTAAAATTAAGTTAAAAACCACAACAAAATGGTTTTTGTGGGCTCTGTCCCCATCCAGGAGTGAAAGAAATTCAGGTTTATGCTAAAGTCATATTTTTCATTCACCGCCTCCCTGCCACACACACGACTTTGGGAGGGTTTGTGAAGGTGTCTCTCGTGAGCGCCTGTATATAATCTGCCATCCAGCATCTTCTCCTCTCCTGTTTGGGTTCGTCCTGAAAACGTCTCCTTCAGCTGCTAAGCCTCCACCATTAGTGCCCCTCAAAGGCCTCAGTGACACAAGATAATGCCACTGATGCCTTCCAAATGAGCCCTGTCGTTTTTGCTGCCTGAGACACCAATGAATGATGCACAAGGGCCTCTCTTTTCTTTATCTGAGATGCAGTTTAGTCCGCTGTTGCCGGAGCCCTGGTATTTGAATGCGCTTTAACCTTATCAGACCTTCTAGCCCTCCTGATGTACCCTCTTACCTAAGCTGTGTGTCCATAGATTACCAATGAACACATCCTTATGAATTTATTCTTGTTTTGCTCACAATCTCCTCTGACTAGAACTCACGCATAGGTTCCTGTGGGCTGTCCTCAAGGCTATCTTTTCTGGTGTCATTGGATAGAGCTTCTATGCCTTGGAGGTCTCTCTTCTTACCATTCTGTTTTTCCTAAGAGACGCCACCGTCCCTTGTGCAGAGACTCCACTAAGCACATCCACACATCCTGCAGACGTGCCCAGAAGTTTTCATCTCCAGTGAAGATGTATGAAGTCAAGATAAGATCTCCTTTGGACGTGTGTATTTCAAACAATCCTCTAGTTGTTGTTCTTTTTAAAATTGAATATATTGTTGGTTTGGGATTATTAGAGAATTTCTTGAACTTCATGAACAATATCATTGTATACCCCCAAATACCCTAGCTGTCTGTATGATACAATGTCAAGGCATAGGAAGAAACCCCTGATATAATAGCTTGCATTTTCGTCAACCTGAAGATGTCTGTACTGGGGCATGTGTTCTTTTCTTTTTCACGTCCTAACATTTCTAAAATCAGGACATGACATTTTTTGCAAAATATGTGTACATTTCATGTTTGGAATTTTACCTATTCCCCCCTGCCCCCATCCCCTTGAAAACACTTGAAGATATAGCTTACAAAAAATGATCACTTTGAATCCAGGAAATACAATACATCAGATTTTGACTGCTTTTTCTTTGTTTTGCTTGGGAACTATATTTGGCCTGAGATGTCTCCCAAAATACATGTGCTAACAAAAAGTAATACACTGTGGTTCAGCTGAATAATTAAGGAGGTTATCTTTGACCCAGGTGTCAGCGAACATGACTGAAGAACCCTAATCAGTTTGGTATGAAGATGTGCTATGTGTAACTACAAAAGAGTTGTTCAGACTCTTGACGTATATGTGGGTATATTACTTCCATGTCAGTCTTCATGGACCATATATTATGCTGAAAACGAGCCAACAAATAGCCCCCTCCTTGGGCTAGAGACATGAATTCACAGTCACTGTCGTTCTTGATTTCCGACGTAAAGCAGTGTTTGCTTCGTGGGGGCACCACAAACGGGGCCTCGCAGTTACACAGGCAGATACCAAACACCCATCACTCAGGAGCCAGCCTGGTCTAAAAGAAACCACCATCAAGACCATCTGATGTTTTATTAGCTGCACTTTGCTCAGCCTCTGGTTAAAAAGCACTTCTTGGCAGCAACCCTGTTTTAGCTGTCCCCCGGGCGCTGGCTTGAAACAAAGTTTGACATTATTTTTTCTAAGCCAAAAGGGCACCCCTAGCATATCAGTATCAGACAAGACACCTGGCCAGGAGCACCGTAACTCATTTACTTCTCCCTGAACAAGTGATTACCCTCTCCTTTTGTGTCCGAGTCGCTGTCCCCAGATGCCATTCCCAGGGGCGACCTCTCCCATCACAGCACTCCATTCCTGGCATCAATAGGTCCGTGTGCCAAGCAGCCTGAGGAGAAACGTGGTTTGATATCCTGGGAGGCAATTTCTCTCCTTGGGGAAGGGCAGGCTCCCATTGCTGAGCCTGGCCTCCCATTAATGAGCCCAGCTAGGTCTCTTTACTGCTCTATTTAACTGCATCCACTCCGTTATTGATCATAGTGTGTGTAATGGTACATTGGCTGAGGAAAATGATGATTATGCTGTAAAGAGAGGGCAGTGTTCTATACAATTTAGCGATGCTCTGGAGTCTGCCTCAAATAAAGACTTGGATATGTATTCTGGAAGAATGGTGATAGGAGTGAAACCATTCCCGAGATTGAAACCATCCCCTCTACCCCCAGAACCACTCCGAAGCAGTTATTTCACAGTCTGGCCCAAAGGATTTAACATTGGAGGTCTCTGTATTCTCTCAGTGGATACTCTGTCATTTTGACATGGGACAGTGGACCTGTATCATCACCTTTCTGCATTTTCTATATTTCCAGTTTTCCTCATTTCCATTTTATTTGGTACGGGATCAAGAATTTTGGTACATTCTTGCTTTGTTCTTTACACTGAACATTGCATGGGACTGTAACCTTTTGTACTTCATGGGTATTTGCCTCCCATACGCACCCCGACCAGGGACCAAACCTGCAATCTGGACATGTGCCCCGATAGGGAACTGAACCAGTGATCTTTTGGTGCATGGTCAATGCTCAACCACTGGGTCACAACGGCCCGGGCTAGACAGAACTTCTTTACAGAAACAAAACAATTCTGTCTCCACCCAACAATAAGTAGCTATCTTTCAAACAAGAATAGGAATTCTTACCCTTCCCCCAAAATGAAGAGACACGTAGTCTCAACAGTCATTTTACCCACAACTAGGAGTATTAATTACTCCTCAAATTTAGTTATAATCTCAGTGAATATTCTATTACTTAATTACGAAATATACTGACAAGTAGCACAACCACCAAAAATAATGGAGCCCAGCGTGTTCTGAAGGTATGTCCTCTAAACCCAGCGTACATCCTTCCCCTATCATAGTGTTTCCGTGGCCATCAATCCTCTTCCTCCCAAGCACTAACCTAGGGCTCCCGCACAATCTGAGCTGAGATGATCCAGTGAGGCTCACCAGCCCTCCTGCTTCTTCTGCCACTTCCTGCTCCTCTTGCTGTGTTTTAATGCCAGCACCTTCTAGATAATGCCTGAGGACGCCAACGCAGGAAGATATGACAGTATGGGACATAGGAAACGAAGAAAATTACACAATTGCTAAATTTTATTTTGGCAAATAATTTCAATCTCTGGACCACGTAGGAAAATTGACCTATTTGAGTTGAACTCATGTCCCTCCCATCTCTACCCCGTTAATGAGAACTGAGTGGCCTAACGTCAACGAGGAGAGAGATAAAGAGAAGCAGACCGGATCGTTAGCCCATGAAAAGCTAAGACTTAACTACACAATGTGCCTTTTCTTTCGTCTAGAGTTTTTCTTCAATGGTTGCAAATCTGTGATTTGTTATATTTGACCCAGTGGAAGTCCTGCAAGTCACACTGACCTATTAATAGAAACTCAGCCTCCTGCCAGCCGAGACCCAGAGCTCTCGCCTGCTTTATTTCCCCCCTTGCACCTCAACAGCAGCAGTGACCTTTGTCTATCACACACCCACAGTATGGAGGGCCCCATATTTCTACTGACATCTCTGTTTGGCGTGTAAAGTTATTTCCAAAAAGCTACATTTATTTAATCCTCCAGCTGTCTAAAAATCTTTATGGGTGACCATTTTTAGCTTGCCCTTTGCTTTCTGAACCCAGCCAGGTCCTTGCTGGGGACTCCCAAAGGTCTAAAGATCGGTGGGAAAAGAAAAAGGAAACAGGATGTCTAATGACACAGAAGTCACTGGTAAAAGTAAAGTTTCAGAAAATTACATTGGGGAGAAGCTGGTAAGAGAGATGCCACTGTGTTTTTATTTCTACTATCACAACACAAAATAATTAATGGGTAAAAAGTACTTTTTAATAATTGCTGTTCTTCATCAGTGTGAACCAAGGGCATAGTCTATCTAAGACAATAACATCTGCACCCCATATTTCATTATCACCAAACTTCACATTTCACACAAAAGCACGGCTAGCACGGCCTTACAGCTTTAATTAGTTTCTGCCATAGCTGTGAAGGTCAGCCAATTATTGTGTGTGAAATTTCAATATGAAGTGGCTGAACTGAAGACAGCATTGCAGCAGTGTGGGATTCTGCAGCGCCATAAATCTCGTATTTTGGAAGCATTTTTTTAAAACAGAAGATAACATAAAATAATCATCAGGTATGTATGGTTTCAAGGCTTACTGGTTAATTTAACATGTGCTTTGTTGGGGAGAAAAACCACGTAATTTCTGATCGCTTCTTAAATTTCCTCTTATTACATTGTCATTATCTATTACACAATTGTTAAGGCTGATTTATGTTTTTGTGATTAAGTTCTTTTAACTCACTTAGAACATTTGATCTAGGTTTTACCAAATTTTACATGATGGAAAGTTAAAAATACACAGACATACTCACACTTACATACGCACACACATACACACATATAGGCATATATGTTTCTTATAAATATATACATACATATGTTTAAACAGTATATTTGACCCATAAAAATGTAGATGCTTATTAATTAAGTCAGCTTAAGAAGGTCTTTCTATGGATGGGGGTGTTGGAAGAGAGAAACCAGAGAACTTATATGCATATATGCATAACCAATAGTCACAGACCACAGTGTGGTGAAGGCAGGGGCAGGGGAGAGGGGATAGGAGCTGGAAGGAGGTCATCAATGGGGGAGAAAAAAGAGGAAATCTGTAATACAACAATAAAGATTATTTAAAATCACAAGGAAAAAAAAAGAATGTCTTTCTACTTAAAAAATTTAAAAATGCTGAATTAAAAAATGTTTTACCAGGGATTGAATATTATGAATTTTCTATGTATCATCACAGAAATTTGAAGTTGGAAAGAATCCTGAAGCTCACCTGCTGTAGTGCCCTTTATTCTACAGATGAGGAAAAATACGCCCAAGCTTGCTGCCGGATTTAGTGGGGTCACCCAGCTCCCTAGGGGTAGTGCCAGCAGCTAAACTCAAGTTCTGGTTCCTGCTCCTCGTGGCTTTCCACGGGCCTGTTTTACTACCACAGAACAAGTTAGATACGATATGCCACCTGATGCAGAAAAGCTCCAATTCTGCTCAAGGATTTTCCATGAGGTTGGAATGCTGTTTATTTGTTTTGTTTCATACATAGGCATATATGTGGTTTAATAAGAATTAAATCAAATATTTATTGGGGGCATCCTCCAGGGTATTACAGGTGTCTAGAATGATGAGAATGCTCTTGGTAAGTTTACACACCATAAGGGTAGATAAGGGGAAAAAAACAAAAAAGAAGGAAAAAGAAGAGACTACAGAATAATGGAAACACATCTGTCAGATTGGAAGAAGATAAAAACTAGTCAGAGCCAAAGAAGGAGCCCAAAGGGTGAGCAGGAAGGAAGAAAATTATAGGATGCTTAGCAACATCCCGGGCTTCTAGCCACTAAATGCCTATTGTGCCCCCCATACCCCACCCCAGTCGTGGAAAGAAAAGTTATCTCCAGACTTTGCCAAATGTCCCCAGGCTGGGGTGTAGGGTAGCAAATTCACCTGGGAGCCACTGGTCTAGATTCTAGATTCTGGATTCTAGATTCCAGACCACTGAGTCCTGTGGATCTTAGAAGACTTCTCAATTCCAAATAGCTGATCTGCTTCAGCCTCATGGGCATGCAGGATCCCTTGAGCCTCCCCTCATCCCCTAAGCTACCACTGGGACAGTAGCATCGCTCACAGCGGAGAGGCTTGGGAAGACAGTGGCTGGACTGGGGTCACGTGATCTGATGATTTGTTTCACTAAGGGAAGGGAGGAAGTTAGATCGCAGTGGATTAAGGAATAAGTGAGTGTTACTGAGCCGTAAGCAAGCAGAGCGGCATGATTCTTCTAAGAAGTTGAAAAGTAAGATATCCAAAGTGATGCGGCTTCTCCAGGGAATTGCAGGGTTGAGCACTGTCAACCTCACCAACTGCTGACATCTGAAGCAAGATAAGTCTTTGCTGGGGGTGACAGGGAAATGTCCTGTGATTTTTGGAGGATGCTTTCCAGAACCCTGGGTTTCTATCCGCTACATACCAGTAGCACTTTTCCTCAGTGGTAACAACCAAAAATACCTCTGGACATTGTCAACTGTCCACTAGGGGTGAAATCTCTCCTGATTGAGAACCACTGGGTCAGGGAGGGGAATTTTTTTATTTTGAATTTAAGGTGGAGAAAACTAAGCAAGTTTTCAGGAACAGAAGAAAAGACAAGAGGAATGGGAGAGACTGAGGGTGTAAGTGAGGGCAAGGAGACTGGGAGCAGGGCCCATTCCGTGAAGAGGGCGATGAGGAAGAAGACACGAGCCAGTGCCTTAGCTAGGAGAATGGACCTTCAGCGCAAATTAAAAAAAGAGAAGGTCCTTAAAGAGGAGACCGATATTAGGAGCAATCAAACCAGAATCTTACTATTTTAAGCCAAACTGTAGGTGAGCGTTAGCTGATGATAGGATCTAAGAGTAAAACTTCATTAGAAGGTTGGGAAACAAGCTGCAGACCACTGCTTAGCTGAGACCGGAGAGCATACTCATGTGCAGAAGTCTATCTAAGATGCCACATTTGTTACTTATTCAATTGACCTTTACCTGACTGGGAGCAGAAGCAGAGAGTGGACACTTCCTAAGACTAGGACTTATGAAGAGAGGAACAGCAGAAGGGAGGGGAGGTGGGGTAGGAACTCTGTGTGAGTGTACCTGAAGCACAGGCCAAGGCAGAGGGAATTGTAACCAATAAAGGGACTGTAGCTTGGAGAATCAGGGAAGGCTCAAGGGATCATGCATCCCAGTGAGGCTGAAGCAGATCCTCTGGGAATTGGGAAGACTTTCTAAGATTCATAATACTTATGGTCTATAATCTGAAATCTGAATCAGTGGTTCTCAAATAAATTTGCCATCCCTGCCTGGGGACATTTGGCAAACTTTGGAGACAATTATTTGTCATGAATCGGGCAGAAGGGCACTACTGGTATCTAGTGGGTAGAGGCCAAGGATGCTGCTAAACATCCGACAGGCCCCGTACAGCCCTCACAATAAAGAATCATCTGGCCCATAGTGTCTACAGTGTCCCTGCTCAGAAACCCTGCTCTAGATTAAAACTAAATAGCTAGTAAGTTATTTAATGGACACTCTCATGAAATGTTTAAAGAAAATTAACCTGTTAAAATTATTTTTACAATCCTGTTATACCTTAGCATCAATTTTTATAGCCTCTAGGAAAGAAAAGATCTCCAGTTGCTTTTGTTCATTCATTCATTATTTAATTCAAAATAAGCTATTGAGTTTTATTATGGGGACCATATTAAGCAATGGGATATAAAAATAAGATAGACATAGACGAGCATTAATTCAGAGAAAAGTATTGCTATAGACTGAAATGTGACCCCCCAAATTTATATGTTGAAGCCGCTGACCCCTAATGTGACTGTATTTGAAAATAAGGACTATACTGAAGTAACAAAGGTTAAATGAGGTCAAAAAGGTGGGGCTCTCATCCAATAAGATTTGTGTTTTTATGAGAAGAGACACCAGGGAGCTTGCTCTCTCTCTCTCTCTCCCTCTCTTCTCCCTTCCTCCCTCTCTCCCCTCCTACTCTTCCT
The DNA here is from genome assembly GCA_030848825.1 of Tadarida brasiliensis. Classification (NCBI taxonomy): domain Eukaryota; kingdom Metazoa; phylum Chordata; class Mammalia; order Chiroptera; family Molossidae; genus Tadarida; species Tadarida brasiliensis. The sequence goes on along the minus strand of CM061270.1, from coordinate 31,764,013 downwards.
CTTCCTCCTTTCTCTCTCTCTCCCCCCTCACTTGTTCACAGGTCACAGGCGAATGCAGAGAGATGGCAGCCACCTACAAGCCAGGAAGAGAAGCCTCACCAGAAACAAACCAGCAGGCTGGCACCCTGAACCCAGACTTCCAGCTTCCAGAACTATGAGGAAATCAACGTTGTAAACAGACAACGGCCACCTAGTCTACAGTGTTTTGGTATGGCAGCCCAAGCAGACTAAGAAAAGTATATTCTCCTGTTTGTTTGTTTGTTTTTATCCCCAGACTTGTCCTAAGAAATGTCAGGTTTGCGTAGGAGCCCCCTCCGCCCTAACCCGCTTTCTTATTCTCCACTCTTCCCCGTACCTTGGGCAGTGTGGGAAAGAGACTGGACTTTGAAATTACACAAACCTGATTCAAGCCCCTAACCATAGAAATGCTGAAGATTAGGACCTAAGTCCTCTGAGCCACAGTATCCTCTTTTATTAAAATGGGCGTGACCACATTCACTGGCAGGGCGCTGTGTCACTCACACGGAGCATCTGGCGGGAAGGCCTCCCTGTTCCCGCACGTGGCACTCTCCAGGGGAAGGCCTCCCTGTTCCTGCACGTGGCACTCTCAGGTGGGAGGGCCTCCCTGTTCCAGCACGTGGCACTCTCAGGCGGGAAGGCCTCACTGTTCCCGCACGTGGCACTCTCAGGCGGGAAGGCCTCACTGTTCCAGCACGTGGCACTCTCAGGGAGGGGAGAAGTCCTCCCTGTTCCCACACGTGGCACTCTCAGGCGGGAAGGCCTCCCTGTTCCAGCACGTGGCACTCTCAGGCGGGAAGGCCTCCCTGTTCCCGCACGTGGCACTCTCAGGCGGGAAGGCCTCCCTGTTCCCGCACGTGGCACTCTCAGGCGGGAAGGCCTCCCTGTTCCCGCACGTGGCACTCTCAGGCGGGAAGGCCTCCCTGTTTCCGCACGTGGCACTCTCAGGTGGGAGGGCCTCCCTGTTCCAGCACGTGGCACTCTCAGGTGGGAAGGCCTCACTGTTCCCGCACGTGGCACTCTCTCAACAGGTAGGAATCTCCAGATTCCCTCTTGGATCATAATTGTATTCAAAGGCTGGTTTCACGAATGATTTAGTTTGTTCTTCCCAACTGTCTTATTAGATGATGGTTTAAAGAAGCTAACATTGCCCAGCCGGTGTGGCTCAGTGGTTGAGTGTCCACCCATGCACCAAGAGGCCACCGGTTCGATTCCTGGTCAGGGCACATGCCCAGGTTGTGGGCCCAATCCCCAGTGGGGGGCATGCAGGGGGCAGCCAATCGATGTTCTCTCTCATTGATGTTTCTATCTCTCTCTCCCTCTCACTTCCTCTCTCTCTCAAAAAAATCAGTAAAGGAAAAAAATTTTTTTAAATAAAGAAGCTAACATCTTCTCTCTTCTAAAGAACACCCAAAAGAATTTTGAAAATGGGAACATTCTAATTCTAAACAATGGCAAGTCCAGTGGTGAATTTCTGGTGCCATAACAAGTGGAGGAGACAATGATATATTGAGGCGTGAGTGCCTGATTAATATCATAAAATGAAGTAAATACGTAGTTTATACCTTAAAAATCAAACAAATAAAATAAAGCGTAACTAGCTTTACTTCCAGCATACCCAATTAGTTGAGCATTTTTTGTGATACCAAATGGTGCAGGAATGTACCTGTCGGTTCCTACAATTAGCTACACACTCATTTTGTGCCGAGGGCGGGGCCAAGCTATCTACACCTGCTAACTCATGCAAGGGTCCCAGAAGGCCTTGCTTCACAAGCACGTGTCGTTGGATCGTGAGGTGAGGGCCAGGAGCCTCCACCGGACGTTCACGGTGAGCCTGCGTGTGAGCCGAGGAGCTGCAGGAGGCTGACTTCTCCCCGGAGGACATGCAGAGCTGTGATGACTCCTGAGGGTGCTGGATGGCATCTGATCAGAGAATTGGAGCTGGTTTCATTTGGCAAAAGATTATCACTAAGTTTCAGATCAATTTTTCAGGAGATTTCCTCAAACTGTGTCTAGAACCATCTTATCTTTAACTGTTTAGAATATCAACAAAAAAGACAAAGGCCCTTTTCAGGAGGAGTTGTTCACACTCTGCAGCTGTTCAAAATACAAGTCGTCGCTCTGGTTCATCGTCTGTAAGCACAGAGAGCCCTGTGGTTGGGAGGCCGGGAGGGAGAGTTCAGTGTCCTCCCCTAACAAACAGGAAATGCGGCTCCTATTCCTGTGTGACCCGGTCAGAAGGACACCTGATCTCCCACCCTGCCCCCCTCACAGAGATTAGAGAAGAGACTGTGGGACCGCAGAGTTGGGTGACAGGTACCCATTAAAGCATGTTCTACCTTTTGCCTTTCAGACTCCAGCCTCTACAGGTAAACCTCCTTGTGTTAAACAACACACATTAAAAGCTAAAATCCTGCCTGAATGACCAGGCAGGGACTTCCCTCGGCTTTTGCTAAGACAGTCTATCACCTTGAGTTTTCCCAGACAGCAGGTGCCTTCCTGGCAGAGACTCGCCACGTCTCCACAGACTGTGCTGGACTCGCCTGTTCTCTGGGCTCACTGCTACAAGCTGCACGAGAGCAGGGACCTGTCTCACCACTCCCAGCTGTGTGCTATGTCAACATCGCAGACACTTCGGAAATTCTCGCTGCAGAAGAAAGAAACGGAGCCAGGGTGGGGAGAGGCATCCTAGACCCTGAGCAACAAGGAGAAACCCCAACAACATGGTCTACTAGAATTGCTCTTGGTATCAAAATTGAATCCTGAAGTTGGAAGGAATCTGATCATATTCCTGAGCTCAGCCCCTCATTGGCTGAGGCTCAGAGGGTGAAGTGGCTGACCTCGGTCACTCCAGTGTGCCGCAGAGGTCTCCTGGCCCGTGGTCCAGCGGCCAGCCTCCCCCTTATGGTGTGGCCTCTCTGGTGCCTGCTTCTGGCCCGTGTCAACATTCTCTACGTCTTTAAAAAGTAAAGTGTTTTTTGTAGAGCCATTAAGAAATAGATGATGTACCTATTTGTTCATTTAGCCAATGTGATAGATGGACACAATCAGTTTTGGTTGTTAACAAGGGAGCATCCCCTGTTTCTGGTGTGTGTACGCATGGATTTGTGTGTACACAAGCGTTTTCTCGTTCAGGTTAAAGACCAGAGCAAGCTATGGTGTCTGAAGGGGTTTCCTCATGGAAGGAGAAGGATTGGAAAGGAAATGGAGGGCTCAAAATGCCCCCCCCCCAGGGTCCTCTCACTAAAGAAAAGGCCTCAAGACTGTGAAAAGGATGCAGCGGTGACATGTGATCAAACGTTCTTGCTTTCCGATCCTGAAATGTGCTGTGTGCACACTGACTGTTGTGATTTGAAAGAAACCGTTCGGTAATTCCTAAGTGTGATGCCATGCTTGTGAGTTAGGAAGCCAGGCCAATCAGGGTTTCAGGAGACAGTGCGTGGACAGCTGCCAGCCCGGGAAAGGAGGGCTGCTGAGGCCTGGTGCCAAAACAAGAAGAAAGACGTCAGCCGTGAGGGGCACGCACCTTCACACGCGGAACAAAAGGGCCCACGGCCAGCCCCCGTGGCCAGCCCCCCGCAGCCTCACCTCGCCCCTGGGTCTGACCCGAGAGCTGCTTCAGGACTAGTTTCCAAAGAGTATCAAGACTTTCAAACTTAAAACGTCATATTTGCACAGTGTTTAAACGTCTTCAAGTTCTGCCCTTCTGGGTTGATGAGGGTAACACCCTCCTCGCCACCACAGGGACTAGAATCCTGCTTTTTAGATAAGGAAACCAAGAATGGAGAGTTTAAATGATCCCCGAGGCCAGAGTAGAAGTCTGTTTCCTGGCAACCAGCCCCATGGTCTTTGTACCTCCCCTAGTGAGAACATTTTTGGGGGTCTGGGGGCAGTGATTAAGCTAAAAATTAAAAGATAGAAGCAAAAATAATGGGAGAAATGGGAAACAGTATTCTGATCAGCTACTCTTGGTTTCCTACTACCATGAAACTGGACAAAGACAGCAGAATAAACAAAATCCGCAAGCATCCGAGACCACTATGCTAAACAGAAGAAGCCACTCTCTCACAAAGCCATTTAACACTTACGTAAGGGCATTACAAGCGAACACCCTGTTACTTTTTAGCTGATTTGAGTTAGATGCCCTCTGCCTTCCTTAGCAATCCTGTGGGTGGCGGTTTTTAGGGTGCGGTGAAATGGACTCAGATCAAAGAGCAATGTATGAGGCACGGAGCTGGAATCGTTGGCCCCCAGGTACTTGAGAGCTGACTGTCCTGTGATCTGACGAACGGGTTCCTTCCACCAAGTAATAAACAACTTTCTGGAAACCATTTTTCCATCACTTGGAAGAACATTTTTCAAAGTGTTCTAGCCGCTGGGATTCAATATGTCAAGAAATACCTTTAAGCCAACTAAACCTCTAGAGATTTTTCTGTTTTCGCTCAACTCTCGTTTCAGTTCCAATATTTCTAGGAACACATTGATTGATTTACTGTGGTAAATTACGAGATGTTTTTAACGTTGGATGCAGTATATCTGATTTGTGATCTCCAGGCCTCCGATGTTTTATAGCAGAAGTTAAAAATGTGCACCATAGCCTGGCACCAGCAGGCTCACCTGTAAGCCCATAAAAGCCTCCACCTGATGTGTTACTTCTTTTCTCACACCTTCTGACTCCACTCTCCCTGATTTAGTCATGACCCACATCAGTGACTTAGTGATGCATGATTTCAAACGGCTGGTTTCAGACTAGGCATGAAGCAATCTAAGTGCCATGCCGAAACATACAGATGTCAAGGGCTTGATGGAGGCTGGAGGACGGCAGGCATCATCAGAGAAGCAGAACGATGTGCTTGATGTGTCTGAAAAGAGGGGGGAAAAGTAAGCTTCAAGGCTTAATAGTTGCCTCTTGGGTTGTCTCCCCCGACAGACTGAGATCTGTGAGGTCTGTCTGCTCCGCTCACTGTGGAACGGGGCCCCCGGCACGTGGAAGGTGTGCAGTACGCATCTGTGAAAGGGGTCGATTAGAGAATGACCAAATGAGCCGCGAAGAGGGAGGAACACAAGTTCAACTGCAGTTACCGAAGTCGAAAGCTGTATTTCCCAACTGCTCTCCTCGTTCCTTTTTAATATTGTTTACAAATTTCTGTGCAACGTATTCCGTTTTCACACAGTTGGGCACAATTACCAACTGTTGCCTGTGCATCCGTGAGCGCCCTTCTGCTTTGTGGCCAGAGAACTGAATTATAACTGTGTTACTTCCCCTTGCTGGCTGCTAGTGTTCCGATGTCTCACATTAGAAAATAGCCGGAGTATAATGGCTCTGCGCTAAATTCCCGCAGCTCAAAGAAAAACTACTTGCTAGTCTGTAGCCCCAACCCTTCCTGCTGCAACTTGAACCCATCCCTGTCTGGCACTGGGCACAGCCAGAAGACAACTGTTCACTAACTTCCATGGCCCATGCTTGATTCCTCTCTGCATCAGTTAGCTTTTGCTGTGTAACAAACCACCATCCTTAGCAGCCTAAAACAACAACCATTTCATTTAGCTCATAATTCTGTGTATTATCAGTTGGGCTCAGCCAGGCAATTCTTCTGGATTGATCTAAAATCACCTGTTCTTTTTTTTTTAAATCCTCACCTAAGAATATTTTCCCATTTATCTTCAGATAGAATGGATGGGAGGGGAGGAGAAAGGGGGGGGAGAGAGAGAGAGAGAGAGAGAGAGGGAGAGAGAGAAACATTGATGTGAGAGAGACACATTGATTTGCTGCCTCCCACACGACCCCAACCAGGGCCAGGGACCAAACCGCAACTGAGGTACATGCCCTTGACCAGAATCGAACCCAAGACTCTTTGATCCACAGGCTGACACTCTAACCACTGAGCCAAACTGGCCAGGGCTAAAATCACCTGTTCTTGACTGGGTTCACACACATACCTGAGGGGCTCAAATGGATGGCTGGTACCTCACTCTGCAAGGCGTCTCATCCTCCAGGAAGCCAAGCCAGCCCGTGTTCTGTGATGGAAGAGGGTGACAGAGGCTGTGAAGCCGCCGAATCTTACTCCAGAACTCATATAATTTCACCACTAGGCCAGCACAGATTTTACAGGGTAAGGAAACAGATTTCTCTTCCCATGAGGAAGGACACAGAGATTTGCAACCATTTTCACAACTGACCATACCACCCTAGACTCCCTTCAGTTTCTTCAGCCTCATTCTTTCCTTACATTTTCCAAAATAGTTTTATTTCTGTTTATCTTATATCCAACCTCCAGACTCCTGTGAGTCTCACTCATTCATTCCAAAAATATTTATTAAGCATATTTATAAATTTGCTAGGCTCAAAGTCCTGGTTCTTTAAAAAGCTTAAGGCTAGAGTATACAGCACATCATTAAGAACTAGGTGGTAAGAAACAGAATAAAGTGTCCGTGGAAGCACAGGGGTTTAGCGTGGGGCCGTGAAACTCAAGCCCAAAATGGTGAGCCAGGAGACTCCTGGGAAAGGTGGGGCTTGAATGAGCGGAAGTCTGTTAGATCAGTGCTACTCAAAGTCTGTGGACTAGTGACAGTTTTCAAATGTTTCGTGAACGGTCGGATGTAAGATAGGAGTAGAGTTTGGAAAATTTTATAGCAATTTGGTATTGCTGCAAACTCAAGGTTGCAATTTTGAAAAAGTATCAGTCTGCAAGAAATTGAAATTGAATTTGTTATTAAAAGGATGTTTCATCACAGATAGTCTGAGTAGCACTGATTAGGTGGCAAAGGGTAGAAGAGGGTCTCAGGCATATGGGTGATGAACTAATAACACCCCCACCCCCCAAAGAAAGATATCCAGGTCCTAATCCGTAGAACCTGTAAAGTTACTCTGTATGGAAAAGGGTTGTTTGTTTGTTTAAGACATGATTAAGCTAAGGATTATCCTGGATTATCTGGGTGGGCGCTTAAATGCAATCACAAATATCCTTGTGAGGGCGGACCGAGGGAGACTTGACAGGGAAGCAGAAGGCAATGTGACCACAGAGGCAGAGAGTGGAATGATGTGGTCACAAGCCAAGCCATGCTGGCAGCCATGAGAAATTGGAGTAGGCCTGGATGGGATTCTCCCCTAGAGCCTCCAGAGTGAGAATGAACTTACTAACCCTTGAGTTCAGACCTCTGGCCTCCCAAACTGTGCGAGAATACGTTCTACTGTTTAAGCCACCAAGTTTGTGTCGCTTGTGTTATTCCAGTGTCCAGAGGGAACTATTACAATAGGTGAAGGCAGTTTGGCATAAAGCAACATGATACATTCATGGATCTATATGAAGCTAAGAAATGACTTGAGTCAAAGATATACGTAGGGAGTCATTGAAATAAGAAGAAAGAGGGAGGCAGGGACTGGGAACACCAAGGATCCCAACTTCATCCCATACTGACATTTGAATAATAAGACTTTGGAAACCATTCACTTCTTAATTGGGACATGACTAAACCACAGAGGAATATTGTTCTTTGAACTCAATTCTGGGGGTGGGGGGCAGGGGGCACGAGTCCATCTTGCATGAATCTAAATTCAAAATAATTTGTGGTGATTGATGTGTACCCTAAGCTCAGCTTTCTCAAGAGAGGAGAACTTTTTAATGAGAAACGTGAGGAATTCATATTGTTTACCTGGTTCCTAAGATGTGCAGGCTACAAACAAGCTACTGAGCTGGTAAAAACACATCTCCCAACCTGTGCAGCGTGCAACACGCCTGCATACACATGAACACACACACACACACGCCCGCATGCACACACGCACCACAAACCCAGTCTACCAACACTAACCCAAAGGAAAGAAAAACCGTTAAGGGGAGCGTGGTGAGAGACTAAAAACTGGCAATTGTTAGTGACATGTTTACTAAATATGCTTTAAAACATTAAACATAACATTGGAAAGCAGAGGAGCCAAGTGGTTGGAGAAGCCCACTGATTACAATTCAGGTTTGGTCTCTGATCTGCTTTCTCGGCACTCGGCTTCGCCACGGGAGCTCAGCCAAACGAATCTGCATCTCTGGAGTCTCCGGGCAACTCCCACTTTGGCATTTCTGACACAGGAGAGCCAGCCAGGAAACCCCTTTTTGGAGGGGAACCATTGGCCAGACTCACTCCATCAACATCCAGACATCGTAGTTAATTACAGACACACAGGACCAACCTGACAGCCAGCTCTGCGCAGAGCAGACACAGCCTTCCCCAGAGAACTGGCTTGGCTCCAGTGAGTAGTCCCAGCGACAAGAACCCTTTTAAGCAAGACACTCCCAGGGCTCAGCAGATTGCGACAGGTTTTGTGTTGTGATGTAAAGACATTCTCTCCTACCACCTCCACTTCCTCAGAAACACCAGATTTCTAGTCAGAGAGAGTAAATGGAAATCCGTGGCAATAAGATTATCCAACATTAAAGAAATACAAATGAGTTGCTAATCACATCCCTACTTCCCACCCATCTGGCACTGAGCTCCTTTGAGACGGGAGACTAGGAAAAATCTTGAAAAGGAAATGGGTAAAACTCTTGACCCATGACTCAGGTGTGTGGGTGGAAACTGTTTGACTCAGAAGTCTCTGATGTCTTCCCTTTTTTGACATTTTCCAACAAGAAGTTATTGGGGAAGACTGGAAATTTGGCCACAAATGTTAAGATCTAGGCAATGAATTAGTCAAATGCCCTTATGGAGAACCCATTTGTACTTCACATTAACCTGGGTTGTCTGATGGAGAGCCAGGCTTCGTGAAAGAGTCGGGATCAGGAGAACAGAGTGCTTTGCAACTGGACACTGATGGACTAAAACAACTTGAGAAACGCACTCTTTTACCCCCTCCATCAGTACAGTCCTGGCACCTGTCCTTGTGACAGGAGAGCCCTTTTGACTGGTTAGCGGCAGAATTAATCGCTTACTCCAACAGCCTACCGGTGAGCGACAATGCAGCGACGGCCAGGACTTGGCCAAAGTCACTCAACTCAACTGAGCCAGAGCATTAAGCCAATGTTCTACGTGGAGAGTTGATACCCCTAAGACAATTCCACTGCCGTGCCACGTCCCACCACAACGGGGAGCTTAGCTCTTGGAGAGAGTTTACTAAAGCTGATCTCCCTCCTGCATCCCTTCCACAACTGACTGTGCCACACGCAGCGAGGTAAGAGCTTTATGCTTTCATCCTGGTTAGATGATGGACAGCTTTCCTCAATTATTCTTCCTCGGATGTAACCATATGTGGACTTCTGTCTCACTTCTTCTGATGAAGAAATGTGTATTTCCATAGAAGAGAAAGATGCTTTATCCGGAAACCACAACACCATCCCATTCCAGTCATCCTTGGTGTCTCTCACTTGGAAAGATTTCTCAAGTAACATTTTCCCGTTTGTGTTCCATTGTCCTTGTACATGCTGCCCCTTTGAAGCTTGGATTCTTCAACCGTGCGCACATCTGTCATGCACAACTCTTCCCCTTAAGCATTCCAACGGTCTGAGGCAGAATACCAAGTCCTCCTTCCCAGGCCTGCACTAGTCCAGGAGGAAATCTGTGCCCAGAAAGAGAATAGCCCTAATAGAATGACCTTTACTGAGGCTTGACATCAGCTACCTTGTAAGCTTCTTACACACTCAGCCTAATCCACCTGGAGGCTTTTCTGCTTGATGGAAGGTGATAAAAACACTGTTAGGCTGTAAGCCTTGTCTTAGATTCAAAGCATGTAGGCTGCTTGAGATTCTGAGGCTTAGGGCAGGCAGAGGGGGAAATATTTCTTAGTTCAGGTGCAATTCTCAAGATGCTTATTAGGATGAACTCCAGTCTAAGAACAACTTTATTGGTATGAAAGTCAAGGCAAAACTTCCTAATAGGAAGGACGCTCCCAGCTTCCCAACATTTCATAGGAGTAATGTAATGGTGATCATAAAACTTGCCTTGCCGACAAGAACCAAGAAGCCCAACTCTAGAAATTTACAATCCACAGAGGATCAACAGCTTGTATTCTGGATATCTTAAAGGTGAATGCTCTCAAACACTCAACCGTCTGTGGTGATGAAAACCTGAACACCCATAGTGATAAATAATCCAGTCTGTTTCTTACAGCAACGAAGGCTAAGGACTAAATTCCAAATTGAACTGGCTTCTTTATTTATACCCCTGGCCAAGAGAAGAAAACTCAGAGACGGAGGTTCTGAGAATAACAGAGGCACATCTCCCAGGAGAGAGGGAGACTTGAGATAAGTTACTGATGAGCTGTTCCCCCGAATAACAGGGTAATTGCTTCTCAGAATCACCAAATGAAATGAAAATACGAGCTCTGTTGGAAGAACTAAAAAGGGGTGAAAACGTTATTGCATTATGGAATAATTTTCCTGCCCAAAAGAAGTGAGATTCCTGATGCTCACTCTGAAAAGAATTATTTATTGTCTGCATTGAAAGAAGATTCTGTTCCATTTTAATAAATGAAGAATTTGGTATGTTGAAAAAAATATTTGTTCTTTGATAAACTGTTTATGTTTTTCTTCTCTCATATAGTCTTGATTAGATTATAGAAATACATATATATGTATGCATAAATATCTCACCATTGGTTTTATAGCAAATATGACATAAACAGGTCTCATGATTGCTGACACCATCAATTCTGTGTCCCTTTAATATCTAAACATATTTGACTCTTAGAACCCCTGAGAAAACCTGTCCTTCAGGGGAATGCATATTTCCTTCCTGATATGCATAATATATCACCATATTATGTATATGGTGATACACATAATACCTTCAAAACAATAAATCTCCATCAATATGCACAACAGAGAGGGAATTATTTTATCTTCATTTCATAGTACAATAAAGCGTGAGAAGATGAAGTGACTTTCACAAGGTCACACAGCTAGTAAGGATGAGAACTGGTGTGCCAGCTTCCTAATCCACACTTTCTCTAGTACAACATGTTCCCTTTAGTCTGAACCCTAAATGGACTACCTTTCAGAAAAGCTAATAGTGCCTGTAAATGCCATTATGGGAAGTAATTTATTTTACCCAATCTTTATTCTTCCTGAAAGAGATGTCTGTATTTGCCAGGAGCTAAAACAGTGGTCGTTCTGCCCACCTAGCAGGAACACGGCTCCCCTGAGCTGCTAAGTTTAGGCATATCAAATAAAGTGGAAGGAGGTAAAGTTACACTGATTTTATATCTCCCAGTTGAGATAATGCTACTGAGAACCACTCAGTTTGAATAAATTGAACAAGTGCACTTTTGATTAATTTCAAAGGATAAAGAAGTATAATGTATTTTTTCCCCTGAATCAAAAGATAAAATGGATTGGAGCAAAATGAAGATTCTATTCTAAGAGATACTCAGCTTTATATGTATCTGCTGGATTGCAATAATAAATATGGAGAATAATTTGAGAAATCTATGCATGTGAATGATCATTGTACTGGAAAAATTCATAGGTAAGACCCCTAAGCAAATGGAACCATTTAAAACATACAGTTGCATGAATGCAAATTAGTCTATCCTAATAGCTTTGGCTAACATTTTTCCAGGCTTACCATGTGCCAGGCCTTGTGCTAAATGGGCGCTGTTTCATTTCACCTTCACAACATCCCAGTCAGGAGAGAATTAGCATCATCTCCATTAACAGACTGAGTTCAGAAACCGAGGTCTTTGGAGTGGCTCGATTGAGACTCCTGAGGTAAGACGGAGCAGAGCTGGGAACTGAAAGCCCCATCTGGTATCACCACAGTTGCCACCTGCTCTTTACACGTTGACCTGGCACTCTATCCATACATACCAATTTGATGAAGAAAATAAGATGAGTTCAGTTTCTAAAAGTTTTTTTTTTTTTTTTACAACTGACTAACAGTGAATTATGTAACAAATTTCGATTGTGATAACCACCAGTATGATCCTAACCCATGATCAGCAAGGCCAACCCCAATATGGGGGTACGGGGCCTCACCTCTCCACCCTCCCCCTAGCCCTTGCCTCCTTTCAACTCTAACCCCACTTCCCTCACCCCGGGACCAGACCAAGGGGTGTCATGAGCGCCACTGAGGTGTAAGAACACGAGGTGGATGAACCCAGCAGGAAGAGAGGATGACACTATGAAGGAACAGAAACGACAGCAAACATCTACGTAACGATCTCATCACAAGCACACCAGGCAAACCTTGCTGCCCTTCCCCAAACAAGCTTTCTCCTCTCTCCTGACTCTAAGTCCCACCGATCTGCATGTTACCTAAATGCAGATGATACTTACCTACATTCTCTTTCAAGCTTTTATTCATGTCTACATTTGGGTTCTTGGCACCATGCTAGGTGCTAAGGAGAAAAAAATGAATGAGATGCCATTGCCTGTTGTCAGAGCCTTCACAGCCCAGGGAGGGTGACATGATCAGAATGTCCAATGTGGAGAGTCAGTGAAGGAGGTATGCAGAGGGTACTCTGGTGACACAGAGGACAGGCAGTAACCCAGCCTCGGTGGGGCGAGCTGGTTAGAGAAGACCTTCTGGAGCAAGTGATCCATGAGCTGATTTGGGTTCTAAAAGTATTACATTACTGGAGGAAACAAGGTCAGTGTGAGGACCGTGTTGCGGGCAGAGTGGACCTCAAGATCGAGAAATAGCCTGGTGTTTCTAGTGATTCACCATGTGCAGGAAAAGGTCCGAATAAGGCAGCTATTTTCATTCCCGAGACCCCTAGAAAAATAAAGAAATTAGAAATGAAAGGGGATAGACTTTATGCTAACTCTCCCCTTTCCACTCATAGATTTACACAAGTCACTCCATCGCTCTCATTCAATTCTCTGCTGTGGTTGTGGCCACTCAGCGCTGGGCAGCACCGGATTACTGAAGCGGTGCTCTGGGTCCACCGTGAGCACAGGTGTCTGCTGAGCGGTGTTAAAGTGCACACGCTGTGCCTCCTCTTCTCTCTCCCAAGTCTGTGCCTTCAAGGGGCCCACTTGCTATTGCAAGAGCAAAAAAGCCACAAAAATCCAAAAGAAGTTTGTGGTTTCCAACCTTATGGAACGACAACGATCATTCCAGCAACTATGATTTATTGAGGGCTGCCTATGGGCCAACAGCCATCAGCTGCCACCTGGACACTCAAGTCTCCTTGTAGTCTCTCTCACCCCTTCTGATGCCTTCTCCATGCAGCAACCAGGGTGGGCTTTGAGAAGTTCACTTACAAAATCAATTTTCTACTGCTATACCCCTACTTTACACACCCAAGCCCTCATACACATGTGCTCAATGGCTTCCCATTCCACTGAAGATGAAATAAAAACTCCTGCAAGACCCTTTGATGGTGTGTCTCCTCTCCCTCCATCCTTTACTCACTCCACATATCCCCAAATTCTACTCAAAATCAGAAGAGCTTCTTGAGCCTGCAATGCTCATGCATGCTTTTTCTTCTGCCTGGACCACGGCTCCCACTTCTCTTCACCTAGTTAACTTCTAAGCATCCTCCAAATGGCTCATTGTCACCTCCTCAGGGAAGCCTTTTCTGATCACCCTGCAATGTCAAAGTCTTGTATTATAACCTCTCAACACAGCACACATCTTCATTCACTAACCAAAACAATGATTTTGCATTTATTGGGTGACCATTTGATCGAAGTTTGCCATTATTCAGTAAAGAAGATGCAACAATGAACAAATGAGCATGGGAGCCTGGGATCCCCTGAAGCTGCCATATGGCATCAGCTGGGAGCAGCTAACCTGATAGAACATTGGAATGCCCTATTAAATTTTCACTAAGGTAGAATAGCCACCATCAACAAAGCATCAAACAACAAGTGTTGGCGAGGGTATGGAGAAAAGGGGACTCTAGTACACTGCTGGTGGGAATACAGACTGGTGCAGCCACTATGGAAAACACTATGGTATTACCTCAAAAAATTATAAATTGAATTGCCATTTGACCCAGTGATCCCACTCCTAGGAATATACCCTAAGAAGCCTGAAACACCAATCAGAAAGAATACATGTATCCCCATGTTCATAGCAGCACTATTTACAATAGCTAAGATCTGGAAACAGCCCAAGTGCCCATCAGTAGACGAATGGATAAAAAAGCTGTGGTACATATACACAATGGAGTACTATGCAGCTGTAAGAAAGAAAGATCTCTTATCCTTTGAGACGACATGGAGGGACCTTGAGAGTATTATCCTAAGTAAAACAAGCCAAGCAGAGAAAGACAAATATCATATGATCTCACTTATTTCTGGAATATAATGAACATAACAGTCGGAGGAACAGGGTAGTCCCAGAGACGTGGAAGTAGGGTACAGACTGACAATTGCCAGAAGAGGGGATGGGGGAGGGGAGCAATGAACCACAGAACTTGTATGCATGTACTCATAACTAATAGACATGGACAACAAAACTGGGGACAGGGCAGGGAGAGAGGGGAAGGAGGGTGTCAATGGGGGAAAAAGGAGAAACATCTGTAACAAAAATAAATTAATAAAAAAAAATTTCACTAAGGTGTCAACTGAGGGTTCACCATCTGTAGGGACAAGATGCTATGCCCCAGGATGTGGTATATGGGGGGAAAAACAAAAACCCTGCACCTGATGTCTGGTGCTATGCTTTCAGTACCTAGAATACATGGCCCATGATCTCCCACTGACCCACCTACTGATTTTATGTGTCCTACACCATCACTTGAGGCTCTGTTGAATGAGAGGTTCTGAGACCCAGCAGGGGCTGAGGTGGGATGAGGAATGTTTTCATGTGGGGACATAGTAAAGAGTTCTCTAAACCTAAAGCTATGATTGCTGCCTGGTCATGCAGCAACAAGAGGAGTTACCATAATGACAGGAGTAACTGACGGCATCCATCATGAGGAACCAGGTTGCTGCTTCAGAATGTGGGCAGCGAGGAGTGTATGGAGCTTAGAGGACTCACAGACTCCTTGGCACTGTCATGACTGGAAGGACCATAACCTGACAAAGGCAACCAAGGGCCAGACCCCTCAGAGAGGAAGATAGGGGGCCAACTGTCCACTTGGCTGAGAGTCAGGAAAACCTAGAATGAGCGGAAGAGGTTGGAAATAATGAATAACATCACGAGCCTGGGAACAGCTGCAGCAGAGGGGACTGTAGGTATCTGTCTTAAGTCTACCTGAAGAGTCAGGACAGAGTGGACTTCATGTGAGGTGTAACTGTCCCTGGGTGGGGTAGGTTCACCTCAGGTCTCAGCCACAGCTCTGATGAGCTCTTATTTCCACGCACCTCAAGTCCTCACCAGCATCTGCTTACTTTCCTGCCTCTAGGATTTTTCCTAAGCCATGGGCTAAATTATGATCCAGAGTATAATTATCATGTGACTTTGTTTAGTTAAAAATATGATTTGACTTAACTAATAAAAACTATGTTTTGCAATTATAATTTTTTTCCTTTGGTGCACATTTCTATCATGTCATTAAAAGGAGAAAGAATGGTCTAATATTTATGGTTTAACTACGGATTACTGACATCCTGGTCATTTTTAAAGGTGACTAAGAAGAAATCCTTAAGACACACTTATTTTGTGCCTTGACACACAAAGGGTATTCAAATAAAGTATAAAGCATCTGTAGGCCGATTGTTTCTGAATACTCCAAAATCTTAGGGACTTCTAAACCAGTTGAGGCAACAATGTTCAGTCTAGGTCTGTGCTGTCTAATATAGTAGCCACCAGCCACATGTGGCTATTGAGTGCTTGACATGTGGTTAGTCCAAATTGAGATGCATTGTACACATTAGAGTTCTAAGACACAGTATGAAAAAAAAAATGAATGCAAAATATCCCATTAGTAACTTTTTGTATGATTGCTGTTGAAATAATATTTTGGATATATCGGGTTAAATAAAATGTATTATTAAAGTTATTTTCACTTTCTCCTTACTTTTTTTTAAGTGGTTACTAGAAAATGTAAAAATATCTGTATGACTCATGTTACCGATCTCTTGGACGGCGCTGGCCTGGAGCTTTTCGAGCCAACTCCCTTCTAGTAAAGGTAGAATTTATGACAAAATCTTTATGAAGGCAAACTCTGTCCAATAGGAAAATCGATATACACTTATAGAAAAGGTACTATTATCATACACCTCTTCTGGTGATATTCCACTCACTTCATGCCCTAAATAAAAGGAAAGGAACAGCCCCTTCAGTCAACATTGGCCTATTAACCAGTATGAGAAAACGAAGTCATGTCTCAAGATTAAAGGCCTAATCATCCATTATTTTTCCTTTTAAAAGTATCAAAGTCCAACAAAGTTAGCAAGTAGTCCTTCTCTGACCCTATATACTCACACATCCAAAAAGAAACGTGGCTTGAAAAATTCCTGTTGATCTAGCAAAAATAATGAGAAGTTGTAAACCAGAAACTACCATGCCAATAGTTGAGTTTGTCGAGCATCTACTTCATGTAATACAACATGACATAGTTTGGTCTCTTTGATCTCAGCAAGGACAAAAAGGCCAGCCACAAGGAGACACCACAAAACCCAGGGAGCACTGCAGAGGAACCTGGCAGCTGCCCAGGGAAGGGCATCTTCTTGATATCAACAAGCCAAGCAAGGAAGAACAGAGTGAGACTTTAGCCCCTAAGGCATTCCGTCCTCACTCTGATGTCCCACTCCAGGTCTAAAGCACCCACCTCTATTCAGATATAGTCCTAAGCATAACGACTTGGGAGAAGAGTTGTCTTTTCTGTGAAACTGTCTTCACTACGAGTAATTGGGCACTATTTTCTGCATGATCTGTCCGCTCAGAAAATGAGCAGACTCAGCCTTGTGAAAATGGAAATTGATTTACTTTCTATTCTTCTTGAGCTCATCTGTTTCAGGTCTACTTCTTCTGGGATGTGCTAGGAGTCCGCACTGCTTTCAAGTTGTGGAAATTAAAAAAATAAAACTGAAGGAGACTTGGAATGAGAACGCACCTGGCTAACTGGTTTCCCATCCAGCACTTCATCTCTTACTGAGTGGGGGAGAATCAGGCCACTGTCTACTTGGAGAAGCAGTGGCAGCCTTTTGAGTGATGTAGGTACCTTCTCCCTTTTTCAGTTGGATCCACTCCATTCTACGTATTTGTTTGTTTAAGGCAGGGTATATATATTTTAATATTTCTATAAACAATATCAAACAGAAATGGGTACAGTTAGATGCTAAATTACAGTGATGATTGTTCAAAGGTGAATCACAGAGCGTTGGCCCACTCTGGGGGAAATGTAATTAATGTTGCTGCCAATGTCTACTGGCAAGCCATCACCACAAACTAACCATCTGATTTCATAATAAAGCGCCATTATGATCCACAAAAGCAACACTGTCCCTTTAGGTGCTGGATTAGAATCCAGGCGAGTCCACAATATAGTCTTGACACATCATCAACTTCCACACAGGACATAAATTGCACTAATATAGTAATATACTGAAATCTCAGACCAACTGTTTGTCATCGGATTAGAATGTGATGACACAAAATAAGGATGTGAGACGGAATCTGTGCTGAGGTCTAAATTCACATTGGAAGTCTGGAAAGAAAAGACTGTTTATAAAATTATAGCCCAGAAATTACTGCCAAAATCAGCCTTTGGTGCAGCTGTAAGTCGGATGGAATCCACCTCCCTGACATCAGACCCACCCACTGGAACGCTGCTCCTCCGACTGGAGCTTCCCTGACTGGAAACTGCATGTCATACTACAAAGTCGGGGCTGTCACGTCAGTGCTGTGGGCCTGACTGATCTTTATGGTTGGCAGTAATTGATCGTCTCCCACCGGGCAAAAATAGGAAGCTCTCAGAGCGCTCGTGGTCTCGACCTTCACATGTGCCATCCCAAGATTTTGAGTTTTCTTCAAAAATTGTCAGATTTCATGCAACCTTCACCTTGGATGGTGAGGTGCCTGTTCTCATTCCTTTTTTTTTTTTTTTTTTCATTCTTCAATTCCCTTCTGGTTCTTCATCTTCTGTTCCCAAGAAATGATGATTTCCTTGGTACAGGTCTGTTTCCATAGACATTGTGCTGTGTCACTTACAGACCCCAAGGGTACATTTTTGTTTTCTGTTGTTGAGAAACATTTGGGCTGTAAGTAAAGGTACCATGGAATAGGTGTTTATGCAGAAGGTTTGTCTGGATGAGAGACTAAACAAAGTTTGATATAATTACTTATACACTTCAGAAGCTCCCAGATGACTATCTTAAAGGTGTTTTTTTGTTGTTGTTGTTGTTTTTTAATATAATGTTTGGAGTTACAGTCACAATACAAAAATATTTAAATAAGTTTTTAAGTGGTTTGGAAGCAGCAGGATGGTGAGGGTGGTGGCCACAGGGTTAAGAAGATTTACTAACCATATGTCGTGTAGGCTGATCCTCATAAAACCAATGTTAGGCAGGAGGACTTGAGAGTCACTCAATTTTATAAGTAAGAAAGTTAGTGTTTAGAGATGTAAAGTCAACTTGCCCAGAGTTACCTCCTAAGTGACAGAGCCTACATGATTAGAATCCAAGTCTTCTGACTCTTAATCCAAAGTCTTACCTCCAAAAATCTATTTGGTATTTGGTTGCAGTCAAAGAAATTCATAGATTCAGAGCAGTGGATTAATATCAACTAACCTTTCTACTTCTTAGCTACGGTTCATAAGCAAAACTGCCATGCCAGCCTCAGATACATCTTTGGAAGTTAGAAAATGTGCCTTTTCCATATGATGTAAACTCCTGCCTGCCATAGGCAGTTAGCAGCTAATAATTATGAATTGGCTTGTTAATATATATTCACAATACTTTCTTGAGCACTTGCTATGTGCCAGGCTCTCTGCTAACTTACAATTAATGTAGTACACTTTGTTTTTGTTTTGGTTTTTTAAATATATTTTAATTAATTTTTTTATAGAGAGAGGAAGGGAGAGAGAGATGGAAACACCAATGTGAAAGAGAAACATCAATCGGCTGCCTCCTGCATGCCCCCTACCGGGGACCAAGCCCAAAACCTGGGCATGTGCCCTGACTGGGAATCAAACCCGGACCTCTCAGTCCATGGGACCACACTCAATCCACTGAGCCACACGGGCTGGGCTTAATGTCGTTCACTTTTTATTGGAGCAAGTGCTCTAAAATAAACTGATCATTCTAGGTACCAAAATTTGTTTTTCTGATCAATCTTGGTTTTTCATGATAAACCTTAGGGAATCCACTACTTGTACTAAGGGTCGGGTGTGACAGTGGGTATCCCTTTATGTTACAGTGTTGAAATGGAGTAGCAGAATAAAAACAAATTTTTAAAAAAGCCTAGAAGATGCTAGGAAGATGCCCTCAAATCACCAGGCTAGAATGCAAGTGTATAGGAATGAAGAGACATTGCCCATGACCGGATATGTGAGTTTGCAGGGCAATTTGAAATGAAAGACAACAGGGATTCTTAAGAAGGCAAGACCAGTGCAGACAAGCCACTGAAGGGCATAGCAAATTTTCAGCCCCAGTGACCTCTTTTTAAGACTCTTCAGGCAAGTCATTCTTGCTGGTTTCAAAAACACTGTATCACGAGCCCAATTCTGACTTTCAGATGTTTCTTTTGAAGGATGGTCTTAAGGAAAAGTTCTGTTGTATAAATTATTGTAATAAAAATTGCCATGATGACCTTTACTTTTGTTTTTTCTCCTGGAATTAACTGTGGACTCAAGACCTTTCTCAAGATGCTACTGCCTCATAAATTCTCTTCTTCCTAAGCTTTAGATGTTCTTATTACAAATAGCCATGATTTGTAGATTTGGAAAATCCAGAACAGTTATTGCCGTAGCATGTGCCTTTATAAGTATTTTTCTTCAGACAAATAACAATCCCTCATATCACATTTCTGTCCCAGTTCTTTCCAAGATTATTACTCAGAAATCTAAAGGGTTGCCATTATGATGTCTGTCTCCTTAAAAGCAAGAGATGTGATCATTTTCTGTTTTGATGCCCCAATAAATTATTGGACCAAAGTCTTTAGCTAATCTGATCACTGCTGAGCATCACATTAGATGATGCATAAGAAAATAATTATCTCTATCTATTCTGTCTATATGGCACTCTGTGAAGTTGATCAGTAATCTGGTTAATTTAATCAGTGTACACAATCCACAACCCTTTAACCAAGCTTAGTACTGGACCATGGCTTAAATATCCCCATTTCAGAATTTATTTTTCAAAGATGACTTCTTTGACTCTAGCTGTATAAAATGAAAATGATGGAACGAAGAAGTATAAAAATAAAGGTGACAAGTTCTATTCAGCCAGTGACACACTTCTCAACCCAAGAAAATGTACTTTTGAGCAACTGTTTTATCATATATGAGACCAGAGGGTTGAAGGGGGAGTGCACAATACGAGGGGGCAAAGGTACACAAACCAGGGACCTTCTGAGGGGAACAATGTTGCCCGGAAAGCTAAGACATTTCTGCGTCTGTGTTCCAAGAAACAACTGAGTCCCTCGCTCGGTGCCCCATTATCTCACCTCCACTGTTTGCTGTGTAACATACTATCCCCAAATTCAGTGGCTTTACACTACAACCATTTTATTCGTTCACAGTTCTTTCAGCCAGAAATGTGGGCAGTGCTCAGGAGGGTAGTTCTGTTCCATGGGCATCAGCTGGAGTTGGAATGTCCATGATGCCTTCCATGGGGCTGCATCTCAGACGCGGGGATGGACAGGAAGTTTCAAACATCTTTCCTTCGAATGCCTGGGGCCTCAGCACACTTCTGTGTAGTCTTCCTGTCTCCACGCAGCTAGCTTGGGCTCTCTCACCGCATGGCGAGCCCACATCTTACCAGATGGCTGGTCTCCACCAGCAGTGAAAATAGACGATCCAGATGCCTTGAGCCCAGTCTATTGGCCAAAACCAGTGACAGGCTAGGACAGCCCAGATTCACGGATTTGATGAAGCAGACTTCCACTCCAGGTGAAAAGAGAGAGGACAAGAATCCAGGGCCATGTTTTGCATTCTCCCATACTCGCCAACCCAGAGTGTCATCCTCCATCAGGTCAAACCCGTGGCACCAACGCTGAACTCCCCTTCTTACCTTTGAACCACCTGATCTGCCTTCCGAGATCCCTGAAACCTGAAATCCAAACAGTTTAATGATACCAAATGTTGCAAATTAGTGTGTCTTGTTGTTGCCAGTAGTTGGGGAGAAGATCAATATTAATGAAGAGAGAAGCTGTAAACATTGCTAATGAGGATGGAGCAAGAGGGACCCGGCTACAGGGGTATGTATTTCAGCCCGCAGTGAGTAAAAGGACACCAGGTATGAAATCCTGAATCTTTCGTGCACCCAACAAAACAACACCACTGAAGTTAGCACGATGGATAAATTTTAATAGATGATGTCTTACAAAAGGCTCTTTGCTTGAAATTTAGCCCAAAGACTAAATTAGAGTCAAAGCCCCAGTCAGGTAACTGTGCTATAACATGTGAAGAATTGATTTTCTTATTTTCAGCTGTCAGACCTGCTACAAAGAATGAGTTTTAATTCTGGGGATGTTATTAAACTCCTTGCTTAACTGGCAGAAAAATGGAACTGCTAGCCGGGTGACGGTGGAGCTGCTGTCGGATTGAATGACACCTGTCAGAGTATGATGAATGACCCTCTCTTCCTCACAATCCCCTGTTCTGTCACTCAGGTGAGGCCCATTAATCTTCATCGTGGGCCTGTCAGGCTAGGCACCCATGACGACAAAATGTCTTGAAGCATTTACCCCCAAGATGCACAGAACAATACGATCTTCTCATTGTCAGAGCACATAAAATTAGCATAATTTATTATGGCTCCCCTCCCCCTCACTCCCTACCTCTATCACCACCCCCCAAAAAGCAAGTGGGGGCTAGATGGGATTAGACAGATGGAGTGTAGGGCCAGACTGCCAACTAAGAAGCCCCCTGCAGTGCTTGATGAGGGGGGGAGCATCTCTACAAACCAATCAAAAAGCTGGCAGTTCAATTACAGAGTAATAAAGGGACATTCATCATTCAATTAGGCACCTGTCATGGTTTCACAAAAGGGAAAACTTCTAACCTGAGACTCTGGGGAGAAGATGCTACAACCGGGAGACAGGGAAATAAATGAAAAAAGGGACAAAGTCAATTACTGACCAACCAGACAAAAGGATATGTTAAAAATAAGGGGAAAGTTCTCCCTAGGCAAAAATCAGAAAAGTTCGATGACCTTACCTAGATTAAAAGGGGCTAATATTAAAAGTAGCGTGCTGCCCTCTCCTACAGTACATCTCATGATTGAATTTCCCCCCAGAAGCTACCCAGGAAACTGAATTTTGAAAGAGAAAAAAAAATGAGGAGGAAAGAATAACTCTGTTACTCAAAATCATTGTTCTTTAAATGACTAAGACATGAGGGCCAAGAGAAGAAAAGCTAGGCAGACATTCAACTTTGATGCATCACCATACCGCGAAGGTATGATTACAAGTGGCATTTTGAAAATATAATGCCCTGCTAATGATTAGAAATAAGAGTCGACAAATTTGATTTCCTAGGAAGTGCATGTGCTGGTAATTGAGGAGAGAAAAAAAATGTTCAAAGTAAAGAAATTTCACGTTTCTTTAACTAAAACTCATTCTTATGATCTAAAGGCTATTCCCTACCTCATTCATACTAAAGCTTCCAGAGGCCGTATGATGCAAGATAAGCACATGAAACACAGAATGCTGAAGCTTAGAAGTAACCATAGCAATGAGCTTAGCCAGCCCCCTCGCAGTTTGGGACACACAGAGCCAGGACCACCCACCTTGGGCAGTGGTTCTGTAAATTACCTCCTGTAAATTCCTGTTAGGGATTGGACACCACACCTCAGCTCTACTCCCATGCTCACTCCATGGCTCAGCACGGCTTCCCATATGCTTTAAATTATTAAAGATTTTTTTAAACAATAAGAAACTTTTTAAAGAAAAATATTAGCCAAGCTTCTCGTGTTATAAAATATTCACAGGTAGAATAAAAAATAAAGCATTTCTAGTGTAAATAGAAGTTTGCAAATAGTCATTTTTTTCAGGATTGATTATTCACTCTGCTAACCTTTCTCTGTAGAGGGTCAGGAGGAAGGTTTGTAACTCATAGACAGTTTCTTTGGGTAGTGATTCAGGCAACAGTGATCAGGCGGCACTGTCCAGGTGCCCCCAGGCTTTCAGGTGTGGTTTTCAAAGGCCCTTAGGTTATTATATCATGCCCCCTCTGTCTAATTCTGGGGAAGAAAGTTTCTTTCTTTTCCTTCTTATCTTCTGTGTTTTTTTTTCTTATTAAGTTTTTTGTACTTTCATTTTCTTATTTGAAAAAATACTTGACACTTGCTCTAGATAAACTACACAACCAAAATGAAGTTAATTTTTAGAACAACTATCTAAGGAAATGTAAGATGTTAAATAGAGAAGAGAAATGCTTAACTCAGAGTTTTATGAGGATAACAGAAAATGGTCTTCTTTTTAGATCTTCTTTAAGATCCTTATGAGGGAATAAAAATCTATGTCATGTAAAATTCATAGGTTTGTATGTCTGTGCATGTATGCACACACGTTATATCACGGCACAAACGTATAAATACACACCCTTACACTATAAATAAATTCCTTTCCATTTTTATTTTAAAGCTTCATCTGCAGCAAAACATAAAAAAAAAAAAAACTCATTTTGTTGTATACTAAGATATATTGACAAGCCCTCTCTGCTGTTTTTCATAAGCCCTTAAATGTCATATCCCAAGATCAGTGGGATGGGTCATTCCATCCAGAATGTATTTATCGGGTTAATAGGCCTCTGTAAAATACACTCTCGGTTCCATTGGAGGAAGTGAAGTAGAGAAGAGAAGAAATGACTTTTGCTACCTCTTCTCCCCATCTCTTGGTTAGAGTCACGTTGATGCATTTTTAAATCTAAAAGAGAATGTAGCATTTCTCCAGGTTTACATTTTTCATGGGAATATGGAAACAAGAGTAGAGATGGAGGGTGAAAATCATCAAGGTTATAATCACTTCCAAGGTAAAACTTCTGAGACAGAAGAATCTTCTTTTAAACCCAGGATTAAGTTCCTAGCCAGGAACAAAATCTCAATAAATGTTCGCCGACGCTAATAGAACAAAGATCTAGGAGAACTGAATCTAATAAAGTTTTATAAATAACCAAAATGCACAAAAAGTTCTACGTCTGTTTATGTGCAAATTCACCTTGTGAGACCCATGTGAATGATGCCAGGACACCCCACCAGGCCCAGAGTCCTGGTGACCACCAGCTATGAACCAGCTGTGAGATCCTAGGTGGCATTTCACCTGGACTTTAGATGACTCATTTGGAAAGTGAAAGAATTGAACTAAATGACCTTGAGGTCCTTTCCACATATACTTATTTGATTTTCCAATGCATATCCTAAAGTTATATTTTCAGAATGATGTACTTTGTTTTGGTGACGAGGCCAATGATGTTGGAAGCCAGCCTCCATTACATCTCCAAAAATAAGAAAGGTTGTATCCTTTTTAATCACAGGCAGTGAGTGAGGAGTAGGTAGTATAAGTATCACAGATAACACAGAAAGAACCCGTGGCCTCTCACCCTCTGAGTGTTCTCGCTCGCCCAGCGGGAATGGTGGTGCTGGCCCCAGCATGCACTGCTTATGGAATTGCCTGAGCCCAACCTGCTTTCGGACCCAGCTGTGATCCCATCTTTAACAGGCAAAGCCAGACTGGAATTTGATAGAAGCTCATATACAACAAAGGATACGTTAATCCCAAATTTGCTCTTTCTTAATGCCATCGACACTCCCATTCTCATAATATTCAAGTTTTTCAGTTGAACAGAAATTCTTTCTTTACCAGAAAGCTTGACTAAGGGAAAAATAAAAACCCAGGAGTTTAAAGCCATGTTTTCCAATGTGGTTCCTGTCATGGCCACACAGAAAATGGTTGGAAGGTAAAAAATCTCACCACAGAAAGATACATCATCATCGTATATACCGCTAAGAAAGAAAAATATAATTTCTCCCACCTTTTATCGCACAGCTGGGCATCTCACAGTATTCATCTGCAGAGGGGACTCTTCCTTTCCCCAGACTCATGAACATTTGATTGTTCATCCCTTCTATGACAGCTTTTGCTTCATCAACATCACACTTACACCCACTTCTCTGTTTGCATGCCTCTCTCTGCACACAATGACTTTTCTGCTTCAATGTTGAATCATGATGTATTCTATCGAAGATACTTTAAGGGAAACTCAACCCAATCCAAGCAGTGCAACAATGTACATCACTCAACTGAAGTTAAGACCATGTGAATCGCTGCCACCAAGTTTAGTCCTGCTATGTGCAAGCTATGACGACTACCTTATCACTGCCACCTGGCCAAAAATATTGATGGGGAAACACCTTTGGATTTCAGAGATGTGAAATAAGAGGGGGAAATTTATGTCTTTGAATCCACGAAATAGGAATAAATGGTTATGGCTCCTCTTTGCCCAGGGCAACCAGTCTGAGAACCCCAGCAGCCCCAGCCCAGCCAGGTGTCCCGAGGAGGAAGAAGGAGAGCAATAGCTCGAGCACATCCATAACTCATGCTCAGCCTGGCACACTGATAACAAGAGCCAACATAGAGGCCTATGGCGACAGCTGCCAGAAATACTTCTCTAAATAAAATTCTGTTAGAACTGGGACAAGTTGAGATGTGACAAATTAGAGTCCGTTTGGCCAAAGTCATTACTTGCTTTTGGCTTTGCAGACTACCTTCCCAAAGCTGAAGATTTATATCCATGTCTTCTCATTTCTGTTTGTTCTTTCGGGCCATTTGGATCCTTGCTCTTTTTTTTATTTTTCTTAGTACAGGTTTTCCCCACTATCTAAAATAGAGTGTTCCTATGAAACCGAGGACACATCTTACTAATGAATGCACAAAACAGAGATAAAGCCCAGATGCTCACAGACACAGCTCAAAGCCACGGCAGTCTGATGCTGAGACGCTGAGTGTAGTTCCTGGGGAAGGAGCTTGGCGGTGCCGCTGTCGCTGCTCAGGGTGGGAGCTGCCTCTCTAATGGCTCACTGCGCAGTAAATGTTGGACGCTATTTTTGCTTTCCAGGTTTTTCTGTAAAAGCAAAATTCTTCTTTTGATTTTTTTTCAATCATCAAAAATAGGTACTCATGTAGGTCTTCCATAAAAACAAAGTAGCCTAATAGGAACTTCCAAAAAGTAGGGGATACCTGTATTTGAACAGTTCTAACTGGTTGGGGAGGGAACATCAAAACATTTCCTCACACCTGTCTCTGCCTTCTCATGGCTCTGTCAGTCTGCCTTTCAGGTAGTACCCCCTCTATTGTCCATCATTCCACCTGTCTGGGACAAAAGAGAAGCGTTTCTGGTTCTCTCCTATCCTTCTTTTCACTATATGAAGTGATGACTTTGGTCAGCTTCACATTCTTGGTTGACCTGATAGAGTGAACCAAATAACAGGCTCGAGGTGTAAGTCCCAGCCCTTGGCTTCTGCCCTACTCCAAAGCGCACTCACTCCAGGCTCATTGGTCTTTATTGTGAAAGCGCATTGAAATCCTCCTCTCACTTTCAAGTCATCTAGATCATGACAGTCATCTAACCATGACAGTCCATCCTAGTAAAACGCAATTTGTCCATTTTTTATTTATTTATTCTCAATTTGTCCAGTTTTAGTAAGTAGTTCCTTAAAAACATTTTAAGTAAGCATAGGCAGAACTGGGTACCAAACAGACCTAGGTACTTTGCCTCAAGCCTGCAAACACTTCCTCTGCATAACCCACATAGCAAATGAGAAGTTTTGTTTTGTTTTGTTTATTTTCCTGTGAAACATGCAGGCAGTGCTCAGACCTCCATCTCACAGTCTGTTTGACTATAGATAGACAGGACTGAATATTAGGCATGATTGAACACCCATAATTCATTCATGTATTCATTCATTCACTCATTTGCTCATTCGGCGAGTGTCTGTTACGTGTCAGGCATGATGCTGGGAATTGAAAATACAAAGGTAAGTAAAACTTAAGCCCTGTTCTCTAGGAATTCACAGTCCAGTGGGGAAGAGTCACACACAAATAGATAATTATAACACGGTGTGATGAGCACCCTGTTAAAGATAGGCCCCGAGTACTGGGGAAGCACAAAGTCAGGGCTGCCCGAATTCCTTGAGACTCTCAGAAGGTAGACTCCCCTCTAGTAGACTTGTATCATCATGTGTGATATTCTGGCTGAATATTCAGAGATGATGATGGTGTTTGAGCCGAAGAAAGGGGAACTACAGAACAGAAGTCTTTGTTTCCACTCCAGGTGAGGAAATGGAGGGTTAAAAAAAGTAATCACACCAAAGCAAAAAGAGGAGGAAGATAGCAAAGTATCAGGGATGCAGCTGGATGAATAATTGATGAGCTGGTGGCCTAACAGAGAGTCTCATTAATATGATCCTGCAGGTTCATTAAGTACTGTTCCAGGCTTTTCTTGGAGGGGGCCTCCTGAGTCTTGATTAGGGATTGTGTGGCTTTCACTTTGACATCAGAACTTTGAGCCTTGGGTTCCGACAACCGCTGCCGAAGCTCCTGTCCTTTTACCCCAGCACCTTTTCGCAGCTCTTCTCGATCCCTCTCTCACTAATCATGGGCCCCTAACCATGACAGTCAGTCCTAGTAAATAATATATCAAGATAAATGATAATTGTTCTGTTTTAAGTGTCTCCTAATGAGCATCATAAATTAAAAATTAATATTGCAAAGACTGTATGAATAGCATCAAATCCATAAACAAAGCAGCGGGTATCACGCTTGCAAATGAAAGCTAAACACCTCCCTTGTCCTCTTTTCCATTCTCCACCTCTTTCTACCCTCCCCCAACTCCTTCCCACCTTCATCCTAGTTCTGCAGATCTGGAATTCAGGCTACCAGGAATTACATTGCAAATAACAAAAGCAGCCTTATTTTTCCACAGATTATTTCTGGCCTGCTATTTACCTCTCTGGCCTAGTGTGATTTGAAGACCTAATCTTGGGATTTTATTTCTTATTATTTCTTTTCCTTAACCAGAGATGGAGAAAGTAGAATTGAATTTATGAAATACCTTTTTTAAATCAATTTTATTTTTTAATTGCAGTTGACATATAATATTATATTAATTTCAGGTGTACACCAGAGTGATTAGACATTATATAACCTACAAAGTGATCATCCAAATAGATCTCATACCCATCTGACACCATGCATAGTTATTAGAATATTATTAAGTATATTCCCTATATTGTACTTTACATCCCCATGGCTGTTCTGTAACTACCAATATGTACTTCTTAATCCCTTCACCTTTTTCACCCTTCCCCCCAACCCCCCTCTGAATCTGGCCACCATCAAAATGTTCACTGTATCTATGAGTCTGTTTCTGTCCTGCTTATTTATTTATTTTGGGGTTTTTTAGATTCAGATACATATTTATTGCCATTTTATTGTTCATATTTTACCTTTTATTTTTCCTTCTTCCTCTTAAAGAAGTCCCTTTAACATGTCTTATAATATTGGTTTGGTGGTAACAAGCTCCTTTTGCTTTTTCTTGTCTGGGAAGCTGTTTATATGTCCTTCAATTCTAAATGATAGCTTTTCTGGGTAGAGTAATCTCAGTTGTAGGTCCTTGCTTTTAATCACTTTGAATATTTCTTGCCATTCCTCTCTGGCCTACACAGTTTCTGCTGAGAAATCATCTGACGGTCTTATGGGAGCTCCCTTCAGGTAACTAACTGTCTTTCTCTTGCTGTTTTGAAGATTTTTATCTTTGTCTTTAACCTTTTGCATTTCAATTATGATGTGTCTTGGGGTGCCAGAGACTCCTTACACTATCTTCTTTTTTTTTTTTTGGATTCTCTTTCTTTTTGCTGTTCTGACTGGGTGTTTTTTGCTTCCTTATATTCCAAATTGCTAATTTGATTCTTGGCTTCATCTACTCTACTGTAAATTATTCTTCATTTCAGTTTGTTTATCCTTTATTTCTGATTCTTTTTTTATGGCTTTTATGTCCTTTATCATGCTGTTGAAGTTCTCACTAAAAGTTTCTTGAGCATCTTTATAATCATTGTTTTAAATTCTGTATCTGGTAATTTGCCTGCCTCCATTTCATTTAGTTCTTTTTCTGGAGATTTCTCCTGATCTTTCATTTGGGAACTGTCTCTTCGTCTCTGCATTTTGACTACTTTCCTGTGTTTGTTCCTCTGCATTAGGTGGAGCTGCTACATCTCCTGACTTGGTAGAGGGACCTTGTGTAGTAGGTGTCCTGTAGGCCCAGTGGTGCAGGCACCCCAGTCACCAGAGCGGGGTGCTCCCAATGCACCCCTGTGTGGGCTGTGTGACACTGTCCTGTTGTAGCTGAACTTTGATTGCTGTTGGTGTCCCTGGAAGGGATTGACCCCTAGGCCCATCAGCTCCAGCTGTGACTACAGTGGAGAGCTGCTGTGCAGGAGCTGAGCCTACGGAGCAGGGTTTGCTTCTGTAGGGCTTTGGTACTAACCAAGTCTGCCCCTTGAGTGTGTCACTCACGAGGTGGTAGGGCTGTATTCCGGCACGGTCTGAAGCTGCCCACTGGGTGCGCTGGTTCTGGGGCCTCCCAGGAGGTGCAAGGTGAGCCACTGACTGTGCCCTGCCTGTGCCCTGCCTGGGGCCACCTGGCACAAGCTACAGAGTGATCTGCAGATGACTGCTACTTGTGCTGGTCTTGGAGGTCCCTAGGAGAGGCCAAGCTGAGAACCAAGGCTGTCTGCTGCTAGTGCTGGGCCTGGGGCCACTTAGCGAGAGGAACAGGGTAGGCAGAGGTCAGGTGCTGTTTGTTTGAGAGATTTTAAGAAAGTATGAAGCATGAGGCAAGAGAGGCCATTTGTATGGAAAAGCCACTGAAAACAGCTTGGGTGGGCCCACACATTGGGTGGGGTGGGGTCTCAGGGAATCACCAGGCCAGGTGAACAGTGTAAGCCAGGTTGATAGAGACTTAGATATGGCGCCGCCTGCTGGCTTTGTGCAGTTGATCTCAGAAAAGGAACAGTGGCCTCTGCCAGCACTTTTGTCTGGGAGAAAGCTGTAGCCCCAGCTCTCAGTCTGATGCCAGAGAATTCATTTCCTCTCTGTATGTTTCTGGTTCCTTTCAAGCTGCTGCCCCAGCTCTGAAGCTCAGAGGGAGTCTGAGTAAGTCCATGTGCAGGTCCTTTAAGAGGAACTGCCTGCGACTCCAGCAACCTCAGCCCACCTAGCCCCAATCCCCAGTGGTTTTTACAGCCAGAAGTTACGGGGACTTCTCTTCATGGCATTGGAACCCTGGGCTGGGGGGCTTGGTGTGGGGCTGGCACCTCTCACTCCTCAGGGGGGACCTCCACAGCGGAGATATCCTTCCCTATTTTAAACCACCACACGTAGGTGTGGGACCAGCCACTCTCTGCCCCTCCTATCAGTCTCAGTGTGGCTTCTTCTTTAAATCCCTAGTTGTAGGACTTCCATTCAGCTTGATTTCAGGCAGTTCTGGATAACGGCTGTTCTGTAGTTTAGTTGTAATTTTGATGTGGTTGTGGGAGGATTCAAGTACCACATTTACCTACGCCCCATCTTGGCTGGAACCCTCATGAAATACTTTTATGTGGGGTAGATGAACTAAGTCAAGTTCCATACAGAGAGTGAATACAGAGCCGTTTTATTGGCATCAAATAAGTCTGTCCTTCCACCTTAAAGAGTTATATTTCAAATGGAGCCACATTTGGAGAAGGATTACATAGCAGAATATTAACAAGAGGGGTGTATGTGTGTGTGTGTAGATTATACTTATTATTTTATCTTCTAAGGAGTATATTTCTGATTCTTCCAAATTTCTATAATGATTATTATTACATGTGTAATAGAAAAAATAAAGAAAATATCACTCAGAAGTAAAGACAAGCACTTGGTCAGACACAAAAGCCCTGTCACAAAGGCTAAAATAACATCATTTTTTTTTTTTTATTCTCCCCTGAGGACATTTTTTGCCTTTATCTTCAGATAGAGTGGGAGGGAGAGAGGGAGGAAGAGAGAGAGAGAGAAACATCGATGTGACAGAGACACATCAACTGGTTGCCACCCACACGACCCCAACTGGGGCCGGGGACAAAGTGCAACCGAAGTACGTGCCCTTAGTGGGAACCGAACCCAGGACTCTCTGGTCCGCAGGCCAACGCTCTAACCGCTGAGCCAAACCAGCCAGGGCTAAAATAACATCATTTTTACAACCATCTTTCTAATGCACCGGACACTGTGCTAGGTGTGTATCATCTCTACCCTTCCCAGCAGCATTGAAGAATAGATGGCACTCTTCTCACCATCCAATTGCGATCTAGAGGAAAAGTGGGCTTAGCCAATAGGCTGTGAGCATTCCAATTCCTCTTTTTGAGATGGACGCATGAAATGTCTTGGACTTACGGTATCAAATATTTCACTTATGTAACTGATGTCCCTTGTTGGAATGCTGGGGTCACCCAGCAGCCTGCTAGTTAACATTTAGGTTTTCATGAAGGCTGCCATTGGTGAGAATCCACACAGGTCATACTCATGTAGATATTTTCGGCCACATGGCAGTCTGTCTCTTACTGTGAATGAATACATTGACGTTATTCTATATAAAATCAATTTGACAAAAATCCCAGTTGTTTTTGGACTGAAGGGACAAAGATTTCCTACTCTCTCTGACTCTCGAATTCTCTATACTAAATCCACATGAGCTCCATGTCCCTGAATGTTATCTCTCAGTGTATTCACTTGCGTTTCTGATCCAGACTCCAATGTTCACATAACCACATATGGAGAAAATATAAAAACAATTCACCTCTTCGGCAAGTGAGCTACACAACTAATAAAGGTAGTTTTACTTCAGGCCATTACCCAGATTACTTTTACTAACCTTAGCTGAAATGCCATCCCTGTGGCTCTGAGGAACGTGTGTAACACACATTGGTACTGGTATTGTCGCCACTAATTCCCTCGCGAAACTAGACGCACTACCGTCATGATATTATGACAATGAAAAACTGGCCCTCTCTCCCTGGGCTACCCTAAAACCAACAATGGCTAAGCCTCCCCAAAACCAAAGTGCACATAAGTACACACAGCGCTTTAGCTAATTAAATTCACTGCAGAACCAGAATTCCACCAACAGCAGTAACACATTTTTATTTTATAAAAATGCCCCCATTGAAACAGCAGATCTGAATGCAAATGTAAAACTGAGCATTCGCTAATGCTCGCTTTCACATCTGTCAACATGTTAGAGAAACTTCAAGTGGAATACATTTGTGGTTCTAGAAACCCGTCGTCTATGCACACAATGCATTGGAGGAGACTTTGTTTTCACAGGTACCCAGATTTCACGAAGCTTTGAAGCTAGAAGGGATCACGAGAGTCACCTAGAGCCACCCCTTTCTTTAACACGTATGATGAAAGTTCAGAGAGGTTGAGTCATACTCGAGGTGGCTCACATGATTAGGTTTTGGGAAATCTAAAGGCTAACGAGAAATTGGGGGCACCTTTGCATTTGAATGGCAAATGACTCCATCTGAGATCAAGGGCTAAGCCAGACAAAATTCACTGGCCACATGACCTTTTGGTATTTTCACAAACAAAATTAAAAAGAGAATTGAGACATCTGGCCAAATTGCTTTGGTTAAGTTATTGAGCTTTGTTTAATTTTTTTTTTAAAGAAAGAAAGAGAGTAGAATAGGCAGTGTGACACATCGTGTAGTGTTTAAATATTAATAAGGTCATCTATGATATAAAATTTGTTTTTATTATGTTATACAAGAGCGTTCTTTCACAAAACATTTTTTGTTTCAATTAGATCTGTATATATACACAGATACACACACATCTAAGCTGGGTGATAATGTAAAACGCTTTTCTTACTGTGGGTCATCCTAAAATGATGGAAATTCCCTTCAGTAGAAATTTCACTTCTGGCCCCGCTTTATAAACAAAACAAAACAAAAAATCAGGAAACGTAAAATAGCACCTTCTCATAAAAATTTGAGAAACTTTGTGTCAAATAGCCATTTTTTTTGTTTTTGTGTTTTTTATTTATCACTACCGCCTAAAATGTTCTTTTCCTCCTAGGCCTGGAACGATGTTCTGCAGATTACTAAACAGAAAACAAAATGTGGGAAAATGACAGCATATGACGAAGAAAACAGAACATTCCTTTTTGGTTTCATGATACAATTTTTTTTCTTTCCAAAAATCAAAGTTTGAGGTAAATAAATTTAATTCAGTCAGTTCCTGGAACATAGGAAATGTTTGCTAATCGGTGCTGAATGAATGCTGACCGAACCAGGAGCCAGCTTTCACCTCAGCTGTTGACTTGCTGTGCAAAGCTAGGCAAAGCTCCTAACTCCTCTGAGCTCCAACTTTCTCAAGAGTGAAAAATAGTGGCTGGGCAAGAGCAGTGGGTTTTTTGTTGTTGTTTTTCAGAAACACTGGCAGAACTCTTTCCGTGGAATGTTAATAGATGGTCCATGAAAATCATTTATAACTGATAGATCAATAGGTGGTCTTCACCAAATATCTGTGTTCTCTATCCCCATCTATATATTTATGATCATTCAATGAGTCCTAACTTTCTGGTTCAGAAACCTTGGCCTCTAAAGAAGAAAAATGAGAAAGAAAAAGAACCCAAAAAAGACCAAAAAGAAAAAAAAATGTTTTAATATCTATCTATCTATCTATCTATCTATCTATCTATCTACCTAGATATATCACTCTAGCCCTGACTAGTTTGGCTCAGCATTTGGAGCATTGGCCCATGGACCAGACATTTGTGGGTTTGATTCTTGGTCAAGGGCACATACCTGAGTTGCAGGTTCGATTCCTGGCCCTGATCTGGGTCGTGTGAGAGGCAACCAATCGATGTGTTTCTCTCACATCAGTGTTTCTCTGTGTCTCTCTCCCTCCCTTCCTTCCATTCTAAAAATCAATGGACAAATATCCTCGGGTGAGGATATATATGATATATATTTGTGTCTGGGTATTTTGCAGCCATTCTGCCCTCCTGAAGTTTGAAATATGCCAATAAACACCTGTTCATTATCATTATTAAGGACTGATATTTCATGCTTTGGTCTCTAATCATTGTTATACAGTCAAAGGTGGCTTCGGTTTATCCTGCTGCTCTTTTACCTCAGGGAAGTGGAGGCAGAAGACGGACAGGAGCAGCTGCTTGCCCAAAGGGCCACGGTGTGAACAAGTGACTAAGCCACCGATCTTTAAATGTGGCAATCAGCCAGATGGCAATCCCGGGCCCTTACCCATCCCACCCAGCATGCAAATCGGGTTCACACTCACTTATTTTCCTGAGCTACTTGGGTGGCGAGCACAAGCCTCAGTTCTTCCAGGTGTCTGTGCTGCAGAAGTTGTTGACAGGCTGACACGAGGTATATTTTTGGAGGAAAATAATAGTAAAGACTTAATTAAAGGATATCTGAAGAAAGCAAAGGAAATTACCCAACCTATCTGCAAACCACACAGTGGAAATAAATGGGTTCTTTAGTGTTTGGGACATTTTAGTGTTATAAAAATGTAGACTATAGAGCTATTATATCAAGTAATTTATGGGATGAATATTGTAATTCATTGAATGTCACGACTTATCTTTTATTCATATAGTTACTATTCCATTACCAGAGAGGGAGGTTTGTCAAAGGTTAATTATTTTAAATTGCTCCGGCAAATTTATTTTGATTTGTACAATTTTTTTTGAATAATCATAGGTCTATATATTCATACATCTTTATGAGGCTTCTTTTTAAAAAATAATGTTCTTTGATGAGGCAGTTAAAGCTAGATAAATGCCTTAGTGATGTCTTTAAAATATATTCCCTTTAACTCTGGGTGTAGATCTACAAAGAACTATTTCATTATTATTATTATTAATATTATTATTATTATTATTGATATCACTAGTCTCTTTGGGGACTTTTTATTTTTTCAAGAAAAATTCCAATAACAAATGGCCAGGAAATAGAACTTCGACTTTCTCAAGGGCTTGGTCGTGGTTCATAGTCTTTTACTCTGAGTCACTATTTGGATTCCCCCCTGAATGGTGGATGAGAAAGCTGTGGGCTGCTCTGTGCTGCGTCCTCACCTCTGTTTCACAGGGGCTGCCCCTTGGCCAGGGGTACCCCTCCTCAGGACAGGAAAACTGGTCCTTGTGGAGAGCAAATGCTGGAAGATAAAGCAAATACCTCCAGGGTTGGAGACATCATTTTGAATTATAAACTTGAATGAAAAAGAAAGGCATAAGCACAAAGAACAATCAGGAGGGTTACAAGCCATACAATATATATAATCTACAGATTGATGTAGTTCTATCTCCTTCAAAACCGATAACCTCTCTCAAGAAGCCTTTGTGATTATGCTTCTTTTCTTTCCACATCTCAAACACTATGTATCAAATGTATATTTCATTAAATATAGTCTTTTTTTATTGTTGAAAGTTCTACCCCTTTTTGTCTTATTATTATGTTGCTTTTTAACTATTCATAAATTATTTGAGAGTTAGAGAGATATAGTAGGAAAGGTCCAATTTGGAGTCAAAAGACCTAGGCTCACATTTAAGGTCTGTGTTTTATGATCTGTATGGTCTTAGATGGGCTGCTGCATTTTTCTGAGACTCAGTTTCTTTTATGTCAAAGAGAAATAAGAAAACCTACTTATGTGCTTTTTAGAGTTGGCAATATGTTAGCTAATAATTGCACATTTCTCTGGGTTTATAAAATTCTTGCATATTTATCTCCTTTAATCCCCAAACAACAGTATAAGATGAACACTATTACCCATCCATTTTTATGTGAATTACATAAAAATGCTATTTTTAACACCATAAGTTATTATTATTTTCAGTGTGGATTTTATATTATCAATTTAATATTAATAGCCCTAGGATACAGCCTATGTCTATCTTTTATTTCTTTTTTATTTTATTATATTCTTTCCTTATATTCCTTTCCTTTAAGTGGCTTAATGAATAGATTCAGAAGATAAATTTTTTTCCAGTACAGATAACAAAGTGCTTTGCAAAATAAATGCTCAGCAGAGTTATGTCTATAGGTTGTCAGAGGAACTGATTAATTTTACCAGATGCAGGAAGAAAATAATAATCTACCATTTGATCAAAATCTTCACTTTTTAACCAGTTGTACTGGTCTCATGCACATGGTGAAATGTTCTCAGAAAGCACAGAAATTCAGCAGTACAGAAATAAAACATACATCTACTCTGCAATGCTACTGCTAAGAAGAGTCACAGCGCATGCTCTGGAAAGCGTGGGTAGCGGCTCAAGTAAGAAGCTGTGAGGCATTTCCCAGTTATTAACCCACTGGAAGCAAACTCCATCCGAGAGAGATCCTTGTCTGTCTTGTTCACACTCAATATTTCGGGTGTCTGGCATATATGATTGGTGCTTAATAAATACGACCCTAGTATAAAGTCTCTCTTAGTCCAGCTGGTGTGGTTCAGTGGTTGAGCATCGACCCATGCACTAAGAGGTCGCCGGTTCAAGTCCCAGTCAGGACACATGCCCAGGTTGTGGGCCAGGTCCCCAGTGCGGGACATGCAGGAGGTGGCCAATTGATGTTCTCTCTCATCGATGTTTCTGTCTCTCTCCCTCTCCCTTCCTCTCTCTAAAATCAATAAAGGAAGAAAAAAAATTTTTTTAATAAAATCTCTCCTATATTTATATAAATCAGACCTTTAGAAAATACTACCCTAGTATACTAGTATAACTTTATTACCCTAGTTATACCCTAGTATACTTTATTGTTAAAGAAAAACTTGGAATTTTGAAATGCATTCAGAAGAGAAAGAGTGTTGGAGATGGGACTCATTAAAGAAAGTTAAATTACTCAAAAAGAGGAAAATAAGGGGAGATCGTATCCTAGAGGATATCTTCAAGGGGCAGAATATGTTAGCAAGGAGTTTCTTACCTCTGCTATGAGTAGAAGCAGAGTAAATGTGTTCCTCTAAGGCACAAAAGATGTGCATTAATAAAAGTAAATAAATAAATAAATATGTAAATACATACATGCATGCATTTGTAAAATAAACCCCCCTGGAGAAGAGAGAGAAAGTGAAGAGGAAAGGACAGCATTAGCTCTCCATGTTGATCTTTTGCTGTGTGTCAGGAGCAGACACTGTGTCCCATTAAACAAGATCTCTGCAGTTGGTATAATTATAGATGAGGAAACTGAGGCTAGGAATAGTTGAGTAACTTGTCGAAGTCACATGTCAGTGGTCAACAGAGCCTGGAATCATTGCACATCTCTCCCTTCGGGGTTGAAGCGGTCATTAAAATGTCCACCACATTCCGTCCTAATGCTGACCAGCTCTACAGTGTTTACTCTTTGGAGCTTCGAGGATCCTACAGCTAGTTTCTATTTTTACTTAACAGACCACACGACAGCAAAAGCTGATTGACAGCTATGATAATGCTGCCCACAGAGTTATTTGTTCTAAATATATATATATAATACCTACGCAAATGTTCCTTTACTCATACTTACAAATTCTCCCTTACCCAGATGTCACAGCAGAATTAGAGGCCAGTAAGATAGAATCACTGAATCAGCAAGCAGAGAGGTTTCAAACCAGAATACATGGCGCTGAACATTATTCTTTTCCTGTCTTCTAGGACATAAAGGGGTCTTTTCATTGAACTATTCTGCACTGCTGTATAAACTTCATCAATTAGATACATGGTGGTCAAAGATCCACTTACTTTTGAACTATAGAATCTAGTACCGAAGGTGAGATTTCTGTGTGAGGGGACGCGGGACCGTGGTGTGAGGGCACTGGCAGCAATCTGGGGACTATCGCAGCCCAAGATATGCTATGAACCATCAGGATGATGGAATGAAAGGCAGGCCCCCCAGAGCGCCATGGCAACACATGAACCCACCCTTTCCTTTCCCAGCACCGCCAGAGGAAAGTATGCAGCATCCAGTTTCTTTCACCAGAGATTGTCTGATTCCTGTGGACTGGGATATTTCCATTTTCAATTCTTTACAACAAAGACCTCCAAGTCCAGAAGCTTCCTCAAAGGCCTGGGAAGTGCTATTCTGATGACCCCTTCATGTTTCCAAGCTGCTCTGGGATAATGTGGTGGGCGGAAGGCCCCCCGGGGAACAGCTGATTGGATTCTGGCAAGACGGCCCAAACATCTGCTTCAAACAAAAGACATCTGCATATTTCACATTTATTTTTCATAATTTACAGAAGCAACCTGCCAAAATCCAGCAAGGGAG
This sequence comes from Tadarida brasiliensis, assembly GCA_030848825.1. Classification (NCBI taxonomy): domain Eukaryota; kingdom Metazoa; phylum Chordata; class Mammalia; order Chiroptera; family Molossidae; genus Tadarida; species Tadarida brasiliensis. The sequence continues at coordinate 31,725,683 of CM061270.1, read as the reverse complement.
AATACGCGAGCACGTAATTAGCTTCAAGTTTGCTTGCTTTAGAAGTGTGAGCATGAAGCCCGGAGCTCACCTGGGAGGACATCAAGGAATGGCGGAGCTGCAGTTTGATTTCTGGAAATTCCGTTTTAGACTTCGTATGCCAGGGTAGAAGACCCAGAGCTGCTGGGCTTGGAAGAGGGAAGTAAATATGCCAGAGGGGACACTAGGAGGTTCTTTTGTCCTCACATCAAATAAAAAACCTTCACACACCAAAGGGGTGGCCTAAGGTAATATCATTTATTAAATAAGACTCCATTAAGCAGAAAGATTTTGCTCCTACCACTTAGCACTGTAGTACCCTGGTTAGATGATGATGCCACGCTACCCAGCTTTCGATTAAAGATGAGTCTATGAAGAGTGCCCACGGTGTGGTGAGAAATCAGGTGTGGGGTGTTGCATTATTTTTCAAAGCATCTACAAGTTGTTACTTACCCCAAATTACTGGATAGTATATTTGCTGCCCCAGTGATGGCCTGTTTGAAATATGTGATGAAAACATCAGAAGACCAAGACAATGGATGAAGTGATCAGTCTTAGCGTATCCCGGTGGAAGGGACACAACAAATTACCTGCCCTCTGTGAGCTACATATCCTAGTTGAATTTCAAGCTTTGCAAAGTCACTACTATGTGAAATAACTAAAGCTTGCTTAATTAGAGAACAAAAGGGGAAGAATGGATTTTCAATGACAGAGAGCGAGAGAGAGAGATTATTTTCCTTTCCAGCAAAAGAATTTCAACCCGTGTCCAGTGTTTTTTTAAAAAAAGATACTAGCTATGAGATCCTGTGGGATTTCTTGTTATCTTAACTCCACGGGAAAGGCATACTGGAAGCAAAGGGTGCAAAGTATTAGGTGCTGTGTTTTGTTTTGTGTTGAAATATTTAAAACATAGGCCCCTGGTGGAAAGCGGGACTGATGTTTTGATTTTGCTGTCTATTATCTTACAATCTTAGTCATTGCTTTACAAAACTGTGTTCCTGAGATAGTTGTATACACAATGCTGACCCTACACAAACCTCTGTAATAAAAGCACAGTCGTTCTAAAGGATTTAGCATCTTACATGTACACTGTAGAAGCAGCCTGTGCAATCCACGCACCATGGACAATTACTTGCTAACTCCTAGCTAGTTCTAAGGAGTGACTTGGTTGAGCTCATTCCAACTATCTCCTAGTATGCTTTTGATATCTGATGTGGCACTTTGATAGTGATCTGTGCATGTCAAACTGGTTTGAAACATGAAATCTCAAATCAAATAGCAGTTCATTGGAAAACAACCATTTGTTATTATGTACTAACCTTCTGTTTGAGATCTGTTAGTTACCCTTAAATATGCTTTTGTGTTTTAACTTTCCATGTACTTAAATTTCAAGCCAGTATATTATACACATAAATCCTTAACGTAATTACAAATTATCTTCTCTTTTCACAGTAGACTGTTAACAGAAAGGAAGCTTGGAAATGGAAAGAGGCTAGACTTGATTTGAATCAAGACCTAAGACCTAGATTTGAATCCGGATTCAACCATCTATAAGCTGGGGGACCCTGGATCAATTACTTAAACTCTCTGGGTCTCAGTTTTCTCATCTGTCTACTAGGAGTAGTATTTTTGCTGTAAGGATTAAATGAAGTAGCATGTGTTTGTCAAGGCCTCAACACTGCCTAAACTGGCATTCTAATTTTCTGAAAATTTGAACTTGCTTGAACTTAGGTGCCTTGATGCTGTTGAGCTCTTTGAAGGAAAACTCTTCCCAAAAGAAGGGAGAGTCAGGCAAGAACACAAACTTTGAAATCAAGCCTGGAAGTTGATTGAGAGGAATAATATTAACATGTTAGTATGTGTCAGTTTATGGACTTATGTGGAAGTCATAAGTAGCTAAAAGTAAAAACTGAAAGAGCTGTTTCTCCTGTCATTTGACCCAGTGGTCCCACTTCTAGAAATATATCCTAAGAAGCCTGAAACACCAGTCAGAAAAAATATATGTACCCCTATGTTCATAGCAGCACTATTTACAATTGCTAAGATCTGGAAACAGCCCAAGTGTCCATCAATAGATGTAAAACAGCTGTGGTACATACACACAATGGAATACTATGCAGCTGCAAGAAAGAAAGATCTCTTATCCTTTGAGAGGACATGGAGGGACCTGGAGAGTATTATGCTAAGTGAAATAAACCAATCAGAGAAAGATAAATACCACATGATCTCACTTATTTGTGGAATATAATGAACAAAATAAGCTGATAAAAAAATAGACCGAGAGACATAGTAGCAGGGTACAGACTGACAAACCTCAGAGGAGGGGCGTGGAAGGGAGGGAAGAGATAAACCAAAGAACTTATATGCATGTATGAGTAGCCAATGGACATAGAACAACAATGCTGGGGTGGGGGGGCAGGATGGGGAGGAGGGTGTCTAGGGGGGAAAAAGGAGAAACATCTGTAACAAAAATAAATTAATATAAACAATATATAAAAAAAATAAAAACCTACAAAAAAAAAAGAAAGAAAGAAAGAGCTGTTTCTCTAAAACATCTACAGCCTACTGGGACACAATTTGTACTATTTGAGGCTCCACCTTCCTCGCTTGCAGAACAGTACCGTGGGGCGGGGGTGTCAGGAGCAGGGGCCACACCTGGTGGAAGCAGTGGGAATGGGGCTGAGTTGTTCCCACAGAGGTGGCAGCCATGCCAGAGATAGAGCACTGCCCCAGTGGGAGAAGTGGGAGAAGTGGCAACCAGCACAAGTGCCCAGGAAACACCAACCTGTGCTGAGCTCTCCAATATGATAACATTTACCACATGAGGCTATTTAAATAGAAATGAATTAAAATTTAAAATTCAGTTCCTCAGTCTCACTAAGAGATCCAGCATTGTAGACTGTTCTACTGGACAATGCTGGGCTGGTACAAAGCACATGTGAAAGACCCCCTAGAAACCCCCCAAGCGCCTGAACACTGAGGCAGTGGGGTTGGGACATGAGCGAGGTCCTCGAACAGCAGTTAGGGGTGAGAGTCGGTGAAACAGGAATTATCCTCTTTAACATGACCTCGTTTTATTCAGGGTGAAAGCTGGGAAATTCACTGTATGTACAAAGAAAGCCCAGCACATTGCCTTCAACATAAAAGTTTCAAAAAATATAAATTCTCTTCTGCTTAAGGTCTCTACGTTGGTGTTAGTAATTTCTAAGATGGCTGTCATTCTGATCTTCCTACCACCCATCTTAGACCCTTAGCCTCCTCAGTTCTGCCAAAGACTCTTCATCACATTAAGATTATTTGCAATAGCTAAGATCTGGAAACAGCCCAAGTGTCCATCAGCAGATGAGTGGATAAAAAAGCTGTGGTACATTTACACAATGGAATGCTATGCAGCTGTAAGAAGATAGATCCCTTACCCTTTGAGGCGACATGGAGGGACCTGGAGAGTGTTATGCTGAGTGAAATAAGCCAGTCAGAGAAAGACAAGTACCACGTGATCTCATTTATTTATGGAATATCATGAACAAAATAAGCTGTCGATTAAAATAGATCCAGAGACATGGAAGTAGGCAACAGACTGACAAACCTCAGGGGGATGGGGGCTGCGAGGATTGGGAAGAGATAAACCAAAGAACTTGCATGCATATATGCACAACCAATGGACACAGACATTAAGTTAGGGAAAGCAGGAGGGGGTGGGGGCAGGGAGGAGGGAGTCAATGAGGGGAAAAAGGAGGGACATCTGTAATACTTTCAACATAAAAAAAAAAAAAAACAACCTGGTGCAAAGTCCTAAGACTCACATCTTCCCAAGATGAGCAGACGTGGAGCTGGGGAGTGCATCCAGCTCTGGCACTTGCCGGCTGTGGATCGTGCACGCTGGTTGACCTCCCTGAGCCTCAGGTCTCTCATGGGTAAAGGTCATCTGCAAAGGCCAGTGTTGGCACTGACTTCGCTGAGCTGTTCTGAGTGCCTGCTGCACCATCAGCACTAGAGACGTGTTTGCTAAATGAATTTCTGTATTTCTCAACAGTCTGGTCCATAACCACATTTTGTCTTTGACTGTTCCCCATTCCCCTCTCTACATTTCAACCATGCATTATATTATTCCCTCAACTGGATATATAGATTAGATATAGATACAGAATATGGATATAGATTAGATATAGATAGATATAGATATAGATATAGATATAGATATAGATATAGATATAGATATAGATATAGATATAGATAGATATAGATATAGATATATCTTCCTCTTTACTTGTCTGTACTCACCCTAACGGTAAATTCTTCATGGAGTTATTCATGCTTCTAGCCCCCAGAACACGTGTCTAAACTAAGTGCTCAATAAGTGCTCATAAGAGGGTAAGAGGAGAGGATAGGGCATGCCCTTCAGACCAATTCTGTGAAATACCCACTTTGACTGAGTGCTATATTCAGGAAATCTAAATTCAAGCATAATAATTGGCTTTTCAACAATATCAGGCACAATATCCTCCAGGTGATGAGTACAAAAATTGTTTAATCTCCATGACATGTTCTGCTTAATGCCAAATATGTAGGCTTCTTCGAATACGGCAGCGAGAAAGGACAGCCACAGCCTTAAGGGACTGGGAGTGGCGGCAGGCGATCTGAGCACAGTGCAGCCAGTCCACTTCTCCGCTTGTGGATTTCCCCTGCAGATTATTTCTGAGCACCCTCTGGATGCACCAAGGATGGTAGCCTGGAACCGAAATGCTCCTCTGTGGGGACTGCTCTTGCTGGAATGAGACAGGCTGAGCATAGTTCTGTCCCTGGCCAAGTGGACCTGTTTCTTAATGGGGTGCTGAGTTTTAAGAATTAAAATGGACTCTACTTATACAGAAATAATAATATCACATAGAAACATGCTGAGCTTATATTTTCTAATCTCCCAAAAGTAAACCTTTGACCAAGGCGGTGACGAGCGACACAGCAGTACATCGGTAGCGCCCCTGGAAGGCACGTCACTGAGCAAAGGAAGAGCCAGAAAGATGCACAGAATGCGTGTTCCTGGGCCATCCTTCCAAGGATAATTCTCCCATGAATGAGAGTTGTGTACGTTTGTGGAATAGGCCCATCTTGGCTCACAGAAGGGATCCAAATTTTTGCCCAGGAAAATTATTTTGAGTAACCGAGACATAGGTCGTCTCACCAACACATTGTCAGGATCATGCATCTCTATTGTTCTCTTACGGATGGCAGTGACTAACATTTTTTAAAATGTACCCACATGCTCAGCACTTGAATTTAGCAACCCAGTCATGGCTATCAAAGCTTTTTGTACAGGGCCCTTCACTCTTTCCATCCAAAAAGTGTATTCTTATCTCCAGTTGGAGCAGATCTGAGATCCAATCTGACTCAAGCGTTATCTCTGAAAAGTTTCTAGAGAATCTTTTTTTTATTTGTTGATGTTTAAAAACCACAGGAAGCACATATGTCTCTAATGTTTTCTAATGGGTTTGATACTTAATATCACACAATATGTGCACATCATGGCCAGGGCTGTTGGGGTCTGTCCCGTGAAAGACCCCCTCAGAGCCCTTCACTCCCTTTATATTTCACAGCATCTCTAAGATAATAAGCAAAAGAGACTCACCTCTTCTTAGCCTCCAAGTTTTTCTGGATGACTTCATTTCTTTGTTGGAAATATAAAATGCAGCTTTATGAGTCTTTAAGAGTCTAAAGAAAATAGCTGCTAATGGCATCATTTTATTGCCCACAATTCATCCTGCTGAAAAAGGCTGTTCTGTTCTTCGAGTTGATTATTGCTCAGTCTTAAACTTTCTAATTGTTTTAGAATTTTTCACTTATTTTAGACATTTTCACTTTGCCCCCTAGAGTAAATTAAGATGAAAGGTAAATTAAAAGAGAGGAATTCAACATAAAGAGAATGAATAAATAAACAAAACACAGATTGCAAAGCAGGAACAAAAACAAGGTCTCCCAGACCAATCTGTTAGAGGAATGCTACAAATGTGAAGTGTTTACTATTTTAAAACATTAATCATGTACTCACTCTGTTTATTTAGCTATCAATGTTTTTCCTGTAACTCTGACTTGAAAATGTGTAAGCTGTTTAGAATTAGGACTCAAACTGAGGCCAAATGATATTTTGATTATTTATATTGCAGAGCTTGTCTTGAAACTTCAGAGATGCAGTCTTTTCATTTCAATTCACACCTTTTTAAAAAGTCATTATTATTTTGTATAATGTGACATCTCAAATAACTTTTGTTGCCACCCACTACTATAGGCCTCAGTAACAGCCATTAAAGATAGGGGCCCCAGCCCTCCGTCAATGGACCTATTCAGAAGATTGCCACATTGCTTTTCCCTAGAACCCATGCCACAGCCCGAAACTCTGCATGGTAGGACTGGCTTAGTATTCAGAATTAGGAGTTTCCCAAGTTTCTGGCAGTGTTTTTTTTTTTTTTTTTTTTTGACAGATATTCATATTTTTAATAAAATTTCAAAATTCGAATCTGCTGACAGAGCATGGCCACCAAAGCTACTTCAAATACTCATCATAAACACGAGCTTCTCACCTTATCTCACAAAGTTACAAGCTCTGTTAAGGACAGAAACAGATCACATAAGGATGATTTATTCTCTCCGCCCATGGAGAAAGATAGAAAACCATTAGAAATTTCTCCTGGAATAAAGAAATGGGGGAAATGATCCCCATTAGAACACAAACAAGATACCCAAAAGTGTATATTTTCCTTGAAAATTGTTATTGCTGCCATAAAACTAGCCATACGACTCAGGTGAGCTGGAAAATGTTGGCTTCTTTATTTTCCACAGCTGACCGAAAATTCCTCAGTGTCCACCTCATTTCTTCTCATTTGAACAGTTCAACCTCCTGTGAGGTTGTTTCTTCCCCCACTCATCCTCTTCCCTAACAGGTGTGGGGGTGTCATGCCTCATGGTGGGTCTCCATCTGGCTCTTGGGCTGTCGTCTGCTACAGGGTCTCACTTGGTGGTTGGTGGGTAGGGGTCATTCTTACATGTTTCATAGGCAGTGTTCTAAGAACACGCAGAGTCTCATGCAGGCAAGCCCACCTGGGCCGTGCCTGGCTCTCTGCCTCAGCCTTTAAGAAACTCAGACCAACCCCCACCTACCTCTGACCTTTTCTCCACAGGCTCTGGGAACCAGGAGGGTTTCCCTTTATTTCCCTTCTCAGCCAGGCCCTGGGGATTTCCTCATGCCTTATTTCATCATCCTCCCTAGCATGGTATTTGCCTTCTCCTTTTCCCTATGGCTATGAGAAGAGTAGCTATTGAGGATGGGACGTGATTGATGTGAGGAAAAATTAAAACGTCCTCAATTTCCTAGTTTCAAATGTGCACCCCATCAGAGTCACAGAGAGGGCCCACTGTGGGGCCGCAGGGGCCAGCGCTTCCAGGCCCTCCTTCTGTGGCCTTCACCACCCGCCATCCTTCAAGGCTGGCTCTCTTCCTGCCCTCCGGGAGCTGGTGCCCTTACCAGCTACTCGCCCTCTTCAAACTCAACACTCGTGTTTGATGTTTCACCTCTCTTAGAGGAATTACCTAACAGTTGAGCCAAAGCAATGAACCACTAAAAGTGGAATTTTGAGCAGTACTGGTTGAGGAAGAGCGTGGAGGGTAGACAAGGAATTTTTCCAGGTTCTGCCAAAATAATACCTTGTCAACGAGATAACCTCCTAGGATTTTTCTGTTTATATGTTCAACCAGAAATGTACATACATGCCCATAAGCACACACGTATGCAGACACACAGAGACACTTCAGATAGAAATATCAAGGCATGTGAATGAGATGAACAAATACGACAGAACTTTGAAAAGTTATAAATATTTTATAAACATAAACGGCTAATGTGCGTCAACTCATTTGACACTGACCTCATTAAATAAAGAGACAACAAAGAATCACAGACAAAATAAAGAATTGCAGAAATGACATAAACTAACCCAGGCAAATCCCAAATAACTCAATTGGTTCCAGAATCAGCCAAAGAATTGGCTTTGAACAGTGTTTTTACCAAGTAACAAAAATAGCCACAGACATCTCGCTGAGACCAGTCATTGACAAAATATCAACTGTCCTGTTTTGTAAAGAACATCATTTCAGGCAAATCTACATATGTTTACAAAAGCTAATTCCTTTTATAAGTTTTGTTTTCCATTCATGGGCTATGGGAGTCTGAATTAGCAGCATTTTAGTTACTGCAATAAAAAAACAACTTCCTGTATTTTTAACACACAATAACTCTTAGAGAATATGTGGTCATGTTTTCATTTTCCTATTTGCCTGAAATTTCTTACAAGAGGACACTTTCGGCAGCGTTTGGCGGGTGCGCTGAGCTTGCATACCTCGTGACAACGTTTTGAGGAACAAATCTGGATTTGCCTGCATCTATCTTGATGGGCTTTGTTTTTTGACAGGTGCAGAGAAACTTCAGCGATGGTTTCATTCAATCTGTTACTTCCTGGAAGGATTATCTTTTCAAAACTGAGTGTAAAATTTCAGGCAAATCCCTTGTCTTCATTGCTAAAATGTTCGCCGGTACCCACGAGAGTGTGACAATCACGTTGCTCCCGAAGGGGAAAGCCTCCGTCCTTGGGCGGTGGCTGGATTTACTGGATAGACTTCCTCCTTTAGGAAGGATAATTACCATTTTGCTACCCAACCTTTCTTCCCTTACAGCCCAGAGCGTGCCTGTTGTTGACGGCGCTGACGTGCGTGGGGTTACTGCCTACCAGGGGTGCGCCCGCACTCTGCCGTGTTTCCACGCATCCACATCCAGGCCTGCCAGGCCCTCCTCGGGCCACGGGGCATCTCCACTCCACATGACTCTCCAGATGGAAACATAAGAGAACAAATGTAAGAACCTACCTCCCACAGTGAGGAACAGCATCCCTTCCAGGGACATCTGATTGCCTGCTACTGCAGAAATCGTTGACTGTTTCTGGAGTTCAGTTTGGGGAGTCACTCAGCCAAATACTTAAAATCAAATGTGTACGTTATAAGAACAGTTACTTTACTGGGGGTACCTATTCTCTGCTTGATTCCACTGTTTTGTGTTTTATTTAACTTTTATCCAAACTTCAATAACCTTCGGATGTAGCTATTATTTATTTGTAAGGAAATGTAAGCTCAGAGAAGTGAAGGGAGTTGCCCAAATTCACGCAGTCGTGGTACAGAGTGAGATTGCAAACCCCAAATCGGAGACCCTGCCTGGCGCTAGACTTTACGTTTACCCACTTGGGGCACGGCCTTCTGTGCTTTCAGGCCGCCTGTGCCCACAGCCAGTGCGGCAGCCAGCCCCGCCCGGGACAGTCTGCAGTGCCGCCCTCGGCTGACACCAACGCTGCCTGGACCTCACACAAGCAAGTACCCGTGACGTGGGGCGCCTTTCCCTTTCTGTTCTCGGGGCGTTCTACAGCGTGAGCTCAGCTCCTCGGGAAGGGCCAGCCGTTCAGGCTTGTTCATCATGTTGGTGTCCTGCTCGGCTCAGAAGCGCGCCCTTGAACCGCTCTACTCTCCCAGACCCATTTCTTGTTCCCTGGAACTGCTTCCCAAAAAACAGCTATCTCTGCTCTGCTCTCCAAAGGGAACCGAGGGTAAAACAAGTACATTGTGTCACACTCAGAAAGTGGCAGCAGGATGCATCAAATGGGGGAATGATTTGTTTTTATTTGAGAAAACTCTTCAAGGGACACTTTTGGTTTTCAAAGGCAAGGCTTAGAACCTAGTCCGGAAGGAACCCCTTCAGCAATGGGAAGCGGCCAGTGATGTAAAACAAGAATGTTTTCTATAGGTGGAGATGGTATTTTGATATTAACTAAGCACAGGCCTTGTGGAGAAGCCAAGTGCATAGACAAGAAAAGAGAGAAAAGGGGAAAGGAGACTCAGAAATGGGTGAGGGCATGGCCCCCAGAAATGTGACCTAGGTCTCAGGAAAGAAATGTTCAGCAGGTGGTCACCTGTGATGAAGCATGAGCAACAGACTTCATGACCAGAAGTGGGTATTCTGGGATTGTCTGTGTGGTATGGCTCTCATGATTTTCCCCAATTTTTAGCAAAGTTGCTTAACCATGAGTACATAGTGTGACTCTGATGACAATCTGTGGAATAGAGGAGAGGCTGTGTCTGTGTTCAAGGAGGGGTGAGAAGAGGAAAGGGCCAGGCCACCCAAGTGCTACCTGCAGCGCAGGTGGCAACAACAGAGCAGTTTGGGTTGTGGCCCATGATGAAGAGTGACAATGAATGGGACATCTAAGCACCCACCAGGAACCAGCAAAATAATTCAGGGTCAGGGTTTCCTCTAGTTACATAGGGAATAGGTGCGAGTTGTTTTACTTAGATGTTAAAGATAAAAACAGAAGAATTGGGAAATATTTGAGCAACTTGCACAAACATGGGCAATGGAGCGTGTTATTCATCCATTTCATATAAGCCCTGAATATTCATTTGCTCTTTAAATATTGGTTAGTTATCCATTATGTGACAGGAACTAGTCTAGACACTGGCGGGGGGAAGCAGTAAAGAAAACAAAAAAATTATATTCTATTGGGGAAATAGAAAAAATTAGTAAAAAGATAGAGTCTGTTAGACAATGCATTCTATAAAGAAAATAAAAGGGAAAGGGGAATAAAAATGTTTGTGAAATAAAGAAATAGGAAACGTTGGCACTATTTTTATGTTTCATGCTAAAGAGCAGGTTTTGTGGATTATGAAACCAAGGCCACATACGTAGGCTTCATCAAACACTCATTTAATGAATGTGAAGTGTTATTTGATTATTTGCTGTGGGCAAGATTCTGAGCTAGGCAACATGGAGAAGACAACAGTGAACAAAAAGAGGTTTTCAAGGATCTTTCAAAGATACTTAAGGCTAGCAAAGATACTTCAGCATTTACAGTCTAGCAGCCTTTCTTCATCGGCATCTAGCGAAAGAATTAAGGCCATGCCTTTGGGCCTCCATTTTAAGTAATGAATTAACTTCTCTGCTATGCATCCAGCGTGTTAGTTATGAACCATCCTTGGGATAACTGAGAAAGAAAATAGTTACTCAACTCATTTTCTGTTTTCTATGGTAGAAATGAGGAACCCCAGTTGAGAAAGGCAGAGAGAGGTATGGATAAAAAACAGAGCCTACACCTGTTTCTCTTTGTTTTATTTTTGGTGGTAGTTGTTTATTTTTAAAGACATTGGAACCACCTATATTGACAGCTGTTATTATGGGATAAATATACTAAGAAACAGGAAGACAATTTGGCTTCTACAATTTGCTTACTTTAAACAAAATATTTATCTTGGAAGAATTATGTGTACAACATTCATAAAAAGAGATATGACAGTCACTTTGTTACTTTCCTTGGCATTTTACTCGAGGCTTGACTAAAACTAACACCACCTGGGTACCACTAGAAGATCCTCCACGGTGCTTGAGCCTTTGAGTTATTGTGTGGGGAGGCTTTGGCTGCCCTACCAGACTACAGGTTTTCCTATTGCTTAATACTGGCAAGTATGAAATATACCTGAGAATGTTGAGGACTTCTCACCAACTTGTCCATGTAAGTCATTGTGTTCAGTTATTCTGTACTGTTCCTGTCTGGTGCCCTTGAGTATTTCTCAAGAGTTGTGACCCACCTCATCTTCTCCTTTTAGCTGGAGTAGATTTCATTCTACAAGATTTAATAACCCCTAACGAAATAATGGGTTAAGGCAGCCTTTATCCATTGCTGCCAAAATCATTAGGTGAAAGGTTGATGGGAAATGTTATAATGAAGGGATCAGGTAGATGGCATCTGGGAAACCACTCACTGATTGATCAAACAGATATTATGTGCTTTTGGATATGATGCAACAGGAAAGACACAGCAACACCTATGAAATCTTCTTGGCCACAAATTTGAACCATAATTTAACCAAATGTCTAGATCTCACTAGTGTGCAGGAAATAGAGAAACCAGTTAAATGACACTATGAGGAAGCAATCAACCAGATCCATTCCTCAGAATAAAAATAACTGGTAACTCAAATTAAAAGTGAGGGGGAGAGCTATGATAGACTAAAAGGAAATTAAGAGAAATATCAAGTACAATCATGGTGTAGGCTCCAGAGTTCTGTCTAAAGTGAACATTTCAGACACGGAAGTGGCCACATATCTGCATGCCTTACCAAGCAAAGCTTCTTACGTTTTCTCTCCCCAGAAGACATGTCTTATCTAGTTGTATTTAGAATTCTTCTGCTTCCTATCCTCTCATGATCTCTCTTAGCTAATACTCTGATTGTCACTGGGTGATGACTTAATCTTTGTTATCACAACATCTTCTTGTGACTAAGAAAATAAACATGGATGATAGCATATTTCAATACTTCAAACTTGCAGAAAATGCTGTAGAACTGGCCTGATGACACAGTTTTAGTTTTGTTTTTTTCTCTCTCTTTTTTTTTAATAATTTATTTTTGTTACAGATGTTTCTCCTTTTTTCTCCATTGACACCCTCCTCCCCATGCCCCCCCCCACCCCATCCCCAGCTTTGTTGTCCATGCCCATCGGTTATGCGTACATGCATGTAAGTTCTGTGGTTTATCTCTTCCCTCCCCCGACCCCCTCTTCTGAGGATTGTCAGTCTGTACCCTACTTCTATGACTCTGGGTCTACCCTGTTCCTCAGTTTGTTTAGTTCATTATATTCCAGAAATAAGTGAGATCATGTGATATTTGTCTTTCTCTGCTTGGCTTGTTTCGCTTAGGATAATACTTTCCAGGTCCCTCCATGTCATCTCAAAGGATAAAATATCTTTCTTTCTTACAGTTGCATAGTACTCCATTGTGTATATGTACCATAGCTTTTTTATCCATTCGTCTACTGATGGACACTTGGGCTGTTTCCAGATCTTAGCTATTGTAAATAGTGCTGCTATGAACATGGGGGTACATATATTCTTTCTGATTGGTGTTTCAGGCTTCTTAGGGTATATTCCTAGGAGTGGGATCACTGGGTCAAATGGCAGTTCAATTTTTAATTTTTTGAGGTAACACCATAGTGTTTTCCATAGTGGCTGCACCAGTCTGCATTCCCACCAGCAGTGTACTAGAGTCCCCTTTTCTCCACACCCTTGCCAGCACTTGTTTGATGATTTGTTGATGGTGGCCATTCTGACAGGTGTGTGGTGATACCTCATTGTTGTTTTAATTTGCATCTCTCTGATGATTAGTGATGTTGAGCATTTCTTCATGTCTCTTGGCCATTTGTATGTCCTGTTTGGAGAGGTGTCTATTTAGCTCCTCTGCCCATTTTTTAATTGGGTTCTTTGTCTTCATTTTGTTGAGTTGTATGAGCACTCTCTATATTTTGGAAATTAACCCCTTATCTGATGTCTCATTGGCAATTATGCTCTCCCATACAATGGGTTTCCTTTCCATTTTGATGGTTGTTTCTTTTGCTGTGCAGAAGCTTTTGAGTTTGATGTAGTCCCATGTGTTCATTTTTTCCTTTGTTTCTGTTGCCTTAGGTGATGTACCAGTGAAAATTCTGCTGGGCACGATGTCTGAAATTTTGTTGCCTACATTTTCTTCTAGGATTTTTATGGATTTACGAGTCACATTTAAGTATTTTATCCATTTTGAGTTTATTCTTGTAAGTTGATGGTCTAGTTTCATTTTTTTGCATGTAGCTGTCCAGTTTTCCCAACACCATTTATTAAAGAGGCTGTCTTTACTCCATTGTATGCTCTTGCCACCTTTGTCAAATATTAATTGAGCATAACGTTTTTGGTCAATTTCTGGGTTCTCTTTTCTGTTCCACTGGTCTAATGGCTGTTCTTGTGCTAGTACCGGGCTGTTTTGATTACAGTAGCGTTGTAGTATAACCTGATATCCGGTATTATGATCCCACCTACTTTGTCCTTCTTTTTCAAGATTGCTGTGGCTGTTCGAGGTCTTTTTTGGTTCCACATGAACTTTTGAAGTATTTGTTCTAATTCTGTGAAATATGTCGTTGGTATTTTGATGAGGATTGCATTGAATCTATAGATTGCTTTGGGTAGTATGGACATTTTAATGATGCTAATTTTTCCAATCCATGAACAAGGTATGTGCTTCCACTTTTTTATATCTTCCTCAATTTCTTTTTTCAATGTCCTGCAGTTTTCTGCAAATAGGTTCTTTACTTCTTTGGTTAAGGTTATTCCTAGGTATCTTAATTTTTTTGCTGTGATGGTAAATGGGATTGTTTTTTCAGTTTCTCTTTCTGTGAGTTCATCATTGGTGTATAAGAATGCCATCAATTTCTTGACGTTAATTTTGTATCCTGCTACCTTGCCAAATTCATTTATTAAGTCTAGTAGATTTTTGATGGAGTCTTTAGGGTTTTCTATGTATAATAATATCATGTCATCTGCGAATAATGACAGTTTCACTTCCTCCTTTCCAATTTGGATTCCTTTTATTTTTTCTTCACGTCTGATTGCTGTGGCTAAGACTTCCAGTACTATGTTAAATAAGAGTGGCGAAAGTGGGCATCCCTGTCTTGTTCCTGTTCTTAAGGGAAATGTTTTTAGTTTTTGCCCATTGAGTATGATGTTGGCTGTAGGTCTTTCATATATGGCCTTTATTATGTCGAGATAAGATCCCTCTATTCCCACATTGCTAGGCGTTGTTACCAGAAATGGGTGCTGGATTTTGTCAAATGCTTTGTCAGCATCTATTGATATGATCATGTGGTTTTTATCTTTCATTTTGTTTATGTGATGTATCACATTTATTGATTTGTAAATATTGTACCAGCCTTGCCTCCCTGGGATGAATCCCACTTGGTCATGGTGAATAATTTTTTGATGTATTGGTGGATCCAATTTGCTAGTATTTTGTTCAGGATTTTGGCATCTATGTTCATCAGGGATATTGGCCTGTACTTTTCTTTCTTTGTAGTGTCTTTTTCTGGTTTTGGAATTAGAATTATGCTGGCCTCATAAAACGAGTTTGGAAGTCTTCCTTCTTCTTGAATTTTTAGAAATAGTTTGAGGAGAATTGGTGTTAGTTCTTCTTTGAATGTCCGGTAAAACTCCCCCGTGAAGCTGTCTGGGCCTGGGCTTTTGTTTACTGGGAGAGTCTTGATTACATCTTCAAGACTCTTCAATTTCCTTCGTTGTTATTGGTCTGTTCAAGTTTTCTATCTCTTCCCAGTTCAGTTTTGGGAGACTATGTGTTTCTAGAAATTTGTCCATTTCACTTAGATTGTCTAATTTGTTGCCATATAATTATTCATAGTATTTGTTAATGATCCTTTGTATTTCTGTAGTGTCAGTTGTTACTTCTCCTCTTTCATTTCTGATTTTCTTCTCTCTCTTTGTTTCTTGGTGAATCTAGCTAAGGGTCCATCAATCTTGTTTATCTTTTCAAAAAACCAGCTCTTTGTTTCATTGATCCTTTGAATTGTTGTTTTGGTTTCTATGTCATTTATTTCTGCTCTGATCTTTACTATTTCCTTCCTTTCACTTGTTCTGGGGTTTTCTTTTTGTTTGCTTTCTAGTTCTTTAAGTTGTGAGGTTAGATAGTCAATTAGAAATTTTTCTTGTTTCTTGAGTTAGGCCTGTAATTCTATGAACTTCCCTCTCAGAACTGCTTTCACTGCATCCCATAGATTTTGTGTTGTTGTGTGTTCATTTTCATTGGTTTCCAGCAAGTTTTTAATTTCTTCCTTGATCTCCATGGTAACCCATTCATTGTTTAATAACATGCTATTTAGCCTCCATGTGTTCAAATGTTTTTGCATGTTCTTGTTGCAATTGATTTGTAGTTTCATGCCATTGTGATCTGAGAAGATGCTTGATATGATTTCAATCTTCTTGAACTTGTAGAGACTTCGTTTGTGTCCTAACATGTGGTCTATCTTTGAGAATGTCCCACGTGCACTTGAGAAGAATGTGAATTCTGCATTTTTGGGGTGTAATTCTCTGTAGGTATCTACTAAATCCATTTGATCTAGTGTTTCATTTAGAGTCTCTGTTTCCTTGTTAATTTTTTGTCTAGAGGATCTATCCAGTGATGTCAGTGGGGTGTTGAAGTCCCCTGCTATGATTGTATTGCTGTTGATTTCTCCTTTGAAGTCCTCCAGAAGATTTTTAATATATTTTGGTGCTCCTATATTGGGTTCATATATGTTTACCAAGGTTATATCTTTCTGTTGGATAGATCCTTTCAATATTATGTAGTGGCCTTCTTTGTCTCTAGTTATGGCTTTCATTTTGAAATCTATTTTATCAGATATGAGTATTGCTACCCCAGCTTTTTTTTCTTTCCGTTTGCTTGGAAGATTTTTTTTTCATCCCTTCACTTTCAACCTATGTGAGTCTTTTGTTGTGAGGTGGGTCTCTTGTAAACAACATATATGTGAGTCATGCTTTCTTATACAATCAGCTACTCTGTGTCTTTTTATCGGAGCATTCAATCCATTTACATTTAAGGTGATTATTGATATGTACTTGTTTATTGCCATTTTTGTTTAGTGTGGTTATATTTTTCTTCCTATTTCTTCTACTAATTACAGCAGTCCTTTTAACATTTCTTGCAGTGCTGGTTTAGTGCTAATATATTCCCTTAGCCTTTTTTTGTCTGGGAAACTCGTTATTTGACCTTCTATTTTGAATGATAGCCTTGCTGGGTAGAGTAGTCTTGGATTCAGAGCCTTGTTTTTAATGATCTTGGTTACTTCATGCCATTCCCTTCTGGCCTGTAGTGTTTCTGTTGAGAAATCAGCTGATAGCCTTATGGGGGTTCCTTTGTAGGTAACCTGTTGCTTATCTCTTGCTGCCTTTAGGATTCTCTCTTTGTCTTTAATTTTTGGCATTTTAATTACTATGTGTCTTGGTGTGGGCCTGTTTGGGTTCTTCTTACTTGGGGCTCTCTGTGCTTCTTGAACTTGAATGCCTTCTTCTTTCACCAAATTAGGGAAGTTTTCTGTCACTATTTCTTCAAATATATTCTCTAACCCTTGCTCATTTTCTTCTTCTTTGGGGACTCCTATGATGCGAATGTTATTACGTGTCCAGTTGTCCCACAGTTCTCTTAAGCTGTCTTCCTGTTTTTTAATTGTTTTTTCTTTTTGGTTTTCTGATTGGTTGATTTTTTTCTACCCTGTCTTCTAATTCACTGATCCTGTCCTCAGCTTCCTCTACTCTGCTGTTTAGTCCTTCCAATGTGTTCTTTATTTCTGCTATGTCATTCTTCATTTTTTCTTGGTGGTTTTTCATTTCCAATTGGTTGATTTTCAATGTTTCTATATTTTTACTCATGCTGTTGATGTCCTTATTCATGCTGTTGAGCTTCCTCAAGATCATGGCTCTGAACTCTACCTCTGATAACTTGCTTAACTGCATTTCATTTATCTCATCTTTGGTAGAGGTCTTTTGTTCTTTCATTTGGGATTTGTTTCTTTGTTTCACCATTTTGGCTGTCACAGTGGGTTTTGGAGCCTGCCAAATTTCCCCTGTGGGTGTTGGTGTTCTGCTGTTTGTGACTCCCTCTCCTGGGTTTGGATGAGTGTGGAAGGACCCACGTTAAACACCACTGTCAAGTTTTACTTTCCTGGGTAGATTTACAAGCCCAGGAAATGTTCAGTTATCCTCTAGCTTTTTGGCTGGAGGCTATTAGTCTCAGTTACTTGAAGAGCCTTGGGTTCTCAGTTGAATGAAAAACTCCCTCAAGTGTTCAGCGTAAGAGGATTTCCTGAGAGTGGGCAGATGCTGGTTGTTATTGAGCCTCAATTTGCATTTCTTTGGCACAGCTGGGTGGAGTTGAATCTCCAAGGGAGGGGCTGCTGCTTCTCCCCAGAGCTCCAGGAAGGAGCAAGTTGGCCACCGTCCTGTGTGGCTGAAACTCAGCAAAAACTCTGAGCACCCTCCAAATCCCGAGTGTCCCCACACAGTTCCAGTCCAGTCCACCCTCTCTCTGCCGGAGCCCAAGGTGAATAGCTGTAGCTAATTTAGTGCTCTGTCCCAGCCCTTTGCACTGTGAAGCCAGCTTGGAATTTTAACCCTGAGGGCGCCGTTCACAGCTAAGACCGCTGCTGTCCGTGGGCTCCCGGCCCCCCCACTTGTGCCTCCATAGACCTACCAGGCTCAATTCAATGTCCCTGGTTATATGGTCCTCTCCAGCTGCTTTTCTGTTGCTCTTTCCCAATGATTTGTCTTTATTTTAGTTGTAATTCCAGTTTGGTCCTGGGAGATCGTCTGTGTAGCTTCCATTCACTCTGCCGCCATTTTGGAATCAACTGACACAGTTTTTTTAAAAAGGCCTCAAAGCATTTTCAAACCTTGGCAATCAGATAAGGGCTTTAGAGATTTTAACAGAGAAGCCACACCCACGCCCTAACCAGTTCCAGCTCCCATGTCCGGAAATCTAGCTTTGGGTTAGCATCATTGAAAACTTGACTTATCATCTGATCTCATGCCCAAGAGCATATATGTTAAAGATTAGTAATTAGCCACTGGACCTTGAGTGGCAGCATTTTAACTTTCTGCATATGGATTTGATCATTCCCTACAGAACCCAACAAACTTGAAATACTAGTGGTATTTCACAAAAATTATACTCTGAACATGACTGTATTCAGACCACAATCTGTGCTAAGTTGTCTGAGACAGAAATGTATCAGCAAAGAGTCTAATGCATAGCTTAAAATGATTGATTCAAGACTAAATCAGCAACGCTAATTTCTTGCAATGCTAGTTACATATGGTTGCATTAATATTCCCTTTTCAGAAATCCAGCTGAGAATCATTATTTAATGAAAGGCTTACAAATTGCATCCCATTTAATGGCTTTCATTGCAGATTCCTTTGTAGAAATGCAGAAAACATGTAAGTGACCATGTAAAATCTATGCTACATTTGCAATAAACTGGGGGATTTTATTTACATGTACATGAAATATATATGTATGTGTGTATACATATAATACATATGTAGGCATATATTATAGATATATCCATACATATATATAATATGACACAGTTACATAACATATTATATAGTATGTATATAATGTCATATAATACATATATTGAATATTTATATAATATATAAACAATACAAATATATCAAGATATCATTCTGATCTGTAATTTCTAAATTCACTAGTTCAAAGAATAGATTATGAGACACATATTAGAATCTGAGTTTTCATTTCAAACTGCCTTAGGTTTGAATACTGGTTTTGCCATTCAGTAAATGTTATGACCTTAACCCATTTTACTCCTTACTATTTAGCGTCCCCATCTTTAAAATAGCAATAATATGTACTCCCTTGAGTATTGTCATAAAGATGAAAAAAATTCAAACAAAGAACTTAAAGCATATCTCACACACAGCAAATGCTCCACAAGTGTTCACTCTGTTTTTAATGTAAAAAATAAGAAGAAGAATTGTAGTTTGGTATGAAATAAACTGCAGGGTTTTGGGATTTTCAAGTACTGAAAAGTTGAAGCTAAGTAGGGAGATGAACCAAAGATTTGTAAGTAGCCCAGAGACAAGCTGTAAATGGAAAAAAATTGTGGAGAAATTTATATTTAAGCAATAATATGGTGAAGTTTTTCTTTCAAGCTAAAATAAGCCACCTGATTCTTCTATAATATGTGTGTATTATCATATATAATAATATATTGTTAGTTATAATATATATAACTTTTTTCTACTTTGTTAGCTAAACAAGACTAACTTTGTTAACTGAATAGCCATCTTCCAGGAAGAACATTGTGATTTAAATAACTCCAGATTTCTTGCACTTGAAAGATTAATAGGAAAAAAGCACAGTGATCACTTACAGCCTCACCCCCCTCCCCTGAATCTGTTAACTTTGCTTTTCTCTCATTAGTAAACAGGCCCAAGGACTTTGGTACAAGCAGAATAATGTACAAACTCAGGAGTAAACATTTTTCAAAGTAACCACAGAAATAGGTAGTCGAAGACGAAACCAAGAAAATCCCTCCAGACAGGATGTCAGGGGGCAAAGCCCTCACGGGCTCTGTCAAGAAAATAGTGCCCAGTTTCTCCGTAAGACTTCCAAACCCATAGCCAGAGAATCCACACAGTGGAATCCTTGTTAACATGAACACCGTGGCCATCTTGACACCTGGCTACTTCATTAATTATGTTGACTCCATTAAAGCAGACTTTTTTAAGGAAAGAGGAGAGTTGACTGACTTTTCATTGAATTAACTTTTGTTTTGCCTAAATATTAATATAGTCCTTTAATACAATCATTTAACAACATTAATACTGATCAGGGCTTCATCTATTTTATAGAATAGAATGTTTTCCCATATATCTCTTAATCCTCACGATGAATTTCAAGCATATTGTTGACCCTATTTTAAATTTGAAGAAATGAGGTAAAAGGACACACAGCTAATCCAGGTTTCACAATTTAGTAGTAGCAGCTCCAGAGATGTCCCTACCCCAGAACCTCTCCTATGTAGAATTGCCTGAGAGCTATGAGCATGTATTCTTCATACATTAAGTATTTTTAAATCACACATGAATCAATAGTGTCAATTTCCTTTCTTTAAAAAGAAAAAAAAAAAAAAACGAGTGGTTTAGAATATTCTAAATCAGGGGTAAGAATAATGCCCCACAGAAAGATGCCTGCTGATTCTAAAGCATGCTGAGTGAACCAGAAATGAGCTCAATCTAGAGGAAGCTTCAAGCACTTGAAAGAAGCCAGGAGCTCTCCATTTAAACCAGGAGTTCAGTGTCCATCTCTGCTGTCAGAAATGTGAAGGATATTCACATTTTCCACATATTTTATCAATAGCTACCTCAATATTTCTAAACTGTCTGTCACTGTAGTTCCTAGGTAATTAGGCCGAGATGCTCAGGCACTGTATTATTTGAACATCATTTCCATGGAGCAAAGTCAGCTTATAACATTTGTCATTATTTTGATGGGCTTCTTGCTACTTAAATAACTAAAGGGCAAAATTACAATTTCCTCTACATTCATTTGTAGTTACTTTCACAAATAATTTTTGGCCAGTGTCATCGTATTGAACATTGGCTATGTGTCAACTAAATCCTTGGGGACTGTTTCAGCCTAATTGATGGTCCTAGTTAATTTCCCAGAGGCTATTTTGAAAACTCTTTCCTTTTTTCCAAGTATTTTTTTAATGTTGCAAATCACTTCCAAATACACTCATTCTATTGGCTCTCTTTATCAAAGAAACCAATTAACGTATTATCTTATCTTTGATTGCATTATCTCTGACATACATAAAAAGAAAAAGACTCTTAGGTGATCTTAAAGCACTATGGACACGTTTTGGAGACTGGCTTAGATAAGAAAATATGTATGACAATTTTGAGGTGTTTAATCTAGGGCAAGGATTGGAAAATTACAAATCCGTACCACCAAATGGTTTTACGGATAAAACCATTCCCAGCCATGCTCATTCATTTACATACTGTCCATGACCACTCGAACCCTATAATTGCGGCAGAGTCCACTATTGTGTGTAGATTAAATATATGCTAACTGGCTCTTTAAGAAAAAGTTTGCAGACTCCTGACCTAGGGGAAACTTTGGCTCCTGGCAATAGTTTTAAAAAATTAAAAATAAAAAAGTTTGTCTTAGCTGGCCTTCAGTTAGCCAGGATTCCAATATTGTCTCTCATCTCGGGACTTAAAATTGATGGTCACACTGATAGCAATGAAGCACTGAAAAGCTTTGAGGTACCTTCTGAGTCAGCAAAGAATAAATTCACTGCGAGTCTCTGTTATCTAGATTCATAGTATTAAACTTGTTAGGGAGCTTCCACAGCATCTTTCCCAAAAGAGGCAGAAACCTCTTCTACTCCCTGCTTTACAAGGGGTCTTTCCATCCCTAATTAGAGACCCAGTGCACGGGGCATATGACTTCACATGATACCCACACTATTATGGCAGCTCGGACTCTTAATCTTTTTTTTTTTTAATTTTTATTTATTGATTGATTTTAGAGAGAGAGAAAGGGAGAGGGAGAGAGAGATAGAAACAGCCACGAGAGAGAACATGGATTGGCCGCCTCCTGCATGCCCCCCTCTGGGGATTGGGCCCACAACCCGGCCATGTGCTCTGATGGGGAATCGAACCAGTGACCTCTTGGTGCATGGGTCGATGCTCAACCACTGAGCCACACCAGCCGGGCTGGACTCTTACTCTTGCTATTGTTTTCCCCACACCCTGAGTTAATATCTATTTTCTTGCCACTCACTTGCTCTAATATGTCTGTAACTTTTAATTAACCAGACAACTAATTAAACAGAACATGCCGTTCTTCCACTCTGCGTCATCACGGCAGATAGAGCAGGTCTTAGGTAACGGGCACAGGTGTGGGACTCAGATAGACCCGTGTTCAACCTCTGGTCTCACCGCTTAAAGGGGGTGTGGCCACAGGCAGATTGCTTTAACTTCTCCGACCATCGGTTTCCTCGTTGACTAACCGGGGAGAGCATGAGAATTTGAAGGAAGGCATGGAGGGCTCCGCGTGGTGCGTGACGGAAGGACCTCTCAGTGGTAGCAGAAAGTAGCAGGTGCTTTCAGCGTGCTCTGGGTAACCTGCAAGTGCCAGAGCATGCCTCGGCCCCAAATACACGCGGGGGGAGCACTGGGAGCATCCTAGAAACTGAAATTCACCCTATATATCCAGACTTCCTTTAAAAAGTCTAACATGACCTCATGTATGTCATAAATATTCCAGGGCAAGAGCTAATCTCTCTAGTTCTCTGCACGCCACTGTGCAAAAATAGGGGCTCAGTGCTTGATTTTAGCTCATGAAGATCCCCAAAGAGTAAGCTGTGTAAACATCAAACATTCTAAATGTATATAAAGTGATATTTAGAGAAGTCACTCACCTTTCCAATTCAGAAAAATACATTTTGCAAATGAAGGAAATTGATAACCCAGCAAGGGCCAGATTATGAGAGTATCTGTCTCTCTCACCTGGAATTACTGCGTTTTGTGAGATCCAGCCACGTCTGTAGTATTCGATTTTAATCTGGGTTCTTCTGTTTAAGGCAACATATTGAATCTCTTGGGAGAAACTCACCCTGTATCTGCTCAATTGAAAACATGAGGGTGCACACTCTGAGCTACATCTGCTCAGGTCTGAGTTTCCAAGGAAACAAGGGACTGCTCATCTATCTGGAAAAATGAACTGACGAATCACTTTCAGCCTGTTATAAACCTTGATTCCAAATCAAATTCCAGTGTAGAGTCTAAAAAATGTCAATGTACTGTCACTCCGCCCAGCAAAACCCTTATGCTCTGGCGGCTGGCGGTTGGGCAGATATTAGATGAGTTATCTCACTATTGTTTTCCTTTGAACTGTTAGCGAAATACTGTCAGTTTCAGCCAGCTCCACACTGCATCTACGTGCGAACGACTTTTAATTGTATCCATCAGTAAAGCCAGGCAGATCCATGCACATTTAGGATGCCTTGGGCCAGCCGTACAAATGGAAGCTCTATGGTCCTCCCAGCTCTAGGGGCTTGCCAGCTCTCGGGTTCACACACTGGACCGAGCAGAGCATAGAGCCATGGGACACCCTACCTCCAAACTTTCATTGATATTCAGACCCTTGTGGTTGATAAGCATTTCTGAAGTTCTTGAATGAGACTTTCTGAGCATTGTTTAGCATTTTCTGATCAAGGTACTTGAGATGTGTTACTTTGTTCAGTAATCTCAACAAACCTTGATAACATTAGATATCATTATTATCTTTATTCTCTAGAAACTGAGGCACAGAGAGTTTAAGTAAGTTCCTAAGGTCACAGTTTGTAAATGATAAAGCTGGGATTTGAACCCAAGTTGTGGTACCTCAGATTCATACCTTTAACACTTTGTTCCAACTACTAGAATACTGGCCACTCTGCTTTTTTCTAAGTTTCCAATGAGCATGGCCATTCATTTGTTTGTTCATTCATTTATTCAGCAAATATGTACCAGGAGCCTGTACTTGGCCCTGTGGATATCGTAGCAAACAAGAGAAACAAAAGTCCATCACAGAACTCATATTCTCTGAGCAAATACAAACAAGGTAGACACCATAATATAATGGCAACAAAGGAAATCAACACTGTGGTTGGAGAAGATTAACTTGGAAAAAATCGTGGCATATTCAAAGTACAGGAAGGACATGAGATGAAGCAGAGGGAGAGAAGCCAAATCATCCCGGGCCTCGGACAGCAGGCTGGATTTTATTCTAGGTGAAGTGATAAGTCACTGAAGAGTTTTAATCATATTTGAGTGAGAACTTCCCTTGGTTCCTAATACAAAGAAAGTACGTAGGTAGGTATGAGACACTCCTGTGCATCACAGGTAGAAAAATGCATACAACTCCCAACCTCAATTGTATTTTTCTGGTATGATCGTAATCACATATATTAAACTTATTTCAATGTTCTTAAAAGACTAAAATTAGCTCTTTTTTTTTTTATTTAATTTTATTTATTTTTGGTTGAGGAGAAAATACCCTGAGTAAGAAAATGCCCTAATGAGCAGGAGTGGAACTGCACAAGAGTCTGAAAAAAAGAAATTTAAGCCCTAGCTGGTTTGGCTCAGCGGTTGGAGCGACGGCCGCGGACCACAGTGTCCTGGGTTCGGTTCCCGCTAGGGGCATGTACCTCGGTTGCGGTTTGTCCCCGGCACCGGTGGGGTTGTGTGGGTGGCAACCACTTGATGTGTCTCTCTCACATCGCTGTTTCTCTCTCTCTGTCAAAAAAAAAAAGAAAAGAAATTTATAAGGATCTGCTGAACAGGCCCCAGCCTAAAGTGAGTATCCATGAGTGGACTAAGTATGACCCTTCAGGTTGTCATCACACTTGTCCCCCCCCCCCCCACTCCAAGGAACCTGACTGACCTCTCAGGAAAATCCCGAGTGGCCGGACTCTATGGGACAGAGTCTTGCTTTGTTTCATGTCTGTATGTCTGTGCCTAGCACAATGTCTTTTTTGGCAATCATATTTGTAGAAGGAGGAAGGGAAGAAGACAGAGAGGGGAAAACAGAGGGTTTTGCATCTTCTTAGCTGTTTCTTTATTCTCAGCACTCCCTAACCCATCTTCCCGGGATAAAAAAAAAAAAAGCATCCAACATGACACTTCCAAAAGATTAATATTTTCATTTCAACATTTCTGAAAGTATTTCAATGAAATTGCTTTCAAATGGTTTATTTTATATTAGATCATTGAGAGATAGATTAATGTCATAAACGTAGGTACTAGCAAGCAATATTTTTGTCTACTATGTGCACATACTGTATATTTCATAACCTCTGATAACTTAAAATCACTAATTTAAGTCAAATTAGGGAAAGGGCAGTATAATAATTACTATATTGCTGCTCCTTCTTGATAACAAATGAGGCTTTTCCCCCCACCAGTATATAATAGTGTGCTTTTTCTTTGGCTAAGATATAATAGCACTGCTCTACATGAACAAAAATATTTTTACTGGCTATGTTATTACTGAGAAATGCATTGGGAAAATGTAAAAATATTTCACCTTTATGTTGAAGAACATAAACATAGAGGATTAAATAAAATTTTCACAGCTCTTGACACGCGCCATATGTAACGCTTGGTAAACGTCGAACAGGCTTTGGTTTCTTCTGAGAATCAGAGAACAGAACTGGAGGGGAACTTGGGTATTTTCTGATCCACCACCCCAACTCACCTCAGCACGTTGGGCAAATGAGACCTGCAGATGTTGAAGGACAATCCAAAGCTTATGCAATTGATTGAAGAACCAGGACTGGAAGCCTTGCTTTCCAAGATCTAGCCCGGTGTTAATCCCACTGCAAAGTGCAGCCCCCCTGGGCTCCATCGCCCACTGTTGGAAGTCAGCATGAGGAATGAGGATCGAGGGCTCTGGATTAGGCCACTGGGACTTCAAGTGCTGACTCGGACTCTGCCTACCTCTGTGAGCCTGGACAACACATTTTAACCTATGCAAGTCTGAGTTTTTTCTATCAAAAGGAGATTTAACATTGCCAACGTCAAACGTGTTCAAATATCAAGCAGAATGGTTAAGGTACAGGCACACTGTAAGTGCTATGTAAATGTCATCTATTACTACTATTATCAATACTATTACTATTATTATTTAAACATGTAACACATGAAACCTTTAGTTTTGCTGATAACTTTTGAATATACTTATTTGCTAAAATGGGAATTCTAAGTTCATATATATATGTATGTAAAACTCTACTCAGAAAGCTTCTAAGTTAATTGATTCTAAAGATCTAAATATTAATCGGGCTTTCTGACAATTTCACAAATTCAAATAAATATAAAAAGATGTTAGTTAAGGCAATACAACTGTAGAGAATGAACAAAAGTTGACCCTTGCCTTCAGAGACTTTGGTGTATATGCTGTAAGAGAAGTGACACAGAGGGAATTTGGAAACAGAACAGAAGGAAGAAATTCAGGTTGAGGGAAGCAAGGTAGGCTTCATGGAAGAGACAACACTTAATCTGAGCCTTGAAAGGGTGTGGAAATTAGAGGAATGACGTGGGCAAAGACCCACGCTGCAGATCCACTGTGTTCCGGGCACCTCTAAGCTGCATTTCCCAGGATTGTGCGAAAGCCCATGTCCTTCAGAAACACAGAGATAATGGTAAACGCGGCAGAGTGCTATGTGGCTGGTCACTGTGTGTGAGAGGTAGAAAGACTGGAGGTGAGTGCAAGATAAGGCTGGAAAGGTGGGTTTGAGCCAGACGAGCATCATGGTAAGACATGTGGACTCTGGCATGCCAGACCACATAAATCCCAGTTCTGCCCCTTTGGAGCCTTGCAGGCTTGTCAAATTACTCCACCTCTCTGTGTTTCAGTTTCCTCATTACTAACAGGAGGATAATAGTAGTACCTACCTCATAGTGCGGTTGTGACAAATGACTTACTATCCACAAAGCATCTAGAGCAGTACTTGGGATAAAGCGTTCGGTTATTGTTAGAAATTATCATCATTGTTGTCATTATTACCATTGGGGGTATTTAGTTACCATATTGGAGAATGAAGATCTACAGAGAGACAATCACCTAAGAATGCGTCCTGGTGAACGCATCACTTTATGAAGATGACTTTGGTATACTGCATATACTCACTGATTTGATATAAAAAATGTATATTGCTTATCACTAAAATTATGAGAAATCCAAGTAATAGAAAAGGAATATCGATTTGCCTGGTAAATTAAAGATCTATGTTATAATCCAATACAAATTTTGTTTGCATTTTTTCAATTTTTAAACTATGTAAGCAGTAGATACATGCATTTTAGTTGTAAAAATGCAACCAGTACAGAAGCAAATAGAATAAAAAGTAAAAGTTCCTCTTGTGCCTCTGTCTCCCAGCTCTCGGGATCACCCCTATTTCCCTCCGTGTTAAGGATTAGTGCTCCAAGCCGGTTTCTACACATTTACAATTACAAGTACCTGTAACTTTTAAGCTTTTTAAAACTGTACTTTTTTTTTTCAATTTTCCTTTCATTTAACAATACATTTAAAGATCTTTACAGGTAGCATAATAGATCTGTCTCATCCCTTTTAACTGCTCCATAATATTCCAAATGTTGTTCTTCTTACATCAATAATCATCCTATTCATGAACATTCAGGTTATTTCCCATTTTTCACTGTTACAGACAAGGCCACAGTGGACTATTGTACATATATTTTTGTGCACACACATGCTCAGATATTATCCATACATATCATACATGCTGTAGGACATATATTCACAAGGAAAATTGCTGATTCAAAGAACATTCTTAAATTTTGATAGATTCTGCCATATTGGTCTCTGAAAAGTTGGTACCAATTTACATAACCATCCAAAATGAGTGAGAGTTCTTTAACAACTCTAGTTTTAAAAGTAACAGTCAAGTTTAAATTCCAGACTGAAGATGCACCTGATTTATTATCCTACATCAATGTTTCTTACATTTTTGGGAGTCACATATCCTTTTGGGAACCTGATAAAAATCATGGATTTTCTCCAAAATAAGAGGGTACAGACACAAATATACTGAACTTTTACAAGTTAGTAGATGTTTCATAGTCCCCAGAAGCTCAACCCAAGATTAAGAACCTCTGTTTGGATAAGTCAAACGTCACGCATTTGTGGGTGTGATGGGTGAGCCTTGGCGCCTAGCCTTGGCTATCTGTGCTGAGGGCCTTTCTTAAATCCTCTTGCTTTTCTACCTAAAACAGGTGTCAGGGGACTGGGTAAAGCAGCTGCCCTTTCCTGCACTTCATCTGGCAGTGAGAACTCTGCTTTCATGTCCATCTTATTAAGTGATTTTGTCCTTCAGCCCTCATTGAGCATGTGTTTGTGTCTGAGTGTGTATGTGTGTGTATTTGTTCATGCACTTGTGCACACGAATAATCTTTGTAGCGTGCTAACATGGAACCAGGCAGACTGAGTTCAAAGTTCCGACTGACATTAAGGAGCCTCTTGACCTGGAGGAAGTCGTTTAACCACACAGGCTGCCACTGGCCAATAGAACGTCTGTGATGATTTAAATATCCTGTGCTGTCCATTACAGGAATCCCTAACCATATGTGACTATTGGCCATTTTGAACATGGCTTATATTACTGAGGAATAAAACTTCTAATTTTTTTAGTTTAATTTAACCTAAAATCATCACATAAGGCTACTGGCTACTATAATAGATGGTACAAATCTAGTGCCTTTGTTTTCTTGTCTGCCAAATGGGAATAATAATAAGTCCTACATTATAGGAGTATTGTGAGGAATAAATAAATTAAAGAGAGAGAGAGAAAAAAACAGTAATACAAATGTTAAGTGACATTTCAATTAAAAACTTGTGCAATGTGTGTCAAAATAGTACAAAAATAAGAGATAATCAACTACTCCCCTGTGTGGGAGCACTGTGAACTGAACTATTAAATTGAGCTTTGAGTGATGTCTAGAAGTTAGTTAGCCATAAAGTGAGAAACAAAGGTTCAAAATTTAGGCTGGAAGAAGAAATGATAAAGTTTATCAGAAGACTCAGGGTAGGCCAGTGACACAGGAAAATTAATGGAGACATCTAATGAACATTCAGATTGGAGAATACAATTAGAGTCAGATGACCAGAGGTCTTCAATGGCAGAATAAAGAGATTAAACTGAGCATGGACAAAGAAAGAACATTTGAAGGTTTGAGGGTAGGCATGGTACAAGCTTCTGGAATCAACAAGCAGGAGAAAGGAGAGGTAGACGGCAGACTTTTAGAGGATACGTCACAAAAGTAGGGTCAGACGATAGGAGGGCCCCGGTCTGGCAACTGGTGTTTGCTTGTTGTAAAGATCACCTTCAAATTTCTTTCCATATAGCCTTTCCTCCTTTCCTCTGTCAAAGAATAAAACCCCTTCCTGCCTGCCCTGTCTGCAATCCTCCTGCAAGCTGAGGCCTTGCTCTATGTCTTTACCTCCTCTCTCAAAGACAGAACTTTTTAATGCTCTGTTATTCCTGCTGTTGTTCTGTTGTTTTGATTATCAAAGTAATAAGTACTCATGAGAGAAAAATTTTTAAAGACTGAAAATGTTTAAAATGCAAAGAATACATACTCCCACCACCAAGATCAATTGCATCTTCAGGCTGATCTTTACATGATTTACAAAATTCTTCTTGCATTTTTAATGCCTTTTTTTTCCCCCTGAAATGCTGGGACCAGGATAAATACTGGCCTAAAAACAGTATTTTACATGTGACAGGGGTGTAGTAAGTGTTCTTTCAATGAATAAAGAATGGGTGGAAAGTTACTGAGAATTTTATACGCCACAACTTATTTTGAAAGTATGGCATTTGCACTCTAAATACTATGAATTACTCTGGGAAACCTATTCCTATTGCAAACACTTTATCACATCTTCCCTAATGTCTAAATTATGCCAAAACTCTAGTAAATAAATACATGAAAGTGGACAAACGAGAATACCCACATCCTTTTATTCATACTTCACGCATGCCAACTAATCAAGCCAGTGTCCAGTGCCTTACAGGATACCTGAGTATTGACAAATACACCCTCTCTGTGCATCGTTTTACACGCTCCGTTGAGTTTGACTGTTCGTGGCCATTAAATATCACTGGACAAGACAAGTCTGCCAAAATGAAGAAGCTCATTTATAGCTATAGATCCATGACACTAAACTCAAACTCAAGATCTTGCCTGCTTCATTCAGGTCAGAAAACGCTGGAGGATTAGGTGTGGGTCCTGCATTCTTGGTCACAAATACAAGGTTAAAAGTTTGGTTCTGCCCATAGGTCTTAGTCACCCCATAAAATTGAGATGGATTTGGAAGCACTTTGCCCTATCAGAGCTTTCAATCAGCAGACCTACCGAACAGCAAATAAATTTGTGATGACTCTCAAGAGGGCAGCTAATAAACAAGATATAATCTTCCTTTTGTGATATTCAGTGGGTAATATAGTTGAAACATGGACTTATCTATTAATAAAAGAGAGTCATTTAGTTTACTATAAACGTAAACCAGATTGTCACAAGGAACATTTAACTACGGTAAAAACCAGTAAACTGAAGGATTTTGTTTAATCCATTTTTTTTTCAATGAGCTTCAACATCTGTAATTTTTAAAATTTTTTTAATAGTTCTTGAATAGATAGAAAACTGGAATTTATGTTTCTAATTTGAACAAAAGAGCTAATTATCAATATGTGCCTGAATTTAGTGCACTACAACATTATTATATGGGATCTCATATATTAGCAGTTATACATGTATATGAGATCCCATATAATAATGCTGTAGTGCACCAAAATCAGGCAAATATTGATTGATATGCAATTAATATGTTTTGATATATATCATATGTATGTCATATCACACATATATCAAAAATTATTTTATACAGTACTATATTGAGATATATATATAATTGTAGAGTATATTTGACTTATTTAAATTGGCTTTGTCCCAGTTAAAGGGGTTTTGTTGCTTTTACATTGCAATTCTACTATTTTCATCTCTGACTTTTTTGTGGCTTTTCTTTCTTCTACTTTCAACCTCTTGAACCTACAATGACTCCCTATTTCTCCATGTGCAACCTTTTATAACATTTCTCTAATTGATTTTTAAGGCTCCCAAGTAACCCAACCATAATTTCATTTCTGAACTGATTGCCCATTTTTTCCCAACGTGCACCCTGCTGTAGTCAAGGCTATTCTGTCCATCTTTCTCATCTCTCTAGCCCTTAGTACACAGGAGTTTCTCTTGTCTAACCTCCCATTTCCCACAGACGCATCCTCATCCAGTTAGCCAATTGCTTCACAGGCTTTCATGTTCCTGTTATGTTTGTTTCGCTGTTTTTGAAAAGTAACTTACAAACCATACAGTTCACCCTTTTAAAGTGTACAATTCTGTGGTTTTTACTATGTTCACAAAGCTGTGCAACCATCACCACTATCTAATTCCGAAACATTTTTATCAGTTCAGAAAGAAACTCTGGACCATCAGCAGTCACTCTCACTCCTCCCTCCTCGTAGCTCCTGAATCCACCAACCTACTTCCTGCCTCTGGGGATCTACCTCTCTGAGATATTTTATATGAATGAAATCATACAATAGGCTGCCTTTTGTGTCTGGCTTTTTTATTTAGCATGTTTTCAAGGTCCATTCATGTTATAGCATGTATCAGTATTTCATTCATTTTTTATGGCTGAATACATTTTTATTGTATAGAAAACTATATTTTGTTTATTATTTATCAGTTGATGGAGATATGGGTTATTCCCACTTTGGAGCTGTTATGAGTAATGCTGCTGTGAGCATTTGTGTACAAGATTTTGTGTGGCCGAATGTTTCCATTCTCTTTGACATATACCTAGGAGTGGAATTGATGGATTATATGGTAACTCTGTGTTTAACTTTCTAAATAACCAACAGACTGTTTTCCAGAGTGTGCACTATTTTCCATTCCCACCAGCAACATATGAAGGTTCTAATTTCTCCACATACTTGCCAACACATATTAATATTCACCTTTCTGCTTATAGTTATCTTAGTGAGTATGAAGTAATATTTCATTGTGGCTTTGATTTCAATTCCCTAATACCTAATTATGTTGATCATCTTTTGATATGCTTACTTGGACATCTGCATAACATCTTTGGAGAAATGTCTATTCAAATACTTTGTCCACTTTATTTATTTATTTATTTATTTATGTTTTTATTGATTTTTAGACAGAAAAGAAGGGAGAGAGAGAGAGAAAAAGAGAAACATCGATCAACTGCCTCGCGCATGCACCCCAACCTGGGATGGAGCCCGCAACCCGGGCATATGCCCCAACCAGGAATCGAACTGGTGACCTTTTGGAGCATGAGATGCCGCTCAACCGATTGAACCACACCAGCCAGGACTACATTGTCCAGTTTTAAATGATCTTTCTTTTCAGTGCTCAGCTGTAAGTGTTCTTTATGTATTCTGTATACTAAATCCTTATTAGATATATGATTTACAAATATTTTCTCCCATTCTGTGGGTTGTCTATTTAATTATTTGATAATGTCCTTTGAAAATTTTTTGACCTGATGAAATGCAACTTACTTGTTTTTATCTTTGGTTGCTTTTGCTTCTGTTGTTTTATCTAACAATGGCCTAATCCAGGGTCATAAACATTTAACAGCTAGATTTTTCTGAGAGTTTTATAGTTTTAGCTGTTAGATTTAGGTCTTTGATTTATTTTGAACTAATTTTATATATGGTGTGAGGTTGGGGTCCAACTTCATTTTTTTTCACTTGGATGCAGTTGTTCCAGTACCGTCTGTTGAAAAGACTATTTTCCCCCATTAAATTGTCTTGTCATGGATGTAGAAAATCAATTGACCATAAGTGTTTATTTCTAGACTCTCAGTTCTGTTCCATTGATCAATATGGTTATTCTCATGCCAATATCACACAGTCTTAATTATTGTAAACTTTGTAGTAAGCTTTTTTATTGCTAGTCCTCTCTTTGTTCTCTTTCAAGATTGTTTTGGCTATTCTGAGTCTCTTATATTTCCATATGAGTTTTAGGATCCCTCTATCAATTTCTTCAAAAAAGCCAACTGGGATTTTGGTACAGATTGAATCTGTAGAGCAATTTGAAGATTACTGTCATCTCAATAATGTTAAGTCTTATAATTTATGGACATGGATGTCTTCCCATTTATTTAGGTCCTCTTCAATTTCTTTCAACAATGTGTTGTAGTTTCCAATATACAAGTTTTGCACTTCTTTTTTTGAAAAAAATTATTATGGGCTTTAGTTTTGAGTCTATAGTTCAAGTTTAAGCTTCTCTACGCAAGTACCATGTCTCCCGTTCCTTATGCAATCATTAGTTATTACATTGATTTTTAAAATTCGGGCCCACTGGGTGTGGCTTGGACTGAGCAGCGTTCCATGGACTGAGAGGTCCTGGTCAGGGAACATGCCCAGGTTGCGGGCTCGATCCCCACTGGGGAGCGTGCAAGAGGCGGCCGATAGGTGTTTTTCTCTCACATTGATGTTTCTATCTCTCTCTCCCTTCCTCTCTCTCTAAAAAATCAATAAAAACATATTTAAAAATAAATAAATAAAACAAAATTCATAAGTACTTTCCATCAAAATCAACTGTTTCTTTCTAAAATATGGCATTCCATACCTTGAACATCATATGCTGTCTTATTTGCTTGTCTTAGCTCACTCTTCTTCCCATTTAAAATGACATGCGTCCTCAACTCTGCTAGTAGAACCCTTCAGATTTCTAAGACCTAGGTCAACTGTTACCTTGTTCATGAAACACTCGCAATATTTCTCTCAATATTTTATTCCTCAAATATAGCTAATTGTATTAAATGTGTATGATAGTTACTTGGGTGTTTGTTTCGTGTTTTTAAAAGACTTTAAAAGTTGTGTGTAGGTTTGTTTATGTTTCAAGATGGCACTTGCCAAGTCCCCAAATGACAGATAGCAGACAAGTTTTCCCCCATTCATAGGATTTAGTGGCTAAGGATAAGATACACAAACTGGTTCCAGCAGGAAAATGACACTGGAGAGGAAATCGATGGCATGACCAGCAGGTCCTAAGCCAATGGTCATGACCAGTAAATGCTTTACAGGGAAAGAAACAAGACTAAGTCCCTTAAGGTCAGGGCCCACATCTAACTCATCCCATGCCCCTGTGCCTAGCACAGCTCCTGTTATGCGGTAAGCACCTCATGAATATTTGGCAACTGGACCGAACTGCAGCTTTTACATTTAGTATCAACACATATAGAGGGTCTCCTGAGTGAAAAGCTCCATTCAAGGCATGGTAAAAAAAAAAATATTACAAAGGAGATGTCCTTGGTCAAAGGAAATTACAGTCCAATGGTATGGAAAAGAACAACACAAGAGAACTCTTCACACTGCTAGATAAATGCATTGGCCATCCTAATAACAATTTAAGCATTAAATTATTCTTTTATAGATTTTAAGGCATTGGTACATACAGTTCTTTATGTTCCCAAGAAACTATGAAGAAGGTCTGATATTACTGAATCCATGGGACACATTCATTCCAGAGTTAGGATAAAAATGTGCGTGCTTTTTTCTTTCTCTGCCCTTGCTGTTTTTTTGTGGCTGGTCTTTGATTGAGTATTTATTGCAAGTTCTGCTAGTTTGGATAGCCAAGACATACTTTATTTACATGAACAAATGCTCTCTAATTTTGTCTGTGTTCTAGTTCAAATAATTATTCTATTCTTTGACACAAATATTTAGATCCAGAGTGAGGAGTAGATGTGAGAGATTGCGGGAATGTTTTCAGACTGTCTTCTAAATGATGCACCTGGCTTCTTGCTCTAAAAGTCCTCCATTCTCCATCAGATAAAGTCACATAGCATCCACCTGCTGTCACAAATGTATCATAGACTATAAGAGCGAGCTTGTTTCTCCACAGAATAAATTTGAGCCCTGCGTCCTAATCAATAAATCATCAAATCCATTGTCTCTGGTTCTCCTAGCCTTCAAATCGCTATTGTGATCATAGAGATCTTGGATAATTTCTAGTATAATCAAAGGATGCCCCTCTGCCTTGACTCCAAGAGGCTGTATATCGTAATGTGGTTATAAACATGGATTCAGGAGCCAGATCAGCTGGGTTTGAATCCTGGTGGCAGAACTTGCTCGCTATATAACTGGTCAAATTTCCTGACCTCTGGGCCTCAGATTCTTCATCTGTGAAGAAGATGACAATAACACCAGCCTCACAAGTTACTGCACATAAAGTGTTTAAAATAATACCTGGCATAGAATAAATCCTTTCACTATTTTGTTATTAATTAGCAATTTGATATTTACTTGTCAGTCATGTTTTATGACGACCTCATCAAATCTGTGAGATTGATCAGAAATAAGTTCATCTTCATTAACTGCACCAAGAACTACAGACAAGTGTAAATTCCCACTAAGAAAATAGATATTCACAATTTCATACAAGGATTAAAACTCAAAAATACATTTGTTCTTAAATATAACCAATCACAACGTCTTTAATTTTCCATTTCCCCTTCAGGTTCACACATTTGTGACATATCTCTTAAGATTTAATTTCAACTTCGTTAAAATATAATTGTCAGGGAACACAACTGGAGAAGTGTGTCAAGCACATTCCCACAATGTTCTTCAAAAATTTTATTAAACTTTTTTTTTCCTTTTTGTTCCCATGGAGACCTCATATGGATATAGATTTGGGGGAAATTAATGGAACCCATCTTTATATGTGGTTGTTATTCATTTCTGTGAGCTCAATTTATGCAGCAATTTTTGTTGGTAAATATCTTCTTCCTTAATTTTTCCACTTACACTCAGTGTGAACTGGGAATAATAGCAACATTTATCTTTAGAATCTTTTCCTTTTCTCAGGGTTGAGCTGAATCACAGGATGAAGGGAACTGGATAATACCTCAGAAAGTACAGATGGCTTGTACCAGTTGGCAGTATTTTAATTAATAGCTCTATAGTTGCAGGAAAATCCTTTTTTTGTGATGACATCACTATTATTAAGTCAAAGAAAAGCTTGGTTCTTTCATTAAAATTTTCACCCCCGCTCTTTATGTGTGCCCTGTAATTTTTTAATGTTATTTATAATAAAGCCCATGATATACTTTCTTTTCTACACATGTTACTCAAGCTCATGTTGGAAAGCTTCAGCATGACTTGATTTTTGAAGTCAAAGCTTATGGGAAATACTAGCAATTTCCAGTGACCTGATAATACTAAAGAAAACAGCATCAATGCGTGTCTTGGAGGTAAGTGGATGCTAGTGTAGGGCTTGTAAGTTAAAAGCAACATTTTATAATCTCGGCAAGATGTAATGGGTAGTCAAAGTAATGAAGCTAACCCAGGCGTAATGATTAATCTCTGTGTGAGTCACGACCCCGGCAGCTGCATTCTAAATGAACTGCAATCTATATAATGCATTCTCAGGAAGACCAGACAACAAGAAGTTGCATTAGTCCATAGTGCAGATGGTCAGACTGCGTGGGGAAACATTCTCAGCTCTCGCCTAAAAGAGCAGAGGTCTGGGTTGAGTAATATTCATAAAAAGACGGCAAGAGAGCATGGATGTTTACTGGCTCTACTTTATCAAAACAGAGTGTGGCATTAACCCTTACCTGCTTCGACTAACTAGCTGTGAGCTGGGCTATTTCGCACAGGCCCTGTGGGAGAGGTAAAACCGAGCAGGACCTTGTAAAATGGGTTGGAGCAGAAAGGCCATTCCAGGTAAGAGCTACGACATGTACAAAGCCATCGTGGCAGGAATTCACGAGGTGTGTCTGCGGCACAGTGATTACCCCTGGCAGGTGAAAGAACAGAACTGATGTTGAGAAGGGTGGATGATAAAAATGTAAAGTTTCGCAATGACCTTGGCGATAAACTCGGCCCATTTTAGGGCCTCCCCACAACGACTGGCTTGAGTCTGTGTTGTAACAAAGACTAGCCTGGTGTCAGGCAATGGGCACCGCACTGGATGACAAGGGACATGGAAGCTGGTCCTGGCACTGCCAAAACGTGACCACAGGGCCCACTTCTGGGGCTGCAGCTATCTAGATAAGGAAAACACTGGCCCAGATGATCCCTGAGAACCCACCTTTGAACAATGTGTACACGGGACACTTTACCCCAAGGACTTTGACGATATTGTGCCTTTGTTGTGGATCAGGTCCCCAGTGTGGTCAGGGGCAATAATTCTAATAAACATGTGAAAAATACTCTCATTGCCTATCCATGTTCATATGCTTTCATTTCCTAAGTACATACGACTGAAAGGTACACGCAGCCCCAGCACGCAAGTCTCCCAGCCTGCTGGGTGAGATGAATATATTGGTTCCAACCAAGGACTTTGTATGTATTAACCCAGTCCTTCCCATCTTACAGATGAAAAGGCTGAGGCACACAGAGGTTATACAATTTGCCTGAAGTTGCACAACTAACTGATGACCGAGCTGGGAGGAGAAGGGAGGCAGAGGGTTCTGGGGGCTGCACTCATACTACCTCTCCAAACAGAAGTCCGTCGTTGTCGCTGCTGTGAACAGCATCCACGGTGGGGCTGTGCCAGGCAAGCGTGAGAACCCAAAGGTCAGGTCTTGGACGAGGCGCTCACTTCGAGGGGACTGGCGGGAGGAGGCCTCGGAGCCAACAGGTGGCTGTGTCCACTGTGTTCTGAGACTCCTTCTAGGAGCTATTCAAGACCACATCCATGACAGAAACCTGCTTGCATGCGAGAGGCCTGATTTTCATTTAGAACCAAGATTATTGTCTCCAGGCCCGGTTGTCTGGATAGATTTTCCCTTTGGCCCCTCCGGGTATTAATGGCCCGTGTCAATAGACATACTCAATCTCTTTATTTCTCACCTTTGCCCCGTCCCTCCATACCTACCCCAGCTATGCCTGGGAAGGGATGCGAAGAATTCTGTGCTGCTAGTCGGTCTGCTAAAAATCAAACCCGACACATCTGGTATTTGCTTTCACTGAAAATCCAAGAACTCTTTGGTGTCCTGAACGTTTCACCTTGAAGATCCAGGAAAGAAAAATCAAGAGTGACTCTTCAGGGGTCATAATCTCGACCAAGGGCCCCTCCCAAAAATATTAATTCATTCTCGCTAATGCTTGCATGACAGTCTAAGGTCACTCCTAACACACGTCAGCTGCTCCCCAGGCTGATTGAGGTATGTGTCATTAGAGACTCGGGTTAAAAGCCCCAAGTACTTCTCACTTTGACCAGGGTGTCAGAGGTAAAAAGTCCATGAAGGTTTTATCTGCTGATCCAGCCAAGCCCCTCCACACCCAGCACACCCTCCCGATGACAAGTTGTCTGCGTTTCGGTCACTGTGAGATGTGCAAGAGCTTATCGAGACGATGACACGCTTTTCAGCTAATTTATTGAATTAAAAAAAACATTAAACATAAATGTCTCTCAAGGTGCTGTTTTTTCCCCTCCAAAAATTATTTCTCGGAATTAGAATGTGTGGATACACTTTCGGATCGGAATTAAGCCACCCCTTCTTTTTCCACTTGCCGGTGGGTGTCTGAGTGCACAGACAGCCTTTCTGAGAGCAGGGAGTCCCCAGGGTTACTGGTGTAATTCTTTTTACTCTGGTGTGCTCAAGCACAGAATTGCCTACAATCAATTTGCTTTCACATCCTGGCATTAAACTCACTGTATATAAAAAGTATCGCAAGTATTTTCAATATAATTTTAAGTAGCAGTGATTTAAAAGGCTTTTTATTGTAATGAAAAAAATTACAAGGCATAGTAAAAGCCGTACTGCCTATTTGACTGAATCCAATCAAACACATGCAAGATTCCCCATCACCTCAAAACGGGTCCAAATGACTTAAAAATTAAGAAAGACAATTGATAGGATTCATTTTGATGTCTAACAGATGAAGCAATCTACCGGAACACTATTTTGACCTTCTGGTTTCTAAAAATATGAAACGAATCATAATTTAACTTGGGGCTTCAGGGAAAGTTTCTTTTCAAAGATGTAGCTATATATCTATACCTATTGGTATTGTTATAAGATAATCTTCTAAGTATACGCTCCTTTTTAAAGGTGAAACCGAAAGACCTCTAATAAAATACACATCACTAGTTATCATGAGTACAGATGCTGTCTATCACTGATGTTCGATTAGAAGGCAAGAAGCATGACTTGGGCATCTACAGCCATTGTTATTCAAACAATCACCGTTAAAACCCAGCTATACACAGCCCCCTTGAACCTGAACGTGAGTAAACATTAAAATGTTGTCGAAACTGTCACGCAGTTCCTGACACACAGTAGGCCTTCAACAAGTATTTGTTGAACAAATGAAAGAATGAATATGAATAAATGAATAGCACATATCCAGAGGCAATCTGCTGCTTCTTACTATTTTAATTTAGTCATTTTCATTTTTGCCTTTAAGAGAAATGAGTAAAGCAAATCAGACAATTGAATTACAATCTATGGCTTGAGAGCCCTTTGATAGTCTCGGTCCTTCCAGACTAACAAAACCCTCTCTTCTGACTTAGTCTTTCGCCTTTGGTTCAAAGTCCTCCCAGTGTTTATGCAAAGGCAGAGGCCCCCTCCCACCACCACCAAATGGCACGTTATTGAACTCCTAAGAGTGAAAAAGAAACAGCACTGAGTTTGTTGTTTTATTCACTAAAGAGTGGAAAAAATAGAGTTGCCAGATAAAATATAGGAAGCCCAATTAAATTGGGTTTCCATAAACCATGAATAACATTTTAGTGTAAGTATATCCCAAATATTGCAATGAGACATACTTAGACTAAGTTTGGCATCATTTTGCTGGAACTCTAATTTAATTGGCTGCCATGTATTTTTATCTGTGAAATCTGGCGACCCCAGAAGGAAAGCAAGTGTTCTGACTCAATGCCAGATGTTTCTGTGCCTGCAGATTCTGGTAGAGTGGGTGCATCTTAGGATAAGAAGCAATGGTGGGATTACTTGATGGGTTACTCAGTGACAGCCAACTTTTCCTAGTTCACTAAAGTGATACTTTCAAAGAGGCTTGCTCTTACATTCCTGCTGCATGTTAAGTGTGACTAGAGACAATGAGAGCATTTCATGTAGACAAAGAAAGATTGTGAGAAGTGAAGAAAGAAAAGACAGGGGAGATGTCAAGAAGCAGAATAAACATTTCTGACATTAACATTTTTCTTTTAAGAGAATATTGCTATGCATATATGTGTCTACCGACACATACTCAGATCAGAGAGTGAAATGACTCCTCAAAAAGTCTTGAATTTCAATAAAATGTCTATTGTGTTTTTATATCGTGAGAGAAATTTGGTGCTAATGAAAGGTGGCAGATTGATTGATTGAATAATTATTAATATTTATTATACACCAGCAAGAAACTAGAGGCAATTGGAACATGCAGGCCAGGTCTCCCCAGCCTCGGGAGGAAGTGGCCTGTCTTGGAGCAGTGGGTGACAAGGTTTCCAAGGGCAAGATGTCATATGCTGTTGCCAAGCTGCAGGTTGAGATATTTGTGCAAATGAGATCTGACAATCCACAGAAGATAGCTAGAAAATTCTTACCATCCACAATGTTCATCATCTGAAAACTGAAACAGTACATTTCTCTTCTACTTCAAGGGCCCGCTTGATGTGTGACGATTACGCAAAGAGTCCTGACGTGAAGAGGAAGCTTCCCTGTGTTCGGGCCTCGGGTCTGGCGGGATGGCTCAAGGGCTTCTGGATGGTACACACTTGGACTCCAGCTTGATCAGGGCTTCAGGATTATTTTTCAGTGACGTGCCAGACTATGAAAGGAGGACTTCCAAAGCTTGTCTAAGGGAGAATGGAGAACATTTGCAGCCAGATCTATAATAAATACGACCAAGGGGAGGAGAGGAGAAAATTATATGTATCGGACCACGATGGGTCAGAACTCTGCTAGCCGTGTGTGTGTGTGTGTGTGTGTGTGTGTGTGTGTGAGAGAGAGAGATTCATTTTAGTTCTCATAACAGTGTATGATTGGCATTATTTTTCTCATTTTACCAAGGGAATTGAACTAATTACCCAAGATGATCGAACTGATATTGGTGAATCTAAGGTTCTAATTCAGGTCTACCTGACTACCATTGCAACATAATACTTCTGAATCTGAAGTAAAATATCAGAATATCAGAATCTGAGCTAGTCAGAGGGAAGGCTTTATTTAAAGGGAAGGCAAGCACGATAATTGAATGTTTTTACTTTAAATAATGATATTTCTTAGGTGAATTGTGAAATGATGATTCCCCCCCAAAAAAGTTGTTTACTATCATGAAACTCTCTGTTTACTTTTAGTGTATGGCATTTCCTAAAATAAATTATGAGAACACAAAATTTTAAGTTACATTAACCACAATGCTATACACCTGAAGCTAATATAATAT
Source organism: Tadarida brasiliensis (assembly GCA_030848825.1). NCBI lineage: Eukaryota > Metazoa > Chordata > Mammalia > Chiroptera > Molossidae > Tadarida > Tadarida brasiliensis. The sequence continues at coordinate 31,684,180 of CM061270.1, read as the reverse complement.
TGAATGTCAACTGTAATTGAAAAAAAAATTTTTTTAATTTAAAAATCAAATAAAGTTACATTATCCATTTGACACCCAAATTACATGCAAAATGTTAATCAGAAAAAAATAACCAACTCTGCTAACTTTAATTTCAACTCCTAAATGTTACTGCTAAATAAAAAGAAACTATAAAATAGAAACTTTAGGTCATGGCACAAAATAGACTTCAAATCAGATAGTCACAGGCTATAAAAACTGTAGTTCTAGAGTCATGTAACCTAGATTTAAAATCCAGACCTCATCTGTTACTAGCTGTGTGATCTTTGGCAAGTTACTCAGCCTCTCTGTGCCACAGTCTCTCCATCTATAAAATAATGTACTAATAGAACCTGCTTCATAGGGTTGTCATGAAGATTAAGTAAGATATTCCATGCAACCACCTTGGCATAAAACCCAGCACATAACAAGCGATCAATAAATATCAGCTCTGATTTTTATCATTAAATGCGTTCTTAAAAATGGATACGCTGAAGTAAAATAAGGGGTTTGCATTATCTCTGCATCTTTCAAAGCTAAGACTACTAGACCCCAAACACCCCAAATGGCGTTCTCTAAATCAATAGCAAAATGTTCTTGGCAATAGCTGCCTTTTAAATAACTCATTTTTCTAAACTGATGCATGGAATTCAAAATCCCAGCCTGAGCCCATTTGCTGTGCGCTGTTCTGTTAAGATACTGCACAACAAAAGAAAGTTCTAGGCAGCAGATGCCGAATCAAGAAAGGCATCTCCAAACCCTTTGTCACCTGAAAGCTCCCATAGCCACAAGGTTGAGTTTAAACCACTCAGGGTTTATCAGTGTTATTCTCCAATGGAATCTACAAGCAAGGGGTGTGTGTGTGTGTGTGTGTTTGTGTATGTGTGTGTGTGTGTGTGTGTGTTATTCTCCAATGGAATCTACAAGCAAGGGGTGTGTGTGTGTGTGTGTTTGTGTGTGTGTGTGTGTGTGTGTGTGTTATTCTCCAATGGAATCTATAAGCAAGGTGTGTGTGTGTGTGTGTGTGTGTGTGTGTGTTCTCCAATGGAATCTACAAGCAAGAAGTGTGTGTGTTATTCTCCAATAGAATCTACAAGCAAGGGGTGTGTGTGTGTGTGTGTGTGTGTGTGTGTGTGTATTTTCAGAAAGAATGATACAATCTGAAGAGGTAGAGGAAACATAACAATGCACATGACTGGGTGCATAAATACCCAATTGCAATTGGGTGAGTGTGCAGTGGTCCCGAAGGGCAGGTGTTGTTGTCACCTGGTGCAGCCTTATAGTTTGTGGCTCACTCAAACTATAAGGTCCAGACATGCTGCCCTTTTTTTTCCTCCTAAGGAAATTTACAGGCCATTTTCTCACCCTTCCCCCTGAGCTAGGATATTGAGGTTAAAATGTACCTACTGAGTAGGTAATGTATTTGGTATTAAGGATCCATCATATGCGTATGTCTTCTGAGCATAATGGTTCCTTTGGAGCTATTACAGATACGCCGTGAATAGATATTAGGAATAATACACAAAGAGTGGCCGAAGGAGATCCCATATTAACTACTGTCAGACTTTTAACATTATTTGAAACTCGGCTTTTTTTTTTTTTTTTTAATTCCTGAGGTTTAATACCTCTCTATACTTTGTAAACTGAGCGCTTTTCAAAGAGAGCTCCAAATTCCTACAGAGCTGTCTTTAGGTGAGCTTTGATCTTTGCAGAGCACCTATCTTGTGTTTCTATAATTGCTCTGGTTTAACAAGGCTCCCTAGCACGTGAAAGGGGAAAATCCTTTTATTAAGGCTATAAACCTAACTGACTACAGTGATGGAATGTGCAGCTTGGGGGTAGCCCTCGGCTCCCCAGGAAAGAAAGAAAAAAAAAAAGGGAAACTGGGGAAAGTCTTCATGTTAAAACAAAATGAAATATTTATTAAACGTGTTTCTGGTGTCCAGGTGGTAAGAGGCTGCCCTGTGGTCCACCGAAAGGTTCATCTTTGTTAAGTATCGTGAATGCTGATTTCAATAATGGGTGAAAGCTGAGGAAGTTATGGCTGAAATTCTGGCTGAAGATGACAGGTCGAGGTTTCAAGTTGCACAAAGCAGTCTGAGGGATTAAACCAACAAAGCCCGCTCCAAAGTATTGAGTTTCTGAAAGCGTGATCTTCCTCCCGGTGATTCACACTCCTAGGATGGGGAGAATTCCTCATTTACTTTGACTTTGCCATATTAATCTTACTTTACAAATACACGCGGTGATTTATATCATGTTTAATTAACTGATTGAGGGCTCCGGTGGTAAAAATGGTATCGCATTAAGCTCTGTCCGTATGGCAAATTCGAATCACATCTCTAGCCTTGCAAGAGCAAAATATCCCGAGAGTCCCTGATGACAGGATGTAGGAATTGAAATCAGGCCCCTCCTGTTGTTTGGGAATCCAGGGAGGGTGCCTGCCATATGCCCGTCGTTTCCAGGGGGGGAATGACAGGATAAAAGAAAGGAAGTCTCTAGTTCTTCCAATATGTTCAAATCTCAGATGAAAATGATTGTGCAGCATGCTGTACGGAGGCCAAGATTCACATGAAAGTATACCCCAAACTTCGCAGAGAGCTTAATGAGGGGCCTTCGCGGGGTTCGGATATGTGTTTTTGTTTTGTTTTTCTGTCGTTTTTTGTTTCGTGTCTGAAATGACTGCTCGGGGTTTTTGGTGAACTGATAGATGAAAATGCTGTGGTTTGGGGTTGAAGATAATAAGCCAGGAAACACAAAAAAAAATAAAAGAGGGAATTCTTATCTCATAAAATGTATGTGCGCTGTGATTCAGTACCAAGCAAATTAGGTTTGACTGCTCCAGCCGCACCTTGGGTAGCTGTTTCCAAGTTCACGTTTTTGGATGTGGGAATTGTTTAATTTTTCTCCTCGGAAATCTATGGCGATTATTTATGACATCTAAAGAAAAAAATGTAAATTGACTACTGATTTCCTCCAAATAATTTGAAATTTTAAAATGCATTTTAAAAATGATCTTAGCAAGACAGCACAGAAGAAGTTTGAAAAAGGCAAACCATCAGTTTTACTCCTGAATGATTAGCTTTCTGTTCATCCTCTTTTAGCACTTTATTATTTGTATATCTTAAAATTATCATAAGGATGTTATACCCTAATCTTGTATCCTGACTTTTTTTCATTTAATATTTGATTACACATTTCCCATACTGCTATATGCCCATATTTTTATTGACTGCATAATATTTCATCAGGTGACTATTATTATTTTTCTAACCATGCTTCCATTGTTAGATATTAAAATACCTTCCAATGTTTGCTATTATAAATAACATTACAAAGACAGTTTTTACACATATGGCTTCTGCCACATTTTGAATTATTTCCTTAGGATCAGTTCCCATGCCCATAAGTTTCTTTAAATGATATAGAAATAAAGAAATTTTTCTTCCAAGGGAAAGTGGAAAGTAAAACATTCTGTGAGGTATCGCTATATTGAAAATCTTACCTTTATTTGAAATACTAAAAAAAAAAAGTCAGACTCATAGAAATGAAGAGTAGAATGTCGGTTGTGGGGGGGGGCAGAGATGAAGGAAATAGTGAGGAAGGGTTGTTTGTAAAAGGGTTCAGACTTTCAGCGACAAAGTGAGTAACGTCTGAGGGTCTAATGTAACACACGGTGACTATAGTTGATAACGCTGTACTATATAATTGAAATTTGCTAAGAGAGTGGAACTAAAATGTTCTCACCCCCCCCAAAAAAAAGATAAGGATAAAATGTGAGGTGATAGATATATTAATTAACTAGACGGGAAGAATTCTTTCACAATGAATCCGTATATCGAATCACCACCATGTACACTTTAAGTATCTTACAGTTTTGTCAGTTATACCTCAGTAAAGCTGGAATTTAAAAACAAATCATAGATATCTTACCCGAAGTTAACACGCAATCCGGGGGTGATGCTTCACTCTCATAGCAATATATCGGCAGCGTGGGACAAGACTTCATTTTACTGTCATGGCCTTTCCTGCGCCCCTTTTTAAAAAGCATATGATATCAATTAAATGAAATCAGAATTTCCTATTTTGTTTTACTCATCATTTGTCATTCTCTCCAGAAAAAAAAAAAAGTGTCCCTTTACGCAAAATTAAAGTTTTGGAAATTTATAACGGTTTCCTAGAGAGTATTGCAAATAGACTGTTAGGCCGGCACACGGTTCACTTTTTTAAAGGCCCATTATTTTAGCTATACCTGAAGTGTGGTCCTAATAATTAATAATCCTGGATGTTTTCATGGCATTAATTCAGAATGTGATGAATTGGATAAGCTAGGCAATATATTTTAACTAAAACCACTTTGGATTTTGACAAGGAATTCAAACTTTTCAACTGTGGTCTGTAACGGCACAGGCAGCTTGTAAAAAGAATAATCACCTCGACTTCTTCAACTTCCTGAAATCACTCAAAATAGAGCAGTTCAGGATTGTTTCATTTGGAAGTAATAAGTTCCAAAACACAGTGTACTACAGCACAGTTCCATTATTGGTTTCAATTCTCAAGGTTCTAGATTTTTCTCAACCGTCCTTCATATATTTGGTTTCAAAATGTGTATAAACTTAAAATTGTTCTATGCAGCCTTTTATCAATACATTATCTGATTTATTTAATCTGGTCTTCAATGTCATGAAAAACATTCTCAGATGCAATTCTGTACTAGGGTTTAAATGTCAGATTTTCAACAATTTTGGAGGCCAGAAGTGCACTTCGCTTGAGATGGTTTGTTCCTGTCGATAGTATTATTTGTCTGAAATAACGTAACATCTTTTGTTTTTCTAGTCTATTCCTGTCGGTGAAACCTGTTTCTTCTGCACATTTTAAAAATAAAAGATAAACATTCCCTATGAGGCACTAGAAGGAGAGGCAATTAATGTGAATTTGATAAAACCTAATGTACCGGTCTGACAGTAAAAAGGCAATGCTTGTTTGATTTTTGACTAGTTTTGTCTTTAAATAATGGTCTTCTTTTGGCATTTAATGTATACTTGTCCGCAATAAACATAATTTATGAATATTTTAACACATGTGTACTCAGTGGGGTGGATTATCATACTGATATAAATAGAATTAATGAGCAGTCAACCTGCCACATGTCATGACATATGACAGACCATCGAGAGCACAGAAATCATTCTCGTTGTTTCATGATAAAACCTTCGTCTTATTTCAACTTTTTACAACTATGAACAGTCTTTATTTTCCCTTTATTCTGGAGTATGGCTCACCAACTAAGAAACAGGATTCAGGGTTTAGCACAAGTCTACTTTTTGATATTCAAAAAAAAAAAAAACCCAAAAACCAACACTTCTCTTGCCTTCTTTAAAAACAAAATAAATATATTTGAACAAACTGACCCCATTCAGCCAAATTTCAGAGTATAGGTTATAGATAAATCATTTTACATATTTTAACTAGAAAAAAAATCACTATATTATTTTCTTTTCATTTTGTGGTAACAGTATGATCACACCCAATAGCAGCTACCAGAGCTTTACAAGAACAAAAACTTTCTAAATGCTTCTCAAGTCTAAAACGAATCTGATGGGCATAGTGCCTGGATAAAATTCTCCTGAAGAAAACATCTTCCTGGCCAGTTATTTGCTGTCCTTGCACACAAAGCAATAATCTGTTAAGCGTGCCTAATAAGATTTTTTTTTTTTTTTTTTTTTAGGGAAAAAACCCAGTAGTACAAAGCTACCTCTTCAAACAGTGTGTACGGGCATGCAAATTCTTCAGCTGAACCATACTTCCTTTGACAAAAATTCTTTTCTTGAGGAAGCAAACTGAAATTTAAAATGAACCTTTATTTTTCTTTCATTATTCGTAGAGCTTGATTCCGGGTAAAAATGAGAAAAATCGAACTAGCACGTGGACTGCATTGTGCGGATGGAAAGCCTTGGCAGAGAGATGATGCCACCGCTTTTTAGAGACACAGATGGCAGAGTTGCAGCCTTCATTCCGCTTATCTTCTGTATTCAAAGACATATTCAAAGCTTTTTGCCACCCCCACCCCTCCATTCCCACCTTCACATTTAAAAAACACTGTCACCCAAACCAAAGCTCTTTCCTAAACGGGGCAAGCCCCAAGACGCTTCAGGGAAATAACAGAATGTGACACCCAGCGCCTGGTCATCTGTTCGAGGAGGGACCGCACTGTATGGGGCTCTCGGGCTGATGAACTTCCCTGGAGTGACTCCCTTGGGGAAATCCTGCTCTGTCACCGACAAAGAAAATGGGCACCACCTAGTGCTTTTTCGATGCAAAGGCTGTTTGTGCTGCTGTGGGAGTGCGTGGGCATGCACTGGGTGGCTGACCTTTGCAAAGGAAAAAAGGAAGGACTCAGTGGGTTGCAACCTCGATGCCCAAAACAAGGAAAGAAGCAAGTGGCAATCTGAAGGCAAATGAATTGCAAGTGCTTCCAAGTCAGAGATTTCCTTCGGGTTATTTTATTTTTCTTTTTTTAAATAATTGTTGCTCTGTTCGTGGAAAATAACATTTGTACTTACGAAGATGCTAATTTTCCCTGTATTCTTTCTCTGCCTTCTCATTTCTTCTGCAGTTAACTTGTAAGAATTTCTAAGAATTTTTCATTTCACCCCAAGTGACAGAGCAGAGCGAGCCATCCCACCCCCTAATCTATTTTAACAAGGAGCCTGTCTGGAGTTCTCCTAACACAACAAATAGCTTTTATGAAAAATGGTTTGTAGCACAAAATCTTTTGCAGTGCAATAAGATCAAGTTAACCCTCATGCCTCTAGGAAAAAGCCTAGGAAGTTTTATCTGATTGGCAAAATGGACCCAGATATGAGTTCAAGGATTGAGTACACTTTGATGAAATTTCACAGCAATGAAGTCTGATTATCTGAATGACTGCTTAAGCCCTTTAAAAAACAACTTGGGGAAGCACTCGATTTTTTGTTTTTGGGAAAACAGATAGTCCTGTAGGGAATGGTATCATGGCCATTATATACTGTTTACTTTTTCTACAACACTTAGCTTAGAATTACTCTTAATCACTGTTGCATTCAAAAATAATAATACTAATGATTTCTCTATTGCTAAAAGGTGGATCATTCTGCAATAAAATTAGAAAGCTTAGTGTAGGCAGGGTGGAGAGTAGAAATGGGAAAATGAGTAACCGGCTACGAGTAACTGGATTAACAAGGGCCTGCGACACATCCAGGAACTAACTAGCTGACTTTGAACTCCTGGGGGATCTGCTTATCGGATATGCTGCACCACAGAATCCAGACAGAAAACAGACTTCGAAGAAACAGATAAAAATGATTATGACTGCTCTCAGTTAAGAGCTCAGTGTCCATAGTAAGAAAGCTGGGAATAATGGAATGGAGAAAGCAAAACCCACGATTCTAAACCTTCCTCCTTTGCCTAAGCCAACTTCTCTCGTTGTAAGATAATGATAACACTACTTAGGAACAGCACTCGGCAGCTGTACTGTGAACTAAATGAATGAGTCTGTATTAGGTAAGTGATTTATTTAAAGTAAATTTTAAAATGTATATCAACGAGGAAAAATATCTAAAAATGAATTTCTTCTATGAGCAGAAAGAAAAAATAAAATGAGCTGACCTCTTTGAGATTACACTGGTACGTACTATACATCTTTTGGTTGATAACTGGATAGGAGAGCTTGTCTAGAAAGGTTTAAAATGTATGTGAATTGATTAGCTAAAGCCATCAGCTGTGTCTGGGCCTCTGTTTTCCCAAATACGTGCCTACAGAATAACAAGGGGAAGGTGGCTATCTTAATCACCTTTTAAAGGAAAGCCGTTTTGCCCTGGCCGGTGTGCCTTGATTGGTTGGGCATCGTCCGTGCACCGAAAGGTTGCCGGTTCAGTTCCCGGTGAGGGTAATACTGCTCCATCCTGGGGAGGAGGTGTGCAGGAGGCAGCTGATTGATGTCTCACTCTCACATTGATGTTTTTCTCTCTCTCCTTCTCCCTTCCTCCCTCTCTCTAAAAAAAAAAAAAAATCAATTTTAAAAAAATGAAAGCAGTATTAGGTTTTTCATTTAAGTAGAATTCCTCCATGATTAATATCACCACCATTCTGATCAGCCTCTAAAAACAAACCACCCAAAATCTCGATTTTTATTTGCTTCTCTCCCTGCGCATCTGCCCCCCACCCTGACCCCTTTTCCCTCCTGTATGCTCTCCCTGAATGCCTAGTGCACAGCGAAACCCTCTGGTGATGACAGCGCTGAAACGATCGTGTACTTTCCTGCCTTCCCATCAGCAGAGCACTTGATCTCACCATGGGTACCAGCTCAGCGGCAGAAGGATGCTTTTGTATTTTCTAGACGTAAAAGGCACCCGTTCGATTTCCTGCCTTGGCTAACTCATCGGTTTCACTGAGTTCTGGCGCAAAAAGTAGATGTTTTATTAAAGAAGAAGAAAAGGCAAGAGGTGAGCAAGGAGGAGGAAGAAGAAACGGAAGGCAGTGAAGAGAGGGAGAAAGGGGAACGGGAAGGGAGGGGGGAAGGGAGGGAGGCAGGAGAATCAGTCTCTTGTTTTTGCTTCAATACTGTCAGTGAAAACAAATAATATGTTTTGTTTCTTCTCCCTGGGATTCGCAGAAGAGTTCCACATCGTAAATAAGGAGTTAAGGTAAGTAATATCAAATAAAAGGATTGGACTTGGAGAAAAAACACACAATTCATTCCTATGGTAATGTGGGCTCTCTGTGGAATAAGCAATGGGCACCATGTGATGCCACATTCATCCTCTCCTTCTCTCTCCCACCTCTGATAGGAGGAGCCTGTGTGGCCTCCGTGCAGGTGGCCGGTGGCATCTGAGCACACAGCTGCTCAGCTTGCAGGGTGGCCCACTGTCCTCACGCTCCCATTTTGAATGGATGGTGTGTCACTCTGCTGAGGTCACCAAACTGGAAACAATCAATAGCTCTGCCCAAATACCTATTGTTTTAAGAATAAAGGAAGAGTGATTTCTCCGCTGGGAGGAGCATGGGAGATACTATTTGTTGTACTTTAAATAAAATTGATTTTCCCTGCTGCAGGACTCAGATGACTCACCGTGCTCCTGGTCTTTCAAGCTTGGAGGAATATGTAATACATAAAAGTCATATCTGTTCTTTTGAAGACACTTTGTTGGCTAATGTCAGTGCTGATTTACCCTGTGGTTTCCTAAGTTCAAGTCCACATGAGAAAGGCAGGGTAGGGAGCCCGTGGACAGAGGCAGGAAAGAGGGACCATCCTTTGAGTTCTTACTGTCATAGGCACAGTTTCATGCTCTTTTCCATATAACAAGCCAATGAGTTAGACAGTTGAAGCCAAGTCTCGCTCCGGAGCCCACGTTTTTCCACCATACCGATGACCACACTCACAGTGAGGAAAACGTTATAATGTAGCCCTACACATCCATACATTACTGAATCAAAGTTTCATGGAACAATACCTACCTTTCTACATGCAATTTACTCCAATTTCACTCATCCTACTCTATTGTCGTTCAATTCTTTAAAATCCTGGTTGCAACCTCGCTAAATTGGTCTCACAACCTCCTATTATAGCGTGACCCAGAATTTGGTAAATGCCACACTACACCATGCAGCCCTTCAAAACTTTTAAATTCTGCTCTGTTGGACCTGATGTCAGGATGGTGACCAAAAGTGTACTTGCAGGTACTATGCAGACGGTTCCATCGATATGATTCAAGTTTTCGAGTTTTCCATCTAAGAATGGAGAGAATTCTTAGAATTTCCATCTAAGAATATTCACTCCCTAAAACCCTCATGAAGTTCAATTCATCGACAGGGTTCTTTGCTTCTCAAAGAGTCTGCAACTTAGAATAAAAACAATTTAAAATTGAGATACATTTCTTAGCCCCCATGAGAAGGAATAATAATCATTGTTGTTGCTGTTGTTAACTATCATCGTGAACTCACTACCTACCAGCCACTGCTCTTTGAGCTTCAAATATGGTAACTCATTTAATCCTCACTATCACTTTGGAAGTAGGTAAACATCATTACTTCCACTGGATAGCCAGAATCTCTTCATCCTCCTTATCACAAACGTCCCTTCTAAAATGTTATTAGACATCTCAAAAGATGAATAAGATTTTGATTCTGGCTCAAGGGATCTGCGTGTTTATGGTTAGTTTAAATGAAACATAAAAGTCTGTATCATCTGGTTGGTTTGATGAACTGACTAGCTTTTTAATAATAAATCATGGAATAAAAAAAATTTTTTGTAGAAAACTTCCAGAATATATAGTAATAAGTTAGCATGTGTTTACCTTTAAGCAACACAGATTCCCAGCCATGGGGTCTGTAATATCTGAAGGTGCAAAGGTAATTCGGGTTCCTGGGCTGGTTGGCTCAGCAGCTCATCAGTGTCACTGAGGATTCAAAGCCCTTTCGTATGTCCATCCCCCATCCCTCACCTGCTTTGCCCTCAGATAGCTGCACCCTTCCAGGTGCCATATTCAGACTCCACAGTGATGAGAAGAAAGGTCTTTTTCTCAGGAGTGAATTAAATGCTCCTTAAATGTAAACTAGCATTTTCCTTTGACTAAAAATGAGCTACAAGTTAATTCCTAAACCAGTCACTGGCCAGGGAAACGGGATCACCACGATTGAATAAGCTCTGTCCCCCAGAAGTCAGGATGAGGTTGCCTGTCCTGACGCTCATAGGTCTGTGGGCAAGAAAGGTAGGGTCTCGTGAGAAAATAATGCTGAGTAAGAATTGTCTGATGCAGAGAAGGAAAATGTTTGGAAGGAAAGATTGGGTGAAATATAACGCAGAACCATTTCCCATGAGTAAACACAGTTAATGTTTCATAAAAATTAGCAAATTTAACAAGGAAACATACCTATAAAGAATACACTATGTATCTCCTGTATCTCCTGTTTGATCTGAAATTAACAGGACCCAGTGTTTTCATTACCAGGAAGAAGAAAACTACGTAGATTAATAAAATAAATATCTGAAAAGTATCAAGGTTCATGAAAATAAATGAACACCATCCTATTTAATACACTAAAGTCAGGTTGGCATTTGCCAACAAATATATAGAATTTGCTGCTTCCTATTTCCTGGGTGGATTTATTCTAAAATCTTTAATGAGATTTCCTAAGTGAAAATTTAGTTATGGTTTTGAAAAACATCCATATAAAAGTATACAGACTAATAATGTTCTTTGTTTTAGTAGGGCCTGCTGTTCCCGAGATCTAGGTTGAGCTCTGTTTGCTGTCTTGTCGCTTCTGAGCAGCCTGCTCCCCTGTCAAAAACATGCAAAGTGGTTTTTATTCTTTTCTTGTAACTGTTTATTTTGACATAGTTTCAGATGAACAGAAAAGAGCTACAAGAATGGCTCAAAGAATTCCTGGATAGCCTTCATGCATATTTCCCAAATTGTTAGCATTTAACATTTCCTTTACCTATCTCTGTTGTGTGCATGCAAACACACAAGCAGGCACACACCTGTATGTATATGTCTCCCGTATACATATGTATCATGTGTGTGTTTGCACACAAACATGTTTTCTGAATAATTTGAGAATATGTTATAGACGTGATCCTCCTTTGGCCCAAAATACTATGTGTGTGTTCCTTATAAAGAAGGACATCCCCTCACAAAACTACATACAATTATCAAAATCAGAAAACTAACGTTAATAGAATACTATTACCTAGTTTATAAATTGTATTTGAATTTCACCAAGTACCCCTACAATATTTTGGTGGGAAAAAAGCATGCATTATGCACTGCATTCCATTGTCATGTCTCTCAATCTTTTTCATTCTGAAACAGTTCCTTAGTCTTTCCTTGGCAAACTGCTTTTAAGATTTGGCATTAGCAAAACATATTTAAAGAGGAGACATCGTTGTAAAGCAATGGGTTTATTATGGATGGTCACTTGGTATTTGTGCGGCCACGGCAACCTTCCTTTATCAGGGATTGTTGGTGTGAGTCCATTTTCACTGGTCTTTTGGAAACCGGGACCTGCACCACAGAATACGAAGGACAAACTGGGGAAACAGGTGATCCATTAGCTTGTTATTAATTAATTCACTATTGCCCATGAATAGCAGCTACAAGAACATCCCAACACACCAGAAACATTTCTAAGTTTTTAAAAAATCGAAGACATTATAGAAAAAAAAAAAACTTACAAAAACATTCATTGCAATAACTGATGGTCTAGATACAATCCTTAGAAGTACTTCAATCTAAATAATTAGAATAGAGGTATTTATAATTGGTTAAAAAATCATTACTTCTAAACTAATGTGTAGAATTTGGTTTATGAGTATAAGAAGAAAGTCATTCTGATCAATTCTCTTTTCTTTCTTATTAACATTTGAATTAGCCTACCAAAAAATCACATATTTAAAAGTTGACTAAAGCCTCAGAAGCTCATTTTCTTTCACAGTGCTCATCGATGGTTTCAATTTCTCCATTTCTCAGATTCCATCTACACAACGGCAAGCAAATGCTTTAGAAATAAATGGTTCCACGAAGGGATAGGCAAGTGTGTCTTATACATATCTCTTTTTCCAGAAGTTCCCAACAAAATAGTTTCCGAATTTTTTTTCAAACTTATGTGTTCTGTCTCACAACAAACAAGTTACCGGCCAAAATGATTAGTTGCCATCATGTGATAGCCAACTTCTAACTGATCCTCCCATTTCTCGCCGATCTTAGGAAAGAGAAGGGGCAAATTACAGTAAGGAAGAGAACATTCCCCAATGGGCTGAACGAGGGCATCTAAATCTGTAGCTGGGGTTAAAAACACTTTGTTCCATTCAAAAACCACTTTCTCAAGTTGATTTTTTAATACTTATCCTAAAAATAAGGCTGTCCCCTGAAGTAGGATTAGTAGCACCAAACCCTTACCCTGTTCTTAGTAGTGAAAACAAATTATGAACGTTTTCTTCCACTACAGAGTTGCAATACAACAGTGGGGAGGGAATCATCTGTTCACTCGAGTTGAGTTCAAGATTATACTCAAGTCTGATTGCATAAGCCCATTCAAATGGAAGAGGGGACAAAAGGCTAACAACGCTCCCGGTAGAGTGTCAGGGCCTCAATGTTTACAAAAAAGAAATCGAGGGGAAGATTAGAGAATAATTTTCTCTTGGGTGATGATAATAGTTTAGGGCTTTTGTAGGAGAAGTTCTTTACTAGGATTAAAGGCAGGATTATTGGTAAAGAATTGAGAAACTGAATAGAGAGCCTCTTAAATTGGCAATTTAGTTAGAATATCCAGGGAGTTCTTGAAATGTGAATTCTAAGGAAATAGGTAATACTTAAAAAGAAAAGATAAATTCAAACTCACTCTTTCAAATGATGACACTATAAGTGGATCACAAAGTGATGGATTTGCCACTTCCTTTCAAGGAAAATCAAGAGTGGTGGCTTGGATCAGTTTTTAAGTAAAGGTGCAAATTCAAGAAAATTCAAGGAGTGATGTCAGCACCATGGTGGCATGAGAGGACTCCTTTGTCTCTCCACTTAAATCTACAACTAGTCGGACATCTATAACCAACAAAGTTCCTCTGTTCCCCACAGTGGCATGACTGAAAGATCCATACATCAGTACATCTGAAGGTAGACTTGCTGGAATGCATAGGGGAGGCAGATTGGGGGGACAGGACAGGGATGGTACCCACAGACATGGTTCCCCAGCCACTGTAGTTGAGCCTATGGCCCTAGCTAATGCAGTAGCAGAGGAGGAGTTGGGGTGCAGCCCCCACACTATGGCCTGGTGGAGAGTAAGAGGAGCTAAAGCAGCTTCAGTGCCCAAGAATCCAGCTCCCTCTCACACTGTGGCTGAACCCAGTAGCAGCAGCCGAGATGTGTTAATGGCCTCCAAGCTACAGTGCAATGGCACCAGTGGCCAAAGGGAACCAGGTAACAGTACAGTGAGCTTGCAAATCTGAACCCCTCCACATGCCACTATGATGGTGGTGCCCTAAAACCCAGGCAGGGGCACCAACCACCCTGGTCACCCAGGAAGTGACTCCCACAACCACAGTGATGCCCACCACCATGACCCCGAGGTGCAAGTAGCACAGGTAATAAAACAAAAACTTGGACTATAGCACCATCTACTGGTAAACAAAAGAAAGACCTCCAATTTATCACCCCGTTGAATTGTTAAAATCAAGAGTACCTACATTAGAAAGGTGTTCATAACCTCAAATGTGCTGTCAAAGGAACAACACCTCAAGAACCATAAACAGCAAAGGTAACATGGTAATTCAAAAGAAAATGACAGTTCTCCAGAAAACAAACTCAAAATCATGAAAGATTGTGATCTAAATGATAGAGAATTCAAAATAGCAGTCATAAAGAAACTCAACAAGATACAAAAACTCAGAAAGGTGATACAACAAGCTCAGGAATAACATTAATGAACAGAAAGAGTACTTTACCAAAGAGATTAAAACTATAAAAAAAATAACTAAATATAAATTCAAAATCTCAATAACTCAGTAAATGAGATTAAAAATGCAGTAGAAAGTATTAAAAATAGAGAAGACTATACCAAAAGAGAGAGAGAGAGAGAGAGAGAAAATTAATGAGCTTGAAAATAGTAATTTAGAAATGATTCAGGTGGAAAATAGTAATTTAGAAATGATTCAGGTGGAAAAAGAGAACTAATTTTTTTAAAACTAATATTTTTAAAAAATAAAAGTACTCAAGAGAAATGTGACTCCATTAGAAAGGGCAACAGAATAACAACTATCTGACTGACCCCATTAGAAAGGGAGACATAGAATTGGTATCCCAGGAGCAGAAGAGAGGAAAAAGGTAACAGAGAACCTATTCAAAGAAAGAACTGATGGGACCTTCCCAAACCTAGGGAAGAAACTGGATGTTCGAGTGCAAGCTAACAGAACACACAATTATCTCAATGCAAAAAGACATTGGCTTTAAATGACATGCTAGACCAGATGGACTTAATATTTCATCCCAAAACGACAGAAGACAGATTCTTCTCAAGTGCACATGAAACATTCTCAAGGACAGACCATATGCTGGGACACAAAATGAGTCTCAATAAATTTAAAATAATTGAAATCATATCAAGCATCTTTTGCAACCACAATAGTATGACACTAGAAATCAACTACTAGAAGGAAGCTATAAAAATCACAAATATGTGAAAATAAAACAACATGATACTGAACAACTATTGGGTCAATGAGGAAATTTTTTAAAAAGAAATAAAAAGATACATAGAAACAAATAAAAATTAAAATATGGCATACCAAATCTTGGGATGCAGTAAAAGCAGTACCATGAGGTAAGTTTATAGCAATATAGGCCTACCTCAAACAAATAAAAAATCTTAAATAAACAATCTAATATTATACCTTAAGGAACTAGAACAAGAAGAACTAATAAAGCCCAAAGTCAGTAAAAGAAAGAAAATAATAAAAATCAGAACAGAAATAAATGAAATAGAGAATGAAAATATAATACAAAAAAATTAATAATACAAAGAGTTGGTTCTTTGAAACAACGAACAAAGTTGGTAAACCATTCACTAGACTAAAGGAAAAAAAAAGAGAAAACTCACATAAATAAAATATGAAACGAAAGAGAAGTTACAACAGATACCACAGATATACAAAGGATTATTTTTAAAAATACTGTAAAAGGCTGTATACCATGAAATTAGACAACCTACAAGGAATGGAAAAATTCATAGAAGCATACAACCTTCCTAGACTGAATCATGAAGAATAAGAAAACTTGAAATGATCAATTGTTACTAAGGAAACTCAAACAAGTAATTAAAAACCTCCGCTCAAATAAAGTACAGGACCAGATTGTTTCACTGGTTATTCTACCAAATATTCAAAAAAGATTTAGTACCTATTCTTCTCAAACTATTTTTTTTTTAAATAAAGAGGAGGGAATGCTTTTTAACTCATTTTACAAAACTAAGACATCACACAAAATAAAGAAAATTATTGGCTTATGTCTCTGATGAATATAGATGCAAAAATCCCCAACAAGATACTAGCAAATCAAATACAATAATAC
Organism: Tadarida brasiliensis; assembly: GCA_030848825.1. NCBI lineage: Eukaryota > Metazoa > Chordata > Mammalia > Chiroptera > Molossidae > Tadarida > Tadarida brasiliensis. The sequence continues at coordinate 31,668,062 of CM061270.1, read as the reverse complement.
ATAAAAAGGATTATACACCATGATCAAGTTAAATTTGTTCCAGGGATGCAAGGATGGTTCAACATCCACAAATAAATCAATGACACACCATATGAAGGTAAAAAGCATATGAACATTTCAATAGATGCAGAAAAACATTTGACAAGATACAACATCCATTTATGATAACACCTCTTAAGAAAATGAGAAAAGAATGAAAGTACCTCAACATAATAAAGGCTATATATGACAAGACCACAGCTAACATCATACTCAATAGTAAAAAATTGAAAGCTTATCATCTAAGATCAGGAACAGGACAAGGATGCCCATAGTCACCACTTTTATTCAACATAGTATTGGAAGCCCTAGCCGGAGCAATTAAGCTAGAAAAAGAAATAAAAGGCACTCAAATTGGAAAGGAAGAAGTAAAACTGTCACTATTTGCAGATAACATGATGTTATATACAGACCATAAAACACTATTAGAAATAATAAGCAATTACAGTAAAGTTACAGGATACCAAATCAATATACAAAAATGTGTTTTGTTTCTATATACTAACAAAAAACTATAAGAAAAAGACATGAAGAAAACAATTTCATTTTAAATCCAACAAAAAGAATACTATTCCTAGGGATAAACTTAACAAAAGAGGTGAAAGATCTGTACATTGAAAAGTACAGGACATTGTTGAAAGATATTGAAGAAGACACAAAGAAATGGAAAGCTATCTCATGTTCATGGATTGGAAGAATTAACATTGTTAAAATGTCCATGTTACCTAAAGCAATCTAGAGACTCAATACAACTCCTATCAAAATCTCAATGATATTTTTACAGAAATAGAACAAAAAGTCCTAACACTTTTATAGAACCACAAAAGACCCTAAACAGCCAAAGCAAACTTGACATGAAAAAACAAAAACAAAAACAAAAAAAACAACAACAACAACAAAAAAACAAAGCTGGAGGTAGCACACACCTAAATTTCAAACTATACTACAAAGCTATAGTAATCAAAACAGTATGGTATTGGCAGAAAAATAGACACACAGACCAGTGGAACAGAACTGAGAGCCCCAAAATAAACCCAAACATATGTGGACAACTACTCCACAACAAATGAGCCAAGACTATACGATGGAAAAAGGAAAGTCTCTTCATTAAATGGTGTTGGGAAATTGGACAATCATATACAAAAGAATGAAACTAGATCGCTATCTTACACCAAGCCCCCAAATTAACTCAAAATAGATTAAAGACTTACATGTAAGGGCTGAAACAATAAAATATAAAGAAAAAAAGATAGTCACTAAGCTTCTGGAAATTGGTCTCAGTGGTGTTTTTGTGAATATGACTCCAAAGACAAAGAAAACAAAAGCAAAAATAAACAAATGAGAGTACATCAAACTTGAAAGCTTCTGCACAGCAAAAGAAACCATCAACAAAACAAAAAGATAATCAAATGGAGAAGATATTTGCATATGATAACTCTAACAAGGCATTAATATCCAAAATAAAAAGAACTCATACAGGTCAACATCAAAAAATATACATATGGCCCTAGCCGGTTTGGCTCAGCGGTTAGAGCATCGGTCCATGGATCAGAGAGACCCGGGTTCGGTTCCCACTAAGGGCACATACCTCGGTTGCAGTTTGTCCCCAGCCCCGGTTGGGGTTGTGTGGGTGGCAACCAGTCGATGTGTCTCTCTCACATCAATGTTTCTCTTTCTCTCTTCCTCTCTCTCTCCCTCCCCGCTCTATCTGAAGATAAATGCAAAAATGTCCTCAGGTGAGGATAAAAAAATATATATATATATATGATTATATGATTAATGCCCAGCCGGTGTGGCTCAGTGGTCAAGCATCAACCCATGCACCAAGAAGTCATCAGTTCAATTCCCAGTCAGGGCACATGCCTAGGTTGTGGGCCCGATCCCCAGTGGGGAGCATGCAGGAGGAGGGCACCTCTATCTCTCTCCCCTCTCCCTTCCTCTGTCTCTCTAACATCAATAAAGAAAAAAAATTTTTTTTAATATATATATGATTTAAAAATGGGTAGACAATATGAATAGACATTTTTCCAAGGGAGATATACAGATGGTCAACAGGCATATGAAAAGATGTTCAATATCATTGATTACTAGGGAAATGCAAATCAAAACCACAATCAAATATCACCTCACACCTGTGAGAATGGTTATTACCAAAAAGACAAGAAATAACAAGTGCTGGAGAGGGTATGGAGAAAAGAGAACGCTTATGCACTGTTGGTGGATTGTAAATTGGTATAGCCATTATGAAAAACAGTATGGAGTTTCCTTTAAAAATTAAGAATAGACCTACCATATTATCAAGCAATTCTTCTTCTGGGTATTTATCCAAAGAAAATAAGATCACTAATTCAAGAAGATATATGTACTCCTATGTTTATTGTAGCATTATTTATAATAGCCATGATAATATAGAAACAACCTAAGTACCCACTGAGAAATGAATGGACAAAGATGATGTAATAAAAACACACACACATACACACACACACGAATATTACTGAGCCATAAAATAGATAAAATATTGCCATTTGTGACATCATGGATAGTTTTTGAGGATACTATGCTAAATGAAATAAGTCAGATACAAAAAGTACAAAAACTGTATGATGATACTCATGTGGAATATAAAATAAGAAACAAATGAACTAACAGAACGAACATAGATACAGATAACAGAATAGTGGTTACCAAAAGGGAAGGGGTTGTGGGGAGAGCAAAATGGATAAAGGTGGTCAAATATATGGTAACAGAATTAAACTATACTTTTGGTGGTGAGCACACAATAGAGTATACAGATATTGAATTATAATGTTGTACACCTGAAATTTATATAACATTATTAACCCATGTTATCTCAATTTTAAAAACAAACAGAAAATACTAACGAGGAAAAAAAATCAATCTGATCTACAGATTAATTTATAGCTATATCATGACTAAAGAACAACCGATATTAGAAAATGAATTAATGTTATATTACTCTTTATCTAATTTCATAAAGTTAGTGTTATCTTAAGTCATACTTTTAGCAGGACTGCTGCAAATAAAAAAATGTTTGAGCTTGGCACCTTACAGTAAAATTCAATACTTCTAAATGTAAAGGATGTAAAATGAAAAGTTTCATTTGGAAGCAATAACTAATGTATACATTTGAACTTGACACTCTTCCTAAAATTACCCTGGTTCTCAATTGCCTACAAAATAAAAAACAAATGTCTTATCTTGCTATATCAACTACAATATTGGCAAGAAAAAGCTGAAAGTTAAAAATAATTTCTTAAAGGGTCTATTTATAGAGGTGTTAAAGGGACTATTTATAAAATGTTGAGACACTCAGTAACTAGCAACCAGGAGCCACCACTACTCATAGGCCTGAGGGGTAAGGAGTCAGGGACCAGGGTTATCATAACCTTTGGAGAATTGTAAACATGGAAGAGGGACCACCCAAGAAAATATCTAGTCAAAGATTCACTGTCCTCAACCTTGGCTGCACATTAGAGCTTGAAGTATTACTGATACTTGGGTCTCACCCTCAGAGATTCTGATTTAATGTATCTGGAATGAAGCCTGGGCATCAGGTTTTCAGAAACCTAGTAGATAATTCTAATGTATAGCCAAAGTAGAGAACCACGTCAAAGACGGATGGTTTGCAACTGTGCCAGAATGCAGACACCTGGGGAAGGGAGAGAATAAGGAAAAATACTCTCACCCCTGCTACTTACAGAGTGGTCCTCAGAGTGTCAACAGCAATTACCAAGAAGTTTGGTAGAAATACAGAATCATAGGCCCAACCTCAGACCTAGTCAATCAGAATTTTCATTTCAAAAAGAACTCCAAGTAATTTGTATGTGTATTAAAGTTTGAGAAGTTCTTTTCTAACCTATTTCTTGTCTGGATTTTTATTGTCCTACTGGTACTTCCCATTAACCCAACCCCAGTGAAAGCCAGAGGGCCAGGAAGCCTAGCTAATTCAGTCATAACGGTTAGTCATACCAGGACACAGAACAAAAAAGTCAGAGAGAATGAATCTGGGGAAACAAAGAGAATATGATCTGGTCAAAATGATATATTTATTCTTACCTTTATCCTACATTTCTAGAAATAACTTGTTGTCCATTCTACCAGAGAATCCTGAAATACACACTTCACTTTCATTCAATCTTTTAACAAGCAATTTTTGGCATCTACTATATGTAAATACTATGCTAGATATTATAGAAGAAAAAAATTAATAAGAAATGGTGCTTATGTTGAGGGAGTGGTGGAGTAGGGTAGACAAGTGATGAATAAATTATAGGATTTCTTCAAGCAAGGTGGCAGACCATAGAGTCCACCTTCTTGAGAAATAGCAATATATAATCATTTAACAGCAACAAAATGTTTGAAATAAATGCTTGAACTTATTAAAAAAAAAAAAAAAGGAAAATGAAAATACCCATGTTATAAACAAAGAGCAGTCAGCATGGAAAGCCAATGCAATGCTGAAGGGTTATGGGGAGAAAGGATAGGTGGGAAGAAGTAAGAGATGATGGGAAATAGGAAAAAAAAATCTATCCTCAGGCATAAGATATGTAGAAATAAACAAAAACAAAACCTCCTCATAGAAATCAAAATCACAGGCCTTTATTTTGTGCAGATTTGGGGTCCGAGGATCATAAAATTACTAAAAAAAAAAAAAAAAAACCAGAGGATCCCATAGATTTGATACCCCAACAACTGAAAAATTTTACTTAATTATTATCTCTCAAAGGAAAATTACAAAATTCACTCAGAGAAAAGCCACATGTAAGTCAGCAACCAGCATGCACAGCAGGAAAATATTCTAGAGAAAGCTTATATAATACAACTATATAAACATGTCTCAAATAAATTAGTCCTCTATTCTGTTGCATTGATATATGTGTCTGTTAATTCCAGTACCATACTGTTTTCATTACTATAGCTTTGTAATATAGTTTGAAATCAGGAAATACTTCTTTGTTCTTTTTTCTCAACTGTTCTATATATTGATTGTGGAGGTGTTTACATGAGACTATATGTTTGTCAAAACTCATACAACTGTACACCAAAAATAATAAAGTTCACTCTATGTTAAACTTAAAAATAAATGAATAAAAATGTTGGAAATAATATACTGGACTAAAATACCATTGTCTTAGTTTCCTATAACTCTTTTAACAAATCATCAAAAACTTGGTGACTTAAAACAACATGAATGTATTCTCTTATTGTTCTGAAGGCCAGAAGTCTAAAATGAGTCCTACAATGAAGGTATAGGCAAGGCCACGCTCCCTTCGTAGATTCTATGGGACAATCTGTTTCTTGCCTCTTCCAACTTCTGGTGCCCACGGGTGTTCCTTGACTGTGACTGCATCACTCCAATCTTTGCCTCCACAGTCACCTCCTCCTCTTCTGTCTGTGTTAAATCTCATCTTGTCTCAATTTATAATGACATTTTGATGGCATCTGTGCCCACATGAATAATCCAAAATAATTTCCCCATGTCACGGTTCTTAAATTAATCTCATCTGCAAAACTGTTGCCTATAAAGTACTATTACTGGTTCCAGGGATTAAGATGAGGACATCTGGGGGAGGGGAGCCATGATCAGCTTCCCACAACCAAAAAGGGGAGCGATTTATACAGGGAATTTTAATGGACTTACAGTGTTCAGTTTCTTAATATAAGTGATAAAAACACAAGTGCTCAGTTTTTGAGTGGCAGAAAACAAGAAATGGAGCCATTTCTGGCTCGGTCAGTAATTTAAAGAAGTAGGAAAATGTATGGTAAATTCAAGGCTGAGGTGAAGAGACCCAAATGACCAGAATATGCAGTGTGCTAGAGTGTATTGTGAAAAGGTTCTAAAAGAATGGTTGTAGCCCTGGCCAGTTTGGCTCAGCGGTTAGAGCATTGGCCTGCGGACCAGAGAGTCCCGGGTTCGGTTTCCACTAAGGGCACGTACCTTGGTTGTGGTTTGTCCCTGGCCCCAGTTGGGGTCATGTGGGTGGCAACCGGTCGATGTGTCTCTCTCCCATCGATGTTTCTCTCTCTCTCTCTCTTCCTCCCTCCCTACCCCATTCTATCTGAAGATGAATGCAAAAATGTCCTTGGGTGAGGATAAAAAAAAAAAAAAAAGAATGGTTGTAGCCCAGTGATAGAGCACTTTGAATCCATCGAGTCATGTGGCAGGTCTTGGAGAGCCAGTAAATATTTCTGAGTCAGTGGGAATCAAACCAGTGTGTTTGTCAGTTGTATTAAATACATACAAAGTATGATAGCATTTGCTATGGTCAAGAATGACTTCAGCACTTTAAATATTTTAAACATTTTATCTTTATAACAACCCTATGTGATAGGTACTATTATTGCCATTTTGTAAATGAGGAAACTGAGGCCCAGAAAGGTCAAGTGGTTTTCCCAAGGTCACATAGCTAGTAAGTCACAGGACCAGGAACTGAAGTCAGAAAGACAGCCTCCAGAGTCTTTGCTTTAAGTATTTACTCTACTGAGGGACAGAAAAAGGAAATACAGAATTTTGGCAGGCCAGGAAAGATAAAGAATGAAGAAGTAATACTCCGAAGTACTGGTGGACTAGAGCTCAACTTGTCAAAAGAGGCCACCCATGCCCCATGCACCCCCTGCCAGCAGGACTAGACTATGCGCAAACCCCAGGTGCCATCCCTCCAATGCATTTATGCCTCAGGTTCTTAAAGGTCCCCTACCCCATCTTTCTTGGCAACATATCTGTCCTTCAAATCATTCCACAGGCCAAAAGAAAAATGTCAGCTTACATTCTTGAGTAATTCTAGTGCAGTATTTCCCCGTAAATGTGTGGATAAACACATCTACCTCGCACGGACCCTGTAACATTTCTGAGAGCTATAGACTTTCTTTCAGAACTGCAATAAAGTAATGGAATAAATGCATGGTTTGAAATTATTATTATTATTTTTTTGCTCTTTTATATCCAATTCCTGAGATTAGAATCATGCCCCTTTTCTATAAAATTGGTCCGTTTCCTTTTGTACCATTTCAAACATAGTGTTTTATATCACTGTAGTTTCAGATTTTTTTTTTTAGAGTCAAAACAATGAGTTCAATTGGGAATCAAAATATGTGATTCTGCATGCCTTCAAACATGCAGAACTGCAGCATTCCCTGGGCCTTTCCCCGGGAGGCTGCCTCCGGGTTCCACTGACTACTAATTACTTACTCACAGTGAAAGTGTCACACGCTCTGCTTTCAGCACTTGGTTGGCCATGTGTCTCTGGCAATAATCTCTCAACACATAAGCACTGTTCCCTTTCAGCACATTATTTAATCAATAAAGTAATGCCCTTGCACCAGCCAGGCCCAGAGCCATCTTGTCACAAGTGCTGAATAAATGAAACAAACACCAGTCCTGCTTCTACAACCGCGCCATTAATAAACATGAATGGAGATGCCTTCAATGCGAAGTCCATTCTCTCGGACGTTTAGAACTGCACACACGTGCGTGTTTGTGAGACTGAAAGAGGAATGAATCATCTATCGGATGGTCAGATTAGGCCTAGTCCCACCCAATTGTTATTTTGATTCAGACTGGGCAAGGTGCCCCTTCTACAATATCTCAGGGAATATGCCTCCTTATCTATTTCTTGCCTGAATGAAGCAAGCTCACCATGGCAGAGTCTTCTTCCCCAAGAGGGAAAAAAGTTTCCTCTGCTGCTCATTCTGCAGAGGTGAACTTTGGTTTGCCCCAGAAGTATTCTGCTTCTAAGTAGGTTTGGATCCCCATTCATCTCCTCCTGGCTATTTCTCATTGGTTGTAAAGCCACAGAAGAGAAGGGTAAGTCTTAGCCTTAGGCTCTTCCAGACTCTGAAAGCCTGTGAAGTCTTTGAGGAAAGAGGTAGTGTTTCTTCTTTATATCTCCAGAGTCTAACAGACTCTGGCACAGAGTAGGCAGGGAATAGATGTTCAATGTGTACATGACTTCTTTGGGTAGCATCAAGAATCACCTTCTGTGGAAGCTAGTGTTTATTAGAACACCATGCGTCAGGCGCTCATCTAACAGATAACTCATTTTACACATAAGAAACTGAGGCTCAGGAAGGACAAGTGGGTTATCCAGAGTCACAGTGGGTGAGAAACTGCCAGAATTTCAACAGCCCAGTTTGACCCGAGAGCATGTGCTATGAACCCCTTAACAGCTCTGCTGTTCTCCCAAGCTTTACCTGCTGCATCGTGACTTCCTCGCTTTCTCTTATATGGTTGCATGGCTTACTATACTCTGACAAAACTAGCCCCCCAAAGTAACAAAATGATAATAACTCCCATTGGAAGCCACTGTTAATATGTTCAGAAAATGTTGACCCCAGTGACTGAGTGTACCTTCTGCATGAGAATTCTTTGCTGAAAGCTATTGAGAAAGCAAAGCAGATGATGAGAAGCAGTCTGACCTCACTGGGCTACAAGCCACTAAAGTTCTCAAAAGAATAAAACTATTCTTACTGCACAGAATATGATTTGACCTAATAAGTTTTCCTACAGCTGAATATGACTTGGAAAAGAAGTGCTAACTAGAGAAGAAAATGTTAATACTGAAATGGCATTTATGTTGGAATATAATGTGTTCATTTCCCTTTTTGAAAAGTCTGTTATTTCCAATTCAAATCCTAGAACTTTCAAGGTCTACTTCCCCCCACCCTCATCCCCAAGGCCGCTTGAAGTGCATAAATCCTCTTGACCAGCTGACACTGCTATCAGTGCTTCGAGTGTAAGCCAGCAGCAACCCCCCAGGTCCCCAGCATTCAGGAACCAGGAAATAACTATATATATTTTTTTCTTTTTTTTATTACTGTGTAATCATTCCATTTTCTGTGAGAAGGCTAGCTCCTCCACAATACTTCCAGAGGCCCCCAAAGGGCTTTCTCTACTCAATTTGTATGTTATGTTCCCTTGAGCTGGCTCCAACTCGTGGTGACCCTATGAATATGAATGACGTCCATATTGTCCTGTCCTCAACAGCTCTGTTCAGCTCCAGGAAACTCATGCTATGGCTTCTTTTATGGAGTCAATCTATCTCCTAGTTGATCTTCCTCTTCTCCTGCTGCCTTTTACTTTGTCCAGAATTATTGTCTTTTCCAAAGAACCCCACCTTCTCATGATGCGCCCTAAGTAGGACAGCTTCGGTTTTGTCATTTTTGCCTCCAGGAATGTTCAGGCCTAATTTGCTCTGGGACCCACTTGTTCATCTTTCTGGCCATCCAGGGTATCCAGAGAGCTCTCCTCCAGTCCCCATATTTCAAAGGTGTTATTTTTCTTCCTATCGTCTTTCTTCACTGTCCACTTTTGCCTCCGTTCATAGTGATTGGGAACATGAGGGTGTGAATGATCTTAGCCTTGATCTCTCGTGATGCAGCCTGGTACTTGGTGATCTCTCCTAATTCTCCCATTGCTGCCCTTCTGAGTCTCAGCCTTTTCTTGACTTCTTGGCTGCAGTTTTCCTTGTGAATTGATGACTGAACCAAAGTAAGCAAAAGCTTCAACAATTTTGATGCCTTCATGGTCTATGTTAAAATTGTGTATTTCTTCTGTAGTCATGATTGTTGTCTTGATGTTTCAAATGCAGTCCTGCTTTGGACTGTTCTTTCATTTTCATCAAACCACCCTCCTTGTCGAGGCTTCCTCCTTCCCACTCTGTCACAAGCATGGGAGAGCCCCTTTTCCTTCATCACCAGAAACACCATTAAATAAGAACTGCTATGTAAAACTGACTTGTGTTGAAGATTACAGAAGGAAATTAGATTATACCACAGATCAAAAACCAACTTCAAGTGGAATATTTTATATCATAAATATATTCAGCCATTCTGTCACAGGTAACCTCTTCCCAATCCTCCTCCTCCCTTCATTCCTGACCTTCAGCCATGCTATCTTCCAACTAAAACCCTTTAGCTCTATCTCTCCTCTCAATACTGCCAAGCCCTAAAACAACTTCTTCTCGACTTACCAGGAGATAATTGCCAAATTCATGTTACTTGATTTTGCAAAGCAAATGAAGCACTTTCCCCAATATTTAGATGAGTTGGGGGATCACTCATTTTTCATAACCAAAGAGCTATAAAGGGATTTTTCTTAAATAAAATAAAAAATAAAAAGAAATCCTCTTTTTTGAAGGTAACCATCTCAAAGGGCAGTCACCTTTTAACATTATGTTTTTCTCAATATCCAATTTTTAGAGTTCTAGGAAGAGATGAACAGAGGTTTTCCTAAGCAGTCAAAGCTCTCAACAATGTGGCTAACTAGCCTTACCTTGAAACAGAGCTTTGGTAAAGTTAACTAGAGGAATTACATCCTAAGCATTCTGTTCCAAAATAAAATATAGTTACCCTTGAATTATTTGATAAGCCAATATCATTTAGGATAAGTGTTATACTCTTAGCATTATTCAATAAATATTTGCTAAATAAATTGGTAACTGCAATTACTTCCCAGAGGAAAGGAGACAAAAGGTGGTAGGTAGAGTAAGATTGCTTAATTTTCACTTTAAGAGCAAAAACTTTAATAATTGCCCTGAGTCTGTTTTAGCAGAAATTAGGCACTTGGTTTTCATTAGGAAAGGCGTTCAGAGATATTTCTCCTAATGAAAATCTAAAACCAGGCCTTTAAAATGGCTTAGTGATAGTGATGATTCTTCAGAGAGCTCACCGGTTTCACAGCCCTATGGGACATGTTGATCATTCATTTTATAGGTCAAGCGCAAGTGCGTTTATTAATGTATGCTCTGATCTAACTCACAGTGCAGGATTAACTTCCCGGTGCTTGATCAATGATATCCAAATTAATGGATTCATCAGTACTGCCTATTGAGACACCCTTGTCATTTATATTGCATTTCTTCCAACTCGTAATTGGGCATGTAATCGGTCCAATCTCTAAGACTCTTGAAAAGAAACCTACATCAGAAGAAAGTGGAGAGATCTTTATTATCTTGAAGACTTTGATTCCTCAGTTAACCTCTGTTCTGTTGTCTCATTGCTCCTACATCTTGACAGGCATTCTCTCCCTTGCAGAAGTCATCCTTATCCTTATAAACCTTGTACTCGAAGAGTATATTCTATATCAGGACTCCCCCCGCCCCAAAACTTCTATTTCTACTACTCCATTGAAATAACTCTCCCAAAAGTTTTCAACAATCTTCTAACCACCAAGTATAATCGTGTTTCATACACTCTGTAACATCTGATAACACTGACCACACACTCCGACTTGAGACTTTTTCAGTAACTAGACCCTAAGACATTGCCTTTCCAGATCTTTTTTCTGGCTCTCCGGCCAGATTTATCTGCCTGTTTGTGCATCTCTTTCTCTGGTCTGGTAAACCTTCCTCTAAATTGATCTTGTAGAGGAAAATCATGCCTCAGATCTTTTACTCTAGTTCTTGTCACTCTACTCCATTGGTGTCTACAAGTATCTGTGTACATAATTTCCACACTTAAGCTCTAACCTAATTCCTAAAGAAGAAAACAGAAGAAGTATAAAATAATATGAAACAAATAAATCTTCAAATGCTGTAATAAAAGCAAATATGAAAGTACTAAATTCTCCAGTTAAAAAGATTTCACATACAATAGAGTATTATCATTCAGCCATAGAAAAGAAGATCCTGTCATTTGTGACAACTTGATGAAACTTGAGGGCCTTAAGTTAAGTGAAATGAGTCAGACAAATACATACAAATACTATACAATCTCATTTATATGTGGAATCTTAAGAAAGAAAGAACTCATAGATACAGTAGATACAGACAATGAACAACAGATTGGTGGTTCCAGAGTTCCAGAGGTGGGGGAGGGGGTGTGAAATGGATGAAGGAGGTCAAAAGGTACAAATTTCCAATTTTAAAATAAACAAGTCCTGGGGATGTAGTATACAGCATGGTGACTATAGTTAATAATATTGTATTGTGTATTTGAAAGCGGTTAAGAGAGTAGATCTTAAAAGTTCTTATCACAAGAAAAAAAAAATGTCTAACTATGTGTGGTGATCAATGTTAACTAGACTTTTTGTGGTGATCGTTTTGCAGTATATACAAATATTGAATCATTACTTTGTACATCTGAAACTAACATAATGTTATATGTCATACATATCTCACTTCAAAAAAAATTCAGTGAAGATAAAAAATTGGCTATAAACTCAGAGAATGAACAAAGAAATTAATCTGTATGTACGTAAAAGAAGGCTATGCCAAATACCAAGACACAGTACAGCAGTGTCTTATAAAGTAAAGGGGTAGAAAAGATATCTGTCCCTCCAAAAAAAATTTTAGTCACTATATTAATAGCAGAAAAAATGCAATTTAGACCCAAAAATTATTTTGAAATTTATAGAGCTCATCATATATTGAAAGCATTATCAATTTAACAATTTACAAATAAGATATCAAAATTGCAAACTTGTATATACCTAAAAAAAATAGCCTCAAGATATATTAATTAAAAAAAACGATTAAAATTCAAGAATCGATAATACCATAATTGTAGTAAGAGATTTTAATAACCTTTTCTTACTAATTGATAAATCAAGGACAATATACCAGTGTTGTGTTCTATCAGAGTCTGTGTATAAAACTGCATCCATCAATTAAAGAATATACACTCTTCTCAAGCCCACATAGATTTACAAAATTTGACCATCTACTAAAAAATAAAGCAAACCTCAACAAATGTTAAAGAATCTGTCACTCAGACCACAATTTCTGAATAAATGCAAAATAATTAATAGTCAAACACAAAAAGATAACCCCATATATTTGGAAATTAAAAAGGAAAAACATTTAAATAACTCATGGATTCTAATCCTTACAATGGTAGTTTTAAAATATTTATAATTAAGCAAGAATGAAAATTCTACATATCAAAAGTTGTGAAATACAGCTAAAGCAATAGAAAAAATTTATACTCTTATCTCCATATACTTTTTTAGAAAAAGAATAAAAATTAATATCAAAACTAACCAAATTAAGAAATTAGAAAAGCAACAAAAAGAAATACAAAGTATGAGAAATAATAAAAATAGAAGTATAAATTAATGATATGCTTAAACACAACAACAAAAATAAAAAGAATTAATAAAAGCAAAAGCTGGTTTAAAAACAAACAACTAATTCAACAAACCACTAGCCAAAATGATACAGAAAACAAAGAGAAAAGTAAACTAAATAATATTCAAAGTGGTGAAAAGGACATAGCTATAGAAAGAGTAGAGACTTTTTTTTTTTTAAATCAAAGACAATACTATGGCCAAACATGTCATTAAGTTTGAAAACAAAAATAAAAAGAATAATCTCTTAAATATATATATACCTTATCTGATCCATCTCAAAAAGTAAAAACAAAATACCTAAATGCATGTGTAACCTTTAGGGAAGAGATATGTATTCTTTAATTAAAATCTTCACACTTCACTCTCCAAAAACAAAACAAAGTTAATTTGTTTAATCCTTTCACGCAGGGAGAACCGTATCTAGAATCATGGACTGTGAGAACGGGATGCATCTTAGAGAGTGTCTGGCCGAAGCCTTTCTTGCAGAGAAGGAAATTGACTTCAGAGAGGTGAAAATAACAGCTACTTACAATGGAGTCCTCATTATAAGCCACTTACTACATTAAACTTAGTATGCATTATTTCATTTAACATCAATAATCCTATAAATAAACACTAACATTTTTACCTTGCATATGAGCAAATTGCAGCTTAAAAAATGTAATACCTTTCCCAAGGTCATTTAGTTAACAAGGGGCATTGGGATTCAAACTCAGATTCATCTGCCTCCTTCCTACCCTGTGCTCCTAGCCACAGCAATGGGGATGGGGCTGCATGCAGCAAAGGCATGGTCCATGCTCAGTTCCCATACGTCCTCCCAAGAATGCCTTCTCTTACCACACTATCTCCTCAAGAGCAAGTTATTGAGAAAAATTAGGGATTATAATACCAACAAACCTTAAAGAAGTTGCTGAACATAAATTCTATACAATGTGAACTATCTGACTGGCAAAGAGAAATCTCACCGTGGCAAGGAAGCGGTGGTGACAAAACAAGGGTGGTGAGAGACACATTGGGGCTATCAGATTCTTCCCACGGAGAACATACATATAATAAAGTAAGATTATTGGCTCCTGCTCTGGCAGGAAAGCTCAGTTGGTTGGAGTGTCATCTTGTACACCAAAATGTTTTGGGTTCAATCCTTGGTCAGGGCATATACTTAGGTTGCGAGTTCAACCCCAGTTGAGGCATCTATGGGAGGCAACCGATCAATGTTTCTCTCTCACATCAATGTTTCTCTCTCTCTCTAAACTCAATAAACATAGCCTCCGGTGAGGATAAAAAAAGAAAGAAAGAAAAAGATTATTCAGCTCCTAACTAGCAGCTTGTGCACTTACCTGTGCTAAGGAGAAGAATGATGGTTCCCACAAGGTGTCCACATCTGAATCCCCAGAACTTATGACTACATTATGGCAAGGGAAAATTGAGGTTGCAAATTGAATCAAGGTTGTTAATCAACTGATTTGAAAAGAAGGAGATAATCTTGGATTATCTGGATGGCCCAATAAATCCTTGAGGGTCCTTATAAATAGAAAAGGGAGGCAGAAGAGAGAGAATCCAGCATGAGACAGATTTGGCCTATGTCAATTTTGAATGAAGGAATTGGGGCCATGAACCAAGGAACACATGCAGCCTCTAAAAGCTGAAAAGGGCCTCCAGAGAGAATGCAGCCCTTCAAACCTTTTGATGGTAGCCCGGTGAGACCTGTTTAGAATTCTTGACCTCCAGAACTGTAAAATAATAAATTAGTGGCATTTTAAACCACTAAGTTTATGGTGATTGGTTACAGTAGCAACAGTAGGAATCCAATACACCTCCACGTAAAACAATACAAGCTGTCATGATTAGAGGCATGGCCTAGGGTTAGAGATTAGAGACATCTGCCTATAAAATGGTCATGCCAAAGATCCGCTCTCATAGCAGGGAAGCAGCAGCTTCACGTTCAGAAAGCTGTCTCTTCTGATTACTCAAATGTAAAAACTCCAAAAGATAAGCCAGAATATACTTGGAGCAAAAATAATATATATTTTTTAAAAGGGTCACATTTTCTCCCCTAGCATATCACCGGTTATGCAGTTTGGACTTCCCCTGACTTTTTCTCCCCTGGCATGTCACTAGTCATGTGGTTTTAGACCCTCTTAGAGGAGGAACAAGGGGCTGGAAAATAGCTTCATAGGACTCCCATACCAGCCCTTGCACAACCACTCCCTTAAACATTGGACCCTCAGCACAATGAAGTTCTGATCCACATCCAATGATCTTAGGAACAAAGCCTCAGGTCTGTTGATCACAGAGACAGAATTCTGGTCAAACTAGAGATGACATTTAGGCCTCCATTGTGTTTTAGCTCCAGGCCCAGAAAAGAAGCAAAACCAGACAGAGTGATGCCATGACTGACATCAAGACCAGATGCAATGACTAATTACCTCCTACCTTGGTGCCGACCAATCAGTAGAAACCATGACTTCAAAAGGACACACCTGAAAAGTTGATGAATATTCTATTGAGATTCCTCCCTGAGATCTCCCTTAAAATTCCCTGCCTTTAGAAAACAGATAAATCCCCCTTAGATAAAGGAAGACAGCTCGGACTCCCTCTGGAGCACACCCACGCCTTTCTTCCCCCTTTGTCAGGCCTGTCTTTCTTCTCTCTTTCACCTAAGGTCTAAGGATCCAGGTAAGACTTGCAACCAGGGAGCAGCAGGCAGCAGCAACTTGTTCCAGGCTAACCCCTTGAATCTGTCTCCAAAGCCACATTTCCTCTGACTTTTCAGTGAGTTAGCAACACTTCTGTCACTGTAACTTTTCAGTGAGTTAACAATACATCTGTCACTGTAACTTTTACTACTTAGTGAGTCCACACAGCCCAGCGTGGCTCACTTCTTTCCTATAAGGTTTCTAGAGAGCCACAGTAGAGCACCGCCTAGGCTCTCTCTTTTGCTTCTTCTATGCTAAGCCCTTCCTTGTTTCATTGTCCTCAGCTTTAATAAATGTACTCTCAAAATCACCTGGACTCAAATTGTGAAATCCTTCCTGCACAAAGTCAGGAACTCACACACCACAAGCCAGCCCAAAGCAGACCGGCTCCAGGCAGGTCCCTTTACGTTGACATAGTGATCAAAAGTAACCTCACAGAGTGATCTGACCATAAATTCCTAACTGGGCAGATCATGATGGATAGCCATGCCTCAGGTCTATGAAAGGTTTATCTTTGCCTTAAGCAAGCCCTATCCACTGGTTTTGTGCATCTAAGTTAACTCAACTTTGAAATACCTCTTTTTCAGACACCACAGAAATGTAACCACCCTCAAGGGAGCACATAATCTTGGTAACTATCCTGTACCTTGCTTTCTCCCACTTTCATGCAATCTTCCTTTTGTTTCTTTCTTAATTTTAATTGTATAATAGAAACTGCAAAACTGTCATTCTCTGGAGCATTTGAGATCTTGCCTCCCAGCAATGTCATTAATTTGGATCAAGTAAACCATAAAAATACAGGTTTGGATGTTTCTTAAATCAACAATACCAAAGAGGAATATCCTGTGTATCAATAGGTATTGGCTGCATTTTGTTTTTATCACTAGCCACTATTTCTTGAGTACCTATAGTGCTTATATACATTCTCTCTAAACCTTATCACCTTGCAAGGTCAAGCGAAAATACGAAAATCTGCCTTCCGATCTCTGCTTTAACCCTGCCTCATTGTAAGATCTTGGGCAAGTCTCTGGATCTCAATTTCCTTGTCTGGAAAATAAATGAGGAAATTAAAAACTCACTATGGTCTCTGGCAGCTCTTATATTCTCACTTTTAAGATAAGTAACTTCCTCAAGGTATAAATGCCAGAACCATCGGTAATTTACTTACAATGACATTAAGCATCCCCTTCTCCACTCCATTCCTCTAAACCACCTCCCTCCTTCCATCATCACTGACACCTTCAGCCTTGATTCTCAGGACAGCAGATCCTTCTGATTTTCCTTTCTCCACTGATTTCTCTTTTCACTTTGCATATGTCATATCCCTGCTCAGTTCTTTAACTGACCAGAGTTCCTACATTCCCCATTCCTTCTCTGGGGGAAAAAAATGAGAAGAAGAAATTAAAAATAAGTACTGAATATGTGCTGATAACGTATGTGAAAGGAAACAGAGTATACCTCTTTGAGATATTGATCATTTTAGGCTGGTTCATTTTTTAAAACAGCAGACACAAGAGAAGCCTTGAAAACCTTGTAAAGGTCACCCTTTGTAGAAGGACATTTACATTCATAAGGGAAATCCCCATTTGTAAGGGTGTCTCCTTTACTGTACCCGGGCTGCCTTCATTATCAACAGAGAAGTTCAGAAGTTAAATCTGCCTAACAAAGTTACCCTTGTCTGCAGTGCTTTTCCTGGGAACCTCCCAAAGCTGACTCTCCATGCCCAACATCTTCTTTTGTCTTTAACAGAAGGTGGTATTTAAGATGGCTTCTTCCACCGCTTTGGCAAGTTACTCAGCGTTCCTGGGTTCCTTCCATGTATACAGGAGGTATTCATGTTTTTTGTTTCTGTTTTTTTCTTTATTAATTTCTAGAGAGAGAGGAAGGGAGAGGGAGAGAGAGATAGAAACATCGATGAGAGAGAACATCGATTGGCCACCTCCTGCATGCCCCCACTGGGGATCAGGCCCACAACCTGGGCATGTGCCCTGACCAGGAATCGAACTGGCGACCTCTTGGTATATGAGTCGATGCTCAACCACTGAGCCACACCAGCCGGATGGTATACATGTTTTTAAACTTTAATTTATTTTTCTCCTCTAATATCTCTCATGTTAATTTTATTATTACTTCAGCCAGAAGAACTTGAAGGGTAGAAGGATAATATTTCCTCCACGACACTAGGAATGAAAACATCTAGGGAATAATTTGTAACATAGTAGAAATTTCCAAAAACCAAATTAAAAAAAAAAAAAGCAATTGAGCCTTATACCTTTTTAAGTCTTTTTTTCTTTTTTTTATTTCACTAACTTGTGGATATTAACTAAAGAGCATGCGTGCACGTGCGCGCGCGCACAAACACACACACACACACACACACACGCACACACACGCACACACAC
Organism: Tadarida brasiliensis; assembly: GCA_030848825.1. Lineage (NCBI taxonomy): Eukaryota > Metazoa > Chordata > Mammalia > Chiroptera > Molossidae > Tadarida > Tadarida brasiliensis. The sequence continues at coordinate 31,649,835 of CM061270.1, read as the reverse complement.
ACAGAGTGATCCAAAGTCCGTCTTATTAAAACCCCAGCACCTCCAGAAAAGTGTATTATGTGATGCGAATCACTGACTCTCTCAGGGTCCCTTCGCCGTCCTTTATTAATGTCTATCATCAAAATATTATATAAAAAATGGATTTTTTTCCCATAAAAAAAAAAAAATTCCCCAAGTTGTATAGCCCTAGAGCAAAAATCCAAAATGTTCAAAGAAAGAAAATGATGATAGGAATACCAAAACTCCCCTCTGTCTCCTAAGGAGGTTTCCACTTCGGTGAGCTGTCAATCCCACACCACACATGAGTCTTACAAAGTCACATGCTAGCACAGATATGGACTATCAAAATAAAAACATATATCTGCAGATAAGATAATCACATTTTATACTACAGGCTGCAATTTTAATTAACATTGGCATATTTCTGCTGCAATGATTTAAAAGATTAGCTAAGTTGGACAAGGTCTCAGATCTTTAATGACACCCAACCTGTTTGTGATTTTTGGCACTCTGCATGTTAGGTGTGTTATGAAGATGACAATGTGCCAGTCATCCAAGCTGTCAAACGCCTGCTAAGATCTGTTCAAAGCCAAACTCATTTGCACTCAGATGAACCCCTCCCAGGAAGCAGTCATTTAAATACCTATAGTTTCAGGTGCCAGACATGGCTAGTGAAACAAATTTGCAACAAGCCCAGGATGACTTCCCAAAGGGCTGAAATAATTCCACAGAATAAACCAAGGTAAAAAATTATGGAAATTATTAGTACTGTAATGATAGTATAGCATACATTCACCAAATAAAGCATTGCAGATAGACATGCATGCGATCATATAGTTGGAACATCCTTCTGAAACAACTGGACTAAGAGTATTTTGAAACACGGCATTAAAATTATGCCCTCCACTGAGTGGGAAGAGCACTTTCACACACTGTTAGTGGGAGTTTAAATAGATACAAATTTCCAACAAATAGTTCGATGATATGCATCATAATATTTTAACGTGTATGTTTATGTTGAAACAGCCCCAGGTGTTCACTGGTGGAGTTAGACCAGATGTCAATTCTGCAACCTCGGTTCTTGAGCTTGGCTTAGGGAAGAATTCAGAGCCAAGAACTCAAATGCTAAGAGAACGTTTATTTGGAAAGTCACAGAGGTAGAAAGCAGTGAGACAGGTGTGCTGTGTGGGCTCCAGAAAAGTTGCAGAGGCCAAAGAAGGGCCCTTGGAACTTAGAAGAAGGAAAACAGAGGTCACACATCCAGGGAAAGGAGCTGGGAAAGGCATGGGCGTGCTCCAGAGAGGGAGCATGTGCTGGGTCCGCCCTCCTAAGGGCTTTTAAGGGCAGAGGTTTTAGGGCAGGTCCCAGGGAGGATCTAAACAGAATATTCATCAGCTTTCCAGGTGTCCTTCCAGGGTCATGGTCTCCACTGATTGCTCAGCGCTAGGGTAGAGGGTGACTAATGTCCTAATGTCAGCCATGGCATCACCCCACTTTTCTGGGTCTGGAGCTGAGATGCAACTGAGGTCTAAATGTCATCTCTAGTTTGACCAAAACTCTGTCTCTGTGGTCAACAGACCTGAGGCTTTGTTCCTAAGATTATTTGATGCCGGTCAGAACCTCATTGCCCTGAGGGCTTAATGCTTGAGCAAGTCGTCACACAAGCACTTGTATGGGGGTCCTATGACTCTGGCCTCCTTGTTCCTCCTCTAAGGGGGTCTACCACATGACTAGCAACACGCTAGGGGAGAAAAGCTCTGGAGAGGGTCCTAACCCCATGACCAGTGATATGAAAAGTCAGGGGGGTTAAACTGCATGAACATGAACAGCGCTGTGCTAGGAATGGAAAGGTCACCCTGGGGACTGCGAGGTCTTTGTTTGCCCAGGTTTTCCCGTTGCTAGGTATGATCTGGGCCCCTTGGCTAAGGCAACTAAATGACTCCATTTTTATCACCAATGGACCTTCCTCGATATTCTTCCAATAATAGGTTAATTACCCCTAGAAGTAAAGGAATTTTGCCTAAGATTATAGTTGCCCCACGTGTTGGGAGGCATTTGCAGTTTTCGAGTATCAGTATTTGCAGGCATTTGCAGGTACTGGTACGCCGATGAATAATGCTAATTTTAACTTCTGTAATCGCTGTCACACTATTGTACCGGTCCCCTGAAGGTGGGGGGGGCAAAAAGGAGGAGGGGGCTTCTGTCTTTAAAATCAGACGAGCAAGAAGAATCTGTGCTGAGGATCTGGGGAAGCTGTACCCTCCCCAGCCCACCGGCGTAATGAAATGCTCCTTTACAATCCGGCTGTGCGTCTCTGGTTATCTCGCAGACATGTTACCACAGGTACCGTAGGCTTTTCACCCTGGTGACCTTCTGTACCTGGCCTATGCTTCCCACTCTGCTTGTGCCTAACTGCCTACTGTGTCATTGATGTGCTTCAGTCACTAATCCCAGAAACAGGCAAAGGGCTGAGGGCGGTTGAAGGGTCTTCTAGGCAGAGGGAGCCACCTGCGCAAAGAAGGAAGTGACAGGACTTCTGAAGACCTTTCCCAGACCTGTGCATACAGAAGTTCTCTGGCACTCAGGAGTTTAGCCTTCGCTAGTGGGGCTCTGCAAAACAACCACATCGGTGACATGCACGCATCTGTGACGTCCCTGAAGTATGACTGTGTCTGAATGACTGGGAGGCTTGAGAACACCTCTTCGTCAGTGAGTGTCTCTCGTGTAGTATTTCACATGGGGGATTTGTGGGGCTACTTATGTTTTCTGTCATACATCACTGGGCAAAGTTAAGAGAAGCTGCTGTGGAGAATGGGAGCAGAGAGACAGGTTCTTGACAAGAATCACCAGGCCTGCTGTGGGTCAACCTGAGTTCAGAGTAGGGCTTGGCTCTTCATTCTAGTCATGGGCCTGTTTTCATGAACTCCCAAGCTAAGAATTTTACATTTGTAAAGAATCGTACAGAAAAGAAAACAACAGTGTAAAAAAAGATAGTATGTGGCCCACAAAGCCTAAAATATTTACTACATGGCCCTTTACAGAAAGCGTTTGCCAGGCCTGGGTGAGAAAATACAAATATGCATGCTTCTCTGTGGTTACTTGAACTTCTCCGGTTTTGTTCAACAGCCCACAAGTCCCAGGGATTGACTGACTCACGTGGGGAGTAAAGGGATTAAAGAAGAAAAAAGAATTGATGTGTAGGACTGTGGGGACTAGGCTGGTCAGAAAAAGAAGCATAGACAGAAAAGGGCAGATATATCTGAGGAAGTGGAAGAAGAAATGGATTGGAGAGCTTAACAACTGGTACAATGAGAGTAAGGGAGAAATGAGCGGAGGATACTGGCGTTTGAACTCAGGGTAGGGTATTTGGATGTAATAGTTCAGAGATGAATTGGTTCCAAATTATGTTGTGCAGCAATGGAATGCAGGGAGATGGCTGGGGGTGAAGGTTCAGGAGTTTTAGGTTCATGTCCTGGATGAAATTATCCATATGGTTAAATAAATGGGGAGGAAAATGTCAATATAATAAGCCAGTGTGCATTATTTTTCTGTAAATCAGCCAACATGGCTGAAGTCTCTGAACCAATGTGAAGTCACTGAGCACAAAGCTAGGAAGAGACACACAGTGTGTTCTCAGGAGGCTGTGGGAGCCAGCTCCAGCACACCACTGAGGGACAATGAATGTCATCTTAAGAAGAAAGAGGATGTGTGCCCGGCCGGTGTGGCTCAGTGGTTGAGCATCGACCCATGCACCAAGAGGTCGCCGGTTCAATTCCTCGTCAGAGCACATGCCCAGGTTGTGGGCCCCATCCCCAGTGGGGGGCCTGCAGGAAGTGGCTAATCGATGTTCTCTCTCATCAACGTTTCTATTTCTCTCTCCCTCTCCCTTCCTCTCTCTCTCTAAAATCAATAAAGAAAAAAAAATTTTTTTTAAAGAATTTAGTGTTCAAGAGATTTTATAAAATGGAGAGGGGGGAGGGAATAAGAATATTCTTCTAGTTCTGGGAAGATGAAAATAAGAAATAGATTAGAGAGCCCAGAACCAATGCTGTACTCTGCATATTACCCCTTATTCAGGAAGACGTAAATGACCTTATTTATAGACCAAGGAGTTCTTTTGGACAGTGGATACATGGCAGGTCTTCATTTTCTTAGAAACATATGTAATTGATCAGTATTATCAGGATTGTTTCTGAAGCTTGAGGCTGGCACTTGAATTTCCAAATCAGTACTGAACAGCTCTGATCATTCCATCCAAGAAGGTAGGCACACGAGCCGGAGCCAGAGGAAAAGGAGAAGAAATATTTCAGTATTTTGCTAGAGAGAACCTTCTCTCGGTCCCTGAAATAGCAAAAGGAAGGTATAATTGGATGGCATCATCATCGATTATCTTTGTTCCAATAAGATTTCCATTTGAGGAAAGTAATAGAAAACTTTCTCTTTATATGCTCCTTTATCTTGGAGAAGTTCAGTGTGCTTTCCTGTTCAAAAATGAGGGAACACACACACACAAACTCATCCGCATAGATGATCTTGGCTAGAAAATAAAGGACCTTACAGATAAAACATTTTTTGGTAGAGGGGTGTAATCTCTGGTTCTTAATGTATCCATGAGTGCATGCTAAATTGTGCTGAATCAATGACCAGAAAATAGCAGCAGCTTAAAATAACAGTCTATTGCACATTTAGATCACATCTCAGCAACCACAGAGGCAGGAAAAATGTAATGAGCCACCCATTGGCTCTTAAAGCTGTGAATGGAATGAACACATGATCGGTTCATGTTTCTTTGGCCAGAGAAAGTTACTGGGCTGCTCCTCAATTCAAAGAAATGGGGTGTTTCATTCTCCTACAGGGCCTTAATATTTATATACAATTATGTTGACTACTACTTTAAAAAAATCATTTGCTTAAAAAAAAAAATCAGCCCAGCTGGTGCGGCTCAGTGGATTGAGCATTGTCCCATGGACTGAGAGGTCCCGGTTCACTTCCTAGTCAGGGCACATGCCCGGGTTGTGGGCTCAATCCCCAGTAGAGTGCATGCAGCAGGCAGCTGATCGATGTTTCTCTCACATTGATGTTTCTATCTCTCCCTTCCTCTCCCTCTAAAAATTCAATAAAAACATATTCTTTTAAAAAATCAACCAGTGAATTTTGGCCTAACACGGATCTATGGATTTATCTCCTGATGGTTTAAGGGCCTCCAAAATAGACATGAAAGTCCAAGAGTGGATGAGAAACTTAGGGGGGAGGAAATGACTAAGCCAGGGACCAATGCTGTTGATGAAGGCGGATATACGGACCAGGAGTTTAGTTAATAACAATAACTAGTACAGTAGATGGTTAGCTTCTAACAAGAATAAGCCTCAAAGCAGGACAGTTTTGTACAATGAGGTAAAAAATGGGTGCCTGGAAGTTAGAGATTGCTCCCACTTCCCCCTATTGTTCCCTGAGCCCATTTGGGGGAGATCTGATTTTATTTCAGGCATGGAGGTGAGGGAAAGCTATGGAGAGTTAAAGACCAAGGGCCGAGCTTATTTACTATGGAGCAGGGGCTTCTGTGGGCAGAGCACACAGTGTTGGCACAAAGGGCAGTAACAGAGGGATGGCCAGTGAGAACATGCAGAATAAGGGAGAGAGAGGACTGGAAGGAACAGAAAGGTTGGCATTAGGGGCACAGCTAAGGTCAACTGAAAAGAGAAGTTTGAATCAGTTGGCTGGTCCCTAGGGTCTGAGTGGTCTGAGTGAACCACAGGACAAAGGGGTTCCTAGCCCGGCACAGGTTGAGATGGCAGGTGACTTCATAAGCCTGGGGGAGGTGGGACCTGCCAAGCTCCATGCTAACTAGGTCATGTGCCATTTCCTTGTCGCCCTATAGAGGCTTCAGCCTGGAACTCACCAAACAACTAGGCAAAGGAGAGAAAACCCCTCAGCTAGGAAAACTGTTCCTCAATACTTGGTTTTTCTTTGCCCTTTCTTTCCAACTTAAAAGCATCTATATATATTTCATCTCTGCAAAATAATCTTCTACAAGCTTCTAAAAGCTTCACAGAAGCCCTGACCAGGTAGCTCCATTGGTTAGAGTGTCGTCCTAATATGCAAGGCTGCAGGTTTGCTATCCAGTCAGGGCACATACAAGAGTCAACCAATTAATGTATAAACAAGTGGTAAAGCAAACTGATGCCCCCCCCCCCGAAATTAATAAATAAATAAAAGCTTCATAGAAAAAAAATTTTGAGGTGAGAATTGGGCGAAAAGAAAACACCAGTTTGAAAAGAAAAGCAATTTCAAGGTTAGAGAACATGGAAGAGGAAAGGATAGATATCACTGAGAAAAATGAAAAAGAAAAAAAAAATGATGGATTCATAAGTTTGGTTAAAGCATTACATAGGGAGGTAGAAAAAAATTGTAATTGTGATTACTAAAAACCGTTCCAGAAACTTCAGGGTAAGGAACTGTGTGGCTTTTATTAAAGATAAAAATGGAAAATTAATTTCGAGAGCTATTTTATTTCTCATTTTTAAAAAAAATCATTGGGTACTTAGGATATTATTGTGTGGATTGCTCCCTTTTTTCTTTAGTTTTTAAACTATGATTTGTTTAGAACAAAACATCTCCCTCCAAATTGTATTGGCTGGTAAAATGCGCCATCGTGAATAACATCCCTTGAATAACTTCACGGCTCTCAGAACCAGAAAGCAGCAACCCAAACAAATACCTCCGCACCCACTCCTCAGCAAGACCACTCACACTGCGCCAGAAGAAAGAAACTCCTTTTGTATTATAGGAAACTATAGGGTGCTTGATCTCTGACTGCTAGGTTAGCTGATAGAAATTCTTGCATCTGATTACAGTAATAGGATATTAAGGAAGTAACCTCCAAATGATAATAATAAGTAGCATTTATGGGCCAAGTATTTCTTCCTAGTTGATTAAAATTCCAAAATCTTGCATTTTTTCAAGTTCTGGTTTAATTTTTCTTGGAAATAATGATTTTTGACATTAGAGAACTAAAGGAATTTATGAACAAAGAAGAGAATTTATGGAGAAGAAATTAAAGTGTTTGTGTAAAATAAATTAAACTTTTTTCATAAGCAATAAAATGTGAGAACAATATTTTTCTTCTGATAAATTAGCAAAAAGAGAAAAAACAGAAATACACAATGCTTGCAAAGATGCAGCAAAATGGGGTTTTTCACACACAGATAGATTGTTCTAATTCTTTTGGAAAGCAGTTTTGCAATGTATAAAATATAAATATATATTCATTAAATATAAAATAAAAGTATTTATAGATGCAAATATATACTTTAACACCATAATTATGCTTTGAGGAATTTATCACCAAAATCGTATACATAAGACATACTACCCAACATTATTTATAATAGTGGGAATCTGAAGTTTTGGTAGGACCTAAATATTTCAAAGAGAGAAACATGTATAATCAGCCACTATGCAAAACACTGCAATTATTAGAAGAGCTCCAAAGACTCTTTAATATAAAAGGCTTATGTGATGCATAAAACATTATAAAAACTGACTATACTGAATAATACAAATATGGTTGGTGTCTATGTGGGTTATGCACACATACTCACACACATACAAACACACATACACCTTAGGATCATTTTGGCTGGAAGGATTAGAAAAGCCAATAAAAAAGGCTGTTTAGACAGTAAGGACATTGTATAAATCAAGGTCATCAAAAAACAAATGGCACAGTTAAATTAAAATACTTTTAGTTTGACGAGGACTTATTTAGAAAGGGACTGGTTACATAAGTGGGAATGCGGTGTGGAGGAACCACAGGGGATAATGAAGGAGTCTGGGGCTAGAGACAAGAAAGTTGTTACTACCTTTAGAAGGAAAAGAGGGTAAAGGAAAAATAATAATAATAGAGGGCTGACCAGCAAAGGTCACTTGTGGGGTTCTGATAAGCAACGGAACCCACCAGGTGTTCACTGCACTCTAAGAGTTGACGTGATGCAGCGTTGGAGGGGGGCAGTACTGTGACATCACAGAAACAAAGACACATCAGAATTTGTGGGAAGAAAAGGCTCTGTGAACATTCGAAACCACACATCCCAAAGCTTTGAATCCCAAAGTCTTCTCTAATTTTACCAGACCGACATAGTGACATTAAAAACTGAGACAGATGTGTTATTTCTGGGAGGTCTCCCAATAACTTTTGATCTGCTGCTTTAAAGTCACGAGACAGGAACGGTGTGATATAACTAACCACTGGCGGGACAAAATAAGCTTCATTTTGACAGCATTTGAAGCACAATTTGAAAATAAGAACAAATGGCAACAATGACATAGTGCTCCCTTTGAAAGCAGATTATATTATAGGCACAATAATAATCAGAACGATATCAGTTACCAATATACACAGTTTTAGAAATGCTTTGTCTAAAGTAAATGTGTAATTACCTGGTTTTGATCATTATGCTGAGGCTATCTAAGAGTATGTCCTTGTTTTTAGAAACACACACTGAAATATTTAAGGCTAAAGGGGCATATGTCTGCAACTTCCTCTCAAATGATTCAGGACAAAAAAATTGTATATAGATAGGAAGAATAAGGCAAACATGGTAAAATGTTAACATTTTGATGGATTCTGATGGGTATATGGGGATTCTTTGTATTATTTTCACTTTTCTGTGTGTCTGAAATGATTTCAAAGTAAAATATTAATGTATAATGTATAAAATTTCAAGGAATACATTCACAGAGATTAAATGCCTCTTCTTCATCAAAGAAAAAATGAGAGCTACAGAAGTAATTATTGAAGATGGCAGTGTTAGAGCAGCAGTTGATAATGGAGATTTATTTGTTAATCACCGCATAGTTATTGAATATTCTGCACCCTACCAAAAATAAACATTTTTTCAGTCGTCTGAAAACTCATCACCATTTTATATTGTTAATGACACTCTCAGTGCAGAACGTGACACGCTTTGATCTAGCACCTGCGCCATCTAGTGAGTTGAGATATTGAAGACAGTGGAGGAAGAAGAGAATTGATCAAAATTATGATACCAGATTTGTAAATGGACTCAGGTATAACTGTCATCAATACACACAAACAGAAGATTAATAGTAAACTAAATGATCATATATTTGTCATTGAAGGCAAAGCTATATTTAGTTGTTTTTATCTTATGATAAAACTTAACGTTCAGCAGGAAAAAATATACATTTACTTGTCAAGTAGCATAAAGGAATTCCTTTATAGTCCAGAAATCATTTTCTTTCTGAGAAATATTAAAAACTGTAGGTTCTCAATCATGAATTCAACATTAACAAATATTTAGAGGCCCCCTTCCCCGTGTCAGGCACTACGGGGGGCACTGGGGATATAAGGTAGAGAATAATAAAATAAAAAACTTCCTGTCTTCTCTGTGCTTACATTGTAGTGAAGGTGACAAAGAGACAAGACAAAAAAAGTGAAATATTAAGTGTTACTGATATTTGCTAAGGTAAAAAAAATGAAATAAAAATAAAAAAGGAAAGAGAGACAAGAAACGTTCAGGGAGAGGGTCAATTTTAGATAAGATTGCCAGGGAAGTAATCATAGAGAAGGAAAGAAGAGAATAATAAGCCATAGAGATAGCTGGAGGATGAGCATTCAAGAGAGGAAACAGTGAGTGCAAAGGCCCTGAGGCAAAAGCATGCCTGCTGGGTTGAGAAACAGCAATTGGCCTCTTTGGCTGGAGTGAAGAGAAACAAGGAAGAGAATCGAAGATGAGGCCAGAAAAGTACCTGGGACTTAGATTACATCAAACCTCATAAAAGTGAGCACTGTGACTTCTACTCTGAGTAAGACAGGGAGCCCTTAGCAGAAACATAACATGATCTGTCATAAGTTTTCCAGGATCTGTCTGGCTTCTGTATTGAGAATGACCTGCAGGACAGCAAGGCCAGAAAGAAAAAATGAATAAAAATAAAAATAATTTTTTAAACCCAGTTAAGGGATTATAGAAATAATTCAAGCAAAAGATAATATAATGGTGGTTCAGATCAGAACAGTAGTGATGATGGTGGTTGAATCCAGGTAGTTCTTGCTTTGAATGGACTGCAGAATTATAAATATGTCTCTGCAAACTAAAATTATTCATCTTAATAATAATAATTTTATTTTAGTAGTCAATGAGAAAAATTACAATTTTTCCAGAACCTTTCAATTTTTTTCTCAAAACATTAAAAACTTCCTATTGCCACTTATAAACATATAGAGGGATGAAAAAATAGTATATCTATTATTTACTTAGGACACTGTAATTTAAAACATTAGAAACATAGAGATTTAGTGGTTTATTTCTTTGAAAAAAGAAAAACAACAACTCAGGAGTAATTTAAACAAAGTTTGCCTTTTTCTTCTTGTTAAACTTACAATAACGGCCAAGAAATTGTTATGCTCCTTTCTAAGTCTGGGTCGCTTCCAACATCTTACCCTTTCTACTTTCAATGTCTGGAAATACCTCTAGTTCCCTTACTGCGAAGTTACTTGTCAGCATCACCTCCACTGGGGAATTCATCCTTTTTGTCACAACCACCTCTTCACTCACGTTGATAAGTCTACCTGATAAGTCTACCTTAACTAAGTCCCTCCAGTGAGAAATCTAGGGTCTCCTGAATTATGGCTGTGCCAACCTTCCCGTGAACAGGTATTTCTTTTATAACTCCACTTACGTTTGATTTGAATTTCACTTTCAGCATTATCATTTTGTGTGTCTTTGATGCATTTTTATCTTTGTGGGTCAATTCCCTCTTCCTTTTTTTAAAATTGAATTTACTGGGGTGACATTGTTAATAAAATTACATAGGTTTCACATGGTACAATTCTAGAAAACATCATCTGTATATTGTATTGTGAGTTCACCACCCAAATTCAAGTTTCTCCTTCACAGTACCTGTCACTGGTGCAATATTACATTTGTTGGTGATATTGATTATTTGACTACTGACTATCCATCTTGATAGACAGCTTGGTTATACAGTTGATGTTGCATTTTCCAAAACAGTATCTCTTCTAGTCTCACGACAATCCCGTGAGGTAGGTATTACTAATGTCATTTTGTGGATGAGAAAACAGAGCCTCAGAAAAGTTCAGCAATTTACCCTAGTTTCACACAACTGGTGACAGACCAGGACTCAGATCTATACCTTCTGAATTCAACATACTCAAGAGACGGAATTCAGTCCTGTTTCCCTTGAACCACCTCACCCTACCAATCAGAAATAGACCACAGTCTGATAAAGTCTTGCTTTGGAAACCGGAACACCATGTTTTCTATGCCACGATGAGTTGCCATAGGGAAGCTGTAGAATACAAGTGAGAGCAGAAATAAAACAAGCGTGGTGTGTTTGAATCTCCTGCCTGTATAAATATCCTACAGCTTTCTATTTAAATTCTGCTCTTAACCTCCATGACAAGGATCTATAAAATATTTAAGGATTTCTTTGTTATCATAGCAACAAGACCAGCCATGCCTAATTCAGCTTCTCCAGATTTCCAATTATAATACTAATGAAAATCCATAAAAAGGCAAAACTGGCAACGACACTGATAGAAAGCAAAAGAATATATATATGTCCTAGACTTCAGAAAGCTCTCCACTATCTTCATAAACAACAAGGAGGAATTAAGAAATTCATTCTCGAATTGCCGAACCTCTCGTCTGAGAATTTCGGAAAGGTAGCTGAAAGGTAGCAAAGGCATTGACGCACATCACTGACCACACCTAACTCAAAAGTGTCTGGTTGCACTTATCAGAAACTCACCTCTCTTCCCCAAAGGACTTATCTTCTAATCCAGGAACTTTCCTCTCCTCCTCCACCGTTTCCAAAGCTGCTGTCTTTCTATTTGCATTCAGATATTTTTCCTCTGTGGGTACAACAGTACCAGAAATCAACACAATAGGGCAATTTGAGGCAGACCTCTTGGTCTCAATACAACGGCCAACAAGACTATTGTTCTGGCTGTTTGAACATCCAAAGTAGTCTGTCAGAATATAAAACCATTGCTTTGCTACTGGCATATCACTGTTTTAGCAAGCGAGATGCTTAGCAGACACAGCTCACCCACTCCAATTAAGGAAGCATTCACCTACTTTTCATTTCTGATAGGACATGAATTTCTCACAAGTCCTTTTAGACCTAACAATAATAATTTTTAAGATTATTTAACATTTTTAATTTTAAAAATTTCCATTATTGTACAATAGCCTATGGTAGCCAATTAAAGGTAGTTATAAAATTTAATACAAAAAAATAGAATATTTATTTGAACTTATCCTTTGTAATCTAGAGCTGAGAGTAAGGCTGCATAATGTAACCTCAATACCCCCTCTCTTACAGTCGTTTTATAACAAATACCAAATCAAAGTTAAAACATTGTGTAAAAAGAAGCAAGTGATAACACTCCTGACTGAAGACAAAAGAAGACACCTTCCACTTGGGGGACATTTCCCTGTTTTGTCCTCAACAGAGAGAAGTTAAGAAATGCGTTCCTGAGTTGCTGAAGCACTGCTTTGGAAATTGTAATCGTGAAACCTACTAAGAGCAGAGAAGTCCTTTAAATTTTTCAAAGGAAAAATATGTGCTATCATTAAACTGACCAATGTGTGTATGATTTAAAATTACATGAGTGTGACTGTTCTTATTTTAAGAGAGAAACGGAGGATTTGGTATGCATACCTTGGAGGACACAGGTGGTGTCTCGGGAAGGAGCGCACCTGTTCAGAACGGTTCTGAAGAAAGCCTGTGATGGAGCAGACATAGAATTCTAGGTTCCACGCCCTTTCCTTCTGGATGTTGCCTAACACCGACCTCATCCTCACCATGTGCACCAACCCCAGCCCATCCCAAATCTCCCTCCTCCTCAGACTTAATGACCTTCAACCTCACCTCATGGCTGTCCCAGGAGTCGCAGCGCTCTGGTCTAGGGTAAGGATGTCCACTCCAAACATCACTTAGCAATTTTTTCTTAGAAACGGAAAATGTACTTGTTGTTTTTTATATTCAGCACTGAAAATAACCCCGCAGCTAACATGTCATGTCACATATGTAGGCAAAAATGGCAGATCCCATACACGCCTCTAATTGTGTTCCCTTCCATTAAAATGGCAATAAATGGATTTTTGCTTTTAAACACATAAATTTCCAACTAGGGGGAGGGTAGAACAAGAGGAGAAACAACTTCAATGACATTTTGGAAAAAGGAAAGCAGATAAGGAACGAAAACTGACATAGAAGACCAGAAAAAGATTCATCTTAATCTGGCAAATGAAGGAGGCGTGAATGTATTCACAGAATCCTTGAAGGCTCAGGTACTGACGGACCAAGTCCTTCCAGAAATGGGGTGCCAACGGAAGGAAAACTGGGGATGAGCAGTTTAAGAAGCACCTAGAGACCAGATCTCTGCCTTTATTCTGTGAAGCTGGGCAAATTCTCACCCATCACCTGACAGAAGACCAGTCATTGATTCTCTGGAGATTTGTTTCAATCTGACATGTTTAAACATAAGTAGGCTACCCAAGGTGGCCAGACATCTGAGAAAACCTTAGAGCAGGAGTAACTGAGACCAAGCAAACAGGAGGAAAGCACTTGCAGAACCAGAGATTCTGCAGGAGAAAGAAAGCTTGAGAAAAACTCTGATCCTAGAGACTCAGGGCAATTAATAAGACTGTGAAAAGAGCATTTGAGGAACAAAACAAAAAAAGTCATGAAATTTAAAAAATGAGAGCATAATTAAAAAACACTTAATAGATTTATTAGGAAATAAAATTTAGGAAACCTCCCAGAAAAAAAAAAAAGAAAAGAAAAGAAGAAAAAGGAAAGAAATAGAAAATAGGAGAGAAAAAAGTAAGAAAGCTTGTGTATTGGATTTAAATTATTTCTCATTTTTATTAATAAATAAATGTACATGTTTTAAAAAGTCAACTTATATTAAAGACTTCTCACTGAAAAAAAAAAAAAGATCAATTCCCCTATCCACTTTTTCCTAGTTCCTAGTTGGTGATTTCAGAAGCAATCGCATTGACATTTTCAGCTGCTTCTTTTTGCCATTCACCTAACTCTATATGTTTAAGTAATATGTGTATTTTAGTATGTTTTCATACATCAATTTTGGACATAGTCTAATTGCTTCCTATTCCAGTAGTTGAGCATCTTACTCTTATACCCCCATTGCCTCTGTTTTCCCTGCTCCAAGATTCCAACGTAGTTGTCCTCTTTTTAGATTAAATCGATGTCCAGTTATGTCTATGTGAATATTACTCACAGCTGAGCACTGTACTAGGATTACATTTCCTTTCTTATATTTTTGTTGAAGCTAATTATTACCATCTTTTTTTTTAATCAAGGTACAATTTACACACACTCATATGCACTCATCATTACAACTGAGTGGATTTTAGTGAGTTTATAGAGTTGTGCAACTATCACTACAATCTAGCTTTGGAACCTTTCCATCACTCCCCTCCCCTCCCCCAAATTCCTTTGTGTCTGTTTGCAGTCAGTCTTCGCTTCAGCTCCCAGCCTCAGGCAACCACTCATCTGTTTTCTGTCTCTATAAATGTGCCTTTTCTGGAAACTTCATATAAATGGAATCATGCGATATGTAGTCTTTTGTGTCTGGCTTCTTTCATTTAGTATAATATTTTGAGATTCATTATGTTGTAGCATGTATCTGTAGTTTGTTCCTTTTTATTGATGAATAGTATTCTATTTTATGGATATACAACACTTTGTTAATCTACTCACCAGTAAATGGATACTTAGATTGTTTCCACTTTGGGGCTACTATAAACAATGCTGCTGTGAATATATGTGTACAAGTCTTTGTGTGGACTTATGTTTTCATTTCCTTAGGCTAAAAACCTTGGCATGGACTTGCTGAGTTCTATAGTAAGTTTACATTTCACTTCTTAAGAAACTGCTAACCTATTTTCCAAAGTAGCCGTCTTATTTTCCAGTCACACAAGCAAAATATGAGAGTTTTAGTTACTCCATATCCTCACCTACACTTGAAATTGTCAGTCTTTTTGTTTAAAACCATTTTAATCAGTGTATAGCAGTGACTCATTTCAATTTGTATTTCCCTAGTGACTATTTTGAGCATCTTTTCCCCCACAGAACTGCTTTGGCAACTTAAAACCAACTGACCATTCCTGGACTCTCAATCCATAAGTCTATCCTTACCCAAATACTCCACTCTCGTGATTACCATAGATTTATAGTATAGTAAGTTTTATAATTGGGTATTCCAAGTCCTCCAAATTTGTTCTTTTTATCAAAATTGCATTCGCTAGTCTAGGATCTTTGTGTTTCCGTATTGTTTTAAGAGCAGCTTGTCAACTTCTACAAAAAAATAAATAAATAAAACCTCCTGAGATTTTAAATAGAGATTATATTGAATTTATAAAGAAGTACCATCTTAACAATATTGCATCTTTCAGTCTAGAACATAAAATGTCCCTCCATTTCTTTCGATCTTGATTTCTCTCAGTAGTGTTTGTAGTTCTCTGTGAAGAAGACTTGTACTTCTCTTGCCATATTTATTCTCAGTGTTTTATTCTGTGTGGTGCTCTCAGAAATGGAATTTTCATTTTCCAATTGTTTATTGCTAGAATATAGAAAAAGAATTCATTTTTGCATATTTATCTTGTCTCCTGTGACCTTGAACTCATTTATTAGTTCTGGTGTTTTTACATTTTTCTTAGGAGCTTCTCTACTTAGGGTCATGTTATCATCAAAAACGGCAGTTTTACTTCTTCCTCTTTAATTTATATGCTCTTAATTTCTTTCTCTTACCTTACTGTACTGGCTAGAGCCTCCAGGGCAGTGGCCAATAGAATGGGTGAGAGCAGACACCTTTGCCTTATTCTTAAACTTAGGGACAAAGCACTGAGTCTTTCACAATTAGGTATAGTGTTAGCTGTACAGTTTTGTAGATGCCCTTTAGTACGTTAAGAAAGTTGCCTGTTATTCCCAATTTGTTGAGTTTTTATCATTCATGGGTGCTAAATTTTTTAATAATATTTTGTTTTCTTTATGTTTTTTGAGATGATCATGTGTTTTTATTCTTTTTTTCTATTAATATGGTGTATTACATTGATTTCTTTTCAGATGTTAAAATAACCTTGCATTTTTGTGATAAATCCCACTTGGCCACGGTGTACCTTTTTGATGTGTTGCTGGATTTCATATGCTAATTTTTTAGGGCTTTTGTATCTATATTAAAGGGAGACATTGAGCTGTAGATTTTCCTTTGCTGTGTTTTCCACTCATCTTTGGCAACCCTCAGCTTATTCTCTGAATCTATGGGTTCTTCCCTGTTTTGTTTGTTTAAAGTTTTTTTTTTTTTTTTTTTTTTTTGAGCCAACTTTATGAGATTTTAGTGTCAGGATAATACTGGCCTCATAGCATTGGAACTATCTTCTTTTCCTCTGTTTTCTGGCAGAAGTTGTGGAAGGTTGCTATTATTTCTTACTTAAATGATTGATAGAATTCACTAGTGAAGATATTGGGTCCAGGGCTTTTCTTTGTGGATTTTTAATTATTGATTTAATTTCTTTACTCGTTTGTCTAGTCAGAGTTTCTATTTCTTCTTGAGTCAATTTCAGTAGTTTGTGTCATTTTAGGAAATTGTCTGCTTCATCTAAGTTTTCTAACTTTTTGACATAGCCTGGCTGGAGTGGCTCAGTTGGTTGAGCATCGTCCTGTGCACTGAAAGGTCACCAGTGATTCCAGGTCAGATCCTTAGTCCAGGCAGGTATGGAAGGCAACCGATTGGTCTCTCTCTCTCCTCTCTCTAAGCATGTCCTCAGGTGGGGATTAATAAAATAATAATAATAATTTTTTTTACCTAATATTGCTGATAATATTAGAGTTGGTAGTGCTATCCCCGCTTTGTACTGATTTGTGTCTTCTCTCTTTTTTTGTTGGTCATGCTAGATTCAGGGTCAGCATAGTAAGTACAGCTTAGCGGTCAGCTCGTGACTGGCCAGATGTTGTACACAGACACCTGACATCAGTAAGGCTACATACAGCTCATAGATCTCTTTGTGGTTTGGGATCACAGCCAAATTTGACTCTTTGACCCTGCTTTATACTCTGTCACGCTCTTTCAGGTCTTCTTTGTGTAAACGCAATAAAATTAATTTTGGTTTACATTTAGTATATACATGTGGCCTCCCAGTCAGCCAGTCATGTGGGAAGACATTAACTAGCTCTTTTCTTTTTTTTTTAATTTTCTTTTCTTTATTGATTTTGAGAGAGAGAGAAAGAAAGAGGGAGAAAGAAATAGAAACATTGACAAGAGAGAACATCGATTGGCCGCCTCCTGCATGTCCCCCACTGGGGATCAGGCCCACAACCTGGGCATGTGCCCTGACCGGGAATTGAACTGGCGACCTCTTGGTGCATGGGTCAATGCTCAGCCACTGAGCCACACCAGCAAGTTCTTTATGGTTAATATTTTTGGAAATCTACCTGCTAAATTTCTGGTTACTTCACAGGTCTGCCACTCATGCCAACCAGGATTACAACCTCAGGCTCGCATTACACAGCTTTCAATATGCTTTTCCTACTAAGACTGCTGCTGTTACTGGCAACAGTGCTGGGGATGAGGGTTGGCCTCCACTCTAAATCAAGTCAGCCCCTTCAACAGCAAAGCTGATGGCTTTAAGGCTAGCCCCACCCTTTGCAAACCCCTGCCTACTGAGCTGAAGGACTGAATGGCAACAGCCCCCTGCAAGAGTGCTCCTGACCAGAGGTCCAGCAACATTTTATTTTTCTTTATCCTCACCCGAGGACATTTTTGCATTTATCTTCAGATAGAGCGGGAGGGAGAGAGGGAGGAAGAGAGAGAAACATCAATGTGAGAGAGAAACATTGACTGGCTGCCACCCACACGACCCCAACCGGGGCTGGGGACAAACTGCAACCAAGGTACGTGCCCTTAGCGGGAACCGAACCCTGGGACTCTCTGGTCTGCGGGCCGACACTGTAACTGCTGAGCCAAACTGGCCAGGGCCCAGCAACTTTTTTTTAGTCTGATTTTCTTGTTTGCCTTTGTGTGATTTTCAGAGCCCTGAATTTTTTTTTTAAGTTTGTCAAGTTTATACTTATTCTAGGGGGAAGAGGATTTGCCAGCCTTTGCCCTTTTCTGTGATTGCAAAGCCTTGTTTCAGCCACCTGGCATCTTAGATACCTGTTTTCACTTGTTCAGTTTTTCCTTATATTTATTGCTAAGTGTCCACACACATGCCAGTAGTCAATATAATTTTTCACCAGAAAGAAATATCTCTCTTTCAATGCTTTTTTTTTTTTAAGTCTTCCCTCTTGAGAGATTTTATTCTGCTTTTATCAAGAGTAGAAATTAATTGCTTCGGTAATATCTTGTCATAGCTTCCTAATTGTCCCAGGAATTCCCTTCACCTTGGTACTGATTTAGATTGTCAGTGTCCTGAATCTGAAGACTTTCTCTTTTTTGGTTTATTCCTTATTTTGTTAAAAATAGTGCTCTATCAGAGAGAACAGCAATGGCAACCCTCAACACACCCGCTTTTGCAATCGCGGGCTCTGATCTATGCTTCCCTCAAAGTGTTGTCTGGCTGGGTGGAATTCTGGTGTTGTTTTGTGAGGTGGACAGTGCAATAGGAAATAAATAGCCTAATGGCTAGGGAAAACAGAGTGAGCAGAGTGAAGTAAAAGACCCATAAATGGAGTCTTGTTTGACAATGATTTAAAAATTAGAATTGTTGCCTGGCCCAAGTGGCTCAGTGATTGAACATCGACCCATGTACCAAGAGGTCACCGGTTCAATTCCCGGTCAGGGCACATGCCCAAGTTGTGGGCCAAATCTCCAGTGGGGGGCATGCAAGAGGCGGCCAATCGATGTTCTCTCTCATCGATGTTTCTATCTCTCTCTCCCTCTCCCGTGCTCTCTAAAATCAATTTTAAAAAAACTAGAATTGCATTCGTCTGAATAGGACAAATTGCTGACTCTGGCCTCAGTGTGGTCTCAAGACCAAAGCAAAGGGTACCCAAGGAAAAGCATCACATTCCTATTACAGAAACATGAGGATTATAAGGCTGATGTGACAGCTAACAGCTGTCCATCCTAACAACACATCAGTACTGATCTTTGTCTAAAACGGAGCTTCAACGTGCAAACACTAGAACTTGAACAAAACTTGGATTCATTCTAACAACCAAGCCTTGTCAAAAGCATCCTCCAGATTTGTTTATCTCAAATCCAATCAAAATAAAAGAAGACTCGCCATCTATGAAGACCACGGTAGAGCCACATGCCCTGGAGATGATGGGGCTGACTGTGTCTTGGACGCTTGAACAAGAGCAAATAAGTGAGGCAGTGCTTTGACAAATGGTTTCATCCACTCCAGAATTGCTGACTTCCTGTTTTGAAGCAGGATATGGATGAATTAACAGTTATTCTCTTTATAGTCAGGATGCAATTTGATCCTGACATCTCTCTGCAGCCAGCTCCTGGTTTTTATCCAGTATATCCACACTGATGTCGCCCAAGAAAATTTCCCAGTTTATGAACACTATGTGAAAACTCTAAAGGCTACCAGCACCTTTGAAATAGTGAGAAAGAAAAAAAAGTTTATTTGCTGAGCAAAACTTCAATTGGACGAAACATCTGGGTGCCGAAAGTGCAGACGGAGTGCCTGCAATGATTAACCACACATTTATTTTTGCTTCTACTGTGAAAATGGAAGCTGGACATACACACAGCACTGAGACTCATTGTGTTCTCCACCAGACTACACTGGCACCACGGGGCTGTCGACGTCCCACATGAAGAGTGTCTTCTGCAGTCAAAGTTATTTTATCAATGCCAAGGATAAACGTATTGCCTTTTCAAGAGGTTTTGTCAAGAACTGAAAGTATAATATTAAGTTCTTAATTACGTGAAAGTTCATTAGGTTTCAGGAAATCTTGAAATGCTTTTTTGAAGGCGGGACAAACTTTGTGTTGATGATAGAGTATGTGTTTGCCTATGTTTACATAAAGGCAAAAAATATTCTCGGAACCATTTGAAAGGGAGATTTATTTTGGCCTGGCTTACTTGGAAGATAACATGGGTCCATATAAATGAAGCAAATTATTCCCTTTAAGACAATAGTCAGTGTGTGCAAGCATCAGGTCTTAGCCAACCTGCAAATTCAACCAGGCCCATAACTCCCAAATATTTACAAAGTACTGGGCCAGGCAACAAATGCACAACGTAAGGGCCAAGGCCTGCCTGGCCTCCATGTTGAAGTCAACTTTTCCCTTCTTATTCAATCTTTTTTTTTTTGTTTTGTTTTGTTTTTATATCCTCACCCGAGGACATTTTTTCATTTTCTGTTCAGATAGAGTGGGAGGGAGAGAGAGAGAGAGAAACATCGACGTGAAAGGGACACATCAAGTGGCTGCCACCCACACGACCAACCAGGGCCGGGGACAAACTGCAACCGAGGTACATGCCCTTAGCGGGAACCGAACCCGGGTCTCTCTGGACCGCAGGCCGACGCTCTAACCGCTGAGCCAAACCGGCCAGGGCCTTATTCAATCTTATAATACCATGTACCTCTTCTTTATAATACTTCCCATGATTGTAACTTTATTTATTTATTTATTTATTTATTTTTTTATTTTTTTATTTTTTTATTTTTTTATTTATTTATTTTTATCCTCACCCAAGGACATTTTTGCATTTATCTTCAAATAGAGCGAGAGGGACAGAGGGAGGAGGAGGAGAGAGAGAAACATCAATGTGAGAGGGACACATCGACTGGCTGCCACCCACACGACCCTAACCGGGGCGGGGACGAACCGCAACCAAGGTATGTGCCCTTAGCAGGAACCAAACCCAGGACTCTCTGGTCCGCAGGCCAATGCCCTAACTGCTGAGCCAAACTAGCCAGGGCTGTAATTTTATATTTTAATGGTCTTTTTGATGTGTCCACTTGGCTACAATCCCCGTTATTCATTCAAACACTAACCTAGGGGTAGCTGTGAAGATACTGTGTAGATATGATTAAAATCCATAGTTGAGTTTAAGAGAGATTATCCTAGATAATCTGGGTTAGACCTGATTCACTCTATTGAAATGCTTTAAAAGCCAAGCTGAGGTTTCTCTAAAGAAGAAACGTGTGTGTGGATATCATCTTCAGCCCATGCCTGAGAGATTCCAGCCTGCCCCTTCCCTTAGCCTGCCTTACAGATTTCAGATCTGCCTAGCTAGCCAACATAAATGAGTAACACATACCTTAATATACATCCTTCACTGGCTCTACTTCTCTGGCTGAACCCTGAATTTTCTAACACTTCTGTGGGGTTTGGGGGTTACTTTCTGCATACTCTCTGAACTGTAAACTTCATGAAGGCAGAGATTTTACCATTTTTATTTCTGTATTTATTTATTTGCCAATGATGGTATCCCATGGTGTATCTAATGCCTCACTTACAAACTACCTCGAAATAGTGCTTGCTGATTGAGTACTTGAAGATCTATAGATTTCTTTATTTTTACCTAAAAAGTAACCCCTAAATAGAACTGTCTTGGAAGCCCAATGGAAGTATGAAACAAAAAGTCAAAAAGACCCCTTTCCACCTTGACTGTAGCTATATCATTATTCTTATATTGGTTAAGTAGGGACAATAACTAAAAATATAATTATTTACCGAGTACTTGTTCTATGCCAGACACCATGCTAAATGTATACTTACCTCATCTCTTTAATCCTCAAAACAATCTTGGGTGGTAAGGATTGTTATTCCCATTTATAAACAGAAAACTGAGAGACAGGGAAATTAGGAACTTTGTCCAAGATCACAGAATAGCAAGTGATAAACTAGGGTGTGAACCAGGTGTGTTTCTCTAAAGCCAATGTTTTGCTGTATCACCTCCTTCTCAAGTCTGGGGATCCAGGGTCTTTGAGAGCTCATTAATAAAAACTTGGATGTTGTTCATTCATTTTTTAAAAAAAATTTTCTTTATTGATTTTAGAGAGAGAGGAAGGAAGAGGGAGGGAGAGATAGAAACATCAATGAGAGAGAACATCGATTGGCCACTTTCGGCATGCCCCCCACTGGGGATCAGGCCCACAACCTGGGCACATGCCCTGACTGGGAATTGAACCAGCAACCACCTGGTGCATGGGACGATGCTCAACCACTGAGCCACACCAGTGGGGCATGTTCATTTATTCTTCAACATTCCCCATTAACCCGTTCACCAAATATCCCTGATATACACCTGTTTTCTGCTGAAATTGTTAATGGCATTTCTTTTCACTACCAGAAGTATTCTAGTTTGGGTGTTAAATGATATGGTCCCTCTACATACAGAAAAACGGCGTTCTCTGTGTGAGCAGGAACTGAAGCCAGCTGCATCTCTGCCATGACTCCAGAAGCCCCAAGAGAGCAACAGGACTAAAACCAGCTTCTTCTCTGCTCTTCTCCACCTTGTTAGATCAAGTGTGCAAGACCACATCTCCAGGGGACCTACACATTCATGTGCATGTGTAAAGGGGAAAAATTAGATTTTTCAAACACAATTCCAATAACTAGAAGGTGGGGCTATGAACTTTGTCCTCTGAAATTACCTCCCTGAATTCTACTACCTACACCATCATCTTGAATGAACGATTCCCCCAGATCAGACTTTCTGTGAAGACTTAATTCCGAGCCCTGGCCGGTTTGGCTCAGCGGTTAGAGCGTCGGCCTGCGGTCCAGAGAGACCCAGGTTCAGTTCCCGCTAAGGGCATGTACTTCGGTTGCAGTTTGTCCCCGGCCCTGGTTGGTCGTGCGGGTGGCAGCCACTCGATGTGTCCCTTTCACGTCGATGTTTCTCTCTCTCTCTTGCTCCCACTCTATCTGAACAAAAAGTGAAAAAAATGTCCTCGGGTGAGGATAAAAAAATAAATAAAAAAAAAAGACTTAATTCCGAGAGCCTTGGATGCATTTCAGAGCAACTTTCTCCAGGCCAAGCAGGAAAAGCATACATGTCCACTCCCAGGAAACCTAGCAGATGCCTGAAAAGGGGCAGTCTCTGAAAATGATCAAGATTTTTCAATGTTTCTGGAAGGTGAGGTCAACTACATCAACTACACTTGGTTTACAGTGAATTTCTCAAGGCAGTACATGGTGTTCTGAGATTATTAAAAATAACTCAGAGAAGAAAAAATACACAGAAATAAAATAAAATTAGGAAAACCTCCAGTGGAAGCACAGAAAAAATATTGTGGGAAACCAAACAAAATAATGGTATTTTAATTGATGATTTGTAGATCAGCTGTTATGTAAATTAAAGGTCCTTTTGTTGTGAAGGCATCAAGTAAAACCTAAGATTGAAAATAATCTACTTTTAAATCTTGGTTACTGTATAATCAATCTCTTTCTCTGTAGATAAACAATGACTTAAGAAAAATTATTTGTCATATTAACAGCAAGTGTTTTCACAATTTTAAATATGGTCTGTGTAGCCTTCGTTAAATTCAGTTCTTCAAACACAGTCCAGTTCTTTTGATACCAATGAAAGAAACAATCTATAGGATTTATAACAGTAATGTTTTTTGGTCTTTCCTACCAGGAAAACTACATTTTTTCTGGTCTTAAAATAAGTTTATTACCGGTTTTCTTATAAGGGTCAAAAAAAAAAAAAATTCTACAAAATATCAGCCTAAACAGAAAACCCATTTCTCTCCCAACATTGCCTGGAGCAGTAACACAGGTCAGCATGCCTGTGTGTGTGTGTGTGTGTGTGTGTGTGTGTGTGTGTGTGTGTGTGTGTGATATGTATTATGTTGCAGCTTTTCCTAGAACATTTTTTCATTCCTCTCTGGTTACACTGTTTTAATTCTCTCAATATTAATGAAATTGAGGAACTAATCCTGTTGGACACATAACTTAAGCCCAAGTGATAGCTCATAATGATATTAAGTTGCAATCTAACAAGCAATTAGAGACTAAAGAATAATACTATGGTCACAAAATAGATATTGTAATAAAAAATTTAAACTTACTACTGTGGCATATTACCTTTACTCTTTTTGTAATTTATGTACACATATTGGGTTGGAATAAATACCAAAATCTCTTTGCAAATATGGTCTTAATGAAAAATTAAAGATTATAATTATACTCTTGCCAAGTAGGGACTCGTGGTTTCCTTTGATGTCTTGGCATCCATAAGAAAAGAAAAACTGTAGCCTGGCCGGTGTGGCTCACTGGTTGAGCACCAATCCATGCACCAAGAGGTCGCTGGTTCCATTCCTGGTCAGGGCACATGCCCAGGTTGTGGGCCAAATCCCCAGTGGGGGGCATGCAGGAGGCGGCCAATCAATGTTCTCTCTAATCGATGTTTCTATCTCTCTCTCCCTCTCCCTTCTTCTCTCTAAAATCAATAAAGAAAAAAAACTAAATAAAAAAAAGAAAAGAAAAACTGTATATGAGGTTATTTGAAACTTTCCATTCTTATTAATAGCTTCTTTCTAAACTATGTAAATATTGCTTTTTATAATATAAGGATAATTTTTCATAACTTTTCCTCTATCTTACCTCGGAATGCTTGGAACATAAGGCAGAGGGAATATGTAATGACTGTAACAGACCATTGAATAATAAGCGTGGATTACAAACCTCGGTAACAGCACAGTACCAAGAACCCCGCATTTAGCACTGGCCCTGCCATCCAGGGTGGGCTGGGCAAACCACTGCCCATGAACCTAATGCAGCCTGGAGTCCAATTTTGTACAGCTTTCTAGCTAAAATGGTTTCTACATTTAAAAAATTTTTTTCTTTATTGATTTTAGAGAGAGAGGAAGGGAGAGGGAGAGAGAGAGAGAAACATCAGTGAGAGAGAACATTGATTGGCCGCCTCCTGCATGCTCCCCACTGGGGTTTGGCCCATAACCTGGGCAGGTGCCCTGACCAGGAATCGAACCGGCGACTTCTTGGTGCATGGGTCTACGCTCAACCACTGAGCCACACCAGCTAGGAGATTTTTACATTTTTAAGGAGTAAACAAGTCATAAAAGAATATGCAAAGAGACAGCATGTGGTGTACAATATGGAAAATACATATCACATGTCCTTTCACAGAATGTTGCCAATCCCTGACCTAGGAGGTCACTATATTGCCAGGGAAATGAGATTCGCCTGTGTCCAAATAATTGGTGAGAAATACAGGGTTACACAATCCAGTGCTAGAGTGTACAGAATGGACTGGAGGTAAGATAAGACTTCAGAAAAACGAGGCACTAGTCATTGTGAACCAAATTCTTAAGGCAAGGCCCTGCAAAGGATTGTCCCTGGAGCTCTCCTGTGGTCATGAATGACCTGGGCACTGCGTAAACATTGCAGATTCTGATTCAGTAGGTCTGGGACAGGCTCAAGGTTCTGCATTTCTCACAAGCTACCAGGTGATACCCAGGTTGCTCTTCCCCACACTACATTTTGAATAGCAAGGAGTTAGGACAGGGAGGGTCTGGAAACGTGAAGAGCAGTAAAAGGGCTGCCTGGATGCACTGAGAAGCCATGGTAACGGGCTTAGGAAAAGAGTTCAACAGCAGAATAAAGGGACCTGTGTTTTCCACACGTATCTTGCCAATGAGATGACAACTCCCAGGGCCCAGTTTTCCCCAGCACTGTACCCAGATTATTGATACTAGACCAAAGCCAAAAGAGTTCTTTACCTTCCTATGAAATACACCAATCATTTTTTCCAATAGTCTGAAAGACATGAAAAGCCCTGTTGAAAGGAAAATTTTCTTATGCTAGGAACTGAATTAATATGAGCAAAGTTAGTTTTGTAATATAGATTTTGCAATTAAACTAACTTCTTTCCTATATATTTTTTACATTCAAATTGATCTAAAATGTTATTTAAAACTTTAATATGTTTTAAATGCTGTAATTTCATTCCTAAACAATCAAAAGCCATTTTCAGCTCTGGCCAGAGCATTCTGTAGGAATAATCACGCACCAAAAGAACCACGTGTGTCTAGGACAATCCAAGCGTCCCTCAGTGTGCAGTTGGCTGAGCTAGCTTAAACACTATTAACAATTACGAAAATTTCAAGGCTTTATTTTTACTGCAAAATAAAGAAATCTGTAATAGTCTCAGGTACAGTGTAGCAATGTTTTAAGTTACAATTGTGGTGACAGAGTAAATGATATGAATACTGCTGCTTTAAGAACAGTCAAAGACAATCTTTTTTACTGTTGAAAGTATTACAGATGTCACCCTTTTTTCCCCATTGACACTCCCTCCTTCCTGCTCCCACCCCGCTCCTGCCTTCCCCAGCCTAATGTCCCTGTGGATTGGTTGTGCATATATGCATGTAAGTTCTTTGGTTTATCTCTTCCCACCCCTCCCACAAAGACAACCTTTAAAATCAGGCCATCTTCCTGGTATTCATAAAAGCAAAAACACATAGATGATGACTAGATTCCATCACAGCCAAGAAAAAGAAAGTTATTAACCCTAAATAAGACATTTTAGGGCTGCTCAGATCCCCCCCTCCCCCAAGGTTTCACTTAAAGCAGTAAAGAAAGATGTCTTTGCAAATTACCTCCATGACACCCACAGCCATTGATCCTGAGTAGATACAAGCCCGATGGGGGTTGGTACCTGAAATGATCAGTGGGGTTGAATTCAATTAGTGGTACTGCTAAGAAAGTAGAGTGTGCAAAAACAATGCCCACTTCAGAACTGATTAACCCACTTTGCTTCCTTCTTCCTACCAATATCCACAGACTGATCTCCCAAAAGTCATTCAGTTTAAAAGGGTCCCTTCCTACCATAGAGCTCCCTTTCCCAGCCACCTTCTAATTTCTCAGCCCTAGTAAATTGCCCCGGGCTTTCTTTTGCTTACTACATACAGCCTGGCTTCATTTTTAAGCCTGTAACCTATAGTGTAGGACTATCTGGTTCCAGTTTTGAGCTCAATCACTGAATTTAAGAGGCTTCAAATTAATGAAAAGTTTGAAAAATAGGTAAGATGAGATGTTGAAGGAACTGAGGTTACTTAAACTGAGGGAAGGGTAATGAAAGGTAAGAAACCCAGTGGTGGCCCTGGTGGGTGTGGCTCAGTTGGTTGAACATTGTCCCATGCACCAAGAGGTCGCCAGTTCGATTGCTGGATTCCTGGTCAGGGCACATGCCGGGATTGCAGGCTTGATCCCCAGTAGGGGGCGTGCAGGAGGCAGCCGATCAATGTTTCTCTTCATCAATGTTTCTATCTCTCTTTCCTTCTCCCTTCTTTTCTCTCTAAAATCAATAAAAACATATTTAGAAAGAAAGAAAGAAAGAAAGAAAGAAAGAAAGAAAGAAAGGAAGGAAGGAAGGAAGGAAGGAAGGAAGGAAGGAAGGAAGGAAGGAAGGAAGGAAGGAAGGAAGGAAAGAAAGAGAAAGAAAGAAAGAAAGAAAGAAAGAAAGAAAGAAAGAAAGAAAGAAAGAAAGAAAGAAAGAAAGAAAGCAGTGTCCTGTAGCCAGCTCATTCTAGCTTTTAAGACCTGATTATTAACCACAGCCATTAATCAAGAGTAAATTATATAAACTTACATATTATAAACAAAAGTAATATAAAGGGGCACAAGGAAACTTTGGGGGGTAATGGATATGTTCATTATCTTGATTATGGTGCTGATTTCAAGAAGTATATTTGTACAGTGACTTCTAAAACATTGCAAATCTTATTTATTCCTTTATGAAATTTTATGTAAGATTTAACATAAGCCTATTCTTAGTCATTGTAACCTTCACTGTTCTCGTGGTCTTTATTCTTACACAGAAAGTGGTGGGAATTTGGACTCTATTTTAGAAGATGGAAGGAAGCATGCATTCTGCTGATCAGTGACACTTTGTCATGTGCCATTGGAAGCTCACCTGGTGACTAGAGGTTCATGGTGGCTCAGTTGGGAACCTCTCCAACATACTCAATAGCTCAGGTATAGGAGCTGAAGACGCAAATGGCACGACTGAAGCAAAATTTGAGGCCAGCAGGAAACTGTATTAGCAGGTTGAGAAGGTGAAAACATTGTGTAAAGTGGTAAAACAAAAGCTGAAATGTCATCCCTGGAGTATGGGCTGGAAAGGCAAACAAACACAGTCCACGTTTTCTAAAATTTTAGGTCTTTATAAAAATATTAAGCCAAGAAATGTTTGAAAAAGAAAAAAAAAAGGTGATTTCAGATGACAGGCAGTGCCCACTATAAATTGTTTCATTTACAAATGAATCACTAAAATACTGTAGCTCCCAAGTCCATCTTTAAATGGGATTCTGTTATATTCTATTTTGAACTTTTCCAAAATAATATTCCTTTAATTTATTATAACAACTGCTCAAATCATTTATAACTAAGTGTGATTTTGCCAAAGTTTACAATAATCATCTTGTCCTTAAGAATGGCTTTGGCATCGTGCTTGGCAACCAGCATTTAAAATAAAAGCATTTTTGCAGCTGGCATTTCTCTGTTCCCAATTGGTACCTTCCAATAAAAATTGAGACACAATTAGACCTTGATCCCAAGCTTTGTTTTAGTTCAGCTTTTATAAGGAATACAGACTAACTGGCATTAGCTTAAGGAAAGAAAATTTACTGTAAAGAGTTTGCATTGAAAGAGAAAAGGAAATGACTGCAATTACAGTAGAACCTGGCTTTAGGGACACTGGAGCTGAATGGCTGTTGGGTTTCCAGGTATATGGAGCCTATAGATGTTCACGTCAATGGCTCTCAGTGTAACTGCCGCTTCTTCCTGTTCCACTACCGTAAGTAGGCTTCCTCCTAGTTTCTGGCCCCCCTATGGTTGTGCACAAGGCTCTCCAGCAAATTCTTATTTCAGATCTCTAAGAGGAAACAGAATTGTTTCCATGTATCTTTTGTGACAGTCAGGTGGAAAGCCAACCTATAGGTTGGTTTCCAAAGTCAGGTGCCCACCTCTGGTCCACTCAGTTTTACCTGGTGGTACCTAAGTCATGTAAGCAATTGAAGCTCTTGATAGAGCAATTCTATCAGAAGAGGGATACGCATGGTGGGTGATTTTAGTAACAATTGCTTGTAGGTCAGGACTGAGGAAAATGGGCCCAGTACTTAGCCAGGTGCACTTTGGGGTATATTTTAGAAGCATGGTGACAAGACTAAAAAATGCTCTACTCATTTTGTTGCCTGCTCACATCCTGCCAATTATATCCTGATAGATTTAGAGCTGAAGCCGGGCTCTGTACACAGACTGTGCTACAAAACTGCACATTATGATTTCTATTTTTTTTTTCTTGAAACAAACACTTCTCACAATTAGCCATCCATCCAGCAGATAGCATCACTGTAATGTAAGTGACAAGGCAATCACTCCACAAAAAAGCTCCTTAACCACACGCTCTCAATGTCTCAATTTTTTGCTTAATGAACACTGTCAAGTTTATGAATAATTTCTGCAAGTAAACAAATAAGAGTTTAACTTTGATTTATTAAAATGTTTTTCATTGTATTAAACCTTACTTACATGTACATATTATTCAAATGCCTAGAAATCCTAAGTTTTGACATTTTTAATCGTATTGCATTCAAATTTTTACAAGACTACTTTTGTTTATTAAGAACATTTTATCAAGGAGTTAATTGTAAGGTACTTATTCAGGAGTTATATTCAGGAAGCACATTTAATTTGAACTACATTAGAACTGTAACAGATTGCGTGAATTAAGTAACTTTCAAGCTAAAACTTATGATAGTTTCCTACCACATAATGATTATAATTATAGCCATCCTGGGTGTGCTAAGGTAAAAACACACGTCTGTTCTTTGGACTCAAGTTGTTCCTTTTTACAATGGTTACTTGGGTATTAGAGAATTTGCACAGTTATGGGAAATTATTCACTGTTATTTTATTTGCAGTATTAATATGCTTTAAAGGATTACCACACGGTTATTACTCCTACAGGCATTATAAAATTATTCAAACTTCTTTTAACTATTTTGTAAGTGTGAGCTGGGTATTTTTCAGGGTGAATGAAGTCTTTTAGACAGTTATGGTGCCATCTACTAAATAAAGTGTTATAGTGGACATTTTACTTTATGTTTTTGCTTCTGGGATTCTTGAGCAGTTGAGAGTTAGGAGAAATTCCCAAGAGAAATAACAGTATACCTATTAATTTAGAAAACTGGAGGTTTAAGTAGTTCATTTGAATTCTAAGAGATGTAACCTCCCAAGCAGTCATATCCAGTTATAAACACATAAAACTAAATAATGGTGTAAAAATATATAGATTAAAAACAATCATGGCAAGGGAAATAGTAGAAAGCCAAGAACTGAGGAAGAAGAACAAAATTATTTGGTCTCAATGGTTGGCATAATTGCTAGAACTGAACCTCAGATTCAGTTCTAGGATTCTTGTTAGCCAAACTGAAGAATGAAAACAGTCAATTACAAATAAAAAAGATTTTTGCCTTACATTAAAATTTTAAAATGTTTTTACTGATAAATATAATATGCATACAGAAAAGTACACAAAACGTTCAGCTCAATGAATTATCACAAAATCAACAACTAGAACAAGTCAGTGAGTAAAGCCAACACATCAGATACTCTACCTCCCTCTGTCCCATTCCAATCATTGTCCCTCCTCCCCTCTCCAAAGTAACCATTATAGACAGCAGTGATTTTCAAGCGGTGTGATGCAAGAATTTTTAAAACATGCAATATCTGACTATTTAGTCAGGGGCACTGATATCTTTTCCCTTAGACTGTCAAATAAAAATATTTCAACAGCCAACACAATAGCCATCCAGTATGAATAGATCAAAATTATATTTCTTTGTTTTTCTTTTCTTTATTTTTTTTGTCAGATCGGCAGAAAGTATAATATATATTTTTTGGTGTGCCACAGGATTTTAGTAATTAGTTTATGTGTGCCAATGTTATAACCTGACTGCAAGATAACCAGAGACGCACAGCCAAATTGTAAAGGAGCATTTTATTTTGCCGGCGGGGCTGCGGAGGGCATAGTTTCCCCTCAGATCAACA
The DNA here is from genome assembly GCA_030848825.1 of Tadarida brasiliensis. NCBI lineage: Eukaryota > Metazoa > Chordata > Mammalia > Chiroptera > Molossidae > Tadarida > Tadarida brasiliensis. The sequence goes on along the minus strand of CM061270.1, from coordinate 31,618,779 downwards.
GCTCCGATTCTCCTTGCTAGTCCCATTTTAAAGACAGAAACTCCCTCCTCCTTTTGCCCCCTCCCCTCAGGGGACCAGTACAATAGTGGGAGTGACAGAGATAACAAAAGTCAAAATTAGCATTTTTACAGACAGTAAATTTACTTGCAAATATCTATACTCAGGAAACTGCAAATGCCTCCCAACTCCTGGGGCAACTATAATCTTAGGCAAAATTCCTTCCCGTCTAGGGGTAATTAACCTATTATTGGAAGAATATCGAGGAATGTCTATTGGTGATAAAATGGAGTCTTTTAGTCGCCTTAACCAAGGGGCCTACATAAAATGGAATCTAGTTGCCTTAGCCTTGGGGCCCAGATCACCATGAGATGAAAAAAGGTTGCAAATCGCTGCATTACAGTATTCTGTGAAAGGAAGAGGTGACAGTCTGCTCTCTTTTGCTCAACTTTATATTTATAAGATTTTCCCGAATATTGTTGCAGGAGATGTAGTTTCTCTTTTCATTACTGTGTAGTATTTTGTTGAGCAAACATAGCTTAATATACTTACCTACTATACTGTTGAAGGGCTTTTGGTTTGCTTCCAGTTTGGGGTAATTTAGAATTTTACTGCTAAAGGCATCTTTAGAAAATGTATCTTGATGCACAAGTCCATGCATTTCCATTGGTTGTATTCCTAAGAGTGGGATTGCTAGATCAAAAGTGTTTTCCAAAGTGGTTCTTTAAGTTACACTCTCACCAGCAGTCTTTGACAGTTCCCATTGGTTGGGTCCTCTGGTGCTGGGTCTCTCACAGGCAGCAATCAAGGCTGGGGCTGTGATCTCATTTCTGGTTTACTTCCTTAATACCCCTATTGTCAGTCTTGCTAGTTGTAGTCATTCTGATGGGTGTAGAAGAGTATCCCATTGTGGTTTTAATTTTCATTTTTCTCATTACAAATGAGGTTGGGCATCTTTCTACAAGTTTGCTGATTATTTAGATATTTTCTTTTTTAGAGAGAGCTTGCTAAAGTATTTGACCCAGTCTTCTTAATGGTGGTCAATCATTTTCTTAATGATTTATATTAGTTCTTCATATATTTTACATATGGGCCCTTAATTTTATCTCTTGTAAATATCTTCTCCCAATCTACACTTTGCTTTTCGTTCTCTTTAATGTTGTCTTTCGATAGGCAGATCTCAAGTTATCTGTTTAATGCATTCAGATTCATAATTATTTTCTGAATAGTTGATGACCTTTTTGTTCAATTTAAAATTCATTCTCTATCATGAAAATTTATATTAACTTCTAGAATGTTAATTATTTTATATTTTACAATTAAATATATAATCAATTGGCACTTGATTTGGGAATATGGTTTGAGGTAGAGGTTGTTTCTTTTACCATGTGAATATCAAATTGATATTAAGTCAAGTGTCCATTTATGTAAAGGTCTGTGTCGGAGCTTTCTCTTGTTTCATCTGTCCTTTCACCATTGTTACACTGTCTCAATTACCCTTCACACTTGGTAGATATCCAAGTTCATTATTCTTCAAGAGTTTCTCGGATATTTTTGCAGTTCCATACACATTTTAAAATAAACTTGTCATATTACACATCCACGCACAATACTACTGCGATTTTGAATGGATTTGTATTGAATCTATAGATCAATCTGAGGACTGACTCTGTAACAATATGGAGTCTTGCAACCTATCAACATACATTAATCCTTCATTTATTTAGGTGTTCAATTTCTTTAAAAAATATTCTGTAATTATCTCTGTAGTGGTGTTGTAATCTTTGGTTAAATTTATTCCTAGTTATTTGGTATCTTGTATGCTAAAATAAATTGTATCTCTTTAAAACATCAATGTTGTTTGTTACCAATCTGTGGAAACAGTTGATCTTGGAATGCTGACTTTGTATCAGCTACTTTGTTAATCTATGAATTCAATAATTTTTCCTACATTTTTTGGATTTCCCAACGCAGGTATCATCTATGGGAAAAAAAAAATAGTTCTACAGTTTCTGTCCTAATCTACACCTTTTATTTCTTGAAAATACTAAATCCCACAATAATCTGAATGAGTTATGTGTAAGTCTAGTTGCAAATTCAATAAAAAGATGTCAGCGGATTGAATCTTCTTTTCATCTCGCCTGTTCCCACTGTCAGTTACTTTGCACACACCACCACCCCTTAACACTCCTTTCTGACCGGGACGACTGACCAGAGCCCAGCGGGCTCGGGGGCGGGCTGCGGAAGTGCGCGCGCCGCCAGCACGCTCACCGCCCCGCCCCTCGCCGGACGCAGCCAATCAGCGGCCGCCTCTCACTGGCGCGCCACCGGCAAAAATGGCTGCGGCCGTTAGCGCCGGGTCGCTTTTCTGATTCCATGGCCCTACTCTTCCCGTGCAAAATGTGAAAGGAGAAACGGCTCGTGGAGGGGGTCCTGGGCAATGAGTCGGCGAAGAAAACTTGGGGACAGCCCTGGTCTGAAGAACACGCTGCGCCAAGCGGCGGCGGCGGCTGAAGAATGCAGCTCGGTGGTCGACTCGGGGAAGAGGCGGCTGAGGTCGGCCCGCCGGTCGGGGCTCTGCGGGGCCGGAGAGGGGCCTCTCCAGCCTTTGCCGCAGCAAGAGCAGCCTTCAGTAGCCGCTTCGTGCAGTAAAAGTAACCCCGAGGGTGAGACGTGGGCAGCGCGGCCTCCCCAGGCTTCGGCCCTGCAGCCCCACAGCCCAGTTTGCAACTGGGAAGCGTGGAGTGGGAGTGGGGGTGGAGCCTGAAGGGTGTTTTTTCTCTGGGCCTCTCCCCTCGTGAGTCCAAAAATAACCCGACACACTCCCCCTTGGTCTTAGTCCCCGAGTTTGAGCACGGCCCCGTTAGGTGTGATCACCCACTTGTCGCCCCTGCCACAGGACAAGGTCTTGTGGGGTTGACCTGTTTGAGGGGGGGAGGACGGCAGAAAGTAGACAAAAAGTTCCCAGAAGTGGATCGCTAAAAGTATGATTTCTAGGCTGCCCCTCCAAGTCAGCAGCGGCGGAGCGAAGAGAAGTACCTGATAGACATTTTGCCTCCTAGGAGAATTATTTCCACTTAAATTTTTTGCCCGATTTGCTCTAGAGAAGGCACCATATGAAAAGCCATAGCTATCTATATCCTCAAAGCCTTGCTGAAGTCTTATTATGAAAAAACCGGAAGTTCCTCTATCACGCCTCTCAACGTAGGGCCCAGGAGTATTTCATGCTAATAAATTTCTGGTGTTCCATGTTTGAAAGATTTCTAATAAATCCTGGCAGGAACTGAAACTCACACCAAATCTGTTCTTTAGACACGGTTTTTGTTGCCTTACTGAGTTTAGTTTGCTCCCATAAAGCAACACCAGTATGAACAAAAACAAATCTCTAGAAATTTGAAAAGTGATAGTAGACAAAAAGTTCCCAGAAGTGGATCGCTAAAGCTTTTTGAAATAATTGGTGTAAGTTGGATAGAGTTGGTGAAAGCGGGCTAAACAGACTTTCACTGAAAGTTTCTGTTGGGATGCCCTTGATTGTTGAAGTGTATCTATAAATTACAGGTGGTTCCCAAAACCTCCAAGTTCCAGTGGTAATGAATGGAGTGACTAGAGAATACAGTATTATACATTCGTAGACCTACTAGATTATCTTAAAATACCTGCTAGTTACAATGTTAAATTTGGGAAGTATTAGAAGGATTTTTATGAGAAACAAACATTTCATTTGTGAAAATTTACATTAAATTATCTCTGGGAGAAAATTATATAATTGGACTATAAATAGTGATCTTGTTAAAAGCTATTATTTGACATTGGGGTATTATGAAGCAATGCTAAAATGCAACAATTGTTATTTTAATCTTATTTTATGTAGAAAAGTATGAAACACCAAAGAGAGTGCTGCAATTGAATTTATTGTCATCTACCTTCAGTTCTCCTAATGATCCAGATGGACAGAATGATATCTTTTGGGATCAAAATTCTCCAATGACCAAACAGTTAGGTAATTTGTTATTAACATTTCTATCTGGGTGACTGAGAAATGATTAGGATTTAACTATTGAATTTCAGTGGGGGGAACAACATCAGGAACTTTTTACAGCGTGTTTTTTGCGAATCTTATTTGATTGATTGCTGTGATATGTATGTGATATCAGAGTGCATAGTGATCTAAGCTGTGCTAATTGAAATTGTTTTAGAATAAGTGACCACTATTTTATAAATCCTTTTTTTTATTTACATTTATAGAAATGTGTTTATTTCTTTAGGTAAAGGAAGAAAAAAAAAGATTTACACCACAGATAGTGATGAGATTTCACATATTGTTAATTGTATTGCTCCTCAGGTAAATATCACAGTTTTATAATTTAATTTATGCCACTAAGTCCTTGTATAATTTAAATATATGAAAAATGTTTTGTCTTTTACAATATTTTTTTGGCTAAAAATAGAGCAGCAGATATTACATTTCTACTTGTTCTACTACTGAAATGCATATTTTGAAAAAAGAAACAATGTAAGATTGGTAATTATATTTTTCTAAACGTATCATCTTATTTTAGTTTTGTAGAATGATGATTTAACTAGAGCATTGTGTTTATTTTGTTTTTAATATTATTTTACAATGTATGGCATCATTTTCAAGTTACTAAAATAACACAATTGGACAATAAAAATGTAAACTTTTAAGTTTTTTTGTGATTGGTAATTGTGTACTGTCTATAGTGCAATTTTTCCCATATTGAAACAGCTCTTAATACTGTTGACTTGTGCAAAAAACACTGGATTTGGAGTTAGTTCTCAGACCACCTCCTATATTGAGTTGTCCTAAGCAAGTCACTTAAGCTCTCAGAACTTCAGTTTATTTGGCCATAAACTAGAATTACTTGTCTTGTTCTCTTTATTGAATTATTATGAGGATTATATTAGATAACAAGTCTTTGTAAACTATGTAACACTATAAATTTAAGGTTATGTTAAAGTTAGTTATGATAGTTAAATTAGTTGCTATAATAGAACCATCTGCAGAAGTTCTTTTTTCTTCAATTTCTTGTACTGCTTCAGTAGAATAGAAATATGAATTTAAGTAAACTTTTCTGTTCTGAACCTCTACTTTCCCCTCTTTTTTCCTTATTGAACAAATTTAAATTCAGAAAACATCTAATTTTGCTTAGTGTCTTCTCTGTAGGAAGTATGGTAGTTTTCCTTGACACAACTGTGGGTAGTGACTGTATGTTGACCAAAAACAATAGATGGCACTGACCCAAACTGTGGTTATACGGAATCACAATAATCCAAGTGGAGGAGACAGGAAATAAAGCTTTTCTTAATGGCTATAAAATATTCTAAATTACAACTATGATAGTCAAAACAACTCTGTTGCTACTAGCTCTACATTCCATGTTTGACATGTCATAGAAATTCATTTTCCATATGGTTCATTAGTTAAATAGCACTTATGCCATAATACGACTTACTTCATGAATTAACAATAGATCTTCATTAATTGTGAGTTTCACTTGAAAGAAGCATAATAAAATGTGTATGGGCTGGCCAGCCTAAATAGTGATAAAAAGATAGTTGAGCAAATTATTGGACTCTCCCTAAGTGGGCTGGAAATAATAGCTCACATAAAGAAATGACAACAGTATACAAGTGGTAACTTGTGTATCAGAAAAAATAAAGTGAAATTAGTTGCTTTTAAATGTTACCCTTTTCAACTGAGTACTTTTAAAACAAATCTTTGATAGTTTCAAGGTCTTTTTAAAATCTTTAAAAAGTATTCTCAAAATGACATAGTATTCATGTTGTTTATTTTTAGGTGAGTTATCCTCAAATAATTATTTAAATCACCTTTATATTTTCAGAGATGGCATTTAAAAAAAATATATAAGCACTTCCATTTTACTTGGATATTCACTTTCTTAAAGGATACTTTTTATGTGAAGATGAGGATATATTTTCCTATCCTTTTTATAAATACACATTGTACTCTGTAGGATTAAATAAAGTGTTTAGATGTCTCATACAGCACCTGGATTCTCTTGTTAATTATTAATGGAGAAATTTTTAAAATATAACACAAATAGTATAAAAAACATACAAAGGACCCTTGTCTATGTGTGAAGTTATACTTTTATTCTCTAAAAATTGAATGAATTTAAAATTACTTGGTAAATGGACAAAAAATCCATAATTAAATCATTAAGAATGTTGTTTTTCCTAAATTAAGGTTGTTATTGAAACAAGGGAAAAAATAATACTGAAAGTGAAATGATTGTTTTTTGGTTTTTGCGGGGGGAGTTTGTTTGTTTTTTAGTACTTTGCAAAGTTAAAATCTACTAGGATCAGTTGGACATCTAAAAAAACTGCTTGTTGATCAATTAAGGATTCTAGTAAATAAATATGAACCTGACATCTTTATGTCCAGCATTTTGCTAGATGCTGAACTATCAGAAGAATAATTCTTACCTTCACGTAACCTATAATCTAGTGATAAGATTATTTTTACCTTGTGTGATATTTATGTTCATTCCAGGTACTATAAAAATAGAGTAGAAAATAGTTAACCTACTTGATTTGTTGGTTTGGTTTGTAATTAATGCATAAACTCATTCTCCACTATTTTACATGATCAAGTAACTGAAAAGCAAAGCAAAAATATACAGGATTTAAATGGCTTTTTCCCTTACCTTATTCTTTTCATCAGTTCTAACCTTGTACTCATCTCTGACTCAGTCCTGACTTTAACTCTATTTAAGTGTTCTTAATTCAGGTCAACATAGACTGTCCAGCTTTAAATAATGATTGTAATGGGGATAGGGAAATTTGGGGAATCAGGTGACACAGAAAGAATTCTATATGTATCTTGCTTTATTCTTAAATCATGATGTCTGCTACACAGTTTATTTCTGATACTAATGTTTATTTTTATGAATATCTTATAGGTTGATCAGCTTTCTTTTGATAAAAGTGTGCTTTTATTATTAAACATGCATTTGTTAAATTATCAAATTACTAGAACTCAGTATTTTTTGAAAATAAGGAATTCCCAATTCTGAATGTGTTTGTTCCCTGAAACATAAATGTATCACTTCTTGTAACTTGTTATTACCATCCTCCAGCTTCTATTGGAGATTGTTTAGTAAGCATCACCTTACCAGAAGTTATTACTTGAGGAAAATAATTCAACTAGTTAAAGTTTTCTTTTTTTCTTTTCTATTTTTCTTTCTTTTTGTTTTTTGGGTTTGTTTTCGTTTTGTTTGTACTTTATACCTCTTTTTATTTTCCCTTCTGCCAAAGGATGAAAAACCAACAACAGACTCCATGCTGGGTGTGTGGATTGGTGAAACTGCTATTCCTTGTACTCCTACTGTAGCAAAAGGAAAATCAAGAGCAAAAATCAGCTGCACAAAGTGAGTTCAAACTTTTTAGTTTTTCTGACATTCAGTGAAGTCAGTGTTTTTAATATTACCCTGTTTTGGTTTTGTGAATATGTCAAAAACTTTTTCTTAGTTTTGACATGTAAAATTTTGGACTTAAAATAATTATAGTGTGTTAAACATTTTAAGTTTTAACATATTAAAATATGTTAAATAACAGTTGAATATTTATAATGACTTATAGAACTTTTCTTATAATTTTTAAAATATTTGTTTAATAGGTTAAAAACACAAAATCAAGAGGAAGAACTTATGAAATTGGCTAAGGAATTTGATAAAAATATGGAAGAGCTAGATGAGATTCAAGAGCAAAACAAGAGAAATCATGATTTTATCCAGATGATTTCAGAAGCAGAGACTTTAAATAATTATAAAGATAATGTACAGATGCAGTTATTACATGATGTAATTCCCAAAATAGATAATGCTGTAATAAAGAAGCCAGTGAGAGAAAAGACCGAGGTGTCTGTGGTAAATGATCAATATAGCAGTCAGAAGCCATTTGACCAAAATGCTGAAGCAGCCTTTATTGCCATTTTTGATGGTTCTACTCAGAAATGTAGTGGACAGTTAAGCCAAGATCTGTCAGATGCCTTATGGAACACCGTTAATACTACCTTTGGAAAGAAAAGTGCTTTGAAAGAGGAGAAAATCATTACTAATGAAACTCGGGTTGCTGAAAAACTGCCAAATAAACCCCCAACATCACTTTCTCATCAAGTAGATCCTCCTGGAATGACAAAATCTTATGTGACTTCCAGTACTAAGGAGCCAGAAGCTTTTAAGCAGCACATGAATGCATTTACTACTGGTGGTTTTGAGGATGAGTGGGAAAACTTACTAAGTAATGAACCTTTTGTTATGCAAAATGTAGAAATGTGTGAACATTTTTCTGCCACTGAAACAACCCAGATGGTTGATCAAAAAGAAATGTGTACTTTTAACAGTAAAAATGATAAAAGTAAGTCAAGAATGAATATAAGTCTAGATGTTGGGTTGAGAGATTCAAAAACTTTAGTAGATGTTTCTTCAAAGATATATACCAATGAATCAGTAGATGCTGGAAAATACAGATTTTCACCAAATTCAAATGATAAGCCAAACAAATTACTATCCATTGGAAATAAAGTGAAATTTGAGAAATCGTTCAATAAAATCATTGAAGACAAAACTCAAGATTGTGCAGTTGCATTTGACCTGACCAAAGTAAAGGAAGATATTCACACTAAATTTATTTCTAATGTACATGCTTCTCAAAAAAAGTTTACTTTGAACACAGGATATTCTAATGAACAAAAAAATAAGTCCATTTTTAATCAGTCTTTTAAAACGCCTGCTGATCTAGTTCCTTTTGACTCTACTGCTTTGTGCAATGCAAATCAGACTAATGCATCAAAGTTGGGTTCTTTCTCTGATGATTGGAATGACCCAACATTTGCCAACGAAATTGTTAAAGCATGTCATCAATTAGAGAATACCTGGGAAGCTGATGATGTAGAAGATGATTTATTATACCAAGCATGTGATGATATTGAAAGACTAACCCAGCAGCAAGACATGAGAAAGGACAGCAAGACATCAGGAAGTATACTTGAGGTTAATAATAGTTCCAGACATGGAGCCAAAAACCGGTTTACTACATCTAAACAAGGAAGTCAGTTGGTGCAATCAACGCATTTGAACAGGAGCGATGTTTCAGCACAATCGTATTTATTGACAGATAGCCCACAACTAAATAAAGCAATGAAGATGCAGCAAGGGCAAAGTTGTGGAAATTCTCCAAGTTTTTTAGGTGCTACAACAAATTTGACTATATACTCTAAGAACTCAAATTGTCTGATCAATAATCTGCCTGTCTCTTGGAATAATACTGATGTTCCAATACAAGCGAATACTTCCAAATCGGTTCTTACAAGATGTTCAAGTCTGAATGTGAATTCAGATCATATGAGTACAGAAATAGCTACTTGTAAGAAGAAATTGAGTACTCAGCCTCTGACCCATAGGACCATAACAGATGAAGCTCAGAGTGACTTTAGTAGAACAGTTAGATTGTCTAAGTATACGTTTACAAAGATAAAAAATTCTCAGATTCTATCCCAGATTAATCAAAATTGTATAACAGGAAGTTTCTCTGATACCAAAATTACACAGAGTTTGGAGAAAAACAAAACTGCCAACTCATTATGTGGAAAGACTGTTCAACAGCAATCTTTGATGAAACCTTCTGAATCTTTGAAACAACCTTCAAAAGGTATGTATGAAGTCATTTTCTTTGAAAGGTTATCATCTTGGAAATTAGCCAAACTTGTTTTGTTGTTGTTGTTGTATTGAATTTGCATAATATGTAAGTTAAAAACTAATGAATAACTAGAAGTTATAAAGCGATTCTTACAAATAATTATTCAAAGTGGGTGATTTATGTTTTCAAAAGACTCGAATTTTTTACCATTTAATATAGTGACTGGCATGTAGTAGGCACTCAATGTATATTTGTTCAGTGTTTTCTGAATTATTTTCTGAAAAATTATACATTAGATACATATATTACTGTATGAGATTGTGTTTGTGAAATGACTCAAAACTTGAGTAATCTTACTCCTATATTTAGCAGAACATTGAGGTGAATAATATTTGAAAATTTAGGGTCATTTTAATTAAACACCTCTTCTAATGTAATACCTGGTATAAAACTCTCTTAATTGTGATAAGAATTCTGATTACTTAGTACAACCTGTCTTCTTTCATTCTGCCAATTCCTCTTTACCCAAATTCTCCTTTCCATCAAGTTCTATTGTTTCTACCACAAAAAAATACATCTCAAAATTGTCCATTTTTCTCACTGTCTACTGCCACCACCCTTTCCAAGCCAATATTTATTGACTAGACTACTGCAGTTCTTTCATCTGTCCCCTTTCAATTCTAATCTCCAAGCAGCAGAATAATCTTTTACAAACAAATAGGTAAACAACACATTCCTATGCTTAACCACACCTTCAGTGGCTGACTGTCATATTTAAAATAAAGTTCGAACTTGACACTGTGATCTATCTACAAGGCCTTGATTATCTCTCCTTAACTTGCCCGCCTTCTTTTTATCCTTGCCTGCTAAGCTTCAACTATACCAGCAGTCTTCCAGTTCCTCAAAAGAAATAGGTTCTCTCCTAGTTCAGGAGCTTTGACTATACTATTCCCAACTAAAACTACTTCCCAACATTTGCCCCACCCCTTGGGTGGTGCTTTCTTATCCTTAGGTCTCAGTTTAAGTATTACCTACTCTCTCACAGAGGCCTTCCTTGAACAATATAAGTAAGTCTTTTCCTTGTTATTTTCCATCATGTCTCTTATTTCCTTCACCTTTTTTTGTTGTTGTTGTTAATCCACACCCAAGGATATTTCCATTGATTTTTAGAAAGAGTAGAAGGGAGGGAGGTAGAGAGAGAAAGAGAAACATTGATGTGAGAGAAACACATCAATTGGTTGCCTCCCGCAAGCCCCTCAACTGAGGCAGGGATTAAATCTGCAACCCAGGTACACGCTCCTGACTGGGAATCAAACCCGAGATCCTTTGGTGTTTGGGCCGACACTCTAACCATTGAGCTACAGGGCTTTCCTTCACCTTTTTTAGTCACAATTAAATATTAATTACCATCTTATCAGAGAGTACCTTGGCCTACCATAGCATCTGCCACTTAGAAGATGTTTAATAAATACTTGAGTGAACACCATGCAATATAATGTAAAAGGTCTGCTATTCACTGATATTGTAATATTTTTTAAAAGGGAATATGTCTAGTGTAACTACCACACTTCTTATTGCCCAGTGCTTTCTGACACCTTTATGGCTGCAGATGCTGTTTCCCGCACCAGGAATAGTGCCCCCCATACCTATACCAAATCTGCCAGGCCATTTTCTGTTTGTCCTTGTATGTGTTTTCAACCACCTTCAGAATTATTTACATTCACCTTCTCCAATACCCAGTGCTAACCTCTGGTACAGTATTTTGTATACTGACTTGTAATTATAGATTTTATTAATTAGTCTCCCTCACTTGGAGCTGACATTAGGTTCCTTATCTGTTATGTAGATTAATGCTAAAATGAGAAAGTTTTTTTTTGTTTCTTTTATCATTAAATCTTTGTTTTCTGTTTAGATTCTAGATAATGCTTTTGTTGGTATTACTGTTAGAATGTTCCTATTTAAGTGATCCCTCCCCTTTTTTAAAAACAAATTATAAAAGTCCTCTGTTTCTCCTTTCCACAACCATTTCCCAGGAAAAACCACTGGTAACAGTTTGGAAGACATCATGTAACATTTTTTGTGCGTATAAAAATGTGTGTGTATACCTATAGATTTATTTGAATAGATGGAATTATATGCTGTGTACCCACTATTTGACAACTTGGTTTTACCTTCACTTAATATAACTGTCTTTTCTGTTAGTACATATAGATTTGCTTCAGTTCCTTTAACATACTGTGTAGTATGTCATGATATATGGATGTGACAGTATATTTAACTGTATATATATCTATTGATGGAAATTTAGTTTGGTTATAGTTTTTTACATTATAAACAATCCTCCAGTGAATACCCTTCTACATAAATTTCTGAATGCTCTTGTGAATATATCTGTTAATTGCTAAAAAAAATTCATGAAAGCGAGAGAATGTTTTGAATTTTGATGGCTACCAAATCTTCCCCAAAAGTTACATCAATTTATATTCCTATCAATACTAACAGAGAATATATCTCTACATTATAGCCCAAACTAGGTATTTTGAAACTAGAATTGTCTATGCCCTGGCTGGTATGGCTCAGTTGGTTGGGCATCATCCCATACACTGAAAGGTTGCCAGTTCAGTTCTGGGTCAGCGCTCATGTCTGGGTTGCAGGCTCAATCCCTGGTAGAGGGCATGCAGGAGATGGCCCATCAATGTTTCGCTCTCTCATTGATGTTTCTCTCTCTCTCTCTCTTACTCTCTCTCTCCCTCTCTCCCCCCTTCCTCTCTCTCTAAAAATCAATAAAAAAAATCTTTAATAAAGTTAAAAAGAATTGTCAATCTATAATAATTTAAAATATGTATATTTCAATAAGTGTAATTAATTGACCCATACTCCCAAAATGAATATATTTACATATAGTTATAATTCTATTAAAGACTAAATCTCTCTGGAATATTTGAATTTTCTCAAAACTCTGCATTTTTTATAAATTAATAGTCTGCCTTTCAGTTTACCTTATCTATTTTTCTTTTGAGTATTTATAGCATCTAATATTCTTTTTTTTTCCTGGTATGTTTTTTATTGATTTTAGAGAGAGAAGAAGGGAGAGGGAGAGAGGGAGAGAAACATCAATGTGATAGAGAAACAATGATTGGCTGCTTCCCATATGCACCCCAACCCAGCCAGGAATCGAGCCCACAACCTGGGCAGGGAGTTGAACCAGTGACCTTTCAGTGCAGGAGACCACACTCAACCAACTGAGCCACACCCACCAGAGCATATAGCATCTGATGCGCTAATGAATATTAACCTTCTTGATATTTTCTGTCACTTCCACTTCCTTTTACTTTATGTAACAAACTGCTCTCCAGAGAATGTTTCTGAAACAAAACCCATTTAAAGAACCTTGTTTCTTGAAGGCAGGGCTTGGCAAACCATAGCCTGTCCAAATCCAGCCTATGCGGTCTGCTTTTGTACAGCCAGCATGCTAATATGGTTTTTGCATTATAAATAGTTGAAAAATCAAAAGAATATTTTGTGACTTTTGAAAATTGTAATCAATTCTAATTTTATTGTCACTACACAAGTTTGTATTTGAATGGAGCCACATCATTTGTTCATGTATTGTCTGTGGCTGTTCTCATGCTCTAATGACAGTCGAGCAGTTAGAAGAAGAGATTTTATGACCCGCAGAGTTTAATATATTTACTTTCTGGCCCGTTACAAAAAAAAATTTTGCTGACCCCTGCTTTAGGTTAAAGATTAAGAGCCACTCTTGCTTTGTGCCTTGCAATAGTTTGAGACTTTGCTGTGTATTTTTATTGCAGATTGAGTTAAAGGAAGGGCTGATGGGAGAAATGGATGACTCTCTCTAAATCAAATTTTCATGGTGTGACTTTATTATATCCTTTGAAATTATTTTCCAGAATATCACCAAGCCAACTGTAAGACCAGTTTTAGGGAGCTATGTTCTTTTCTGTCGTCATGGATTATTAACCTTGTTCCTTCCAAATGTATGGTCAATTGAATGTAAACTGTGTGTATGTATTCTGAGTTTTTTGTGTTTCTCAGGTTTGAGACTAAAATATTAGATTATTAGTCTAGCTAATTTTAAGTATCTTGTGGTATCTTTCTGTAAGGAAAAAAAGCTACACTCTGTGAGATAATTAGTTTAGGAGTTAAAAGGCATCAGAATCATTAGGGAGTTTATTTGAAAGATATATCTCTTACTCTGAACACCTGCTCCCATTCAAATTATACTAAGAAAGAAAGAGAAGACGGGTGATATATTTTAGACATACACTTCCCTTAGTTAACAAGAGAAATGTTTCATAACAAATTCGGAATCTTTGTTTAGATGTCAGTGTAAATAGTATTTCTCTACTGGCAGTACTACAGATTCTTACTTCTCTGAAAGGCAGATGTTATAACAAACAGTTTTACAAATACAAAACCAAGGTCACTTAAATATGTATTAAGGTGATGGTCTTAATTTTAAGACATTTAAATGAGGAAATAGGTTTGCTATTTAAAGTTTTATTCTTATTCATGTTAATATCATCTATTATTTTAGTACAAAGTGACTTAACTATTGAATTAAATTCATTATATTTTATGACTCAGTATTTGACAGAGGTAGAATTGGATGTTTTATGAAAATAGAACTTCTTTTTATTTATTTAATTTAAAACATTGTTAATTTTGTAGTGTGTTTTCTAAAGTGTGCTGCATAATATATCAGAATGCTTCACATTTTTATATATTAAGACTTTCAAATTGAAGATTTTATTCAGATACTCTGCTTTTTAAAATAACTTCCTAATGTTTATATAAAATTTGTTTTCCAAATAAAAAGATAATATCTGACAGTGAATTACATGTTTATTGACATGCTTGATTTCACTCTATCATGCTAAAATATTTCTCCTGAATGGCTGAAATGAAATCTTGGAATTCTGAAGACGTGAATATGAATATAGCTTATCTTATAAATACATTATATGAGGTATTGGTATCTAATTTAATTCATTATATTTTAAATACTTTATATTTAAAATTCCAGTTTGGTTTTTAAATGTATTTGTTTGTTCTATAAATTAGATGTCATTATTCACAAGAATTATTTGCTGGATGGTCAAAATGTACCATTTTTAATCATGAATTTTATCACTGATCAATGATTGGTTTTCTTTCGGCCTACAGCATTATGTCTGTACTTGGAATCTTATATTTAGTAGTTTAGTGTGATTTAATAGCCAAACCAATGTGGCAAATCTGGGTAATAAAAAAGTGAAAATTAAAACTCTTATTAACAATGACCTTATAGTGTATAAAACTAGTATCTGTATTTTGTTTAATTTTTAGAGGAAGAAGAGAAAAATAGGAAGTATTCTCCTGAAGAAATTCAGAGAAAAAGACAAGAAGCACTGGTTCGAAGAATGGCCAAAGCACAGGCATCATCTGTGAAAACAGCTCCCACTTAACTTCATTTCTTTAGTGAAATAGTAGTTGGAAGACTTCACAAAGACAGTTGATACCTATCGATGATAGGAAACATTGTTCTTGATTTCTCTGTGAGAAATTTAATGCTGAGTTATAAAGCATGGACTTCTACTTTATTTTTATTTAATAAATCATGGTTGCATTGGTCAGTGAAACCTTTCCTTGGAGATGCATGTGAAAGTAATTCCATGTAAGTTTTGTAAGTTCAGAAAAGTTAATAATTATGAATTATAAAGAGGAAAGGAGTTAGTTACATTTTTTAAAATATTGTGATTGCAGAGGACCATCAAAAATAGGTTATTTACTTAATTTTGTATTGTAATAAGTCTTTTCCTAATACAAAGCTTCAATTTACTAAGTTAAAGGAGACTTTTTTTTTTAATAGTTTTTACTTTGAGTAACTGTTCCTTAAGGTTTTTATACATTTCTGAAGTTTAATTGATACTTTCATATTCTTAGGAACATGGTTGATAGGAAATAAAGGACTCAATTTATTTGTAAGGAAATTACTGTTTTCAATTCCTAGACTGAAATAGATTTGAATTTGAATTTTGTAAAATGTGATGCATTTTGGAAACTTTCCACCATTTTTATAAAAAATGCTGATTTAAGAAGTTTTGTTTAGAAAAAAGTGAGTGGGCTATATAAATAATGTAGCATCATTAACATTTAGAACTGTCAGAAGCTTTAGATATCATTGACCTAGCTTCTTTATTGTATAGGTGAGAAATGAATACTGTTATGCTGAAAGTCACAAGGCAAGTTAAAGCCGTACTGGGATTAGAATGATTTCTTTCATTCTGATGGATACCTAAACAATCGTACCATTTCCTTCAGAGTATTAATACATAAAATAATTTGTTTTGCTATTAATTATTTTATAGTATAAAACTACAATAAGTAACTAAAAGTACATTAAGGACTATTTAAATATGATGCTTATTGTTTCTTTCTTTTTGTTTTTTTAATACCCAAGGATATGCTTATTGATTTTAGAAAGAGAGAGAAACGTCAATTGGATGCCTTCCAAACACACCCCAAATGGGGATCAAACCCATAACCTAGGTATGTGCTGTGACCGGTAATTGAACCTGCATCCTTTTGGTTTATGGGTGATGCTGCAACCAACTGAGACACCCAGCCAGGACACTTAATTATTTCTTTATTAAAGAATGAATCATTCTACGGTATGAAAATGAGAATATCTTTTCTGTTTTTCTATAACTATGTAATTTCCCTTGATTAATTTACTGACTTTATTAATTTGTTCTTCTCTGTTACTGTTTTGTTTTTGTTTTTTTGCCTGTTTGGAATTTGCTAAGCCAGAAGTAAAATCTAAGCATAGGGCATGGAAGGCGATAAGGATGCTCTCTTCATCCCCAGTGGCTTTAGGAGACCTGAGGAAAGTTATAGATGTGAAGTACCTATTAAGTTGTTTACCACTATTCAGGTGTCTTTTCACTATGATAATACTGAAATAATTAAATGCATTTTAAGGTATTGCTATACAGAGACATCATTTTGAAAATTGTATTTTCATATGTACAGGAGTGGACAAATGTAGGTTTTCAGTTCGTATGGAAAAAGACATACAGGTTATGATTATTACAGTAGCTTTATTAACTCAAAGAGAGGCACAGTGCACTTAGGTACAATCTCATTAAGTGCTCAATTTGCCAGCCTTTATTATTTACACATTCTTGTAGTCTACTTACTATACTCAAGCACACTTTGGCATAGACTTCTTTATTGTCATCAATTTCTTGACATGCTTCTTACAACTGTAAACCTACTTTTGCTCACCTCTGTACAATGGAGTAACACATTCTAGATAACCTTTGTTAGTTGTCTAAGAAAATATAATAATGTAAATAAATACAATCATGCACCACTTGATAGGGATACATTCTGAGAAATGCATCATTAAGTGATTTTGTCATCATGGGAACATCATAGAATGTAACTTAAACATAGATGGTATAGTCTGTTACACACCTAGGCTATGTGATATAGCCTATTGCTCTGTAGGGAGGAAAAATAATTTTCCTTCTACCCTTCTGGGTTCTTGGCCAAGACATTTCTATAAACAAATACAGATTAACAGGAAAAACTAAAGTTGAATAATCTGTATATCTCCTGTATACATGGGGGGGGACCCAGGAAAATTGAGTAACTTGCCAAAATGGCTCAAACCACCACCTTAAATATCATCTTCAGCTGAAGACAACAGATATTGGTGGTCAACTATGGGAGGGTATCAGGAAAAGCACTGCCAACAAGGGTAAGGTTACGCAGATTTAAGTGGTTGCCTTCTGCACTGGTAAGAGTTTCTAGAGATCAGATTATCCCCTCTTCTTGGTACAGGGAGAGAGACGCCCTTACAGTTGAATATTTCCCTTACAAGTGTGTCTTTTACAAAGGATAACTTTAACTTCTACTTGGTTTTCAACATTTCTCCCATGTCTGTTTCTTAAAATTGTCTAGTCTAAACTAATCCTTATGCCAAACAGACATATTTTGGGGTGACAAATTCTGTTCCTCTACAGTTTATAGGCTAGAAACCTGTATAGCATGTTACTGTACTGGATACTGTAGGCAGTTGTAACACATGGTAAGTATTTGTATAATATGTGCTACCACGTTGAGATAGTTATGAAGTCATTAGGTGTTATGAATTTTTCTGCTCCATTTTAATTGTATGGGGCCACTGTCATATATGGTTATCACTGCATGAAACATCGTTTATGTGACATGCGACTGTTAGGTGAGTTTTCTGTGTAAGAAATGAAGAACTGAGAATTTTTTTTTAAGTGACTTAACTGTTCATACTATGCTTTGGATATGTCTACCTCTGCCTGCCGTTAGCTTCCTCTAGAGTGCCTTTAGCCTATTCTATCCAATTCTACACAAAACAGTTCCAGAGAATTGAAGAGGTGGACTGTTTCCCAATTCATTCTATGAGGTAAGCATTATCTGGATACTAAAGCCTGAAACACATTAAAAGAAAACTAAAAGCCAGTATCCCTCATGAGCATAAGTACAAACATTCTAAACAAAATTTTTAGCAAAGGAAATCCAACATTATGTAAAAATAATGATGCATCGTGACCAAATGGCATTTATCCCAAGAATACGGGGTTGGTTTTTAACACTTGAAAGTCAGTTAAATTCACTATATCAACAACTGTAAAAGAAAAGTTAGTAGATTGGAAAGAAACTTCCTCAACCTGATTAAGGGCAGCTACAAAAAAAAAAAAATACAGGTAACATGATAATAGTGAAACACTGTTTCCTTCCTAAGATTGGGAATGAGACAGTGGTATCTGCTCTCACTGTTTGTATTCAGTATTGTACTGGAGGTTCGTTAGGCAAGAAAAAAAATAATCTAGATTGAAAAGAAGATGTATAACTGTATTTGCAGGCAACACGATCACCTATTTAGAAAGTCAATATAATCTATAAAAAATGCTACCAGAAGTAATACATTTACCAAAGTTAACAGGATTCAACATTGATACACAAAAGTAAATTACATTTCTATATCTAGCAACAAATGAAATTGAAGTAAAATACTATTTACAAATGTTCCCCCTTTTTTAATTTATTGGGGTGACACTGGTTAACAGGTGCACAATTCTACAACACTTCATCTATACACTGTATTGTGTGTTCACCACCCCAAATCAGGTCTCCATCCATCACCATTTAAAAATATAGAGTACTTAGAGATAAATCTAACAAAAGATGGGGAAGACTTGTAGACTGAAAAAATCTAAAACATCGCTGAAAGAAAGACCTAAATAGATAATACCATGCACATAGTTCAGAAGACAAGACTGATATACCAGTTCTCCCCAAATCTATAGATTTGACACAGTCCCAATCATAATATCAACAGCCAGTGTTCTATAGAAACACAAATGACAATTTATATGAAAATGCAAATGACTTAAAATTACCAAACATGGCTTTGAAAGAATAAAATTGGAACACTAACATTACCTGATTTCAAGATGTGTAAGTAAAGCTGCAGAAATCAAGATTGGTGGTGGCATACAGATAGACCAGTGAGACAGTTTATAAGTAGATTCACACATACATGAGCAAGTGAATTTTGACAAAAGTACAAAGGCAACTCATAAGAGAAAATATTTTTAATAAGTTGTGCTGTAATGAATACCATATGCAAAAAATCCACTTTCTACTGTATGCCATACAAAAATAAAAAAATGTATCATAGACCTAAATAATGAAACTTTATAAACCGATAAGAAAACAGAAGAAACTGACTTTGCATTGCCTAAAGTTTTAAATATGACACCAAAAACAGTTCATAAAGAAATTGAGTGTAAGAATTCATCAAAATTAAGATACTCCTGCTCTTCAAAAACTAAGATATTCAGCCTGAGTCCAAGGCTATTCAATAGGGAAAGTAGTCTTCCACAGGTGATGCTAGGACAAGTGGATACTGACATGCAAAAGAATTAAGTTGCATTCCTACCTCACACCATATAAAAAATTACTGAAAATGGATCCTGGGCCTAAATGTAAGCTAAAATTATAAAACTGTTAGAAGAAAACATGGGAGTAGGCAACAGTTCCTTAAGACCCAAAAGTCACATGACAAAAGAGTTCATGTGAATTTCATCTAGATTAAAAACTTGTGCTTCAAAAGATACCATCAGAAAAAAGAAAAATCTTTGCAAATCACATATGTACTGATTAAGGAAACATAAATTTCTCTTAAAACTCAACATTAAGACAAAACAACATATGAAGGTGAGGAGGGAACAAAAGATTTGAACAGCCAATTCATCAAGAAGATATACAGGTGGCATATAAGCACATCAAAAGTTCATCATCACTAGTTGTTGGAAAATGAAAAAACCACAATGAGAGATCACTACACATGATTAAAGTTAAAAAAACTTGACTATGCCAAGAATTGGTAACATCTGGAGGAACTGGAACTTTTGGTTGATGGCAATATAAAATGGTAAAAACGGTTTTATGATTTATCTAAAACGAAAATGCAAACTAATGTGACAGACGGGACGAGTAGGGAAGGGTGAATGAGATAACAGAAAACTTTGGGGGGAATGGATATGTTTACTATGTATACATCAAAATGTATAAAGTTGTACTCTT
Source organism: Tadarida brasiliensis (assembly GCA_030848825.1). Lineage (NCBI taxonomy): Eukaryota > Metazoa > Chordata > Mammalia > Chiroptera > Molossidae > Tadarida > Tadarida brasiliensis. The sequence goes on along the minus strand of CM061270.1, from coordinate 31,598,466 downwards.
GAGGTATGTGCAATTTATTGTATGTCAAATATACCTCAAAGCTGTTTATTAAAAATAAAGTTAGTTGTATTTGTACACTCATGTTCATAGCAACATTATTCATGATAACTAAAACACAGAAACCACCCAGGTGTTTATCAAGTGGTGAATGGGTAAGCAAAATGTGCTATGTACAGTGGCCATATTAGCCTCTGAAAGGAAGGAAATTCTGCATACTACAGCATGGATGAACCTTGAGGAGTTAGTAGGCAAAGTGAAACAAGCCAAAGACATACTATGATTCTGCTTATATGAAATACTTAGAGTTGTCAAAATCAGAGACAGAAAGTAGAATGGTGGTTGCCAAGGGCTAGGGTTAGGAGGGAATGAAGAGTTACAGTTTAATGGGTTTAGAGTTGCAGTTCTACAAGATCAGAAGAGTTCTGGAGATGCATGGTGGTTGTGATGAGTTGTTTCCTAGGCATTTTACAGTATGATAACACTGCTCACACCCAGTTTGGACAATTAAATAGGACCAGAGCCTAGGATTCCTACCTCAAGTTTCTTCTTTATTTTTCCTGAAGTACCATTTAAAATAGCCATTTAGAGAGCCAAACCCATGAAAAGTTAGTGACCTCTGCCTCAACCATCTTAGAGTAATAGGTGCTTGCTGCCAGGCTCTCTATCCCCTGCTCACTCATGACCTGGGATGGAAGACTGCCCTTCCCCTGGCTCACTGTGCCCTTCAACTCCTCTCATTTCTAGGATCTGTAAGTAATAAGTCTTGTGACTTTCCTTTCTTTCAATGAGTGCATTGAAACAACCTTTAATCAAAATGACCCCTGGGTTTTCATTTCTTCAAATGGGAGCTCTGATGCTGAGGAAACATGTCAACCTCTTGTGGGTGGCTTGTGCCTCCTCATTCAGCAGGTCATACTCTGCATGTTCTTAATTTAATGCACCAGCTATGAGCCCCCCGATACAGTGGTGACGTTGCAAAACATGAATGTGTCTAATACCACTGAACTCACCACTTAAAATGGTTAAGGTGATAAATTTTGTGTAATTTACCATAATAAAAATGTGAAATAAATAATGTAGAATCTGAAATTTGGTATATTGATAAATAATGTAGAATCTGAAATTTGGTATATTGAAATCAATTGGTCTGTTTTGTACTTTGAATAGATCTTTTACTCATGTGTAAAATATCATCATTCAATGGTCATTTGGAACATTTAGGTTCACTGAGTTATGCATATCTTCCAAAAGCTGACACATTATACCTGCCTATCACCAGTAATCTCAAAAAATGTCTTCCATGTATTAAAAAACTGTCAAGCTCATGGTTGCTGCTACCTGTTTTTCACTATTCTAAATTTTGCTTGAAAGCTTGGATTTTATCATTGACAAAAAAAAAAAAGTTTGTTATTTTCCTCAAAGTAACAGACTAACATTGTTCTTATTTGAGATAATATATGCCAAATATCTAAGTCTGAAGAACCACACTTCGTCAGTCATTCTTTCAAGAAAATGGTGTTTCATGTAAAAAAGCAACTAATTAAGCTTGCACCATTGTTTGAGGCAATGCCACACATTAATATGCAGCAAAAGGGATTTTTTTGTGCATGTATACTTCCCATTTGATCTTACAGAATATTAAAAATATATATACTCAGGAGTTAAAATCTGATAATATGTCCGGCCGGTGTGGCTCAGTGGTTGAGCATTGACCCATGCACCAAGAGGTCGCCAGTTCGATTCCTGCTCAGGACACATGCCCGGGTTGTGGGCCAGATCCCCACTGGGGAGCATTCAGGAGGCAGCTAATCGATGTTCTCTCTCATCGATGTTTCTATCTCTCGCTCCCTGTCACTTCCTCTCTCTCTAAAATCAATAAAGGAAAAAAAAAATTTAAAAAAAATCTGATAATATTAATAATTATTATTGCTTCATCATAGGCATTAAGTGAAATGCCACATGTTATTTAACCACGTGTTTGTGTGTTTTTCTTGTGATTGACTTCTAGTTTCATATCATGATCAGAGAAGATACTTGATATGATTTCAATCTTCTTAAATTTATTGAGGTTTGTTTTGTGTTCTAACATGTGGTTTATCCTAGAAAATGTTCCATGTGTACTTGAAAATAATATATATTCTGCTGCTTTGGGATGAAATGCTCTGAAGATATCAATTAACTCCATCTGGTCTAATGTGTCATTTAAGGTCAATTATTTCCTTGTTGATTTTCTGTCTGGAAGATCTATCAATTGACGTCAATGTTAAAATCCTCTAATATAACTGTATTATTGTTGATCTCTCCCTTTATGTCCATGAAGATTTAGGTATTCATTCCTATGTTGGGTGCATAAATGTTTACAAGCATTATAGCTTCTTCTTGGATGAATCCTTTGATCATTATGTAATGTCCTTTGTCTCTTGTTATAGCCTTTGTTTTAAAGTCTGTTTTGTCAGATATAAGCATTTCTGCCCCAGCTTTTTTTTCATTTCCATTTGCATGAACTATCTTTTTCCATTCCTTTACTTTTAGTCTGTGTGTATTTTTCCTTCTGAGGTGGGTATCTTGTAGACAGCATATATGTGGGTCTTAATTTCTTATCCATTCAGCTATCCTATGTGTTTTGATTGGAGCGTTTAAGCCATTTACATTTAAAGTGATTATTGATAGGTACTTATTACAATTTTATTCTTTATGTTCCTCTGCTGTTTTTTGTTTTGTTTTGTTTGTTTTTTTCTTTTTTTCCTTCTTCTTAAAGAAGATCCTTTAACATTTCTTGTAATACTGGCTTGGTGGTAATGAACTCCTTTAGCTTTTTCTTGTCTAGGAAGTTCTTTATTTCTACTTCAATTTTAAAAGATAGCCTTGCTGGGTAAAGTAGTCTTTGTTGTAGGTCTTGCTTTTCATCAATTTGAATATTTCATGCCAATCCCATCTGGCCTTAAATGTTTCTGTTGCAAAATCAGCTGACAGTCTTATGGGTGCTCCCTTTGATAGGTAGGTAATATCTATTTCTTGCTGCTTTTAAGATTCTCACTTTGTCTTCAACCTTTGCCATTTTAATTATGATGTGTCTTGGTGTGGTCCTCTTTGGGTTCATCTTGTTTGGGACTCTCTGCACTTCCTGGACATGTGAGTCTTTTTCCTTCACCAGATTAGGTAAGTTTTTAGTCATAATTTCTTCAGATCAGTTCTCAGTCTCTTGCTCTCTCTTTTCCTCTTCTGGTACCCCTATGATGCAGATGTACTTATACTTCATATTGTCCTGCATGTCCCTTAAACTCTCTTCATTTTTCAAAATTATTTTTTCTCTTTGCTGCTCTGATTGGGTGATTTCTGCTACTTTCTCTTCCAAATTGCTGATTGGATTCTCTGCTTCATCCAACCAACTGTTTATCCCTTCTGGTGTGTTTTTCCTTTCAGATATTGTTTTTGTCATTTCTGACTGGTTCTTCTAAATGGTTTTTATGTCCTTTTTCATGCTGTTATAGTTCTCACTAAGTTTCTTGTAGTTCTCATTAAGTTACTTGAGCATCCTTATGACCATTTTTCTGAACACTATATCTGGTTAATTGCTGCCTCCATTTCAATGAGCTCTTTTTCTGGAGAGTTCTCCTATTTAGGGCATGTTTCTTTGTCTCCCATTTTGCATTCCTCTTTGTGTGTGGGTGTTTGTTTTTGTTTTTGTTTTTCTTTATATTAGGTAGATCTGCTATGTCTCCCAGTCTTGGAAGGTTGGCCTTTTATAGTAAGTGTCCTGTGGGGTCCAGTGGTGCAGTTTCCTTGATCACCTTAGTTGGGTGCTCCAGGATTGTCTCTTGTATGGGTTGTGTGATCCCTCCTGTTGCAATTGAGTCTTGATTGCTATTGGTCCATTTGTGTGCAGGTTCAACCCTAAGGCTGGCTGCCTGTGAGGATCAACCTCGACCACAATGTATGAGTTGCTGTGTAGGTGCTGACCACACTAAGGAGAATTTGCCCTTTATAACTGTCTAATGATTGAATAAATCTTTACCTCTAATCCTTTCTTTAGTAAGAAGTCTTATTTCATAATTTTTTACTGATGGATGGTTCCATTTTCTAATATGTTTACATCTTTTTTACTTCCTTGAAACTTATGGTGCTTCCATCATTCATAAATATTAGTGTATGAAGTACAGGAGGCAGACTTATAACATTGGCAGGAGTGGGCAACATTTCAGTAACTTATTTTTTGTCAGATATTTTGCTATGTGCATTGCAAGTTTAGTGTCTCTTAGTTGTTACAACTGCCCAGTGACATTATTCCCAGGTCAGAGATGAGGAGACAGGGACTCAGCCTGAGTGTCCTGAGCTATCCTCAATTTTTTCTTCCTTTATTGATTTTAGAGAGAGGAAGTGAGAGGGAGAGAGAGATAGAAACATCAATGAGAGAGAACATCGATTGGCCGCCTCCTGCACGCTCCCCACTGGGGATCTGGCCCACAACCCGGGCATGTGTCCTGACTGAGAATTGAATCAATGATCTCTTGGTACATGGGTCAATTCTCAACCACTGAGCCACACCAGCCAGACGCTATCCTCAATTTTTAAGAACATTGCAGGCTGACTCCAAATCTCATTCTCTTTTCATGGTAATTATTTTTTACTTTATATATTCCACAGTCACCATGTATATTCTTTTTAAAATTTGTTTTAATTGATTTTTAGGGAGAGAGAGAGAGAAACATTGATGTGAGAGCAGAACATCGATCAGCTGCCTCCTGCATGCCCCCTACCAGGGATTGAGTCCACAACCCAGCATGTGTCCTGACTGGGAATTGAACTAGCAATCTTTCTGATTGAGCATGGAATGAAGCTCAGTCCACTGAGCCACACCAGCCAGGGCCCATATATAGGACTCCCCCCACCCTCCCCAGTACAACTGGACTGTTTTAATAAAAGGTTGAGAATTTTAAATGTTTAGTAGAAAACATTTTTTTTCTTTGATATGAAGAATTTAGTAGTGTCTTCTAAATGCAAATATAGACAACATTGTTTAAGTGACAAAGATATCCTGGGCCATTTATTATATCTCCATGCCTGGGAGTATTCTCTGTAAGACAGAGCAAATCAGACGCATAAAACTTTTTGATACTGTTTAGTAGCTCAGATTTCTTTGTGGTTTCATGCAATTTCATCTGTGCAATCTCTGGAAAGACATGCAAGTAATAGAAAATACCAAGGGAGGAACAATGAAAATGAACTTTAAAGTAAGGGTGTTTTATATGACAAGACACTCAAGAATCTTTAAAAATAAAATTTAGTTTTAAAGACACCAACTATCTCCTCATCTGACTGCCTAGCCTTGTAACTGTTTTTGTTTTTATCAAGCAGTGTTTAAAATAAATGCAGGGAACGGAAACAAGGGACCTAGTAAAACTGGTGAAATACTTGAGTAAAGTATATTAAATTTAGAGGAAAAATATTTTTTAATGTGCACTTTATAGCTTGAAGATATGAGATATGCAAATCATTGTCTCTATATCCAATATACAGAGAGGGAAATTTAAGCCAAGGGGACACTAGTGCTTTAAACACCTGGGAAAGAAAACGCCACATCTCTAAGCTGTAACTGTTGCCCAGACTATTGAAATGGCATTCTCAGAACTTGGCAATGGCTCACTCAGAAAAAGACCCACAGTTCTAGGCTCTCTAGACAGTCTCAGCGCTTGTGACTATGTCCTTTACTGATAAGCTCGTTCAAGTAATTTACCAAACTTTTAATTCTTTGCTTTGGATTTCGGTTGACAATGATGTTTTCCCACAATGTGTAGTAGTGCACTTAGAGACACAAAGATTTATGTTAGTAACTTAAAGTTTTTAGTTGGTTGTGCCTGTGCACTTTTTATGACGTTGAAAGTGTTATCAGTGATACCAAAAAAAGGCATAATTTTGAGAGGTGGAAATTGAGGAAGTATTGTATAGCTTACTTTCATTTATAACAAAATGTTTACAGAGAAAAAAATTACCAGGTGAAGACACTTAAGTAGTTATTTGAATACTTCCAAGTATTTTTAAAGTAAAAATAGATAGATCGATAGATAGATAGATAGATAGATAGATAGATAGATAGATAGATAGATAGATATTAACTGATTTTTTAAGGTCTTACATTTTATTTTTGTAAATTGTCACCTATACATAAAACAAAATCTAATTTGTTATTCTGCTTTCATTACAGACTTCCTCTCTTTCCTGTAGGCAAACCCTTACTATTTTCCTGCCTCAGAATTCTAATATGCACAAAGGGAATTATATTTGATTACCACTTAATTAGTACCTTCATTTGTACCTCACATTTCAGTGTCATTTTTAAAAACAGCTAATTGCTAACACTTATTGGACACTGGCATCAGCATTTTACATGCATTATTTCATTTAAGTCATTACTCCTATGAATAGGCCATTGCCCCATTTTGTAGATAGGGAAATACATAAACCTAAGGAAAAGTGGTTACATGTTCAAGATCACATAGCTAATAAATGATAGAGCCAGAATTCAAACCAACCTGGCTCACTCCCTTAACCATTACTTTAGTATTTACCATGGGAAATGTGATGTCTACATCTTACATATGAAGAAATTGAGACTCAAATGAGGGTCAAGCGACTCGGTCAAGGCTACACAAGACCTTCCCAATCTCATCCTACTGAATTTTACACTAGATCATGCTGTAGGTCTGATCCTCTGTTTTGTGCAGTTAGGAAATTTAAAAATTGCTTATATACCTATAAAGTTCTTGAATCTTCACCTACTAATGAGTCTATTTTTAAATATATTTGATTAAAATATACAATAAATAATAAAAATATCAAATAATGTTTACAGTATATAATGGATGATTGTCATTTATAGGAATGGTTTGGATTATTCTTTTGTAAAGATCACTTTTGTTAAAATAATCATTTCCTAATTTAACTTTTGAGTGCATGTATATTCCCGCAAAAAGATTGATTACAAATACATGTTCTATGTTAAAAATAATTGAAATAATTTTATAATTTATTGCCATGATTTGAGGTAGCAATAACTTATAAGCTTTGTTGTATAGGATTATTGGGTTTTGCCAACAGATAAATTTTGTTGACTAAAGTACCTGTATTATTTAAAGAACTTACCAATTTCAAAACTTAACATTCTCAGTTGTTTGCTCAGCTAAAAAGAATTTATATGGACATTGCTAATAATTTAAAATACATCCTAAATTAAATTATGACTTGTTTCATTATTGATTAATTTATTAATATTTGCTTACGCCCTCATTTTCAATTCTATGCTGGTGTTACAGTTTTTGATGTAAGCAGAATAATAACTGATTTACTTCAATATAATGTGATTCCCTCTTTATACAAATTCAGTCCATTTTAATATGTAGATTTTGAATTATCTTGCAATGGATGATTTTGATTTTATTTTTGTAATTCAACTACTCCAATATGTTATCAAATTTAGCTTTTCAGAAAAATAAATAAATAAAAATCCTTTTGATATCAAGATACTTTCAGCAGGGTGTGACAGCTGTTAAAAAATTTTTTGTGTGTCAGTTTTTATAATTGATTTTTTATAGACTCTTGTTTTGGTTGTATTCATTATCAACACCACATATGATTAGTCCCTTAACTTTTTCTCATAAAGTATCTAGGACATATATGTGAAGCTAAAGTACTAAAAATTTAACAGTTAACTTTAAAAATGGTTTTGGTTCCAAATTTTAAAATTATGTAAACCCACTAATACTAGCAGATTCATTTTTCAGTTTTCCACTCAATTTTATAAAATATGGGTAAACTATATTAAAATATTCCAGTAACTGCACAAACACCATTGTGTAAGAAGGGTAATACTAACAAAGCAGAACTGTGTGCTTCCATGAAGTTTGTGAGTATACATCTAACGAGTGTGGATGCAAAAAGAGATAGATAGAAGGATCACTGATGGGTGGCATTTAAATTTCTAGATTTAATACTATATCCTACGAGTAGGCTTGTTTCCAAAATAGTTCAAAATAGTTTCATAGAATTAAACATTTACCCTATTATTTTAATTTTTTAAATTATAATCCATGCTTTAAATATAGTTTGATCCAAGTGCTCAAATGATGCGTTGGGGTCTGTCACACTCTCACTCACACCTCTGTGTCCCCCTCTGTTGACATCATCTTCAGCCACACTCTCTCCAGACAGTGAGAAAAATGGAGCCTAACATTCCCACTTTTACATGGTTTTTGTCTCAACCTCTGCAATCCCTGCTTGCTCACCTACAACCTTTGGGGCGGGGACGCGGCTCCTTAGTTGACAGCCTTACCAGAAGCATGTGACATACAAGAGGGGCAGTTTCTAAAAGGAGGAAATGTGGGGCAGACAAAAAAGTAACATTTTGTCTTGAGTTGGACCTTGTTCCTCCACCAAAATAAGATAAAATAAAATAAAAAAAATATGTACACACACACACACACACATATATATATATATATATATATATATATATATATATATATATATATATAATTCTAGAATTACTGTCCTTTGTTTTCTGGAATAGCAAGAAATAATATGTTTCCTTTCAACACCAAACAACTGTGTAATTTGCCTCCTTTTAAACTGTTGGCTATAGTCTTAATATTTGAGAGAAGACAGAATACTGCCGATGAAAGGGAAGGACTACCTTATGAAAGTATTACTGAAAGCTCCCATAACTCTCATATTTTTGGTTCCAAGTTTAATATATTCCACATCAAAGTGAGCAGCAAGTTATGGGATAAAACATAGAAACAGTTCTATGTGTCTGGGGAAAAGCTCTAAAATTGATGAATTAAGCTTAAAATAACAACAAATAATCAATTTAAATGGTGTCAAGTGACAGCCAGAAAATATATAAATGTGCCCAGAAACTTCCCAATGAAGGCTGACATATGGAACATCAACCCTTTTCCTGCCATGTCAACCTTGGTTATCCATCTATGTTTTCATTTGTCTGATGCTGGGCTCTTGCTCAAGCTTCTGCTTCTGCTCTGTGTCTGGAACTATAAATGTATAGGTCACAATACTACTCTGTGAACCAAGTTGAAAAAGTCAGTCTGAAAACCTAACCACAAAAATCTTGGGTTTGAATCATATCCATCATTTAGTTAAAAGAGGACAAATTAAATATTGTTCTAGTTTTCTTCTTTGGGTAACCATGTTAGAGAGGGAACATGTGACCAAAAGTCTCTGAAGGGAAATGTACCCAGTATTGAAAACATTTCTCCAAATAGTTTAACAGTATCTACTATTAGAATCTTATATCAGAATTGTTTGCTAATTGGTTTAAAATACAAACTTTTAATTATCTAGAGAATAAAAGAACAGCCTAATTAACCCATGTAATCATAAGAGATAATAAATGTTCATAATTTTTAGATGTGGGTTGTATGCATCAATAGATAACCAAAACAATTGATAAGTTCTTTTTATTCTTACAAATTTTATTTCTCTTGTTCACATATTTTTATTTGTAATGGCTAGTACCTATAATAAAATTGTTGAAAAGTTGTGGCCATTGTGGGTATCCTATGTTATTCCTGATTTTAGTAAGGATGTTTCTACTATTTTTTAAATTAATTACTTCAGCCTTTTAGAATGTGTGTGTGTGTGTGTGTGTGTGTGTGTGTATCCTGCTAGTAGTTTTTATTATATTTATCTTATTATTTAAAGATCAAGGATTGCTATTTTTTAAAATGTCTTATTTTCATCATTAATGCAGATGACTATGGCAGATACTATTTGATACCCCCCCCCCAATATCTGTTCACCCTTTCTTCATTTACTAATATCATCTCTCATTTTAATTGGGTCTATTAGCTCCCCAACACTAGGATGCCAGTGCACCATTTCTGAACTACTTATACTCAATCTATTTCAGGAGAGAGAAGTAACCTTTCATTTTGTCTCAGCTACTGTTATTTGGAACATTTTTTTACAGGAAGGGATCTTTTTGCATAATTAATAAAATGACTATGTGATTTGGTTTTCTGCTCTCAGTTTTATGTTTATATTAGGTTTCCTAATACTGAACTATCCTGTAAGTACTACAATAAGCCAACCCCACTGAGTCATATTCTTGGAATGTACTGATGGATTCTTTTTGCTAATATTTTGTTTGGATTTTTATTTCCAGTGAAACTGACCACTAGTTTTCTATTTTGCGTGAAATCTATTTTATACATTGATATCAATGACATGGCCACTTTATAAAAAGGATTTAGGTTAGAAGGCTTCCTTTTCTTTACTATACCCTAGAATAGTCTAAGGAATATAGGATTATCTATTTTGTATAGAATTAATTTTTGAAACCCTCGCAGCCTGGTACTATTGGAGAAACAGCTATTTGACCATTTTATTTATCTTATGTTACTTAGATGTTCACAGTTACTAACTCAGGTAATTTTAGAAAAATTCATGAAAAGATATTTGACTGTCTCAAGCAAAATAGTAACAAGGTATTGTGAAGATTATAAAATGTGTAGAATTAAAATATAGTTCAACAATTATATAAAGTATGAAAGCAAGAAAATGTAAGTTTCTTACAACAATCATACATGATACCAAGTTATTTAGGTAAAATGTGATGTTGAAGATATCACAAAACGTAGAGGAACAACTGAAAATAGTAAAATGAAGTAGCCTATAGTGAAAGTAGATTAACGTTTAATTAATCAAAACGAAGACAGGTAAAGGGATTGAAAAGAACAAATGGCATAAATAGAACATAATTAGCTAGATGTTTTCTTACCAGCTTTTATGGAAGCCACCTGTTCCTCGGGTTCTCTACCACAAGCGAGGCAGCTTTGTGTCTGTCTCTCCTTAGAGGAACTCGTCACTTAAAAAATTTTTTTTTAATTTATTTATTTGAGAGAGAGAGAGAGAATTGATTTGTTGTTCCACTTACTCATGTATTCATTGGTTGATACTTGTATGTTCCCTGACCAGGGATGGAACTGCAACCTTGGCATATTGGGACGATGCGCTAACCAACTGAGTTACTGGCCAGGGCTGGAACTTGTCATTTTTTAAAATTCAGTTCAATACGGTGCCCTATAACCTCAGCTTACTGATAGGTTTAAGAAAATGTTTTTGGTTTATTTGTTTCTTTTTTTAGATTATCCAGCTGTATCTCATTTTTAGGACGGGGGACACTTACTCTTATGACTTCCTATTTCCTCAAGAGAAGTGGAACTCTTTTTCAATAGTATTCGTCTTTGACTAGTGTACCCAAGTTTATTTGGTATACAGATTCATAGCTATTACATTTCCATTTAAAATTTTACTATCTGTTTTTATAAAGTAAGATTTGTCTCATTTAGTGGAGTTCGAAATCAATTGTGTCTGATAGTAAGATTGTGATCTTCCTTTTTTCTTGTCTTGCACATGCCTCGTAAACTTTGTTCCTCCTCCTATTTTCCCTTCTGATTCACTCTGTTTCAGGTGTGTCTTTTTTATACAGCATGGAGTTAGGTTTCACTTTCTCTTAGTGGATGACAACTTATTTGTAGTTATTACGACAATAAATAGATTTGGTCTTAGTTGTCGTATTATCTTGTTTTCTTTTTGTTTTCATACCTGTTAAAAACCATCAAATGTAGCCTTTTCCCCTTCCATGTGTATGTTTATTCATTTCTTCTGATAATTGGGAAGTTTATATTTGTGTTCTAATAAATTCCTTTATAATAAGAACATCATATAATGCCTTCATCCTCCATTTTCCCCTTTCTTTCAAGATACCTAAGTCATCATGAGCAATGATAAAGCAACTCTATTTTCTTTTTTCCTTCTCCATTCCTTCTCATCTATCATCTGACTTTTCTTGATTACATTATCCTTCGTGTTCTTAACCTCTATATATCTACTAGTGATTTGTTAGCTTTTAATGATGTGCTTTGATTTACAGCTATTAACAATGAAGGAATTGAAAAACAGAGTACTTCTCACCTTCTTTCTCCTTGCTTTTTTCATTTCTTGTTAATTGTATATTTCTGCTCTAGGGCATGTGACATTTATACTTTTTTCTTTTTTTAAAAAAAATATTTTTTCTTTATTGATTTTAGAGAGAGAGGAAAGGAGAGGGAGAGAGATAGAAACATCAATGAGAGAGAATATCAATTGGCTGCCTGCTGCATGCCCCCCACTGGGGTTTGGGGCTGCAACCTGGGCATGTGCCCTGACTGGGAATCGAACCGTCGATCTCTGGGTGCTTGGGTCGACGCTCAACCACCGATCCACACCGGCCGGGCTATACTCTTTCTTTACTCTAATCCTGTATCTTCTTTCTTTTACTCTTCAATGTTAATAGAATCTATGCTCAACATCAATCAGCCTTTCTATAGTTTTTTTTTGTTTTTGTTTTTTTCCCTGAGTTCCTATACTTTTAGTGTTTCCTGAGTTCTGGCATATTGCTGTATTTTTTAAATCATAGTTTGGCAAGGTATAAAATTCCTAGTGCCTCTCCCCCTACCCCTACTACCACTTACTTTTCTTGAGTATGGTGTAGGATTCCTCTGCATTATTTAGCTTTGAATTTTTCTATGGAAGAGTTTGAGACCAGGTAGCTCCTCCCTACCCACACCTCATGCCTCAAAAGTAACATTATCTTTTTGCCTGGTTACCCAAATACTTGTTTCTTTTTCATTATAAATTTGTGATAATCTGTCTTATTATTTTAAATACATATTTCTTTGACAGAGTTGTTCTCTCGCTATGTGAATCCAAATCTTTTATTCCAGTGAACTATACTTAAACTATATTGTAAATTGCTTGTTCTTTTTCTTTCTTTTTTTGGGGGGGGGACTCTATGCAAATCTTGAGTCAATTTGCCGCTATTGTATTTTACCTCTTTATTTCAATTTTATTTTCTTTACTTTTCAAATATCTCTCTTCTGTGTATTTTATGGCATTATTTGCAATCTTTTCTCCATTGTGCTTCTTTCTATTTTGCCTCTGTTTTTGTGAGGATTTAATTATTTTTCTTATACTTTATAGTTGAAGTTATATTTCATCTCTTCCTATTGTCTCATGATCTCTTAAATATCTTTTTCATGTTTTCTTCAGAGAGAGTATTGCTTTGTTGAGCTTTTTAAAATTTCTAGTGAAAGATGTAGTCCCAATTTATCTGCTACAGTAGACCATGTTTCTGCCTGTTAGTAAGACATTCTTACTTGTTTCCCTGGTTTCTTTCTTTGCTTTATAGTGTGTGTGTGGCTCTGGTGATTTCTTTTTTCATTGCTCATCTTTACAGCTGATGAGTTTCTCCAGGATCAGTTATTTTCAGAGTTTTGTGTGTAGAAGAGTCTGTGGCTATCTCAAACCCTGGACTTCTATTATCTGGGGTTATCTCGAGGACCCCTCATTTTGTATATGAGTGTGTCTAGGCTTCAATTTTCCCAGGTCAATGAAGAGAGGCACTCTGCAGGTTTTTCACAATGCTGAATCTCCGCTCTCACTTTCTGCAAGAAAGACTTCTTCCTGCAACTAGACCCCATCGGCATGATTCCGTGTTTGTGGCATCATCTTGATCCTCAGGAGTAAGCCGGATCCAGAGGAGTGTCCACCCCCAGCACATGCACCCTATTCCATTGTGATGCTCAAGGCATTGGGATTTCGCATCTCAGAGAGCGCCCCTCATTTTTAAGAAGTGGGTTGTGCTGACTCTTTCTGAAATCTGACGCTGGAATGTTCTTTCTCCTGTAACCTGCACACATCCCTGTTTGACCTCAACGCTTCTAAAGCTTCTTTCAGTACTTGTTTTGCAAAAAAAACCCCAAAAAGAGTGTGTTATTATATCTCCTTCTTTGTGTTGCTTTGTGTGATTTCTGGGGGGGGGGGGAGGGTTGTTGGGAGAAATCCTGGCTTTATAGCATCACCTTCATTTTTGATGCCAGTTCATTTGAGATATTACAGTCAACTCTGTAGAGGTTCTCTCCATAGGCTTGTTCCAGTTTACAGAGATTATTAAAGCATATTTCAGGAAATGCAGTTTTGAGTTTCTGTTTGTTTTCGCCTGTTCGAGAAACTCTGTTACATCGTGGACTTCTCACTATTGAAGTCACGATCGTTTCCTCTTGATTTTCTTACCCAGCCAAATGTTTAGCCCTAAAATATGTAATCAATGAATTTAGGTAATGTGATAGCTGTGTCTAATTGCAGCCAGTTACATTTCAACTGTTAGGGGAGCATCCTCTCAGCAGTGTGCAGATTTGAAATCTATACTTTCATACCTTTTCCATCGATACTGCGAGACCTCTATTGCCGGACTCGAATTTCCATTCATCAACTGAATGGACAATTAAAGGCTTTGCTTCCTGCACCCGTTCGCAGGCTCTAGTTTTATTGTGACTGCATTGACGTGTGCTGCGGCAATGTTTGGACAGTTATGTAAACAGCGTATTGCATTTTGTTCTATAAAATTCAGTGGGAAAAGAAAGAATAAAATTGCTAAACCATGATTTTAGAGGAAACGTGTAACGTCCCTTTTAAAACATTAAGCTCTCCAAACTGGCAGTCAAAAGAATCTGGCCTAATAGGAGAGGAAGTGGAAACACAATTTGACACGAGGCCCGGAGAAAGGTTAGCATACAGAATGTGTGCTGTTAAGTTCTGTTCATTTTCAGCCGTGGGGTAAAATTTAGCTTTTGAGCGTTAGCATGGGTGGGGGGTATTCTGGATTTCTTTAGTAGTGGTGCTGCGGAGAAGGTCCTGGGTCATCTCTGTTTACTGTTAAGCATTTTTTTAAAAATATTTTTTCTTTATTGATTTTAGAGAGAGAGGAAAGGAGAGGGAGAGAGAGATAGAAACATCGATGAGAGAGAACATGGTTTGGCCGCCTTCTGCATGCCCCCCACTGGGGATTTGGCCCACAACCTGGGCGTGTGCCCTGACCGGGAATCGAACCGGTGACCTCTTGGTACATGGGTTGATGCTCAACCACTGAGCCACACTGACTGGCCCTCGGTTTACTTTTAACAGTCACATATTCTTTATTTGTTGGTCTGGCCCATTTATGCTGGACCTGGAGAAGGAGTCCAGAAACACCTTGAAGTGCCAAAGTGCTGAGCACAGCTTAGTTCTACCTGGATCTCTTTCAATGCCCCTAGATGCAAAGTTTACGTTGCCATTCGCTGATCAGGTCTGGTGTAGATCCCAGATAAGGACTTCACACAAAAATGTAAAGGATGTGTCCTGCGTTTGAGAATCATTGTCCTAACCTTTAGCCTCTGACTTCAATTAGTTAACATTTTCAAAGAGCCTCTGCTACCACTGAAGCATCTTATTCTTAAGAGGTAAATGAGCTCACTACTTATTTCTTCAAATTAGATGCTGGGAATCAGAGTGGCAAAAGAAGGAAGGCTAACACCATTAGATGAGCAATGGCAAAGAGCTGGTTTTTCTAATGAGGCAGTAAAGAATCTCTTCCTCGTGACACAGAAGCCATGTCTTTGAAAAAACTTTTTTTGTGTATCAGAAGATTCCCTTTGTACTCCATCCTTTTCAGGCTTGTGACCTGTGGTTGGGGGCAGGTGGGGGAGGTCGTGGGGGAGCTTTCGAAGCAGAATTTGTAGGGAGTTGAAAAAAACCCATGAACAGTGTAAAAGGGGAAGAGATTTAAGGACTACACGTGAAATAGACACGTTCTCTCCTGACAGGTCTGAAATGGCTGGATGGAAAGCAATCTTCGAACTATGCATCTTAATTGTTCTGCTGGAAATAATTTTATGACCCTCAGTTGTAGACATTTTCAGTTGATTGTCATAACTCCTGGGCAATATTTTATTAGTTATATTTAGTGATTTAATTTTTCTATTAGATGACATGATAATTATACATTTGGGAAAAGTAATTAGGCACATTTTTATTTCTGACAAAGTAGAAGTAAAAACTATGTAGGTTCACTAATGGGGTGATGGATAATTAATCAGTGTCCTAATTCTTTCCAGTAAGAGAACTGTATCAAAAATAGCAAATGTTTTATTTGGTGGAATTGCAAGATAATGAACAAAAAAACATATTTGAAATGGGTTCCTCCTTTTAAAAAATATGTTTTTATTGATATTTTTCAGAGAGAGAGGAAGGGAGAGGGAAACATCGATTGGCTGCCTCCTGCACGCCCCCTAGTGGGGATTGAGCCTGCAACCGGGGCATGTGCCCTGCCTGGGTATCAAGCTGGGGACCTCTGAATCTCTCAGGGCATGGAACAACAGTCAACCACAGTCACACCAGCCAGGACAAAATGGGCTCCTCTTAATTTTATCATGGAGGCAGGAAGTATTCTAGCCACTGACTGCCCATTAGAATCACCTAGAAAGCATTTAGATGAACACCAGTGTCCATCTGGGGTTAGCACCTGGGCATCAGTATTTTTTAAAAGCTTCTCAATTTTAATCAGCATCCAGTATTCAGAACCACTGACCTAGGCTATTCTCAAGTCCATGCATCTCAAATATTTACTAAGCCCATTACTGCTAAAATTGATACAGGAATTATGAAATATAATGAGTCTTAGTGACTACACTGCAGGAGCTCATACTGCCCTGGGAAGGATTATTTAAAAAAGAAATAAAAAAGTTTAAAAATGGCAATATTAAGAGTGAAATGTAGTAAAGAATTTGTTCCAAAGGTGTTTGAGAGACAAGCAATCATGGAGAAGTGTTGTTACAGAAAGCTTCTAGGAGAAGCTGGGACAGTCTGGACTTCATACGTGTGGTGGCTCTGGTAGCCAGCCACCAAGGTGACCCCCATTCCGGTATCACATCCTGTGGCTCTCATCTTGCTGGCCCTCTCTCCCTCTTCCATCAGTAGCTCTGGAGGAAGCCGGTTGTGAGGACACTCAGGCATCTTAGAGGGAGACCCGTGTGGGGGTATTGGAGACTGGTTAACCAACGACGGCCATGTGAATGAACCTATAGTGAATTCTTTAATACCAGTCAAGTCTTGAGGTGACTGCAGCGTCGGCTGACAGCTTGACTGTCCCCTCCTGAGAGACCTTAAGACAGAACATTTCAGGCGGAGAATAGAAGACAAGGCATTGGAAAGAACAGAATGAGCAAAGGAACGGAGTGGGACTGAAACGGTCTTTTGGTATTCAGGCTGGACACACAAGTATATTGCCTGAACACTTAATGTGAGCAGGAATAAGAAAACATGGGCTTTTGTTTTATTTGTCCCTTCAAAATGTTGGAAACTGCCCTGACCAGTTTGGTTCAGCGGTTAGAGCGTTGGCCTGCGGACCAGAGAGGCCCGGGTTCGGTTCCTGCTAAGGGTACGTATCTTGGTTGCAGTTTGTCCCCAGACCTGGTTGGGGTCGTGTGGGTGGCAACCACTTGATGTGTCTCTCTCACATTGATGTTTCTCTCTCTCTTCCTCCGTTTCTCCCTCATGCTCTATCTGAAGATAAATGCAAAAATGTCCTCAGGTGAGGATTAAAAAAAAAAAAATGTTGGAAACTTATTTAAACAAAAACATAATAATTCAAATTTGGAGGGGAAAATATTTTGTTGTTTATAAAGTAGCAAGAGAAAAATCAGATCACTGTTTTGTATGAAGATAGGAAGATAAGCGCCACTCTTGTGAAAGAATGTCTCAGTTGCCAAAGGGTTTGAGTAGAAGAGGATATTTGGAGTATGAGGTGAAATTCATCAATCACTAGTGAGCAGTGAAACTAACAACCAATTTATAATACCATAGACATCTAAATATGTGTTGGAGAGACAACAAAATCCCTTTCTTTACTAAGATTTGATTTCCAAATTGATTCCAGTTGACCTCAAATATATTTACCAAAACTTATCACATTAACAAACATTAATTGAGTGCCTTATGCATTTTTCATACAGCCACCTGTTTCCTGCAAAGTATATAAATACTAACTTGAAAGTCAAAGGGCAGCAGTTTTTAATTTTTCATGATGTAATAAGAGCTGGAAAGAATTTTATGAATGAAAATTTACCTGGTTTAAGTATAAGCTCACAACCTTCTTTTAGCTGTTGGAATGTTTGCCTAAAGAATGTTTGTTGCCTTAGGCAAGTCTCTGCTTTTAGAACAAATCAGATCAAGTTCAATTTTATCAGTGTTTTACTTTCGGCTTGCTGTTTATTTTGCAAGTAAAACTCAAAATCGACAGTTGGGTTTAGCGTGAACGTTAAGGAAATGTGCCCACCCTGCTGGGTCCGTCATGAATCACCTTTGGGGAGCAATTTATTTGCTATTTTCCACATTTCTGCAGAAAAGCAGATAAAACATCTTGCATGCTATATTAAAACTATTTTTTTTTTTTGCATTTTAAAACATTAGTATGCAAATTTCTGAGTATCAGAAAAATAGAAGGAACTGTTTGTTTTTTATTTATTTATTTATTTATTTTAATCCTCACCTGAGGATATTTTTTCCATTTATCTTTAGATAGAGTGAAAGGGAAGGAGGGAGGGAGTGAGGGAGGGAGGAAGAGAGAGAGTGAGAAACATCGTAGTGAGAGGGACACATCGACTGGCTGCCTCCCACATGACCCTGACCAGGGCCGGGGACAAATCACAACCGATGTACGTGCCCTTGGCCGGAATCGAACCCGCGACTCCTTGGTCTGCAGGCTGACACTCTAACTGCTGAGCCAAACCAGCCAGGGCAGAAGGAACTGTTTTTAATTGTACATTGTAATATCACCAAGCAGAGTATATGACTATTACGTTTTTCTTTATTTCCTTCTGTCATTTTGTTCTCTGTATATATATTTGTATAGTGTTATAAAGTTATGATTATTCAATATCCACAATTTTTATCCTGTTTCTCTTCCTATTTGGGATTCATTATTTCATTCATTCAACAAATATTGAGCAATATAGCATACGTTCTCATTTTATTTTTATTTTTATTTTTTTATCCTCACCCAAGGACAACTTTTCATTTTGTTCAGATAGAGTGGGAGGGAGAGAGAGGAAGAGAGAGAGAGAGAGAAACATCGACGTGAAAGGGACACATCGAATGGCTGCCACCTGCACGACCAACCAGGGCCGGGGACAAACTGCAACCGAAGTACATGCCCTTAGCGGGAACCGAACCCGGGTCTCTCTGGACCGCAGGCCGACGCTCCAACCGCTGAGCCAAACCGGCCAGGGCTCATTTTATTTTATGCATATAATTTTTAATGGCTGCATAAAATCTCATAAAGTACATTTACCATAGTTTATTTAACCAATTTTCTATTATTGGATATTTAGTTTCCTATTATCTTTTGACCTGTGAAGTTTTTTTTCTTTTAACTCTTAGTTTCTTTTCATTGGAAAAGTAATACATACACATCGCAAATCCAAACGGTAAAATGGGGTTTGTATGAAAAATTTCCTTCACACCCCAAACTTCCAGATTCCTAGTCTTCCCCTTATTATCTGCCTCAATTGCCTTTGTTTGAAAAAGTCTGTGTATATACAAACTTCCTTTTTTCCTATACAAATAGAAGCACACTATATACAAATTTTTCAAAGCTCTATGTAGCCCATCCATGATTAGCATTATTTTGTTGTAACATCGATGAGGAAAATGAAATCGATTCTGAGCTGGGGCCACTGTGTGGGGGGTTTGCACATTCTCCTGTGTCTCCGTGTGTTTTCTCGGGGTCCTCAGTTTTCCTCCCACATCCCGAAGGTGCACGCGAGGTGAACTGTGGTGTGTAATCGTCCCAGTCTGAGTGAGTGTGGGTGTGGGTGGGAGCGCCTTGAGATGGAAGGGCGTCGGGTCCAGGGTGGGTTCCTGCCCGGTACCCTGAGCTGCTGGGACAGGTCCTGCCACCCACAACCCTAAACTCGAATAAGCAGTTAGGAAAATCAATCACTTGTTTTCATTCATCTTTCTTAAATGTCTGTATAGCTCACATTTATCTCAATGTTTATTAGAAGTGTTTGGGGGGTCTTTATTTAGAAGTTTGGTGATGCTTTTGTGACCAGAAATACGCAATAGGAACTTAACTCTTACTTTAATCAATTAGCTTATGGTAAAATTGTTTTTGTTATATGTAGTTTCTTTTAAAATTACAGTTTCCAAGAAACAACATTAAGTAAGGACTTACTATATCTTGTTTTTCATTCTTATGTCTACAATACGGAATTAGTCCTTTATCTGAGAGTGCCTCTTGGTATTCTGCTGTGTTAGTTCTCTATTGATGTTTACCTAGGTTATTATGGTTTTTTGCTAGTTCTCTAACCTATTCCATTGGCTAGTTAATATAGCTTTAACAGTGTTAAATTGTTCCTGACTTTAATAGGATGTCTCTAGTTACCCAATATTAAGCAAGATCCTGGTTTTTGGCTTTAGATAGAAAATACTGTTAAGAAAGTATCCATCTATAATTATGTTAAAGAGATAAAAGTCAAGAATGGATGTTCTATTTGTAGTATCTGTGGAAATAAATGTATTTTCTCCTTTGATCGACTAATTGGTGGGACTATATTAATACATTTCTTAGAATCAAGTCATTTCTGTATTCCTAGGATGAATTTAGGTAATACAGAGTTCTAATCACACTGTGTATACAATTTGTGTCATTTATTTTCATCTTAAACAACATAAAGTCTTTTATAATTTTGTTTCAAATCCTTTGTAAATATTATTTTATTGACTGCATATTTTCTATCTAGCCGATGCATTATTTTTTTCATAATCATCTTTGTATTGTTGGGTACACATTTATTTCTATTTCAAGCTATTCTGAACAATGGGAAACAGATTAAACAATTTTTGTGATGTATGCGATATAACACAGACATAAGCCTCAGTCTTCTAACCCTAAGGGTTTTAACATTTAAATTCTAATAATTTGAGTCTTTATCTCACTATGGTGGAAAATCCAGTGTGTATCTTTAAGAATCCCCTGGGATCCTCTTGTAGTTATATCTAGTTCGGCTCTTTGGCTTCTGTGAAATTTGATCTCGTTCATATCTAACCTCTTGTGGACGCTCCCCTTTCTTTTGTTGACTCAACAGAGATCAGAACTCCCTTTTAAATTCTTCAAACCACAGTCCAAACAAGGCAGTTATCAAGGATAGTTATGTATAATAGACTTCTTAAAATTTTTTTTAAATGCTTTTATTGATTTTAGAGAGAGGGGAAGGGAGAGAGAAAAGAGAGAGAGAGAGAGAGAGAGAGAAACATCAATGTGAGAGAGAAACATCGATTGGTTGCTTCCCGCACCCACCCCGACCAGGGAAGGAACCTGAAACCTGGGTATGTGCCCTGACCAGGAATCAAACCAGCAACCTTTCAGTGCAGGTGCACGGGACCAGCTGAGCTACACTGGCCAGGGCTTTTACTGTTGATTGGTGAGTAGTTACACTGAGGTATAGCCCAACAGATCAGATTAATATTAGACATTTATGTTCTAAAAAGTCCTTTGGCGATTGTGCTACTGAGAATTTCTCATTTTGTGACTTTTTCTGGAATATCATCTTCCTCCTCCTTTCATCTCTGGACTGTCCAGGGATGAGATGTCCCTCAGGTCTGTCCCTGAAAATATAAAATCCTTTCCATTTTATTATGCATAGCAGTTCAATGCTCTCTTTATTTACCCTTATCTCACACTGGCTATGTCTAAGGCCCATCTTTCCACAGCTGAAATGACCCTTCAAATTGTTCTCTTTTTTTTTAATCAAAAGACAGGTCTCTCCTAAGGATTGCCCTGCTGGATTTTAACCTACTGCCCCACCCCCACCCTCTCCAGGAGCGCCCAGCGGAGTAGGAGGAGCGCAGTCCTAGGCCTTTACCAGGCGGAGTCGGACAAGGCAGCGCCAGCATCTGTGCGGCCTTCCCTCCTGTTCTTTAAGACTTCTGATAATGTGGTAATTACCTGCCTGTTCTGTTGATGGAAGAATGAGATTGTTGGGATCCTAGCACGATGTGTCTGTCTGTCAGCAGCATTGATTCATCATCATAGAATGCCAAGGTTTTCTCTGATTTGAAAAACGGGAGGATTAATTGATCAGCGTCTTTCACCTCCTCCCTCTCCCCTGATTTAATTCCTTTCGTGTTCTTGCCTTACGTTTTTCCTGCATGCTTTATTCTCTGAGAGAGGCATCATGGCACGGAGGTGGGCGTTGGGAGGCTTGGACATGGTGTAAAGAATGTGTTCATCCTTTCCTTTAGACACTAATCTAAGCTCTATTTTGTTTAGTAATTTTCTGAACAGTGTGGAATGGCTTAGGACCTCTTCCCCCCACCCCACCCCTTATCGTATAAACCTTTCAGCCAAGCATCCCTCTCTGGCTTCCAGTGGCCTCCCAGGGCTGTCCCTGGCTAGATCATGTTTGTCCTCTTTATATACAAGGGATGGCACTTATATTTAGAGTTTTGGACATAGAGATGACGGTCCCTGTGTAATGTGTGTTCAATGACAAATATGAAATTGAGCACAGAACAGTGAATGCTCTCTGTCTACAAATAGTAACAGTTCAATGTTCAGACTCTTGAGTGTTGATTTGTCTCCAGGCTCATGGATCGTGCAGATAAGATTTTCCTTAAATGTCTTAAATAGCACTTTGGCTCTGGCTTGCCTCCCCTATGGCTAGTAATTATCATTGTTATCCTTCTCATCTCTCACCACTCTGCTCTCTTGTCTTTCTAGAGTTTATCCTTCCTACTCCGTCCCTCCTGCCTAGAGTTAGTAGACAGGGAATGCCAAGCTGAGCTCTGAGAGAGGTCAAGGGCAGAGAGGGTGTCAGGACTGGCCAGGTGGTGAGAATTGAAGTCACAGAAGCAGATGCTATCAGGAGTAGGTGTGAAGAAAAGAGGGTTATGAGTCAAGGATGTGTGCATTGTTGAGTCAAGGATGTGTGCATTGTTGAACTGGGATGGGGAAATCCTAGAAGTATCAGAAAAAGAACAATCTACTTAAGTAGGAGTAATGTTGTATTTCATAATATTCTCTGATTTATGCCAACGGTGTGCTCCCAATCCTAATTCGCACTGGGGGGGGGGGGACCTGCACTCAAGGCACTCACCTCTGAAATTATTAATTAGATATAAATACAACTTATATGACTGAAGCTCTTATTTATACTAATGGAGACAGCTATATGAAATTCAAGTATAATCTTCAAACTTCATCTTGTTTATAATTCCAATCCACCTGCACAATGTATGTTTTTTTTCCAGCACATACAGAAAAATAAATTGTCAGTACTTCTCTTGTTTTTCCACGTCTTAAATGAAGATACCAATTGCAGTAAACCGATCGCCATTTGAGTCGACTTGAGGACAAAAGAGAAGGTAGTGATAGGATCTTAGCAACTCAGATGTTGACTGATAGTTTCCTGAAGTATGATTATTCAATGTCTCACGGAGCTGGCTCTGGTTCCGAGTTCTTGCATTTAAATTCTGGTTCCACCACTTACATACAAGCCCTTGGAATGGAGGAAGTTAACCTCACTGAGCCTTGCTTTCCTCTTCTCTAAGACAGAGGTAATGATAGGACCTACCTCACAAATGTTGGAAGGAATGAGTGAGATGATCCATGTACAGTGCATACCTGGCACACAGTGGGCACTGGATGAAGATAAGTCATTGCTATGACACAGATGCTGATTAAATAAAGGCTAGCTACCACAACATTCGCAGATGCTCAAGCTGAAGATCTTCCTCTGAATGGTTGGCTCATTGTGATCATCATACTGCAGCCAAAATGTTGCTTTGCAGAGAATCCTTCTCCCTCTGTCCTATGCAAGATGGCTGCGCCCAGGAACTGTTAGTTCATCGCCCGGCTTATTTTCTCCGTGGCATTCAATTCACAACCGGGAATTATGATTTGCATTTTTTTTGTTGTATTGAGTCTCTGTACCTCCCACTAGAAGGTCAGCCTCATGAGGGCAGAGAGGACTCCTGTTTTATTGTTGTATCTCTAGGGCTTGGCTCTTGGTAGATTATCAATAAGTATTTGTTAAAATATTGAATAAATAAAGGAGCTGTGCTATAGTGTGTATACACTATATCCCTTAGAATGTGAGCGTGTGTGCACATGAGAGTATGTGAGTGCATGAGCATGTGTGTTTATATGATTGTGAGGGCGCCCTGATGCATATGATATGCATGAGAATGTGTGAATGTGTGGATACAAATGTGTGTGAGTGTGTGCCTATGAATATGTGTATGAGCGAGGGTGTGTTACTGCCTGTGTGTGTGTGTGAGAAGGTATCACTGTATGTAAATATGCATGTATTTGTGTATTTGAAGAACATTAGCAAAACTTGATTTCTCTGGTTTAATTTGAATCAAATATTTTAATTAAATACTTAACAATTAAAGTTTAATCAAGTACTTTAATTAAAATAATCCCATGATGACAAACTATAGTATTATAACAAAGGAATATTTTATAGTCCTCTGAAGGGATTGACCTCATGAAGCTAATCAGTAAATTGGCATATGTTGAGTTTAGTACTTGTGGGATTTTCTTAAATCCTACGGAAACTCAATGCTTTCTCTATTTATTTCCTCTTCAGGGAGACAACCCTGTGATCCGCAGGATTTCCTGGGTAGAGGCATACGTTTCCTGCCTAACGCCCATGCCCTTCCTGCTGCCTGCTGGGTTCCTGTCCCATCGCTGTGGTCAACTCCTCTCTCAGGTCTCAATTCAAACATTTGTTCCTCAGGGACTCTGCCCCAGTCCACTCCCCTCGCCCACACTAGGCTACATCCCCATTATTTGTTCCCAGAGAGCCCTGTACTTCTCCTTGGACACATGCACACAATTAACACTCGTGACATTTAGCGATTCACTGTCTCCTCCTCTAAGCTCCAGGAGTACAGAGATCCCCCTGCCCTGTTCATTGCCACATCCCAGCATCTAACGTGACATCTGGCATAAGTAAGTGCTCAATAAATGTTTGTGGAGTAAATGATTCCTTTTTAAATATATATTTTAAAAGATTTAAAAAATATTTACCACACATATACGTCCAAGAAATGATGATCTTTCCCAAGGGCAGGCAGGCCTTGCTTGGTGTGTAACACTCACTAAGCAAATGCCCATCAGTTGAACCTTAACTCATACTATCCTACAGCTGAAAAATGAACAATGAACAATGACATTCTGAAGTCGGAATATAATTGTAAATTCACCTGATTATAATCCAAGTTCTGTCACAAGCTGTGTGACCTTGAGAAATGTATGTGGCCTCTCTGAGGCTCGATTTCCTAGTAATGTTCAATCATTTTTTCATTCAGGAAAATCTCTACATAATAATTACTTTATCCTTTTGAAGTCTGTATAGTATTCTATTTTATAACTCTACCATATTTTATGTAACCAAGCATCACTGATAAACATTAAGGTTATTTTCAATACAGGGTGGAGTAAAAGTAGTTTTACAGTTATTTATATGGAAAAATGAGACAATAATTAATAAATACTAATATAAGAATAACTCTGTGTTTCATGTACTTACAACTGTAACTATTTTTGTCCCACCCTGTATTTCTGTAATATTTTATTATTATAAAATTCCTACATTATGTACACACAACCTTTACATACGTGTCCAATTATTTCATTGGAATATATTCAATGGAACGGGTGAGGCAAAACGTATACATTTAAAATTTTTATTTATCTTACTAAGTTGCCCTCTCGAAATGTTCCATTTTAAAATCTCATTTCTCATCTAAGAGAGTTCATCATTCCCCCCAAATCCTGCTCAGTTCAGATTACTAACAGTTTGTTTTTATGAGAGGCAAAGCATATTATTTCATTATTTCATTTTGCATTGCTTTGATTATTAGTAAACATCTGTTCTGTCTCTATCACGTGTCCATTTTCTCCCCCAATATCCATCTTTTCTTTTTGAGGAGCTCCGATACATACAGACAGTAGCCTTTTAGATTAAGATAGTAACTTTTTGTATGAGTTTAAACTATATTTTAGCATTTCGTCATTTTTCTCTTAACTCTGTTATTATTGCCTTTGGTTATACAGACGTTTAAAAATTTTAAGAAATAGATTGATTATGTATTTCTCCCACTGAGGTTTCTGGGTATAATATTGTTCTAAAAAAAAGAAAAAAAAAAGTCTTCCTAACACCAAGAATATTGTTCATCATGGCTAATGTGGCCTTACTCGCAATACAGAATGGGAAAGGTTAAGCATATTCAGGTTTCATGTAGCTATTTTCTATGTAAACTTTGGGCTTTCTCAAGGGTTCTTGTTTTTTATCCTTACTCGAGGACGTTTTTGCATTTATCTTCAGATACAACAGGAGGGAGAGAGGGAGGAAGAGAGAGAGAGAGAGAAACATCCACGTGAGAGAGACACACCGAGTGGCTGCCGCTCACACGACCCCAACCGGGGCAGGGGACAAACTGCAACCGAGGTACGGGTCCTTAGCGGGAACCGAACCTGGGTCTCTCTGGTCCACAGGCCGATGCTCTTACCGCTGAGCCAAACCAGCCAGGGCTCTCAAGTGTTCCTTTTAGTAGACTCCAAATCCGCCTCTTGAATGCCAAGCCTAGTGGAGAAATATTCTGAAGAGATGCCCTGATCAACCTTTTACATCAAATGGGCGTGTGCTTTGGCTTTTATTCGTCTTCATTCTGGTTTTATAAAGTTTGAGCACCCCCCCCCCTTCTGGTCTCCTTAACTAACAGCTGAAATCGCTGGGACCCAGTTGCAAACGCCTTAAGAGAAGGAGCAGACACCTGAGGGATCTCACGGGTCTGATCTCCACGAGTATTCTGGGCTGGTTCTGAGGGTCATGAAGGGTGGCTTGTAGCAGCTGAAATGTGGCGTCTGAAAAGCAGTTAAAACAAACTGATTAGGGTTTGTCGTTTCTTGTAATATTTTAATCCCAAGAATAAACAAAGGGGGAAAAAATCCTTGCCTGGTATTAAAACTTACTTGGAGATAAAGTCTGTTCGAGCCCGAATTCACATACCAGCTCCAGACAACATCGGCGTGCCGTTTTTCCTAAGTGTTTGTGCTTTGCAGGGCCAGCAAAAGTGCAGAGAAAGCAAATGCAAAAGTCCTATCTTCATACTAGCTTATTTCCCCCTCTGAATTCTTAATCGGGTCCACATCTAGTCACTTCTCAGAACCCTTGCTCCAGTTTTAACGACTACTGGAGGACGGAGGAGGGATGCGGGTTACATGCCACTCGTGCTGGCCTCTCTCGGGGATTTCCTGCGTCCTTGGTAGTGGTCAGAAATGCAGGTCCCTTCGGTGCATCTGCCCTTGCCACACCTGTCATCCTCGCTTCCCTCAGTGAGGTTATCACAGGCACGCCTCGTTTTTGAGCTTTTCCTCTATAATTGATTTCCTTGAGTCACTGAATAACTTTATCTACCTCCTGCCATAAACTTCTCATTTTCACTGATATCCTCATTTGCCATGAGTCAACCAGGACTGAGCACGACACGGCCTTCCCTCAAAGGCGCTGCAGTGATGTCTGCAGACCGCTGCTCGCCGCCCTGAGTGCTGGGACAGGCGGTGACCCTGGGTGAAGCCCTTGTGTGCTGGGTTATTTCACTGCTGGGTTAATGTACTTCTCTGGGAGTTTTAAATTTTATCATTTGGGTGCTATTCACCACATATATCCTTCTCTTCATCTAAGTGACTCAAGTCAAATATTTACTTTATTTCCCTGGTTTTAAGATGCACTACCCCCCCTGCACATTTTCACATTTTTTTTGCAACCAGAATATGTCCTCGGTTCATCCTGCACATTGAATGTCGTGCTTTCGTGACAGTGACTACATTGTTCCTTTGTCTGACAATGAATGGCTTCTCGGACTCCTAGAGGTACACGCAGAGCCAAAGGTGTACTCAACTCCCTATGGGTTTTCGACACTAATGAATTACTGTAACTCCTTTTTGGACTTTACTCCTCTGATAGCAAGGCTTTTGGGGGTGAGTGGGGAAGAAAGGGTTTTGCCTTTTGTGGGTTTAGGCCTGAGCGCGTGTACTTTGGTGTGTTTGACTCTGTTGGGTCTTTGTGGCTGCCGTCGGCGGGTGAGTGTTGGGAAGGAACTCACCCTGGAGACCCTCCTGTCACCTCCTCTCTGCTCACACACACGCTGTCTTTTCAACTTTTGGCCATTTGGGTTTTTTCCTAAATTCTTTGCCCTCGAATCTATGGACGCGTCTTATATGCTGCACTTTATCAAGAGCTTTGTGGAGGTCAAGGGTGGATTATGTATAAACACTATTTTCTTTGTCTGGGCTCTTCCTCATACATTTTCATGGGACTTTAACTGCTAAATCCCGTTAGCTCCAGGTTGGAACACTAAGGCTCTCTGTTTGCTCACCGTTCCGAAATCTAAAGGCATCTTTATTAGCTATATTTTTTAAAAGTGGTATTTTTTAAAAATCAAAACATGTACTGGATACAAGGATATTTCCAGATAGAAAATGGAAGTTTGATACGTAGAGTGAAAAATAGGTTTAAGTGTACATTTTTGTCGATAAAGATATGTGAGCAATTTTACTTAAAATCTAGACAGTCACTCGCATATTCATTTCTGTAGACATATACACAGTTAGATATGTGATGACAGATCACATAAAATTGTCCCGTGTGGTTGCACATATGTATGGAAGCATATGTACATTTAGGCAGATGTTTATAAACACAAAATCCACTTGGTGGGGTACAATAAAAACGGGGTTCAAATTCTAGCTCTGCCATTATTTTACTTTGTGACACTAAGTCATTTAAATATTCAGGTCCTCGGTTTCCACATCTGTAAAGCGACTATAAAACAATATGCCCGCCTTACCTACCACAGAGGTCTAAACAGAGAATAATTCAAACTTTTAAAAAACTACAGAAAACTTTATAAATATTGGTAATAGTTGATGATACTTATACTACTACTCCTCTTACTATCAAAAAATCCCATCTTCTTCAAATAGTATATTTTGTCAATTATTTAGCATCATTTTTTTCATTTACATCAATATTGTAACACAAAAGAATCAAAACTTTCTCTTTTAAAAAATTAGCAAATTGCTTTTAAATATTGTATATGAGTATATTATATATGCATATAATTCATTATATATGTGTATTGTATACAGTTGTATATGGTGTTAGAGACCATAAACATATAGAATATATTTACAACGGATATCAACTTATTTTCAATATTTTAGTTCAGAAAACCCACAAGAACAGACAAAATCTTTTTTTTTTTTTTTTTTATCCTCACCCGAGGACATTTTTTCATTTTTTGTTCAGATAGAGTGGGAGAGAGAGAGAGGAAGAGAGAGAGAGAAACATCGACGTGAAGGTGACACATCGAGTGGCTGCCACCCGCACGACCAACCAGGGCCAGGGACAAACTGCAACCGAAGTACATGCCCTTAGCGGGAACTGAATCCGAGTCTCTCTGGACCGCAGGCCGACTCTCTAACCGCTGAGCCAAACTGGCCAGGGTGACAAAATCTTTTTTTTTGGTTTGTTTGTTTGTTAATTCTCACCTGAAGATATTTTTCCATTGACTTTTAGATAGAATGGAAGGGAGGGAAGGAGGGAAGAAGGGAGAGAGAGAGAGAAAGAGAGACGGGGGGAGAAATATTGATGTGAGAGAGACACATCAATCAGTTGCCTCCTGCACAACCCTGATAGGCTGGGAATCAAACCTGCTACCCAGGTGCATGCCCTTGACTGGGAATCAAACCCGCATCCCTTCAGTCCGCAGGCCAACACTCTAAATGCTGAGCAAACTGGCCAGGGCCAAAATCTACTTTTAAAATTTTTATGTATTTCCTAGTAACTTAAATTTGGCATATCCAAAATGTGATTTACTGAAATAATGTCATGTGGAAGTAAATAATAATAAAAAAAAATGAAATAATAAGAGAAATCCCTTACAAATATCTTGACTAAAATTAAATTCAGTGATCATATTGCAAAGACCTGAAATGTCTGAGAAGCCTTTTAAAAATTAAACAGCCAGCACGGTCTTCGGGGCACCGTTATACTGGAGTTTCTGGACACCAGAACCACCCTAGAAATAGCTCAGCACAAGGCCCGGGGTGTCACTGAGTCAAACATTTGGCCAATCCCTATACACTCTTGCTGAGACTTGCATTTATGTTCTCTTTGTTATGCTTCAAAATGTAAAGATGCTTCCATGGCAGGAATCTTCATGGACTTAACCTCAATTAGGTGGAGTCAATTTAAACAAACTCTTTATCCCTAAGGTTCCAGTCTCATGGTAAAAATACTTTTTTTTCCCCTTGTATGGCAGAGTCTTCTATTTGGTGTCAGCGGCTCTCAGGTAGAATGAGTAGACAGGGACAAGGAACAGCCAATGAATTACAACTAGGTTTACATTTCCCAAGGAACTAGAAGAAAGTAGAATACTGCTTCTCTCTTCTTCCCACTCCCATACTCATAAATGTGCCTGTACCCATCTCCTGAATGGATCACTCTCCCCGTAAACTGGGGAATGTCATTCCCCTCTCCTTGAATCTGGGGAAGACTTGAGAATTGGTTCATAACCAATAGACTGTGTCAGAAGTGACACCGCATGACTTCTGAGACTAGGAAATTAAAGAAGATATAGCCTATGCCACGTACCCTGGGACTCCAGCCTCCAGAGCTCTGAGCTGCCATGGAAGAAATCTAATCATTGTGTCATGCTCTGCGAAAGCCTAGCCATACGGGGAAGCCATGTGCAGTGGTCCAACAATATCTCCAGCTGCAGTCCTAGTTGACAACCAGCATCACTGTCAAGCACAAGTAAAGATGTCTGCAGATGGTTCCAGCCCTAACCTGTGCATCGTACCACCTGAGGCTGCAGACTTCATGGAGGAGAGGCAAGCCAACCCCACTGTACCTTGGAAAGGAATCGGAAGGATAACAACATGGTGATTTTATGTCACTAAATTGTGGGGTCATTTGATTCACAACAATAGTAACTGGAACACCTCCCTTTTGAATCTAGCTGGCCTCTGGACTTGCTTTAGCCAACAGAATGAAGGGAAAGTGACAAGGTGCCAGTTTTGAACCTAGGACTCAAGAAGACTTGCCTTTTTCCATTTATGTGTTCTGTCTCAGCCATTTCGATGAGAACAGTGCCTAGACTAGCCTGCTGGAGAATGAGAGACATGTGGAACATACTTGAGTCATCCCAGCTGAGACCAGCCCAGATCAGCCAACAACCAGCCAAAATCTAGGCATGAAGCAAAGCCACCTAGCTAACCACCCCAGAGAGGGGAGCAAAAAACATGTGTGTGGTCAAATGCCACTAAGGTTTTATGGTTGTTTGTTAAGTAGCATTATTGTCACAGGAGATAAGCAATACACCACTTTAAAAATCCAAAACTTAATAATGCACCCTCCTTTTATCTTATATTCCTCTTTATTAACTGCCTTATAGCAATACCTTTGTTTGCAGCAGGACTTCTCAAATTAGTTCTCTACTTCTACTCGCTCACCTCCTAGTCTCTCCTCAAGCTAATCATTCTGACTCCTGCCCCCAAACTACACTGAAACAGCTCTTTTCAAAGTCAGCAATTAACTCTCATGCTGCTGAATCTGGGGAACTTGCTTTATCATCTTCCTGGACCCCGCAGCAGCATTCAATAGACCGCATTTTCAAACACTGTTTTCTTTTATCTTCTGAGATACCTTAGGTTTCCCCCCTACTTCTTTGGATGTTCCCTCTTAACTCCTTTTTGGTTCATTCATTTATTCGTTCATTCTTTTTTTTTTTTTTTTTTTTAAGTTTATTGAACAAGTAGTATGTGTCAAGCATTTTTGGAGAGAGAGGGTGTTGTGATCACAGCAATGAAACAAAACAAAATTATCGTCTTTGTAGGTCTTATGTTCTAGTGAAAGGAGAACATAAGCAAGTAAATATACATATCACAAGGTGATAAGTTCTATAGAGAAAACTAAAGCAGAGGGAGGGGAACAGGTAGTGATGAGTGGGATTCGTGTTCCCATTTTAAATAGGGTGGCAGGTGAGGTCCTCGCTAAATGAATTGCATTTACTGAGACACCAGAGCACAGGAGGGAGTGACCCACAGGGCTTTCTGAGGGTGGACTGTCACAAACCAAAGGAACAGCACCTGCAGATGTCCGGATTCAGGACTGTAGTTAGCATGTCCCTTGGCCTCTTTTTTGCTTGTCTGTTTCTCTCCTTTTATTATGCTGATTTTCAAGGCAATTGCTTTTTACATGGAAAGTTTAATTAAAAACCCAAGAACAATCAGCAATCCTTTGAAAACAAATACCTCATTTTGGTGCAGTTTATTAGGGTATAAGGAAAGGAATGCTTTTCACATCTTTTCTCAGAGCATTTGGTCGAATCTTCAGTCGCTGACTCCTACACAAAGGCTACTACTCACTACCTATCTTTTAAATGCTGACTCTGCAAGGTTCCATTTCGGTCCCTCTTTTCTCTCTACGCTAGTGCCTTGGATGAGCGTTCTCATTTCCACAGTTTTAAATACCATCTATCTGCTGAAAATGTTTAAATTGACATGGTTCATCAAGATCTGAGCTTCAGATCCACATACTCAACTCTACCCATGTCCAAAGAGAACTCTTTTTTTTACTTTAAAGTTTTATTGCTGACACTATTGCTGATGTCCCGAATTTTCCCCTCCTTTGCCCATCCCCCCCTTACTTCCTTGGCCCTCACCACACTATTGTCTGTGTCCATGGGCTGCATATATGTTCTTTAGCTAATCCCTTTACCTTCCTTTATCCGGTCCCTCACCTCCACCCCCCTGACATGTGTCAGTCTGGAGAACTCCTTTTTATACCAACATCTCCCAAACTCAACCCCATCTCCCTAATATTTGCCATCTCTGGAAAGAGCCATCTACTCAATTTCTCAAGCGAATGTCCTCTTTTATTCCTCCACTTTACATGTATCCCAAGTTCAACTCGTTTATCTTTTAGACTTGACCCCCAAAGCGTATGTTAAATCCATCCACCTCTACCTTCACTTCTCCCAAGCGGTGCCAACCCTCCAGTATCAAGTGCCATGTTCACGAAATTCCTGATGGCCACAGCAGGTACGTAATGTAAGATAGCAGAGGTGGGTCTCCATTATATCAGCACACAAACCTAGTTAACTGAATTTCATTTGAGATACAGCAAACCTCCTGAAAGGCTCACGGTACGTACATGAATATGATGACACGTTTGGCTTTTTAACCACTAGTTTGGCATTTAGCTTATGGAACTGTATTTTATCTAGGATACCAGATGCATTTCTATATGAGTTCAAAAGTAAAAAACAGACACATTTTAGGTTGAGAAAATATTCAGAAAAATGGAAACAACTCAATGCTTTTTCCAAAGTCACTTTAATATCGATGATTTTATCATTTTTCTGTGTTCTAAGACGAGGCTGACAATTCTGGCTCATTCTTACTCTAGACTAGTTTATTAAATTATTAGATTCCTGGTTCCTATGGTGTGAATAGAGACTTTTTATGAACACGAATAACTATTATTTTAATAATGATTCATTGTGCTAAAATTTGGCATTTAAATTTATAAATAAGAT
This sequence comes from Tadarida brasiliensis, assembly GCA_030848825.1. Classification (NCBI taxonomy): domain Eukaryota; kingdom Metazoa; phylum Chordata; class Mammalia; order Chiroptera; family Molossidae; genus Tadarida; species Tadarida brasiliensis. The sequence goes on along the minus strand of CM061270.1, from coordinate 31,564,920 downwards.
CACAGCTGCTGACCTCTTTCAGGGAAGAAAAGAACAAAAGGAGTTAGCAACTCATTCTGAGAGTCCACCTAAATCAATTAGGATGTTAAATCCATGCATAAAATAATGTTTAATAAAAATGCTTTAAAGGGGAAATTGTCTCACTTTAAATTGAATGAACACAAAGGATGACACGAGGGTCCCGGATTACTGCTCCGAGGCTCGAAGACACCAGACCCAGGCATTGCTAATAGTTCAACAGTAATTGGAATATTAATAGGATGTGTCATTCTGATTATATAGAATATGCATCAGAGTATTTTACCTAAGTCTTCTGGATTGATTGGAGAGTGTCTGAGAATAATCTGATTGTTGCTTCTCTCTGGTTGAGAGCCCCATTTCAGAATGCTTACTCGCAGATTCTATTTAAGGACATATTCCAAATAAAATCGATGCATTTATAACCTAATTAGCTGGTCTCTATTGATTCATATTCCAGATATTCAGTTTGCATAGCATTACTGTTTTCACTAACTACCTGCAAATATTTTCTGGGTGGCATGTTGGGTTAACTGGGAACTGAACTAGCAAGTACTGTAAGTCATCACTGAAGTACTCTGTTTCCCAGTTTTCTCCTAGTCGACGCGTGTTAATAAGACTTCAGACTTATCGCTGAATCTCAGCCAAGTGCTGGGCTCTGTACATTTTGCATAATGGGCTTAGTGGCTAAAAGTAAAGGGAACCTGGACCTTTGGACAGCTGGCTGTCTCCACTGCAGGGTGTAAGTCGGAGGTCAGGGGTTCACTGGAACCACGCTGGAGAAGTGTAACCCCTTCAGGGACGAGGACCCACTCACCTGTTCTCATTTGCCTGGCTTGAGAAAGGGCAGGTGGCCTCTCATTTGGCCACAAATGTATGTACCAGTTGTCCTATAAAAAGAAAAAAAGAAGTCAGCATTTTCCTGACTTAAAAAAATATTGGGAGTCCATGTTAAATGTTCGAGAATGGTCATACCTCTCTAATTACGTCAAGCAAATTGGCAAACTTTGCTCTCAAAACAGTCACATATTCCTTAAACCACGGAGACATGGCAAAGCTCAACTCTGGAAACTGATGCAAACATCGGCTTAAAGATGTTAGCGGCTTTCAGACGGGATGCTCTGGCTCTGCGGGCTGGCTTAGGAGGCCATTGATTTACTCCGTCCACAGAGGTGCAGCGAGAGGACCAGGGGAGATAGGTTTAATTAATCTTAAATATCTCTGCAATTTAAGAATTGTAAGCCTGGAACAGTTCCTGTACTAACATGATTAGCAAATATTGACTTTTGAATACAATAATAATGTGTCATCTGAAACCCTTGATAAGTAACTTAAGTACTTCCTTAGCTTGCATCTTATTAAATTAGATGAGGTATGGTTGGGGCACATTACACAAAGACATTGAAATGAAAAATCAGGCCTAAGGGTTTTAACATTGATTTTAAGAGAGCTAAAAGTCGCAAAGAAAACATATATGCTTCAGTTCTGTAACCTAGGAATGTAAGCTGTCTATTTTCTCTAGATGGATTTTTTAAAAGTATGTAATAATTTTCATGGTGCAACTGTAGTAAACATTCACAATTGGTGACCTTTCTGACAGCTGTAATCAATCATCAGATTATGTATGATGACCATATAATTTTAGTTTTATGGAAGGTTAACTTACACAGATTATGAGCTTTTGATGTTAAAATATAGAAGAAAGAGCCATGTCACACTAGTGTGCCTGGGAATATGGTCAGGGTAATCTACCCAACTCCCTTCATACGGTTTAACTTAAAAATGTGTACAACACGTCAGCCAGGAAAAGAGTTTAAAGATGTGATACCAGTCAGCTGCAGCCTGACAAATCTCACTGTATTGATTAGTCTTCAAAGGCTGTACGGCACATGTACCCTACTTACAGTAGAACTGGAATGAGGGGAGGAAAACCTCCAAATGTCATCAAAGCAAATGGGCTGTGAATGTTACTTCAAAGCTCGTCACAGTTGCCAGGTATTTGGCCACACAGCTTGGAAGGAGGTTTCTCTGGAGGGGAAGAAGGTATGACAAAATGCACTGCTTGGCAAGAAGACCTTTGCTCAAATAGCAGGACACATTCATTCTTGCTTGATACATTGAATTAATTAGAGGATTAACATCTCATGAAATTTTGCCGGCTTTTTATCCTTCTCCTTTAAAAAAAAAAAGAAAAGAAAAGCAGAACTAGACCCCAGGCCTTTTCTGTTCTCTAATGAAATTGAAAATTGACTTGTGTTCAAATGGTACTGGAGTAAAATGAACAATTAAAAATATATTGCTATGCAGCTGTAAGAAAGAGAGATCTCTTATCCTTTGAGACGACATGGAGGGACCTGGAGAGTATTATCCTAAGCGAAACAAGCCAATCAGAGAAAGACAAATACCACATGATCTCACTTATTTGTGGAATATAATGAACAATAAGCTGACGAACAAAATAGACCCAGAGACATAGAAGTAGGATACAGACTGACAAATCTCAGAAGAGAGGGATGGAGGGGGGAAGGGAAGAGATAAACCACAGAACTTATATGAATGTACTGGTAACCATGGACATAGACAACAATGCTGGGGGGGGGGGGCAGGATCGGGAAAAGGGTGTCAATGGGGGGAAAAGGAGAAATATCTGTAACAAAAATAAATTAATAAAAAATTATTTAAAACTAAATATATATATATATATATATATATATATATATATATATATATACACACACATATATGTATTGCTAGCCATGAGATGTATCAGGTGAACTCTTTAAGGATTAATTAGTTCAGGGAACAATCTGTCTCATACAACTTACCAGGGAGAACAGAGCCGTGGTGGGCAGATCAGAAGGTGTCGAGAAGGGGTTTTGAGCATGGGCATGGACACAGGTTTGTGCATATCTCTCTACATACATGTAGTACGGGAACCCAGGTGCATGTCAGAATCTGTGCACGTTTAGATGGTAAAACTTTGCTCTGCATCCTTGGAGATCTTTGCTCCCTCTTAGCCAGAATGGTGCAACTGCAGCCATGAGCAATCCATTAGTTAGCTTGAAAGCACCAACAGATTTTACTGATCGTAATGTATCATTAAAGCAGAGAAATGCTTTCGGTATTTAAATAATGTATGCAGATAAATTCACTCTTATTTTTTAAATTACCTACCTGTACCAACCTTGTAAGAATCTTTGCCCCCTAGTCAAAGTTTGCCGTCTGGGGAAATTTTCAAAGTTAACCAAAAAAAGGAAAGCCCTTCTTCCTGGTTGTATTGATCAGCTCTGCATTTCAGCCCCCCTCCCCTCCGCAAAATATCTGATATGTTTCAGGTTACTTTGGTAGTCTTTAAAAAAATCCTGAAATTATCTATCCATTCCCCATTGCAGACGAAGGGCTTATCTTGCAAAATATGATACCTCTGTCATTTTTTTAGCAAAGATTTCAGACACAGTAGGGATAAATTGGAGTCCCCAGAGCCCACTGCAAAACTGCAGGGGAAAATGGACATAGTTTTCTTCTTCAAAGACCTGTTTAAATAGATGATGTTCTAGAAAATGTCATTTTTCTTAAGCTGCCCTAAAGTCAGATCTCGCTGCCGCCATTGTGCCTCGTCAGCCTAAGAGGGCACTGAGCAGGAGGCCTTTGGTAAAGATTGATTCATCTGCTTCGTCCTCCCTCCGGGGCATTCTGGAGAGATGAATAATAAGTGTGAACAGGAAGAACAAGTTTCCAGTCCTGTCAAATTAATTAGACGAGTGTAGACTGAAGTGAGTTTTGCCTTTAGGTACGTTGAAAAGATGTAAAGAAAATCATCCAAGCAATCTGAGAGGATTTTAAGAGAGCCAAACATCTCCATGGATTTGTGTGTATTTGTGGGAGAGAGACTGTATATCTGAATAATTGTGTTGGGCATCAACGCATATCATATCTGAATGGATGTTAGCCCATGTGTTTATACAATACACGCAGGCCAGTTGAAAAAGAAAAGCCACAATTCAAATAACACCTATTTAATGAAAAAATAAACAGGAATAGATCTGACCTGGTTCTGTACTAAGACCTGTAGCAGGTGAGCCTATTAAGAGAGTCCTGAGAGCGGAAGGAGCAGTGCAGTTTGCTTGTTGTTATACCAGGTTCCAGTTGGGTGCTTTGAACCGCAGACCTTATGTAGGCGAAGATGCAGGAGAGAGGGAGTTACATGTACAGCAAGGTGCTCTTCTGAACGCAGGGCCTGGTGGGTCCTTTGGGCTAATTTTAAATGACCTTTTGAGATACACTTCCTTATATTTCACTCTATTCTGGAAAATTGATTTTGGTAATTGAAGTAATCAATTTGTGTATCCATAGAGCATCGACTGCTTTGTACCTCCTCCACAGAGCAGGCTGGCCATGATACAGATTGATGTGTTCATATCCAGTTCCAAAGGGGCTGGCTGCAGCCGCCCTCTGCGTCCTGGGCAAGAGAGGTAGTTTACCCGCGCCAGCACCCCACTGAGGTCCATCGCGTTATTTTAAACCTTGCTAAACCAAAGTATTTCCCAAACCACATAAAGATTGGTAAGTGATTTTCTTTTTGCAAAGGACGTGACAGCCTGAATCTGTTTTGTAGATCTAGCCTTTCCTTATCCCTCCCTCCACTGCCTTTTTTAACCTTTCCAGTCTCCATGCATCTCATTCTTTTTAACTCCAATTTTCCCTATCCCCCCACCCGACCCAGCATTAACCAATGCTGATGGACCACATTCCAGGCCCTCTTCTGTCAAAAGGAAGAGACTTTATAATTATCAAAGGTCTTTCTTCTCTGTTCCTTAATATCCTATCCTGCTGCACCTTGGGTAGAACTCCGCAGCCAGTTCCAAACAGAACGCTTCCCCCATCAACTGATGCCCCCATGTCATTGTCTTTACATTCACAGGAGAGAGGACGGCAGAAATGCTCTGTGTCTGAGTCAGAACGGGGTTTGATTTCTCATGTAACCCATGAAAATGTCTCCTGCAAAATGACGACTGTAAAAAACATCAGGCTACTTGGTTTGGCAGGTGACACCAGGAGAACCCGAAGGTCTCTCTACCTTTTGGATGTCGCAAAGTCTGTTTGAATACCCACTTCTTTTTTTCTGGGAAACTCCACTGTTCTTCAGCCATAGAAGCAGGGCAAGTCATCCCCCAGATGAAAGCAATCCATGCCCACGATGAGTAACTTTCCAATTAAAATTCATCTCCAACAGCAGGCTGTATATCATTCTCGGACAACGTGAATCATCTCTGGTGCTGGGAAATGCGCGTCATAAACCTCCATTGTCGTAGAATGTCTACTTCCAAAGAACTTGTTTTATATTAGTAAATAAAACATCATCTGACATTTTTGTCACTTCCTATGTCTGGGTGCTGACGAAAATAATGGGAATGCTCAGAGGTTATGGGACATTGTTTATCAAGGAATGTAGGTGACGCCACCAAGTATAAGTAACGCCATACAGCGAGATGATTGATCCCTGCTGCATACTTTAAAGCCCCTTTCATTGCTTATCGAAACCTTTTAGGTAATGCACTCCTCTCAGATATCATTTTATGTTTGAAGAGCTTTATAATTCATAATGAAAAGTTGCTTAGTTACCCCAAGTGAATCCACAGCTTCAATTATTCTCTGTGCAAATGGTCCGACTCCATTCTGACCAGTGTTTATGGTGTTTGGCAATTTTTCAGTAGCTACTTTGCTCTGATATGATTAATTTCTTGCATAATACTCTGCTTTGCTTGTGCGGAGCTGAAATAATCTTAGCAGACGGAAAGGAAATGAAAGACCTCGTGTGTTTCAGTTTTGGAGACATTTGAAACATAACATCACGACGTGAAGAGTGCCAAAAACAATACCAGTGAGGCTTGGTAAAGACAACCACAGGAGACAAGCAAGTGCCAGCCTTCCTTTGTTTCCTCATCAGCTTGCTCTGCCTTAGACATGGAAGCCGGGGAGCGGACCAACCCCCAGAACTGATCAAGTAAGACTCGACTGCCAGGGAAATACTGGCGTTTCTCATAGATGTCTTTCTTAGAGTGACTGTGGGCCTCTTTCTTTGACAAAATTACATAAAACACAGCCTCTTATTACACATGAGGTTGCTGTTTCTTATGCAGAGAGACGAGGGACATGCGTATCTGTTAAATAAATGAACGAACTCGTTCATTCAGGAGCAGTGTGGGGGGGACTAACTGGACCTCTGACCTGGGGAACATGTTTATCTTCCCCTGTCCTTAGATGGTTTCTGTTGCCCTGACACTCTGGAGTTCTCATTTCCTCCTAAATTTCTGATACAGTCTCTATTTTCTTCAACGGCTTGCCTTCTCTCTGCCGACCAATGGTGCCTCGTTGTGAGATGACATTGATGATAGGAGGCCTGAGGAGATCGATGGAAAGACCATGGGTCTTGAAGTCACACCAACCTAGGGTAAAATTTGGCAAATTATTGGTTGGCAGCCTTGAGAGAAGAATTTAACCTCACACAGCCTCAGTTTCCCAATCTGAAAATGGGACTAACGATAGTCTACGCATATGTTCTAGGAGACCTCATTTATTTCACTTAACACTTCCTGGGGTACATGCCATGGACTGCTCTAAGCATTCGATGCACCAGTAAGGTTAGCTGCTATTACCACCCCCATTTCACAAAGGAAGAAGCTGAAGCCCAGAAGGGTTGAGTAATTTGACCAGGGTCACACAGCTAATAAGTGGCAGAGCCAAGATTAAAACCTAGTCAGGCTAGCCATAGATCTGTGCTCTCTCAGCTACTATACAAAGTGGACTTCTCTAATGATAGCTGGCCTTATTATTATTATTATTATTATTATTATTATTATTGTTATTATTATTATTACTACTGCTACTACTGTTATTATCACTGCCATGATCTCTATTATTATCATTATTACTACAACCAGAGGCACATGGGAGACCTGGTATAGGGTGGAAATAAATGGCCCATCTGGTGCTAGTTGAATAGCATTACTGAGGCAAGGCCAGCCCTTCCCTTTCATCTCAAAGCCTGTGGACAGACATGGTCCCAAATGAGCCCAAAGCTGACGTCTCAGAGCGCATCCTCAGCTTTGTTAAGTAATAAATGTTCACGGATCCCAAGGGCTCAAGGCTGCTGTAGGCCATCGAGTTTCTTTTCTTCATTTCAAGCACACATGTATTCTTGATGTAACGTTAAATATATATACTCTTGTTAGGATCTTCAGCATTCGATATGTTGGCCGGGCAGCCTTTAGTGTAAAATTAATTGACAGAGGAGAAGCACCTTTTTCACTAAAAGTTACAGCTCTTTTAGGTAGCCCTTCATTATGCAGATGGCAGTAACACATTTTCTCTCCCTTTAAAAATGGAAGTGTGCTGAGCTTTTCTGAGAGAGGATGGCAACTTTTTCACTTCTCGGAGGAAAATAATGTAAAATTGTCATCATGCAAAAGAGAGAGAGGAGAGAGAGAGAGGAGAGAGATGGAATCACCTGCTAGAGCCATCAGCTAAGTTTATTTGAAAGAGATCCTGGCTTTGTCAACTTTGTTTTTCCCAACAGGTGTCCCCAAAATCAATGGGAATCAGGGATTTCGAAGAATGTGGAAGTAAGTGTTTAGCTCAGCCAGGTGAACAGAAGGAAAGAAGGGGAGTGGATGTCTCAGATCAAAATCTTTGCTCGACTCAGAAAACAGACTGCTCCTTACAATCACAGAAGATTTTGATCTGATTTTTGGTGAAACAACTTCAACCGTACAAACCATGTCTTCATTTTCTAAATACTTACAGAAAAAAATAATTCAGCTAAAATTTCCATGATTGTCACTACAATTCATTTTTCATCAAGAGCTGCCTGTATCTATAAAAACTGGAAAATCAGTTAAAAATGGTGAAACATTCCTAAAAGGTGTATGTGGATATTTCTCTCTTTTCCCCATGGCCTGTTTATAGCATTTATAGATGAACACACCCACAATATCTGTAATCCTCCAAGAGTGGCTGGATGCATTTATCCTGCAACCTGGAAACGGGGGAAAGTAAAGACATCATATAAACTCCACATAGGAATACATCCTTTCGTGGACTTACCTTGAGACTAAATAAAAAGTCTCTGGCGAATTTCATGAAATTCGTCAAACACAAGGAGCACTTGTGCTTGAATCTCAGTGAAAGGAATGGAATGAAGTTACATGATCAAAATGTTAATATCTCATTTTAATAGCACTGGATTGCATGAGAAGAACAGTAGCATTTGGTTATGAAAAAGTAAAAAAGGTGGCCCCTGCCGGATGGCTGTGTTGGTTGGAGCATCATCCCATACACCAAAAAGGTTGTGGGTGTGATTCCCAGTCAGGGCACATGCCTAGGTTGCAGGTTCCACGCGTGGTCGGGGCGTGTACAGGAGGCTTCTCTCTCACATTGATGTTTCTCTCTCCCTCTCTCTCTCTCTCTAAAATCAATAAACATATCCTTGGGTGAAGATAAAACAAAAAGTAACAAAAAAAATTAACAAACAAAGATAGAAAAAGTATTTTTAAAAGCTGAAATCCTAAAAAGAGATTGCCATGTAGCATCAGGGAAGACTTTCCACATCTGCAATCCCGGCCACTTTCCCAGTTACAGGAAAGGTTACGTGCATATCTTAGTAATTCAGCTCGCTAGAGTTTGTTTCTCCTTTCTCTCTTTCTACAATAAGCTATTTTCAAAACCCTAATGTTGCAAAAATGGGAAAAGCAAAAGACACATGTATTGATAATCTGAGATTGATGATTTAAAAAAAAGAAGAATTGGTATGTCAAAAGCATATGTTATGCCTCATGGCCAATATGGAAATGTCAGGGGTTTAATTGGCAGCTGTGAATAGCAGCACCTGCAAACAGCTCAGGGCTTGTTCCTGTGGTCTGGCAACATTCTTACTTTATGCTTTAAATAAAGGCTTACTCACTGGGACAGAAATAACTGACAATGGATGATTGATGATTGCCCATCACGCAATGGCTGACATCTACCATTCACCAGGTCCGTTTACCAGTGCACATCCAGATTTCATTAACAGGGGCATGACATCCCAGAGACGGCCAGCTACAGACGGCTAGTCAGTAACCTCGTTCAGAACACCTAGAAGAGACGGAGTTTTGTAAACTCGGGAAATAGTGCACTGGGGATTCAGGACACCCTAGGAAGATGATTTTCACAAACTCCCTTTACTTTTTTCTGCTTGCTCTGTTGCTTTTGTTTTCTGACACTTTGTTTGGCTTCATGCTCAATATCAGGTTGCTTTTTACATTTCTCTGGTTCTTATTCCAAACTGGCTTTGCATTTGAAAGATGTGATGTGAGGATATATTTCTAATTATTAATTTACAACACCCTGATGTCTGGGGACTATTTAAGTCTGTGCAGTCATGTTCACTATTTCAATTAGAAGGGGCAAGGAGAGTGCAAAGAAATAAATCCACAGTGCAAACAAATGACTAACGCGCTTTCCACACCTGGACATCCGTCAGCCCACAGTGGGCCTCCAGGTACCGCCAAAAATACACCAGCAAATGTTGTGTAGCAAACCTTTTCAAATAAATGCTGCTAAATTAAAGCGCCCTTGCACTGTTCAATAAAACCCCGAGCATCTCCGGGCTAGTGTGTTCTAGCAAAAGGCTCACATGTAGCTTTCATTTTCTCCCCCTTTCTTCTCCCCAAGGCTGTTTTTGCCCACGTGTAATCTTCTGCAGCACATAGCTCTCTCGACTCCTTTCTTCTCTCCAACTGAAGTTTGATCTTCTCCGATGCACTTACAGATCTTTTCAATGTTTAGTGACTAGACCACGGTTTGTTTGTTTGTTTTTTGTGGTCTACCTTTTGGACAGTGACAGTTCCTCCATGCAGTTTTCCGAAAGTGATGAGTCATTGCTCTAAGTAACTGGATCTTCCCCTAGCGTTTTGCTCGGGGGCTAGAGCTCTGCAACCACTTATGAACTTCATTCTACAAATAGTGGTATTATAGGTGTTTCATTAGCCAAACTTCAATAAAACAGCCAATTTGTTTGTAGCCCTCTGTGAGCCTCGCCACGCTGTCCTGAAGGAAATAGGGTAGGCATCAGCACTAGCATTTCTGGACCAGGGGAAGCGAAGCAACTGGTCCCACACGGCACCCTTAGCCAGCACTCACACCTGGCACTCTGGTGGTCTTTCCACTGGACTGTTTGGCTAGTAAGGAAGATGGACGGCATGGCACAGATCGCCTGCTTACTGTGGTCCTTGACCAATGTGCAGCCATAGCCAGAGAATGGTGGTTCTGTAAATGTCCTAATTCAACCAAAGCCATGTTGTGAGCACCAGTGAATAAGGGTAGAGTTCCAAAAGTGCAAAAGGCTATGCTAATTGCCATTCAGTACATATGACTGCAAAATAAGGGCGGTCTGCTTCGCCTCTGAAATTACTATGCTTGCGTATGCATCCATCTAGTTGGCTTTCCAAATCACTTTTTTTTTTTTTTTTGCTATAAAATCTGCTGTTTCTCTTTCTGTTTAATTGCATTTAGCTTTACTGTCTCTCCCAGGAAGAATAGCTAATTATAATATATTTCAACAGAGAGGCAGGTGTTAGCTAAGATGCAAGTCCTAGTTTTAGCCTTGACAATTCATGCAATTTAAATGGATCTTAGTGGAAAGTCACCAGACCGGGCAAGCATGATTTCATCATCCTGTGTTTGCAGGGAATCACATGACTACAGATTTGAACTTTGAGGCTGTTAAATGACAACAGTAACTGGCAATAATAAATGAAATGGCTGAGCTGTAGCCTTGTGTACAAGAAAACCTGGTTCACCTGCAAGTGAATCAGACCTGGAAGTGGCAGAACACTTGGATAAACAGACTCTCAGGGTTGAACCTTGTCTATACATTTGCTAGCTATGTGATCGTGGGCAAGTCACTTAACTTCTCTGTTTCTGTTTCTTTTTCTGAAATTTGAGAAAATACCGGCATTAACCTGCAGGTTGTGAGGATTCAATGAGGTAAGGTATGTAGGACATACCATAGTGCCTGGGACACAGCTAGGCATATATATAGTCTTGTTTTCAGACTATACTTGTATTGCAAAAGGCTAAAATCTCTGGGAAAACAGCAGAGATAGTGAGGGCAGAAATGTGAGAAATATCCAGAAGCATATTTTCCTTTAACAATCGCTGGCATTTCAGAACGTATCTGAAACAAGTCCTTGCTTTTGGGATGAGTGTGTTCCTTCGGTATTGAGATCATCTTAGTTTCCGTAAACATGGCACCTACAGTCAGAATAGCCAATCATTTCTGTGAAACGACCCCTCAGATTGTTCTGGTGTGTTTGTGTGCATCTCTCCCCATGTTTGTGTGTATGTACGAGTTTCTTACAGGTTTGGAGAAAGAAGGGGGTTTGTATCATATAGACAGAAAAGATCAATGATTTATTGAATTTTCCCCTTTCCAGCTGGTTGTTTTGCTCAGGCCAGTTCTGGCTCAACTCTGTTGACTGTAATTTCTGAACTGCTCTCATGAAGACTCCAGGGAGTTACCACTTTTCCCCAGGAATCCGCCAAGGGCACTGGTGTATGATAAACCACGCCTCTTCCCTACCTCTGGAACAAAGTAGAACATGTAGGCAGAATCTGGTTATTAGTTGGAAAAATGGTCATTTCTACTGCTAAGCAACAGAAAACAATTTTACAACTACCTCTAATACATCCCTGTACACCAGCCTTCCTTCAATGCTGCACTGTGGTTCTTTGCTAAGGGTCGAAGTCATCCATGATCCCATGCTCTTCTAAATATGATTTCCCGTGTACACATCATCTTCCTCTCGTGACCCTGGCATGCGACTACTCATATTTTAAGATCCTGCTTAAGTTGACCTCTTCCTTGACTTCTCCAGAAAAAGAAAAAATTAGTCGCTCCATCCTCTGGGTGAGTTTTGTACAGATACAAATGAGATTTTATATGCATTGCACTGTCTGGCATTTCTTTATTTTATACCTCTTTCCTTTTCTAGACAGTAAGTCTTTGAGAGTGGGGCCGTTTCATTCATCTTTGAATCTCCAATCATTGTCGTGGCCTTTAGATACAAGGTGTGTTGTGAACAGAGTTCTTAATGGTTTTATACTTATTCAAGAACTCATCTGAACAACTATATGTGATCAATAAAATCGTATAGAAATAAAAGGTCTAGCAAAGGAAGCACTGATTGAGAAGCATGCCTTAGACTGAAACAGTCCATTCGTGCCTCCGACAAAGCAGCCCACGCAGTGTTTGCTCCCTGTCCCCACCAATTCTATAACTCATCAAACCTTAACGAAATGGCTCAAATCTTGGCCATTGAATTGATGCTCACACTTGCAAACTTTAAAATTAAATGCTGATAATGACAAAGACGTATAAGCTTTGAGCTTTTCAGTTCTTAGTGGCTCAGTCCCTAAGATTGGAAGATGGCTATGGTCCTACCCTTTAGGAACATAGTGTATTTTTGTGGGAAATTGACTTTCTTCGTATTTTGGGGAGAGGGAGACCATCCAAAACAAGTAATATAAACAGAATATCGAAAATAATTAAGGAGCAAACTTTGAGGACAAGAGAACAAGCATATGTCATCACCTCTCAGATGAGTGTTGTTATTGCTGCACAGGAGTCCCCATGCCCTCCACACCCAACCCCCTCGAGGCTTCTAGGGCAGACAATTTCTCACAATTTTCATTAAGAACCATTATATCCAGAGCACCATCATTCAGCTATAACAGATTGTGCTGGGGTGTAATATTTTTCAGCACGAGAGCAAATGTTTCTTCAATCATTTTTTAAAAGGGAGAAAGTAGTTATTTTGAATGCATATAAAATGCACATAAAGTGACTATGGACGTTTGGGGAGCTCACACATATTAAGTCCAAAGCAGCTTTCATTTAAAAATTGAAAATTGGCAAGTGATCAATCAACACTGGTTTCTAATTGCTTTTAGTGTCTTGACAAAATAAAAATGCTATTTTAATGGCAGAGACGTTTTCCTTTGAAAAGTGGCTGTGGAACACGCTCAATAACTGCGGAGGTGCTTTCCTCTGAATATACAGCCCACATGCTCAGTGACACATACATCCTCAGTGCTGGACGGCATGCCCGTGATTGACATAAGGCATTTTAATTTAAAAAATGTTTCCCAAAGTGCCTAAACATGTTTATGCATTCTAGTTATTTCATGGTATTAGATGGAAAACATACAAACTTAAAAAAAAAAATGTTGACTATGCATGGCCGTACAGTGGAATATAATGGAAACCAGAATAGGAGAAAAGACTTGTGTCGTTTCCTGGGCAAAAACAACAACAACAACAAAAACCCTTTGACAATTCAGTCACGTTAAAGTTCAGAGACAATACTGACATAAGGAAATACACTTTACATTAAAGCAGCAGAGTTCTTCTTAATCACAGCAGGTCTAGACAGCTCCCACAGCTGTGTCCGCTCTCTTATGGAGTGATGTGTGGCCCTAGCTGGAGGGTGGCGTGAGCTCAGAAGGAATGTCAGCCCCGGGTCTTAATTGATTTCCTTCTGCCAGGGTGTCTGTAGGATAGTGTGGCTTTGCATATGCTGGGCGGCAGCTTAGTGGGAGAGCCTGAGGTGTACAGCAGCTCACTTCACCAAATCACAGGGTAAAGCCATCACCCCACTGAGAGCGCACGCATGCCCTCCTGGCAGAGCGACCTGCCTTCCCTTTGGGCCGGCTTTCAGCCTCATGACCTGCCCTTTCTCTCCCGGAAGGGGCTTCCCTGGCTTTCTTGATGTGGAGTGGAGACTGCTCCTTGCGGAATGCCTTGATGCAGCCCAGGACGGGCTCCGACGCTAAAAGGCTCCATCGACCAGGAATTTTCAACTGGTGTGCCACAAGAACTTTTAAGACATGAAATACCTGACTAGTCAGGGGCACTGACCTCTTTTCCTTTAGACTGGCAAATAAAAAAATGACAACAGCTAACACAACAATAGCCATCTGGTGTAAATGAATAAAAATGATACTTTAAAAAATTATATACACACACACACACATATATTTTGTGTCAGATCGAGAAAAATATATTTTCTGGTGTGTTGGAGAGTTGTAGTAATTAGCTTATGTGCCATGAGATGAAAAAGGTTGGAAGTCACTGCTCTGGACCATCTCTTCATGCCTGTTGCTGTAGGTGTTCTTTAACTGCCGGGATCAGCCCTCCTCCCCATTTCCTGTGGGAACGCAGTGACAGACATCTGAACGCGGTCATCCAAATGCCTAAAAAGAACACTGCTAATAAGATGCATAGAACAGAATCCATCAAGGGGGGCGGGTGCAGCTCTCCACCCATGGAGCCTGTGCCCCAATCATTTATGGTAACCAGTGCAGCTGGACCTGATCTCATCTGTCCCCTTATTCTAAACTACTATGACATTGACGATTTGTCTGCACCAGTGGTTCCCAGTTCAACAGGCAGGAGCCTGGCATCGTGAGGCCTCGGGAGAGAGTGACAGGCAGGAGCCAGTGTTGTAACCCAGGCAAACTGGGGTTATTTTGCTGAAGGCTTGAATTATTCATGGCAGCGACAGCCCCTGGGAAACACCTTGGTGCTTGGCAGTGGCAAAGTGAAAAAATGACCCTTGGGTAGTAAACTCGCTTAGGGCAGGAATACAGTTTACTATAACCTCATTGAGGGCAGCACTGTTAGGTCAAAAACATTTTACTACACCTCCACTGAGCATCTAAGCAAAATTGTACTCCAATTGGTTGACGAAATGGAATTTTAAAAAATCAAACCTCCCATCCTTTCAAACGCAGCTCTCGGGCCTGGGAGTCGTGAAAGCCAGGTTCCAACTTTGGGCTGCTGGGGAGTTTCCAAACCTTGGTATTTCCTCCTGGAACTGTCCAGCAAATTTACCCCATTCTGCCGAAAGACTAGTGAGGGCAGGTGTTTTGAAATCACGAAAACCACCTTTAGAGGCTCCAGTTTACTCATCTGTGAAATGATGTCACCAGTGTGACAAAATGACTCTAAGGCTCCTTCTGTTCTAACGCAGACCACACTATGATTCTGGTTATCATTCTCCGCGAGGCTTTCTCCTATTGTTCTGAGATGTTTGAAAGAACACATCTTATATATTTAGAAGCTGAACATTAAAATTCTCCTCAGACACATGTTTCTTTCATGTGGTACACCATTTGCAAATGTCATTTGGGGCCAATTCTTTTTCTCGTCGGATCTGAGATGGGTCAGAGGGGTTTGCCTCGAAATCCCCATAGTGCACACAATCAAACCAAGGTCAGGGAGATTGATAACTTACCTCAATGCATCATTATTATCGTCATCATCATCATCATCATTTCATCTTTGGTTCCCCCCCCCTTCAGATTTAATCTAGTAGGCCACGCTGACCTGGGTTAAGAATTTTTCAAATACAAATGGTCTGAATGTTACTTTACTTGGCAAAACAAAGGCAGAGTAAGTAATTTAAAAAAAAAAAAATCTCTCTTCAGACATGCCTTATAAGGAAGGTTTGCTTTCTAGGGGGATTTGGACTCTCATTAATCTATTTCTCCTTTCAACAATAACATGAAGAATGGAATGAGATGATCAGAATGGATAGTCCAGGGTGAGCCTGATAACATGCTTTGAAAAGTGGTTTACATTTGACATCAGTTAAGCTTGCTGGGCCAGTGCATCTCGGGTCTGCTACGTGGGGCCTGGACTTCAGTCCCAGCTTGGACACAAATGTGATTTCTTGGTATCAAACACCTCTCAAGCCAGTTGGAAGGATGGAGGGATTCTTAGTGTAGTAAGTATTAAGTCATATGCAGAACTATGAATGTCCCCTTGCCCTATCTTATTCAGCATTTATACAAAGACATTTTTGTGCAGTCTGCTTTTTCCGTAATCTAGACATATGTTTATTTTAAAATTGTATTCCTTTTATATGATATAAAATAAAAGGCACACATAATTTTAGAGTTCAGCTGCTTCTTAAGGGAGGATTTTTAACAATCTTAAGGTAGTGGGAAGTCGTGTGTCCCAGTAATCACAAGAACAATGGCAGTTAAAGCAGTTAACTTACTCCTGAAAAATAATCCTTTCAAAGCAGCGATTCAGAAGGTCTAGAGCAGCTTAAAGAAAAACAAGCTGACAACAACCTACCTTATCATATTGCTTCCCTGGCTGTGATGATGTGCTTCTAATTAAATGTGTGATTCGCAGAAGTGAGTGAATCCACACTGTGGCAGATGTGGCCGAGATATGAATGTCGTTCCTGCGTCTCACTCGGTTGTATAAAATTTCTCAATATCCCTAACACTCTTTACCCCACACTCTCAAAATTAGATTTGTCAAGTAAATCATGAGCTGCACAGCTCTCTTCTGATTCTTTTAATGTGAGTGGAACCTGGTACTGCTCAATCCATAAGCCATTGACAGAGGGTCTATACGAAGCTGAGGACTTAGCCCTTATGAAGACGAAAAGCCGATGTTGAGCTGGCGATATTTCTTACACAAGAATGTGCAAAGAAACAATGTAGTCAAGGAGCCAACTACACGCAGATGCCTAGGTTCTGTGCCCAAAGATGCTGACTCAGTGGGTCCTGGGTAGGGTCCAGAGCTCTGTGCCTTTAACAACAGGCTCGGGGGGATTCTGATGACAAGAGCAGAGGCCTGAACAAAAGGCCGTGGGTCCTTAGGTGAAAGGCTTTGCCTTGGGCCCGCATCCTTGTGCTGGAGGTCCAGGAACTCAATTCCTCATCCCAAGACCCAAGAGGACATTTGAATCCATTTTCCTTGTGGCACTGAGAAGTCCGAAGGTCTGGAGAGGGACTTGTTTGAACTCATGAAGCAGAGCCAACTGTGGAATCGGGGCCTCTGGGCACAGCGCAGACACCTCTCTTTGGCAGGAGGCCTTTCGCACTCCATTCTACAGGGGAAGCCCACGATAAATCAATGAGCAAGGCAAGGAGACAGTGGGCGTCAACGCCTCAGTCCCGTTTCAGCCTGTGCCTGCTCACTGTTGTTCAGCCCCGGGCCTACTGGGGGCGCTCTCGGCCAACTCCCTCTGGCTCACCATACTCCACCATCTGGTGTCTTCTTCTGCGGCAGGAGTGCCCGAGAGCTGTGACATTCTATTTATCCTTCGAGTCAAACTGTGGCGTTAAGAATCCCTAATGTGGCAGCGTGGCACCCACAAAGGAGAAAAACAAGCACCTGAAGGCACTCACAGGGCAGCCGCCGCTTCAAGTGGGCCCTCTCCCTAATTCCTCAGCCAAGGCTGTGCAGCGTCTACCTCTGTGTGAGGGGAACACAGCCACACTGGCTCCCCAAAACACTCAGTAGACACCCCACAGCCGAACGACTGCAGACTGGCTGGCCAAGCAGATTGGCTGAGTGAGGGGATTTATTTGTACCATTTGGGAGTACCCGGGGCGGATCCCGGGATGTTTTTCTTGCAGATGGTAGAATTCTTGCTGTATTTCTGCCCAAGCCCTGTTTTGCTGACCCCGAATGTTAATAAAATAAAGGCGACTCAGAAGTGATGTTTCAGGGTGGGGCTGAGAACAAGGGTTTTAAAGATGGTTTTGAATCTAGTCTAAGTGGCAATCCAGGGCTTCTGTTACAGGAAGAGCAGAGATGAAAGTGTGACGTTTCGGACTCCTGGATCGTTTCTCAGCTGAAATGCTCTTAGCGCTTTACTTTATAAATTCTCACTGTACACCCAAATAAAGAGGAAACCCTTCATTTTCTTACCCCAGCAGTCCTTCTTAAGGAAGACTACACTGAAGACTTAGCAATTACTTGCTTAATTAGAAAATTTGATAATAATTATTCATTCAATTTGATCAACTATTCATTATTCAAAATAACCATAGAATTGCCAAATCTCCCTTCCACTTCTTGCTTGACATAGCTTTACGCGCGCATACGTACGAGGCCGAACCACTGGAGAGATTTGCCCCAGGCCACATCATAGTTCCCTACCATTTTCTTTATTGTCTGCCCTCAAATCCTCTTTTTGTAGTGAGCAAAGGCAGGGAAATGACGCCGGCTTCCAAATTTCATTAGAAAAAGCTTCCATTTAAAACAAAATGTATTTCATATTATAATTGCAACCAGAACCGGCGAGGGCAGTGGTTTCCAACGTGGTGAGAACTGTGGTGCTGCCCCTGGGTGCTGCTGACTTCAGTGAGCCCTGGTCCTTCATCTGGCTTGTGGCTTGTAGGGCCCTTTCAAAGCACAGCTACACTGTGCAAAACACAACACATGCAATGTCTATTTTCTTTTTCTTTTTTTTTTTTTTTGGCTGACAAAATATACGTAATTTTCTTAACTGGAAAAAAAAAGGCTAATAGTTCTGCGTTACCATAGTCAAGTGTTCCGTTTTCCTTAAAGTCCAAGTTTGAGTTTTAAAAAAACTGTTTGAAAAACAAAACACAACTGTTCATTAAAACCTGGTTTTATTCTTCCCCCCAGACGACGAGCTGTTGAAGTCAACTGCTGTTCTGTGACGCTGTTGTTGGTTCGAACCTGCTGGTGGATGGAGACACAGCTGCTGTCTGTCCTTGATAGGTGCGGAGTTCCGTGAGCTCCCGAAGGACGACTAACGTTCACCCGGTGCTTACCCCGCGCCAAGTCCGTGCATGTATGCCACCCTGCCTGCAGAGCAGAAATTACGATCTCCTTTTGACAAGTGAAAAATTAGGCTTAGAAAGGTCAAGACCGTGCCCAAGGTCACCGCTGCTGGGCAGAGGAGGGCACCCTGCCTCCAGGGCCCGTGGCTTTCTCCTCCTGCTGTGCCAACCAGCACGTGGCTAGATACCGTCGTCCCTCCCCACTTCGCGCTTCGACTTTTGGGGCTTCACTCGATCGCGGTCTTTTCAAATATAGTATAGTATAGTATTGAAAAAACCCCGATCGAGTGAAGCCGCGAAAGCTGAGGTGCAAAGTGGCGAGGGACGACTGTATAAATAAAGAATCCTACTTGGCGGAAATTCATTTATCTTGGTACAGTCTGGAACTGATTAACCGCGATAAACGAGGGCCGACTGTACTCTTTTTTCCTCCCAAAATTTTGCATTTATTTATTTATGTATATATTTCCATCACCATTTATCACCCCCGTACCCTCTTCCACCTCAATCCGTTCCTGATCCCGGGGGGCCTCACACTGATGTCCATGTCCATGAGTTCTCTCTCCCGCTTCTTTTCTGCTCAGTCCCTTACTGCTGATTGACACTGAGGTTGGGAGCCTCCCCGAATCTTCTCTCACCACCACCACCAGTGAAACAAAGGATACTTGGAAAATACTATTAAAAATATGGAATTCTCTATTAAAATACTCAAATTAAATTCAAAATCTACTTACTCACACCCATGAAACTTGCAAAAAGTGCCCAGTTACTGAGAAGTTATTACCCAGGTCTTTGAACTTTAATTGCTCCCAGGACTCCGAGCCACAGGACAAAGCAAACAGCAGAGCTAAATGGAAGTTCAGCAGAGACATGACAGTTTCTCCCCTCTTCCTCCTTTGCCCCTTTTTGGTAGCCTAGCCTTACCAAACAGAGGCAGAGGTCTGTTTCACAGGCAAAGGACCGAAAGCAAGGGAACTGGGGTGGGCACCTTTCTGAAAGTGTTGTCTCAAGGCCTCCAGGTTGACACTCCTGTTGCCAGTATACACAGGGAAGACCCACCCTCTACGAAGAATACCGAATCCCTTCCTCGGCAGTAACATGGTCGGTACTCTTGTTGGGATAGATTGTTCAGCCTATAGCTTTTCTGTGAATGAACTCAGAAGCCAGGCTTTGGGCTTCTAGGATGTACCAGCCCTTTCTCTCTATCAACAACATGTACTTATTGAGCATCAAAAGTCTCGGTGGGAGACAGGCAGATCCCGAACCTCCTCCAGGAGCTGCAAATAAGGGACTTCTTCCTATGAGACGGACTGCATTTGCGGTGGCCCACCTGGGACACTGGTTGTTTTCCTACAATGATTTCATTTTACATATGTAGAATTGGAACATTTTGCCAACAATGCTCGTGGCCTGTTCCAAGATTTTTCACAGACGTTTTCTCTGTGCAGCTTCAAAAATGGGACTACATATATTGTCCATATTTAGCAATCTTACAGTTTTGCACAGTAGTAAGAGATGGAATCATTTTCCCCTAATAAACAGGCATACTAACAGAAGTCTTCAGTTACTTTTACTTTTACTTTTAAATCCAGTGAAAGAATAGTTGAAAGGTGTTTTTCAAAATGCACAAGTAGGGTTAAATTTTTTTATTAGAGAAGAGGTATTTGTTATGATCATAAAAGAAATCCTCAAAATTAAGATTTCTACTTTAATTTCATCTTTGGATATCTAACATCCACATACAGCTGGGGAGGGGCAATACCATGATTTTTTTTAAAATGTAATAAAAATAAGTGCTCTTTTTAGACATTTTCTGATATACACACAGAGCATATATATGTGTGTGTGTGTATATATATGTATATGTATAAACGTATATGGATACATCTTCATCTGAAGTAGCAACAGTGACCTCTAGTGTGTCTTTTTAATTTTCTCACTCTGTAACTTTAACTCATTGTTTTTTTAACCTCTAGGGCATTATTTAAGCAAAATTTTCCAGTTTGCATTTGCTCTAATTTCTGTATTGACTGTATATACTGAGAACTGATTTTTAAGAGACTTTCTTTGATCCTGGTAATGTATGATAAAGTAATTGTGCCTTCATTAATGACTGTAATTATAGTGCATAAAGCTGTCATTTACATGAATAATCACCCACCCCTCCCCCCACCAGAAAAAGGCCGGCTTTATTTGCAAGATGAATTTCACTTCCACTGAATAACTCTTTGAGTTCTCGGCCAAGAGCATCCATACCACACGAAGCCATGTATTGTTTGCGAGAGTGCTCATGCTCTTTGAGGAGACCCCCTGGTTCTTTTCATGGAAGTTAATTTGAGAGAAAATCAAAGAATCTCTCAGAGGGGCAAGACCTGATGTTGGTATTCCAGTATTTTGGGTTTTGCCCTCGATGTGTGCTGATGTCAGGACAGAACCCACAGGAATGCAGCGCTGCGGCTCTGGCCCCGGGTGTCAGCACTTCCAGTCCAAGTTCCTCTTCAGGAGTTTACGACATTGCAATGAAATTTGTTATGGGCTGGAACTTGGCATACAGAAGCCTGGACTAACACTGCAAAGAAGTTTGGAGGTTTCTTCCTTCCTTCCTTCCTTCCTTCCTTCCTTCCTTCCTTCCTTCCTTCCTTCCTTCCTTCCTTCCTTTTTTCTTTCCCCAAGCACGTGTTACAATCTATTGTGTCCTGTCTCTCAAAATAGAAGTCTGGTCAGATGGACTTGGCTTTCCCTTGGTCAGCATGTCAGAGGCAATAGAAAGGGCCCCTGCCTAGTCCATGGTGAACTCCTTGAGGATGGGCTGGAAAGGAAAAAAAGAAAAAGCTATAAAGGAGTAAATGTTTCCTGCAAATGAAGGAGGCCCTTAGCATTGCAATTGTTGGAAAACATCCTCGAGGGTAGGAGAGGGAATTATAAAAAGGTTTTCAAGATTGTTTCCTATAATTGGGTGATCTTCCATGCCCCCCAACAGCTGGGCTTGTTGGCAAACAAGAAGCTGCATGTGGAAAACATGCTCCGATCTGTGTAAACAAAGCAAGGCATAAAAACAAGCATCATCCCCAGGTTGAAAACAGAACGAAACATGCAGAACTCAGACCCCTGGAGAATCAGGCAGGAGGGTGTGAGTATGGGTAATTAAATCAGTTTTCGTAATGTCGCATATTTAAAATATATGATCTACTAATATTGAAGTGTAACGTGTACCTTATCACACATGCTTCCCTTGCTCTTGTCTTTTTGTTATCCCCCATAACAGCCTGTGTCTCAATGACAGTTCGGAGACGGCACCCATCCGAAGAAAGAACAACAGTTGAATCAGAGAATTGATGAATCCCGTGGGAAGACGTTAATTAGAGCTGTATATAACTCAATCAAGACTTTCAGAGTTGGAAGGAGCTGTAGAGCTTTGCTTGACCAACCTCCCTCATTTGCAAGTGAATAAGGCCCGGAATGTCAACTTCTCCGTTGTCACAGCTGATGTCCGGCGAGAACCCCCAGTGTAGTCCCACAGGTTTTGTGGCCAGCATGTTCTAATGAGACAGCGTGCAGTCTGTGCTGGCTAACAGTTCCCGGGCGTTTCTGAGTATCACCCCTGCCTGTGCTCACATGGTGAGTTTGTGGCAAGCAGCTTAGTGCTGGGCTTACTCTGCCAGTTATCCGAACTTGTCCAGACTCTAAATTTTATGGTTTGGCAGATCTACAGCAGAAGCTTTCTTCACCAGCCCCCACTTCACCGCTTTGCAAGGTGAGACCCACCCCAGTAGCCATTCACTGCATAAAACTAGACTTTTGATGGTGAGGACGCCATAGAGTACACAGCTATCCAGTTATGATGTTGTACACCTGAAAGTCATATAATATTATTAGCCAATGTTACTTCGATAAGTGTGATTAAAAAAAAAAAAGAAAGAAAGAAACAAAAAAGGCTGCAGGATGAATGCTAATGGCCCCTCCTGGTGGAACCACGTGCTCACCAAGAACCCATTGCCTCTGCAGTTGGTTTGCAAACCTGCTCACGCAAGTGCATTGTTTTTTTTTAATCCTAATCCGAGGATATTTTTCCATTTTTCTTCAGATAGAGTGTGAGGAAGAGAGAGAGAGAAACATCGGCGTGAGAGGGACACATCGATTGGTTGCCTCCCAGACAACCCCAACCAGGGCCGGGGACTGAACTGCAACCAGGGTACGTGCCCTTGACCGGAATCGAACCCACAACTCTTTGGTCCAAGGGCTGAGGTTCTAGCCGCTGAGCCAAACTGGCCAGGGTGCCAGTGCACTTTTTAATGTAATTATGTCATTTAACGCCATATGATATAATCAGACAAAACATGAACATAGAAAGGGTTATATCTATGAAAAAATGAAGCGAAGTGCTTTGGAAAGACTTGGTGAAGGTGAATGCTTCGTAAAAGAGGCTGCTGAAATAGGAGAGGGCTAAACAACGGTAAAAGGTAAGAAAAAGCCGTAAAAAACGTGGACAGCTTCTTGGCAGTTGTGTTGCTTTGCAAGCATCATTCAGTTTTCTCAGAGAAACCCCAAGCTGGAAATTGTAGAAACGCACTCTGGATCTGGGTTATACAAGAAAGATGCGGGAGGCAGGGGTTGGGGCTGAAGGACCAGAGCAATGAAAAGTGGCGGAGCTTTGAAGAGGAAACTATGATACTTTTGGGCAGGTCCCTTACAAACGATGTAGGTTGAAAAGGCAGCTGGCAAACCTTGGTCAGTGGATGGTCAGAGCAAATTCACATATGAACGACTTAGAAGAACTCCCTTGGAGAACAAACATGTCGCTCTTCACTGTAGAGGCTGTAAGGACACACACAGGTTCCTCAAGGCAGCCTCTTCCCTCCTCCATCTGCCCACTCCCGGAGTATTTACGGACAGGAAAATGCAGACCCGTCTGGGCAGGTTATTTGCAAGGTTGTTTTATGTCTCCCTTTTATCTGCCTCTGCAGCTGCGGGATGGTTCCCTCGGTCAGATTTGCCAGAATCTTATCCTCCCCGGCCATTAATCGGCGAGGTCTCTCCCATTATCCTCCTTTAGTGTGTTCATAAAAATGTTTTGAGTCCCTGCAATTGGAGGCATGTAATGCTAGATATGGTTTTGACCGTCCTAACAGAGTCACCACTGTATCTTTTAAAGATATAATTTGATTGATTGGAGCACAGTTCTTCTGTTAAAGCCATTTGGGCTTTAAAAAGCTTGAGTTCAGGATAGAAGGACAGTGTTCAGTTTGCATCCTCTGGCTTTCGTCAATTTGTGTCAGACCTTAATGTAATCTTTCCTTTTCAGTATAAATAACATGGAAGTTCTCCCTTTTAAGACAACTAAAGCAATGGACTTTTATTTTTAAATCCAAGAAATGAATCTATCAGGAAGGAGAGCGTCTTAATATCTCTTTTGAATTCATGGCTTCAGTTCTTCCTTTACTTAAAGGGAATAGTAAAGATTTTTTTTTTAGATAGTTTAGAGAATTTTCTGATATTTCAACATATTCTTTTTTAAATCTTCTTTATTGTTTTGAGGAAGGGAGAAAATATTCATGGGTAAAAATGATCACTTTGAGCATCTCATATAAAAGGTAGACTCTTTTTAAGTTTAAATAATAATGTCATTCTATCCCAGGGAGAGAACCACCAGTACTGTAGAGCGAGGTGTCTGCTGTTTGAGCCAGTGAGAATATTCAAAACAACGTTCATGTCTGTTAACAGGGAACTGGTGAAATGAAAATGATGAAATAGCAATGCAACAATTAAAGAATGACGTTAACCATATCCATTGACACTGATCGCCATGATATTTTGAGTAAAAAAAAAAAGTTTAGAAAATAACAGGGTACAGTCTTGTTTATATAAAGTTACATATATACCTCTGCATAAATACTTATAGTTATACATATGTATATATGTATATACACATCTATTAACCTATCTATCTATCTACCTGTCTATAAAGAGAAAGAGAGAAATTTGAAAGAAAAGGTAGATACCAAAATGATAATAGTGCCTAACTTTGGGTAGTGGGATTTAGGTGGTGGTTGTTGTTGTTGTTTATTATTATTATTATTATTATTATTATTGCTACAGAAGAAATGAAATCTTCTTGAAAAAATGCAAAGGAAGCCAGCTAGAGACACCTGAAACACACTAGGGTAGAGACTGTTGGTTGGCGGACCCCGCGCTTATTCCCAACCCTTATCCCAAATACTACCTTCCACTACTGAGACTGGAAAGGGAAAATACTTTCCCAGCTTCCTTTGTAAGTAGGAGTAGCCGTGTGACATAATTCGGGTGATAAGGCAGAAGTGAAACAATGTTGGGGCCAGGGGAATCTAAGACCTGGCTTTATTGTCTAGTGACTGAGCAGCCTTCACGTAACAGGCATAAGGGAAAGTCAAGATCACCCCAGAGACGCCAGACTTGGTAACATCACACCCTGAAATCAAGGCGGGCAGCCGTCTATCTCCAGCCCTTTTGCTGTGAGAGAAAAACTAACCTTTGTTTTCAGTTTGTCAGATATTCAAGTACTTGCAACTGAAATCATTTCTAATTGGTTAGGAATGAAAACTAAAACTACCTTCAATCCCTCCACCAATCCAATTGTCCAGAGTTTACTGTGTGGGACAGCATTTTCACCTCACTCTCTCTCTTAATCTCTGTGTATGGGTGTGTGTGCATTAATATGTCTAGTCATACATATATTTGCATATATATATATAGTCATATATCTTGCTTTCTAAAAATAGAGATATATATATTTAAATTGTTCTATAACTTGTTTTATTTTGAATAAAACGTAATAGTTTGGTAACTTTTTTGTCGGTTCATATAGCTTAAACATATTCTTTTTATTTTATTTTTTTAATTTTTGTTTTTCTTTATTGACTTTAGAGAGAGAGGAAGGGAGAAGTAGGGAGAGATGGAAACATCAATGAGAGAGAACATCGATTGGCCGCCTCCTGCATGCCCTCCACTGGGGATTTGGCCCACAACCTGGGCATGTGCCCTGATGGGGAATCAAACTGGTGACCTCTTGGTGCATGGGTCAACGCTCAACCACTGAGCCACACTGGCTGGAAACATGTCCTTTCTTTAAAAAAAATGTTTTTATTGATTTTAGAGAGGAAAGGAGAGGGAGAGAAACATTGATGTGAGAGAGAAACATCGATCCACTGGCTCACACATGCACCCCGACCTGGCATCGAGCTCACAACCTGGGTATGTACCCTGACCGGAATTGAACTAGCAACCTTCTGGGGCCTGGGACGACACTCAACCAGCTAAGCCACATCCACCAGGGCAATCATATTATTGTTTAATAGCATTATTTAGATATGATATACTTATCATTCAATTCACCCATCTAAAGTGTACATTTCAGTGCTTTTTTTGTATACACACAGTCATGCAATCATCCTCACAACTGATTTTGGAACATTTTCATCACCCTTCCCACCCTCAAGAAAACCCCATGACCATCAGCAGTCATTTCCATTCCCCCTAGTCCTCCGCCCGGAGCAACCACTGTCTTATTCTTTAACATCTGCTTAGTTTTCTGTAGTTGGACTTAACATAATTTAACTATTTCTTAACTGATAACTACTTAGTTCATTTGTACTTTTTTACCATTGAAAATAATGCCTTATATATTTCTTCCTTCGCACTTTAGTACATTGCTTTACTTTGCTACTTGCACATATTCCAGACTTAGAATCAGAGGAGGGAATTCATCTACACTAGGAAATGCAGGTCATGACCTGCAGAGTGGTGTGTAGTGGACAACACCCAGCTGTGGACAGCCTCCAGCTTGGGCTCTACCTGCCCAGGAAGGTGTGTGTTCTGGTACAGGCTGCATGAGCCCAGGGGAAGGGTGCCTTTGGGTACTGGGTCTACCCAGAGGGCCATTGTGCTGCAGATGGTCTATCATGACAGGGGACCTCCCAGTTCCACCAGGGCAGGTCCCTGAGGAGGACGTGGCTGCAGGTGGTGTTGGCTGGCTGAGGGCTGGGGGAGCGTCTGCAGTTGCTGTGGGGTCTTGCAGGCCATGCTAAGAAGTTTGGATTTTATTTTGAGTGCAACAGAAAGCCACTGAAACCTTTTAGGCTGGGCAATCGTATGATCTGATTTTTATCTTCCAGAGACCACTCTGGTGTCCGCCCGGAGAACGGGCTGTGGTCAGGAAGAGTGAGGTGGGAGGCCCGTGGGGAGGCCGCTGCAGTGGCCCTGGTGAGAGATCCACTCCACCTCAGGAAGCTCAGAATTTAGGAGAGATACAGTAGATATAAGCCACTATGATGCAAGCTAAAAAGTGGCATACGTCATAAAACAATCCCATAAAAGAGTCACGTACAACGCGGTTGAAGTGTAGAGGTGGAAGGGATTATTTTCAGCAATGGAGATGAGGAATGGCCTTGTGATCAAGGATTGTCATTGGGCCTCGAAGAATGGGTAGAAAGGGACTTCCGGAAGTAGGACACGGGGAAGGTTGGTAGGCAGATAGAGGCACTGGGACGGAGACACTTCTTATAACCTATAATATATACTGCTCGCTGCTTAGGTGCTGGCCACTCAGCAGGCCCATTCGAAGTGAGAGGACCCAGCCTCACTGGGGCTCTGGGTTCTGAGAAAGTGGACTGTAGTCTGGCTAGTGCCCCTGGCTTCGGGTCCACTGTCCCTGTCTTCTACAAGCAAGGCATCCCATTAAGTCATGAGAGTGGGCGGAAAGGCGGCCCAAGGACACACAGATGCACCTCGCTTGATTGCACCTTGTACAGATTGAAGGCACGACCTCCACCAGCAAAACGTTTATGACCCAGTTTACTGTGATACTCGATTTACCGCAGTGTTCTGCCACGGAACACAAAGTGTCTCTGAGGGATGCCTGTCTTCATTTCCTCATTCTCAGAGCCCGAGATTATTACCTTACATGGCAAAAGCTTGAAGGTGAAGGATCTGGAGAGGAGTTTTTCCTGGACTGTCTGGGTGGGCCCCAAATGCAGTCACAGTATCCTTCTCAGGGAGAGGCAGGGACTGGAGATGGACTCACGGAGACACAGAAGAGGAGAAGGCAAGGTGGAGATGGAGGCAGAGATGGGAACACGCCCAGGAACGCCGGCAGCCACCAGCAGCTGGAAGGGGCGCGGACCAGATTGTCCCCTAAAGCGTCAGAGGAAGTACGACTCTGCTGACACTGATTTCGGTTCAGCCACACCGATCTCTAATTCCCAGCCTTCAGAACTGTGAGACAATAAAGTCGTTTTAAGCTACCAAGTTTGTGGTTGTTTGTTCCAACAGCCACAAGAACCTCATGCCGTCTCTTAGACGTGATATGTGAATGGGTTCGAAGGAAAAGTCTGAGACACACTGGCTTATTATGCCGCCCATCTTGGGGGAAACATCTGCATATTCTACCAAGACCTTTTAGAAGCACAGTGCCTTAACTCTGGGGCCATTGCGGGGCCATGTCAAGTGGAAGGAATATCTTTCAGTCAGGAGCAGGAGGCTATTTTATTTTATTTATTTATTTTTTTATCCTCATCCGAGGACATTTTTGCATTTATCTTAAGATAGAGTGGGAGGGAGGGGGGGAGAGAGAGAGAGAAACATCGATGTGAGAGAGACACACCGAGTGGTTGCCACCCACACGACCCCAACCAGGGCCCGGGACAAACTGCAACCGAGGTACGTGCCCTTAGCGGGAACCGAACCCGGGACTCTCCAGTCCGCAGGCCAACGCTCTAACCGCTGAGCCACACTGGCCAGGGCGCAGGAGGCTATTTTAGAGCTGGTACAGTGATCACCTTAAGGACACAACTGCTTTTTCCATCCAAAGCCACAGGTGAGTTTTGATGGATTTGAGGCCCAGCTTAATTGTGTCACCTTGAACAAGTCATTTGATGACTCCCTGTCTCAAACATTCATCTCCGAAATGGAGAAACCAGTATTCACTTCAAAAGTCAGATTTGAATATTAAAGAAGGTAATATATGTTCATGCATTATGTAAATTGTAACAGGTTATGAATTCAGCAGCATTATTATTATTTTGTGTGCATGAGACCTTGAAGATCTCAGGTTGAGGAGACAGATGACATCCTAGGTTGGATGCCTGTTACCTCACTGGCTTTTTGTGAAGATAAAACAAGGGCAAAGTAATCGCTGCCAATTATGAGGGCAGATCAGGCGACAAAAATTGTGTGAAATAACGCACTTCACCCTTGAAACAACTCTTGGGGGCAGGTAGTATAAACCCCATTTTACTGAAAAAATGACGATAGTTTGGAGGGCTTACACTGTCCTGGTACACAGAAGGTACTCAGTAAAGGGTAGCTGATACCAAATTCGGTTGCCTTGGGCCTTGCAGTTTCTGCCTCAGTTCTACTCTAGGCCTATTCTATGGCTCAAAGCAAATTAAAAGGAACCATGATTTGAATCGAATGATGAACTTTCTGTTGCTTTTCTGTAGAGCTCACTCAAAGCAACAGGTATCTGCATGACTCAAATACATAACCAGGCACAAGCTTCTAATGCTAGCTGCCTGGTTCTTGAGGTGGGTAAACCAACAGAACCAAGGATCTCTGCATTGTAGTCTCTAGATCTTCCATGGAGGTTCTAGAGAAGGAGAATCATGCTTGTCTTCTCAGCCTCTAGAAGCATTCCTCAAGCTTCTCTTTCTTTAAGCACATACGAGGAAGGGCCCTGGGCAGGTCTGTCCATCGCCCACACTTTGTAAGATAATTATTATCTTAAGTAGCTGGGAATCCTCCGGCTTTCTTTCAAGGCCTCTCTAGACAGTGTCTTGGAACGGCATCAGTTATCTCAGTAATCCCTTTCATTATTCATGTTCAAAATACCCACTTAATGGAAGTTAAACTCCGACCTCATGTCATGTCAAATGACCTGTGTACAGGAGAGAGGCTTGGATTTCCTGGTTTCGGGGTAAACAATGGGCTGCAGTTTGGTGCTCCATGATTCACAGGGGATCAGGCAAGCACATTTTGGCACAATGGGTGGTTTTCTTTAAAGGCAGAACACAGAAGGGGTCTCTAGTGAAATGCACTATCAATTTATAAGGAAAAATATGCCATGTGAATGCCTTTCAAGAAAAATACACTAACTATGTCCTTCACAATGATCCTAAGAAGCAGTTCTAACACTAGGGGGATGCCAGATGCTTATTTATTTGTGAAAAGCAGGAGGAGGAAAGAGAAAGAGAGAGCATTAGCAAGAGGAATGGCAAGTAAAGACTAATAAGCAAAGGCATGTTATATTAGGGGAGGAGCAGCAATGTCCAGAAACAATGATACCCCAAGGGATAAGAGGTTGCATACAAGAGATCCGATGGGTAGGGAGGCTTTGAGTATGAACAAGTAAGTCCTGGCAGACGTTATGAAGCTCGTGGCATTTAAGTGTTGCCTTTGAAAGATGGGGAGGGTATTAGTGGGAGCTAAAGACAATACATGTGCAGTAAAGAGAATCTTCTATGTGAAAGTAAGAGAACATGTAGAAAAATACAAAGCCACTCAAGGGTTTCTTCAATCTTATGATTCAGGGATTAATATACAGATCATTATATATGGGTAATTATTAATTTAATTCTGGGCTGGGCAGGCAGATCAGAACTTGCCCATGGACAAAGCTTTAAAAATTCCAATGTAGAGACACATGTGCATCAGGGATTCATTGAATAAAAAGGAAACTGTCTGTGAGATTAAACCCAAATTTAGAGGTGGAGCCAATTGGCACAATCTCCACATGGGCGTATACAAAGTGAGTTATAACTCGGGCACCATTCCTGTCCCCAGACCTCTCGAGCTTGCAGCAACACTGTGGTAATAAAACCAAGGCACTGACTCTCACACTGCAGAGGAGCTCACGGTGGCATTGTCCAGCTCCTCTGTGCTTCCAAGGCAGGTTCCTGCCATAGAGAGTGAGGTTCGGAAAGTGACTTGCCCAAATACATACTGCTTATAATTGGCAAAACAGGAAGTATAACCTGAGTTCTTGGCTTTGGGCAGAGATCCATCTCTCCACTCAGCACTCACCTCCTCCTGCCTGTTCCAAACAAGGATTTGCGCTCACCTCACAACATCTGAGAAGAGATGGCCCTAGAAGAGAAGTGTTCTTGCCTGGCCCCACTGACCAATCAGTAGGTGCCCCAGAAGGATCAGGAAGTCAGGTCTTGGTATCATCTCAAAAAATTCTCTCTTCTTGATCTGACCCTACCATTCTAGTGATTCCCATAGTTATTCCTGAAAACCCTCAAGAAATATTGTTGAAAATTCATACACCTTTGGAGGGCAGTACATTAGGTAATTATTGGCTAATAGTTCCTAAGAATGGCTAAGCCCATCGGGTATTTTTACAGTGATAGCTGGCTGAGTGGAATGTAATAAACAGAGAAATGGATGTGAGATATTTCTAACAGCAGAGTCTGTTTTCAAAAATATTGAGAAACTTTTATCTAATGACCTTTATTATGAAGTCTGTCAATTAGATCAATGGGGTTGCATCAGATACTTTTTAACTGGGGATTGGGAAGACAGCTACAGTCTCAGGACAGCATAACGTTTAAGTCGGGTGCCTGTCCAATCCCTGAGGTGTCCCTGTATAGCCAGTTCTAGAAAACTCGGATCAAAAACAGGTAGACTAGGGTCTTCTAACTGGTTGCGTGCACCAAGGAAGGCTCATATGGTTGTCCACTGGGAAGGCTGACTATGAGTGTTCATTGGAGATCACTGGAAAATACCCACTTAAGACTCCCTCTGCAGTGGGGTATGTATGGGTCTGTAATAAGGCCACGAGAAATGACACAGGGATAACAGGCAGAGAGCTTTAAGTGTGGAGGTTTCATGTTTGGGTCATAGTCTACTCTTACTGGCATGTTAAACCACTGGGTCAAGGGGAAACGTAGCCGGCAGAGGTTTTACAGGTAGCTATCAAATGCTTTCTCACTCTCCTTGAGTCTCATGCCAATTTGGAAACCAGAACACACGGGAATATGCATGCTGACCTGGAGGCTATAAAATACATCCTCCCAAAGATTGGCAGAAGATGCAAAAACAATGGAAAAAGGGCTCAGTGAAACTTGAACAGTTTATAGTCATATTAGTTGCATCCAACTGTAGCTTAGTCGTTTTAGGGGCTAAGGATTTTATGGAAGATAGTAAAAATCAAAAATCCATTCTTTAGGTCCAAGTACTATGATTTCCATAGATTTAGATGGAATCGGGAGGTAAGGAAACATTAGGTGATAACCTTAGGAATGGGAAAATTGCCTGATGTGAAGATTTCGATGGGTAGAGAGCAAGTTACAACATTTCTTTTCAGTAATTCCATCCCCAAATGCTAACAATTAATCCCCCCGATTGAAAAAAAAAAGGGGGGGGGCTCATCTCTCTCTTCTAATTAGTTGATGTTTATTGCATTGTGAGCTGGAGTACATGAAAAGGTGGGGTAGGGGTGAGTGGAGAAAACAATGGAATAAAAAGAGGTGAGGTGGATGAAAGGAGAGGAGAGAAATGGGTTTAGCAGGAAAAGTGGAATAAGAAGAATGTTGATTTCAGGCTTATTGTTTTGGATTTTCAAGTGTACAAACTAGTTAGTATTTTTAGCTTCCATTGGCATCCAAGGGATATTCATAAATAGTCCTAATTCTGAAATAACTATTGCACAGGGAGCAAACATCAGATTCTTTAGAACTATGTACATAAAAGATTGCTGACATGGGTGGCAAATAGCACATGAAACCTGGACAGGCTGAATTTGTTTAATATCTGCCAGATTTATAGGCAGATATAAAACTTCCTTCAAGTGTTAGCCATGCAATTGTGAATGCCTTAATTCCCTATGCATGGGGCAAGAATAAAAAACTCCCAATTAATTTTAAGGATGAAATAACTCAAGCCCTTTGATTACTCAAGGTTATATATTCTTGGATGTCCATCAGCTATTTTCTAAAATACCATGCTACAACAGTATGGCTTGATTTAGATATTAGCAATAAAATAAAATAGCCCTTCCTTTAAAGTAAATCTCTCCATGGGGATGACTGAGGTGTGGAGCAAGATAAGGATTTGGTTACTTGTACATATGACTCTGATACACAACAGACACTATACTTTGGGGTCCTTTCAGCTCTGCCAAAACAGAAGAAATCGCTCTTCCGTAGAATACCTTACAATCAGAGTTTTCCTTTACATGACCCACTTATTAATGGATATTTAGTTGTAATAGAAAATAAAGTCAATAATATCCAACTCCTTTCCTTTTGAGATTTCTACCCAAGTCTCCAAATAAATGTTCTTATCACAAAAGCATTCAGACACTCTTACATCTCTGCCAACAGACTTGACCAGACTTAATAGATAGCAGGACAATTTAAAAATCAACCAAATAAAATAAATAAAAATATACTTGGTATAAACAGTGACAAATAAGTGTAAAGACTGAAATATTCCATCTACCTATGGAGTAATACAGGCTGGGGCAAAGGTAGGTTTACAGTTGTGAGTATGCAAAACATATTGTTATATTATTATTTATTAATTATTGTATTATTTTTCATACAAACAACTGTAAATCTACTTTTGCCCCACCCTGTATTTGAAATGGGGGCCAGTGTCCACACTTTGGGGTAAAAAATTTTAAACATTTGGGGTAAAAAAAATAAACATGTTATTAAGCAATGCAATCTTGAAATACCTTAGTAAGAGGTAACACCTTGGACTTGGGATGCTAAGTCCTTAGCCTGACATATAGGGTACTCATGACCTTGGCCAAACCCCTGCCTCCATCTATTGTAAACAATCCTGACACATGCACCTGTCATCTGCTCCAAGCAGTCTAGCTTATGTGAGGATCCCATTGCCAAGCCCATCCTGAGCATTCCTTTCTGCTCTTGCTCAGGTGTATATTCACTTAGCTTGCTCATCTGTTCCTTCTCTACCATCAAGAGTGGGCTTCTTGCCCTGGCCAGTTTGGCTCAGCGGGTAGAGCATTGGCCTGCGGACCGGAGAGTCCCAGGTTCGGTTCCCGCTAAGGGCATGTGCTTTGGTTACAGTTTGTCCCCAGCCCTGGTTGGGGTCGGGTGGGTGGCAACCATTCGATGTGTCCCTCTCACATTGATGTTTCTCTCTCTCTCTTACTCCCTCTCTCCCTCCTGCTCTATCTGAAGATAAATGCAAAGATGTCCTCGGGTGAGGATTAAAAAAAAAAAAAGTGGGCTTCTTCAGAGCCAGTTCCAAATCATGTTCTACAATTTCCCTGATAGATTCAATGGAAAGTTAGCTTTCCTTCCCTCCAAGTTATTATATTTCTCATCAGTATAAGTCATTTGGAAAAAGAAAAAGAAGGAACCATTTACTTTCTTGCCATCTCTCTTTGAACATCATTCTCTGGGTAGTTATGTCTTGTCTCACCAACCTGCTCTAAGCGTTTCAGGATGAAGAAGCATATTACTCACTCAATTGACTAGCTGTGTCTACACAAAGCAAGAGAAAGAGTCCAAGATATGTTCGTGTACGATCTGGAGAGTACTCTGTCATAGACTTACATTGTAGCTCTATCAGGAAATACTCATAATCGGCAGTCCATAAGACTGTAACTCACCAGACAGGAAACACAATCAATTAGGTAGAAATTATCTACTAAATAAGCAGATACAGACTTTCATAGTTCTTTAACAATTTGTTTAGATCAATAAAAACCTCCTGGAAAGACATAAAATCCATTGTATTTTCTAAACGTACAGCTTATTGTAAGCCACTTATTAGAACCATACAGATAAGTTGCTGTCTCATGTTGCACTAAGCATTTTAAACCAAAGATATGATTGCAATTACCAGCTTGTGTTTGTGAAAGCAGAAACATAATAGTAATAGCAGTTTTGCTTTGGGCATTTCTTTGAAGGATCCAAGACTTGCTTATCATATGCCATTCTAATTAATACAGCTCATTTTTGTTGACTAAGGTTTTGTTTGTTTGTTTTCTAAGTTTGTGGATTTGTTTCAGTGGACTAACAAGAAAGCAGGTTTAAAAATAAACCATAACTGGACAGCAAAGGGCTTCATGAATGCACCTAGGCACCAGCCTTATCACATTATTCACTTGTTTTTCCAAACCAGCATTCTCTCCACCCCTCTGCCTCCATGGATTTACCTCAGTGTCTTTCCTCTGCAAGGGCACTCAGCACTCGTCACTTTCTAAGCCAGGAGATGTGGCCTTGGCCACCAAGATCTCCATATATCATCAGGTTACTGTTGGGCTCTCGTTTCAGCTTTTCTGAACGGTGCACTTTACTAGGCAGCTTTTTCATACATCATTAAACAGCAACTTAACGCTTGTGCCCTCTTTCTGATTTACAGTAGATAGTAATGTTTAAGATCACATTTAACATCACACATGCTGGTCGCCACTTGAGCAATCTCGACGGAATGAATTGTCAATAGTACCTCTAAATTAAGGCCCCATGGAGCTCGAAAGCTAAGTCTGGTCTTTCAGAGGAGGTCCAATGATAATGCTAGATAAGGAATTTACTTATGAATCTGAACTTGGGGGGTCTCCTTTTTTTTCTCTTAGTGACTTCAGCATCTAAGCTTCAAGAATTGTGTAAAAAGCAAGTTACGAAAGTGACTGCATTGTCAACCATGGATCTAGAACCATTTCAATCAGCTTTTATTGAGAACATCATCTAGGAGAGAAACGGGGGGTAGCTAATGTATGGACACTGCCTTCAAGGAGTTTGAAAGCAATCAGGGGACAAAGAAACATGTGTGAGCAGGTATAGAACACCTACCTGTAGGCACATACTTGTAGCTGCGTACTAGAGAAACCACTCCAGGTTCATGCCTCTAAGCACCTACTTACTATGTTGAAATCATCTGGGAATATAGCTGTCACCTCTGTTAGACAGGAAGTTACCATTGGGTAGAGGTTGATTTACTCATCTTTGTTTTGTCATGCCTAGAACAGTCTCTGAAACTGAAAAATATATGTTGAACTAATTCAATCGTGGTGGCACGTGTAGTGAAAGGGAGAAAAACATGGAGGGTCGGATGTGGGAAGGCTTGAGAAGCACAAATTCTTGCTAAATACAAAGGAACTGGTATTTTCTTTTTAATATATATTTTTTTTGTCTAGAAAATGCATCACTCAATTGAAAGCAGAGAGCACCTTCTAAGAAGACAAGCATTCTCATCAGGCAACTGTGGGAGGCAACGAGCTGCAGTTACACTCCTTGCGTTCTGGTTTTTCCATTGAAATGATACTCTCGACTCACAAAGCACTTCTCTGCTTTCGTATAAGGCCGTGGTCTACCCCCACCCCAAGCTTCTGGAAGTCTGCAGTCAGTTCAGCAGCCACATGGGAGCAGTCGTTTGTCATGATCATGTATGCAAAAACAGTTCTGCTAGAATTATCCAGATAGGTGAGGTTGTGGTTTGAAATATCCTGACAACATCGTCCAAGTTTTGACTTTCTATATCTATTGGTTGGGCTTAGGTGAGAGTAACTGAAGATTGAAACTTTAGAAGGCTTGGAAGATTTGGGGTGATCTAGGGGAAGGAAGATGTTTCCAAACGACCCATGAGTCTAGAAAATACTCCTTGAGCCCTCCCAGCAGCATGGATTCTGTGCCAGAATAGACCTCTCTCGTGGATTTCCAGTAAACTCTCTTTAAAACACTCTGAATGCAAAAGTTGGGGGTTTACAGGCAAGTAAAATTTCCCTGAAGTCTCATGTTTTACTTTCTCATGAATCTTGCATTTTATCCACATTATATTCACATGCATTCCAATATGTCTTCCCCACTCCCCTCTGATTTTTGATCATATGGTGATTAATGCTCCTGTGATGTCTTATCCTTGGCTTACTTGGTGCAACAGGGCTTTAAAATATAAGTTCCGAGAGCAGACATTTCA
Source organism: Tadarida brasiliensis (assembly GCA_030848825.1). Lineage (NCBI taxonomy): Eukaryota > Metazoa > Chordata > Mammalia > Chiroptera > Molossidae > Tadarida > Tadarida brasiliensis. Next base: position 31,528,320 of record CM061270.1, on the reverse strand, counting down.
CTTTCCCATAGTATTTAGTTGCTAAAGACCTATGGCTTTCTCTCCTGAGGCTACATAGTCAATAATCATGCCCAACAACTGTGCACATTTATACACGTCACATTTCTGCTTTCTCAATTAAATGGCTGACACTTATTCATGAATACAGCCAATATTTATTGAGCATCTACAGTATGCAACGTACTGAGCTGAGCCTCTGTTGGGTGAAGGAGTAAATCACAGTGTTGAAAGCAGACAGTCATGCCTTGTCTTCTCCCACAGGCTCAGGACAGAGAGTAGTAGCCTGCACTAAGGCACTGGTGTCCCACTATCATCTGGACACTTTGGAAGCCGCTTAGTCTTGGTGGTAGAACTACTTACTCCCACTCCTGACTGCTCAGAAGAATCTAAAATTAGAGACCTAATTTTCAAAGAATGGGGCAGAGTTCATAGATTTTTTTTTTTTTTTTACATGTGATGCCTTCATTCAAGCACAATTTCATTAATTTTCCGAGGTGATTAATTTTATAGCATTCTGATTGGTGACATACTTTTTCCTTCCTGGCACTCCTGGAAATATCTTGCAATACAGTCTCTTGCTATACATTTATAATAGGAAGTTTAATTAACAGAAAATACTATATGGCAAATGTCCCCAGCAGATTTCCACAAAGGAGGAGGTAAGAAATAGTGTTCATATACTGTTTCTACCCCAGTGCCTTTGTGGTTCCATAAATATTTACATATAGTACATGCCTAACTCCCGAAACTTCTTGGCCTACCTCAGGTTGTAAAACCATTTACTTACTGTACTTGAAAAACCTGGGGGCATGCTGCTTAATGGTTTAATTCATGCTTTGCAGTTCCCTTCCACGAGAAACTCACTAACAGTGGCCTCTTGGGTCCTTTTTATGATGGGCAACCAAACAAGCATGGAGGTTCCCAGCACGCCAGGCCTGTGTAGGAAGAGTGGGAGGTACAAGCGTACCAACGGCTACTGTGGAACCTTCTCTCAGGGAGCTCCCTGATTGGCAGGAGAAGACAACCATGCACATCGGCAGCTCCAGCCTAACGTGCCAGGATAGTACAAGCGCCACCACAGGCTTGGTGTCACTGAAAACGAGGGATTAGGACCATCTGCAAGGATGGCAGATTGTTCCACAAAGGAAAGATTTGGAATATATATATATGATCATTATGTTGTCCACTTAGAACTAATACAATGTTACATGTCAATTAAGAAAAAAAGATAACATTTCAGCACAATAGTGGATCAAAATTTGACTAGCAAAGGTCTGGGGGTGCGGCGGGAGGGGGGGAATGTTTGGAGAACAGCATTCCCAGCAGAAAGGAAGTGATGGACAGAGACGTCTGGGCAAGAGAACCCAGGGTGTGTTTCGGAAATGACAAGCCATTCCGGGTGGGGACCATCTGGGAAGGTAAGTGAGAGTTAACCGAGTGCCGCAGGAAGGATCTTGAGCTGTGCTGTAGAGAGGAAGTCCCGCTAGCATGACGCTCATTCTGGAAGTCACCTGTACCCGATTAGTCTGCTGTAGCATTTCCAGCTCAAGGAGACCGGAGACTTCCGCCTCTCCTCTGAATCACTTAGCTAGAGTGGCTGTCCGTTTGTGAAGAGATTCCTCAAACCACGAAGGACTCAGTGTAGCAGTAGGACTGACCAGGGGACAGGACAGGATCGTCACATTCCTGCTGAATTCTCTCCCCATGTCACAGAGCAGAACAAGACCGAGGTCTGCTGTCTGCCTGGAAGGAGTGGCTTCCCAATGAAGAAATTTCAGGATTCTCAGAGTAGCATTTATTCTTCCCTCATGTCATAAAATATTAGGGATTAGTAAGAAGAAATCCATTTCTTTGACCAGATTTTTATGTCTTGTCTTTTTCCATTTGCCTCCACCAAAAAAAAGAAAAATCATTTATTGAATAAAGTGAAACATGGACAACCTAGAACCTGGGGAGAACAATGAGGAGAAGGTGCAGCACCTGAGACAGAGGAGCCGGTGGGGCGGGCAGGTAAACTCAACACAGTGTAGACCTGGGGAGGAGGGGGAAGGGCGGCCCCGCCCCGGGGCAGTCTGCTCGGAAGACCCCGGCCGAAGCCAGCCTGATGGGTTTCAAACTGGGCGCGATACTACCGAACCTCTGCACCTTCACATTCTCTGGGCCTGGCAATCAGGAGTCCGGGCCGCTGGGCATTGTGTTATCTTATTCCCCGGGTTGTCCTAGAAGAGGGGAAAGAATCGCTTTCAAACAAGAATTTTTATTGTTTTCATCCCACTAGCTTCAGTCGAGCTATTAAAAAAAGAAAAGACTTTCTTTTATGAAATTTCTCTTAGAAAACAATGGATTACAGGATAAGAGGAAGTGACCTCAGGCAAGTGACAAAATGCTGGTAAAGCTGTCAAAAACTTTTCGGAAGCTTCTCGGGATTTTTGTGTTCTGTCCAACCTCACTTTCCTCCTTCCCTCCGTCTCCAGGCAGCAAGCCTGCGGGACGGTGTGTTTCTTACCTAACATTCATCATCCTGAACGAGAGCCGGTCTGTTCCTCCCGCACCTAGACAGCTGTCGCACCAGGGACGGGACCCAGCCTTCTGTACACAGCTCCCTCCCCCTAGCCAAAACAACAACGATCATAACAGCAACTTCACCTTGAGGAGAAGCTGACGGGTCGCTTTCTGCCATGTGGAAACACACAGCAGTATCTCTGCCCCAGCTACGAGCCACACCGCAAGCACACCTGCAGTGCTTCTGCGGGGCGGTGACCAGAGAGTTTGGCAGAGGCAGCAGAGATGGAGAGAGAACCTAAACCGTTGCCTGAACTTTGTCCTCAGCTAGCTCCTCTCCCGTCTTTTCTCTGGAGCTAGCAGGTGGCATGCGCCGCAGCAGACCAGCAGCAGGCCGGCTACAGCTGTGCAGGTTTGGCAAACAAATGCTTCATTTTGGAATTGGTCGTGGGCCAGCTCCGTGGAGTGGGGGCAGGGAGAAGAACCTGCTGTTCGTGCACTGGGGAAGCAGAACACGTCCATGGATGCCAATAACCCAAATCACCCCACGGAGAAGCAGGAAGACTTCCCATGCACCACCCCAGCCCTGTCGGAGGAAGAGGGCCCAAGGAGAGAAGACCTTCTTGTGAGGACTAGTGGCCATGAACAGAGGGAAGTGACTCACCAAGCTTCCCACGTTCACTGCCCCTTTTGCAGAGAACTGGAATTCTGTCATTGGACAGAATCTTAAGGCACCGCATCACACCTTCCGGGAAGTTCAAGTTCTCTGGGAGCTCACTTCTCCAGCCCAGCTCCCTGGAAACCATCTGAGCCATGGAAGGAGCTCTCAGCTAATGGCAGGGACTGCAAGGTGGGTCTCGTTCCTCCATTTCTGGGCAGCTAAGGTGTTGACACTTCCATTGCTCCATCTGGATGGTTTTGGGGGGCAGCTTCCCACCCTTTAGATTTCTCTAATAATAAATATAAAAGTGATATGAAATAAAAATTGACTTTTTTTTTTTTTAACCTAAAGTGGAGTCAACTGAGAAGGGTCTAATAGCAATATCACTTGGAATCAGTGCAAACATCTTAGCGTTGTTATCCCAGAGAAGTCTCACTGAAGGTGGGAAGTCTCCATCTGAAATCTAAACAACTGGAAAGCACACACAATGGACTGGCCCAGTGGAGTCCTATGATCTGAATGTTTGTGTCCTCCAAAGATGGTGGTCTTAGGGAGTGGGGCCTTTGGGAGGTGCTTCAGTCATAAAGGTGTAGTGTCTTATAAAAGAGGTTCTGGAGAGATCCCTAGCCCTTTCCAACCCTGTGAGGACACAGCAAGAAGGTGCCATCTACAAACCAGAAAGTGGGTCCTCACTAGACACAGAATCTGTTGGCACCATGATCTTGAACTTCCCATCCTCCAGAACTGTGAGAAATAAATTTCTGTGGTTTATAAGCTACTCAGTTTGTAGCCCTACTTACTCAACCTGAAGGGGGGCAGGGGAGAAACATAAACATATAAGTTACTGAGAGGATCCATAAAGAAGGCCACCTTCTCTGCACATGTCATGTGATGGAGAGGAAGAGGGAGGAGCTGATTCAAAATTGATCCAGTCTATTTTCTTTTTTACATTCATTTTACAGTCTGATGATAATTGATGCTCATAATGAGGACAGAATTTCAATAGAGATCTAAAGTAATTTCTGTGCCATCAAATAATGAATTTCTTCCAGGAGAGTTTGAGCACTTGGCATAATTCTAAACCTCAGTTGGTATGTATTTTGTCAGTCTGAGAAGTAGCCAACATATCTCAACTAACCAGAAAAATCCTCAGTTATTTTAGAGAAATGAAAATAGATGTTTCTGCATACCAATAGGAAAATCACAAGTAGTGATCTCAGTGTACTTCTACATTATACCACACATCTGGAAGAAAACTGAAAAAGTTGAATGTCAGTAACCAGATATTAGGTGATGAAAGTTAGGATTTTTAAATCTGTATGAATGTGCACAGATTTTTTTTATCCAGATACACAGTTTAAATGATTGGTGTGTGAATTTCTACTGGTCTTAGTCCGATCCTCCCTCTCCAGTTGCTGGTTTTGTAAAATGACTGTATGATGTGATCAGAACAGCGAGTACAGATGAGCAGCAGCTGGCAATGTCAGGGTCCCAGACTCTTGGTAGACACTCCACAGAATATCATATCTGGGGTGAATTTCTTGGGACCTCTCTTATCCTTAGCTTTTGTCACACAAGATGAGAAATTTTGAGTCACCTAATTACAAAGAAGAGTCAGCCTGTTTGTGAATTTTGTGTCAGCTCTCATGTGTCAAAGATGTGTTCTGTGGGGCTGCATAGGGGTAAATTGCTGAGTTTAAGTAGATGCTTAGCCAGATGAATGCAAAAGTGGTGTCTTTCTTTTTAATTCTTATCTCCTTGGGAAGCTTTATGACTATATCTCAATTAGCCGGCACCTCCTTTTCTGCTGGTCAGTATAAAACACTCGTGATCCAAAACTATCTTGTTCATTTTCGCCTGTTTCTCACCATGGGATGTACACTTTCCAACTGGGCTTGGTTTTGTTCTTCACTGTACACTGCAGCCCTGGTACCTAAACTGAATGCTCAAAAAAAAAAAAAAGAACCCTAGAAGAGAATGCTGCCATGCATGCAAATAAGAGGGAAAAAAAACAAATGAAGGTTTACACATATTTGCTTGAATATGCATAAGGCATCTCTGAGAGCATCATGTGCACCTGAAACATTAGTTGCTTTGGGTGAAAGAAAGGAGGGACATTTTTCACTATATACCCTTTGCAGTCTTTTGAATTTTGAATCATATGAGGATAGTAAGTATTCGAAACCAAAGGAATAATGATTTAAAAATGGAATGTTCTTTTCTTGCAAACAGAGTTTAGATGCCTCTGGGGAAACAATTATTTTTCCATTATTGTCAGTCCTCTGAGCCTTTACACTCTTTGGTTGTCTAGGGGAGTCCAAATCATTCCATACTCTTACATATTTAGTTTCATCATCTTCAAATATTAGTCAAATAAAACAACATTAAAAGACTCTGGCCCCTAATTCAGATGATTCTATACCATGAAGGAAAAAAATCGAATGAGGCAATTACACAGGGGGGATGAAATTGCATAATTAAGAACATTCACGATGGTTTTACGGAACAGCATTAAAACGGTCCATTTTCCAATCATTCATTGCTTTTATTGGACACCATCCTGACTTAATAGAATGTTTCTTCTTAACGCTGTTAATTTCTGGAAGTGCTCCAAGGCAAATGAAATCTTGATACTCATGTTCTGGGAATATAAGTTGTGAAGTGGTGGTGGAGGGGAGTGTGGGGGAGGTCTCACTGAAGATGAATTTCACTCTGAAATCTAATAAGACATTTCATACCTCATCATGACCTAGCCAGTTTGTCTCAATGCTTCTTCCAAGATTCTAGAAGGATCTCTCGTCACACTGAACAAGATTCGGGCAGCTAACTCAGAGAGGGTAAGGAGAGAAACTGAAACCATACTGCAGATCAACTATTTCATGCTTTTTACTCTTTGTTTCCCCCACACAAGGGAGTTATACATGAGTGGTTTTAGTCCATATAATTATACCAAATAGTTATAATTACATCAAGGATAAGAATATTAATAGCAATACCATTACACTAGGTTGATCCAGTATCTTATTTCAAGAGACACCAAGTTTTTCTCGGGGTTGTGGTTGGGGTCACCCTTGTCATAGACCAGTGGGTAGGCTGGGTTGCCGCTCTTGGGGTCACTACTTCTTGTATGTCCAAATGGAAATCTAAATGTGGCCTTAGCATCTCACTCTCATGACTACCATTAGTTCTCTGCACTCAGCTACATCTTGGGAGCGTAGGTATGATCCTGGCTAAAGAAAATGGCTAAAAATATCCTACGAGTTCATTAAGCACTCATCATTGAACTGTGAGTCAGGACACTTTAACTAACTGAGTTAATTAGTCTGGAAGAATCAGACTAACTTTTACCAAAACACATTCAGTTTAACCACAGTAGATCTCTGGGTTTATAACTATAAATTACATATACTCCAGACATTTAAAAATATGCGACACAATTTTGATTCAGACATTGCTAATTCAAAAATTGTGTGTTTTTCAGGTAAGGTAAAAGTTTCCTTTTGTAGTCTCTATGAGAAAAATATTGCTTCTCCAATTAGAGGAGTAAAAATAATTCTCAAATCAACATTTAGTTTAAATGAATCAATGCCCTTCAAATATTTCAAAAACACCTATTTACTTATAAACAACAAATATGATCGCTTAAAAATATTCATAAAGCAGAAAACATCTTACTCTAGTCCCTTGGAATAAGCAGTACTGTATTATTTTTTAAAGGATTTTATAACTAAAACTTTCCTAAATTCTTACAAATTAGTAGGGTTTTTACCAAGTCTTACATATGTATTACACACGGAATGTGTACAAACTGTAGAGTTTTCAGCTAAATACATTTTCAACCTCCATCTCAAGATCTTCTTCATACAACAACCACACTGAATTCCCAATAACGATGAGACAAAATGTTATGGTTTGCTGAACACATATCAAAAGATTACATTTCAATGTAAAGGAAATTACGGTCATTAGATGTTTGATTTACTTAACTCAAGAATCTCATGGCTAAAAATGCTGGATAGTAGACACTGTCTTTAGAGTTGTCACTCAAGACATTCAGCAATCATTAAAGTTCGGGTAACAGTGAGACTATATGCCCGCCGGCTTGTAGCTGGTATGTCTGAGTTGGTACCTACTTGAGAAACACGAGTTCTGTGTGTCTGAAAGTATGATTGAGCAAAGACTTGGCCTAGTTTCCCGACCTTGGCAGAGGACTACTACATCAGTACTGCACCCTGGGAATCCCCAGAGGGCAAAACATTACACGGCTTCTCTTTATGTCCCCTAGGATAACAAATCACACACAGGAAAACTGACAAGGCACATAAATATTTATTTATTAAAATGTGCGCAGCAGCCATTTCACTTACATGTACAGGTTAATTAAATGGCAAATGCATGTTCTAAGAATAAGATTGTTTTCAAAATGCTCCGTGGCTGTGTCCACGCACACACACGCACACACTACTTTGAAAAGTCATCCTTTTGAATTTAGTTAATCAGTTAATGACCAGTTATTTTCATATTTATTTCAGATTAATCTCCTAACTATGGCTATAATTATTAAATATTTGGAATATAAAAAACTTGCCTCATAGTACTACTAGAACAATTTTTAATTGATTATTCAGACACTTATCATAGAATCTCAGATTTGAGACACCAGAATTGTTGAACCCTATCTTTTATCCTTTATAGAAAGACTTTCTTCCAGATTCTTGAGTTAGTTTCTGTTTAATAACTTCCAGCTGTGAGGCACTTACTATCTCTTAAGAATACTTTTCTAATTAACAAATTACTTTATTCATTCCAGCTGCACGTTGCTGTTAATTTGGGAGATTTTGTTGGTTGGTTGGGTGTATTATTCCATTTTGCTCACATTCTTTGTCGCTTGTGAAATGATGTCTATAGGTGAAAACTTAAATTAAGTAATGGCTACTTTCTAGCATGCTCTGAGTGGGAGGAATAAGAATAAAAAATTTCTTTAGAACACATTTTCTCATGTTTTCTGGGGAAGTCCAAGTGTACAGTATGTGACAAAGTGGTGAAAAGAAAAGGAAGAAAGTCAAAAGGTCAACATCAGTGATCATTATATATTTATATATATATTTATTTATTTTTCCTTTATTGATTTTAGAGAGAGAGGAAGGGAGAGGGAGAGAGAGATAGAAACATCGATGAGAGAGAACATCGATTGGCCGCCTCCTGCATGCCCCCCACTGGGGATCGGGCCCACAACCTGGGCATATGCCCTGATCAGGAATCGAACTGGCGACCTCTTGGTGCATGGGTCAATGCTCAACCACTGAGCCATGCCAGCCAGACTCCATGAGTATTTATTAAACAACAATGAATGTATTCAGAATTTATTTGCTTCTCACTGGGTGACTTGGCCTTTAGCATTTAGTGATGGGTTTAGAACGGTTTCATAGGATTGTTTGGTACTCGGAACTCTGAACCACATCTTAAAAGAGAGTGAAGGTTTGGAGAGGTGTAACAAGAGGAAAATAATTTTATTCTGGAGTCATGTGACTCAAGGGTGTGGGAAATTGAATATAGAACCTGTGGCGAGCAGAGAGGAAACCAACTTGCCAGAATGAAGAGTGGGCCGAAGAGAGGAGGGGTAAGCTGTACTGCCCAGGACCATCAAAGCGTTGGGTAGAGAGCTAGCCAAGGTCATCGAGCCTTCCAGGAGATGGAGGGAAGATGTCTTTAATGAGTAAGCATTCTGACATCACTTGTTTTAGAAATGGGATCAATAAAGTAAGACATGACTCACCCTTCTTGGTAAATTTACGAAATTAAACACAGACGGAAATTGTCTTTCCCATGCCCATTCTAGTCCTTATAAAGACAAAGAGAATGATTCCGAATGTGGCCATTGCCAAATCATGCTGGGACTCTGGAGATTTATCCCAATCAGCCCTGTCTCGAAGGAACAAACTACACAAATTATACGCACATCTGTGTCCCCAAACTAACATCTTTGGAGCACCATTTCTAGTTTCAGCTTTATTTTCAGTGTGAAATAGAGTGCAGTGAAAGACTTCAGGGAATACAGAATCCAACTGTGAAAAAAGTCCACTGATTGAAACACTGGGAAACCTAGTTATTGGCCATGTAACATGCTTTATACATTAATCTGATAGCATGAGCTAACACCTCAAGTTTGTTTTCCTATTGTATTACAATGTCTAGCCAGCCTCTCATTAGTCAAGATAATCCACTTTTAGTGTGAACCCTAACCTGTTTCGAATCTATAAGTGTGTGCAGGTTACCTGTGTCTTACAGTCATCGGGACCACTCCAACAGAAGAACGGAATGCTGAAGACACATGTATCAGCTGTGACAATCCTTCCATTGTTACCAAGCTTTGTCAAATGTGACCACCCACAGGCACTTAGTGAAACATAAAGATTTATCACCCGATTCCCCTCTTCATGGTCACTTGGATATTTTGATTTTCCATGTGATGCCAAGACGTCTTCCTTCACTGTGTGGTATGGATAAGGCATTCGTGCTGTGCCTCCTACACATGAGTTTGTTAGGTTTTCGGCCTTCTCGCCACCATAAAATATGAACTGTCACGGGCAGGGTTCGGTCTATTTATCTCTGAATTACTGCCCCTCACATTAGAGTTTCCATCAGATGAGTAGAGGGGAGAGATGGCTGCTTGTGTGCCCTCAGGAAACACATATTTGAAGCTGAAATGCTCTTGACAATGAGGGCTAAAGCCGAGCAAGGAAATGGAGCAGTGATGGTAACTAAGCGAACTGGAGTGGGAAGATGTGTAGGGGACAGGCTCAGGCACGGCCCCCCTTCTCAGTTCACCCGTGGCCCTGTGCCACAGACTCATGTCTCCAAATAAACACAGGGTCAGGAGAAGCTGAGCATGGGATCTGATTTACTGATTCCAGCCAGCCCAAGACCCATTTAGACAAAGATTGCCATTTTATAGTTTCACCAAAAAAAAAAAAAAAGAGAGAGAGAGAGAGAGACATTCTACATGGAAAAATGTTGGGCGAAGCATAATCAAGGATTCATGTACGGACTCGGAATGCATTCTGCCCCACTGGGAATTCTAATCAACATGTCTCCCCAGTGATGGTTCTAAGCCGAGTTTTTAACGGTTGGATTCACTGGTCCAGTGCTGTCTTTATACTGGCTGGGGAAATATTTTGTCCCTGTTGTTAATACCTCACCCTAAATTGAAGTAAACCTGGCAATGGAGAGGGTGCAATTTATGCTGCCTGCCACGTTCCCTGGTTGGGTAAGCTTTTCAGTAAAAGTCACCCCTCCCTCACTTCCGTTTTGCCCCGGGGAAGGGAGATAGATACATAGGCATTCAGCCCTGACAGGTAAGTGCTTGCCACTTATAAAATCCAATAAATAAATTCTAAATAAATATATCTGCAAATCGAAACCATTTTGAGCTACTTAACTGAGTGCATATCTAGTCCTTTGTACACATATTTGTACAAAGTGTTGCCTGTAATTTTAAAGATGCTTGCCTCCGGGAGGTTTCGTTTTTCCATTGAAGTCCCCTTGATTTACTGTACGCAATATGTTACAGCTTCCTTATTTGCTCCTTTGGGACAGTTACTGACAGTAAATCTCTATTAAAATATTATTCCATATGGTTGCATGAAAATTTTATTGCAGTGAGCCTGGGGCTGAAGGTCACAGCTGAGTAGCTGCAGTTAAGTATTGCTGTCTATGGACTCGGAGGTACATCTGTTCTGGGAGCTGGAGTAAAATTAGAATTTTACTGTCAATAGCATTTCTCCAAAACTAGTTACATTTGTTTACTGTGGCTGGCTGGGCCTTTTTCTCCACAGTACCTGAAATGCTCGCGCCTGGCCCAGCACCCATATCTTTCACGGTGGACGTTTTCTTACAGAATTTGTTGAACCTGAAGGTCATTGGAGAAGTCCCTAATGGATATTTCATGTATGATACATGAAAATTTAATTTGATCTCTTCTAATTTGAGTCTATTGCTCACTCACATTGGTTTTTAGCGATCATTCATGGTTTGTTCTAAACGCTTCTTGGAAAGCAGGTCATACAAACTTAATAAATGCTACCCAAGGATGATTTTTAATCGGCATCTCTGGAGCTAATGAGAGAGTATCCACGCAACAAATTTTCATCACTTTGTATTGCTGATTAAAAAGGGTGGGTGGATTGGATGCTATTTGCCTGGGAATGGAATGCCATTAGTTTAAGTGTTGGTAGATAGTACTCACCCCTGAGAATACTGGGAAAACCGAGGGACTCTTAAAAGCATAATTCCACTCCGTAGCTGTGGCTACATCAGAGTGTTTTATGGCCCTAAACACCACATTTAACACCTGGGAGCCGAGTCAACCAGTGTCAATGTTGAGCTTGTATTTGTTATTTTAAAAAAAGAAATAAAAAGAAACATTCAGCCATACTTCTTATCCTGTCTTTCTCAGCCTTGTATGTCTACCCTCACCCAAGTCGGCCTCAGCCTCTCCCAGGTCAGAGCACTGCAAGGTGTGAGGAGAAAGCCAGCCCCAGAAGTTCCAGGTCTATGACCACATCACCACAAAGCTCCCCAGCATCCTGACTAGAGCTCCATCCAAATAATGAGTTGAACAGTAGATTCAGAAATTTGAGTGTCTCTGTATCAGGTTTCTTCTTTGGTACCAGTTAATTTCCAACCTTATTTCTGAGACTCCACTGATGATCTTCCATTATATGCAGAAGTTTAGAGAAATATTCAAGCACAAGTCACCATACTGAACTTTTAGGAAGTAGATGGGCATCCAGGGAAAAGAAGGGAGAAAGAAGGCTGGTAGGCGTCAGAGAACAGGAGTAACATAAGCTGTGTGCCAACTATGGGCAAACCCTGGTTCTTCTCAAAGTACTAATTCTCACACTCACAAGACCCCTGTGAGTTAGGCACAACTGTCCCCATTTTACAGATGGCAAAACTAAGGTACATTGAGATTAAGTAACTTGTTCAGTTACACTGATCATAAACAGAGCTGGATTCAAAGCAATACGGCCCCAGTGACTATTACTAGCCATTGTGCTCTACGGTGCCTTGTATGAATAGCGTCGTGGGAAAGGCACGGAGGGTCCCTATTAATTTCCCGATGGCAAATCAGGTTTGAGATAAAGGCACAGACCGTACTGTTTGACCTCAGGATATAGTCTGAGTAAGTCCAATCTTCCTGTCACTTACGAGAACAAGGATCATGCTCTTGACCCCAAGCAGTGAGAACAGATATGGCCCAAGCTTAATTTTGAAGGCTCTAACAGCATTTTCATGAAATAGATCATGAAGCACAAGAGTTCAGTTTGATGGATCTGATGAACTAGGTAGAGTCTCTCCTCAGCATATAAACAAACAAACAAACAAACAAACAAATAAAAATGTTCCATATAAAAAGAAATATTATTTCAGAGATGTAGTGTCCCGCAGACTAAATCCCAACCTCAACCCTCATTATTTCAGCTCTGCCCACCTCCCTTCCTGACACACACACATGGAAGCTGGACCAAAGGGGAACTGAGTGCTGAGACCAACAAGAAAAGAGGTAAATATGCGAGGTAAACCTGAGCCAAAATTCCTCGTGGAGGGCTAAGAGCACACTTGAGGGAAGATCAAATACAAGGAGCAATCCAGAAGACCAGAGGCAGGACCAGAATGTGGGCCAAGGGCTGTGCGTGGGCCAGAGAGGTATTAAGAGTACCTCCTGAGACCGTCAGGAGCAGCCCTGAGGCATCCGTGCCTCAAATGGGTAGCGCACTTGTCAGGCTTAAAGGATTGCAGCGCCAGTCTCTTTTCAACAAATATTTTTTTAAATTTTATTTTGAAAGCATTTTAGACTTACTTAGAAGTTGCAAAAAGAAAACAAAGAATTCCCATCTATCTTTCTTCCACTTTCGCCCAGCAATAACATTTCACATAGTACCATGATCAAAACCAGGAAATCGACATTGGACAATACTTCTAACGAAGCTATGGAGACCTCATTTGCATTTCACCAGAACAGATCTTTTTTGGAGTGCTCGTTTTGTGCCTGACACAAACTGTGCAAAGGGTTGGGGTGTATCCCTGGCCTTAGAGTGTTTCCAACTTTTTGACAAAAGCCTGCAGGCCAGCCACATGTGACTTGGTTGTCCAGTTCTGTGGCTAGCATTTGGAAATGCTGAGTTGTCATGACACAGGGGAAGCACGAATTATGTCTCTTTGAGTATCTTTCATTTTACATAAGCACACAAAGACTGAAACTCCGTTCTTTATGTCTCCAAATTACAATGTACAAGAGGGAAGAATTCCCCGGGAGGTTTTTAGTGGAAGAGAAGGTGGAAAATAAGCCAAGAGCTGGGGAGTTTCCCATCTCGGCCTCCAAGAATGCAGCTGGAATCTTTGAAAGTTGTGAACTTTGGAAATACTATTAAGAGATCACCAGGTGTTTGTATGTGTGCTGACAACTCAAACAGAATCTCTCAAAAACACTGAGGTTTTAGTTATTCTTTTATTGGCAGTTACAGATACTTTTTATTTTTGATATTAAGTAGCAGTCACCTATTAGAAACGGGACTAATTTCTACATGACTAGGTTTTGCCTATTTTGGGAAAGCTGGAATGTATATTGCTACATATATGAGGTCAGGATTTTGACAATAACATACATGGATTCATGGTAGAGGAAATATCTTTTTTTAGAATTGGTTTTACTGTGTTATTATAGAATATCCCCACCCCCTCTTTTTTGGTAAACTGGAAGTCATTTCAAATGACTTTATATATCACCTAAATGCTTTAACAGAAATATATAAAATGATTATAGCTCTATCCTGGAGAGTGAAAAAGTCTCTCTCTATGTGTGTCCACTTTAAATCCTATTATTTAGAAGTAGATGTAGTAATACTAAGTAAATACATATTTACCAAACATGGGCACCTCCGACAGACACAAAAGGAACAACAGGTGGACTCCCTTTGCTCTCAGCTTGGGCGGCAAAGCTCCCTGTATTTGCTTATGTGATAAGGGGGAAAAGATCATTTTAAAGTTAAATCGCCTAGTGAACCCATCTATCATTTGCAAAAAAGTAATGAGCTGGAGCCGGAAGCCGAGGTCTCTGCTTTCTCTCTGTTCTCATGGCTGAGATGTAAGCCATAAAAAGCCATTTTTCTTGATGTGTGATCAAACGATGGATTAAGACTTGGAAGGAGTCGGTGATCGATCGTCTGATAATATGTGACAGATCTTGTCACATTGACGAAAATGTCCCCAACCCAAAGGGAGAGAAGGCTCTGAGCTGTGAAGGTGCTTTCTGAAGCCACCGCCTGAGCAGCGGAGGCCTCGTGATGTCAGTTACCTTCTGTACCCACACCAGGCGGGGTCTGTGCGTGAAAGCTGCCACCACGGTTTCACGTGTGTAAGTTAATAACTAATTAGATGCATTTCAGTGATCACGTAACTTTAATTGGTTTTGTATCTTATTTTTCAAAGGAGGAAGGTATGGACTTGTCCTAATATTTTACCATAATAAGGTTCCACAACACGTGAAATGAATTTCCCTCCACTCTCCCCCACATTCTAACAGGCCAATAAAAGTAGTATTAGGTGAATAAATAAAAACAAATGTAAAGAAGCAGACGGGGTGATAAACAGTAAGGAAGCCAAGCAGCCGCTGGGCTCCTCGGTGCATCTGCCACCTGAGGGTGTGCCCCAGGACCTGGCGAAGCCCCCTTCAGCCACCGCTTAGCTTAGCTTAGCCCCTCTTCACAGGAGGGGAGAGACGGGAACAATGAAGACAGACTGTTCACACCGTTCACAGCAGTTTGAAACCGGCTTATAATACCCACTGTGACTAGTCTCAGTTGAAGGCAATGAGGAGGAAAAAACACATTTCAAAATTACCTGAATTTATTTTGGGCCCAGGGAAAGTATAAGTCAGGGTCTAATTTTTTTACTTAGCCCCAAGCTTGGGAAGAAAAGTTTTATTTTCACATGAGGCCAAAGAAAGGACTGAAATAGGTTTTAAATTCTTTCCCAATGCAAAGGCAAGGAATCTGACGACTCAGCACTTTCTGCCAGCGTTGCCGTAAGAGGACACTGTGCTGAAGCAATTATTTCTGTATAAACAAGCTGTCTCCCATTTGGGGGGCGCTTACATTTGGTGTTTTAGATCCAATCCTCGGGAAGCTAAGGCTGAGCTTTTATATGTGTGCCGAGAAACAACGGGGAAAGTATAGGGTAGATGGTCAGAAGCGGAGGTTAATCCTGAAAACCCAACTCTGCTGGTCACATGGAGCTGTAATCTGAAATAGACAGACACATCTCATACATGTGGGGTGTGTGTGTGTGTGTGTGTGTGTGTGTGTGTGTGCACGCCAGAATCATTCTAGGTCCTGAGGATTCAAGGATAATCAAGGCAGCAGCTAGCCTTCATTGAATTGAAACAGAGGAACGTTAGAGATTATCTAGCCCCAAGTCTTTGTGTTTTTCAAATTGAATTCCAGGGAACTAATTGGAGGTCTTTGTGTGGGTGGAATAATGAGGGAATCTAAGGAGATCTACTCTAGCCCAGCTCCATCACCCGCCCTCAGTTTCATCCAAAACACTTCCACTTTAGTTTTAAATATATATCTCTATCTCTATCTCTATCTCCATCTCCATCTCCATCTCCATCTCTCTCTCTCTCTCTCTCTCTCTCCCTCCCTCTCTCTCTCTCTCTCTCTCTCTCTCTCTCTTTCTATATCTATCTAAAAGATTTTTGAGAGAACCAGAATCCAACTCTATTTTATGCAAAGAAAAATAAATTCATGAGCCTGAGAAGCATTCTATAACACATTTGGTGACAGTCTGCAGTCCAGCGGTCTGTTATGAGGCTGTCATGTCAAGTTACCCAGGTCAGCAGCTGCCACCCCCATGCCCTGCATGGCTCAGCATGGCAGGGCCTTTTGCACCTGAGGAGAAACAAAGGCTTGAGGCAGGTGCTGCTCAGCACAGAACTCCCGCAGACAGAACCAGGAGCTGCACTCTTGCTGTGCATCCTGGATGGAGTGTAGTGACGACTTGCTGGTTGATTTCTGTTTTCCACTTGAGGTTTTTGGTGTGTAGGAGGCCATCTTGCCCTGATCATAAGAAATGTTGGGGAGCTCTGTGTGCACTCTCATGGCATTTGCCAGCATTGTGAAGGAGTAAACTCATTACCATGAGAGTCTGTTAATTTCCCCCATTGGGTCCAAAATTTTCTTGAAACTCCTGGGACCCCAATGATGAGCATAGTCGATATAAGAGCAGTGAACATGATGGTGAAATGCTAATTCCGTAGACTAGGGATGAGAGGTCAAGATTTAAGATGAAGAGAACAATGGGTATAAAATTTCAGTTAATCGAAATTAATAAATGCTAGAGCTCTTCTATACAACATTGTGCCTATAGATAATAATACTGTATTGTAAACTTAAAATTAAAAATATGCTAAGAGGGTAGATCTCATGTGAAGTGTTCTTATCAAAATAACCACCTCCAGGGGTATGTAAGGACACTTTTTTCCCCTCTGCTATGGAGGGTGGGCATGAAGTTGTTTATAATTGAGAACTTCAGAGTTCAGAGAGTAGCAGGTCTTGGTTTATCTGGTTTGAGAATGGAAATCACTACAACTTTTGGGCATTCTCTGTAGACAAATGTGAGCTTCTATATCAGCCAAGGCAGCTGAGCTAGTTTATCCCTGCCCACGCTCTTTCTGCCTGGTCCAGTGCCAAGGTCTGGCCCCTTCCGTCCATTCCTAACATAAACTATTCGTGTCTTAATAAACTTGGAAATGTGACACACATTTTTATGTCTACCCTAGAATCAAAAAGAATAATTTTGAGGACAAAATCCCGAAGGTAAGATATTACTTTAGTGGGAACTTGGGGGGGAAAAAGAGGAGCCTGAGATACTGTGAAGCAAGTACAAGAGATTAAACAGAGGGGGGAAAAGTATTTTACACAGGGCCTAAGACATTGCACTCATTTGATAAACATTGGTTCAGTGAATGAATGAATGAATGAATGAATGAATGAATGAATGAATGAATGAATGCTGAGCATGAGATATCAGTCTTTTTCAAACTATGCTTGGGGATAACTGATCTTCAAGCCTTGTATCTGAGCTTCTCAGAAAGTTCTCCTGATGAAGATAGAGAATCTAGCATATGTCCAGTGTCAGAGGTATGGGGAAGGAGATAGGTAGGAATCCAATTTATTCTGTATCTATTCTGCCTCCTGGGTGTATCCCATCAGGGGCACCAGAATCCGGTGGAAATGAACACATAAACAGCTTTTTATTTTATTTATTTTTAAATATATATATATATTTTGATTGATTTTAGAGAAAGAGGAAGGCAGAGGGAGAGAGAGAAACATTGATGAGAGAGAACATTGATTGGTCACCTCCTGCATGCCCCCCACTGGGGATTTGGCCCACAACCTGGGCATGTATCCTGACCGGGAATCGAACAGGCGACCTCTTGGTGCATGGGTCGACACTCAACCAGTGAGACACACCAACTAGGCCATAAACAGCTTTTTAAATGAAATAAAAAGTCACAGAAAAGCACAAACATGCAAGAAGCTGATCAGACTGAGAGAAATAGGCACTTGTCAAAATTTTAATACAAATAGCCATCAGAAGGATAGAGAATTTGGTATTGAGCATTTGCTATCTTCCCAAGACAGAGTTCAAGTGGATTTGATTTATACTTATAAGAAGACAGCCTAATTGCAACCTTGCAACAGGCAAGATCAAGTAAGATACTAAGTTTAACAAAAAAGAGTGTCTGATTTGTATTCAATCACTCTCTTGAGAGCTAATATGAGAATTCACACAGGGTCAAAGGTGAACTCTTTCCTCAGCTTCTGCAAGGCTATAGCTAAAGTCGACAAGGAGGAATTGGCAATTGTTTTTCATCTGGTGAGAAAAGGCAGATTTTAGTGTTTGGTAAATAAGGATGAAGAACTGTCACATCCAGACGCTGATATTCTCGCAAGAAGTGCAGGGCTAAAAGGTTCACAGACATTTCTTTGGAAACAAGCTATTTCTACTTCTTCAGCAAGACGTGACCTACTCGGAGATTTCCAGAGAAAGCTCATTGGGCTTTATGTAAGTTCAGTATAAGACACATTTTCAGGGGCCTTCTAGCCAGTTGACCCAACCTTGCTTTACAAACAAGGAAATATAGGCTCTGAGTGACACATTAACATATTCAAAATCAGTAGCATAATGGTGACAAGACCCCATAACTCATGATGCCACCTCCTTGGGTCCTTTCTTTTTGTGAGACTCAGGAGGTATTGTACTCAGTATATTACACATGTTAATCCTGATTAGGCTCTGTAGGATATCAAGAGACACATGATGTCATACTTGCCCACAGGATGACGTGAACCTTATCAGGAAGAAAAAACACATTATGCTACTGGAACTAGATGGCCTTGCACTGTGATTCATGTGCCAAGATTAGGGTGGTACCAGCCCACTATACAGTAACTAAAATTTGATCTTCATCGTAGCCATGTAAGCCAAAGAGCCCCATTTCATAGAAATTGAGGCTTAGGTTGAATGATTTGCTCATGGTCATATAGCTAGTATGTTACAGAAATAAAATTTGAAGTTCGGACTTGTCATTAAAAAACGAGATCCTTCCCACTCTAATTTGCAAGGTTTTAATGTTGTAAAACTCTTGGGTTTTTTTATTAAGAGGCATGAGAGGCACAATACCTAGTCATCTCTAGGATATAGCTGTTGTCACAAAATTAATAAGGTGAGATAATTATTTTTTGAGCTTTTGAATTTAACAAAACCATCATTTTAGGAGTGAAATATGGCTTTGAAAAGAATTGTTGGTTTCATTGACTTGTGCATTCTTTGACAGGTGTCAAAATATCATGGAGATGGAGCCTCGATCACTGTTGAATTCCTGCAGAATCAGAATATTCTGAGAGCTGTTGCCAGTCAGTATGAAAATACAACATTATTGCAGAATTCATGGAAAATAAGTCATGAATAGTGAATGTCCATTCACTTTTTTTTAGATTTCCAGATGTGTTTTCTAAAACAAGGATCACTGTAAAAAAGGAGGGGGGGGGTGCTACAAAAATGAGCACAACCCATACATATAAATGATAATAAAGGAAATAGGTACATTAAATCACAGAAGCTCTACAACTCTAAAACTACAATATTAAAAGCCAGCTGTGCACAGTTATCTACAATGAATACCTTGAAGAAAATTTATAGGAATACATTCTTATTGTAAATAATGGTATGAGATTTTTACATTTAAAAAATTAGGGCTAAAATGCCTAAATATACAGGAAAGATCATGGTAAGAAAAATAGTTGCATGTAAAATGCAATCCTTAATCACTTAGAAATTCATTACTTTTTAATTTGTTTTCCAGAATTACCCAAGAGATTTTCTCAGTGAGAACAAAACACATGGCTAAATGATAGTATCTACCCACCAATTTATTATTGTTTTTGTTTGTGGGTTGTTGAATTATTTCTTGGCCTCATGAAAAGCCAAAGCTAGTTGAACAAGCTCTCCAAAAATACTATGCTGGAGCTGAAACCAAGCATGGAAAATGTTGGCATGTAGAATGTGATTATGAATCACTAAAAATGATAATGGAAATCCACATAAAATATTTACTCCAGAAACAAATGGGAAATATGAAATGCATGAGCTGGAAGAGATAAATAGTGCCACAATTATCTAAGAGTCAGGCAACACCAGAGTAAAAAGCAAGGATAAAAATTACAGTAGCTTCTAGCTCACAGCACAAAATAAAGTGAAGTTCTAATAGTTAGGGAATCCAAGAATCATATTTATATGTTCTGGGCTTTACCAACTACAATACTTGAGCTACACTGGATTTTGCCCTCAGACTAGATTCCGGCTGCCAATTTATGTTTTCATAGCAATAGTAACCCAAACAGGACATCTCAATGCAGTTCTTTTGACATGGGCCATGTAGTTACCATTTTAAAATGGTTAAGTTAAAATAGTTATGTCCCCAATAGATATCCCTAACCATCATTTCATTCCTCAGCCCTCTATAAGACGACTCTTCAAACTTTTTTGACACCTTCTTGGTAAGCATGTTGTGAAAGCACCTGCTAAAAACTTCATTGGGTAATCTAAAACTCTGAAGTTTGATAGCTTGGTTTTTTTTTTTTTAGCATTGTCAAAATGTTCCCAAATCCAAATGGTGGCATCAAACTGTCTGGGTCAAAAAAGTTACACATTTTTTAGGACTAAAGGCCAAATGCTACCTAACCAAATAAATATAAGATTTATTATGAGGAAGACTACAACTCCAGTGAGAGATATTGAAGAAGAACTAAATAAATGGAGAGATATCCCATGTTCATAGATAAGAAGACTCAATATCATCAAGATGTCAGTTCTCAACTTGATCTATAAATGCAATGCAATATGCAATTCCAGTCCAAAGCCCAGCAAGTTATTTTGGGAATATAGAGAAACTAATTTTAAAATTTACATGGAGTCACAAAAGACCCAGAAGAGCCAATTAATTATTGAAGGACGAGAACAAAGTTCGAGGACTGATAGTACTCGCCTTTGGGGCTTAATGTAAAACTACAGTGATCAAGACAGTGTGGTATTGGCAAAAGAATGGACAGATAGATTAATGCAACAGAATGGAGAGACCAGAAATAGACCGTATAAATAGAATCAACTAATCTGTGATAAAGGAGCAAAGTATAATGGAGCAAAGATAGTCTTTTCAACATATGGGGCTGCAACAACTGATATCCATATGCAAAAAAATAATAATAAAATAAAAAAAAAAAAAAAGAATTTATACACAGACTTTACACCCTTTACAAAAAGTAACTAAAACAGATCATAGACCTAAATGTAAGACACAAAACTGTAAGACTTCTAGAAGATGATATAGGAGGAACATAATTGGCTTTGAGTATGGTGATGACATTTTAGATACAACATCACAGACACTATCTGTGAAGGAAATAATTGATAAACTGGACTTCATTAAAATTTAAAACTGCTCTGTGAAAGAAAATGCCAACAGAATGAGAAGACAACTATGGACTAGAAGAAAATATTTGCAAAAGACACATCTGATAAAGGACTCATACAATACACATAAAAACCTCTTAAAATTCAATAAAAAAACAAACATTTGATTTAAAAAGGGGGCAAAAGAACCTGAACAGACACCTTACCAAAGAAGATATACAGAGACAGTAGCATATGAAAAGTTGCTCAACATCACATGTCATAAGGGAATTTCAAATTAAACAATGAGGTACTACTACATACCTGTTAGAATGGCCACAGTCCAAAATACTAACACCAAGTGCTGGTAGAAATGCAAAATGGTACAGCCACTTTGGAAGATAGTTAGGAGTTTTCTTACAAAATCAAACATCCTCTTACCATATGATTCAGCAACCACACTCCTTGATATTTACCCAAATGAACTGGAAACTTATGTCCACAAAAAACTTGCACAATGATGTTTATAGGAGCTTATTCATAACTGCCAATACCTGAAAGCAACCAAGATGTCCTTTGGATGGTAAAAGGATTGATAAACTAGTATATTCAGATGATGGAATTTAAGGCTAAAAAGAAATGAACTATCAAGTCATGAAAAGATATGGAGGAAACTTAATACACATTCCTGAGTGAAGGAAACCAATCAGAAAAGACTACATTCTATATGATTCCAACTCTATGACATTCTGGAAAAGACAAAATTACAGAGACAGTAAAAGAATCAGTCATTGTTAGGGGTTGGAGGGCAGGAGGGAGAATAGGCAGGGCACATGTGATATTACAAAGGTGGATACATGTCATTATACTTTTTTCAAAACCCACAGAATGTGCAACACCAAGAGTGAACTCTAATGTAAACTACGGACTTTGGATGATAATGATGTGCAATGTAGGTTCATCGACTGTAATGTATATACCTCTGTGGTACAGAATATCAATAGTGGAGGAAGTTGTTTGTGGTGGGGGTGGTACAGGGGATATACGGAAACTCTCTACTTTCTGCTCAATTTTGCTGTGAACCTAAAATTTTCCTAAAAATATTGTTTATTAATTTTAAAAAGCCAAAGGCTTGCATGACTGGGGAAGGAGAAGGGAGTGGTAATGTTTGGTAGTGTTGCCAATAGAAGGGAGGAGGGAGCCCCATTTAACAAGAAATCTGCTTCTTGTACGGTTAGCAAAGGGAATGAAACTGTTTTATAAAATGTCTATTAGCAACAAAGGAAATTGACTTAACTTTATAATTATTTGGAAATATAATGCAGCAAAAATACAATTTAAAGTTCTCAAAGCATAGTGTAGAGTTTCCTGAGACCCTTTCAGGGGTGTCAAACTATTTAAACATCATTTGCCTTTTCACTGCGCTGATATTGGCACCCGTGGTGCAAGAACGAGCGTGGATAAAAATGCTGGGGACTGAACCAGGGCAGTCGTCGCCGTGTTCTTCTCCAGGGTGCACTTGCAAACAAAAGAATGCCAGCGTCACTTAAGAATGTATTTGATAAAACTGTAAAAATGATTGGTTTTATTAAATCTTGACTCAAATACACATGACAAAATGAGACCTATGCACAAAGCAGTTTGTCTCCGGCTGAAGCATCTTGTGACTGTTGGTGTTGTGAGCTGAACTAGCTGCTTTGTTCAAGGAGCGTGATGTGTACTTAAAAGAATGACTAACAGACATTAAGATTATTCAGGCTTGGGCACTGGCAGACATTTTTTCAAGAATGAATGAAGTGAGCTCGTCACTTCAAGGAAAACAACCGATAGTATTTGTTGTCAATTGAAAAATTTGAGCTTTCAAAGCAAATAATTAGAATTTTGGAAAACTTGTAGGAGCTTGACAGTTCCCAATATTTAAAGACTTTTCCGATGATATCAGTGGTGATATTGATGAATGTTGTTTTCTCTTATGTTGTGGAATGAAATGTGTCAACATTTAGAATATCTGCATAACTCAGTGAGCCGTTATTTTGCAGATGACCAATGCGTGAAGGCATAAAATCATGCATGGGTGAACGATCCATTCAAAGTGCAAGAAGACCAATGGGTTTTACTGTAACGGAGTATTAAAAGTTCAATGATACAGTTTTAGATACTACATTGAAACTAACTTTTAAGAAACTACCACTTGTCAAGTTTGGATGGAGTATCAAAGAATATTCAGTTAGGTTAAAAAAAAAAAAGCTATTGCAATATGCCTACATTTTCCAGCTGCCTAGTTATATGAGGCTAGATTTCCTTCAGATTCTTCAACCAATCCCATGATTTTATAGACTGAATAGAAGGAAAAGCCAGATATGAGAATCTAGCTGTCCTGTGTCAAGCCAGAACTTATTAAAGAGATTTAGAAAAATGAAAAACGATGCCACTCTGCTCGTTCAATTTTGTTTTGCTTTGTTTTGGAAAATAGCAATTTTCATAAAAAATAAATTATTTATGTTGTCAGGTAATGAGCTTATTGTAATTTTCAAATTCAGTCTTAATTTTGCTCAGTTTTAATTACGAATACAGTAAATATCAGTAGACAAAACTCACATAAATAGAAGTCCTTTGGAGTCTGCGGTCATTTTTTACTGTAAAGGGGTCCCGAGACCAAAATGTCGAGAACCAATAATTTAAAGAAATAATGAAACAGATGCATGTATTCAACACAGAACTTAAAGAATAAAACATGAGCAACATCTTTGAAGCCACTGTATTTCCTGCCTAGAATATAGCCTCTTTCTTTCTCCCAGATGTGAGCCTATTAAATTAATTTTATATCAACCATTCTCTTGCTTTTCTTCACAGTTTATCTGCCGTGCATATCTCCCTATACAATATTTAATCTTGCTTGTTTTTGAACTGCATACAAATGCAACCGTACAATATGTCATCATTTTAGTTTCCTTGAAAGCAATGCCTGAGGAAAGAAACTTGGGTGCAGGTAATATATTTTGGAGATGATCCCAGGAAACCGAGTAGAAGTAGAGACTAGAGAAGGGAGAAAACAAAAGTACATTCATGTGCTGGTTACTGCTGTGGGCAACTTAGGATAGTCCTGCTGTGTGTCTTTGTGAAAATATGTAAAACACATTTCATAATTGGCCCACCAGACCAAAGGAAAGGAAACTAGGCATTATTCACCGACTCTACCTCCATTTGGTTGGAGTTATTCTCAGGGGCTTAACTCCCTTGCACATTTAGGCTGAGTGGCTTCCCCTGGTTCCAAGAAAGGCTTGAGGCAGAAAAGCAGAGGCCCCTTATTGTGACCTTGTGGTGACATTGGTCACTGCATGGAACTGTCCATCACATCTGCCTGAAATCATGTGACCTAAAGGGATATGGAGGAGGGGCACCACAAGTGTTCTTTTGCAACTTCCTTCTTTCCTTCCAGAGTATGTTATTGAGACATTTTGGGTTGATAGTAGCAGTTTTAGCTAATTCACTCCCACAGATGCAGAGTATGCCATTGTCTGACTGTTTTACAATTTAATTTCCATTCTATTGTTAGACATTTCTTTATTTCTTGACATGGGGACTTTTGTTAATGCTACTGCAGGAAAACAAACAAACAAACATTTTCTTGTCCTTACATTTCATCTAAAAAATTCGTAGTCAGCAGAAATGAGGTCTCCACCTCAAGTGTGCATTTTAAATCTTGCATGAATATTACTGGCCAATATAAGTCAAACTCTGACTGTAGTGGATTCTGGGAAGCGTAGGTTTGAGCTTCTGACCTTTGCAGTAGAAGGAGGCACTAGAAGAAGCACCATGTCCGACACACTAGGCAACCAGGCAACAGCTATGAAAATTTAAAATACACATAGCCCTGTGATCCTGTGCTTTTTACTCTGGTAATCTATTCCATAGAAATAGACGTGCTAATATAGAAGAGCGTATATACAACGCCATTTATTGCAGAATTACTTCTGGTGGGCTGCAAGTAAATGTCATTTAATAAAGGAATAGCTGGATATATTTAAATATAGCAAAAGAAGGAAGGAGAGCAATACCAGATGACTTGGAAAGATTCCACAGTGCATTATTGAGTGAAAAAAAGCAAGATGCAAGAATATATGTACATGTTATATAATCCTATTTTTTGGTAAAACAATGGCCAACAAAAAGTGTATATATATTGTATGTATTTATATAAGTATAGAAACGATATAGAGGACCACCCACTAAGCTGTTAACAGGGCTTATGGTATAGTTAGGAAAGTGGTATAAAGCTATTGTGGGCAAAGAAGAATATCTCTCTCTATATATCTATACATAGATATATACGTGTAAAATATATATATGTAAAAGAAAGGTCCCTTCAAAGCGATTTTTTTCAAGAGGTTAGAATTTTAAGCAACCTTTATTTCTTTATATTTGTATGTACTACTAAAAATGATAGTGAATGTATATTATTTACATAATCAATATAAAAATAAATCTATTTTTAGTGTGAAAAATATTCCTTTTTTCTAATGGAACTGGGGCCAGAGGAGTGGTAGAGAGGATTACTATTTCACATTATCTACTTCTGTACTATTACATTTGATACTATATATATTTTTTTGATAAATGTACAAGAAAATACTTTTTTAAGTTAGCAAATAACATGTTTTTGTTTGGGCTCACGTTGATTCTTGCTCCTGTGCTCTGGAGCTCACCCAGTTTTACTTCTTCACTCCATCAACTTCTCTTCTACAGCACCAAATCCTTTTCTGCTGGCTTCTCCTCCGAGGCTTAGAAACATACTCACCTATTCCCCATCTTAGAAAATCCTCCTTTAATGTTTTAGCCTCTTCTAGCTACCACACCATCTCATAGCTTTGCTCTGTGGCTATGAGAAAGCAAATTGAAAGGGCTGCTTACACTTGCTGTCTCACATCTCATTTACCCCTCACCATCCTACATTATAGCTTTTCCCCCAACAAATGTGTCCATGGAACTCCCACCAGTGTCAACACGGCCTCTTTACTGCATGCTCTAGTTATCCAGGTGTCTCAGGGGCCCTCGCCTCTCTGAGCAACCATCTTCTTAGAGATCTTTCATCCCCCATTTCATCTTTTTAGAGCTCTGTCTTCTCCCCATTTCCTTGCTTTCTTTGAATTTTCTCTGGGCTCTCTGCTAGCCCTTTATCTGTCTTAAATGTCAGTGTCTCTCAGGGTCCCACTTCCTTTCCTTCTTATTGCATTCACTTCCCCTGGAGATGACATTCATGCTCATGGCTTCGGCAGGGATGACTCAAATCTGTATTTATGGCATGGATAAATTGCCAGAGTTCCTGACCCACATTTCAAACAGCCTCCTGGAAGTCTCCTAGATGTCTTACTTGTTCACTAAACTGTACCTGTGAAAGACAGAATGCATCGCCTTCCCTGGAATGTATATGCCCACACCGCTCATCAGTCTGCGTTCCTTATCTTCTTGAAGGGTGTCATCAACCAGCCCACAAGAACGGACTTGAACTGTGGAGTCACCATAGAAACCTGATTCTGATCATATCTAATAACTAGGCTCTTTAGACTCTAACTCCTGAAAACCTCTCAAGCCCTTCTGTTTACTTCCTCCTCTGCCTTAGTTCATATTGTCACCGCTCAATTGAACTCTCATAATCTTTTATCTCTAGCAGCACCACCTTCAAGCCAACTTCCACGTTGCCAGCAATGTAAACTTTCTCAAATGCAAAACTGAATAGATCACGCCCATGCTCGAAATTCTTGAATAACTTCCCATGACCTGCATGATCAAGTTTAAACGACTTAGAATAACACGTAGGACCTGCCCCACCTACCTCTCTGGAATCACCTCTTACCACTTATTCACATGTGAGTGATCTACCCTTCAACAAACTGAATTATCTACATTGCCCAAGTGCAGTTCCAAGAATTAAGCTATGCCTTTGGGCCTTGCAAGTACTTCTCTGAAGTAATGTAGCCGTTGCATCATTCCATGTTTCCATCTGCTCCCCCACTAGACTGTAAGTGCCTGGGGGGAGGGGGGCTGTATTCTACTCCCACTAAATAGCACATGCTGAGTATTTGCTACATTTTGGTTGAATATTCCATGAACTCATTTGCATGTACAGACACTGAGTATCAACGGAAGAAGTGGCTTTCCCAGGCCACACAGTAGGAAACAAGGCCATGTGGAGTAAACCCCACTCTTGCCTGGGATCTGTGTTGGGTGCTCTTCTCACCAAGCTCCATGTCCTTCCCTCTTAGTTATATAAACCTGAGCAAGATACTGTCCTTGAATTCTACTTTTCTCATCTCTGGGAGAATTATTTCCAAGAAACCATTCAGTTCTGATATTTGCTTTAGCATAGTGGTGAGTTCAAATCTTCATTCTATCATCGAGGCAAGTGATTTAGCTTCTCTCTATCTTAATTTTCTGATCTATAAAATGGAGATATCAATAGTAACTTAATTCATAGGGTTCTTACATTGATTAACTGGGAGAATTGTCTGAAGGGTTTAGTAGAATGCCTGGCCCATGAAAAGCATTTAACATGTTTTAGCTATTATTATATTCTACATAGGCATGGAGCCGAAACACTTGAGCCCTTCTATCATAGACATGGATAGCTGAAGTCCAGGTAACTGGTTGTTTAAAAACAAGAGCTTAGGAACTGATTTTCAGATGGCAAACATAGATCATTATTCTTAGCTTGTGGTTAGCTTTCCAAATAACCATAGGTTAGTTAGTACAATATAAAGGGAGCCTCTGCATCCCAAAAATCATGCATTAAAGATAATTGTCAGAAAATGGCACATACATTTCATACTTTGGTAGTTTTTTATCCCAACTATTTTGGACAATTTAAAACTCTAAATGCATTGTTAATTTTATCTCAGTCATATCACTAGTGAGGCAGTTTTGAAAGTCAAGAAAATGCCTAATATTTTTTACATTACTTTACTGAAAATTTCTACCAACCTTAACATGAGTTCCCCACTGCCAAGCCTGCAAGGTATATATGTTTCCATGAAAATATTTAGGGAAAAATAATTTTATAAATTATTGGAAGCTGAGTTTTATGAACTCTAGACTCATCCTCCTGATCTTTTCTCTTTCTTTGGTTACTGTAACAAAAGATGGTTAAGGGCTCATCTTTGAAAATGTGATGAAAATGCATAGAAACTAGCATCATTCCAACGTCCAATCAAAAGAGCAAGACAAAACCATCCTTCAACACAATGACACCCGGCTATATGCCAATGCATCTGGAAATGCCCCTTCTTCAGATGTGGCGATCCTTGTTTCAAGTGCCCTGGACAACACTAAGCCAAGACTGTGTCACTGCTGTCCATGTCAGCGCATATCCGAAGGAAGAGCTGATCTGTATGTGTCTCGTTGGTTTACAAATCATCAAGTGTTCATTTAACAGAGCTGGTGGGTCACCAGGAAACATCTAAGTGGTTTCATGATTCCTTTAACCAGCCACCACCCCAAAACGAAGCTATTTTCCTGCCATAAACAAAACAGAACATTACATTTTCAGTCCATTAAAAACTACCAGCTCAATGAGGTTCAGGGTGGCATTCGATTTTGAGGTTCCAGGCTGTCTTTGCTCCTGCTGATAAAAAAAAAAAAAGAGATATCGAAAATCAGGCAACACAGAATAAAACATCGACAGTGTCCCCCTTGGTTCTCCACTAGCGGAGTTGGACCCGGCTTGTCCTGGGAGTCAGTAGGGCACATGGTCTATTTTCTCTGCCCCTGGATGTTGGGTTATATCTGGCAGGAGGAGGGCAGCAGGAGCTATAGGAAGATGAATGGAGATCCAGGGATCCAGGGAACAGCTGTCTAGTTAAGATGTGGTGGGATGCTGATTGCAGACTCCCGGTGGGTACTCTGGGCTTGGATGAGCAGAAGAGGTGTCAAGTGGCAACCTAGGCAGCGTGGGCCTCCTGCCTTCTCCAAGTGCCGGAGGCAGTGCAGGAAGCCGAGATGCTGCCAGAAATAGCGCCCTTTTCCTTGTCAGCGCAGTCACAAACATGAAATGCAGCTGAGTAACTGGTTGCAAATGGGGGGTCACGCTCTGCTGGAGTCTGTGAGATGGGACACAAAACAGCCCCCTACTCTGCCTGTTCATCACCGCGGGAGGGCTGCAACTATCTTTGTTGAATACCAGCTCACCAGCACCTCTCAGGTAGAGCAAACTACAGCTGCCTCTGCTTTTAAACACCAAAGAAAAACACTAACGACTGCGGAAAGCACAAAGCAGAAGAGCCCCCGAATGCCCCTAGGCTGCCTGGGATTGTCATTTTGAAAGATTGTTATTACTATATTTTGACGCCAGTGGACATATTGAACTTCTTTCCTTAGTGCATTGGTGTCAGCGGGATCAAAGGTGTGTGTGCGCGTCTGTGTGTCTGCACAGGCATGGCAGGAGGTGAGATGGATGAAACAGGAAGAGGGGAGGAAAAATGGGCAACTGAAGAAGGAATGAAAGATGAGGGTGGATGGGAGCCCTGGTCTGAGGTTATGGGGCTCGTGGAAGATGAATCATTCCATAATACAGTTCAAAGAGGGGACCAGCACACATATCTTCTTCAAAGGCATTCTGCCCCTGGTGAGCCACATTCTCTGAGCTTATTGAAGGAACCAAGAATCCCATTTATTGTGGGCAAGACTGATCCCAGGTATAAAAAATGGAGGCATTGGGCCTCAGCCAAGCCTTTAAGCTAGCTGTAAGAGCAGTAATTAGAGCAGATGCATTTTTACTCACTTCTCTGATGTCGCTTGTTTGGTATCTGTTGTTCGTCAAGCACTGTGGTAAGTGCTGGGGATTTAAAGATGAATAAGAAGGTAAGGCCGGTCCAAAGTGGATGTGGAATAGTTTCCTTTGTAATACAATGGGATGGTCTTGTACAAGGTTGAAGAACTTATAACTAGAAAAGGGCATAACGGAGCAGTACTCAACTTAACCGGGCGGAAAGGGTTACTTTTGGGGGAGACAGGAATATAAGTCTTTCCAAAGGACACTTGAACGAGCTGAAGAAGCAGAAGTTAACTAGATTGACAAAGACAGGGGAGTTTTAAGACGAGGACGGAATCATAGCTAACACTTATTACATTCCGTCTGTACCGAGAACTGGAGTAAGTACTTCACGTACATAACTTGTGTAACTGTACAACAATCCTATCAGAGGAGCCAAATCATCATCCACATTCCTGTGTTACAGATAAGGAAAGTGGGACAGGAAGAGAGTAATAAATTGATCAAGATCAAACGGCTAATAATGGGCAGAATCAGGATGTTAACCCAGGTGGTCGCATTTGGAGTCCATGCTCTTAACTACCATAATATACTGCCTCTTCTTGCTGGGGAAAAAAAAAAAAAAAGGTATAAAAATGTGGAGTGTTCAAGTACCCTTGTTTCAGTTCAGACAGTTCGTCTATTGTGGATCAGATATTGTACCAAATGCTGATGTCTGAATTATGAATATACTCAGTTTTTGCCCCCAAGGTGCTTAAAATAAAATAGAGAGAGAGGGCCTTCAACATCTAATCCCAATATAATGTAAAATAATGTTTAGCTAATTTTCTTCGTTTTCCCTGTAATTCTTTTTGACTCCATGGCCTTTCTCCCATCCAAACTAGATATCAGAATTATTAAAGCAGAAAAGTAGAAGACAGGTGTGTAACAGAACAAACCCCAAGGTCTGAAGGACCCAGGGCACACGGGGTATACCATGAATGGTAGATCTGAAGAATTCAGCATGATGCCAAGTCCCAGGCAGCTCTCCTCCTGCCACCCACCCTAACCACCACCTCCTCAGTGAGATGAAGATCCCTTAGCCGGGGAGGAGAGGAGAGTAAGAGGAGAAGCAAAGAGTAGGAAGCTGGTGTGAGTACCTGAGATGGGTCCCTGTGACAGATGCTTTGGGAAGATCCAAGGGCTGAGAAGGCCGCACCTTCCATCCTTGGCAACTAGCTATACGAGTCTGGGGAAAAGGTCTGAATGGGGGACATGAATTTGGTGTCATCAGCATCAGTAGCTGGTATTTATAGCATGAGGCTGGTGAGATCACCAGGAGAGACCCATGGGAGGTGGTAGGTCTCATGTAGCCCTGGGCACCAGATGACAATGGACTCATTAGCGGTGTCTATGCAGATAGGGCTGGGGTGTCCTTGCAGATTTTCTCTGTGCTACGGTGATGCGGTTCCCATATTTCCCATTAGAAGTTCCATGAGGGCAGGGTTATTAACGTTTTGTCCACTATTATATTCCCAGGGCCTAAAATAGTGCCTGCAACGTATTAGGTACCCATAATTTATGCAAGGAATTACTGAATATGCTTCACACATTTTGTTGAGATAACAAGGAGAAGCTTGCCATTTATTAATTCATTCAATAAATGACTGTAATTTGCAGGCGCTGGTCTAATTGCTTGGAATATATCCATGAACAAGAGCGTAGAGCTTATATTTTGTTAGGGGACACAGACAACAAACACTGAACCACATGGTGAGTTTGCCGTAGAGTATGTTGCCCTGAAGAATCAGGCTGAAATCACCCTCTCTGGGACTTTGTCTGAAACTGTACCCCTGCTTGATATCTTCTCCTTACTGCTCCTGCCCCCTGCCCCCTGCCCCCTTTCTTGGTTTCTTCTGGGAGCAATTCCTTAATAAAATGCATGCACGCAAACCTTCCTCTCAGGGTCTGCTTCTTAGGAACCTGGCCTAAGATAGCAGTGGTGCTAGAAAGCAAGCTTTGTTATGGAAAAAATATACAATCTTTACTTTTTTGCATCCCTGAGTTTATAGCTTGAGCCTGGTGCCTGCTGCAAATACAAATGCAATAAATGCCACAATCAAAATTTGCATAAAGAAGTAGCACATGGTCCATTGTGGAGGAATCAGAAAGAGCTTCCTAGAGAATGAGAAAATTGGTTAGGTGAAGAGTGGTGGAAATCATGCTAAGAAGAAGGGATAATAAGGACAAAATTTCAGGAGTCATAACATGTAGGGGCCTGCACCTGGCTCAGTAGGTTTGCAGCAGAGATCGTAGCCTATGGCCACAGACACGCTTGCTTGGGAGGTGCTTGGACCATAGGCTGTATATGGGGGAGGGTGTGGGGAGAGGGAGCAGCTGAAGATGATGGTGCTTAGTGGGCAAAGGGACCACTCATGAGTCTTCCAGGTTAAGAATTTGAACTTTTCCTCAAGGTATTCAGGGCCATGGAAGAGCTTTGTCTTATTTTGTAATTAGGTCCTATAGTCACGTGGCACAAAATTTTAAAGTACAAAGGTTTACAGTTAAACAAGGATTCTGTCTCCCCTCCTTCCCCTAGACATGGCAACCACTGATATAAGTTTCCAGAGTATCCTTCAGGAAATATGCTTTGAATATATAAGCAGTATGTATATATATAGCTCGGTTTTGTCCATAAGACCCTATATTGCAATGATTCTTGCATATTATTGCAGAGTTTTAAGCAGAGGAGTGATATGATTCAATTAACATCTCATAAATATTACTAACTGCAATGTGCAGAATAGATGGGGAGGGGAACTGGGCAAGAAATGACCAGTGTCTGACATAAGATAGTAGCAATAACCCTGGCCGGTTTGGATCAGCAGTTAGAATATCAGTCCGTGGATCAAAGAGTGTCAGGTTCGATTCCCAGTCAAGGGCACATACCTCAGTTGCAGGTTCAATTCCTGGCCCCAGTCAGGGTTGTGCAGGAGGATAAAAAGTATATATAATAGCAATATAATGGTGAGAAAAGGAAGAATTTAGAACTAGCTCATTCATCAAATAACAACCTACAATATTTATTTAGTGCATTTCTATAAAGAGCTCAGTGCATTTTCATCTAATTTTCAAACTATATTGTAACCAGCTCAGAAGAGATATTTAAGCTTACAGTTCGCAGATGGAAGAGACAAGGCATGTAGAAAGGTAAGTTTAGGACACCCCAATTCTGGGTCTAATAATCTCTCCCCCATGAATATCCTAACTCTAGCCTCTTGGTGGTCCCAAACCACCAGCACAACGAATGGGAGAATTTGACCAAGAACCATGAGAGTCAGTTACTGCACCAACAAAATAAAGTAATGCTCTAATGGCTCCTAGAAAATGCAGGAGAATTGTATGTTCTGACGCTTACAAATTCTTTAAAAACTCTGGAGTAACACAAAGTAGTATTGTTACTAAAATTTCAAATCATCGTTTTCAGAAACACAAAAAGAAAAGAAATTAGACAAAGACAAACTCTTCCATTAAGGACTTTCTGGACAAATATCTTGATTCTGCTCAGTGACCTCCAAACCTAGTGCTCAGGACACTGTCAATAACCGTGATGGATTCTCCTTGTTAGAGGTGGATAGGGAAGGCTTTGGTAGGCAAAGATGGCCTCCATTGATCCCCGTCTCATGGTATTTATTTCCTGTGGAATTCCCTCCCCATGAAGGTAAGCTGGACCTACTGACTTGTTTTCTAATAAACAGAATGAGGCCAAAGAGATAAGGTGTCACTTCTGTGATTGGGTCACAAAAGAGTATGACTTCCATCCTGCTAGCAGTTTCTCTTTGCCTTCTGGGCTTGCATGCTTTGATGAAGCAAGCTGCCATGTTACAGAGACCCACACAGCAAGGAACTGAGGGTATCCTTCAGCCGATAGTCAGCAAGAAACTGAAGCCTTCAGTCCAATGACACCCTGAGAGGAACTGAATCATCCCACGGACCGTGTGAGTGAGCTCGGAGCAGATCCTTCCCCAGCTCAGCCATCTGATGAGAATGCAGCCCCTGCACTAACACCTTGATGTCAGTCTTTAAGTGACATCAAAGCAGAAGATTCAGCTAAGCTGTGTCTGGATTCCTGCAGCATAGAAACTGAGACAATAAATGTGTATTGTCTTAAGCTGCTAAATGTTGGCATACTTTGTTACACTGCAATAAATAAGTAATGCAAAGACATTGCTAGCATATACAAAAAGAAATCACTTTGATTTATTTACACTGGCCACTGTTTTGCTGTTAAAGAAAACATGTGCCCTTGTCTTTAACTGAAACACAGTATAACATAGTGACCCGAATGCTAACCAGAGTGCATACGTGAGTGGGACTTCGAGCTGGGTGGGTCTAGAAATTTAATCTTGTCCTCACTATTACTGCTTTCTGTAATGTAACCTCAGTAGTTTTTCAGGACTTTCTTGTTGGTTCTTGACCTTTTGTGAAGGACACCGAGGAAGCTGGTGTCACCTCTGTGACATAAACAGGAAAGCAAAAAGATGCTAGACTGCATGCTTCAAGGCACATCGCACAAATGCAAGCTGTTAGCAACGCCAGCATCACGGGATGTGACATGAGGGCTCATAAAAACCGAGGCAGTCCTACAAAAGCCCTGGATGGGAACAACAGTAGTGGAGTTGGGGAATAGGTACAGTCAGTCGGTCCTGACAGATAATGTCTTAAAGGGACCCTAATTTATTTGGGAGGGGAGATGAGATGAAATGGCTCAGATATTTTTCTCTTCTTATTCCAGATGTTTTCAACCTGTCATGACTTGAAGTTAATAAGCCAATATTTAATGAGCACTGACCTAGGGAATTTGAGAAGAACAAAAATCAAAGTTTTTGTTCTTTTTTTTTTAATCCTCACCCAAGGGTATTTTTCCATTTATCTTCAGATAGAGTGGGAGGGAAGGAGGGAAGAAGAGAGAGAGAAACATCGATATGAGAGAGACACATCGACTGGTTGCCTCCCACACAACCTAAGCAGGGCCGGGGACGAACCACAACCAAGGTACGTGCCCTTGACTGGAATCGCACCCGCAACTCATTGGTCCACAGGCCGACGCTCTAACCGTTGAGCCAAACTGGCTAGGGCAAAGTTTCGTTCTTAATGACATTGAAATGATGAAAACAAGACACATATGGGAAAGACCTACAAATACTGAACAGGGAGTCCTAATTTCACAGAAAGCCATAAACAGATAGTGTCCATTACTTACACGCAGCCAGTAAGACTCTTAGTTCACTAACTCAGTTGTATAAGAAATACTCCTTTAGCTCTGGCCAGGTGTCTTAGTTGGTTCTGGAGCATCGTCCTGTACACCAAAAAAGTTGAGGGTTCATTTCCTGGTCAGGGCACAGACCTAGGTTGCAGGTTTGATCCTCAGTTGGGGTGCGTACAGGAGGCAACCAATCAATATTTCTCTCTTACATCAATGTTTCTCTCTCTCTCTCTCTCTCTCTCTCTCTCTCTCTCTCTCTCTCTCTCTCAAAACATAAAATAAAAATCCTCTGGTGAGGATTTAAGAAAAAGAAAAACTCATCATTGTTTAAAAACTTCCCTTAGCCCGGCCGGTGTGGCTCAGTGGTTGAGCATCGACCCATGCACCAAGAGGTTGCCAGTTCGATTCCAGGTCAGGGCACATGCCCAGGTTGTGGGCCTGATCCCCAGTGGGGGGCATACAAGAGGCAGCCAATCAATGTTCTCTCTCATTGATGTTTCTATCTCTCTCTCCCTCTCCCTGCCTCTCTCTCAAAAAACAAAAAGCATAGCCCTGGACGGTTAAGCTCAGTGGTTAGAGGGTCGGCCCGCGGACCAAAGAGTCGCAGGTTCAATTCCAGTGAAGGGCACGTAAAACAAAAACAAACAAAAAAAATTCCCTTAATTAAAATAAGTTCATCTGTGGCTCCTCTCCTGCCTGGGTAGTGGGAAATTTGATAACAGCCATTATAGAGGCTCTTCTATCTCAAGGATTGCTGCAGAATTCCACCTGAAGGATGGACAGAAGCTTGTAACCTCTAATGCAGTGTAGCTGGTGCTGGCTCCTCACTCCCCAGGCCTGCAATGGCCCTTTGAACATAGAGTGTGGGTTTAGGTAGACATAGTAACCTCAGGGCATGTCAACTAAGGAGCTGAAAACAGGAATCCAGTCCTCTGTCCAGCACTTACAGCATTCCTTAAAAAACAAACAAACAAACAAAACTCACACTTGTAAAGGCTGTTCTTCTTTCTGTGTAACTGAGGGCAAATACATTTGTATTCCAGCTGCTTCATCAATAGTCATATAGGTAGTTTTCTCTCACTTCCATACCTTTGTCGATGAGTTCTCATGCACTCCTTCTGGGAGGCAAGCTAGTCAGGAATTACGGTGCCCGTGTGACAGAGGAGGGAATTGGGACGATGCCATACGAGATTCATCCAGGCTCACACACAGCAGGTGCTTAGCCACGTCAGGCTTAGAATAAAGAGTTCGATGATCCAGGGTTCTTTATATTGCACTCTGGCTGCCATAATAGTAGTCGCCAATTATTATACCCCCAGAGGATGCTAAAATGTGAATATAGAAATAGCACTGATTATGGGTTACATTATTACTTTAGGTGGATCATCTCAAGCTGGAAAAAGGCTTTCTATGTCCAGGTAAGGAATTGGGACTAACAAGACAACAGAGAGCAGAGGTAGGCTTTCATGGTTGGTAGATAAGGATGGTTTCTACTGTACCTTTGTTTTTAATATTGGATCTTTCTCCGCAAATGTATGGATACAGCACAGAGACATCTATTACCTGCTTCTGAAACATCATCAAAAGCCCCATGGGCAGCAGAGGATAATGCAATGTGCCAACATGACAAGTGTGAAGTGTGTCAAGTCAGGGAACACCATAAATCCTCTATTCAATTCTCAAAGAATATGATACACAAATGTCCATTCATCTTGCTCCCTCGCACTTCCACCATTTTCAAAGGAGGTGTCTGATAGGCTAGTGAAGGCTCCCTCTGAGCTGAGCTCCGGAGGGCAAGACTCATTAGCCATGTGGCTGTCTTTAAAATTATTACATCCAAACACTCAGGGAAAATAGGAACCCGAAGTAGCACACCACGCCTTGCTGCTATCATTTGTCAAAAACTGGCGCCAGTTAGAAATGACACAGGATAACAAGTCCAGAAGCATCTAGAACAAACAAGAATGATTCATCACTGAAGACAGGGCAAAAACACACCCCAATCCATCCACATATCAATTTTACCAGCCATGAAAATAAGTACTGGTTCACATACCCAACGCCTGGAAAAAAAATCAGGTGGGCTATAAGGAAATGATATTATAGTTAAAATAGAAACCAGATCTAAGAAAAAAATGAAATGTGCTGTATTCGATACTTGCTCATCATTAGGTTCGATTTTTCAAGAAAAAAATAAGTTTGGAGGGGGACTCAGTATTTGGCTAATATACACACACACACACACACACACACGTGCCCCTTAGTTTGGCAGCATCAGAAGAGGTGAAGAAAGGTGGCAAGGACATTCAAGAGAGGTCAAGGGCCCAGCTCAGCAAGAGGAAGAGGTATCTAAGGCTAGAGGATGGGGAGAATTTGAACAATAATAGCTTAAATATATGAAGTGCTCAGCAGGTGCCAGACCTTGCTAAACTTTCCCCATATATTATCTCAATTTAATCTCAGCATAATAATAGTACCACTATACAGGGGTGGTACTGTTATTATTCTATTCATTGATAAGGAAACTGAAGCACAAGACAATTACATGACTTGAAGGTTAAATATTTGCAGACAGTCTGCCCAAAGTGTATACTGTTAATAACTAAAACAGCAGTTTTCAAACCTAATCTTGCATCAGAATTCCCTGGAGAGCTTATTAAAACCCAGACTGCTGGTCCCAGCCCCAAAGTTCCTGGTTCAATAGGTAGGACCTGGGAATATGCCTTTCTAACAAGTTCTCGATGATACTGATGCTATTGGTCCAGGGACCACACTTGAGAACCACTACATGAAGCCATTGTTGCCCTTTTACCAGGTGAGCACTCTAATTTGAGGGGTATAACATCACCAAATGCATAGATTAAAAAGAGACCAAGATCTTAGCTATTGTGAATAGTGCTGCTATATTCTTTTTGATTGGTGTTTCAGGCTTCTTAGGGTATATTCCTAGGAGTGGGATCACTGGGTCAAATGGCAGTTCAATTTTTAATTTTTTGAGGTAACACCATAGTGTTTTCCATAGTGGCTGCACCAGTCTGCACTCCTACCAGCAGTGTACTGGAGTCCCCTTTTCTCCACGCCCTCACCAACACTTGTTGTTTGATGCTTTGTTTATGGCGGCTATTCTGACAGGTGTGAGGCGATACCTCATTGTTGTTTTAATTTGCATCTCTCTGATGATTAGTGATGTTGAGCATTTCTTCAGATGTCTCTTGGCCATTTGTATGTCCTGTTTGGAGAGGTGTCTACTTAGTTCCTCTGCCCATATTTTAATTGGGTTCTTTGTCTTCCTTTTGTTGAGTTGTATGAGCACTCTATATATTTTTGGAAATTAACCCCTTATCTGATGTATCATTGGCAATTATGCTCTCCCATACAGTGGGTTGCCTTTCCATTTTGATGGTTGTTTCTTTTGCTGTGCAGAAGCTTTTGAGTTTGATGTAGTCCCATGTGTTCATTTTTCCCTTTGTTTCTGAACAGCCCAAGTATCCATCAGTATACGAATGGATAAAAAAGCTGTGGTACATATACACAATGGAGTACTATGCAGCTGTGAGAAAGAAAGATCTCTTATCCTTTGAGACGACATGAAGGACCTAGAAACTATTATCCTAAGTGAAACAAGCCAAGCAGAGAAAGACAAATATCGTATGATCTCACTTATTTGTGGAATATAATGAACATAACAGTCTGAGGAACAGGGTAGTCCCAGAGATGTGGAAGTAGGGTACAGACTGACAATTGCCAGAAGAGGGGGTGGGGGGGGGAGATAAACCACAGAACTTATATGCATGTATGCATAACCAATGGACATGGACAAAAAAGCTGGGGATGGGGCGAGGAGGGAGGCGGAGGAGGGTGTCAATGGGGGAAAAAGGAGAAACATCTGTAACAAATAAAATAAAATAAAATGTTAAAAATAAATAAATAAAAAGAAATCAAGTCAAGTAACAATGAAGAGACACACCAAACCACAGCAAACCACTTTTTAAAAAATGTCATAGCGGGAAAACCTGAAGTGAACATTTGCAGTATATAAACAGAGATGCTCCCTTTTTGTATACGAA
The DNA here is from genome assembly GCA_030848825.1 of Tadarida brasiliensis. Taxonomy (NCBI): domain Eukaryota; kingdom Metazoa; phylum Chordata; class Mammalia; order Chiroptera; family Molossidae; genus Tadarida; species Tadarida brasiliensis. The sequence continues at coordinate 31,489,063 of CM061270.1, read as the reverse complement.
GAATAAAATGTTGCATATTTACAAATGAGGCAAGAGCACAGACACTTTTACAGGTGAAGCATGGCATACATTTGCACCAGTAAAAGCTACTGGCATACACTTACCCTGAGTATGCTTAGCAAAAGGAAAGAGACTGAAAGAATACTTTGATGCAGGTGTGGCCATAAAACCACACACTATATATTAATATATGTCCCAGACAGCTGTGTGTGTGTGTGTGTGTGTGTGTGTGTGTGTGTGTGTGTGTGTGTGTCTGTGTCTGTGTCTGTGTACATATATATATTGAGCAACATGGACAATCTTCACCAACTCCATGTCAATTTTTCATTTAAGTTTAGGAATCCGGCAGAATCCATTGCTTTGAAATGTATAACAAGAGTCAACCGAGACCCTCAAGAAAACTTTTATGCTTGGATCACAAGATGCATATTCAAGTAGAGGAGATATATATATAAAGATTTTTTTAAATGCAAAGTGTTTCCTGTGGTAATCAAAAAGTCTCCCATCTTTTCACACGTCTATAGGCAATCTGGATGTCCTCTTTGGAGAAGTGTCTATTGAGATCCTTTGCCCATTTTTAATTGAATTATTTGTTGTTTTTGGAGTTTAGTTGTATAAGTGCTTTATAAATTTTAGATATTAACCCTTTATCAGATGTATCATTGACAAATATGTTCTTCCATTCAGTGGGTTGTCTCTTCATTTTGGTGATATTTTCCTTTGCTGTGAAAAAGTTTTTAGTTTAATGTAGTCTCATTTGTTTATTTCTTCTTTTGTTTCCCTTGCCCAAGGAGATATATCAGAAAAAATATTGCTATGAGAAATGTCTGAGATTTTATTGCCTATGTTTTCTTCTAGGATTTTTATGGTTTTGAGTCTAACATTTACGTCTTTAATCCATTTTTAGTTTATTCTTGTGTATGGTGTAAGAAGGTGATCTAGTTTCATTGTTTTGCATGTATCTGTCTAATTTTCCCAATACCATTTATTGAATAGACTATCTTTACCCCATTGTATGTTCTTGCCTACTTTGTCAAATATCAACTGACCATAAATGATTTCACTCATATGTGGAATCTAATGAACAACAACAACAAAACTAACAGACAAAATAGAAACAGACTCATAAATACAGAGACTAGACTGACAGCTGTTGTCAGAAGGGAAGGAGTTGGGGACCTGGATAAAAAAGGTGAAGGGATTAAGCAAAAAAAAACAAAAACAAAAAACCCTCATAGACAGCAGTATGGTGATTACCAGAGGCGAAGAGATGTGAGTGGAGGTAGGAGAGGGTAAAGGGGGGGATAAATGGTGATGAAATGAGACTTGACTTAGTGTGGTGAACACACAATACAATATACAATGGATGTATTATAGAACTGTACACCTGAAACGTTTATGATCTTATTAATCAATGTTACCCCCCAATAAGTTCAATTTTTAAAATTTCTTCCAAACCTGGATACTATTTTTATTTCACTATATTGGTAATTTTGACATAGAAAAGCATGTGCAAAATAAAATCGGTCATATAATCATTTTTTAGGCACTTTCTATGACAAAGCTCAGAGGACACAAAGAGTTTGGGCATCCTCTCTGTCATGATGAGGCTTATAGCTCAATTGGAAAGACTTTATATTTTTAATTGATATGTATAAATATATTTTTATATCTTATAGTGTCTTAGTTTTAGCCAATCATGAATATGCATTGAATCCAGAGGACTGTACAAAACATTTCTTTACCTTTCCCATGGAACCTCATGTAAAGTCTACCTCAGTGAGATAGTTTGTGTCACTTTCCCTTGGATAGCTGAGAGGGAGTGAAAACTGTCAATGAAATGAGAAGAAAATCATATAAACATACATATATACACGGTCAAACCTGGCGTCATATTGTGCAAACAGTAAGTACATATAAACTTAGAGGACAGAGATAGCACTGAAATCTTAGCAAACTCTCTACGAGACTATGGGACTTCAGATGTGAAAGAAGGCTGAGAGATGACCATGGGGAGGAACATGCCGGACATAAGGAGGGCTCCGCAGAAGGAATGTTGATCTAGTAGATGCCATTATGAAGAAAGCAGTAAGTGCAGTAATGTGATGGGGACAGCCACGATCTAAGTAGGGAAATCACCTAAGATTCGCATAGAAAAGTATTGTTGAGCAGATCAGAGAGGGACTGGGATGTCACACCAAGAGTGACCTTTACTTCACAGGCATTGGAAAATTTGAGAGGAGTAATGTAACCAAGCAATGGTATAAACAGATAAGATGGTGGCATTTGATGGGATATGTTTGAGGGGAGAACATCAGTTAAGAAATACTGCAACAGCCCTGGCCGGTTTGGCTCAGCGGTTAGAGCGTCGGCCTGCAGTCCAGAGAGACCCGGGTTCGGTTCCCCCTAGGGGCAAGTACCTCGGTTGCAGTTTGTCCCTGGCCCTGGTTGGTCGTGTGGGAGGCAGCCACTTGATGTGTCCCTTTCACGTCGATGTTTCTCTCTCTCTCTCTCTCTCCCACTCTATCTGAATAAAAAATGGAAAAATGTCCTCGGGTGAGGATTAAAAATAATAATAATAATAAAGTAAAAGAAAAGAAATACTGCAACAGCCCCGAAGTGAAGTAACAATAGCCCGAACTCAAGGCAGGCCAATGCAGATGTAAAAGAAGCATGACCATTAACCTGGAAACTAAGGAAAAATCCTTGTCTTGGCTATGACTGTGGCTGAGGAAGAAGGAATGCTCAAGGAATCGTGTCAAGCTTTTTTCAATGTCTGGCCAGAAACAGCGTCTGAGGCCCAGATGGGCTGAATCACTTGACCAGGCTCATGGTTAGCTGATGGCAGGGTAGCACTGAGATATTTGGGACCTCAGCTCAGCCTTTCTTCCAGTACATCATGTCACCTTCTGCATGTTTCACACAAAACTCTTGAGTCTTGACATGACTGCACATCATGATAACAATAAAACCGTGTGGCACATCTTATAACAGCAACAACAACAACAAAAGAGCTATTTCTGCCCTGGCCGGTTTGGCTCAGCGGTTAGAGCAACAGCCCGAGGACCAAAGAATCTCGGGTTTGATTCCAGTCAAGGGCATGTACCTCGGTTGCAGTTTCATCCCCGGCCCTGGTTGGGGTCACACGGGAGGCAACCAATCAGTGTGTCTCTCTCACATCAATATTTCTCTCTCTCTCCCTCCCTCCTGCTCTATCTGAAAATCAATGGAAAAATATCCTTGAGTGAGGATTAAAAAAAAAGAGCTATTTCTTCTAGATCCCAAATTATAATCGAAATGAGTGACTTTATAAGAGATCTTTTATTTTTCAAATCCAAACATGATTATTTATTTATAATATCATGATTATAGGTTTGTTTTTGCTTTTCTAAACAGAAACTTGGGGTGGTGTCTCATTCCCTAGATAATCTCTCTTAAGTCCTCATTCTTCATTGATTCTAAAGGTTCCTCAAACTTGGCACTTGACATTTAAGGCCAGATAATTCCTTGTTGTCGGTGCCGCCCTGTGCATTGTAGAAAGTTCAGCAGCATCCCTGACCTCTACTCACTCGATGCCAGTAGTGCCCCCCATCCCAGTTGTTACAATAAAAAAAAGTCTCTAGACATTGCCAGATGTCCCATGGGGGACAAAATCACTCCTTGTCAAGAACCACTGCTTTAAAGGTATTTAAAAAACATATTAATGAAGGTACAATTTCTATGTAATAGTCCTCCTATTGGGAAAATGGAGTTCTGTCTCAGGATGGTGTTTTCTTGTGTGTGTCAGGGCGGGGCGTGTTGGGGGAGAGTCGGAAAGACAAGACTCAATCACCAGTCACCAACGTTTTACCTCAAAGTCCTCCTTAAAGGGATATCACTACATCGGGGGACAAATGGAAGGTGATTTGCTTACACATAGAACCTGAAGGTCTTTTGTGGTCTTCAAGAAACATATGACAATAAATTCTTTTTTGCTGTTTAAAAGAGATTTTTGTCTCTATGACCAAACAAAATTGCGACCACCTTTGGCAAATGTAACATCAGAATTACAAACCCTCCAAAAAGGAGAACTCACAGTGGAGGACAGGGCTGAGTACCGTGTCACTAATGGCTCTGGTCTATTAGGCAAGACCAAGGAAATGGCCCTTTCTCCAAGAAGGATGTGGCTATTACTACACACTGTTCATCTGCCCCAAACAGGCAGGCCCGGGAGGGAATTAAATAACTGATGAGACATAATGTTCCATCAACATCAAATTCTATAACTTCGTCTTTCAGATTCATCAGGAATTGAGTACAGAAAACGAGACCTGTTACATTTAATCCAAAACTGACAAGGCATTTGTATTTATGTGGCGAGAAGTTACATCTGCCAGCCAGGCTCCTCTCTTCCTTAAGTAAAAGCTTCGTGTCAGCTCTTCTGTTTACTCAATCGAAGGCTGCTTTCTGGTCTCACTTGCTTTCCTATATATTTATATTGAAAGAATGTATTCTCAGCAGCTTTTAGGCCCTTAAATGCATTTCAAGAGGAGACCAAGCCCAATCACTGTTACTTAATTAACACAATTGTGAAGACTTCAATCTAGCTACACAATAGCTTTCCTGACCTTGCAGAAGGAGGCATGACTTCATTATTGAGTATATTGTTTCCTATAAACATATAAAACCCCTACAATAACAATCCCATCAGCCGAAATGAAGTTATCTGAGAACAGAATTAAACTCTAAATGACCTTTTGCTCTACTCCGTAGCCCCCTATTAATAATTTCTAATCTAATCAGTGTGGATAAATGTACTAAGACTGGTCATGCTAGGCACAGGGCCAGCCCGGCCAATTGCCGTCCATCTGATTCATTCCAGTCCAGAGCTTGTCTGGAAAAGACGCATCCCTCGCCGAGAGGCCACTGCCTGATTTCCTCTTTTGTTATCTTTTAGCGGCAAAGTCATGTCCTTGTAACTGATAGACACGTTTCTTTGTAAATAACCCTGGAGTGACTGATAGAGCTTTTGCCAGACAAAGGCAGCAAATAGCAAGGCATTACTCATGCCAAGCCGGAGAACACTGTGTCACGGCTGACAAATTTATGGGAGATATGAGCTCACCTCTTGCACAAATATATACTTTCCTGGCAAATTCATCACATGCTTTAATGGCCCCATACTGCATTTGTCAGCTGTCTGTCCCTGTGCCTTGTTGCCTTTGGTTTGCTGTCAAGGATTGTTTGTTGAAATCATCTAGCAGCCCCATTCTTCAGCAGCGAGGCCCAAGAAAGATCAATGATGACACCTGTATTGATAATATTTTACATTCAGCTATTTGGCTGATAAATCATTTTAACAATGCTGATATGTTTATTGAGTGTCTGCCGGCATCACAATTATATGGAAAGCGATGCCAACTTAAATCTTTGCTTTGTTGGTCTGGATTTTATTTCTTTCTATTCATTTTCCCATAATTAAATGTGTCACAGAACAGGTTTGACTTTCCCATCTCAATAGAGGCATGTGAAAACAGGAGGTGACCTTGTCCTTCCGCACATTGGTTTGTTTAAAAAATAAAAATGAAAAAGGAAGAAAAGAAATGGCAGCCTCGTGGTTATCCTTGGTCAAGGGACTAGTACTTAGGAGGGAGAACAGGGAGCTCTTAGAGTCCAGATAATATTCTGTTTCTTGATCTGGATTTTAAAACAAAGGTGTGTTAGTTTGTGAAAATTCTTTGAGCTCTTCTTTATAGCATGCACACTTTTCTGTATGTACATTATGCTTCAATAAAAAGTTACACAAAATATTAGCAAACATATCACACATGCACACATATTATAAATATACAGCCTCAGATTCAGTGCTTATTACCTTGACACTTTATACTACCCATAGTCCCTTTGCTTTCTCCCTATAAATACCATATGTCTCATGGAAATTATGTTCAACAAGCATTTTAGAGGGAATACTATCACACCCCACTCTGCAATTTCCAAGAACAGCTCAGGATTTTCAAAGTTCTTAGCCTTCACCTTCTCTGTAGGACACTTCTGTCATGAACGCCAAGGTCACTTAGGGAAACAGATATGCACCAAGAAGAGACCAGATTCTCCCTTGATTTCCCCTTTAAATTACCTTTGATTCAAGTCATGTGCTCGATCTATGTCTATGGATACATTCAGATAAATACAAAACACTCTAATTAAAAGTGAAAAATCCAACTACCTGAGCTAACTAACTCATTATTGGAAACACCTGGATATCTGGGCTTCCCAGAAGCCCTCAGCAGTTAGCCACTTTCTTGCCTTTGGCTAGAATTGTCTCATGTAGCCCCTCCATCTCCAAGGAAGTCTGGGAAAGAGACGATTCGGCTGCTTCAGCCTCTGTCTTAGAGGCAGGTCATGAGATGGCGTTTGGAAAGGAGTGCTGCTGAATCAGCCAGCTCATGGTTCTAAGCTGGATGAGAGAAAGCCAGAATAGGCCACAGGTGAAATGGACAGACCAGACGGTCCCTGACTTACAATGAGTTGACTTATCTTTTCTTTCTTTTTTTTTTTTTTTACTTTATGATGGTGCGAAAACGATATGCATTCAATAGAAATTGTACTTCAAAGTTTGAATTTTGATCTTTTCCCAGGCTAGTGACATGCAGTACAACAGTCTCTCATGAGGCTGGGCAGTGAGCCCCAGCCCCCAGTCAGGCATACGATCACCAGGGTAAACAAATGATACTCTGTAGGGTGCTATGTTGCCAACATTTTAAAAAATATTGTTTTGTTTTCATATCCCATCATTTCTACAAAGTGCCCATCTGTGTTTCCTGCTTCTGGTGAAAGAAAGAAGGCAATTACTCTTCAGATAAAACTCAGATAATTGCTCAACTGTAGGCTACTGTAAGTGTTCTGAGCACATTTAATGTAGGCTAGGCTAAGTTATGATGTGCAGTAGGTTAGGTGTATTAAATGCATTTTTGACTTATGATATTTTAAATTTATAATAGGTGTATCAGGCTCCAACCCCATCGTAAGTCAAGGAGCATTTGTATAGAGAAAGTCCAGGGAAGAATTATTTAAATGAGTGGTTGCAACCTTGGGTGTTCATGGTAATCACTTGGATATCACTCACGGAGATTCTGATTTAATTGGTCTTGGGTGGGGCCCCAGACAGCATCAGGTTCTTTAAAAGCTCCCTTAAGTGATTCTAATACTCAGCTAAGATTAAGAGCTTCTGGCTTAAACAGATAAGTATAAAGACTTTCTGAATGCCCAAAGAACATAACAAAAGTATTAGATGTATCACCAGCCATTATTTTTGTGAATTTGAAATTGCTGATTAAACAAAGGTTTAAACAGGAGCTTCCGGTTAGAAGAAGAGTAAGAGTCTTGAAAAATGATCCCCTGATTTCACAAACACTTGAGTGACACATGGGCATTAGACAGAACATAACCAAGTTTATTTTTTAAAATAGTATATTGATTAATCAACACTCAATTTAATACTTGAGTCTATTAGCATAAAAGGTAGGCAATCTTATCTCTACCATTAACTGGGAAACTTTGGCACTGTTATATATTCTCATCCTAGCCCCCCCACTTCCAAGCTGTGGTCTCTAGTGCAAAGTGCGAACTTCTCTGAAAGCCTCAGTTTTCCCATTTATAAATGGGGGAAATGATTGAATGAATCTACCGCAAAGGCTCATTGTAGGGAGTGATCGAGATGATCTGGATAGAACACTTTGTTCAACGTCAGGCACATAGTAACAGCTCAGTGTCATCCTTCCTGGCATCCCATTCAGCATGCTCATTTATTAAGCACTGGTGTTACCATGAAAAAAAAAAAATAGGAGGAATTGGATCTGAAAAACACTGAGGTGACAATTAAATAACTGTTATCCTGTGAGGATCATAATCAACTACTGTTCAACTATCCAGGGGCAAAGTATGTATTTTAACAAAGATATAAAACGCTGCTGGAGGGACTTAGGTTAAATATGATTCAAAACATCGTTAAGTAGGAAGGCACCCAAACATAACAATATGTTATTTCAAGGAGCAGTGGCCTCTCCTTCTCACAAGGTCTGCGTTTTAGAACAGAGTACGCCAGGAGTGTGCCGGGTGAATTAGCTTTCAACATCCTCTTTAGCTTTATGACCCAAGCGTTGCCATTCAAAGACATCAACTCCGATTTCGTTTAAAAGTGATGCCGTTTCATTTCCACTGAGACGACTGCCTTGTTTGTGAAATGCTGCAGCAAAAGCGGCACTTCCTCTGCAGTGCGACAGGTCTTGGCCTGAGCAAGCCAGGGCGGGAAACTCGCCCAGGAAAGCGGCACCCCCAACAGTCGTGGGCAGAATGGATGCCACAGCGTCGGGCTGCTGGGCCTGTCCCCAGGCCACTGGCTCTTCCTTTCCATCCGGTCACAGTGCATAGGTAGGTCTCCACCATCCCAGGTGACTTGGGGTCCTGCTCCCTCACCTGACTCTTTAAATAAGAGACCTTGTCGATCTCTATCACGGCCGGCAGAGAGTAGGTGCTCCATAAATATTTGTTGAATAAGCCTGATCATTCTGATGAAAAGAGACCCCTTTGTTTTTCTGGGCCATTGGATTTGCCATTTACTAAACGGCCTGTGGCTTCCTGGTCTGACAAATTTATAGCACCTGTTTATGTCTTTCTCACCCACAGGTTTCAACTGAATACCTGTGGCTGTACGTACAAGAGGTGGCCAGGAGGACCCATCCATTCTGCCAGGGACCTCTGGTCTGAAAGGTACAAATCAGAACTGTCACCACATTCCATCTGGCACTCACTGGTGGCGCCAACACCTCGAAAGCTCTGTGTGGCTCATTTGTCACCATGTGGACACACAGACCACTGACGGAAAATGGGATTTTTGAACCAGCTTGAAAGAGCCGCCTATATGTGCAGACAGCTACAGTCCCTTTTTCTCCGTAGTACTGGATGGGCTGATCCCAATGTGGTTCCTATTAGGCTGTTCTTTTCCTTTAAAAGTAAAATTTCTTTCAGAAAGCTGGGAATTTCTAAAATGATTTCACATCCATTCTTTCCGTTCGCCTTCCAAAAGGGCTGTTCACAGTCTGAATATTAGTCAGCACATGGCAAAAGAAAAATATTTATTTTTGTTATTGGTAGTAGTCGTTTTCTTTCGCATGCCAAAGAATTCTTTGTACCATTCCGAGTAAGCCACGAGCAGGAAATCATTATTTTCAGTGTGACTCTTTCTGCGGAGGTATGGACTGAGCGAGCCCGTTCTGTCTTTCCTGGAAATGGATGCGTAGGCTTTAAGAATAGTGCATTTTCCTCAAACCACGTGGAATTATCACTGATACTTAATCGGTAGTAGGAGTAAATCTGTTACACTCTTGTCATTTTTTACTACATTTTCCAGGTTCTCACCAGTGAAGTTGGGATTATTAACCGTTTTCAGCAGTTTATTTTTTTCTTTCCAGCACTAATAAGGGGAAATTATGGCATTTTTTGGCGGTATTCCCAAGTGACAAATGTGCACCCACACCCCACACTACAGAAGGAAGAGCCAGAAAATAATAATTATAACTCCTGCCACTAAAACATCTAGTACTTAGCATGACAAACATTATACCATGTTACTTATCTTTCTCATGTATGTATCTTATCTCCTCACATGAGAAGCTCCCCGAGGGGAAGGAGACCACCATTTACTGAGGACAAACCATAACCCGTTATATATTTTATTCTATGTGTTACCAAGTGCCCTGTGAGGTCTTTACAGATGAGGAAAGTGGAGGAGTTTGAGTCATTCTTGCCAATGCACACGGCGACACCCTCAGCTCGAGCTCGTCTGGGCGTTCAGTGAAGGTTTGCTAAGTAGCACAGACCAGGTCAATAACCATGGCCAAGAGATGAGTCCTCCGAGTCTGGGATTACCAGCATGTCTTGTACTTGAGTACACATAAGACTTCTGGACTCCCTTTTGACCCTAAGAACAGCCTTAGCTTTAAACATCAACGTTGACTTAAACTTACATCCCACATATTTCGTGAACCCAGCGCCCTTCTCCCCACCCCCACATGCATTACTCGTGTAGACTCAGTGTTCATTGAGTACCTCCCTCCACCCGCTCTGAGAGAGCGTGCCAAACAAGACAAAGTCCCTTCCGCCACCTTCCAGGGGAGATGCTAGTTATCAGTTGCTCTGCAACAAATTATCCCAACACTGAACCACCTCAAACAACACATATTTATTATCTCATAGTTTCTGAGGGTTAGCTGGGGACCTCTGATTCAGGGTCACAAGGATACAGACTGTCAGCTGGGGCTGCAGACATCTCAAGGCCCAAGTGGGATAGAACCTGGCTCACTCATGGAGCTGTTTACAGGGCTCAGGGCTCGCTGGCTTTAGGCCAGAGACTTCAGTTCCCTGCCTCGTGGGCCTCTCCATAGGCTACTCACATGATGATCTGTTGCCTCCAGAGCAATGACTCCGAGAGAAAGAGAGAGAGAGAGAGAGAGAGAGAGAGAGAGAGAGAGAGAGAGAGAGAGAGAGAGAGAGAAAGAGAGAGAGAGAGAGAGAGAGAGAGAGAGAGAGAAGGCAAGATAGAAATCAGTCTTTTAGTAACCATACCCCATTACTTATGCTGAGTTCTGTTCATTAAAAAAGAGTTACTAGGTCCAGCTGACACTCAAGATGATTGGAATTTGCACAAGGGCATAAATAAATACCAGAAGACAGGGGTTTGGGGGAGCCATTTTAGAGACGGACAGCCACAAAGAGTCAGAGCTAGACAGTAAATAAGTAAATAAGTAAATAAATAAATAAATAAATAAATAAATAAATAAATAAAATTGAAGGTGATTGAAAAGTGCTCTAAAGAAAAATGAAGCAAGGTAGAGAATAGAAAATAAAGGATTTTGGTGGGTTTAGAAAAGTTTTGTGGGTTTTTTGGTGATACTTGTCTATTCATATTCTCACAAATGGCAAGATTTCATTTCTTTTTATGGCTGAGTAATATATCATTATATTGCATCATTTTTTATTCATCTATTGATGCACACCTAGGTTGTTTTTATATCTTGGCTATTGTAAATAATACTGCAATTAACATGGGGTTCATATATCTTTTCAAATTTGTGTTTGTTCTTCTCATAAATACCCAGAAGTGAAGTTGCTGCATCATATGATAGATCTACTTTTAATTTTTTTGAAGAGATTTCATAGTGTTTTCCACAGTGTTTGCACCAATTTATAATTCCACCAGCAGTTCATGAGGGTTCCCGAATGTCCGCACCCTCGCCGACACTCGTTATTTGTTGTCTTTTTTATCATAGCCAACCTAACAGGGGTGGGGTGACATCTGGTGGTTTTGATTTGCATTTCCCTGATGATTAGTGATGTTGAGCACCTTTTCATATACCTGTTGGTCATTTGCATGTCCTCTTCGGGAGAATCTCTACGCAGGCCTTTTTTCCATTTTTTAAATTGGGTTAATTGTTTTTGCTATTGGGTTGTATGAGTTCCTTATATATTTCAGATATTAGCATCTTATCAGATAGCTTTCAAATATTTTCTCCCATTCTGAAAATTACTTTTTCATTTTATTGATTGTTTTCTGTGCAGACAACTTTTAGTCTGATGTAGTTCCATTTATTTATTTTTGCTTTTGTTACCCATGTTTTTAGTGTCAAATGCAAAAATTGTTGCCAAGACTAATGTCAAAGAGCTTTGCCCCTACGTTTTCTTTTAGGAGTTTTACAGTTTCAGGTCTTGTGTTTAAGCCTTCAGTCCATTTTGAGTTCATGTTTGCATATGGTGTAAGATAAGGGTCCAATTTCATTCGTTTGCATGTAGGTATCCAGTTTTCCAACACCATTTATTAAAGAGACTATCTCTTCCCCATTGTGTATTCTTAGTGTTTTTGTTGAAGATTAGTTGACCACATATGCATGGCTTTATTTTTGGATGCTGTCTTATATTCCATTGGTCTATGTGTCTGTTTTTATGCCAATATCACACTGTTTTGATTACTATAGCTTTGTAATATAACTCAAAATCATAAAATTTAACACTCCCAATCTGTTCTTCTTGCTCAAGATTACTTCCCCTATTTGGGGTCTTTTGTGGTTCCATATGAACTATCAGGGCTGTTTTTTCTATTTCAGGAAAGATGCCATTAAAATTTTGATAAGGATTGCATTGACTATGTGGATTGCTTTGGCTAGTATGGGCATTTTAACACTATTAATTCTTCTAATCCATGAACATGGAATATTTTTCCATTCATTTGTGTTTTCTACAATTTCTTTTATCAATGTTTTATAGTTTTTAGTGTATCGATTTTTTACCTCTTTGATTAAATTTATTCCTGAATATTTTATTCTTTTTGATGCTATTGTAAAAGGAATTGTTTTAATTCCCTTTTCAGGCAGTTTGTTGTTAGAGCATAGAAATGCCACTGATTTTTGTGTGTTGACTTTGTATCCTGCAGCTTCACTGAATGCTTTAATAATTCTAACAATGCTTTGTGGAGTCTTTAGAGTTTTCTATATATGAGATCATGTCATCTGCAAACAGAGACAAGTTTACTTCTTCCTTTCTAATTTAGAAACTTTTATTTCTTTTCTTTAACTAATTGTTCTGTAGGACTTCCAGTACCATGTTGAATAGAATGGTGAGAGTGAGCCAATTCTCTTGATCTGAGTGGTGCCCCAGTTCTGATCTTAAATGAATAGCTTTCAGTTTTTCACCATCAAGTATGATGCCAGCAGTGGGCTTGTCATATATAGACTTTATCATGATGAGGTACAGTCCTTTCATATCTAAATTTCTGAGAGTTTTTATCATGAAAGGATACTATGTTATGTCAAATGAACCTGTTGAGGTGACCACATAATTTTTATCTTTTATTCTGTTAATAGGGTGTATTACATTTATTGATTTGCATATGTGTAACCATATTTTCATCCCAGGGATAAATCCCACCTGATCATGGTGTGTGATCCTTTTAATGTGCTATTAAATTCAACTTGCTTGTATCTTATTGAAGATTTTTGCATTCGTATTCACTGGAGATATTGGTCTGTAGCACTTTTTTCTTGTGTCCATACTTCTTGTTCCCTCTTGAGAGGAAATTCTTCAGACCACATGCCTTCTATCAATCTTGCAAAGTCAGACCGGTGCTGAGAGCATCCTGGGGACAGTGCCCTGAATTGCTCAAGTCTGTGTGCCTTCTCCCAATCCCACAGAGTTGGGCCGGCTTTCTTTGGGTGCTCATGGCCATCTGTAAAAGCTCGCATTCACTGTCTGCAGGAGTGCACTTGGGTAGCCAACCTGGGGGATGGGTGAGGCACAGGAAGGTCCACAGGTGATGGGTCCTGAGTGGCTTGTACACAGCTTCCTGATGCATCCACAAAGCCTGGTGGTCAGATCCATGGCCCAATCCCTCAGCTATGTCAATCACCCCAGTATTCTGAGTGGGATGAAAAAGAAGTGGGTCTCTTGAGCAGTATCCCACGTACCAAGGAAGCTGGTCATTCCCCCACCATGTTCTCATTTTCCCCTGTGGGAAAATCACAGGTCGAGGGAGTCTATCTTGGCACTAAACTCTGGTGCTTTGGGGAAAGGGTAGCAAGGACAAAGCGAAACTGTTCTTCTTGCCCTCCTCAATGCAGCTATTCTCAGATTTTTTGCTCTAAGAGTGTGCTGGGAAGTCCCCACTGAACTACCAGACTCCCACAAAGGCATTCTCATCTGTAGGTTGCCAAAATGAATGTTCTGTGGAAGGATGATAGTAGGAAAATCCTATTTTGCTATCTTCTAATTTGCGTTTTACAAAGTTCTGCTCAATTGCTGTTGTGGAGAATGGACTATAGCAGGATAAGAGAGAGAACAACAAGACCAGTTGAAAGATTATCTTAGTGGACCCTGTAAGATGGATGGCAACTCAGACAAGAGAAGAGGGGTCTTGGGGCCTCTGTTGTCTCTTAATTCCCTCCTACTCTGATATCCTGCTTTGTGTGAATTCTGACTCTCTACCCAGTGCCTTGTGTCCTGTGACATTGTCCCACCATAGGTGGCCCTAATGTGCAATACAGCCCCATGTCCTTTGAATTCCTCTGCCAAATAATCACCAATGTAGCTGACTCTGCTTAAGTTCAGAGGTGCTTGGGGCTTGTGTTCCATCACTGAACAGTGCAGCAAACAATTTAAATGCAATATTAAACATTGCCATTATGAAAAGCCCTTGCCCATAACCCCTGCCAGCCCCAATACCCCAACATGTTGGTATTCCACTCGGTCTCCCCTGATCTCCTTGTAGCTCAATGCTTCTGATGTTTCTGGGTCCCTCATTCCCTCTTTCTTGCTGCTCACACAGAAAAGTCCCCACACTTTTTCTTCATGGAATAGCAATTCAGTTTCCCCTTTATTTTGCCTTCTTTCTTTAGATCCTGACTTGGGGCTTAACTTTTCACAACCAAAATACCCTATCGAGGTGTTTTACCAAACAACATCAGTAGCAAATATATTTTCCTAAGCAGGACACTTGGATATTTTTACACTTTTCTGCTATTTGGTTGGAAGGTTATCAGACAAGGGAGAGGCGGGCTGGAAACAATTCCGGAAGCAGATTCGGAGCACACATCACTTCCCGGAGATGAAAAAAGTCATGGAAGAAGCTGAATGTAAAACAGTTCCAGCAACGATGCGTCCTTGCCAGTATATACTTTCAGTGTTTGGTGTTTGCTGTCACCCAGGGAACACAAAAGGCCCTATGGACCTGAAAGTCGTTGTCATTCCACTTCTCCCAATCCCTAACCCCCACACCCTTTGGCAGCCTCATACATTCTAGTTAATGTAAACTCCATTCTCCAGAAAATTTCCAGAAAATGAATTTGCTTTCCTCTTCAATCATTTCTATTCATTTTGGCTTATTGTATTAACAGTCTAGGTACCTGTGGAGTGTTCAGACTCTGTTCACAATGTCACAGCTCAGAAGGATAAGAATGATTGAGGAAGAATTAATGTCTGATTCATGCAGCAATAAATCGAGGCATGTTGACTTGAGCATTCGTTTTGCCAAGAACTTTTGCTGCCAGATTTTATTTACAGAATGTCATCATTTTCCAAAGCATTATTGTTTCTCTTTCATATTATGCCTTCTGACTAGAGCAGGTAATTTGGGGAGGATTTACACATAATGATAGCCTGAATCCCTTCATTTATAAAACTGCACAGGACTTGGCTCATTAATGGCTGTTGAAAATGCTAGTCTAGTAAAATGACAAGAAGAGCTTTTATATGGTGAATTTAATTGCTGAAATCAAGTTGGACCCATTCCCACACATTATCTTGGGACTAAAAATCAATCCTGGTGCTGGGTGTCCCTCAAGGCAGAGATTGGGAAGGCACTGCCCTAACTGGAAAAGTAAATTTCCCAGCTCAGGGTTCTACCTCACACACTGGACCTGGAGCAATCATCAACCTGCTTATTGAACCCCATTTAGACAATTGAGAAATCCCATTGACAGAATTAACAAGATTCCAAAAGGCAATGAAATGTACATAACATAACCCTGGTTTAAAGGGTTTAAGCATCTGTCAGTGCCCCAGTGATGACACTGGACTTTCATTACGAAGCACATAGTAAAGTTGTGAGCTGAAAGTGGAAGATGAAAGGAACGCCAGGGAAATGCTTCTCCACAATTAGAGATCTTACCAGGCACCCGTTTTGTTTTGTTCTCCCGCCTCAGGCCCTGGTGGGAGCGCTGGTGGAAGAAATACTCTGTATTGTGTAGACAGTGCAGAAATGAAGCTGCTGATTTACCTGAAATCTGTTCTTAAAGTTGGAAGGAGAACAGAGTCAGATTTTAGGGGATCAGATTGGACCTCAGTTTCCTCTTGATATTGTGTGTATGTGTGAAAAGTTCACAAATTATTTTCTTTTTATTTTTAAGATATTTTAATTGATTTTTTTAAGTGGGGGAGAGAGTAAGGGAGAGAAACATTGACCGCTGCCTCCTGTATGCCCTCTACCAGGGATTGAGCCTGCAACCTGGGCATGTACCTTGACTGGGAATTGAACCTGTGAACTTTCTGTATATGCGACGATGCCCAACCAATTGGGCCAAGGCACAAATTAATTACAATTACTAAGGTGATCATCAGAATCACTTGAGGAGTTTTTAAAAAGATGGATGCCCAGACTACCCCGTCTTGAGGCCCAGGAATCTGCAGTTTTGAAACAGGTGCCTGTCCTGTGGCCACAGGTCCATCCGACTCCTGCTACTAACCAGGTTTAGAACCGCTGTGTAATATCCATTACTCACCTCACCTTACCATTCCTCTGCTGGCTCTCTTCCAGTGATTTAGTTTATCAAAGTTTCTCTTTTCTTGTTTCCTTTATATTTTGACCTGCAGTTAATCCATATATGCTGTTTCTTCTTTGGGCTTATAAAGGTGTTTATCTTTCCACGTGGGTCTATTATTCTTTTGATTTCTAAAACTTTGCAATAACCAAGTAAATGCATAGCCAGGTAAGTGAATGTTCTTTAGCTCCTGGAGAAACAGCAATTGCTAACTGGTCAAGTGCGGCCCCGTGATCCAATGACATGCTCACAAATTCTTATCTAAACTGATTCTGAGGCAAACATGGAGAGATTGACAGGGGCAATGCTTTCAATACTACCAATGACTCAGCATCTTAAAATTAACTAATTTTTAATTTTTCAGGTAAAGTTTGAAAAAGAATTGTTTCTTTGTTCAAAGAAGAAAAGGGGCTTAAAATGGATCACATTCAACTTTAAAGTACATGTCCTTACAAAACAATAGCTTCATGAGCTAACTCTAAATGTTACTTATGAATGAATCAGAAACATATGGTTGCAACTTCTCTCTAAACACAAAGGAGACTTAAAATTCAGGGGAAAGGAGCTAGAAACAAACATGAAGTAGATTTTCCAAAGGCCTAGACTCTGAGCAATGGTTTAAAACACTTTCCGAAAACTCAAAACTGTCAGGTTTAATCAACTCTCTGTTTTAATTTCGTTATCACAATCTACAGATATCCAAAAAGAATCAATGTTAAATAAAAGTTTCTAATAAACTCTATCCGGAAGTAGTTTTCAAACTACAATCTAATTATAGAAACTTGCTAAAGACAGGACGTAAAATAGATGGAGACAGACTAAAAAAAAACCCAAAGTTGGACATCCAACAACTTTCAAGTAATTTTTAATATAAAGAGAGTACTTCAAATTGAATGAAAGTTGAACAAATCAATTGTTGTTGAAGATTTTTTTCCCCCCCTAATTAAGTCCTGATGGCTTTACAATGCAGAAAAGAATGTACTGGGCTTTTGACAACTCCTCTATTCCCAGTGAAGAGGGAAGCCAGCCCAGAAAAATCACTTAGGAAGACCGGGACAACAGATGGTACACCAAACCGAACAATGATCTCAGTAAGTGAGGCCTCAGAGACATGATGATACATTCTGCAGCTGGTTCTGATAAAACTTGGGTACCCGTAGTGCATTGGTCTGACCATTAAAATGATGTTCTTCTTGAGCCACAGGCCAGTGCGTATGACTGGTCAGAGCCCAATCACAAGCTGGACAAAGTTGTGGGAAGCATCTGAGGCCTGAGTTAGACCCTGAATTTTTCATCCACTATGCTAGATTAAAGATGACTGCAAAGTCACCCTCCTCCCATTAAAAAGAGGGACTTCTAGTCTCTCCTTTGGAAACTGGGCAGGCTCTACGACTGCTTGACCAATAGAATATGGTGGAAGTGACAGTGTTTGTTTCCAGGTGCAGGTTTTTAAGGGTAGCTTCCACTTTCTATCACTTGAAATATTCTTAGAACACAGCCTCCACGCAGTGAGCAAACTCAAGCATTCTCATTACAAGACCCATATGGAGACAAATGCGGCCTCTAGCTAACAACCTTGGTTGATCTCTTAGCTAATAGCTCGCACCAACTTGCTAGATATGTGAGTGAACAATCTTGGAAGAGGATCCTCTAATTTCTAATTGAGAAATCCCAACTGATGTCACTGAGCTCTGCCCAAATTACAGATTCATGAGCAACATAAATGGTTGTAGTTGTTTTAAGCTACTAAATTTTGGAGTGATTGGTTGTATAACAAGGGATAATGAGAAGATCCACTATCTTATATAATAATAATAATAATTTTTGGCTTGCATCTGGACTTGGGATCCTGTACTGTGTCTACATGGGTCTGTTGGCAGTGCCATCAATATGCTAGCAGGAATTAATTCCCTAGAGGCTGACCAGCTGCTAGTCACTTCTGCTTCCATCATCACCTTCAACCTGGTGGAGCTGGAAGGTGGTTGTCAGGCTGATCTTGTCTTTTCCCTCTATTTCATGATACCCTCTTTTTTTTCACCATGTAGGGATTGTTCTACCATAACTGGTATGCTCCATAGATGTTTTAGGAGATATCTTCTGTTATTTTGCTGGCATGACCTTCGCCATGGTGGGCATCGTAGGATACTTCAGCAAGACCATGCTATCCTTCTTCATGTCCCAGATGTTCAACTTCTTCTAATCACTACCTCAGCTCCTACATATCATCCCCTGCCCTTGCCACCATGTGCCCAGACTCAATATCAAGACAGGCAAACTGGAGATGAGCTATTCCACGTTCAAGACCAAAAGCCTGTCTTTCTGGGGCACCTTCATTCTAAAGGTAACAGGGGAACAGGGAGGGCATAGAGAGCTCCAGCTAGTGACAGTGCACCAGAGTGAGAATGAGGACAGCGCCTCCACCGAGTGTAACAACATGACCCTCATTAACTTGTTCTTTGAAGACTTAGGGCCCATGCTCCAGAGAACTTCACACTGCTCCCGCTGCTGCTACAGGTCCTGGGCAGAGCTGTCTCCTTCTCCATTCAGACCAGCCTGTCCGATTCATCTAAGATGTCTGGGTCCCCTGATCATTGCTCTTCACGTCACAGTCTCCAGGTTCCTGACTCAGGCCGACCTCATTGTAGACTAAGACTGCCTCCGGGCTCAGGCCTCTGCCACTCTTCCTTCTCCCGTAGACTTTGTCCTTATCGTTTCCTCTCCCCTGCGGTCACTGATGCCTAAACTAGCACAATTGCTAAGAGTGAAGCTAAAATGAAAAATAAACATTTTAAGCCATGTAAGATGAATAATAAATTGGGGGTAAACAATAGAACAAACGAAAACTGACCTTCTGACGGAGGACATTCAGGCTGCACTGACAGTGGTCACATCGCATGGAACCCCATGTGTCTGTAGGCTTTGGGAAGTCAGAAGCTAGTTGTCCAGAGGAAAGGAGCACAGAGGCTGTTTTTGGAGGGAAGCATATTACATCTTGAAGCTGCCATCCTCCAGCTCAAGTCACTGACTGATGTGGTCAAGGAGCATGTGGCCACAGGTCCATCTGGCAGATGGAATGTGCAGCACCAGTGACAGGCAGGGACCACACCCTTCCAGAGGGCCCTGGAGGGCAACACTTGGAGCCCTGCTGCTCTCAATATTTTGCCAAAAGAAACACTCAGATGTTAACACTGTTGGGAAACATGAATGAGCAAAACACAAAACACGCAAAGGCAGCTTGCAGTAGAGGAAAGCCATAAGACTCAAGAAAAATCACCTTTCCATCCAGGCAGGACAAGGTAATAAATGCTCCACTGAGGACTGGGTTACAACAGAAAGACTAGCAACTAGTTTATGTTGGAGACATATTTCCCTGGGTGACCTCCTGATAAATTTTAAAAGAGGCAGCTAAAGAGAGGCTGTGTGTGTACAATGTATGTCAATTTCCATTATTTTGATAAACCCACATTGTACAGCTGGCAGATCATAAATCTCTGGCTTACATTGGGCTATTATTTAATTAGGCCGGCCCTTAATGACTCATGGTATTTTGTCATTTTAACGATTCTTCATTTTTCTCACATCTAATTGGTAAATCACTGCTTATCAGAGTTTATGGTCTCTTTCTTTATTGTACCATCTTCTAGCCGCTGTCCAAGGTGACATGAACTCCAGGCTATTGACTTTTCTCAATCCTCAGTGGAGGTTGTCCTGGAAAATTAAGTTTTTGACAAATCAACAGCCTGTGTGCAATACTTCTTCCTGGGTATAAGGAATTTGGGAACTGTCTCTAATTTTGGCTTGGAGTCACACTGCAGCTTGAGACCCTATCATTTACATCAAGCTTGAAAATATACATTTTAATACACTACAGCATTTCTTGGACTTTGATGGTATCTGGGAGCATGATGAAAAGGCTTTTCACCATCAGATTTCAAATGTTTGGCTTTTTTTTTTTTTTAATCACAGACTTCTTTTGTCTAAAACAAGTTCAGGCAGCAGGAAGGAGTGAAGAGAGTTCAGAATTATTCACATGGTATTTTCTCAGAAGTCTCTCTTTTTAAGAAGCAATTATTAAGCCATTCCCATTAGGCCCATGCAAATGAAAAGATCAGAGTTAATTAATCTTGTCCTGAGTAAGAGAAGTGATGAAGGGCAATTAAATATTTTGTGTTCCTGAAGGAATCTGCTTGCTTACCTACTTCTTATTGCTCAAGGGAGGGAGTTACTCTCATAGCATGGAAAATGCCTGGTGGGAAGGGCCAGGCTGGTGGCTCATAAATCCTGATGGTCTTTCTTGGGCACGGCACAGAAAAATAATGGACATTTTTGGAGTCACATCGACCTAGTGTCTAATTTCAGTTCTACCATTTGCTAGTGATGAGAACTTGGCTAATTTATATAAACTCCTCATCTCTAAGACAGAACTTAGAGGGTCAACCTTCTCCACCATGATCTCAAGGCAGCCACCTGTTTCTCCATGGGTTAGAGCTAGTGTGAAAAACAGGCTCCTCTGAATGTAATTTGAACCCAGAGATTTATTTAAAAATAATAACAAACATATATTCCTAATATCACACTGTCTTTCACTTTGTTTTATAGAGTGCTTTGAAGCTATGTCTATACCCCAGAATGTTTGAATTTATTCATATAAACAAAATTAGATCAAATAATAATAAAAAATAATGACAATAACAAGAATGGATATTATTCTAATAGAGGAGAGTAACAAGAAAGTTCTGTTTTGGTTAAATGACCTTAAGTCATTGACTGGTTGCCTTTCTCACTATTCAGTTCATCTTTGAGGCACCATTAGACTTAATAACCAATGTCTTTATCAAGGAAAATAATCAACAAGTATATTAATTAGGCATTGCTTACACTTTTACTGCAAGTCTAATGATTTGTTGATTTTAAGTTAGAGTCTGTCTTTATTAAAGTCATTAATGCTCTAAGTGAATTTGTGCTTAAAATTCCTTAAGTATTTAGGAATTACACACATTTTGCTTTTTACTGCAGGACCCTTAGGCTATGAACATTCTCCTATTGCAGACATCTAAAACTACAAACACAGCTCTTTAGGCATTTGTTAATAAATGCATTGCCTTCACAATTGAAAATGAAAATGAAACAAACACAGAAGTATAAGGGACAGAACCATCAACAAACCCCTATGCATATTAACTTCTCTTTGCTGTTGATGCATGTAAATTTCTTCTACAGCTGGCCACAAATCAGCACAGCCAGTATCCAAGGCATGATTGGCATTGACAGTCACTATTCAGTCTTCAGCAGAATACCAGAAGACACGGAACCTGTCCCTTCCCAGCCCTCACTATTGAGTGAGTACAACTATGCCTTTAAAACAATTGCATATATCTTGAGTCTCTGACCCCCATGTAGGGTCTCCCTTCCAAGTGATTTATTTACGGGTCCTGGTGGTAATGTAGTGATGATCACAGCTTTGTTCTGATGCTCACTGCTCTTGTGATCGTTGGCCCCGTGGACCACTGCTGGACCCAGGGTTACTTTCTATAAAGCCAGCGATCCTGCCTTGGGCCTCTGAGCCCTAGGCAGCTTCTCCCACTATACACAACAAGAAAGCTCCTTTAGCTCCTTGCAATCAACTTTTTCACAGAACTTTCTCATAGCAGAATTCTCCAGATGTTGTGGAGAGGGGAAAAGAGAAGCGGAAGGACAGGAGCTGGTGATGAACAGCTTACCCCATACCTAGGACCCATTCTCCTCCCTGTTCAACCCAGTTTATGTTCATAACCTTAGCCCTTTCAGCACCTGGTACCTTCCTTTGGTGGAAGGAGTGTGCCTTGTTTTATCTCCTAGTCAGACCTCCTGCAGCAACTATTAGAATATTGAACAAGTCTGTGGACACAAACCAAATTCTTTCTAACAGGTATCACATGCAAGTCAAGGATCTACTGGGCTTCATGCCATTTCCTGCAAGTTCAGAAACTCCCAGAATATCTAGAGGCAAGTCCTAATTCTAAGAGTTAGAGTTTAGCCCAACTGGAAATCTTAATAAACCTGTGGATTGTATCAATGTCAATATTCTGGTTATGACATTGTACTACAGTTTTGCAAAATATTAGCATTGGGGGAAATTAGATAAAGGATACAAAGGATCTCTCTGTATTATTTCTTACAAATGCATGTGAATCTATAATTACTTCAATAAAAATTTGATTTTAGAAAAGCAGAATATTATTTCAGATGATAGAGCATAGCATCATCCAAGCAATGCACACTTAGATTAGGTCCAAGATCAAATTTCAGAAATCTTGGTTCCATAAATATTTCTTAATCTACTAAACCACTTTGCATCAATTTACAAACCAAAATTTATGAATAGAAAAATAGTGTAATGTGGTCAGGAAAAATTATGTAAGACATTCAAACAGTCAAAGAAAATTATTTCATTTAATCAGCTTAAATAATTCCGACTTGAGGAGACCACAGCCATTTTATGGAAAGGGTCAGAGGTTGAGACACTGTTCTGCACCAGAGACTGCTATAACCTAGCCCCAGATTAAAAGCCCCACCCCTCAGTGTCCAACTAGCCTAAGGGTTCTTAACCAATGATATACATGAGCTTCATCTCAAGATGTGAAAAAATACAGATTCCTGGACCCACACCTAAAGATTCACACTCAATCGACTTGCATAGGATTCTGGAATTTCCATGTCTAATAAGCAACTCAGGTGATTCTAATCTATCTGAAATCAGATTCAACTGGAGTGCTGATCAAAAATGCAAATTTTTTGAGACCCACTGCTTTGGTCACACTAGTGTGTCTTAATTTTATTCTGATAACTCAGTGAACTTTCTAGAAAAAGATTGGGGTACTTAACAGTCTGGGTCATATTCTTATATGGGAGTGGAGAGAGAAGAGGAAGTTGTCAAAGTATAAAACCTTCCCAGCCCTCCTCTTCCAATCACAACTCATCAGAGAGCATTTTGCACAAGGAGATCAAAGGCCTTGCGAGGAGAAGTTGAAAGACTTTGCTGTTGTAATTCTGGGGCAGAGGTGGTTGGATATAAATGATTCCTAACTGTGGGTTTGGGGGACCCTCTATGTAGAAATGTAAACACAGATGTCAGGCCTTTCATCCCCACTATGTAAACATACCAGCTGCCAGGGGAAGAAGGAGAAACCCTTTGGAATTAGCTGCATTTTTTTGCCATCTAGAGCATAAAAATTGGCTTCACGCTTGAATTTCC
This sequence comes from Tadarida brasiliensis, assembly GCA_030848825.1. NCBI lineage: Eukaryota > Metazoa > Chordata > Mammalia > Chiroptera > Molossidae > Tadarida > Tadarida brasiliensis. The sequence continues at coordinate 31,465,486 of CM061270.1, read as the reverse complement.
ATCAGCAACGCAAAGCACTGTTCACCGGAGTAGGGCTGAACAATGAACGAGATATGGCGTCTTCTCTCCAAGAGACGTTCGGTTCTTGCCATTCCCCAGCGTCCTCCAGAAGAGGACGATGAAGAGTGGTAACATCCTATCACGAAATTGCTGGACCGATGGGAGGGAGCCCTTAAAAAATATGTGGCCATTTTGTTCCCAGAGTTGTATAAACCAAGAGCTTGGCTGAGGGGTACACTCCTGATTGACCCTGATTTAGGGAAAATAGAAGAAGCAAACCTTCCTGAGTTTTTGTGAGAAAAACAGAATGGTTTCCAGTAAGAGAGGATATGATTATTCCAATCCATGAATATTTGAAGGGCCACAGTGGTATAGCTGCACCCAAAACCACAACAAACCTCCTCTCACACTATTCAATAATTTTTTTAAAAAGGAAACCATGAAAGGAAACATTTCTGAAAAAAATGTGCAAAAAGTATAATGGGAAATGTATTTCTAAACAAAACACTTCAATCCATGGAGAAATGTGTCTTTAATTACATCTCAAGCTAGTGTGCCAACTTGCATATGCGGGGAAGTCTCATGCTTTCTACAGAGCCTCAGTTCTGCAAGACTTGAAGAGCTGTAGCAAAGCATATAAAGAGTGTCTTTTCATTGGAAGTTTTTTTGTTGTTGTTGTTTTAATTTTCTGAACATATCAGGACAAACAGACCTTTTGGCAATGGATAAGCCAGTTGTTGCATCATTACAATACACACACACTCAGTCCAAGGTGATAAAAATAGATATGAAATTGCCAAGCAGCCCACATGTGTGAACTTATTGGGTAGAGGCCATGGAGGTTTAGGATGCATTAGTTCCAGCAAAACTTATTCCTGTACAAATAGTCCATCAGAGTATTGTAAAAGAATGATCACAGTGAGCTTTTCAATAGTCCTCTTGCTTAGACTGGGCCAGCCAAAACAGCTGTATGTAATAGAAAAACCAATCAATTCAGGATAAATGCCTCGTAGGTAACTGAAAATTCTGTCCTGCCAATGTTTAGCTTATGCGATACTATTTTCCACAGTCAGGTTATAAACTACAACTAAATAAAAATCTGTGTAGACAATATCTTCTACTTACAAATAGGTTCGTTCAGGGAGGCTGTTCGCAAATTCATTTGAAAAGATCACAAACAATCCATTTGTTCACCTTTCTGCTGTTACGAGAAAGTTCTAGATGTTGAATGCATTGCATCTGTCTCTTGCTTATTTCTAAAACTCCTGCGTACATGTATGTAGTGAATATATTTGTGTGTAAGTACATGTGCGTGTGCATGTGTGGGATCTATATTTATGCGTGTATGTAAACAAACACCCGCACTACAGCCCCTTGAAAATTCCGACTTTAAATGGCTGTGCATGACAGCCAGAGCCCCCCGCGGGTGTAGACAGAGCTGACGTTCTTTTATGAGGAGCATGAAAGTTTGTTAAACTGAGAAATGTAGCTTATGTAAGTCTTACTTCATGTTAATAAGGCAAAAAATATGCATTATGATTCAGTTCCAGAGTAACTCTCCAAGCTGATCTTTTATCCATTTTGTGTTACATTCACATCATTTTTCAAAAATTTCCTCAAAGCACCCTTTTTTTCCCCCTTTTCAGTCATTAAATAGTATTCATCATGTGGTATGTGATAGGCAGGAGACTCAGATAAAGGGGATACAGCAGTGAATCAAGCAGACGAAACTCCCTGCCTTGTTGGAGCTATGTTCTAGTTGGGAGCACAATAAACATACAGGGTGTGGCAAAAGTAGGTTTACAGTTGTGAGTATGTGAAACGGAGTTTACTCTTGTATTATTATTTATTAAGTCTTGTATTATTTTCCATGCGAATAACTAAACTTGCTTTTGCCTCACCCTGTGTGTAAACGACATAGTATGTCAAACTGGTAATTACTCCGCAACACACCGGGAAGGTGGGGGAATTGGAGGGGTGGATAGGAAAGGCCAAACTTGGGGGTGGGGTCATTGGAGCAGAAACACAGAAGGGGCTAAGAAGACAGCCACGTCGGGTGCCAGTGGAAAGAACAGCCCGGGCAGAGGGAACAGCTATGCAGAAAGCCGGGGAAGCAGCCTGCTTGGTGGTTCAACAGCCAGGAGGTCGAGGTGACGGAGGGAGAGGGCGGCGGCGATGTGGTCAGGAGGCCAGGGGTTGTGCAGATCGTGGGAAGCCCTGGAACAGTTTAGCGCTTACTTGATGTGGAGAGCCACATAAAGGAGAGGTGGGGGAGGGGAGAGGCGGTGCTGACACAGGAAAGAGGACACCGGCAGCCGTGTTAGACGGCAGGCCAGCGGTCGGATTCTGCACACATTTTGAAAGTAGCGCCGCAAGGATTTGCTGATAGAATGATGTGGGGAGTGAGAAGAAGTCCAGGAAGAATCCGAGGTGTTTGTTTGCTTTTGCCTGAGCAACTGGAAAGGTGAAATCGGTATTCACTGAGCAGGGGCAGCTGTGGGGGAGCAGGACTTGGGGCGAGGGTGTCGGTGCAGGTACCAGGAGCGCGGTGGGGACAAGCTAAGGCTGAGGTGCCTGCTAGACACCCAAATGGACATGGCAAAGGGCAGTTGGGCATATGAGTCTGTGGTTCAGGGGAGAGGTGTAAATTAGAGACATAAAATGTGAAAGTTATCAGCACATGGATGAGATTTAAATCTATAAAACTGAAGTACCAAGGGAGTGAGAAGATAAAAGACATTCGAAGAGTGAGCCTTGGTCCATGGAATGATGACTCTGAACCAGTATATTTTCACTGGGCTTGGTGTGCTCTTTTGTTTTCTTCTTTTTAATAATGATTTTTAGCCCTGGCCGGTTTGGCTCAGCAGTTAAAGCATCAACCCATGGTCAGAGAGACCCGGGTTTGGTTCCTGCTAAGGGCAGGTACCTCGGTTGCAGTTTGTCCCCGGGCCGGTTGGGTCATGTGGATGGCAGCCAGTCAATGTGTCTCTCTCGCATGGATGTTTCTCTCTCTCTCTTCTCCCTCTCTCCCTCTTGCTCTATCTGAAGATGAATGCAAAAATGTCCTTGGGTGAGGATAAAAAAAATAAAAATAATTTTTATGTTAAAATTTTTGTGTGTTAATACATATTCATACAAATATTAAAATATTCATAATATAACATCAATGAATAACACAGACAAAGCAGTAATAATATGAATACCAGTGCAATTATCACTCACCTTAAGAAATATAACATAACTGGTACATCAGAATTTCCTACACGTTCTCTGTTTGAATGCTTCTCCCTCACCCTCTGTGGTAACCACTCTCCCAGATGCCCTCACTTTTCTAGAGGGTTTTACCATCTAAGAGTATTACTACACCATTTTTGATTTAGATTTCACTCTTCTTGAAATACATATATATAAAATTATACTGTAACTACTCGTCCGAGACTTCCTTCTTTCCTTCTACAATATGTTTTCAAGATCCATTCACATGGAGATAGTATATACCTATGGTTCATCTATTTTCACTGCTATATAGTATTTCATTGTGGGTCAAAAACTGTTGAATATTGGCAATTCTGTGGTTAAATTTAATGCAGTCTAATTTCATTATGATTTGTTCATTTACCCACAATTCATGTTGAAGCATGTTTCTTAATTTCGAAATATATAAAGTTTTTTTTAGTCAGCTTTGTTATTGGTCTCTGAGAATTTTGTTGTGGTCAGATTAGGTGGTCAGCAGGACTATTCATTTGAAAAGTTTTTAAATTAGTTTTAGGATCCACTATATGTGTTCCATTTTAGTAAATGTTCTGTTTGTGTTTGAAAAGAATATTTAGTCTCGGTTTGTTGCTTGCATTGTACTATATAAGCCCAGCTGATAAAACTGTTAATTACGTTGTTCAAATTTTCTGTGTCCATACTGATTATTATCTGCTTGCTCTATCAATTTCCGAAAGAGGTATATTAATTATCTCCCACTATATTATTACATTTCTCCCTATAATGCTATTATTTGTTTTCACTGTATATGTTCTGAGACTTTATTTTTATTTGTTATAAGGGTGGAATTGTTATATATGCCTAGTTAACTAAACTGTTTATTATTATATAATGATCTTCTTAATTCCTACTAAAATATATTGCTTTAAATTCTCTTATTTAATATATAATAATCTTTTATTACATATGAAATTATAATATATGTTGTCATTACTACATATTAATACCTATAATCTTTTAGTTACAATTTTCCTTGGCATATTTTTTTCCATTTGATTATTTTCAACCATTCTGTTATGTTATAGGTTTGCTGTATCTCTTGTATATAGCATATAGCGATGTTTTGGATATTTATCTGGGCTAATCATCTTTTTTTAAAATATAAACTGGAACTCTTAGTTTATTTGCATTTACTGTAGCTACCAATATATTTGAATTATTTAAGCATCTAATTATGGACTATTTGTCCTACATTTAAAAAATATTTATTTTTCTTCTTTCTTGCTGCCTTTTGCATAATTTGACTATTTTATCCCCTTCCTAATTTAGAGTAATATATTTTGATTCTAGACATTTATTGTGTCTGCTTATCTCATCAAAGTTTAAATTTTTTCAGAAACAAAAGACTCAGCATTTCAACTGCAACCTCCCGCTCTTGACTTCTATTGTTTCAATGTATTATAATTTTATTATTTTTACCAGCTAAGACATTATAACTGTCATTTCACATAGTCAATGCTGAAGTTTACCCATTTCCACTTCTGTTCTCATCATTCATTTTTGAATCTTCCGTATGGGATCATTTTCTCTGTTTGAAGAATATCTGTTAGTCTTTCCTTTGTGAGGTTCCTTTGGTGATAAGCTTTTAGTACTCATCTAAAATGTTTTTACATTGGCCTTATTCTTGAAAGGTATTTTTGTAGGCATGCAATTATAAAATAATATTGTCTTTCTGAATATCTCTTCAAGATATTCATTTACTGTCCTGTGATTTAATTGTTAATGTTACAAAGTCCGTTTCCAGTTGAAATGTGGCCTTCCCCACACTGATGATGCTGAACCCCTTCATCATCTTCAGCTGCTCCTGGTTGGACTTGTGTCATTTCCTGTCCTTCTGAGACCCTCCCCTTTGGGGCTCCAGCTTCCTCTCTAGTCCTCTAAATACAAGGCGTTTCTAGTAACGTTCCACCCAGTCATTTCATTCATCCCCTGGTGAATGCTGCTTTCCAAGGATTAAAGACCAGAATGTCCTGATTAAACACTTAATTAGACATAATAAAAAATATTGCCAGTTTTAAATAATTGATTCACTCATTAGTTTAATATGCTAATGACAGAGCCTTGAGAAAAGGAAATGGAATAAAATTTACCCTCTGAGAAAATGGGTTGAAATTAGATTTTTACACTAAGATTATTCAGAGTAAATTACCAGCTCCCGATAAATGGGAGCCGTCTGACTAGTATTTCATTCACTACGTGGACTTCTAATGGCTAAACCTTTTTCAAACAATAGCACTCAGGAATGGCCTTTCAGTTAATTACTGTTAAAAACTGCCATGGACCATGAGATACAATGAAAAGAGCCCTGTACTCAGAGCCAGGTGGTCTGTGTTCAGATCTCATCTGTCACTTGCCTAGTGTGTCCTGGAAAAGCCTCCCAGTCTGTTAGAGTTTTTGCTTGCCCTTCTGTTAAGATGAATATTGATATTGTGTCCTAGACAACTTTTTATCTCTAACATTTTTATGGTGCCTACTGAGTACTAGGCACTCAGTATATATTTACCAAATTAACAAAACAAGGAGATTAGTTTAAATGGTATCTTAAGCACCTTTTAATTCTAAAGTTCTGCGGTTCTCTTTCGTATATAGCTTTTTGTGACTTTTGTCTCAAATTTCTAGGCAAAATGACTTTTGGGGCCTGTGAATACCAATGATGGATGGATGGATAGATAGATAGATAGATAGATAGATAGATAGATAGATAGATAGATAGATAGATAGACAAACAGATAGAAAGAAAGAAAATCCTGATTGAGCATCAAAAATGAGCTATTCTTTACAAAACAATTTCTTAATTATTTCCAATGACTTCCATAATCTGGAATATTATGTGAGAACATTTTAGGAGGACCTACTTATATCATAGGTCTTAATTCTTCCCACCATCCAGCATGGGAGATGTAAGAAAATAAGGAACAGTAAAAGGGCAAGACAGAGAGGATGGTATTTGATGTCTATTGACATGGTGCATGAAATATTGTTCATAAACAAAGCAATTTGCAGAGAATGGTTTATTTGACTTATTTTATAAGCAATTATAATTTGTACTGAATTCTCTTTTCAAACTAAAGAAGGTGTAAAACACTGTATTGATACACAAGTTTAACTTGTTCTGATAGCATCCCAAGTAATTGATAATTCAGACCAAGTCCCTAGATGGACCTCCAAAGTCCTTCATATTCAAACTTCTCACTACCCCTGAGTCCTCCTTAAAACTCCTCAAACATGCTAAGCTGGTTCCCACCGCTGGTCCTTTACACTGGCTACTTCCTCTTCCTGGAACGCACTTCCTCCAGATAGCCCCAGGTCTTTCAGACTTCTGCTCAAATGTCATCTTCTTGACCACTGTATGCTTTATCCCTCCCCCCTGGCACTTCTTAGGCTGCTTTATTCTATTTCTTTCTCCTTAGCACTTATTGCTCTCTGAGAGACTGTATATTAATATTTATGTGTGTGGTTGCTTCCTGTCTGATCCCCCCCGCACGGAACGTTTCCCAGTACCCAGAACAGTGCCTAGCATATGTATGGCACTCAATCAGCATAATTAATGAAAACAAGGGTAATGAAAACAAGGGTGAATAAGGCAAGTGTGGTCCATCCCCACTGAGCCATTTAGTCCCATTGTGGCATGCATGCTGACCTATAGAGCTGACGTGGGTTTTTCCAAAGAGGAAACAGAAACAATAAAAGCTTAAACTCAGCTTTCCTTATGCTCTTAGCCCCCAATATCTAGTAACATCACTCAAGCTACTGTATACCTAGATCAAAGCATTACCTCTATCCTTTCACTTTGTACTATTCAGAAATTTCTAGGTTCACCAGTCAGGTTGGACTCAGCAAAATCATGCCTATAGTTTTGTCTAATTGCCTAACATGTTTATTTATTTGTTGTCTTCAACTAGGTCTTCTCAATCTTGTCTCAATATGTCTGATATGTGATATAGACCAATCATTCAAGAGACGAAGTGAGCAGTCTGTTCTCATCCCTGGATTCTTCATCAAAATACTATATCTTGATCATTTTTATATCAATAGGTGAGACTGTTCCATTTGTGATAAGATGCTCTTAATTACAAATGAGATAAAACACAATTTGTTTGGCTTAAACAACTGAGCATTATTGGCCCTCAGAACCAATACAGTCTCAAGGAAAGGCAGCTTCATGGTTGATTGGTCTAGCATTTCAGTCATGTCTCCAAAGACCCCATTTCCTTCCACTTTTCTGCTCAGCGATCTTCAGGAGAAGCACCACCCTCATACCCACTCTCCTTGTTGTAGCAGGATAACTGCCTGACCAAGTCAGGGATGCAATTATCCTTGCTCAAGCCCAATAGGAGAGATACCTTCTGCCTCAGTGTTACAACAGTGCTGAGATACATGCTGATTGGACTGACGTGGGGCATGTGTTGTTCCCAGAACCAATGACCATACCCAAGGTAATGGAATGGACTGATTGGATTAAGCCAATCCAAGCCCATCCTTCGAGCAGGGAGTGGGGTAAGCTTACTCTAAATTCCATTAGCAGAACGAAGGAGAAGAGAAAATAGTCTACCAGTGAAAGTCAGGATACTCACAGGACAACAAATGCCACTAGAGGTATCACGGGGCAGGAGGTGAGGGTAAGGAAGCATGCTCACTTCAACGTTCTGTGAAATCCAGAAATTAGGTCTGAGTCAAAATGCTGGAACGGGTTAGTGCAGGGGACCTTCTCAGTCAGGAACTTGCTTCTTCAAAAGGTCAAAAGGGACTGCCTGATCGAAACAGTAATGCCAGAAACAGGAAGCTTCTTTTTCCCCCTCCTGATCCCAATTTGGAAACTGGGGGAGAAAGCCATTATTACGACAAAAATACACTTTCTTTCTGTTAGCAATTCTTCCCTCACTTCAGCATTAATAGCACCTTCTATCCAAATTGACAACAATATCTCTATCCCATTCTTTTAGGGACAATCTAACCTGTTACTTGAGAACGTGCTAAAACAAGCTCCAATAATAAAGAAATAAGAAGCTCAATGCAAATCTGTGGCATTAAAAACTGTTTTCTTATTGCGGAGAATTTCAAACGTAGACTAGTACAAGGAACTGCTGCGTACCCATCCCCCAGCGTAACAATAATCAACTTGCGGCCAGTCTTAGCTTCAGCCACTCCCCCTCCCACACTATTCTGAAGCAAATTATACATCATATCCTTTCATCTGTAAATATTTCAGTATATAAGTCATGTCTCTCTAAAAGATAATTAATCTTTAAGAAACCACAATACTATTATCACAGCTTTGAAAACTGGCAAATTTTTTATTGTTGACACTATTACAGATGTCCCCCATTTTTTGCCCCCACATTTGACCACCTCCACCCAGCCCCTAGCCCCTCCCCTAGCTTCACCAGACTGTTGTCTGTGTCCGTGGGCTATGCATTTATGTTCTTCAACCTCTTTTTTCCAGGCCCTGCAAAATTGGCAATATTTTAAAAATAATTATCAAATTATCTAACCAGAGTTCCCATTTACTATTGTCTCATAAATGTCATAATTCTTAAATTTGTATGTTTGAATTAGGATGCAAATGAAGTCCACATATTGCCGTTCATTTAGAAGCATTTGAAGTATATTTGATCTATGGGTTTCATCTCATTTCTCTTTTGTCTTTCTTACAATGCATGTGTGAAGAAATCAGGTAACATGCTCTGTAGATTTTTCCACAGTCTAGATGTAGCTGATTGCATCTCCCAGTACAGTTTAACACTTTCCTCTCTTGTCTCCTGTAAATTGGTAGCTGGAGGGAGAAGTTTTGTCGGATACAAGTACAATCCACGAAATGTATACACATATCAACCGATGTCTCAGATATAGCTATTCAAAAGTGCCTGGGAAATTCTAAGCTTCAGTGAGGTGCCATTTCATTCACAACAAATAACCCAAACAAAGGGAGTTCACATGGTAGGGTGTTATTTTGAAAGTCACACAGCTAACATTTCTAAGGTGAAGGAAAATCAACTGCATCCGTGTGGGTCTGCCAGCACAGACACTGTACCCTCATTTGCAAGTATGTAAATGGTATTTCTGGATGTTTCATTGATCAGCCTACTTCATCCCACTGTCCTGGAAGTCCCACAGAAACAATGCAGGCTAAAACTGTGGCTGTCCTTCCAAGGTCTCTGTTTTCCTCCCTGCCTGTCTTCTCGTACCCTGGGCATCTTTCTCCTTCTTGTCACAGTTGACATAACTTCCCTGCAGCAAAGTCAACTACAAACAATCTTAAAAGAAACATCCCTGGAACAAAATTTGATGCAAATTCATACATATTACAAAGTGCAGGTTTGGATCAGATGACCTCTGATTCTAGGAGTTCTGTGCCGCTATCTGGGCTGAATCCACAGAAGCTAGACTTTCCACTGACACCATGCTGTCAGATCTCGAGCAATGGTGTGCTGAAATTCAGTGCAGAACACAGACTACGAAAGCTTGCTTAGAAGTTATTTGGTCTGTTCCTCTTGTTTTTCAAAAGCTCAAAGAAGTTCGTGGCTTGCAGTAAAAGATGTGACAATTCTAGAACGCAGTGATCCTGGCTTCCAATCGGTGGCTTTGTGCACCGACCCTCGGCTAAAGGGCTAAAGATATCTCAACCCCCCAGCCCCAGATCTATGTAACCTTCAGCCTGCCCATCAGCGGGAGGCCCATGGAGAGAGCTCTCTGGAACTAGGATGTAGATGACCTCCACCATCCTACTCTCTGCATGCACTGTGAATATACAGTTTCACCGCTCACCCTTCCTACTTGGGATGGGGCAAAGGCAAACCTTTTCTTTTCCTCTCAGGCTCCAGCATTACTGACAGTGTCAACACCCCCTCCTGGATCCCCCCGCAACACACACACTCCTTTGTCTCTTATACAGATCAGGTTGCAGGTCCAAGCAATTCCCTCTGCGTGTCACTCATTTCTTACCCTTCTCTCAAGCTCCTGCTTAGATCTAGGTTATTCATTCCATGAGTCACGGCCATCTCTTCTCCTTGCTCACTTCTCATTGCCACCGAAACAATCCTCCACATGTGTGCTGTGTGGATGACATACTTCCGTTACTCAGAACCTTCTAAGGACAGTTGTCATGTGTCCAGTCTCAATGCAGACTCCTGGCCCCGCTTTTCCATGCTGTTTACTGGTCTGCCCTCCCACATTAACCTCACTCACGCTTCGTGCTGCTGGTTGAACCCTCTGAGCTCGCATTACGTCCTCCTCACAGCATCGTCCTCCACTCTCTCAGCAGACTTTGCCAAACGTACGTGTCATATGCAAAAATTATTTTAAAAACCAGGCCAAGTCCTCTTTCTTCTGAGACATCTTTTCTACTTAATACAAATTCCAAACTTCTTGACCTCCCAGGCTCTCACGAAATCTCTGGAGATAAGGGCTTATGGTTTAGTCTCCATCTACAAACTTATCTGGCTAAATTAACATCACTTATAGGATGTTAATTTGGCTTTGAGCAAATTTTTCAACTTTCCTATAAAATTGCAATCTATTGACAAATATTTGTTGACTATTTATTAAATGCTACATAATACTATATATAAGACACTAATCTAAATAATATGGCATTTACATCAATGTACAAAACACACTTTTTGCCTTCAAAATCCCTATATTCTAGTTGAACCAATAAAATATGCACATTTGAAAAGATGACTAACACCCTGGCCAGTTGAGCGTCGGCCCGTGGACCAGAGAGACCCGGGTTCGGTTTCTGCTAAGGGCACATACCTCGGTTGCGGTTTGTCCCCGGCCCCGGTTGGGGTCATGTGGGTGGCAACCACTTGATGTGTCTCTCTCACATCGATGCTTCTCTCTCTCTCTTCCTCCTTCTCTCCCTTCCACTCTATCTGAAGATAAATGCAAAAATGTCCTTGGGTGAGGATAAAAAATAAATAACTAATTAAAATGAAAAGATGGCTAACAATCAAAAAAGATAATCACAAATGAACAATTATTTATAGCCAGACGATGGCTACTATGAGGCATTCAGAAGGGAGGTCCTGGAAGGAGAAAGAGACTCTAGCCCTTGGGCTTGGAGCTGTAGGTCGAGTTTTTAATGGGCAGAGAGTGGATCGGAATTAGCCAGGGCATGCACATAGAGAATTAGCAGATATGGACCATATTTAGTGTATGTCTTTTTAAAAACGCCACTACTGCTGACTATAAACACGATGAAGCTGGTGGGAACAATGGTGCTAATGCGGCGACGTGAGGACGGCGAAGCTATTGGCATTGCTGTCCAATGACTGGTAACTCGAGGAAGAGTGAACTATGGCTCCAAGAGGCACCATTCTGTGTTTGCCAGCCTGGTCTTTATTTGTATCAGTTAGTATGAAATAGTTTCTTGTTTCAATTTACCATTCCAATGCCAATTTTGATAGCAGTGCTTTGATAGAGGTTTCTTTTTTTTTTTTCTTTTCTTGCTTTATATTAATGACTTAATGAATTCATTTTCCCCCCAGTGGAACAGCAGCAAAGCTTGTGGGTTGATGCTAATTTTTCTGGTTAGAGTCTTGTTCATATACTTTGGTTCCGTAAAAAGTATGGTCCAAGGAGTACTCAGGGAAAGCACAATAATAAAGAGCTTTCTCCTGAGTTTGTTTTCCTTTAGTAGCTGTCGCCCCAATTTTACTCTTATAAGCTTGGCTTCTAGACTGATGAGAATACAAGCCGCACCTTCCTACTTGGGATGGGGCAAAGGCGAATCCTTCCCCCCAGGCCCCGGCTCCAGTATCAAGGACAATGTCATCCCCGATTCCTTCGCCTCTTATACAGACCAGGTGGCAGGTCCAAGCAGTTCCCTCTGCATGCCACTCGTTTCTTCCCCCACCAATGGAAAAAGCAGTGTGCATATGTATAAAACCAGCACTGAGATTACCTTGACAACGCACTTACACGAAACTTACCACAGGGCACATGCGTGCACCCCCCACACTTCACTTTCTGTGAAAGATCCTGCCATTTTCCTCTTCAGCTTGGGAAATTGAAGGCACAAAGCAAGTATGTTCTCAGTTCCACTCAGTAGAGACTTGAACTAAAATGACGCCTGGAAAGCAAATGCGGTGACCTTTAAAAGAACCGGGAAGAAGCTATTTCCAGCACATTACTAAATGCTATATTTTAAAGGTTCTAACCTTATTTGCTACAAGTGTATAATATCAGGAAACCCTTGTGAGGAAGGGTCTGCATTCATCACATGGCACAAGTCACTTACAGAAGAGATGGGGAAAGTTATTACTTTCCAACTTGCAGACACCAAAGTTCAACCCAGCTCCTTTCGTGGTTTGCTGCATTAAATAAGGTTCAGGGATCACTTGGAGAATTACAGGTTTCTTGACCTAACAAAAATATAAAGTTTTCTGCAAATAACAATGACTATATCATCATGCAGAGCAATTTATGACACAAACACACACATACTGTTACAGTTTGTGCCAGTTTGCAAGGCTGACCCTTGATGTGTCTGTGGTACTAACTTTATTCACTCTTCCAATTGGTTAACAGTAGTAAGTGATCTGTAAGACCCAATATCAAAATAAAGAATGGGTAAGCGAAAGAAATTACTCATTTAAAATAATTATTTACTCTTTCAGTTGCTTAATAGTAGTCATAGATCTATAAGACTCAGTTCATGGAATCTAATGAACAAAATAAATTGACCAACAAAAATAGATCCTGAGGCATGGATGCATGGAACAGACTGACAGATCTGGGAGGGAGAGGGAGGGAGATTAACCAAAGAACTTATATATGCATACAGGGGTGGGTAAACGTAGATTTACAGTTGTGAGTATGCAAAGCACAGAGTTAATAAAGCTATTGTAATATGTATGATCTGCATGCCTTTCTCTTTTTCCACATGAAAAACTGTGAACCTATTTTTGCCCCACCCTGTATATGCATCGCTCATGGACACAGATGACAGTGTGATGAAGGCCTGGGGTGGGGCAGGGGCTGGGTGGAGGGAGGCAAAGTGGGGGAATGAGGGACATCTGTAATACTGTCAACAACAATGAAAGAAAGAAAGAAAGAAAGAAAGAAAGAAAGAAAGAAAGAAAGAAAGAAAGAAAGAAAGAAAGAAAGAAAGAAAGAAAGAAAGAAGGAAGGAAGGAAGGAAGGAAGGAAGGAAGGAAGGAAGGAAGGAAGGAAGGAAGGAAGGAAGGAAGGAAGGAAAGAAAGAAAGAAAGAAAGAAAGAAAGAAAGAAAGAAAGAAAGAAAGAAAGAAAGAAAGAAAGAAAGAAAGAAAGAAAGAAAGAAAGAAAGAAAAGGCTAAGTGGAAGAAATTACACATTTAAAAAAAATCCTAAAATACTATCTTTGAAACTGAAGTTTGACTCCACTATGAAGATATGGAGGGCTATTTGCAAAAAATAAAAATATGGGGTTATAACACTGCTCACCTTAACATATACCAGAATCCTCAGGTTTAGATGTCTTAGCATAGATGATAGATGGATGGATGGATGGATGGATGGATGGATGGATGGATGGATGGATGGATGGATGGATAGATAGATAGATAGATAATACCGACAATATCACCTTGCATTTATATACTGCTTACAAAAACACTAGTATTTGGCCACACTTTCTTCTTCTTAACCTCATTATATTTTATAGGTTGAAAGTAAAGATTTCCAGCAGATCAGCCCAGTGAATCATTTCTCCACCCTGATTACATAACCGGCATCTGTGAAGGAGTGAGCTGGCAATTATCTCATGGCTATAAGATGTATAAATCAGCCAGGCCAATAAAACATGTGGGGCCTACATGGCCAGAGCTGTCTCCAGTTCACTCTCTGCTAAGTGAAGGTGTCAAAACATTAGGAAATAACCCTAGTTATCTAACAATTTGCCGGCCTCTAAGTGATCATCTCATTTTTTATTTTTAATGTTGAAATGGAGCATCCCTTTCAACCTAGTTAGCACAAAATTATTTGTTGCTGTTTATTGGTTTTCCATACTTAGAATGGGAAGACTGAGCCCACAGGCAGAACACAACTGTATGGGGCCTGTAACGTGGGTTTTCAGGCCAGGGAGTTCGCTTGCCAGGATTCTGTCCTGGTCGGAAAACAAACGTGGGAAGGTTTTGAAATCTGTTCTTTAGCCGTAGCCCAGACAAAAGAAACCAATGAGGGCATTGCTCTCCGAAGCAGCAGTAAGCCGAGTCAGAGAAGGCAAAGAAATCAAAGCACAGGCAGATCTTGGAGATTTTGTGGGTTCGGTTCCAGACCACTGCAACAAAGCGAATACTACCATAAAGCAAGTCACAATTTTCTTCGGTTTCCTAGTGCATATAAAAGTTATTTTTACACTAGACTGTAGCCCGCTAAGTGTGCAATAGCATTATGTCGAACAAAACAATGTACGCAATGAACTAAAACGACTTTATTGCTAAAAAATGCTGACCATCCTCTGAGCCTTCAGCAAGTCACACACTCCTTGGTGCCGACAGACTTGCTCCGTGCAGGGTTGCCACAAACCTTCAATTTGTAAAAAACACGGTATCTGGGAAACACCGTAAGGCAAAGTGCGATAAAACAAGGTATGCCTGTAGCGACGGGCGGCGTGCAAGCTACACGCAGAAATTAGTTCAGTTTCACGAATCAGGGTAGCCGGGAAGCTCAGCAATGAGATGTTAAATCAAGAAGTCACTTAAACCTAAAGATCTTACCAATGGCTCCCTTGTGACTTTGGCCAGCCCTACGCCAAAATGCACTGGACTGAATTACAGGAAATCTGAGGTCTATGGGCAGCAGCTGACTTTTAATGGCCCAATGAGTACACTAAAGTGTGTTTCGGGCTACTGTCGTTGAGACTCTCTAGAATGAAACAAAATACACATTGATTTTCAGTACGGAGATCCCAGTATTACTGTGAGTCCGAAAGGGCTTCTGTAAGGTAACTCTTGCAGCCTGTACATGATTTTAACAAAACAGGGAAATTCAGGCCTGTGAAGTCCCTTTTGTAGGCTGCCCGACTCTTTTCTTCTGCCATCATCTCTAGGGGAAACTTTGTGCCTAAGATGGTTTTATTTAATTCATACTCAATAAAGGTAATCAAAAGCGACAGTATTGAAGAACGCACGTGGCAAATGCCAGGCTTCCCCTCATATGACCCTTTGGCAAAATTGGTCACGGGTGTGCCAAGGGCGACTGGAATGGGGTGTTTTCAGTTGAATTTCAGGTTCATAAGACTTCAGTGGAAGGGTATGATTGTTTGTTTATTTATTTATAAACGTGCTAGATAGTAGCATACAGGGATACCCAGCAAATATACCAGGTGTAGGTTTCAGATAGATATGGCTATACCCTTACCATCTTGGCTTATCAGCTCTCTGTCCTATTGTTGGACATAACAAAAGTAGCTAATTTTTACTGCGTGCTTCTGATATTCCAGGCATTATGCTGAATACTTGGTGTGGGATCATTCATTTAATCTTACAAATAACATTTGGCAGGGAGTGCTGTTAATATCCCCATTTGCCCAATTAAAGAAACTGAAGAGCAGAGAGACTAAAGGACTTGCCACGGTTACACAGCCAGTGAGCGGCAGAGCTGGGCTTTGAAGTCCGTTTCTCAGTTCCAGGGTATTTGCTACCTCACCGAGTTTCATGAAGATTCTAACATTCCTCGCCCGGCTGGTGTGGCTCAGTGGTTGAGCATCGACCCATGCACCGAGAGGTCACCGGTTCGATTCCCGGTCAGGGCACATGCCCAGGTTGTGGGCCAATCCTCAGTGGGGGGCATGCAGGAGGCGGCCAATCGATGTTCTCTCTCATTGATGTTTCTATCTCTCTCCTCCCTCTCCCTTCCTCTCTCTCTAAAATCAATAAAGAAAAAAAAATTTTTTTTAAAGATTTTAACATTCCTAACACATAGTTAGTACCAAATAAATATTAGATACTATTTAGATTCTTATATCCTGTTGTTGCCATACTATTTTTTAAACTAGGCTTTTGTATACTATCTTAATGATTCTGACTTATATGTTCACTCTTTCCTTAGCTCATCTTCTCAAAATTCTGTGGAATTTGACATGATGCAGACGTACGGTATCTAATCTTACTAGCTGATAAGCAACCTGTGTTGGTTCTGTTTCTGTGGAGAAGCCTGACTAATACGCCCGTGAACCGAAAGGTCAAATACTCGGCTGGCCCACAGGCATTTTCACCAGCTGACACACATCTCCTCATTTCCCCAGTCCTTCCTGGAACCGTGAGACATAAAATTCCAGAATGTCTCTTGTAGGGGTGGACCTTCAAAATCTCACTTGTCTGCTCTTACTCCTTTATGGGTTCAGTTTGCCTGCAAAGAGGAACTTCAGGCTTCACGATAAACAAACACAGGAATGCCAGCAGCATGACCAGATTGCTGGAGGATGGGGCTTGTTCTAGGACACTCCAGGTCATCCCGAGAACAAGCCCACACAGCTGGTGACGAGGGCCGCTTGGCCGTCCCCTTGGCTGCGTCTGCCTTTCCCACAGCTGACCGCAGCCCTCGCATGAGCTGAAGACCAAGATGTGATTGATTAAATATCATGCCAGAGATTTTATGCCTAATTATTTAAATCCCCTAAGGCTAATCTTTAAGAAAACAGTGGGAAAATAATATCAATAGCTTGTAAAAGATAACTCTCACACCATCAAAAGCTAAGTGTAGCATTTCACCCAGTTCTGTGCGTTAATACCCCAGCAAGGACCTCCTTTTCATACGGTAAAGACTTCTTATAGTGTAGAATGAAGTGTTAATGTCTGAACAGCTGGTGGGTGGTTTAATATAGTCACAGGTGAGTGGATTTTCCCCGTTCCGTTTTCTCACTATTGTCACTTCAAAAATAAAAAAGCTGCACCCTCCAGAAAGCACAAGATATAAAACCAATATGTTTATCTTTCAATTAAAGACCTGAGGCTCTCTGCCTGAGCACAGCCCCAACATCAATGAGCTCTTTCTAAGAAATGCAGGACGGTGGCTGTGAGTGTTTCCGTACAGAAATCCCACTAATGAGCTTTCACGTCCCTGACAGCTCAGACCGCTCTGGGCGGAAGCTTGCTCTACATGTTGTTACCTAGCATATGTCTTTTTCCCTGAAATCTTATTGTACTAAGACATATTTGAGGTTTTTAAGACATTTTTATTGATTTTTTTTTAGAGAGAGAGAGAGAGAAACATCCATTTGTTGTTCTACTCATACATGCATTCATTGACTGATTCTTGTATGTGCCCTGACCGGGGACAGAACCTGCAACCTTGGTTGATCGGGGCGAAGTTCTAACCAGCTGAGCCATTCAGCCAGGGCAAGACGTAGTTGAGGTTTAACAATCAAAATGTTCACACGGATTCAAAAGTTTTCTTTTCTTTTTTTTTAAGTTATGGCCAGTGAAACTATGAAAATGGCATCACAGATATAGTCCAAACTCTGCTCTCTCTCTCTTTTTAAGAGCAGTGTTATGTTCACACAAAATCGAGCAGAAGATACAGAGAGTTCCCATTTACTCCATTCCCCCCATATATGCACACCTCCCCCATTGTCAATGTCATCCACCAGAGTGATACATTTGTTACAAGTGATGAACCTACATTGACACCTCATTATCACTCAAAGTCCACAGTGTACATTAGGGTTCACTCGTGCTATTGGACAGCCTGTGGATTTGGACAAATGCATCATGACTTGTATCCACCATTATACTATCATAGAGAGTATTTTCACAGCACTAACAGTCCTCTGTGCTCTGTCTACTGATCCCTTCCCCCCTAACCCTTGGCAACCACTCATCCTTTTACTTGGTCCATTGTTTTGCATTTTCCAGAATGTCATACAGTTGGAATCATAGAATATGTGGCCTTTTCAGAAAGTCTTCTTTCACTCAGTAATATGCATTTAAGTTTCCTCTACGTCTTCTCATAGCTTGATAGCTCATTTCTTTATGGCACTGAATAATATCCTATTGTCTGGATGTACCGCAATCTGTTTATCTATTCACCTGCTAAAGCACATCTTGGTTGCCAAAACTTGTAAAATTCTCTTTTGAGATAGAATTCGAAATATCTCTTTGAAACATAAAAGGGTTAGTAATTCACTTCAGGGAAAAAGAAAATGTTAATTTTTTATTAAAATGCATTTGTGGAGCAAAGGCTACAAATCTCTTGGGTGTGGTGGGCAGATTGGAGACAGCGGGAAGCCTTGAGTGAGGAACACCAATGAGTTTGAAAATACTACATTCATCGATATAATTTCATCTGGCTTAATCACTGAACGTTAAATATTGCAGAAAGTTAAGAATTTTGAGCATGTGTACAAACACTGCTGAAATCTATGTATTATTTGGCAATTTCAGATTTTGCCTAGCTACTAACTTTCT
This sequence comes from Tadarida brasiliensis, assembly GCA_030848825.1. Lineage (NCBI taxonomy): Eukaryota > Metazoa > Chordata > Mammalia > Chiroptera > Molossidae > Tadarida > Tadarida brasiliensis. The sequence continues at coordinate 31,446,822 of CM061270.1, read as the reverse complement.
TCATTTAAGGTCTCAAATTATTCTGTTGACTGTCCCATTCCACTAAGACAGAAGTATATTGTCCTTTATCTTCAGAAAGAAAGAAAGCAAATGACTGTAAAAAAGGAATAGATTCCTGGCATGGTGTATTCTCAGATATAAGTTCTACCTACATTGTGCCCTTCCTGACAATGCACACACGTTAAAACAATCAGCTTGTGGCCCAACTAGTCATTTGCATCACATAATCCAAATTGCTTTCATCAAACCAACCTTTTGTTTCTGAACTGTTGATGCATCTCCATGATAATGTAGGCTTCATGAAGACATCCGCAGTTTTCTAGTTTAATTCCTGGATCATGGTCCAACGTAATATTTGCTGACTGAATGCCCATTTATTGTTGCTGTCGCTGTTTTTTAATGAATAGGAACTATACCTAATTCACAGGGTGGCTGCACCTATCCCATACTATAACCAAAACAATCGATCTGCGAATCATCCATTGCCAACAATTCCCAACTCTCCACATCTATGATTGGTTGATTTATCAGGTCCAGAGTTAGACTGTCACGGCACAACTTCCAGGGGGTGCCATTCTTATAGATGACAAAGATGGGGATTGTGGTCCCTGGGGTTTGTGTGGCAGCCCTGATTGGTTTGATATCAACACCCCATGAGAAATGCTCTACAGTCAGTGTATACTTCTGAGCTCAAGAGAATCAAGACGAATTGTTCTTTAAATGCATTTTGGGAATTTTGCGTGCCATCTAATTAACCAATTGGAGGTGCCTTGGAGTACAAGTCTGAGAATCCCTGTTACTGGCTTCTGTCAAGTGGGGATGAAAAATCTGCCCAGGCTGCCTTACTGGGGTGGTGTGAATCTGTGGCCTCTGTCTGCTCTCCGGTAAACCCAGCAGGGTTAAACCCAGGGACCTCTAGGGACTCTTGTAGTTCTGACATTCTACGTGTATAATCTCAGGACTCAGGCTCATTCTGTAATTATTGCCTTTGGCACGAAAGGGCAAATCATATTGTAAACAAAATCTTTGTGTCTTTTATTGAACAAATATTTAGACAACACCTATTGTGCTAGTAGTCACTGAAAGAGAATACATACACCCGATCATCTCTACCAATAACTGACAATTATTATTTAACAATAACGTCAGTGTGCACTAAGCATTTTCTATGTACCAGCCACTCTTCTTAGATTTTGTATAGCTTATTAATCCTTGCAACAATTTTATATGGTAGGTACAGGTAAGGAAATAGAGAGGGTCTGCCCACTGCCAGCAAGTGAAAAAGCTAGGATTTCAATACAGGCAGCGTGTCTCCAAAGTCCTTGCTCTGAATCACTGTGCTAAAATAAAAGAATTACCGAAAAAAAATCACAAAAGGAAACAAAGAATGTGAAGAGTTACTTAGAGAGTCTGCATTTCTTATATGGTCTTAATTTGTAAACTGAAGGGAAAAAATTTTCCACATAACCTAAAGTAGATTTGGTGGCAGGATTCAGGATTAAAAACAAGGACAAAAACCATTCTCCATCTCTTTACATGTTTATTTGTGCTAACATGATTATGTTGGTTTAGAAAGAACACACTGGGAACAGATTGAGGAATTTAGCCGTGGGCAAGGGTGGGGCACGCCTGGTGTGGGGTCATCCACGTGTTCCAAATGAAGGCCCACGTTCTACTCCACGTGTAAGTGGGGGGTCCACTGGCCCCCACAGCTCTTGGACTCATCACTCAAATAGTACTGACTGTACCCGCTATGGGTGTTAGCACTAGAGAGACGCACCGCATCGTGGTGTGGTTCAGGTGTGGAGCTCTGGCACCCCATCTAGCTGTGAACTCAGAAAGAATTTAGTGTGAATCCTGGCGCTCCTGGAAGTGTGGTCTTGCCAAGTTCCTCCGTCGTACCAATTTCAGATCCCTCATCTGAATAATGGGGAGATAAATAGCACCTACCCAATAGGATTGTTATGAAGTTTAAATGAGACGATACATTGAAAGATAACTCTAAGTTCTGGCACATAGTAAGCACTCACAAAACCATTTGCTGTTAATGTTCTATAATGCCACTTCACAGTCTCTCAACTAGACCATACACCTGAAGGGTAGGTCGCTAAGACTTTTGCGTTTCTGTCTCTACCTTCGTGCTTAGGACTTACAATGTTCAGTAATACATATTGACAGATCTATTGGCAAGGAAGACAAACGCTGAGAGCTAAGTTCTCTACATATAAAGTCCCAGAACAAAAAAGACAGCAAATGCGTGGGCTGCCATTTGGTCTTTTGATCATTCTATTCAGATTTGTGTGATCAGATTTCTTCTCTTTTATAAATCACAGTAATAACTTCAGGAAGCCTCAGACATCTCATAGAAGGTTAAATATTTCTAACGGAGCTGTGCATGAGCCTTGAAAATATCCAGACAAACATATGTTGAAAACCTTTTTGCAAAGCCCCCCACAACACAATGAGCCAAGGTGGCCAGACCATCTCTGCAGCTGCGTGCTCAGGGCACACGCACCCATTTATCAGGGGCCGTCCATCTTGCACACAGCTTGCAGGCCTCTTCTCAAGAATGAGGTCACCCCGGAGCCCAGATGGGCAGACAGGCTGCAGAATAAGATATGTCTGGGTGCAGATGTGGGAGGAATTGAGACTAACAACCATAATGGAAACAGGAAATGAGAGTTAGGTCAGCCCAACTGTACAGTTGCTGAAAAAGCAATACTTAGCCATGTGGTATAATTTTCATGCTCCATAATGTTTACCACCTATCAGCCAACTTTACCAGTAGATTAGATTGTCACTATGGGGAGAAAAAATACCCTCAAGGGTGTCCATCAGACCCCTTTCCCACCACAGTCTCCCTAAATTCCTTCTTGCACACTAGATCTAAAGGGTCATCCCATTCAAATGCTTCAATGGCAGAACCATATTTTTCCCCTACTGTTTTGGGCCGTTCATGCACTTCGCAAGGCCTTTGAACTCTGGAGGGCCTCACTGGTATATAAAACAAAAAAGAACAAAATACAGATTTAGTGATAATTAAAGAGTAAGCCCTTCCCTTACAGTACACACAGACTTGTATGTTCATAGTATGCACACATTCTCAAGCTAACATATACGTACACACTTAGAACTCTGTTCTTTGTATGGAAAGTTATTTTGAGAAAATTGTTGCTGTGTCTCTGGGCTAGGAGAGCAGTGAATGATTAATCTCTCAAGATGGTTAGCTTATGCTTGCTGCTGTGATGTTAGTGACCTCACTCTCCAAGAGTACGTCCAAGGCTGTCTGCCAACCTGAACACTCTGTTTGAATACTCTGCCACTCTGCCCTTGACTTCGCCTGGCCCTTGATGTCTTTTTGGCTGACGATAAAAGCCACGCACAGCTAAGACATGCGGTCTGACAGAATTACCAGCACCAAGGCCTGCTAATTTTTTAAAAAACTGTAAGACTCTGTTTCTAAAAATCCATGATTTTACTCTTTAACATATGTCAGCATGTTCAAGACTTGGGAAGCATCCTACACAAAACCTTTTCTAACTGCAAACTCTCTGTGATCTTTCCATTTTCTGCAAACCTGAGACTCGACTTGCCACATCACCTAATCATATAACATCGTATACAATTGTTTCATTGTTTCGCTTGTAGTGGGCCTGCTTTCCCAAATGACGTGAACCCAGAAAAAGGCAAAACTTGGAAAAAATCCTTAGGCGAAAAGTAATTTTGTTTTATTTGCTATTTTAAAACAAGATTAGGAAGGAAGACAGAGCCTGCTGAGTTGATTAGCTGGTAATACATTAACGTATATCAGAATGAAGTAGATGTCCCAGCTTCGTTTTATCTGTCAAACAGAAAGATGTTCAGATTAGAAAGGAGAGTATGGACAAAATTAGGTGAGAGAAAGTAGAGCCGAAGTCCAGAGCCAACATAGACTAGTAAGCTGAAGGGAATGAATTTAAATCATGTAGCTCAGAAGAAATTATGCATGCAAGATAAAATTAATGAAGTCTTTGGAAAACCATAATGCATAGAGGAGATCTTAGAAAAAAGAGAACTACAGAATTTATCTGACTAAAAACCCAATACAGTCCATTTAGTCAATAATCCATTCATTAACCAATTTGTGTCAGGAATCTGCTAGTCTTAAGGATGTGTCTAGAATTATTCTAGGCACCTTTACATGAAAAGAATAAGACAGATAAAGTCTCTGTGCTTGTACAGACAGAAATTAAGCAAATGAACAAATAAACATACAATGGCAGGTGGTGATAAGTGCCAGGAAGAAAAATAAAGCAGAGTAGGGAATAGAATGTAACTGTGATGTAGGAGTTCTATTTTAGATGGAGTAGTCAAGTATGGACTTTCTGAGTAGGTGGCATTTGAGCAGAAGTCAATTAAGAAAATGAGCCAAGAAAAGATCTAGGAAGAACATTCCAGGCATTGGAGAAAGCACGTACAAGGGCTTGAGGAAAGAAGAAGCTTGGTGAGTTCCAGACGCAGAAAGAAGGCCCAGATGGCTGGAGCAGAGGAGGACGAGAGTGAAGAGGGACAGGTAGGAAGATCATGGAGTGTCTTGGAGGCCACAGTAAAGAAGACTGGATTTTGTCTGAGTGTGAATTAGAGGATCCTGAAGCGTTTTGAGTAGGAAGTATCATAATGTGATTTATAATTTAAGAAGATTGCTCTGTTTGTTGTGTGGAGAATATATAAAATAGGATCCCAGAGAGGAAACCCTAAGACAAATTAACAGCCTATCCCATTAGCCCAGAAGAGAGATAAAGGTGACTGGAGTGGTAATGGTAGAGGTGTTGATACCATCTAAAGGAATTTCAGATGGGACATACCAATGGGTGGCTTGAGGGGAAGGAGTCCAGGATGATAACCAGGTATTGGCTGGAGCAATTGAGTGAATCATGGGACTGTTTACTAAGATGAGAAAGATTGGTGGAGGAGCAGAATTGGGAGCAGGGTAGAGAATCAAAAGTTACATGAGATTAAGATGATTAATTATTTAATGCAATTGCTAAAAAATTAATGGGAACTTTGACTACATTAATAGAAGTGTACTATAATTATTCACCAATGTTGAGCTGTCTGATCTTTGATTTCAGAACCTCCAGGAAGGTGGGGTAGGGCCTTTCCAGGGCCTTCCCTTTATAATGTGTAGAGCCTGGTACTGAGGCTCCCTGATGGACCATCTATAACATGAGAGGGTAGGATGACCTTTAGATTCTTCTAGCTCTCACAGCTAAAGTTTCTATAAGATTTACTGCCATGAAGAATATCACCCCCCCAAAAATGTGCTAAGTCTCCAAAATTGGAATTAATAAGGAATTTTTGTGAAAGTGGTTGAATCTAATATGACCATGTGGAAATAATTTTCTTCATGCTAGTTAGAAAATATCGTGAAAAATATGACATTTATAAAAGCAAAAATCCATAAAATACTTAAGCATAATGTTAGCAAGACATGCAAAAGACCTATGTAAAGAAAACATCAAATAGTTCCTGAAAAATATAAACTAATTATTGAGTCATTGGAGACATAACATTCTCAGATGGCAAAACTAAATGTTTTAATCTTATTATTGAGAAATTGAGTTGTTTGTTTAAAACATAGCCTATAAAATCCCCAGTGACATTTTTCTTTGTTTTAGCATGCTTTATAAAATGTTTCAAAAGTTCCTATGAAAGAATGCATTTATGTAAGGAATAGCTAAACATATTTTGAAAGAGAAAAGAAATGATAAAAACTGGTTGCAATATCATAGAATTTATATTTCACTGTATGTATAAACTATGTTCTTAATATATTAAAAAGCTAAATGTAAAGATCAAACCTTAAAAGCTAGGGGGAAAACACCCCACAACAAACTGACATATAACTATGTCAGTCTAATAGGGAAAGACTTGAATGCAAGAGAGCAAAAGGAAAGAAGGGAAGGAGGAGAGGAGGGAAGGACAGAGAGAAAGAGAAAGAAACCAACTGAGCGTTGATCATCTACACATATAAAAGTTTACATTATTTGTAAATTAAAATAATATAAACTAAATTAAGATGCAAAACTAGAAGAATATTTGCAAGACTATGATAGAGATTTAGCATTTGATATATAAAAGCTTATATAATGATTCTCTTAGTCTGGTGTCCAAGAAGCAGACAATGAGACGGGATTAAAAATTGGAAGATTTTATGAGATATATTAGTTTCCTGGGACTGCCATAATAAAATACCACAAACTAGGTGGCTTAACAGGAATTTATTGTCTCACAGAGCTGGAGGCTAGAAGTCAGAAATCCAGGTATAGGCTGGGTTGGTTCTTTCTGCGGGCTGTGAGGGAAGATCTGTTCCATACTTTTCTTCCAGCTTCTGGTGGTCTCCAGTGTTCCTTGGCTTGTGGACGGCATTCTCCTTGTGTCTTCACTTGTCTTCCCTCTGTAAGCATCTGTCTCTGCACATGGTATTCTTTTTTTTTTTTTAATTTTTTTCCCTTTATTGAGAGAGAGAGGAAGTGAGAGGGAGAGAGAGATAGAAACATTGATGAGAGAGAACATCAGTTGGCCGCCTCTTGCATGCTCCCCACTGGGGATCGGGCCCACAACCCCAGCATGTGTCCTGACCAGGAAGTGAACCAGTGACCTCTTGGTGCATGGGTCAATGCTCAAACACTGAGCCACACCAGCCAGACAGCACATGGTGTTCTTTATATACGGATATCAGTCATCTTGGATTAGAGGCTCATCCTACTCCAGCACGACCTCACCTTATTTAGTTACATTGCAACAATCCTATTTCTGAACAAAATTATATTCTGAGGTACTGGGGGGCAAGTCTTCAACCTATGAACTGGGCGGGGTGGGGGTGTATAATTCAACCTATAACATTAGAGGAACTGCCTGTGTGAAAGAAAATAAGGAGAGAGCTAGGCAGCCTGGGAGGGCCATCAGAGTTTGGGAGAGAGGTTGTAGACCACCTTATAGTCTAAGGAAGGGTCAGAAGTCCATAAGGGAGTCCTTGAGACAAAATCAGTCGACAAAGAATTCTGTGTCTCCCAAGAATGGTTTTAGTGTCCCCACCGCAGTCATTGGCAGAAGCAGTGGATAAGTGGTGTGGCCTCGATATAAACAGAGCAATGCATTTCAAAGTGCTGTAGCTGGGGCCCTCAGTCAATGATGCAATGTAGTAGGAAGGAGGTCTGGGAAGCACCTTCTCCTGGCTGCCATAATATGGTAATAGGTAAGTGAATAAAGGAAATAAAAAGTTTGGTTTCACTGGCAGTCACAAAAGTGCAATGCAGGACAACATGCCCCCTTTCCCCCCTAAATTATCAAAGTAAGAGCTGGTTTTTTGTTTGTTTGCTTGTTTGTTTGTTTTTTAATGAAGATATCCAGTGCTGATGAGGGTGAGCTGTTATTAATGTTACCAATAAGCTGTTATAAATATAGATTGGTACACCCATACTAGAATACAATTTGGCAAAAATGTGTCTAAAAATAACCATGTGCTTTACCTAGTCATTCCTTATTTAGAAATATATCCTAGGAAAGAGTCATAAATGCATCCAAACATGTATGCATAAAGATGATCTTTACAGTATTTATGTCATAAAAAATAGATGCAACCAAAAAGAAAGTTTTAATCTCGAGGAAATCTAAAGAAAATGTTGATGCATTTACTTAGCGAGATAAGATAATGCTATAAAAAATTACACTTCTGAAGAGATTGCAATGTTACAGAAAAAGAACATGATAAAATGTTGTTAATAAATATCATTTGTATTTCTACATGTAATTTGGACTCAACTACGTAAAAAATATGGGGACAAAAAAATCACTGGAAGGAAGCATGTCAATACTTAAATAGTGAGTACTCCTGGGGTATAGGAAGATTCTGCGTGTTAGCATTCTTCACACTCTTCTTTTTCCTTCTCTACCTTTTCCAAAATGAGCATTCAAATCAGGTATTTGTTTATTTTTACCTCTTCCACAGGTGGGAAAGAGGTAAGAATAAGCCATGGCAGGAGGTTTATATGATAATGACAGAACTGAAGACATTAAGGCCTCATATTTACTCAGTGATGTAGAAGTAACAGTGGAAGAGGAAATAAAATAAATAATCAAATGTGCCTTTGAGATTTCCTGGACCATGCAACCCTTATTCACCAGGAGCAAAGAGAACCACAAGTTAGCTAAAGCAACTGGCTGGATTCCATTCTCTATAACCTCCTCTCATTCAACATCGAAACCAAAGAGGAAGTGACAATCCGCTTTCAATAAATCATTCTGCATCCTAGAAAACAAGTGTTCTCCCTCTAGAGAAAAATGCCTAAATGCACTCTGACAGACCCCAAGGCATCATTCCCGTTCCATCTCCTGGGGCCCATGCGATTATGTGATATCCACCTGATCTCCCACTTCCCTTCTGCTCAGGGAGTGGAATGCAGGCCATTCAACACTGAGGAACCCAAACCCTTCACTTCTAGCCTTATATCCACCCTCAAACAAAGTCACATTTCTCCTCCTTCAGAAGTTCACAATACCCAAGTCATATCTACCGTGGAGAAATAGCATGTCTACTTGGCTTAGTGACTTTCTTTGCAGTGGTCAGTTAACTATTGTCACAGTTTTAATAACCTCGCTCGCCAAAGTCAACAGTTCAAGGAACACGCTGTATTTTGCAAATCAGATGAATGGACAGTAAAAGCTGTTTTAATTTCTTCCTTTCCTCAACCAAGAAGATGATCACTAGAAACAGATACAAGAACTTTATTGCAAAATGTCCAGTAGTTTTCAATGCAAATTGTTCAGGGGACTTTTCATCCATCTGACCTGGAAGAAACTAATTTATGTTCAATTTGGGGGAAGAGGAGTGGAAAGAGAAGGGGAAATTCACCAACCCATGAGCAATAGCTTATGAACAAGCTTCAAAACTCTTATACTGTTATGGTGGCCTCTGAATCTCCACAACCAAATGCCTTCTGACCACATTACTCCTACAATTTCCTGTCACATCTCTCTGACTCATCCTAGTTTTTCAAGACATCCCCTTTTTTAGGTTCTCCTTTCTTCCTGGAGTGTCATTTCACTGTTTCTTGAATTTGACAACAGTGCCTTAGTTTGTCCCATCAACCTGTTTCCCTAGGAGGAAGTCGGCACACTTTAGCATACATTAAAGCATTAGAGAAAAAACAGAAAAGAGCCCTTCCTCACGTCTGTTCCGAATTTGTTTGTGTTCTATTCTGTGTGGATCCCTCCTTTGTTCTGTCCTCTGCATCCGATGGAAAGCAATCATCCTGCCTGAAATGTATCTATAGCTAAGGCTCCATGTAAATTACAGAGAGAGATGACAAATTTCATGGCCTGGTTATGGTAAAAATGGCAAATTTCACAGTTTGTCATGGATTAATAGAAAGAGAAAACAAACACAAATGAAGTCATCCCAATTGTAAGAAATAATTCCAGAGTGACTATTTGATGAATTTAAACAATAGGATGGAATGCAGGCCATTCAACACGTAACCCACGATTTCAAATTTAATCAAGGGCCTTGTAGTCTGACACTCAAGCATCCGCATGCTGAAGGTTGAATTCAAACATACTTGCATGTCAGCCTGAGCCCTATATAATGAGCAAGCCCCAAATTCCAAAAACCTGAGTTTACCCTCCTTCAAGAAAAATAATAAAGCATCCATGAAATGTTTTCATGATGAACCACGAACCGCAGATTTTTAGGGTCATTGGTGACATCATGATAGATGAGGAGATTTATCTACACGTTTGGAAATGTTACGCAGCTCAGTCAATCCACCTGGAAAATATCTTTAAAAGATTAAGGAACTGAGCCCATCTTCATAGTTCCTTCTCCCTAGTTCTGGTATCAGCTTCATTCCCTCTCTTTGCTCATTCTCAGTTACTCCTTCAACCTCTTCAGAAACATGTTGACCTGGGCTTCTTTCACCGTGGGATCCTGAGAAGGGTCTTAGGAAAGAGTTGGGTAATCCATCATCATCTTTTTAAACTCGGATTCTGTAGCCTGGGCTTTAGGCCTGGCGTTCCTGTGGCTTTGGTAACTGTTTCTCCACATTGTCTGAAACCCCTCAAGAGAATTCCTCATTGTTTTAAAACCCGAGCAGTGTTTTTACACCGTCCCTCACTTCTGTGTCTGTATTTGGCTTATGATCCATGCATTCCTCTTGTTTTTCTATAGCATTCATGTCTTGGGTCTGAAAGAAACAGATTCTAAGATTATAGCAGAATTACACACAGCCAAACGATTCATTAGAGCTAATATTTCCAGGTTGCTTGATGCTTATTGCGCCAATCGAATTGATCATAAAAATTTATTCTGAATAAACCTTTTAACCACTTCGGATGCTTCCACAAAAACAAAGACCTCTAAGGCGAATATAAATGCTAACATATGTGCAGGTGAATAAAGGCAAGAAGATAAAACAAATGGTGACATTTGATGCCTTCAAGCACTAAAGATTTAGGGACTGTCCAAAACTCTAAGGCGGACTAGACATAGGACATTCTAAGGGGTGTATATTATAGAAGTACCACTCGAATTCCCTAATAAAGAAGGCATGGTTCATTTTTTCATCTTTGCATATTTAAAGCAAACACATTTGGTTTATTGTTAGCTTTGAAAATTATGATTAACTCATCTGAAAACTGGAAATAAACAATAAAGAATTGTTAAATAGTGATGCCTCTTTTTTAAGTATATGGAAGAGAACCCAAGTAAAACGGCTTTGGCTTCACCTTCCGGGCTTCAGCACTTAAACAGTCTGTCCCACACTCTCACCTGGTGTATATGTCACCTGGTAATGTTCCTGTGTGTATGTCTTACCTACATAACTAGACTGGAAGTTCCTTTCGGGTAAGGTTTTTATATTGTTTTAATTCCTTCTGAGGCACTGAGAATAATTTAGGACCATAAGTTCTAGCTGACTTAAGAGACACTCCTAAGGACCACATCAAGGCCATCAGCTGCACAGCTTGCCAATTTAACTGTAGTCATTTGCAACAGGTCTTCCTAAATCATTGCTAAGGACACCAGCCTCCAGAGCTCCATGGAATATCACCACTTAATATTCCCAGCACTGCCATAGAAAACAGTTTCATATGCAAATATAGCCACTTAGCTTTCTGATCATAGAAGCTTCACATTAAGGAAAGACTGCTGGGACATCTGGTGTCCCATCAAGTTCCAAATATCACCATCAGCAAAGAGTGCGCTCGCCTTGGAGTGTGAGTATAAAGGCACTAGCCTCTGGCTGAGCCTCGGTTCCATGTTACTGAAGAGAGTCATTTGCCCTGACTAAGTCTGTGACAAATGGTATAGGTCTGGCAGATAAGGAAGAACTTAAATCTGAACCTGTTTTAAAGCCACTGTGTCTTATGTTTAGTAGTGCTCTATTGTCTTAATCTTTACTCTGTGACAAAAAGATTGTAATTTGGGGGGGAGGGGTGAGGTGGGGATGGTGGGGAATATCATTGCTCCATTCTGGAGGGAGAAATTTCCTTCCAAAAAAGCAGAAGTTAAGCAGAGTTGAGAGATGGGTGTAAAGCTAAAATCTAAAGATCCCAAAGCAATCCTCGAAACAGAGGTTAAAACCAAGGGGACCAGAAGGAGGAATGGAAAGTAGAAATGCGGAGCTAGGAACGGAAACCCCACTGGATCAAAAGTGATCGATCTAATGCCATTGGGCTAAAATCTTAAAAATGTGCCACTTTTGGTTACTTGCTCTCATAGACCATTTTAAACCAGATGCTTGGGTGAGCCATAAAACTTAAAGAACAAAGGAGAAAATGTACATTGCCTCTTCTTTTTGTTTTTTTCATCTCATAGGAAAAAAATGGCAGGGCTTCCTAAACTCCAGACTCAATTTGAGTATTCTTGAAGTAGGAGGCTGGCTCCCTTGACCTTTCTTCCTGACCCTATCCAGTGCATCAAGTTCAGAACTGGCCCTGGCCTTTTTTGACTGCATACTTGGGATTCCCATGTTGGGTTTTGTGGCTGCATAAGAGTCAGGGCTTGGTCTTCTCAGGCTGGTGCATACAGATGTGGCTGATGCCTTTCAATGGGGGTTATTAGAGCATGGAGGCTGAAAAAACAGCTAGAACTCTCTTACAAAGCTTCCTCCTCTTCTGCCTGGTACCTGTCAGGTGCATCTCATCTCATGTTATTCCTCAGTCTTCATCAAGCAGTTATTCAGTAGGTCTTCCTAACTGACCTAAAACATCTCCAGGCATCCCGCTGCCAGAGCCACAGTGGCAATCAGATCGCTGGTTAAATTAACTTAAGTCTAATATTGCAGACCTGAATTTGCCACTTGCTAGCTGTAGGGCTTTGAACAAACTACTTAATCGCATTAAAGCTATGTTTCCTAATTTATCAAATGAGTACTCTTCAAGATATATGTATTTTTATTAGTCAGATATGTAAGACTGGCTGTGATGAAAAAGATGATGATGGTGATGATGATACATACGAGCTACTTACCCAACCACAGTTCATTTCTTTCCTCTTGGTATAAGTTGGCCAGCTCTGCTCCAAGCAAGACCCAAGGATTCAGGCTGCACCTACTAAGTGGTTCTGACTGGGGCCGCATTAAATTCTCTGCATCCGCCCAAGAAAAGAGGATACCAAGAGAGCAAATATTTCAGAGACTGGGAATCTATTTATACCCCATTGACCAGAACCAGTCCCACAGCTCCATCTAAATTTAATAGGGCTGGAGAATATGCCCAGGAAGAGGAGGAGAAACACAGACACTGGCGAGCACTGCTACGATCTACCCTAGCCACTGTGGAGGCTGTTCACCTAGCTATTGGCAGCAAATTTGAGAAGCTGGGCATGGAGGATCTTGAACAGTTGAAACCGGATATAAACTAAAGAACCAACATCTAGAGTAGAGTTGAGGAGAAAACTTCTTTGTAGATGGGGAGCTGACAAGGGATGAATAAAGCCTCCTTAGTCCACCTGCTCATCATTGCCCCTCTGCTTCCTTAGATAAATGAGAGTGGGAACCCCTTCTTAGTTCAACCCTAACTAATTGTGACATGAAGCCTGGATCTTTCTAGAGTCACTTTTTCAAAGGCTGCAGAGATCACTATAAGTTGGTATAGTCAGGAAAGTCTTCAAAGCAAGTAAAGAATTTGATATATGTTTCCCATAGGCAAAGAAATAAACAACTGATACAAGGTAAAATGTCCATATGCTGTTAGCTATATTTGCCCCATACTTACCAAGAAAGACAATGAAAATTAAAGAAGAGTCACTAAAATTTTCAGTCATAGGGTGAAGATCATATTAATAAAAACAGAAAAGACTATCTTCTATTCAAGACCATTTTAAAATGTACTAGGCAAATTATTATTTAAAAAAAATTTTGTTCTTTATTGATTTTTAGAGAGAGAGGAAGGGAGAGGGAGAGAGATGGAAACATTGATGAAAGAGAACATTGATTGGCTGCCTCCTGCATGCCCCCCACTGGGGATTTGGCCCACAACCTGGGCATGTGCCCTGACCAGGAATCAAACTGGTGACCTCTTGGTGCATGGGTCGACACTCAACCACTGAGCCACACGGGCCAGGCTAGGCAAATTATTTTTTAAAAAGCTAGCCCCTTCAGCCATAAGTTTTGAACTTGATTGTACAGGCTTCACATTTGCACATAAAGGAGAGTTCCGATGTAAAATATTGCCAAAGAGCACCCCTAGCCTGCTTACAGACCTGTCTGGGAGTCTCATGATACAGGTGTTTTCTGTTTTAAGTGAACACAGAAAGAAGAGGAAAGTAAGTGTGTGAGAAGGACTGGACCTAGGGGAAAAGAAATACTCAGACAGTGATCAGTAGTTCTTCTCTATTTTCTTCTAGGGTACAAGGAAACATGTCAAGGGCTTTACCGCTGTGTTTTGATAAAGTCTGGTAGCTTGACAAAGCATCAGTGTTCCATTCCCTAGGGATACTATATGTGTGTTATAAAAAGAAAACAGAACAAAATTGCAGTTCATGTACCTACAGATCTTCCTCATTCGAGTGACTTCTCAATTATTACAGGTCTGTAGATGAATAACAATGTAATTCTGTTATATAGCACAAGATAACAGGAGACATATGGAGAGGCTGATATATATATATTACCCAGTTGTTATATTTATTATATTTTACTTCAACTAGCTTTTCTCTTAATGCTAAAACATGATCATAGGTAATGGAATTTAATTAACTTTTACAGGTTTTTTCCAACAAATAATGTATCCTATTTTTAATGCATTTCAAAGAGCAGAAGCATTTGCCTTTCTCTGGTGATATAAGTTATTCATAATGAAAACAACCTAATGTCTCTAAAAGTATTCCTTCCTCCTGAAGCTCCTAATTCTTGTAATGTTTCTTCCTGTGCTGGTTATTTATCTTTTGTTTCTCAGCCCACAGCCTGCCCTTTTATTCTCGGCTCTGTATTGCTGGGACTGGAAGCCTACAAACTACATTTCCCAGACATCCTTGCCATCTGGCTTCTCGTAACATTCTGCTAGGTAGAGGAACTGTTTAGAAATTAGAAGGTGGAGGAAAGACAGAAGCAGTGTGTGCTTATTCTGCTTCTAATTTCAACAGCACAGCAGTTGCTAAGGGTTGCTGGTGGCATGGTGGCAGAGGGACTGTAGCCTTAGAGTCCCGTAATGGGCAGCCCCTCATTCATGGTTCTTGTTACAGCTGAGGAAGCCCCTCACTGGCAGCAGCAGCAGGTCTAGGCTTCTGGGCTCCCATCCAAGAGGACCAATAGCTTCCTCTATTTTCTATTGGTCCAGGTTTAAAACCCTGAGGTCATTCATGACCTGTCTCCCTCTCTGTTACAGTTTGTCAATCATCTTTTTCTTCATAATACGTCACACGCATATATTCTTTTTCATGCTCGTCTACTCTGCCCTGGCCCACTCTCCACATATTTCGTGAGCCCCTGCAATATTCTCCCCGACAATGAAACTCACAGAGATCTGAGTTTAGATTTCAGTCCTCGTGCTTACTTGCTGTGTGGCCTTGGACAAGTTATTTGACTTTTTTAAGACTCGGTTTTCGCATCTGTCAACACAAATTGCCAACAGTTACCGAGCACCTACAACGTACTTGGGGTTTGCTAAACACTCCACATGCATTCGCTGTTTTAATACTTTTAATCCCATAAGGTGCATCTTATTCTTCTCATTTTTATAGCTGAGAAAGCGGAGGTTTAGAAGAGTTGAGTAATTTGCTTGAGGTCTCACTGCTAGTAAACAAAGGACGTGGGAGTTGAAGCCCGGTATCTCTGACTTCAAAGACCATGCTTTGAAGCTTATTTACGTGAAGATCATAATGTAGATATTGTAAGATTATTGTGATGATTAAATGAGATATACAAAACACTTATAGGGCTAACAAAATTACCATTCAATGAATGTAAGATATTATATCAGAAAAGTGATATAATAGTCTTTATGTCTTCTATAACATTACATGTGTGCATCAGTGGCCCAAAATATCCTGCTTTGGTCATTTTAATCCAAATGATTTGATGTTTATCCCCCAGAGAAATATATATATGAAAGTTCATGGGAAAGCAGGATTTGCCTTAGTTTTGCTGGAACATACCAGTTCAGTAAACAGACTCACACTAGCTTTAAATATACCCTTATATTTCCTTCTGTAGTAATCTGTTCACACCTAAATATATACTTTTCCTTTTATGTAGACATATTCTTAACTGATGCTTAACAAAACTTGGATTTGATTCTTTTTTTAATTATTAAATTTATTGGGGCGACATTGGTTAATAAAATATATGTTTCAAGTGTACAAATCCATGACACATCATCTGTATATTGCATTGTGTGTTTACCACCCAAAGTCAAATCTCCTTTTGTCACCATATATTTGACCTTTCCCTTTGGTAACCATCATACTTGTCTATGAATTTTTGTTTGTTTGTTCATTTGTTGCTTTCAGTTTTATATCCCACATATGGGTGAACTCATATTGTTCTTGACTTTTTCTGTCTGATTTATTTTACTTAGCACAATATTCTCAAGATCCATTCATGCTGTTGCAAAGGCAGTATTTCATCTTTTCTTATGGCTGAGTAGTATTCCGTTGTATATATGTACCACATCTTCTTTATCCAATCATCTATTGAGAGATACTTTGGTTGTTTCTATGTCTTGGCCACCATGAATAATGCTGCAATAAACATAGGGGTGCATATACCTTTGTGAATAAATGTTTTCAAATTTCTCAGGTAGATTCTTTAATGTGAGTATTTGACATTAGAAGAACAATGAAGACAAGGGGAAAAGCCAACTTCCAAGAAGGAGGAGATGGCCCTAGGATGTTGGGAGTAGCTCAACTGGAAAGAAATGGGGGGAAGTCCTAAAAACTGATCCCACACAAGCCTAACATTAGAACACATATCCAGTGACTTCTATTTCAAAATACAGTCAGGATATCTTTTCAGGTAGTTTAGTTTTGTTCTTTGTTGAACTGCTGGCTCCACTTGTTATAATAAGAATATTTTATGCCCAAATGTAAAAAAATTAATAACTAGCAAGAAACCCAAATAAAACTTCTTGGTATCCTCTGTCATCAATTATTAAAACTTCTGGAGCATCACCTTATACTCAGAGGATTTTGTTCCTTTTTAAAGTAACCTGTCTCCCTTTTTTGCTATCAGTGGATAATGAGAATTCTTTCTTCAGGAGACATCCTGGTGTACAGAGGAGTGAACGGGTGTCAGGAGACCTGACGTCTGATGGTGACTCTGATCCTAAATACCTTTTTGAACTTTCTGGGCTTTCATTCTCTCATTTGTACAATGAGAACCAAAGTTCCATCCTGTGCAGGAATTTTATGATTCTAATTAAGAATGAGTTTTCATTCTGATTCATCGCAATGAATTGAAGCATGCCCACAGAACAAATCTGGCTGCATTCCAAAATGCTGCCTCTGGGAATTCTAATCTTAACAATTTTGCAGAATATTCCATTGACCAAACACTCTCTGAGCAACTACTATGTGTACAATTGCTTAATGTTCTGGAGGGTACAGAACCCAGTACCAACCCCTAGAGATCTTATAATCTAATTGGCAAGGCAAGACACCTAACCAAAGAGCAGATGCAATACAAGGCAGGATAGGACATGCATCAATATCAAAAGTGCTAAGCAGACAATATGGTAGTGAGAATCACTGACCGAAAAAAAAAAAAAAAAAAAGACCATGGGCCACTTGAGGGCGAGTTCAAAGGCAAGTTTGACCAAAGTGGAGAGTATGACAGAGAGCAAGACGTTGAGCCAGAAAATAGTTTGGCCAGAGAATGAAAACTGTTGAATGCCAGCATAAGGAAACTTAACTTTATTCACCACACAATGGGAAACCATTATTAGGTTTGACAAGAAAATGATAATTTCTAAGAGTCATGCCGGATTTCAAAATTTGTGTCATTTATCATGACATACGACACTTCACACATCTGAATGAACTGCTAAATATTCAGAATTTGGTCTTCATCTCATTTAAATTGGATGGGTTGAACAGGTTCTCATAATCCACAGAGCTTTATATTAAACATACAAGTCACACTTCCGGACATTCCTTTAAGAGACTTTTGCTTCAATTAAGATACTTTCAATTTAATGCGAATAAAGATAAAAACTAGTAGCTAATGGCAAAGTACAAGCATCAAAGAATCCCAATCTCTAGAACTTTCTCTTTCTTCTCATTTCTTTAACTAGAAACAATTTCATAAGGGGCTACTGAATATTCACAAAGCTCTCACACTGCCATATGTGTTGCCTATTCATTTCTGCAGTCTTGCTGTCAAGTTAAAACTCTGTCTTCATCCCCCAAAAGCAATTGACTATATTTTAGGAAATGATCATCCCAGTCATTTGAGTGACTGCCTCTATATATACATGGTTAAAAAAAACCAAACAAAAGCTTCCAGCATTCACCACCCAGGGTTAGAGAGAGAAGAAATCTCTATCTATTAGCATGAAACTTTGCTGTTTTCTCCACTGAATTAACTACAATCATTTTCAAGAAAGAACATTTCAATACATTTTTCTGACAGGTAGAAAATTAAGTACATACCAGAAGCTATTGAATTCAACTTTAACAGTATCAATAAACATTTCTGATTAAATTATGAAATTGATTTTATAATTTTGACCATTATGTTTTTACATCAATATCATCATATGACAGGAAATGTAGTTACTGCTTCCTTATTGATCTTAGACATGGCACTCTAAAGTACTCATTTGACTATATTACAAAATCAAACTTGATTTCCTGTAGTACTGCAGTAACTTCAGGTCATAATCTAGTCGAAAGAATCAAAATAGATGAATTATTCAGTTATTAAAAGATATATTTTTCCTTGGAGGGAAAGGAACACTTGGGTCAAGCCATCCTTAATGGTTGTGTGATAGGCTATTTCTCCACGTGGGATTACTCTGTGTCTGTCTCACATAAATACACCAGCGCCTCCCGCTTGTGTGTTATCAATCACATTTCTGGTGAATAACGTAAACACCACTTGAAGAGAAAGAAATGTTTATCCTTCCTACACAGGAATTCAACAAAAATCTAATGTTTCCATGACTTTAAAATTTGTGTTTTGGTCTCCCCAGCCCAGCCCATCCCTTCAAAATAGTACTCATACTTTGAGCCATTGCATTTCCAGGACAGCTACGTGTCTTGTGTGTCTTTCAGTGGACAAATTCTAAAAGCAACCCAAAAGATGATGTTCTGAATGTCTGGCGGAGTTCATACAAAACTGTGAGTGCTCATCCGAGAGGTCCAGTGTTCCTGGGTAAGCCCAGAGAAAGACATTTCATCTTTGTGAATACTTTTTCCCCCAAAAAATTGATATTTAACTTATAAAATGTAGGGATATGAGGAGACCTCTCAGTTGTCTTGTCTACCACCCCATTAGTGGGATGAGGACAGCAAGGCCAAGAGTCATTAAGGGAGTCACTGAAGGGAGACACAGCTGATTCATAACAGACCTCAAGTTTCTTGTCTCCCAGCTCAAATCTTTTTTTCAGTTCAGGTGCACTTTAATTATAATTTTTGAAGTAGCCTATGAAGTAAGAGTTGAAATATCAAGCCCAAGGTAAATTCTATCCATCCCAGACCCAAACAAATCAGTCCATACTAGAGAAGTTCTAAGTCTGGACTACTGAGATGCTGCTTTTTTTCCATTGTCTGCTTCCTATATCCATGGAAATAGGAATCTTATGTAAGGACTACTAGAAGTTAAGAAAAAAAAAAAGGTGGTTTTGATGCATTTCACAAAGGACCAAAGTATAAATTCACTGTGGTTCAAGGTACCAAATAAATAAATAAATACTTTTTTTTCCTGTAAGGATCTGCCACAGCTTTGAGTTTAGGGGTTCAGATCACACCCACTCCCTATTTCTTCTCTTCAGCCTTGCATTAGCACTTGCTAAACATATCTTCTCTGAAAAGTTTTCTGTTGTATGGCCAAAATTGAAAACCAATGGGAATAAATACATTAACTAACAGACTTTCAATAAATAGAGCCTCACAATCTTCAAGTTGGAAGCAGTCATAAAGCTCACGTCATCCAACCTTCTCCAAAGCAGAAATGTCCTGTGTATCATCCCAGAAAATGCCCACCTGATCTGTCTCAATAGCTCGGGAGCCTGGGGACCCTCTCTTTTTTAGATGGGTCACCTCATTTATGAATAACAGGGAATGCTAGAAGTTTTTCCTTATAAAACACTAAACTTCATTTACTGATTGAGTAAATGCCTTCAGGGGAAAATGGTTTATTAAACCTGTCATTCTAATAAAAGTGAGTCTAGCCCTTGATATTAGTTTCTCATTTTATTATTATAATATCTTCCTGGCTTAGTTTTATAAGATAAACAAACCTCTGAAAGGAAAGGTACTTCCAGATAGTTTGGAAGAGAAAAACAACAGAAATCTAATATTTTTTATTTAACTGACTGATGGCGGATTTCTCTAGAGCAGACTTGGAAGGGGCAGGGCAGCACCTACTGCTCCAAGCTAATTACAGGCACTGCTCCAAAGAGGACACCTGTTGTGGCTTTAATAAGGACAACTTACAAAATGCAAAGGCTCCGAGATAAAAACATTAATTCAATAATTGACTTGTTAAGCAACTTTATGGAGTGTGTTCAGCTACAAGACCCCAAAGTACAACCTGAGCATAATCTCTTCTCTCCAGGGTTCAAAAGCCAGAGGGAGAAACAGACACATAGACCTGCAAGTAAGAATGCAGTAAATAGATAAGTGCACAGAAAAGTTTGTGGGAGCAAAGGGAAAAAGTCCAGACTCCACCGGGAGTGCTATTCTGCTCTGCTTCTCCTGCCTGGATTACGGCAACTGGCTTCCTAACAACCAATTCAATCAGTTCCATGCACATTCATCTCTCACACTGGTTCTTAATGATCTTCTAAAATACTGATCTGATTCCCTTGCCCTTAAGTAAAAGTGCCTGCTCCTTGGCACAGTGAACAAAGCCGATTATAGTAAGTCCCAACTCTCCTTCAGCCACTTCTCCCAATACCAGCCCCACCTCAGTCCCTGTCCTTCAACCACAGTGACCTCCTGGGGCTTCCCACACACAAGGGTCGCTCACCTCTGGCCTTTCACAGTCCTTCCTTGTACTCCTTCTGGCAAAAATTCTGAGTGAAGCTGCAGGTCTCAGACCAAGTAGTATCTTTTCAGAAAGTCATCCTGACCTCCCAATCTGGGTCTGGCACGTCTCTCCTTGGTTCAAGGACACCCTGAGTTTACCTTGATTCTGGATCAAAAGCTACTGAAAGCCTGTAGCTGCTCCGGTCCACACTACTTAGGTTTTGTGATCACTGCGTCCAAAAGAGAGAAAAGAAAACTAGAGAGAGAGAGAGAGAGAGAGAGAGGGAGGAAGGAAAAAACAGAGAGAGGGAGGGAGGGAACAGTTTAAATAAACTGCTTATTTAAACCTCATATCAAATTTTTTTCTGATAGTGAAACTTTCGGTCCAGCTTTGCAAATTACCATGACATAGTAATGGATCAAAGACTCCTTTTACTTGTGTCTGTGATGCTCCCGTGGAGAGTGGACAGTCAGCCACGTGAGCTTGGAGGCACTGGCAACTCATTCTGGGAGGTAAGCTAACATTACTCAGCACAAAATTTCCCCAAACCAACTCACAAAATCTAAAATGGAAACATTACGACGTTTCGACTCTCACTTAGCCAGTGTTCATACTGCACAGACTCATCACAACTCTTGGGACAGAAATTAGGAAGGATGTGATCCAGGCCAGGGGTTGACATACATTTTTGTAAAGGGTCAGAGTCAATGCTCTAGCCTTTGCTGGCCATTTAATTTGTTGCAACTTCTCACCTCCGCCACCGTCGGCAGAACACGAGTGTGGCTGCACTTCAGTAAAGCTTTATTTATAGGCTCCGAAATGTGAATTTCATATAATGTTCCCATGCTACAAAATAGTATTCCTCTTTCGATTTTTCCCCCTCAAACATTAGCAGCCATCCTTAGTTCCCAAGCTATATACAGGCAGCAGGCTATATTTGGGCTGTGGGCTGTAACGTAGCCATCCCTACTTCAGAATACACAACAAGATACCTCTGGGCTATTAGGTAGAAGCCAACCTCTGCTGGAAGTGATGTAATAGATTAAAGACTAGCCTGCTCCCTCCCACAACCCATGCTCCTCCCATGGCACCTACGAGAAAGCTGGCAGAGACTCCCCAGGTAATACTCTGTTGATTCCCAGGAAGGGATCAAAATGAACTCAGTTGTTCTTTTAACGTGCTTGCACTTTTCATCCCTTGCCTCATTGAATGCTCGTAACGACCACAGGAGGGCATTCTTTTTTATTTCTCCCATTTCACAGAAGTGTAAACTGAGGCCGGAAGGAATGTACAACTTGCCCAAAGTAACACACCAGTGAGCGGCAGGCACAGGATTTCTGCTCAGTCTGCCTGACTGTAGAGTCCATCCTCTTTTTTCCCTACTGCCCATAGCATAACACCCCTGAGTCTGTCATTATGTTTAGAATTCACCACTTACACCAGTAAGCAAATGAATGGCATGGGAGTTACTGGCACTGGCCTTCAAAGCCTATCAGAACATCCTTCCATGACATCTGTGATCTGGTTTTATCTTGCTGTCCAACGCCCTCCCCCCTCTTCCTTTACACAAACTCTTTAAATCCTGAAGGTGTCCTGCCCGTGTTTTTCCTCAGCCATAAATCCCTCACCTCCCAGGCCCAGTTCAAATGCCACCAGTACCATGAGGCCTGCCCTGACCCCCCTACCAGAACCTGGATGTGTTCCCTTTCTTGTGGGACTGCCCCAGGCACCTTGTACGTCCCTGCTGCCCTGAGTAGTATAGTCATTATGCGTCGGTTTTACCTACCTGTGGATTATTAGCTCCTTGAGGACAGAAAAATTATTACAGGAATCTTTGAGTCTTCATATATATTGCATAGGTTGAGTGCTCAATAAATTGGCTAAATGAATTAACAATAAGATTCTTTATCAAAATAAAAGCTACTATCATCCGCAGTAAAATAAAATGTAGATCCTTTAAGATGGGCAACGGAGGGATGCTCTCCAACAGGGACGGGTGATTAGACCCTCCGTCTTGTCCTCTGGCATCTGAAATGCAGTCTACCTAGCTGTCTGGCTCAACGACATTAACCCTGGGGGACGAGAGGGGCTTCTCCCTCCTTCACACTCAGTCCTGAACACCGACACGTAACCTTTTCCTGAATTCCCGGTAGCACCGCTGAGACGAGGCAGAAGCATTTAAACAAGAGTTTATTAGAGGCTAGAGGATGACAAAAGGGAAATAAACATAAAAAGGGACTAGAAAATGAGATTGTCCGAGTTATATATAGCTTACAGCTTCACAGCTTATTATAACCTGCATGCGCCTCGGGCCATCTCGTCTCCCTATTCCTGGGAGTGCACGTCAGTGTCTCTGCATTTTCTGAAATCGAGACTCAAGAGACATGGCCCCAGAGAAACCAGAGTTTGCTTTTACTCTGGCTGCAACCTGCCACCAAGACCTTCAGGTCTTCTGTTAGAGAATCTATGCCTTTATCAGAAAAATAAGTTCCAGGATGTCCGACTTCTTTAGGTCATAAATCATCTCTATCTGATGCAAAAAAAACCCTCAAATTTGGGGAGGGGAGAAGGAAAGAAAGCAGAATCTGATACTGGGTGGAAGACGAGAGGAGCTGTTTGCTAACTTTGTTGAGAGCAGAATAAGGAGAACGTGGCTCAAATCGTGGAGGAGAGGATTTAGGTTACTTATAACAGACACTGCTTACTAAAAGGATAGTTAGACCAGAGAAAGTCCATAAAAAGTCTGGATATGGGAAAATTGTTCCAATAGCATTGAGGTCAGTCACTCGTAGACTGTCCCAGTTTATGACAGTTTGAAAGCAGTGACCGAGAGGCCAGGTACAGATTAGGTGACATTTAGATTGCTTTCCAGCTTTGGGTGTCTTTAAACCATACATTGTAGAACAGGGCAACTGAAATAAGAACCCAACTTCTAATGTAAAACCATGGGCAACATTTAAATATGGCCGTATCTTCTTTTTAACTACAGGAACATGTACTGAGTGGTAAGTAGAAACACAAATAAGATCCTTAAACTTTAGTGAGTTATTTAGAAGGCTGTAGTTGAGAGAAAGAGAAAGAGGGAGGGAGAGAGGAAGACAGAGGGACATGGGAAGAGAGACAGAGACATTCAGAGAGAGAGACAGAGACAGAGAGCTCTCACACCTGGAAAACTGATGGTCTGATTAGGAGGAAGTCAATTTCTTCTGAGTTTCCTCATCCATAAAATAGGAAATGTTTCCCGGGCTGTATGAGAATAGAGGAGAAAGAGCTTTGAAAAGTAGAAGGCACTCTCCCAAATGGAAGGGATTACTATTAGCTAAATGCATTACAGACCCAGCAGCATCGAGGGCTTAACCTCGGGCAAACAGCAGTCCAACAGGTGATTTGAGTAAGGGTTGAGGTTACATTTTGATTAACCCATGGGAAGCCCTTACATCATATAATGCAATGTGATACACCCAAATGGAGCCCCTTAGAGCCAAATTGGACCTCTGGTTTCATGTCCTTGTGATTGTGTTTTTCATTAATTTCAGTGACCCTTGCAGTTCTTCATCTAAGGAACGGGGAGGGGGGTTCTGGGAGGAAGACTGGGACACAAGAGAAACGTTCAGATTTTGGATGCTTACAGCAAAGGGATATTAACTTTTGCAAAGGAGTAAATTAAAAAACATAAACAAAATCATTAGGTCAGTTAAACCAGCCAGACATTGAGACCTGCCAAAGTATGTGATGAAATAGAAAAGAACAAATTTTGGGGGGGGGGTAGTTTTGTTGTTTGGTTTGTCCCCCAAAGAAAACATCTGGCAGGGTTATGCCTCGTGATTAATTTATCCTGTGGTTAATGTCTTTGCTTGTTTTTATGTATAAATAAAACTAGAGGCCAAATCTAATTTACTCGGCAATATGTAATAAAACTCCTATTAGGAAAGACAAGAGCGGTGGAGAAGTGTTCTGTGAATAAGTACTATTTTCAAAAGTTCATTATTACTGATTTTTAAAAGAGATCAGAAGACTATTTGCAGAGGAAACCCTAACCCAAGCCCAAAGCAAGGAAAGAGCCCTGGTTTCGACCTGTTCAGTTTGAAAATGGCATTCAGTTCAGCATGAGCAGCACGGTAACCAGGCAAAGGGTTCATCGGACGCCTGACTCAGCAGGTGTGTTCCCGTGCATCTGCCAAAGAACCACTCACAGCTCATTTGAAGCTGTGCTTTCTCTGTGTGGCAAGAATAAGATCGGAAGATCAGGCGCTCAGATTTCCTCCAATGGGTGTGTCCAGCATCAGTCTATTCAGTTCTACGTAGAAAACATTTATCAAACATCGCATGCTCTGCTACTAAATGACACTGACTGCTGGTGGGGATGGGAATGGAGGTGAGGAAAGGAGACAAGGATAATAAAGGAGAAGCAGCCCTGGCTGGTTGCTCAGTGGTTAGAGCGTCGGCCCATGGACCAATGAGTCTCGGGTTTGATTCTGGTCAAGGGCATGTGTCTCGGTTGCGATTCATCCCTGGCCTTGGTTGGGGTCGTGTGGGAGGCAGCCACTCGATGTGTCCCTTTCACATCGATGTTTCTCTCTCTCTCTCCCTCCTACTCTGTCTGAACAAAAATGGAGAAATCTCCTTTGGTGAGGATTAAAAAATAATAATAATAATAAATAAAGGAGACTCTGTCCCTGTGCTCAAGGAATTTATGATCTGATTAGAAAAACCTGGTTTTCCCTCATGAAAACAATTGTTCAAATACAAAGCAGTATATGAACCCAAAAGCAAGAACTAAATGAAAAAAAAATACAAAACTGAGTATGCACTCTAAACCAAAATGTGATTTAATAGTTATACATATATGTGTATATATGTGTATGTGTACATGTGTAAGTTCTGCATATATACTAACAAGATGATAATTATAAAATTGCATACTGAAAATTAATACGTTATCTCTGCAGACAGAATTATATTTGATTTCTAAAATGTGTACAACTTTATATTTTTCACTTTGCTTGAAATGAACAGAATTCATTTTCATAACCAGAGAAAGAAATTACTAAGAAAAACAAACAAACCACCCATATATACGCAAGCGTCAAACATGTGGCAGAGATGAATGATGTTAGAGGAATGAGGAAATGTCGTAAAGGATTTCGACGGGGAGGGCAGAGCCCTGGGAGATGGGCATCCCGTCAGAGGAAGCCCCAGAGGAGAGAGTCTTCCTCTGAGACCCCTGGGAGGGGAGCGAGCTGTCATCTCCACAGGAAGAAGGACAGCTGGCAGAGCTCCCGACCAGAGGAAAGGGCCAGGACAGCACCAAGGTCAGCTGGTGGTGCGCCTCCCCTCAGGAGTGGAACTGTCATCAAAACGGTTCATTACGTACCAGGTGCAAATTGTATGATTTCGACCAGCTTCCCAGCTCCCTCTTCACACACCCCTCCTAAGGAAGACCCCCTGTGGCATGAATCCTGAACCTTCTCCTGTGTTGTGATAAACAGGAGAAAGAGCTCACAATTGGAATGAACAGAGTCAGGGTAGAGTTTCTGATATTTCAGGAAAAAAATGACAATGACTAGCTGGAGAGAAGAATTTGATTCAAAAGAGGTTACGTGAGGTTAGAGGAGTTAGGAACTACCTAGACCGGGTTTCAAGGAGGGATTTTTTTTTTTTTTTTCCAGTAGGAAGTTGAGAAAACAAAAAGGATTATTTTCTTTTATGAGAGGCTAGTTGTTGACCCTGCAGAGGTCGCTGAGTTTGGCAGAAATAAGGAAAAGACTTTTCCTGTATGTGAAGAGTGCTTTTCCAAGATGGGGCCAGTGAAGGGCCAGATAGTAAATGTTTCTAGCTTTTAGAACCATGCAGTATCTGTCACAACTACTTAACTTTGTCCCCGTCACTTGAAAGCAGCCATAGATAATATGGCTGTGTCTCAATAAAACTTTATTTAAAAAACAAACCAACCAGATAGCTCAGTTGGTTAGAGCGTCATACCGATACAGCCAAGTTTTGAGTTTGATCCCTGGTCAGAGCACATACAAGAATAAACCAATGAATGCATACCTAAGTAGAACAACAAATCTCTCTCCCCACCCCACCCCCTTTCTTCTCATTCTAAAAATCAATCAATAAAAAATAAAATGAAGAAAACCACTTCATTTTATTTTAAAAATTTGACCTGTGATACATAGTTTGCCAACTCCTGTTCTCTGAGAGTAGTAAGATTTAAACATCTTTGTATTATATTTCCTCCTGACATACTCCTCTCTCTTTGAATCTATATTATACATAGACAGGACCACGTGGTACATTCGTTATATTCAGGTTATAGCAATTAACACAGCACGTCAGAGAAAATTACAGCTACAGACAGAAACCTGTCCATGAGACCACTGTAAGATTTTGTTTGTTATTTTTCTATGTGATTTCCCATAGCGATGAGAAGAGAAAACTTCATGATGAGAGAGGGCTTATCTTCAAGGGCTTAGTCTGTTCAGGCTGCTATAACCGAATACCAGAGACTGTGGCTTATGAACAACAGAAATTTATTTTCACAGTCCTGGAGGCTGGAAGTCCAAGATCAAGACACCGGTGGACCTGTCTGGTGGGGACCCACTCCCTGGTTTGTAGACGGCCGTCTTTTCTCTGTGTCCGCGTGTGGCCGGCAGCAGGGGCCAGGGAGCTCTCTAGGCTGTCTTCCAGGGCATTCATCTCATTCACAAGAGCTTCACCCTTAGAGCCAATCATCTCCCAAATGCCCCAGCACCATATACCATCACATTAGGGATGGGGTTTAATATACAAATTTTGGGGAGACACAAACATTCCATCTATAGCAGAGGCAAAAAGGAAACGGGGAGTTGGTACACTGTGGCCCCTTAGTCCACCTTGCATGAAAGAACCTCCCGGGGCAGAAAAAGCGGGGACAGGCAAAAAGAGTAAACTAAAGTGATCTAAAGAAGAAAAGACGACCTGGAGCAGGTTGGTATGGCTTAGCATAGGAAAGTCTGTATGTGGTTTCTCGAGAGACCATAATTCCCTCAATCAATATCGATAAAGCACCTCCTATGTGCACAGTGCTAAGGGAGGCGCTGGAGAGCAGGTAATAAAAAGAATTCTGTGCTTGAGGAGCTGGCCTGAGAGAGAGAGAGAGAGAAGAGACCACCACGGGAGAAGGAGGGAAAAGTCATTCACAGCTGGTGAGGAGTGAAGATCTACAGAGAAGACTGTCAATGTTGTACTGCTTCTTGACCAGGAAAAGGAGATCTACATTGCCTGGCATTGCCCATCTTTGCATCCACACATATTTCTTGAGCCACTGACCACACTAGAAGCAGGAAGGAAAAGCTGGTCTTTGCCCAAGAATAGATTTGCAATTCCAGGGCAGAACAAGCCTGATCTTCCAGCCAGCTCAGGAGAGATGAGTTTGGACAGGTTATTCTCACCCATTTACACACAGGGACTTGGACATCAATGAAGGCAAGAAACCATTCTTTGCTCCAAGACAAAAATGCCAATCTGCTGAACAGAAGTTTGTTGTGCATGCAGCTAAGGATTCGAATATTTAGAAATGTCTAGTCAACCAGCTGACTTTTTCACTTTTCAGCTTACTATTGGCATTCCTTAGAAACAATCTGAGATGAGATTGTTTCTACACATCAAATCAACTGTATTATTTGCCAAGGGACTTCCTAAGAAATTATTGAAATAAGAGATTGCCCTTTGTGAGCCCTTCAAACATAGACATGGTCATGGTTGTGCCATTTTTTTTCTCACTACAGTCCAGCCCAGTGCCAGAGTCATGGAGAGACCTGTTTATAATGAGTGACAACAGAAGAGAACACATGGGCTTTATCTTGGTTTGTGTCCCCTCTATTAGGAAACTTTTCCTAAACAGTGTGATTGTATTTTGTGCTAGCCATTGTAGACATTGCTGCTGCAGAAAATTCCCAAGCACTGGCTTTGCAAAAGAATTCTGGAGCTCCAGAACCAAGGACTGAGTCGCAGGAGGCTTCCAACATGTGTCAACCTAATACTTGTTTCATTTACGTGTTGCAGAGTTTAGTGAGATTAGAGAAAAGCAGAACAAAGAACAACTCTGCATTAGACAGACCTGCTGGTTGATGGCTGAGGCCCCGTTCCCCCTACACAGTGAGGGTCTGGCTGAACACTGGAAGGTTGCCATAAATTGGCTTGTCTTGTTGAGAAGTCTGATTGAAGTTTTATTGCCTTCTCTTCTTATGTCCAGTCACCACAAACACTTACTAAGACACCCTCATGTTGCCTTGCTCTCTGTATCCTATCAGCAAGGGGATGATGGCAATCTGGAGAACACAGACACTAAATAGCTCCAGTTCCTAGGAGGCTCACTCAGCACTTCAGATTTTAAGGTGTGTGGGCTTTACCCTTGTCCTCTTGGAAGTATTGACCTTCACATCAAATGTTTCTATTCCTCCATTCTCTGCTTCCCAGTAAGCACACACCTCTTCAAGAGGAGAAATGACTTTCAGACCACCCAAGTAGTCGATGGTAGATAGACATCAAATTCATTTCCATCGTTGTACTCCAAGACTCAAGGACTATTTGGCCAGAACCACTTTTACACTCAGACCATAAACTATTGCTCCAGTATATCTCGTGCCCGTGGCCAGTACCTCTTTGAGAGAAACAATGTGGAATTAGATTTTTATAGCTTTGGGGTCTTGAGTGGAGAAGTACATCATCTCAGGCCCTCCTGTGCCTTGGGTATCAAGATCAGTTCATACTAAGCCACATTCATTCAGGCATGTTTATGTTCCTCCCATCCTGCATCCAGTCCCTCTCACTCCCTGTTTCTAGGAGCTCCCCTCACACGTGGTTTAATGATCATTCTCCATTTCCTTACGTCTTCTACCAACCCAACCCCGGATACTGAGGCTCCTCATCTCTTTGATGACTTAGTCTTCCTTCTCAGTAGTTTCTCTGATTAATCGTTTTCATTCTTCCTTAAGGAGAGCTCAACCTTTTTTCTCCAAAGCCTACTGTCTCGCTGGTGAGATAATCTCTGTTTTCCCTTCAGAACAGCAATGGCCATCTTGTGATTCTTCCCTGGCTTTCAGATTGGTATCTTGGGGTCACTCGACTTTGAAATTTGAATTTAATACTGGAGGTAAACA
The DNA here is from genome assembly GCA_030848825.1 of Tadarida brasiliensis. Lineage (NCBI taxonomy): Eukaryota > Metazoa > Chordata > Mammalia > Chiroptera > Molossidae > Tadarida > Tadarida brasiliensis. The sequence goes on along the minus strand of CM061270.1, from coordinate 31,417,010 downwards.
CAGCATGTTCCTTGTCTGCTGGTATCTAGAGGCAAACTGCTTCTAATTCCACTTGGTCTCTCGCCCTTACCCAGCCTCTCACAGCATTCCATGAGAACCACCTCCCCAATCGGTCTCCACCTTAAACATCCATGATCACACTTTAAAACATGGAACTTTTACTTAAAGAATCATTAAATCTTGATCTGAAAGGAACCATTTAATCCATTCTGCTCATTGTATAGTTGAAAGGACCAGAACTCGGATGGCATAGTGACTTGACCGAGGTCACACAGTTAAGACTAGTTAATGACATTCGAGTCTAGAACTCAGTCTCCTCTTTCTGCCATGTTCTTCTCTCTAGATCGCCACCTCACTCAGTCTGGCCAGTTTCTCTTCCAATACACTTTTGCTTCAGAAGTACTGACATACCAGTTTTGCCCCTTATAGGATCTTAACATAAAACCTACTAATTAGAGAGCAGAATAAACATGACTTCTAGATCTTTTCCTGACATCTAAACAGCTCTCATCTTTCCCCTCTTTGACCCACTCACCTACCTTCTCAAGCAGGAAATGATGGTATTTCTGACCAACTTTCCCCAAAGTGTGTTCTCATGAGATGCTTCAGTCAAGAGGGGTCCGTGGCAAACACGGCTGCACAGTGCTCACAGCACAGCGGGTCTCCCCCTGCCTTGGAATTCATAATGCGTGTCAAAGGCTCCGAGAGTGCTGGAATCAAGAAATTTTTATGACTTCATTTAATTTAATATCGATCAAGCCTATTTGGCTATGGAATTCTTTTCCTAATAATACACCTATTGAAATCTTGCAGTACACATTTTCGGGAAAAGTAGCTCTGGACTCCATATCTCTGTTTCTGTCTAAATCCTTACTTCCTCGGGTTCTTGGCATATTTACACTGTCCTACAAAAACAGTCCCATTCTATGGACAATCTTTTTACGTTCCTACTATGTTAAAGTATTCATGAGGGCTTGCTATGCCCAGGGAAAGCACTGAACTTGGAATCTAAAATGGGTTCAAATCCCAGTTTCACTGGCTGCATGACCTTGAACGAATAGCTTTGCTTTCTGTGAACACTGATTTCTTCACCTATAACCTCAACATCGTAATTGCTTCCCTGCCTATGTCAGTACAGCTTTGAGGAGGAGCAAAATAAGGATGGGAAGTCATGTCATTCACTCTCAACGGCGGTATAAATGTTAAACATTCTTATGATGATAATAGTGATGCTAAACCCCTTTCCTTAAGTAACACATTTATATTAGTGTCAAAGTTCTCAAAGAGGATTAAAAACTGGTCACTCGGGGTTTGATCTGTCAGTGGAGCATAGGGAGATATAGCTGAAGAATCAAAAACAGGAATCAGCCATTTGCAAAGGAAAAGGAGAAGGGGGCTGTAACCCTAGTGGGGAGAAAAGTTGGGGGGATCTAAAATCATTCTCTGAGGAGGCAGAGCTCTTATGTGATTTCAGTGAGATCCCTTCTGGCCAGGGGCAGGGGTAAATGGGGAACCCAGAAGCGAGGTGCCTGGAGGAACCACACATAAAATTGTTGCTAAAATGGAAGGCTTCGGCTCAGGCCACAATGACCCCTCCTCAGTGACCCGAAGGAAGCCAGAAACACTATGAGAACATGCAAGAAACAGTCTTTTGTGAAGCACCCTAGGGATCCATCCCTCTGTCCCAGAGGAAAGAAGGCAAACAGGACTGGATGTCGGTGACTGGAGTTCAACAATTCAGAGCTGAACCAGAGAATACTAGTTTCTCGGAGATGGGTTTATGTGTGTGTCCTTCTCGTCTGCCAGGCTGGTGGCCAGAAAAACATCTGTTACACATTTTAATAAGGGTTTCAGAACACATGACGCTGTAACCCAAAGGGGCGATGTGAATGATGGGGAAATTTAGAGATCACAGCCGGCCAGAAACTAAATGTGACATTGGCCCTTTAAGGCTCTGTCCTTCTGACCATTCCAGGTTCCCAATCCTCCTGCCAAGTGGGCTGGAGGCCAAAATATTTTTAACTTTGCATTTATTTCAGGGTGTTAATCTCATAGGCAACCAATTCCTATTTAATAAACTCAAACTCCCCAGGCCCTCCCCTTCAGGGAGACTGCTCTCCGAAGGCTCGGCATCCATGTGCCTGCCCTGTCTTCTTCTGCTTGGGGAGGGTGTTGACACAGGAGTGTCAGGGCATCACGCAGCTGTCATCAGCCCCACGCCACAGATGGTACCTCAATTATGCATCCCCTTCCCAAGGCACTTGCCTCAGCCTCTGGGTCTCACTTCGGGCTCTAGAAGCCAAGAGCCACACAGGAGCTAACTCAAGAGGGCTCAGGAGCCCTGCCTCCATCACCCACCACAGAAGGACTGGGCTGCTGCGGTCCCTCTTCGGTCCTTTTTAAAAATCACTAACCACAGAAGGTAATGAGAAAGTACTTGAATTACAAAGATTTCCATTTATTACTCTGGCTGCCCCTCCACAAAGTGTGTCTTTTCCCCTTTGGCAAGAACAGATCACTATTGACACTTTTAGAGGGCCCTGGGCCCCTCTCAATTATTGGCCTAATCTCTGCCTGCTCTGAAAGCAGAATTCTTTTCTAACTAGATTTTTTAGAAAGTTAAGAGGCTCCTCTTTGCTTTATTCACTGGAATGGCTCCGTGAGCTAATGGATTCTCCTGTCAGTATATTTCATGGGTTCGGCAACATCTGCAGGATGTGGAAAGAACAGAAACAAACCAGATGTTTCAAAAAGGTAGCTCCACTAAGCCTCCTTAACATAATTATTGCAATATCGCATCCGCATTTTATTGTCCCTCTTCTATATTTATATGCTGCTAACTTTTCCCGCAGAAAGCCAAGCCCGTGGCTCTGAGTTCCTTCTAAACAGATTTGCAATCTCGGGGAAAAAAAATTTTTTTTGACATATATCCCCCATTAAATCCGAATTTCCTTTATCAAATTTTAGAGGGGGGAAAATAGATTAAGGAAATGTAGATATTTATCTCAGCCTTCAACGTTTACACTCATTTAGTTAATTAGCACTTAATTACACTGTCAAAGGAGAAAATTTTGCCACGGACAGACCAGTGCCCACCCCTCAGGCCCTCACTTCTTTAGGAAGGCAGACCTTTGCTCAGAGCCAACATTTCCTCCAAGAAACATTTGTAATGATTAGTTGACAAGGAGCGCAGATACAAAATCGCGCAACGGAGAGCCATCACTCACCGAGCCCCGCCGGAGTCCTCAAGCTGGAGCAACAGCGCCCCCCAAAGCAAGCAGCCAGAAACGTCCTGCAAGCGGACCGGGCGGCCCCGACTTCTATTTTCTGCTTTATAAGCCGAAGAGCTATTTTAAGAGTTGCTGGCCGAAAAGCAGGCTCTATTACAACCAGACGAGCATTCCAACCAAGCTGGGGAGCCTCGGCTGGAAACGGAGAATGTTTCCACCTATTTTAACTCAGACGCCAGGAATTCTCCAAGGAGGAGATGGGGGTGGGGAGCAGGAGAGACACAGTAGAAAATTGGAAAACTTCAGAAGTTTGCCAAACTCGAGGGAACAAAGCATAACTAGATTAATGCATAAATCTTATTAACCAAAATGCAGCTGAATAGAGTCGTTTGTCATCAGAGTTTCTCCATCTTTTAACAAATGGCAATATTTTTTGGTCTCACAGATTCCCTGCCAGTGGAAGACCTCATTAAAGCTGTTGGAAAACAAGAGTATTCAAAGTAGTTTAATTATAATGGGATGAATTATCAACCCAATTTTTAAAAACAATATACAATTAGCCTTAAAAAAAAAAAAAAGCCAAAGACTCCATTTTCCAAAACAGGAAATGAAGCATAACACCCTTAATTTCATTGTTAGGGCAAAATCCTAGACACCCTGATGCAGCGGTTTAATGAGCATGTAATGAAAGCAGCAGTCCCCACTCCTCCAGCGACTCCTCTGTGCACGGACTGGAGGCCTTTGGCTCTCAGAATGGAAACTGCATTAGGCTGAAGCCCGGCCCAAATTTTCTCTTTCAAGTTCTAAGCCCTGTTTTCTATTTTCTCTTCTATCTTGGAATAGGGTCACTCTATAAAAGATGAAATATCACATTCCTGAAAGACAATGAACTGGTAATATCATATCAGCACATTTGGCTTTTATACTGCTCTTGGGGGTATTGCAAGGGGGAAAAAAAATAATGTGGTGTTGGAAATAGGAAATGAAAGCCAGGAAGCCTGAAAACCAAACTTTTAAAACCAAATTATATAATCAACAACATAATCATAACCACCTAGGAGAAACTGCTCCTTCCCCTCTTCCCAAAAAATGACATGAGAACCCTACCCACCGTCCTCCCACCAGAATGGCTAGAATTTAAAAGACTGACAATACCAAGTGTTTCTGAAATGGGAAGAAATCAGAATTCTCATTTATTTGTAGTGGGAATATAAATTGGTACAATCACTGTGGAAAACTGATAGTATTTACTAAATATATAAATCCTAAGACCCAGCAATTTCACTCCTGAGTATATATCCAATCTAAATTAGCATATATGTCCACCAAAAAGAATGTTCAAGGATGTCCATGTCAGCTTTATTCATAATAGCCCCAAATTGCTAACATCCCAAAGGTCCATCAATAGTCAGATAAAATAAATTGTGAGATATTCTTTGCATAGAGTATTACATACTTCCCAGACACAAATCAATGTGTACTATAAAATCCCGCTTACATTTTGTTCAAAAATGGGCAAACTAATCTGTGGTGATAGAAGCTGTCATAGTGGTGGCAGTAATGACTGGACAGGGCAGGAGAGAACCCTCTGGGGTGCACAGGAATGTGCTGTATCTTACTATGGGCGTGGTTACGTTGGGTATGTGCATATGTAAAATGTCATTCAGCTGGACAGTTAAGATGTGTGCACTTTTTGTATAGTACACCAAAAAAATAAAAGCGAAAGAAAGGCAAATAATAAAAAAAAAAAAGAATACAAAAGCAAAACAAACAAACAAAAAAACACCTCCCTCTGAAAGTTGGTCATCAGCTTCAAATGTTTCTCAATGCCATGTCCCTGCATCAAGCCCTCCAGGTTTCCCACTTGCTTTGGCAATGACCTACAAACTCTTCACTTGGCCCACAAAGGTCATGCATGTCCTGGGCTCAGCCTACCTGATCATGTCTCACCACTTCTTACCCCACTTCCTCTTGCTGACTCCCTTCCTGTCACACTGATATTTTTCTCTTCTAAAACCCCAAGCTCATCGTGACCTGGGTCCTTGACACATGCTTTTTACTCTGCATGGAACACTTATCTCCCAGATTCCCCCAATACCACTCTCAGCTCATCACTCAGATCTCAGCTCAAATGTCATGTCCTCGGAGAGGGCCCTGCTGACCACCCTAGCTAAAGTGGCATCCCCCTCTCCATCTCTCTCCAGCCCACCACCCTCCTTATCCTCTTTAGTTTTACATACAGCATTTATCATTCTCTAAAATGTGTATTTGTTTAGTTGCTTTTTTATCTTGTGTGTGTGTCCTCCACTAAAATGCAAGCTCTTTGAGAGAGCAGACAAGGTCATTCTCTCAAGGTCACTATTATATTTCCAGTGCTTAGGGTGGAGCCTGGCATCTAACAGACATTTGCTCAATGAACATTTGCTTAATGATAAATAAAGAACTACTCAATAAGTGAATAAATCACTGCCTTTAAAAGTTAATGGGCCCGGTAAAATTAATAAGGGATAGCATGACCATTCAAAAGAGCACTGTATCAGGAGTTTGAAGACTGAAATGTTTGGGGTAGATGATCACCTGCTTTAGCATCTTTGATATTCATTTATCTATATCTAATTGGGAGGCAGGATGATGGACATGAGAAGATAAACAATCCAAAGCAGCAAATGGTACAAGTAAAGACCTAAAAAGAGGAAGCCATCAGGTCAGGTTGATGTGATCCGGGACCTTGCAAAGATGGTGGGGTTTTCACTGGGCCAGGAAGGCTGGGTGAAAGCCATGTGAGTAGAAGGAGAGGAGCAGAAGGTTCTAAATGTGGACTTGGGTCACCAAATACGCAGAGGTGAAAACACCCAAGGCATCACCAAGGGCCAGGAGCAGATGAATATCACTGCAGCAGAGGATTGGTATAGACGATTGGAACCTCGCCCAGCCAGTGTGGTTCAGTGGTTGAGCGTCGACCCATGCACCAAGAAGTCGCCAGTTCGATTCCTGGTCAGGACACATGCCCAGGTTGTGGGCCCGATCCCCAATGGGGGGCATGCAGGAGGCAGCTAATCAGTGTTCTCTCTCATCGATGTTTCTATCTCTCTCTCCCTCTCCCTTCCTCTCTCTCTAAAAACCAATAAAGAAGAAGAAGAAGAAAAAAAAAAAGATTGGAACCTTGCCAGCATCCAGTTTCTTCCTCATTTTTTTAACTCATCTTTATAGTTGAATGTATTGCAGATGTCCCTACTTTTCCCCCCTTGACCTTCTCCTCCCCACTCCCACCACCCCCTGCCCTCCCCACACTATAGTCTGTGTTCATTGGTTATGCATATATGCATATAAGTTCTTTGGTTTCTCTCTTCCCGCCCCATCTCCCCCCTTTTCTTTGAGGTTCCTCAGTCTAACAACTAATTTTACTTCTTAGGAAGGGACTTAACAATTATAGTGGACCAACCTTCTCCCAAAGAGAAGCAGATTGTATTATATAATGGATTTGATGAACATTGATTTCCCTTGAAATTGGCCTGAAAGGGGATATGAATCAAGTGTCAGAAATTTGTGTTATCATCTCTGGCAAGATAGAAATTTCAAACATGCATACTTCTAGGGAAGTAAGAGGTCTGTGCACAATACAACCTGTAGAGATATATTCTTTTACTCATTTGCTCTAATATTTTGTCTTTAGAGAGATAATATTGCTTAACTTTAAAAAATTAAAATGCTATCTTATTACTTCCATGTGTTATCATCAAGCCAATCACGAAGTTAAAAATTTACACAATTAATTTTCAAACTATGTTTCCAAATAAATGATTTAACAGAATAGGAATTATTTGATTATTCTGAGCATGCTGCCCAGGAATTGTGGTGTGTGTGTGTGCACAGCCAAAGTGTGATGAGTAACACACTTGCCCAATGATTTATAGGTAAAAAAGTATATAGAGCCTAGACAAGCTCAAACTACCAGAAGTGGGATGGGAGTAGAGATGAAAGGAAGTTTACTGACGCCAACTGTCCCTCATCTGAACATAGTTTGAAGTTTGATCTGGAAAAAAGAAAGAAATAGGACTTGATTCAATTGTAACTTTTTCAGAAATGATTCATTTCTTCTTACTGCACAGCTGGAAACACATGGAAAGAGGTGAGGATTTTACTGAGGAAGGCTCAGTTGGAAATAATTTGCCATTGAACTCATAAATTGTGACTTTCAGACCTCCAGTCCTGAAGTCTAAGCCTAAGATTGGCACTGGCCACCTCGTGGTTACAGAATCAAACTAAAGGAGTCCAGTGGGTCATTTCACTGTGGATTCTCTCCCTGATTCCTCAAGATTGGCAAAATTGAGGACCATTTCTATGAGTCATCTAATTAAGTTAACCTTTGGTGCCTTTGGAGTCTGGTGCAGATCTCAGAAAACTCAATGGGTAGGGCTGCTGCCATTTACAACATCTGTAGCTTCTAGCCCAAAAGAGTTCCAACTATCACAGATCACAGATGACCACCACAGTCAGAAAAACCAGTATTACATTAAAAAAAAAAAAAAAAGGTAAAGGAGTAGAAGGAATAAAAGATAAATTTCATTTATATGATGTGGAAGAGAACTTCAAACAATGAGAAAAATTTCAAATTCTGCTTTCACCATTTATCTCAGGCTGTGTCTACATGCTTGGCAATGAAAACTTTTACTTAAAATGATTGCTATGGTGCATGTAATGTACGACATCAATTCTCCAATTTTAATCAATATCTCCACAATGATGATAAATTGGACAATCTGAAGGTTGCCATTTAAAGGTCTAGCACTGCCATTCAATCATTCTAAGCTGTCCAACTCTACCTCCAGCTACCTATCCACAGCCAGCTCTCCTCAAGGCTTATTTACTAATAAGCCATTGTAGTTTAGTTATTGTTCCCTGAAAACTCTCTCTGAATCCCCACCTCTAAGTCTTTGCTCACACCACTCACCCTCTACGCAATGCTTTCTCCTTCCTGTCAAAGCACACTCCTTTGAGTAGACCTTCCTCAGCTCAGCTTCTTCCTCTCACTCTGAACTTCTGTAACACTTGCTGGTATCATTTAGTTCCTAGCATATGTTTATGTTATTGTCAGCTGTCTTTGTCCTTGATGGCAAAGACTATGGACTATGATTTTATGCTTTTTTACATTTTCATGACTGGTGGGATATGCCATTCATTCATATTAACAGCAGCACTGAAAACAAAGAAAGTTTTGACTCAGACAATCCTAGGTCAAATCCTAGCTCCACTGCTTACTAGATTCTTTTTTTCCCTGGACCCCACATCCAACCTGTCATCAAGTCCTATCAGTTCTCCTTCCAAAATACATATTGAATGTAGTTACTTCTCTTCTTCTTACTGTCATTGTGTCTATTCATATCACCATCATCCCTTACCTCAACCACTGAAATAGACTTATGACTAGCCTCCTTGTTTCTACTCTTGCTGCTTACCTTCTATTCTCCATACTACAACAAAATTATCCTTTTTGTTTAAGATAAACCAAGTGATTTCTTTCTTTTATTGAAACTCTTCAATGTTTTCCCAGTGTAATTAGAATGAAGTCCAGAACCCTGACCATGGCTTCATGACCCTGCATGATTTGACCTTTGCCCCAGCACCATCTCATACCTCTCTACCACCCTAACACTATGTTTCAGCCACACTGGGCCTTGGACAGGTTCTAGAAATGGCCAAATTGTTGCCTACCTCAGAGCCTTTGCTCAGAAGTTATCTCAACCTGGAATCCTGTCCCTTGATACCAACTGGGCTGGCTTCTTCTCATCTCATCTCTCAAGTTTCAACTCAAATGTCCCCTTGTCACAGACCACTTTATTGATCACTCTGTCTGAGTTATTCCTGTGCACCTTGTTAGTCTCTGTTATAGAATCCTGTTAATTTCCTCTACGACATAACAGTCTATAATTATCTTATCCTGTTTATTTGTGTGCTTGTGTGTTAACTCCTGACTCGGTGAAATGTACAATCCATAAAATCAAGGATCTTATCTATTCTACTCTCCATCTATAAGCACTAGGACAGTGTCTAATGTATATAGATTATCAATAAACAGTATTTGCAACACTTACTAAACAATAAATGTTCATTCATGAATGGATTCACAATACATATGCTTCCATTTCCCCCTCTTGACCTTTGTGCTATTGTTGTCATGTTTTACCACTACCTATGTTATGAACTTCACACTCTATTATTAATATTTTTGAACAGTCCATTATCTTTTAAAGATATTTAGCTAATATGAAAGAATTATTTTCTTTTTTTTATTTTAAAATGTCATAATTTAAAGACTTTTTATTTGTACTAGTTTTCTTTTTAAAAAAAAAAAAAAATTCTTATGTATTTATCCACGTATTTCCCATGCTCTTTTTTTTTTATTTCATCTATCTGGCATCATATTCCTTCTGCCTAAATGATTTTAGTGAATGTTTCTTGTAGTACAGTTCTCCTGATGATACGTTTTTCCAGCTTTTATGTGTCTGAAAAACTCTCTATTTTCCCTTCATTTTGAAAGATATTTTAGGTTTCGTTATTTTGTGATTTTAAAGACACTGTTCCACTTTCTTCTCACATGCATTACTTCTATTTTTTTTTTTTATCCTTACCCAAGGACATTTTTTCATTTTTTTGTTCAGATAGAATGGGAGGGAGAGAGAGGAAGAGAGAGAGAGAGAAACATCGACGTGAAAGGTACACATCGAGTGGCTGCCACCTGCACGACCAACCAGGGCCGGGGACAAACTGCAACCAAAGTACATGCCCTTAGCGGGAACCGAACCCGGGTCTCTCTGGACCGCAGGCCGACGCTCTAACCGCTGAGCCAAACCGGCCAGGGCTCACATGCATTACTTCTAATGAAAAAAATGCATCATATTTATCTTTGTCTCTCTGTATGTAATGTGTCTTTTTTCTATGGTGGTTTTTAAGGTTTCTTTATTACTGGTTTTGAGCAATTTGATGACAATGTGTTTGGTCTGGTTTCCTCTATATTTCTTATGATTGGGGTTTGTTTAGCATCGTAGATCTGTGGATTTACAGTTTTCATCAAATTTGGAAATTTTTAACCATTCTTTCTTCAAATATTTTTATGTCCCATCCCAGTCCCCTTTTGAAAGATTCAATAACATGTATATTTAGGTAGACTTCAATTGTTCCACAGTTCACCAATGGTCTCTTCATTTTTTTCTTAAGCTTTATTTCTCTGTGTTTCCTTTGGGATAATTTCTATTGCTATATCTTCATGTTCACTTATATTTTCTTTTGCAATGTCTAACCTGCTGTTAATCCTATCAAATGGGCTTTTCATCTCAAGCACTGTAGTTTTCATCTTTAAAAGTTTGATGTGTGTCTTTTTTACATCTTTCATATCTCTACTTAACTTGTTAAAACTTTCTTTTAGCTTCTAGATCATATAAAATAGTTATAATAATGGTTTTTTTAAATTAATTAATTAATTATTTTTTTAATTTACTTTTGTTACAGATGTTTCTCCTTTTTCCCCATTGACACCCTTCTCCCGCCCCCCCCCCCGCCCCGTCCCCAGTTTTGTTGTCCATGTCCACTGGTTATGAGTACATGCGTTCAAGTTCTGTGGTTCATCGCTCCCCTCCCCCACTCCCTCTTCTGGCAATTGTCAGTCTGTACCCTACTTCTACGTCTCTGGGACTACCCTGTTCCTCAGACTGTTATGTACATTATATTCCAGAAATAAGTGAGATCATATGATATTTGTCTTTCTCTGCTTGGCTTGTTTCGCTTAGGATAATAGTTTCCAGGTCCTCCCATGTCGTCTCAAAGGATAAGAGATCTTTCTTTCTTACAGCTGCATAGTACTCCATTGTGTATATGTACCACAGCTTTTTTATCCATTCGTCTACTGATGGACACTTGAGCTGTTTCCAGATCTTAGCTATTGTAAATAGCACTGCTATGAACATGGGGGTACATATATTCTTTCTGATTGGTGTTTCAGGCTTCTTAGGGTATATTCCTAGGAGTGGGATCACTGGATCAAATGGTAATTCAATTTTTAATTTTCTGAGGTAACACCATAGTGTTTTCCATAGTGGCTGCACCAGTCTGCATTCCCACCAGCAGTGTACTAGAGTCCCCTTTTCTCCACGTCCTCACCAACACTTGTTGTTTAATGCTTTGTTGATGGCGGCTATTCTGACAGGTGTGAGGTGATACCTCATTGTTGTTTTAATTTGCATCTCTCTGATGATTAGTGATGTTGAGCATTTCTTCATATGTCTCTTAGCCATTTGTATGTCCTGTTTGGAGAGGTGTCTATTTAGTTCCTCTGCCCATTTTTTAATTGGGCTCTTTGTCTTCCTTTTGTTGAGATGTATGAGCACTCTATATATTTTGGAAATTAACCCCTTATCTGATATATCATTGGCAATTATGCTCTCCCATACAGTGGGTTGCCTTTCCACTTTGATGGTTGTTTCTTTTGCTGTGCAGAAGCTTTTGAGTTTGATGTAGTCCCATGTGTTCATTTTTTCCCTTTGTTTCTGTTGCCTTAGGTGATATATCAGTGAAAATTCTGCTATGCATGATGTCTGAAATTTTGTTGCCTACATTTTCTTCTAGGATTTTTATGGATTCACGAGTCACATTTAAGTCTTTTATCCATTTTGAGTTTATTCTTGTGTATGGTGTAAGCTGATGGTCTAGTTTCATTTTTTTTGCATGTAGCTGTCCAATTTTCCCAACACCATTTATTAAAGAGGCTGTCTTTACTCCATTGTATGCTCTTGCCACCTTTGTCGAATATTAATTGAGCATAAGGTTTTGGGGCAATTTCTGGGTTCTCGGTTCTACTCCATTGATCTATGTGCCTGTTCTTGTGCCAGTACCAGGCTGTTTTGAGTACAGTAGCTTTGTAGTATAACCTGATGTCCAGTATTGTGATCCCACCTATTTTGTCCTTCTTTTTCAAGATTGCTTTAGCTATTCGGGGTCCTTTTTGGTTCCATATGAACTTTTGAAGTATTTGTTCTAGTTCTGTGAAATATGTCGTTGGTATTTTGATGGGGATTGCATTAAATCTGTAGATTGCTTTGGATAGTATGGACATTTTAATGATGCTAATTCTTCCAATCCATGAACAAGGTATGTGCTTCCACTTTTTTATCTCTTCCTCTATTTCTTTTTTCAATGTCCTGTAGTTTTCTGCAAATAGGTCCTTTACTTCTTTGGTTAAGTTTATTCCTAGGTATCTTAATTTTTTTGCCGCGATGGTAAACGGGATTGTTTTTTTAGTTTCTCTTTCTGTGAGTTCATCATTGGTGTATAAGAATACCGTTGATTTCTTGACGTTAATTTTTTTATCCTGCTACTTTGCCAAATTCATTTATTAAGTCCACTAGATTTTTTGATGGAGTCTTTAGGGTTTTCTATGTATAATATCATGTCATCTGCAAATAATGACAGTTTCACTTCCTCCTTTCCAGTTTGGGTCCCTTTTATTTTTTCTTCATGTCTGATTGCTGTGGTTAAGACTTCCACTACTATGTTAAATAAGAGTGGTGAAAGTGGGCATCCTTGTCTTGTTCCTGTTCTTAAGGGAAATGCTTTTAGTTTTTGTCCATTGAGTATGATGTTGGCTGTAGGTCTTTCATATGTGGCCTTTATAATGTTGAGATATGATCCCTCTATTCCCAAATTTCTGAGCGTTTTTATCAGAAATGGGTGCTGGATTTTGTCAAATGCTTTTTCAGCGTCTATTGATATGATCATATGGTTTTTATCTTTCATTTTGTTTATGTGATGTATCACATTTATTGATTTGCGAATATTGAACCAGCCTTGCATCCCTGGGATGAATCCCACTTGGTCATGGTGAATAATTTTTTTGATGTATTGCTGGATCCGATTTGCTAGTATTTTGTTTAGGATTTTGGCATCTATGTTCATCAGGGATATTGGCCTGTAGTTTTCTTTCTTTGTAGTGTCTTTTTCTGGTTTTGGAATTAGAATTATGCTGGCTTCATAAAAGGAGTTTGGAAGTCTTCCTTCTTCTTGAATTTTTTGGAATAGTTTGAGGAGAATGGGTGTTAGTTCTTCTTTGAATGTTCAGTAAAACTCCCCCGTGAAGCCGTCAGGGCCTGGGCTTTTATTTGCTGGGAGGGTCTTGATTACATCTTCAATTTCCTTCATTGTTATTGGCCTGTTCAAGTTTTCTATGTCTTCCCGGTTCAGTTTTGGGAGACTATGTGTTTCTAGAAATGTGTCCATTTCGCTTAGATTGTCAAATTTGTTGCCATATAAATGTTCATAGTATTTGTTAATGATCCTTTGTATTTCTGTGGTGTCATTTGTTACTTCTCCTCTTTCATTTCTGATTTTGTGTATTTGGGTTCTCTCTCTTTGTTTCTGGTGAGTCTAGCTAAGGGTCCATCAATCTTGTTTATCTTTTCAAAAAACCAGCTCTTTGTTTCATTGATCTTTTGAATTGTTTTTATGGTCTCCATGTTGTTTATTTCTGCTCTGATCTTTACTATTTCCTTCCTTCTACTTGCTCTAGGGTTTTCTTTTTGTTTGCTTTCTAGTTCTTTAAGTTGTGAGGTTAGGTAGTCAATTAGAAGTTTTTCTTCTTCCTTGAGGTGGGACTGTAGTGCTATGAACTTCCCTCTCAGAACTGCTTTCGCTGCATCCCATAGATTTTGTGTTGTTGTGTGTTCATTTTCATTGGTTTCCAGTAAGTTTTTAATTTCTTCCTTGATCTCCATGGTAACCCATTCATTGTTCAGTAACATGCTATTTAGCCTCCATGTGTTCAAATGTCTTTGCATGTTCTTGTTGCAATTGATTTCTAGTTTCATGCCATTGTAATCTGAAAAGATGCTTGATATGATTTCAATCATCTTGAACTTGTAGAGACTTAGTTTGTGCCCTAACATATGGTCTATCTTTGAGAATGTCCCGTGTGCACTTGAGAAGAATGTGAATTCTGCAGTTTTGGGGTGTAATTATCTGTATATATCTATTAAATCCATTTGATCTAGTGCTTCATTTAGAATTTCTGTTTCCTTGTTAATTTTTTGTCTAGATGATCTATCCAGTGATGTCAGCGGGGTGTTGAAATCTCCTGCTATGATTGTATTGCAGTAGATTTCTCCTTTGAAGTCCTCCAGAAGATTTTTAATACATTTTGGTGCTCCTAAATTGGGTGCATATATGTTTACCAAGGTTATATCTTCCTGTTGGATAGACACTTTCAATATTATGTAGTGACCTTCTTTGTCTCTAGTTATAGTCTTCAATTTGAAATCTAATTTATCAGATATGAGTATTGCTACCCCAGCTTTTTTCTCCTTTCCATTTGCTTGGAAGATTTTTTTCCATCCCTTTACTTTCAACCTATGTGAGTCTTTTGTTGTGAGGTAGGTCTCTTGTAGACAACATATATGTGAATCATGCTTTCTTATCCAGTCAGCTACTCTGTGCTTTTTTATTGGAGCATTCAATCCATTTACATTTAAGGTGATTATTGATATGTACTTATTTATTGCCATTTTTGTTCAGTGTGGTTGTATTTTTCTTCCTATTTCTTCTACTAATTACAGCAGTCCTTTTAACATTTCTTGCAGTGCTGGTTTGGTGCTAATATATTCCCTTAGCCTTTTTTTTTTTGCCTGGGAAGCTCTTTATTTGACCTTCTGTTTTGAATGATAGCCTTACTGGATAGAGTAGTCTTGGATTCAGATCCTTGTTTATCATGACCTTGATTACTTCATGCCATTCCCTTCTGGCCTGTAGTGTTTCTGTTGAGAAGTCAGCTGATAGCCTGATGGGGGTTCCTTTGTAGGTAACCTGTTGCTTATCTCTTGCTGCCTTTAGGATTCTCTCTTTGTCTTTAATTTTTGGCATTTTAATTATTATGTGTCTTGGTGTGGGCCTGTTTGGGTTCTTCTTACTTGGGGCTCTCTGTGCTTCTTGAACTTGAATGCTTTCTTCCTTCACCAAGTTAGGAAAGTTTTCTGTCACTATTTCTTCAAATATATTCTCTAACCCTTGCTCATTTTTTTCTTCTTCGGAGACTCCTATGATGTGAATATTATTACATTTCCAGTTGTCCCACAGTTCTCTTAAGCTATCTTCCTGTTTTTTAATTGTTTTTTCCTTTTGGTTTTCTGATTGATTTTTTCTACTCTGTCTTCTAATTCACTGATCCGGTCCTCCGCTTCCTCTACTCTGCTGGTCAGTCCTTCCAATGTGTTCTTTATTTCTGCTATGTCATTCTTTATTTCCACTTGGTTGGTTTTCATGGTGTCGATGTCCTTACTCATGCTGTTTAGTTTCCTCAAGATCATGGCTCTGAACTCTACCTCTGATAATTTACTTAACTGCATTTCATTTATCTCATCTTCAGTAGAGTTCTCTTATTCTTTCATTTGGGATCTGTTTCTTTGTTTCACCATTTTTGCTATCTCAGTGGGTTTTGGAGCCTGCCAAATTTTCCCTGTGGGTGTTGGTGTTCTGCTATTTGTGGCTCCCTCTACTGGGTTTGGATGAGTGTGTAGGGCCCTCCTTAAACACCACTGTCAAGTCTCACTTTCCTGGGTAGATTTGCAAGCTCAGGAAAGGTTCAGTTATGCTCTAGCTTTTTGCCTGGAGGCTATTAGCCTCAGTCACTTGAAAAGCCTTAAGATCTCAGTTGAATGAGAAAGTCCCTCAGGTGTTCATAGTGTAAGAGGATTTCCCGAGGGTGGGGCTGATGCTGGTTGTTAATGAGCCTCAATTTGCATTTCTTTGCCTCTTTGCCTCACCTGGGAATCTCCCAGGGAGGGGCTGCCACAGCTCCAGGAAGGAGAAAACTTGGCTGCCGTTCTGTGTAACCGGGAAGGAGCTGGCTGGCCACCATGGTCCTTTGTGGCCACGGCTCAGCACAAACTCTGAGTGCCCTCCAAATCCCAGGTGTCCCCACAGAGTTCCAGTCCAGTCCGCCCTCCCTCTGCTGGAGCCCCAGGTGAGTGGCTGTAGCTATTTAGTGCTCTGTCCCGGCCCTCTGCGCTGTGGAGCAGCTTGGGGTCTCAACCCCGAGGGCGGGCGCCGCTCACAGCTAAGGCCACTGCTGTCTGTGGGCTCCCAGCCCACCACCCTCTTGTGCCTCCGCAGATCCTACCAGGCTCATTCAGTGTCCCTGGTTGTATGGTCCTCTCCCGCTGCTTTTCTGTTGCTTTTTCCCGACGATTTGTCTTTATTTTAGTTGTAATTCCCGTTTGGTCTTGGGAGATCGTCTGTGTAACTTCCATTCACTCCACCGCCATTTTCTCTGATCCCCATAATAATGGTTTTTTAATGTCCTTGTCTGCTAATTCCAACATCATTGTCAGTTCTAGATTGATTTTGATTAATTAATTTTCAGCTCAGGTGGTTTATATATTCCTGTTTCTTTGCATGCCTGATCATTTTTAATTTGATATTAATATTTTGAAACCTATTTTATTAGATGCGAAATATTTTTGAGTTTCTACAAATATTTATGAACTTTGTTCTGATATATTAAGCTATTTAGTAAATTTGATCCATTCCTGGCTTGCTTTTTAGCATTAGTAAGTAGACTTTGGTCTAGAGATATTTGTTCCCCATTACTGAAGCAAAACTCCTCTAAAAACTCTACCTAATTCCCAATAAATTGTGAAGTTTTCCAATCTGACTTGTGGAAACAGGCATTATTCTTTGTTTTGTGTGAATGTCAGGTCCTGTTCTCTATAATTCTTTTGAATGATTCTTTCTTCCTCCTAGGTACACATGTACTAATCAGTACTCAGGTGAATATTCAAAGAAGACTCTCTACAGATCTCTAAAGTTTTCTTTGTATATAGCATTTGCCTCTCTGGAATTCTGTCCTGTGACCTCTAGCTGCCTTGGTCTCCACACATTCTAAGCTTCATCTCTGCATTCAAAAAGTCTTTTCTCCCTATGCCAAAACCTATCAACTTTCTTAAGGCTATAGGCTGTGGTGATTGTAGGCTCAATTCACCTGTTCTCGTCCCTCAGGGATCTGTTGTTGGTTTTTTTTCTTTCTTTCTTTATTGATTTGTTTTTTCTTTTTTTAGAGAGAGAGAGATGAAGGGAGAGGGAGAGAGAGATAGAAACATCGATGAGAGAGAACATCGATTGGCCACCTCCTGCATGCCCCCCACTGGGGATTTGGCCCACAACCTGAGCATGTGCCCTGACTGGGAATTGAACAGCAGAGCTGTTGGTGCATGGGTTAACGCTCAACCACTGAGCCACATCAGCCGGGTGAGGGGATCTGTTTTTTAATTCCTGCTACTAATGTCTTTAAAATTATATATATATATATATATTCATTCTTTTATTTTTAACTGTTTTAGGAGGAGAGCATATCCGGTCCCTGTTACTCCATCTTGGATGGAAACAGAAGTCCCATGGTACACATGAACATTGCCTAATCCTCTTCCTCATAAACTACTATCTGGGGAACCATTCTAATGAATAATAAAGTGGTAACAAAGAGGAAAATATGAAATAAAATCAGAGAAGTAAGAATGTACAGTGAAGCCCCACACCCTAGTTATGTTGGAGTTGGATATTAAGGAAAAAAAGAAAAAAATCACCTTTACTGATTACTGCATTATTTGGAGTATATGGAACAGGCCATGCTACATGAAATTCTTTTCTATTTTGGTAGGGTGGGGGGAAACCAAGGTAGAGTTCTTAAGGTGAAAATAAAGGCACCCTTCCAACGGCCCCCTCCCTCCCAACACATTCTCATACACACACACACATAGCCTCTTATCTCATTAAGTGATGTGCCCACCTCACAAAGGAGGGTCATCAGCAAACACAATAGTTTGTGAACACATCACAGGATGTGCTCATTATACCACAAAGATAGAAGAGGGACCAAGCAATCACAGGGCAACATGGAAAATTGTTTTATAAGCCGACTTTTACAAATTGATTTCAAAACTGGAAAGCAATTACCATTAAGCAAAATAATTTGCTGCCCCAAAGAGGATAGGGCAAAGCAGTAGGTCCAAAGATAACCTAAGTCATCATTAAAGAAATCCAGTTATTTAGTCCATTTTACTTATTTACAGGACTAAAGATTAATGAGTTCAGATACTCACACAGACAGTAATTAGGTTTCAAAAACATACTATAACACAATCAATCATGGCTCTTGAACATAATGGCATTAGGGCAGAGCCCTCTCTCAGCTCCAGTTATTAGCAAGTGATTGGTGAACACTGGGCTTCAGCTGAGATGCTACCCCAGGGCCCTGAAATAAAAAGAAAGAAGACCCTTAAATAATAAGAAAATATATCTTTGATCCTTTGTACTTTGCCTGGATTTTCTGAAATATTGTGCTCGGGATGTAGGTTTCTATAATGGAACGTCAAGCATTGGTGCCATTTTAAAATGCAGCTGGTGTTTCCCTTTAAATGTGTCTTTGTTTAATAATCTAGCTTTTTATAGTCCTTTGAATCTAATCTTTATCGCTTTCCTTTAAATTTTTTAGAAATTTACTTTCTCATGACTTTATGAATAAAGATAACTCAGAGTTTTATAAATATATTGGGACCTCATGACGGCAAAGAATAGAGCCAGAAAATAAAAAGCCTAAGAGTGTTTAGCTGAGAGAGACGTTCCCCTTGTCTGCTTTTACTTAGCAAAGAACGTTTCTCCTGTCATGATACAGGGAAATGAGATAAAGGTACAAGCACAACATTCATGGAATCTAAGATGGAGAAGAGATAGGAGGTATAGGAAAAATCAGTAATCATTTGGAATAATTTTAGATTTCCTATTTGAAGAAAAGCTGCCAAGATAGTAGTGAGCTCCTATACAGCCTTCACCCGGTTTCCCCTCACATCTTACAACGCCATGATACATTTGCCAAAACTCAGAAATAAACATTGCTCCATAATTACTAACTACACTCTACACTTCATTTGGATTTCACCAATTTTCCTGCTGATGTCCTTTTTCTGTCCCAGGATCTAATCCAGTGTACCATGGTGCATTTCGTCACACCTCCTCTGTCTCTTCTGGCCTGTGACAGCTGTTCCATCTCTCTTTGTTTCCCGTGTCCTTGACAGTTTTGAGGAGAACTGGCCAGGTATTTTGTAGGACATTCCTCAGTCTGTCTGATGTTTTCTCATGATGAGACTGGGGTCATAGGTTTTTGGTAAGAATACCACAGAGGTGAAGTATTCTCATTGCATCGTATAAGAGGGTGTAAGGATATCAACGTGACTTATTACTGGTGATGTTCTCCTTGAATACTTGGTGGAGGTTGTGTCTGTCTGATTTCTCCAGAGTAAAGTTACTATTTGTCCCTTCCCATACTCGACTCTTTGGTAGCAAGTCATCACGTCCAACTCCCTCTCAAAAGGAAGGGAGGCATTAAGCAATATCGCCTGGAGAAGAGGTATCTACTTATATTATTTGGATTTCTTCTTTAAGGAAGATTTCCCCATTTCCCCCCATTTATGTATTTATGTAGTCATTTCCCTCACCTATTTTTTCATGAACATTCCTCTCCTTATGTTGGATTTTACATCAAAATATAGCAGGCTCCCCCGTCCATGCTGTATTGCAGACTCACCAGACCTCATTGGGAGATGCACACTATACTTCTTTCATGAACTGAATTTGTAGTTTTACCCTTCAACATGTTTCCTTGATTTTTTGGATGCAAAGCTTGTTTTTCTGGGGTTGTGCGGATTCCACGCATTTCCTTTCAGAGTGTTAGGACTTCCTCTGATGAAGTTAATTTTTTCCTACAGACTGTGCAGGCTGTGGAATTCATCTGAGACTGTGTAAGTTAGGCTGTGTCTCTACAAGTTTCTAAGAACAGTTGAAAAATAAAAATATAATGTTAGCATCATTCAATCCAGCAGTTGTTTGGTTTCCATAACAGCAAACAAAGGATTTGACTGACTTTTTATAAACTAATCATGTTTCTCTCTGTTTCTATTTAGACCTACAAATCTTTTTACTATGTGAAAAGTCCTTGGAAAAAAAAACGGAGAATGGACATCTTTTCCCCTACAGAGCCGCCTCCCTGCCTAACCCTTCCCAAGGGGAAAACAGCTCCTTTAAACCTTTATATTTCGTTCTGAGAGAGACAACCTCAGAAGATCATAGGGATTTGCATTTTATGTGTGGTTTATCTGAGGCCCAATCCACTGGCTTTCTGAACGAGCCAAACCAGTTTCCTTGTGTCCCGTGCCAGGCTCCTGTGAGTCACAAGTCCAGCCCTGGGTTCTCACCAGCTTTTCTAGGGGAGAGCAACATGAGACCTATGGGACCTCCTGCTTTCCAGCTCTGAAAAAGAGTTCTGTCAGCAAGGCACTGATTTCAAGTATGGGTAAGGCATCCCCGTGGTGTGTCACCCTGCGCAAACATTGCCAACGCTAACATGTGCTGTAAGCCAGCTTTCCCTCATTCTGTCAACAATAAGAGGTGCGCAGCGGCTCAAGGGGGAGCAGGGAGGCTGCCACCCCTGCAGGATGCCCGTCAAGTCCTTGGCATTGAACCAGACCTGCTGTGTACAAAGAGGATGCAGACACCTTTATCCTTATCTCTGCCCACTGATGTTCCTGCTGACAAGAGTGCCTCACCCGTGTTTCTCCATCCCATTCATCTTTCAAGGCCCGAAACATCGGATCTCCTTCCAGAGCTTTCCAGAGCCCATGCATTTCCATTCTTCAGAATCTGAGTGTC
Organism: Tadarida brasiliensis; assembly: GCA_030848825.1. Taxonomy (NCBI): domain Eukaryota; kingdom Metazoa; phylum Chordata; class Mammalia; order Chiroptera; family Molossidae; genus Tadarida; species Tadarida brasiliensis. The sequence continues at coordinate 31,396,044 of CM061270.1, read as the reverse complement.
CACATATGTATACTTTTCACTATACATTATCTTGTATTTGTTCCTTCGAATATATTCCTTCTCATTCCAGTCTAGCTTGTAAGTGGTTTGAGGTTTAAAAAAAAAAAGTCTTCCATATTTTATCAGTCCTTTCTGCTAGAATGTGAACACCATGAAGATTCCTAAGACTTGTTTGCTGCTGTGTTGGTCGCGCTTACCAGAGGACCTAGAAGATGACAAGGGCTCGATAAATATTTATGACACAGGGAAGAAAAATGAAGGTCGACTCTCAGGGACTAGTACATAGCCTGATGCAGTGGTCGTACCGCTGCCTGATTAACTCATGCCTATTCTCAAAGGGCTTACGATCTAAAGTAGTCCTAAGATAACCAATGTATAGTGTATTTCCAGTAACAAGGAACTGAAAATGTTACATTTGATATTTACAGAGCCATTTAAAGCTCCCCGTTTCCCCCCAAATGCTTTCTTATCTCATTCTCCACGCAGCTCTCTAGTGTAGGTTTAGTGACTGATTTCTTAGCATTCTGCTCTGGGGGAATGTAATTGAACACCATTATTTTTGATCCACTGGCTCTGGTAACACCAAGCATTAGTCATGAACGGGCTAGTTGAATGAGGAAAGTTCATTTCTGCACCCTCTCTTATTTATTCTAGACATGTAAATCATAACAACAACAAAAATCAGAAGTCTTTCTCAAATGCATTTTTGGTTTTCTGAAATGAAAACACAAGCAATTTCTCTACGGAAATGTTGTGTCTTCTACCCCAAACCTTGACCTTTCTACCGGTCAGTAAGCACATGTTAGTTAAGCACAGCTTGTCCAGGGCATACTTGCCTTTTTGTTCAAGCCTTCATATCTCTAAATGAGCCAAGCAAGGTCATGTGGGAGCATTGAAAATTCTTCATATATTTAAATATTTTATACAGTAGCCCCCCTTGTCTGTGGGGGATATGTTCCAAGATCCCCAGTAGGTGCCTGAAACTGCGGATAGTACCAAATCCTACATATACTATGCGTTTTCCTATACATGCATACTTATGATAAAGTTTAATTTATAAACTAGGCACATTAGGGTTTAGCAACAATAATCAATAATAACAGAATGATAACAATATGCTGTAGTAAAAGTTATGTGAATGTGACATTATTAAGTAAAATAAGGATTACTTGAACACCGAGCTATCACAACAGTTGAATGGGCTACTGTATGACTAGTCGGTGGGAGTGGACACGCCGGGCAACGGGATGATTGACATCCCAGGCAGGATGGAGCGAGACGGGGAGGGCGGGCACAGAATTTCCTCACACCACTCAGAACGGTGCAGAATTTAAAACGTAAGAACTGCTGCACATTTACGCAATGGAATACTACTCGGCTGTAAAAAAAAAAAAAGGAAATCTTACCTTTTGCGACAGCATGGGTGAACCTGAAGAGTATTATGCTAAGTGAAATAAGCCAGTCAGAGAAAGACAAGTGCCATATGATTTCACTTACATGTGGAATCTAATGAACGAACTAAACTAACAAACAAAATGGAAACAGACTCAGATACAGAGAACAGACTGACAGTTGTTAGAGGGGAGTGGTTTGGGGGTTGGATGAAAATGGTGAAGGGATTAAGCAAAACAAACAAAAAAACTCAACCTCATAGACACAGACAACAGTATGGTGATTACCAGAGTGAAAGGGGGATGGGAGGTAGGAGAGGGTAAAGCGGGTATAAATGGTGATGGAAGGAGACTTGACTTTGGGTACTGAACACACAATACAATAAATATTCAGATGATGTATTATGGAATTACACTCTTGAAACCTATGTACTTTTATTAAGCAATGTCACCCTCAACAAATTCAATAAAAATATATGAATTGTTTATTTCTGAAATTTTTCATTTAATGTTTTCAGAGCATAGCTGACCACAGGTAACTGAAATCTCAGAAAGTGAAAGTGTGGATAACAGGGGGACTAGTCTATGTTTATGCTTCTATCTCACAAAATAACTTAAAAGTGGAGCTACAATATATATCACACATTGCTACATACACGCAATTTTGTTTCTTCTCATCATTTGTTTTTCCTCAGTTAAAAACTCATTACCACAAAGGATTTAAAACTTTTCAAGATTTGTCACAATTCCAGTCCTTCCATGCAAGTGTAGTTTCTGAGAATAAACAAAAAAAGGTTTTGAATAGTTCATTTAAAATTTGATCTGGTCAAAACTACATTTAATTCAGCACCTGAAAGGCAATTTGGTGACAATCTGTGAGGGTTTGGGCTGTGTGGGTTTGTGACATATTTATAAAATATATGCCTATAAGTGTCCTTTTTTGACATTGGAGTTCGTCACTTGACTTTCTCATCTGTACTTTCTCATTTCTCATTAAGCTTTTCCCCTTTCTCCCTTCCTACCTAACCCCCAACCTTATCCCTCCTAGAGTCCATGCATCTACGACTTCTACTTTGATTAATTTGTCTTATTTCATGACAGATGGATTAGATAACATGGCCTCCTTAAATCTGCAACTTAAATACATACATATTACATGGTGGGGAGGGGGATCTAGCCCTCTCCCTCTCTCATCACCACAAGCGTATCAGAACAGCCCGTTGAACTTGTGGAGATAAGAGCCAGTGTATGAACATTTCACTGGACAGCAGTGGTCAGGTCACCAGGATTAACCTCCTTTAGTACCAGTAAGAGGACCAGTCAGCGAGCGTCAGAGGTACAGGTGGTGCCAGGGAGACAGATTTGCTCGCAAGCCTTCCACATGTCTCAGTTGTGCCTGGACAGTCACTGATTCAAAATTCCTCCCTGTTCCCATATCCACGGACACTAAACTCTAACTCCAGGGTTAGATGTTTTTCCCTTTCTGGAAAATATGAACCCTACCCTTGCCTCATCCCAGTGGATACGGTGCCTGTTGACAAAGGCAAGTTAGCTGGGTAATGATCACGGTGTTTCTGCTGAGGCCGGAAAGCCTTTTCAGACACAGCACTGACCCTTGTCCGTCAGTCCTCCACATTCAGAGTTTCTTACATGCTGTCCCTTACTCTCTGCCAATCTGTTTAGTGACAACTAACCCTGGGGGAGGGGAAAAGAGGCCAAGGCAGGGCTTTCATTTTCAAGGTGCAAAAGATGAACGTGAGGCCACCAACGCCACAGCCACAGCCACGTCGAGGCTCTGCATGGGTTTGAGCTACTGCTCAAGGTTCCACACTTTCATATTTTCAGAAAAGTTTATTATGACAAGTCAATGACAGCACTTTTAGTAGGTCAATAAATCATGGACGTATCATATCACAGAGATGACAGCTATGTAAAGCATCACAGGAAACCTGATATTATTTCAACAAAATAGCAACTAGAGCCTCTTGGCACTTACTGTAATTTTAAGTCAAGGTTTAAAAATATATTAGTATTGCCCTGGACAGTGTTCTCAGTGGTTAGAGCATCGGCCCACACACCAAAGGGTTGTCAACCACGTTAAGTGTCTCTCTCTCTCCCACCCCTCTCTCTCTCCCCCTTCCCTCCTTCCCTCCCTTCCATTCTCTCTAAAAATCAATGGAAAAAATATCCTTCAGTGAGGATTAACAATAACAGCAGCTATATATATATATATATATATATATATATATATATATAATATTAATATATTAATATATATATATTTATATTACTGAAAGGGAAATTTTCTTGGATGGAGTACTGAGAAATGAAACAATTCTTTGCAAAGTTCCGTGTGAGAGGCAATATGTATTAAGTGGGGAAGGGGATCCAAATGCTGCTTCTTACATGAGTGTTCGGTTGTATCTTGTAATTTACTAATATCAGGGGAGGGGAGGGGATGCAACCCACCCAGATGAAAAGCAGGATACAAAGATGGTCCGGAGCCTTCTTTCATGGCCACTTTCCAAGCATACAGAAAGAGAAGAGATGTTAAGTTTTTAGTAAGGTCGGGGCATGGTAGAGCAGAGATTGGAGGCTGACCCAGCCTTGTTCTATGACTGTCATAGTGGAAACTTCGAACAGCTGTCAGAGCTGGGGTGACAGATGTTAGCAGCAAAGGGTGCAAAGGCAACAACTTCCTCCCCCTTCCAAACTGTGAAAATTACCCTGTGCCAACATGTTTCTGTTCTTGGAGAGGAGAGGGCAGGAATGGCAGGATTGAGAAAGAATAATAAACCCTGATATTTGGATAGGACTTTCCAGTTTCCAAAATGCTTTCGCGTATTTCATTATTTGGTCCTCAAACCAGCGTTCCACAGTGAGCTGCTGTCATCCTTTCACAGAAAGTACAGGGGGGGGGGGGTCAGTGACTTGCCCAAAGCTTCACAGCTGCCAGTGGCGGACAAGGGACAGTGACCTGGTCTCCTCACCATCCACTCACTGCTTCTGCCTCTCTGCCTCCTGTGTAAGTTACGAAACATACGGGAACGTCAATGCGAGAAGCTACCTTGACACTCCCTTCCCCACTTAATGCTTCATTCCCTCTCACGCTAAACTTTGCAACAAGCTGTTTCATTTTTCAGGACCCCATCCAAGACAACATCAGTCTCATGTCACTATTTCTTTTAGCCCCTTTTAAGCTCGTGACACTGGACTTCTGCAGCTCGGTGGACAGGGGACTTTGGTGCAGGGAGAGGTGGTCCCTCGTCTCTTCCTCCCAGTCCTGGCCTTGGGGCTGCCCCTTTTGCTCTGGTTTTGGACAACAGAGGAGGGCATTTCACACCAGGGCCGCTTGGTGTTCAGAACATCTCGGCAAAGACAAAGGAGGCCCTGCCCGCGCCTTGGCTCCTGGGAGACACTGGTCCATTACTCGGGAGAGCCCTGTCATCTAAGTTACTCTAACTCGAAGGTAGACCCTCGGACCCCACGGCCTGCGAGCGGAGGTAGAGAAGCTGGTGTAACTGAACTGGGTTTATTTACCATGTCAACACACAGACAAAAACCCCAATAATCAAAGTAAAGGGAACCAAGCTGTGACTCCCCCAAGTTATCATCCCCACCCCCCGGGGTTCTTTGAATGACTTTAAGGTATAAAGTGTAGTAAATGATTTGGCATTGTATTTCAAAGGCGATCATTTTGAAGGTGTGTAACTGAGACCCAGAAAAATAAGGAAAGGATGGCTATCAGAACAATTTCAAAGCTCCTGGCTTTTAGAACACTCTGTAAGACATTAGCACAGGTAAAAGCTATAATCTTAGTCTTCATATGCTAGGAATCCCAGAAAGTTTCAGAGAGTAGAACTTTCAAAGGACCAATGATTGGAAATCTACTAAGCAAGGCTTTAACTGCATAAATGCAAATCTACTTAACGAGTGGTATTAGTCGGTTCTCTGCTTTTCCTTTCTGTTGCTTCCTAGGGCCATGTCCTCTCACTCTCATAACACCCTGGGGAGGCAGAGAGAGTTTGAATAGCACTGCCCTCAAGATACAGCAACTAAAACAGAGACACCAAGACTTGTCACTTACCACAGGGTGACCCAGGAGTGGAGCCTAGAGAATAATCAATGCCTGCTCATTCCCTTCCATAAGCTATGGATGCTCTCACAACTACATAGAAAATCACGATTCAGGAAATCTCTTAACGGTCAACAGTAATAAAGTCAAGACTTAATAAATATGTATGAAACCATGGCCTCAAAGAAATTAATTCTATCAAACTGTGCAGACATGGGCTAGGTCAAAGTGATTATGTGGCCAGCTTTGTGTCTATCCTCGGAAAGGTTTTGGAATGAAGAATGAATAAATAAATGAATGAATGGATCAGTCAATCATAGAGATTATCTCCATAACATACACCTTATCAAAGTATATTCAGTGCCTAATTTTTACTCCAAAGTAATTCTGTAACATCTCTGGAGAAGGATCAGCTCCCATATGACTCCATGTGACACCCACTTCTCACAGGGCCCGGCTTTGCACATGAGTGGTTGGGCTTGAGGTAACACCAAGCATTGCCATCGTGAGCAGTGTAGAAAATAACCCTACACGCACACAACACCACAGAAACAGAATCAACTTAAATAAAATGGCCCTTTTATTTTAACGTGACCTTTTAGTCATAAGTTAGAGTGAGAGAGAACTGAGCGCCTATATTTATATAGGATAATTCCTTTAGCCTATGAGTTGAGGAAAGCAAATTAAGTCGAGAACTCAAAAGTGCCTTCCTTAAAGAAAAAGTACAGGCAGAGCTGGGAGCAGGGGCAGAAGGGAACAGCAGTGACGTTTTATAACGTTATTGAAAAGTCAAGTCTCTGTGAGAAGAAACATTCTCGAAGTAGAAAGTGGATTTCATGAAATCATGCACTCCCCGGGGAGTTTAACTCGCAGACTTCCCAAGCCGGGCTGGGGAGGTGGAAACTTGTGAGGAGCAAAACTTTGGGGAGTTTTTATTTGCAGCCGTAAGCTACCCCACGTGGCTGGAGAGTGATTTCTGATACAGTGGATAGGAACTTGAATTCACTTGGCTGTGTATGGCAAGGAGAAGGACGGAAGAGATGGGTGCGCTGGATTTCCGCGTCCCAGTGGGGCCTGCGCTGGAAGCAACAGCAAATCATCCCAAGTCAGGACAGACTTAGGTAGCGGGGAATTTGTGGCGAGAGTGACAGCAGCGAAAACCAATAGGCTGGAAGGGAGAAGACAGGATGGAACAGTAAGGCAAGTGATTACCAGCCAATAGCAAATGCACGGTAATAGAGTAAAGCAAGGGAGGGGGGTCCTGAGGGGAGAGGAGGTTGGTACTGGGAACATCATTCAAAGGCAGAGAAGGAGCATTTAGGCAAGGACTAAAATATCAGGTAGAGGAGGCCCTCAACTATTACAGATAGGCTAAAAAATAAGACAAGCGAAGGTGCAGAATGAACACCATATACATTATGCAAGAGGTTGAAACAAAGAAGACAGTTTTAAGTACATAAGGAACAAGAGGTCAGAACAATGGCAATTGAAATTTGCTGCCAGAAGAGGCAAAAAATAGTAATAATTAAATGAGTTCTCTGCCTAAGTGTTTACAGAGGATGGGGCAGATGCCAGAAACAGGCATACGTTTCCAGGAGGGGGAAGGAGAAATGTTTAAGAAAATCAAGATCTATAGTACAGCCAGCTATCAAGACACCGCAATGTCCCCAAGCCTCAGAAAACTCCAGAGGCTGACGTGGCATCTAGCCCGGAGCTTGAAGGGGTCTCAGGAAACTTCTCCCGGGGATTTTGCAAACTAGAAAGGGAAAAACAGGTGCTGTCCTGCAGTGCTGACATATCTTTGGGGGTTGATGCATGACCCACTCTCAGGTTCCCCTGCGATGAGGCCTAAATGCAGATGAGGGGTGACACCCAACCCCTGCGTCATGACTGGTATTTTTCCCTTTGAAAAGCAGTTGTCAGTAAGGGCTGTGTGTCCGTAATAAAATGGCTGGTATTTGGACACTCTCAAAGGCCAGCTGTTCTCACCCGGGCCTTTAGTTATGGCACCAACAAACTGTCGACTAAGGAATCACAGTGCCTTTTGACCCTGAGCCCTGGGAAGGCTTTTCTGACCTGCCCCCTGTGAAGAAAGCTTAGCAAGACGAGCAAGAGGAAAGAGCAAGGAGTCCCTGGGGAATCCCACTGGTGGCTGAGGGGGCTGACCAACCTCCCTTCTCATTCACGTCACATTTTCTATTCTGATTCTCCTCGTGACTCACTTTTCATTTCTTTAATTTCACCATCTTGTAAACATCTTTGCAAGCTGCCTTAAATGCTTTTGAAAATAGCCGAGACAGTAAGAAGGCTAGGAGGACAAGGAGGAGAAAAGAGAAGAGAGGCAAAAAGTGGGAGGAGAGAGATGAAGGAGAAATTCTGAGTTCATTTCTCAGGGTAGACAGTGGAGTAAAGGAAAGAAGTACATTGGTCTAAATGGGGAAGAAAAATGAGTTGGGAACAAGACGAAGATCCAAGAATTCAAGAATCGTGATCAGACAGGGTTCAGAGAAGGAAGAGTAAACTAAACTGTAAGAAATGAAGCAAGGCCCGGCCGGTGTGGCTCAGTGGATTGAGCATCATCCATGGGCTGAGAGGTCCCGGTTCTATTCCAGGTCAGGGCACATGCCCAGGTTGTGGGCTCGATCCCCAGCAGGGAGCGTGCAGCAGGCAGCCGATTGATGTTTCTATCTCTCCCTCCCTTCCCCTCTCTCTAAAAAAAACTGATAGAAACATATTTTAAAAAAAGAAGAAGAAATGAAGAAAGATTTGAGGTAGAAGGTTAAGTAGGAAACATCCAGGGAAAGGAAAAAAGAGAAGTATGATGGGAAGAAGTCCTGTGAAGAAGGAGTATGGAAGTTTAAAAAGTTAAAACTAGAGACGAGGAAGCAAATCGTTAGCAGATTCACACTTGGCTTTGGGAGAGTCCTAGGAGACAAGTAGAAGCTGGTGGGAGAGAAGAGGAGCTATGGTGCAAAACCGAAACAACCAGCGAGGAGAAGAGAGACATTCAGGGATAATCACAAGAAGTTAGCATGCCTGAAGGTGGGTGTGGTGGACCTTGGCCATGGCTTTGAGCCATCAAAAGCAGTGCTTTGGGTCCAGCCAGTGGTGGTTCAGTGGTTGAGCGTCGACCCATGCACCGAGAGGTCGCCGGTTCGATTCCCAGTCAGGACACATGCCCAGGTTGTGGGCCTGATCCCCGGTGAAGGGCATGCAGGAGGCAGCCAATTGATGTTCTCTCTCATCAATGTTTCTATCTCTCTCTCCCTCTCATTTTCTCTCTCTGTAAAATCAATAAAGGAAAAAAAAATTTTTTTAAGCAGCGCTTTGGGAAGAGACACACACCACCCACCACACACACATGCACACCCACATCATACACACACACACACCACACCACACCCATTTCTATCAAAACAAACCAATTTATGTTCCCTTTTAGAAACAAAGATGGGTGATCTATGAAATTTGCTAGTGGGAGACAGTTATTTTGACAGCTAAAAATTTAATATCTAAAATTATACACTTTACACAGGAGTGATTACAATTCCATATACAGATAAATTATAATGAATTTAAAAGATGCTTTATTTACTAACTTGATGACAAATGTTAGTCTAACCAGCTCACCAATAAGGAAAATAGTCCATAAATCCTAAGAAGTCAATCATTTGAATTCACAAAATTTCAGGGTTTAAAGTGAGAAATGGTGCAGTCTCCTCGGTCATTTTCCCATTAAAATATTCCCAGTGCATAAAATGTCAGAATAGTGTAGATCTCTATCGTGTCAACTAAGTCAAAGAATAGCCCAGAAGCTCTGTTTTTCCTTCTTCTCCGCGTGTCCTATCCATTGCACACTTCTTGGTCGGAAATGTCTTTACCTACTCCTGAAGGAAAGATCAGGTGTCACTCCTGTTCTGTGGTTAGGCTAATGGAGTCTTGAAGAAGGAACCAGGTGAGACCAGTGTCAACTGAATTAGAATGAGGAGTTACCCCACTGAAAACAGAATTTGTTTATTCTCATTTATGAAAAACAAATTGAGTCTGAATATCATGTCCCTAAGATGTCTTCCTACCCCTCTGCTCTCATTCATGCCCACTCAACACGAGAACACGGGGTACTGGCTGAAGATGGACAGTCCATGGCAACATCCAGCCATAGATGCTTGTTTGCTTTTTGGACAGCAAAATTTTTAATTCACTGGCCAACATTCTAAATCTCCCAGTAAAGATGACCTACTTACTCCTTTTGAAAAATCAGAACTCTGACATCATATCTCCCCCAAGTCAACCATCATCAGTTGCTGAGTAGGGCTGCCTACTTGGGACCCAACCTGGCTCTCCACGTCATCTCAGGCCCCATCCAGGCACATACCCTTTGCAGTAGCCTGCACAGCCCCTGTAAATACTTGGGTTTTCAATGTCTGTGCTGAAAAACCATAAGGACCCCAGAAACATTGCACAGTCTTTTAAAACGAGGGTCAGTATTCTGATCTGCTTCTCTGCAGAGGGTTAAGAGCAGATGACAGATCAAAACTACCCAGCCCTGCAGGGTGCTCCATACACAAGTATCTATAAACAATAGCTACAGAGCCAGATCACAGGGCCTAATTGGCCCCTGCCTCACTTTAAATTACAGAATAGAGTAGACTTCTGGTTTTTGACATTCCTTGACAAATGAGATTAAGAATTACATTATTTTTTTTTTAACTTAGCTACTTATGTTCCTTCATTGTCATTTTTCTTCATTTCAGTGTCTTAAACCTGATGTTGATAATCTTGCTAATAATTATAATTATATTATGAAACATTTACTTTCCAATGTCTTCTTTCAAATACTCAATATATGTTTTATTATGACTTTAGTAAAGATTATATGAATAAACCAATTTGTTAGGATGTTGGCATTTTTCAAAATTTACCTTGAAAAATAACACTGCGTTGTTTGACTATAATGACCTGAAATTTCTAGAAGTAATTTGATTATTTATTTCAAATATTACCAATGAGGAGGATGATAAACAATACTGTAACTCCTTAGTTCATTACGAGCTCCCACTCCGTGCCCAAGGGGAAGACCACAGATGAAGCATCTGGGCCTTGACCTGTGGTGACCTGACAGCCAGCCAGCCAAGCGCTGGCTAGAAAAGGTCACGCATGTGAGTCTCCACATCTATGAGCCCAAAATAGCACAAGGCACTGAGAAGTGACTGGTCCTTTAACTCATAAAAGTGAGATACCAAATTCAGTATAGCCACGTGCTTCTCAAATAGTACAGACTTTTTTTTTTACTCTTGATTAAACATATATTTTTATTCCAGAACAGGTGTTTATAAAATATTCCCATTTGGGACAACATGGATAAATCTTCAGGTTATTATGCTAAGTGAAATAAGTCAGATGGAAACTGACAAAAACCATATGATTTCACTCAGGTGGAATATAAAAAAAATAACAAAAAGAACTCATAGATACAGAAGATAGAATGGAGGTTAGTTATCAGGGGTGAAAAGGGGTGGGGAGGGCAAATTGGGTAAAGGGGTCAAATTTATGGTAACAAAAGAAACTAGACTTTTAGTAGTGAGCATGCAATAGAGTATACAGATATTGAATTATAATGTCATAACACCTGAAATTTATATAATGTGATTAACCAATGTCACCACAGTTTTTTAAAAAGCCGCCAACCAGAATAGGTGACTACTCCCTTACAAATATAATTTCCCACCACCCTCACCACAAATGCACGTGTCCCAAACTGGGTTGCAGGCTGGACTGAATACACCATTCGAAGGGCCTCGTGCAAATGAAAATGCCAGGCCTCATGTTCAAAAATTATTAAGAATTTCAAGACAGCAGCAGCAGCACATGGAACGAAATGAAGAGCCCTCTGAGCTTGGTGCCCTGCCAGCTGCACAGACCACCTGCCCACAAAACCAGCCCTGGTTGCAAGAAAGAAATTTTGAAAAAGTAATTCTTCTTTTCAAGGGTACAAAACCATTTCGACTTGACTTTGCTAGCCTCAGATGCAGCCTTAGAGATGACAGCATCCATACTTGGGAAAAGGGCAAGGGTGCAAAGGTGAATAACCATCTCCACAGGTGATTTTCCAGGTGTTGCCTCCACCTTCTTTGTCTCCTCCCCAGACCAGGGAGGATGTGCTCAGGCATGCACCCTTTGGGCATGCGTGGTGGGAAGGGACTTGGAAGGATTGGTGCCATTTCCTAGTCATGCCCAAATGTTGTGTTTCTGTAGAACATTCTAGTTATACCCTGACTTGGCTTATTCAATCACTTCTTAGCTGTGAGAAACGTCTACAACAGGATTTCTGGTGCAGTCCGGTGATGCTGTTTGGGATTTTGGGTTGGCGGTAGCCGGGAATCAGAATGGCCACACTGATACTAATGAGCGCTGTGACCCTGGGCCAGGCCCAGCACCTTCCAAACACAGCTTCTCAGCTCATCAACCAAAGACATGAGGGAACTCCACTAGACCGGAAGCGGTTGACTCCCCTAAAGGGCTCTGGGGTGGGGCGGTCAGAGGTGAATGGGCCGTGTCTGGGCTGCACCCCACCCCAGCTTCACCCAGAGCAGCTCCCTGATTTTGTGTTCATTGTATTCCCCTCAGTAGAGCGACAAGAGAAAAATCCTGAGATGTTCTAAATTAAATTACAAGTGGGAGAGTAAGAGAAAGAGACAAGAGTAATTAGCCAATGAAGAGCTGTGAGCCAACTGGCAGTGAGGGCTCACATTCCTGAGGGTACGGGGAGCTTCGGATCATCTGTCAGAAGAGAAATGGCTGACCACCACACGCCGCCAGTCCTACTCATCCGTGAACTGCGGGACTGTCGCCTACGACCAATCAAACGTAGTAAATAGCCCCTCCTTACGGAACTGCCCCGCTCCACCTTTTGCCATCCCTCTCATGAGTAGCCGATGTCAATTTTTTCAAGCCACCTTGCATCCTTTTTCCCAAACTTAGTATATAAAGGAGCCCATCAACTCCTGCATGGCGGGCATGATGCCCCAGGACCCCGCATTGGCTCAACAAGCCTTTTCTTTTAGAAAAGCTTTCTTTCAGCCATGCCAGCTTTTGGGAAAGGGCACAGAGGTGGAGAGCGTGTGTCTGGGGGACATCCTTGCCGTGTCCAGCTGGGTCTCACCTGCTCTGACACCAGTGTCTTCTGCCCTGGCTTCCCCCCTTCCCAGCTGCGTGACTTCACCCGTGTTCTTTAACGTCTGTGCCTTGGGTCCCTCGCCTGGAAAATGAAGACAATAATGGTACCTGCCTGGAGGATTTTTGTGAGGACAAAATGAGGTAATACGTGTAAAGCCTTTAGCTCTGTTCCCGGTTTACTGCACGAGCTACACAAATGTTAATTATAACAATTTTGTTGGAACATTGGATTCCATGGCAAAAGAAAGGCTGATAAAACCTTGCACCTGATATTGTTAAAAGTCTCTCGAGGACTAAAGTGCTGTGGTTTTCCTAACATTTCTTCCCTTGTTTCCTTTACGCCTTCGCTTCCTTCTTACGAAACCTCTGCCACTGGGGTTGCAGCAAAGTCAGACGGGAATCTGCCTTCGCCATGGGTGGTGGTGACGGCGGGGGCGGCGGTGGGCATGTCTACCAGTTTTTTGTTGTTGTTTTTTTATCCTCATCTGAGGACATTTTTGCATTTATCTTCAGATAGAGTGGGAGGGAGAGAGGGAGGAAGACAGAGAGAAACATCAACGTGAAAGAGACACATCGAGTGGTTGCCATCTACACGACCCCAACCGGGGCCGGGGACAAACTGCAACCGAGGTACGTGCCCTTAGTGGGAACCGAACCCGGGACTCTCTGGTCCACGGGCTGATGCTCCAACCGCTGAGCCAAACCGGCCAGGGCATACCAGTTTTGAAGTGTACCTGCAAATGCTGTCTGGAAGCCTGGTATCATGGGGGTTTGCTGGCCTGTTTTAGTGGGTGTCACCAAACCCCCACCACCCATTCTGTGAGAGGAATTGTGATAATCTACACAAGCCATGTGGGCAAGGCCTAAATCTCTAATTACCCCTGCAGACGGTAACGCTAATGCCATCGCGAGGGAAAATCCAGGGCAACTCAGAAGCAATGGCCCAGGCCTTGCAGAATACGTGGGGTTTCCGTCCACTCCATGGCGCTGATTCACAAACCACCTCTCAGCAGGCAGTCACTTTTCCTGGCTTTTGCCTCCTGCCTGCTTAGTGGGTAAACAGCCATCGATGACAGGAGCCCAGGATAAATCTGTCAGCGAGACTTACAGGACAAAACCGCCCGAGAAAGGCTTGAGGAATCCAGAAAATAAATCTCTGTGTCCCAAGCAGTAATAAGGTCACCCAAGTTTATAACGTCTCCTTTTCACTCCTCTCACTTCGGCCTTATTGACTATAATTACCACCAACCTCGGATGACACCCTGAAGTGGCCTGTCTGTTGTTACTCTGCGGACTGCCCCACACAGACCTGCCTCCCACATAACAGCCTCGAGAGCAGAAGGTTTTGGACAAGGGGTCATGGTTAGCTTTTATCTGACAGGTAAGTTGGATGCTTCGAATCTTCCAGGAAGGAGCTGGGCATTAAAAATGGAAGGCAGGCAGCATTTAACACAAGTTGGGGAAGGGATTTCAAGATACTTAGAGACTTGGAAGACAAGAGGGCAGCAGGGTTTCTGGCTACAAGATAATAACAGTTCCACAGCTGTCACCCACACCTACAAAAGGTCCTCAGCTGGCAGGTGTGACCACACGCTGCGTGCACAGTGATTCTAAAAGAGGCGTGAGGCTCCCCAGAAAGGTTTGACCCTGTCTTTCAGAGTCCCCTTCAATTTCCTCCTTTGGAGGCACTTACACCAATACTCGGCCGCAAGACAACAGCTCCTCAGAGGGCTCCACGCGTTAGACCAGCAAAGGAAAGGGTGGGAGTGTGGGGGGCATTTAAGATTCCATATTGCCTGGGAAATCAAGTCCCAACTGCTACGCCTCACACCCAAGGCTCTGCCCAGCACAGCCAGCTTTCTCGCTCTAACTGCGCCATCATTGCCACCCAGCTGTAGTCCCAAAGTTATAGTTGCACACCCTGAGGGGACATCAGAGTTAGTGCAGGGTCACTAAGGTTGCCTTACCTATCTCTGTATTTCTTTCTCTTTCAATCCTCACCTGAGGACATGCTTAGAGAGAGGAAGAGAGGGAGTGGGGGAGAGAGAGAGAGAGAGAGAAACATCTATCAGTTGCTTTTCATACACACCTCAACTGGGGATCAAACCCACAACCCAGGTATGTGCCCTGACCAGGAATGGAGCCAGCAACCTTTTGTTGCACAGAACAACGTTCCAGCCAACTGAGCCAGTCCGGCTGCGCTGTCGTATTTTGTATGAAACTGCTGGAGTTCGTATGAAAGCCATATGATACGGCTTCATTTAGAAATGTTACTGAGCTTCTGTTTGCTTGTCATATTGAATGAACAATTGCTTTCCTGTAGAAACCTTTGTCTGTTCATTTGTTTTTACATAAAACAGGGTTCTTCTTGAGAAGAAGGGGACCTGTCGGGCCACACAGGCGCATTTCTTCAGAGAGGCCTTCTTCCTGACAGCTGCCTCTCTCCCAGCGCTGTCCAATAGAAATTTAATGCAAGCTACAATAAATTTCCTAGTAGCCATGTTTTTTTTAAAAAAGGATAAAGAGCCTTGGCTGGTTTGGCTCAGCAGTTAGAGCATTGGCCCTCGGACCAACGAGTCGTGGGTTCGATTCCGGTCAAGGGCACGTACCTTGGTTGCAGTTCGTCCCCGGCCCTGGTCTGGTCATGTGGGAGGCAACCAGTCAATGTGGCTCTATCACGTCAATGTTTCTCTCTGTCTCTCTCTCTGTCTCTCCCTCCCTCCCACTCTATCTGATGATAAATAGAAAATAAATAAATAAATAAATAAATAATAAAAAAAGGGAAATTAATTTAAATAATATAATCAAATATATCCAAAATTATCATCCTTTCAACATGTGATCAATATTTTAAAAATTATTAATGAGATGTTTCACATTTTTTCAAATAAGGACTTCAAAATCTGATGTGTATTCTATGGTTATGTATGATATATGTAGTATATCTCTATTTGAACTAGCCACGCTGTAAATGCTCAGTAACCGCATGTGGCTAGTGGCTACCGTACTGGACCCTCAGTGCTACTCAGTCATACTTCAAAGTTCTGGTTCTTGCTGTTCCTGTACCTTCCTCCTTTCCACACCTCCCTTTCTCACCTCTCTGCCTGTCTGCAACTGCAACACAACTATCCTCAGTACCTAGAGTGTGAGAGCATATCTAGAGACCCCCAAACTCAGAGTGGTCTCCACTCCTTGTTTCTTCTAGCATTCAATGTCTGTGCCACACACTGACCCCAACAATGCTGTCCCACCTGTTCCCATTAGTTATAAGTGTGGGTCATAAATCCCCAAGACGTCTGTAGCCTACTGGTGGATAGTAAACGTGCTTTTCACCTTTTTTCTCCCCCACAGCCCTAAGCAGAATGCAGAACACACAGTAGGCTCCAGGACTCACTCGATCAAATCACTTTCATTTTCTTCGACACTCTGCTCTGTGCTACTGGAGAAGTAAGATTTTTATTTGCGGATGAGGACACTACAGTAACAAAAAAGCATACACATACACACACAAAAAAAAACCACAAAGAGATATGATATTCTTCCTCCAGGGGCCAATTTTCTTACTTCTGGTTGGATGCACTTTGTCATCAGGAATATCTCAGGACTTTTCATGGCCTTATTTTACACTATCCCTGGCCTCTGAAGGGTGCTCACAGACTCCAGATTTGAATAAGCAGTGTATTTTCAGAAAAATTTCCAATGTTCATTTCCTTATGCCTCATACCCTTTTCTCCTTTGTAACTTCATTGAAATAGAGAAGAGAGGGCTGACTTTGAGAAAAAGGAGAATATGACAAAGAAAAACTCTCTCTCTCCACTTGGAGGTCAGAAGAAGAAAGGGCACAGAGATAGGGTGGTAGGTAGTCATATGTGAGTGTCACAGACTCTGAATGGAGAGTCATAGGGTCCTTGCAGGTAGCCAGGTGAGCCCAAGGCTGTGAGCTGGATGGCCTGGTCCAGGAACTCTTTGGAGGACTTGACAGAGGTGCAGAGTGATCTACAGAAGCAGGCAACATCAAGAGGAGGCCAGTCACCAGGAAGAGGCCCCTGGACCATGACTGAGCTATGAAACATACCGCAAATTCACTAGCTGCAGAAAGCCCAGGGAAAGCAGTCAGCTAAACTGGATCTCAGTGGACACCAGTCAGCATTCAGCCAAGGAGAATCATGGGGAGACCACTTCTTCCCAAAACTATAAAGATCTTTCTCCTTTTCTCTGGCACTTTTGAGAGAGGACAGGGGTGTAGGGAGGAATCTGAATAATAATGCAGAAATAATTCATCCTGCTGGACTAAGTTTCCAGCCTGCCTGCAAATATGGAAACTATACTTTATCTGCACATCTCAGGGTACTATGAGTAATTCTGTGACCCTGATATGTATGAAGTCTTTGAATAGATAAAGCTAAGAAGACGACAAAATATGAAATGTATATGATGTAGCTGTAGGATGTGAATGATTTTCAGACAATGTTCAAATTCTCTAAAGAACTTGTAATCACAAAATTTACTTTAATGGAACAGCATTGGCCTTGAGCAAAATTCGTCTTAGGCATCTTGTTCAAAATAGCATTCATTGAGCCCTCGTGGTAGCCACTGCAGATACGCTATTAAATAAAGCACGTGCAAGGGACTTATATCTTAGTACCTTCTTCCCTTCCAATGCCAGAAGTTTACCTTCAGAAATCTCCTTTCAAGAAGGTTCTGGCATGTACACCTTACTGTAAATTAAATTAATGTGTGACCTCGCCATAATTTGTGATTCGATTGTTTGCTGTTGTGGTTGTTGTTTACATTTTTATGTCACTCCAACTGCAAGAGCAACACTTTGATCTCAGCCAGAGCATCTTTCAGGCAATGGTAAACACCTAGGGAGCTATATATCTTCTCATACCGAGAGGTCTTCTTCCCTGAAATTCACTCAACAAATATTGATTAAGTACTGGCCCTGTTCCAGATTCAGAATTAAATGCTGGAAAGACATAGACGCCTCTCTGATGTCTCCACTTGGAAGTCCCATAAGCATTTCAAATTAAATATATCCTAAGAAGAGTACATGGTTCCCACTCACCCAAACCTATTCATCTCATTGTTTTTATCACAGTAAATAGCAGAACCATGTACCCAATGTGCTAAAATTAGAAACCCTGGCATAATTCAATTCCTTCCTTTTACGCACATTGCCCTTCAGAAGCACACACTAATGCGTACACACTAACACACATATCCTCATGTGTACTGTTCTTTAACTTAACAAGGAGCCCACCAGACTGATGTGCTCTGATGCCAGGGTGTCCCATGTTAGCAAACCAGAAGCTAAGCCTGAAATGCCTCAAGATGATAAAATCAAAACCAAAGGACTACCAATCAGGCAACTGGGCTTTCAGTTATACCCAATCAATAGTTTCCTTATTTTATTTCCACCTTTTCTCTCCCGAGCACCTGTCAGCTGAAGCACTACTAACCACTTCCAGTTTGGTGCTCCCTGATTCAAATCGGTTTTTGCTAAAAACAAAAAACAAAAACCCTCAACATTTTCAATGTGCCTCAGTTTCTCTTTTAACAGTACACACACATACATATCTAATTAATCATTCCTGTTGGGTCTTGCCTGCAAATCAGATTTTGAATCTACAGGGGAGAAAATAATTTTTTCTTCTACCAATCTGAGTTCTTGGCTGACACTCCTGTAATAAAAGATTTAAAAGAGACAAACAGAATTATATTGTTATGTACATCTCATGTATACATGGGAAATACCTGGAAAAATGAGTAAGTCCACAGATGGTTCAAGTCACCACCTTAAATACCATCTTCAGCTAGAGAAACACACACACACACACACACACACACACACACACACACACACAAATGGGGGACGGGGAGGCCAATTACCCCGAGGTAACCAGGAATACAGTAAACAAGGTATGGTTGTTTAGGTGGGTGCCTTCTCCATTGATCAGAGTGTCTTGTGATTTCAAATCAACACCCTTATAACTGGAGATTTCCTTTATAAATGTAAATTTCCCTAACAGAAGGATAACTTCTACTCTGTTTCCAGAGCTTCTCCTGTGTCTGTTGTTCCTCAAAAATAATCAGCTCAAAATAATCTCGATGCCAAAGAGATATATTTGGAGTGGCAAATCTGTCACCCTTTCAATCTGTCTCTCTCTCCCTGCCCTCCACCATTGCCATCTCCAGCTTAACCACTCAAATGGACTCCAGCAGGCTTCTGCGATTCCACTCCTGCTCCTCCCAGCACTCGGACCAGCAGTCAGCTCACTCACTGTCCTGCGTAAACCCTGATTGGCTTCCCAGCACAACCGGAATAATCTCCCAGCTCTGTTCCTGCCTTCCTAGGCTCTTTGTTTTCTACTCTGCTTACCTCCTGGGGGATCTACCTTTCTGACCTCCCCAGCCTCACCTCTAATCTCTTTCCCCATCATCTACATGTTCCAGTTACAGAAGTCTCAGGCGGTTCTCAAAAATGTACCACATGCATTCTGCTTCTGGTCCTTGACTTGCTACTCCACCTGCTTAGCATTTGCTCCCCTGTCCCATGACTGGGCTTTTCCCCTCCTACAGGTCTCGATGTAAATATCGTGTCTTCACAAACACATGCCATGAGCAGCCTAGCTAAGGTTACTCCCCATTTATAACTATCACAGCATTCTGTTTATTTCCTTAAAAGCAAAATCATCGGTTGTAAATAGTTGATTTATATACTGGTAGCATAACATCATACAGGGGTGGGCAAAAGTAGGTTTACAGTTGTTTGTAAGGAAAAATATATAATACAAGAATGAATTTTGTTTTGTGTACTCACAACTATAAACCCACTTTTGCCCACCCCTGTAGTGAAGAGCCTAGTCTCTGAAGCCAGATGTTCTGAAGCTATGGGGCTTGGGAAAAGTCGCCTAACCTCCCTGTGCCTTTATTCTCTTTTCTCTAAAATGTAAAATCTGATAGTACCTTCCTCCCACAGTTGTTAGGAGATTGAATGAGTCAATATATGTGAAGCACATCCAATGGAGATGGTCTGTAAGAAGCATGATACATTTATTTGTTAAATAAATATAAAGAGAAAATATAATGATGGCAGGAATCCTGTCTTTCTTAACTCAGCACTGTCTCCCCAGGGCTTAGCCTCATGCCTAGCACAAATAGACACTCAGTGAGTACTCATTAAATACATAAATGAACAAAAGAATGACTACATGAATGGCTTTTCTCCTCGAAGTATTTGTGGTAGAACCCAATCAGGTCACAGACCTGAATGTGCAAACCAGTCACCCGATGATCTTGTTAAAATGTAGACTCTGACTTAGTAGGTCCTGGGCGAGGCCTGGGAGTCTTCATTTATAACAAGTGCCAGGTGTTGCTGATGCTGCTGGTCCACAGGTCACACTTGGAATATCAAGGTTCTTACTGATTGTTGGCCGACCAAGGTCTAGACATCAGCTCCTGTAACTGTGTGCTGGAAACAGCCTTCCCATTGCAATATATGTGTGCCTCACAGATAGTCACTTCCTCATAAGTCTATTCCAGAGTTAGAACCTTCTGGAAGTATTGATGGAGCCTCTATGGACACTGCCTATGATCTCACTCAGGTGTGGTGTCACTTGAGTCAATAATCATCCTACCTTTACTTCTGACCACCTGGGAAAGTCTGGAAAAGGTCTCCTTTATTTTCCCCTTTATCATCGCCGGGCCGTCTATATATTTCATCTGAAAGGATCTTTTCTCTTTAGGGCTCTCTTTGGGGCCTTAAAAGGTGTAGTAAATGTGTTCCCTTTACACCAGTATTTTCAGTAATTAATTCCAGATACTGGTCTTGTATTATTTAACTCTTAAATGCTTTCAGATTTCAAATATGCTTTGTATCAGCACGTACAAACTATGTATGTTGGCACTGACATTTTAAGAACAAGAAGGTTAAAGTTTCAAAAGCAACACCCTGATTTCTTGGACATGATGAAGGTGTGATTTTTTTTCCCCCCCTGGGGCAGGGGGTGTGTGTGGCTGGAATTACTCAGAACTGCTCACGGTTGCCTCTCCGGGATTGCTTGACTTTAAATTATTACCATTGCCTCTACCGTAGTGTGTGCTCCAGAAAGGCAGTCCGGCCCCCTTCCAGGCTCCCAACTAAAATAACCCCAGGGGCACTTCTGAAGGGAAGCATAATCTTCACGCCACGAGACACTTCAGAGCACCACATCTGAAGTCTGAAACCTCATCCCATCTTCTTTAAACAATGTCAGTCTGCAACGCCTAATTATCTGCTTCCAAAAGCATTTGGTTAGGCACACAGCACATCTCAGTAATGGAAATGGACTCTAGTCTCCTACAGCCAGTTCATAAAAGCAGCGGAGTCATTTTAATGTTGTCGATCCTCTCTCGGCAGTACAGTCGTGTAATGTAGCAGAACTGTCTGATGGCCAAGGTAATGATCAGAAGGGATATAACAGAGGGAGACATCTCCTGGCTGATATTGCAGAATTAGCTCTTTTATTCAGTTGGGAGAGTTTGGCTTGAGGGCCTCGTGGTACTTGTGTCATGTTCCAGCGTCCCCTCCGCAGCAACATTGCGGTTCGGATTGTGTGGGATCATGGAGTAAACGTCCAAATCCTTTTCACCTGGTCCCTGGAACCATGACTCCATTTGTCACTCTAGCAAAACCTTCTCTCTCACAGGCACTCGCAGCCTTCATTACTGAGCACCAATTCTTTTACTCTTTGAGGGTGCTAACTAACGCTAACTGTAAAACAAAGCTGTTAGAATTTCCCAGCTTGGAGATTCTTCAGCTCTGACGACCCCGTGTCTAGCTCAACTGAACAAGATGGTGGGTTTTCCATTCTCAAGTTCTGTAACGCCATCACGCTCTTCTTAGAGTACGAAGACTCCGTGACATGCCGCAACGTCTACCTCTCACCGATGTCCCATGGTCCTTGTTTTATCCCAAACACATTTCCCCTCGAAACATTGTGTCATTCTTGTTCTTACTGTTACTGGTTCATGTCTATGTTAGTTATTAATAATTCCCTATCAATAATCATTTCCCCAGAGAACTTGCTTTTTCTTGCTTCTGTTCCTCCACCCTAGAACTGAAGGAGACCAGCAGGGATAGGACGACACCGGAGCTCGATGTCTGTCCTGCCCCTCTGATTAGGCCTAAAGGGAAAACAGTGGGGCCCTCCCTCTGCCCCCGCGTCTCAGGAGCACGCTTTCGTAGTTCCACAGCCAGACTCGTGATGGCCTCACTCTCTATAGCAGATCACCCTCTGAGAGGGAAATCTGGTTATTTTTTTTCTTCAACAAATATTTTTTAATGGAGGTCATTGATCTTACCAGGAGAATGAGGACACAGCACACTCAGAAAGCCCCAGTGGCAGCACTTTGCAGGGTCTACCTGATAGAGGTGGAGAAAGATCCCAGACATGAAGCCCCTACTTTCCACTAAGGAGCAGCATCCGTTTCCTGTCTTTATATATAAGGATGGGTCCGAACGGCAGTGTTCTCTTTGTAAGATGTGTGCTCCCTCATGACCAATGTACTTGGCCCTGTGATATAAGATGTCACTGCCTGGGGACCTGTCCAACAATTAGACAGCAGTAAGCAGCCCCACTCGTGAACATCTGTTCTGCTCTCCAAATCCTGGGCGTGCTACCTAGCACACCTGGGGCCATAGCAGGTCTTCTCCCTCCTTCCAAGGCTTACCAGGCAACTGTGGCCTCAAGTTACAGAACGTTCTTGGTAAATATAAAGGGCTTTTAAACATGAGTGGTGATTGTCATTGTTGTATTAAGTCTGTGGTTTGCAGCTGTAACTACGCAATTGGCAAATTCCCCAAGTCCAATTATGACCACTACAAAGTGGACAAAAGAAAACTTTTCTCCAAGAAATCTTAATCTCTTTCTCCAAAAATAGTGATTTTCAAAGGGGCATGATTTTGCCCCCGGGGATGTTTAGCAATATCTGGAGACAGTTTTGGTTGTCATAACAGGGAATAGTAGGGGTACTACTGGCATCTAGTGGGTAGAGGCCAGGGATGCTGCTAATACTTTCCAGTGCATGGGATGGTCCCTACAACAAGGAATTGTCCTACCCCAAATGTCCGCAGTGCTGAGGCTGAGAAATCCTGTCCTATGGGATTATGGCAAGGAAAGAAAAGGGTCTTCTCACCTCATTCTCTGTCTGAAATCGCGTTATCATCTTTCTGGTTTCAAGTGGGACTGAGTGTAGCAGCAGACTCCGGACCTTGGGATCAGAAGACTGGGTGTTTATCCTGGCCACTCTGACATTGTGACCTCTGACACATCGGAATTACCAGGTCCTAATTGCAAGTATTCAGTTGTTGACCATATCCTAGGTTGGCATTCATAAACATGTTTACCAGAACTTAAGTGACATCGTAATGCGTCTTCCATGCATGCAGTGAAAGGGTGTTGATAATAATTATGCTGGGACAAGAGGCATAATCAGAACTGTCCTGGGCAGAACAGGGCATATGGCCATCCCACCAGTAAGAAGGAGGCCACAGAAATGAGCAAAGGAAAGCAGCTCTTGTGTTTGTTTATCTGGTATTCTGTCCATTGCAGGAGACTCACAGATTCACTAGCCTGTCTGGTCATTACATCCACTCCTTTATAGAGAAAGGATTATTATCCTTGGAGGGCAAGCAAACGGAGAAGTAGACTAGGAAACTGGGTGCTCACGTGCCCCCAGTCTCCTGATTTCTAGCCCACCGCCCACCCTCCCCAGCAGCATGGTTGATATGAAGCAAGCAGGCAGGGTCCCAGGGTGGCAGATTTGTGGGTCCATGCCTATTTCCTTAAGGGCTTTAACCAGCCTGTTCTGTGCTTTAAGTATCGGCTGCATAAGAGAGCCTGTGACACCACCTTAATACTAAGCAGGAGAGAAGCTGGTTAGCATTAAACGCCCAGAGGGCCTGAGCCAGGGCAGATAGCCATCTTTTCCTCATTAACGCTCAACGTCCTACAGCATCACTAGATAGCAAACCACATCCATCTTCATGGGCAGTCGAGGGAGAATAAAGGAAAAAGACACACAAGGGTAATAAAGAACATCCTCACAGAGAAGACTGTCAACTCTGGTCACCTGACTTAGATCTGGTTTCCTAACTTCACTTTCTGCTTGTTGCAGAGTCTGATCTCCTAGACCCTGATCTGGAAGCAACGGATTAGATTTTCCCTCTGCGGTTCTAGGTAACCTGAACTGCTTCTTCTCTTGACCTCCGGACACAGGAGTCTTAGTGCTGGACCATACTCTTACCCCAGTGGCCACGTGCAATGGCCTCACCCCTTTGTCCTAATGTAGGACAAAATGTAGGATGTTCAGTTAAATTTGAATTTCAGATACATGAGAGAGAATGTTTCAGTATAAATATGTCCCAAATATGGAAGGGATATACTAATACTAAAATGTTACTAAAAGCTACTCTCCTCTGGTCTGGCATCATTTGAAAGCTCATCTGGCTTTTCATATTTTTAAAAATACAACTAATATTTTTAGTGTTTTCACATAATTGAATAAAAACCATGGGGCCATTTTTTTTTTTTTTTTTAATCAGAGCTTAAAAACGTAGATAACACAGGTAGTCACCAGACCCCGTGCAGTGGAAGGGTAGCTATAATTCAAGCAGGGAGAGGGCATAGCTGGGCAATGGTCCATGAGACCAAATTCTATCCTCCTCGTGAGTAAATGACCCGCACCTGACTTTAATGAGGGATTCCTGAATCAGTTCTCCTGTGGGACAAGGTGGGATTCGACTGTTGATTTGTAAGGAGCTGATCTGAGGCGTGTCCAGAGTCTCCCTGGCAGCAGGCAGAGGCTGTGCACCGCCCACGCTGGCCCCACACCACACTGTGTTCCCAGAGGGCTTCTGTCCTGCCACCAGGCCCGGGGCCAGCTGAGGCAGCAGAACGTGATGTGTGCCGGTCCAGAGACGTGCTCCTTGCCCATCTGCGGACATCGGAAACCATCTCCGGCCACAGTCTTCGATATCTAGAATTCTGAGCTTGGAACTTCATCAGTCACTGACCTGATCACATTGGCAACCAAAATATAACCTCTTTTTTTCAAATACAACCTGAACTACAATCAAGGCTAAACCATGAAACATATCATCTAAACAGAAATAAAACAAAACCACCTTTCTCTCTGTCTCTTCTCCCTTCTCCCTCCTCTGCTCAACCCCCCCCCCTCTCTCTCTCTCTCTCTCTCTCTCCTGCCTTTAACTCAGTTACTCCAACAACAAGGAACAGCTGTCCTAACACAGCACTTAACTCTTATTATTTTATGATTCAGCCCCTTCGTTCACTTTACTGGGGAAGGATTGTGAGTCTGTATGCATGAGAGGGACGCACAATACGGCAAGGCCCTCATAATCACCTGTGATTAATGCTAAGAACCCCCAGTGGTGCATCCTTTCATGATGCTCCTAGAATCATGATATCTGATCTTGGTTGTATTATGTGTTAAAAGCGCTGTAGTCTGCCCTGGCATAAGGGCGCACACATAGGTCTCAGAGAAACAATTGGTGATGTTTTTTTTCCACTGCCTGCCCCAAATATTCATTTTTCTTTCTATTTGCCTCATAACGTAGAAATGAAAGAAGCAAAGAGTGTGTGTCCTCTGGAATCAATTGTAACTACTGCTATTACACAGGTCATTTGGCCCAAATTGAGACGTCCTGCCTGGTTTTTCTGTGCCGTGACTTCCAGGCAGCAGAAGAGGGGCTCGCGGGACAGTGACGCGCCCCAGCGGCACTCCTGCAGGAGGTCACGATCCATCCTGGCCTGCTTCCGGACCAGCGTCAGTCTGTCGGGAACACGACCAGGGGTAGAAAACACCTGCTTATTCAAAATGTCCTCGTGTTGTTAGCGTGCGGCTGCTTCCCACAGCAGGGGCTGGGGACCAGCAGGTTAAGTGGGAGCCTTGGCGGCACACCTGCTTGAGTTTTTAAATAAAGTGCGTCGAGCTGCAGGGCTGGGGCTCAGCACGCTCCCCGCGGAGTCATTGAATTCCATGAGGCAGAACCACCCAGCTCTCCTCTCGGCTGACGGCCACGCGCAGTGCAGCCTCGCGTGGGTCAGTTACATCTTAGAACCCTCAATTTCCCCCATCGTCCAATGAGGAGGGTAAACCACTGCGATCATTACCCTTCAAGTTCTGATTCCGAAATAGTGCCTAAAAAACAAAGACTATGTCTCAAGATGAATTTTTTTTCTCCTTGAAGACAGAGGCAGCCATATTTTCATCAGAGCAAGTGGTCTAATGTGAAACATTCCTTAAACTGCTAACCCCACGCTATTTGTCCCTCAATTAGGTTGCATAGTCATATCATAGTACAGAAATAAGTCCAGCAGTGAAGGGTGAAATCACTAAGCTAACGATGGTGACTCAACTGATTAAACTTGACACCTGAGCTCCATAGAGAGAAGCTTTTGTTGATATCATGTGTGTGCGTGCCTGTGTGCTTGTGTGTATTTGTGTATTCCCCAAACTCATCTAATAATTCGGAGAGAAGAAGGGAAGTGTGAATAATCTGAAATGATATCACTAAGAGACGTGATATCATGAGGAGTAGTGATAACAGGGATGAGGGTAACACAAGTGAGAAAATGTGGATATAAAGTCCTGCTGGAATTTCGTTAAGGGGAAAAAAAATAGGCAAGTAAGATGATGTCAATTTACTTGAAGCTCTTTACTTTCTCTGGATACACAATGCCCAACAGGGATCTAAGTGTTCTCAGAAAAAAAGAGCAAGGAGAATTAAGATCCAAAGCACTATTTTTTGCTTTTGCTCTGTTTTAAGTTCTTTTCCACAAGTTACCTTTGAATTTTAAATTGCATAGGCTCTTGATTCTAATATTGGGATATCAAAAAGTTACTTCCACAGTCTGAAAGTTAGCAGATCTTCTACAATACCCTAAGCTAGTGCTTTTCAAACTTTAGGGTATGCAACGCACTCAATGTTTGCCTCCATCCCCAAATTCATCTGTTGAAACACTAATCCCACTCTGAGGGTATTTGGAGGTGGGGCCTTTGGGAGGTATTTAGGTTATGAGGGTGGAGCCCTCATGAATGGAATTAGTGCCCTTATCAGAAGACGCCAGGTTGCTTGCCAGCCTTCCTTCCAGACGGAGAGTACTATGAGAAGTCAGCAGTCTGCAACCTGGAGGAGGCCCTCACCCGGAACCCAGCCATGCTGGCACCCTGATCTTGGACTTCCAGCTTCCAGATTTGAGGCATACATTTCTGCTGTTTATATGCCACCCAATCTAGGGCATTCTGTTATTTACGTCTGAACTGACCAAGACGGGTGCATTTGCGTCCGGTGGAGATCTGGCTAAAGGCAGATCCTGACTCAGCAGTCCAGGAACAGTCCTGAGAGTCTGATCCCTAACAGTCTCCCAGATGCTGCTGCTGTCACCCCTTGGACCCAGACCACACTTCAGGCCCCTATGTGACCAATTTTCAAAGACAGCCTTCTAAACTCAGATTTTTCTAAGGGCCATTTGATATTTGATGACTTGGAAGGTACTTGTAGTCTCTGCTCAGCTTCAGTTTCATCAGTAATCATCACACGAAAATACTCCTATTATTTAAGCTTTCTTATTGTTTGGATTCAGGGTCATTAAAGGTCCATATTCAACGGAGATGAGAAAAAGGTCAGGCACAAATATGGAAACGAGGTTTTCTTTTCTTCCCACCCTTCTTCTTTCCCTCAAGCTTAACTCCACACGTGAATCTGACTTGAGGAAGATGGCAGTGTCAGACTGCCGTCCGGAGAAGTGTGACTGAAGTTCCCTCCTCGCCAGCGACTGCGAGGAGAGAACCGCGATGGTGCCACCGGTGAGGGCAGCAGCCAGTGCACCTGTGCGCTCAGCTCTCGGTGTCGGCAGGAAACCGACTGAGGAAAGAAAGGGAGCTTGGCCTGTGGGCGACCTGACGATAAAGGAGTTAACTCTTCTATCTAGAACCATTTGATACCACACTGGGCATCTGACTCCTTCAAAAGATGTTTATTTTTCATTTCGTTACCTTCTCCAGCCTCCTAACCCGCTCGGCAAGCATTCGTGAGTCCTACATTGTCCCAGGTACTGTTCTAGGAGCTGGGAACATAGCAAGGATCAAAACAGACAGAAATTTTTGACCTCATATTCTCATGGAGGACACCAGACCAAAAACAAGTACTTAATTTAGAATATGGGAAAGTGAAAAGAGCTATGGAGACGTGTTCATAGCGGCACGATTCACAGAAGCCGAAGGGTGGAAGCAACCCAAGTGTCCACCGACGGATGCATGGTTAGACAAGATGTGGCATACTTACATGAAATGTTCTTCAGCCCTATAAAGAGAGGAGATTCTGACACCTGCTACAACATGGATAAACCTTGAGGCCGTTATGCAAAGGGAAACAGACCCATCACAAAAAGACAAATATTGTAGGAATCCACACATGAGGCACCGAGAACAGTCAGAGTTACAGCAACGAAGTAGAATAGCGATGCCGAGAGGTGGGTTCAGGGCTGTGGGACGGGCAAAGGGGAATTATCGTTGAATGGAATCTTTTCCATTTTGCAAGATGAAAAAGTTGTGGAGATTCATTGCATGACAATGTGAATATCCTTAACACTACTGAAATGTACACTTCGAAATGATGAAGACGGGAAATGTTATGTTATGCGTTTTTGTTTGTTTTTTAATGCTATGGAGAAAAAATAAGCAGACATGTGGGTTAGTTAGGCCGAGTTTGGGGAGGTTGCAATTTTAAATCGGATGGTTAAGAAAGTTCTCACTGATAAAGCGACTCTGGTGCAGAGACCAGGAGGAGGTTAGAGATTGGGCCACGTGGGAGAAATAAAGACCCTTCTGGCGAGGAGATGGCGACGGAAGCGGTAGGAATGAGGAGTCCACACTCTCGCTGTTTTGTCCTCTCGCCCTATCTGCTCTCATCCGCTGCAGGGCCACTGAGGGAGCTGGCGACTGGTTCCCTGGGGAGAATTGTCAGCAAAAGCCAGCGAGTACTCCTTGAGGAGCATCTAAGCTGTTCTGTTCCTCTGGGAACTATTGACTCCTTCTCAGGGTTTTGCAGTATGTAAGAGGGGAAGGGAAAGGGCCAGCAGACTTTAACAGGTGACCCGAGATAAGGAGAGGACAATAGGACAATAGGAGCCTTTGAGATCTGTGCCCAGCTCAGGTCCTGGGGAGAGAGAGGGTCTAAGAAAAAGCTTAGCACCAGGGACTGAGGGATACCTAGAAGTCAGAAGGGCTGCTGGGGAGAAGGGCCACCCCATTCTGCAAGGATCACAGCCTGGCTCCAGCACAGGACAGTCTGAAGGGCACAGGATGACGGTGACGGAGGTCTGGGTCTGGAGCTTCTGGAAGGTCTCACAAGAAAATCGTTCATACAAAAGGCTCCAGCTGTGTGGCGAGAGTGAGGCACAGGGCTTCAGATGTTTAAAGGAGAGCAAAGAATAACAAGGCTGTGGGGGACACATCTGAGGCAGCCCTTAGAAATAATACAGGGGGCTAAGGCCCCGTGAAGTGTGAGTGCTACCTATACTTGGACCTCTTTTGTTGGGAAGGCTGGGAAACGTGGTTTGCTGAAGGAATTCGTTTCGAGTGTTTTGTGTGTGCAGGCAAAGGCCCTGGAATGCCAGGGTCTAACCAAGCTCTTGCCTTTAACTGTGAATCAACTTCATTCTCAGTCAATTCCCTTCTCCTGTTTGTTCTTCAATTTCTTCATAAGAAGGGGGGCGGCCATCATACCTTCCCCCTTGGGGCAGCTGTGAGTGTCAAATAAAATAACAGATGGAAAACCGCTTGGGGTAGTTGAACATCCCAGCGCCACCAATAAATAATCACAATGATCATTATGTTCTTTTCATCATCGTTTTATCACAGAATTCTTCTTCCCCTCTCCACCTTGGAAAAGACAATCCGCCAAGAGTCTGAGCAAAGGAAGGCTCTCAAGTTAGGTGTGCGATTTATTTGTCATGGTCTCTAACGAGGAATTTCGTTGTAAACCCTTCGAAACATCTGTTGCATTTCAACTCAGAAAGTGCAAATAACAGAGAAATAGTAGCATCTGGGCTAGAAATGGAAAATGTCTGCTCCTATTTTAAAAAAGAGAGAGAGGAAGTAAGACTGTTAAATTTCTCATTCTGAATCCCGAGCACTTATCACCAGGCATCACGCTCCACCTGACGCGCGCAGGAAGCTGCTTGATTAATGCGCACGGGAAGCGGCCATCTGCTGGGGTCCCAGTGCCCCGCGCTGGCTCAGCACTTTCCTCTGCGGGTGCTGAGAAGTGCCTTTCCCCGCTTCCCGCTCCCTCCCCTGTGCTGGTCTTTGGTCCATGAAGTTTTGTTTGCCTTGAAAAAAGCAGACACATCTTTGGAGAAATTACAGGCCGTGGTCCTGGCGGAATGTGTCAGAGAAGGAGGCTCTGGCCAGCCCAGCGCCTGTAAGAAGCAGAGAGGGCCAGTGGGGACAGTCACGGGGCCGCAGAGGACACCGGAGCAATTTGACCATTTGCGGAGAAGCAGAAGCTTTAAAGGAGAAGATGATCTGTGAAGTTGCCTCGGTTTGGGGTTTTTTGCCTCTTTTTGAATGAGTTTTCTTAGGTTGTTTTGGGACTGGCCCGAAGGCTGTCAGCTCGCCAGCAGAGGGGAGAGCTGGCCAACTCGTCGCCTCCCGAGGTAGGCATCAGGACAGGCAGCTGCTGTCCCAGAGGGAATGAGCCCGCCTGCATCGCGTCTAGAGAGGGATGCTGGGTGGCCTGGGAGCTCAAGGAGCAAGGGTCCAAGGTGGGGCGGCAGGTCTTTCCTGGGCAGCAGCAAACTCAGCTCACCGCAAGTCCTTCCAGACCGCAGGAGACACCTGACATGTCCCTTCCCAAGAGGCGCAAGGACACTGATGCACATACTCCTTGGGGCTCTTCCACTTTCATTAGGACCCCCGGGGCCCATATTTTGCCCACTCACAGGCACGCGGGATGATTGTCTCATTTACAAGGCATCTTGCTATTCTGACCAGCCGTGGTGGTAAGGGGCATCAGCACCGTTGGAAATGCGGATGAACAAACGCAGTTTGAGGATCTTAGACTTTACTTGGTCTGACCCCTTCATTTGCCAATGAGCACCCTGAGACCCCAGAGGCTGTGATAGGGCCACACGTGCACTCAGAGCCCAACCACGGCTCCGTCCACTCCTGCAGGACACATCCGGCTGTCCCTGCATGCTCCTGGGACAACGAAAGGCTTCACTGGCTTGAGTCTATCCGTACACTTAGAGAAGCTTCCACATCTGTCTCTGCCCAGAATGGAGTCTGAAGGGTACAGAAACAAACATCTGTGATTATCGTGAACTAATAATGCCTGGTGTGAGGTCACAGGGGCGACAGAGGAGAGACAGAGAAGAAGGGGGGGGGCATAGGGGGCTGGGTGGTCAAGAAGAGCACAGGAAGAAGGGAGGAGAATGTGGCATAAAAAGGGGGTGAAGGTGAGAAGGAGAGATGAGGAAGAGGCAAAGAGAGCCCCAGAACTTGGACTAGAGAAGACAGTAGGAAGATTGGGAGTGGGCACAGGGGAGAAAGATCGAATTTTTTCAAAAGGGGAAGTCAAGGAGAAAACTTAGCCAAAGTTAAATTTTCAAGCCGAGTCCGTCTGAAGGATGAGAGAAGCCTAACGAGTATCCTTCAGCTGAGAAGCCCAACAAGGTGTTTTGTGTACATGTCAGAAAATGTATTGCCTTGAACTCCAACCTCAGTTTTGTTTTTGTTTGTAATCCTGAGAAGTGGAGCTAGAGGTCCCTGGTTAGTTAAGACCGACTTCTCTCCGACTGGACGCGCAGAGTGCTCCTCCCAGAGGCTTTTCGACCGCAGAACCCAGTCCCTGCAGAGGACACGGAGGCAGGGTCTTAGGTTACACACCAGGGGCCAGCAGGACTGCACAAAGCTCATATTCTTCTCACTTTAATCATGGTTTTTGCCTCACAAATCCTGCTTTGAAACTATACACTGTGCTGAAGGTTTATGGCAGCTCTCAGGATGGATCATGGTTCTATCAGGGATGTGTCTTCATTTTCTGAAGTTATCATTGAATTTCCTGTCTTCCCTCCTCAAAGTAATTATTGACAAACGTGTATAAATGTGAACCTGGCTCATGGTGGTACCACCCCTTGGATTTTCTCCCAAAGTAAATGAAGTCAAGCCCTTTACTTTCCCGTTCTCTTATTACTTTGTGAAAGAGAGAGGAGAGAAAAGAGAAAGAAGGAAAGAGGGAAGGAAGGGAGGGAGGGAAGGAGGGAGGGAGGGAGGGGAGAAAGGGAGAGAGAGGAAAGACAGCAAAAGAGGGAGGGAAAAAGTGGAAGGGCAGTGAGAATACCTTTTTAAAAAGTCAGAAAGCCAAAATCTCACACTGTTGAATCAAGCCTTTTCCTCTGTGTAAGGACCGAAGGCTAAATTATGCCAAGGTGTGACCATTAGAAAAATTCGGAGTCAGGGAAATTTTTGCCTTGGCCTGAGTGTATGCCTTCAGTGCGTGCTTATACTCTAAGACCTGCATTTAGAATGAGGATTTGAGATATTAGAGACGTCAGGGGAGCCAAAAAAGACACGTTTGTGTCTAAATCATATAAAAGGCACTCCTTTAATTCACAGAAGTATCCATGCGAAATCAGCGAGGACTTGCTAAGTACTAGCACATGGCTGCCACTGTGGTAGGTTTCACTGCTGTAAAAGAGAAGGGTCCACCTGAGAGACTTGTAATCCATCCTCTCCACCCTCCTCCACATCCCTGCATCTCTCCCCAGGACCAGGGCAGCAGCGTCCCCCAGCGGTGTCTCTTTCCTCTCTTGCTTCCTACAGTCCATTCCCCCAAACAAGTCAGAGTGACGTTAGATGACACATCAGATGATCTCACGCCCTTGCTCAAAACCTTCTTCTGCTGCTGGTCACGCTGAGAAATAAAAGCCACGGTCCTGGCCCACGACCTGGCGAGCCTCCCCTTGCATTTCCGCCTCACTCCTCTCACAGTCTCTCCCCTTTTCCATGAAGCAAGATCAGCGTGGCCCTGTGGCTCTTCTGTTCCTTCGGGAAACCTTGTTCCATCTGAGAGCAATGTCCTCTCAAAATTTTGAAAATTCTTTTTTCTTTTTTTAAATTTTTTTTCTTCATTGATTTTAGAGAGAGAGGAAGGGAGAGGGAGAGAGAGATAGAAACATTGATGAGAGAGAACATCGATTGGCCGCCTCCTGCATGCCCCCCACCGGGGATTGGGCCCACAACCTGGGCATGTGTCCTGACTGGGAATCGAACTGGCGACCTCTTGGTGCATGGGTCGATGCTCAACCACTGAGCCACACCGGCCAGGCAAAATTTTGGAAATTCTTCTTGTAACTAAAGTGACTGGAGAAATTATACAACCAGCCCAAGGTTTCATCCACAGAATAAGGATAAGTAGACCAAGAATCAGGTTCCAAGGAACAAGGGTAGGAAAAACGAACTTGCACCTCTCAAGTTCAGCTCGTTAAAAGCACTGAGAATCACATTTCCCATTGTGTCCCCCGTTCAGCAGAATGGCAGCTGCCGGGGAGCAGCAACCTTATCTTTCTGTCTCTGATTCTCCCCGCCCAGAACCGTGCCAGGGCCTTAGTGGACACTCCATAAATAGTTGAAAGAGTGAACAAAAGAAAGAAAAAATGGTTACTCACACATTACAATTTTAATGTAACGTGTGAGTGACCTTTTGCAGCTATTCCATGATCAGGCACAAAAACTAGAAGTACAAATTCTAAATTGAAAACAAGTTCTTTCTTGCTTAAAGAATACAGGAACAGAAATGGTGACATCTTCAAGCTCTCATGAATCTACCAAAAAAAAAGCCCAGCTATCTACAAATCTAGTTCAGGCCTTCTGCACCCTCTACTTGACCACTCAAGGAACTCATTACTTCAAAAAGAGATACATGACAAATGGCCTTGTCTTCATTTGAAGTCACGATTCAGCTTCCAAGGGGCATTTGTTTGTAGAAGGCAGGATGGCGCGTGGAAGGCATTTAGCAGCACTGTTTGCCCCGATGACTATTGTGTGACTCAGGAAAAAGCCTCTGAGTCTCCGGATCCATAGCTGCAAACCAGGGTGATAAGATCTGCCTCGACTTTCTTCTTCAGCATTTCTGCGGGTATATTAGATGCAGATCAAACCCTAATAGCTTCTCCGGGAGAAAAAAATGTAATATAGATACAAAATATGCCTAATAAGTGACCCATCTTGTTCTCAAGTTCTTATCTGAAGCTAAAAGGTGACAGACTCATTTCAGCAAGATGACGTCCTCCTCTAAGAACATGATGTGATCATTATTACCAGCCAGTAGAAACCAGAGGTCCAAAAAGTTGAGAGAGAGAGAGAGAGAGAGGAACTGAGAGAAGCTCAGTTTAGACTATGGCCTTATAGAAATCGAAAGGATAATTCCAGCCAAGAACCAGGTTGAAAACATGGATTGAGTTTCCTATTCCTGCTGAGTCAGCTCTCCATGGTGTTTCCTTGCGGTTTTGCTTGATTCGATACAAATTCCAAAAACATTCAATTGATTCATATTACGCAGAGAATGTAAAGCCAGACTGCAGTGGTGTCCAGATGACCCCCACTATTGGGCTCACTTGAACCACGCCCTCCCTGTGATTATGTGAAATAGCACAGTTGTCTAATGCATTCTCCTTCCACAGCAAATCTTAAATGCATGGTGTGGCATTCCCCCCTCATTGCCTAACTGACATGCATTCTTCCATCCTTTCTGGTTCACAAATCGAATGGTTTTCAAACAGCGAGATGCCCAGTCCCAAGCGAGATACTTGCTTGCCCATCTTCCTTAGAAGTCCGGGATGGTGATGGGATGTGGTTCAGGCTAACGGGATGAAAGCCAAAGTCTGTTGGGAGCCTCTGGAGCAGGTTTGCTTCTCCTGATGTGAAGGGGCAGGTGCTGATGGCTCAGTCCCTCCCTTCCTGTTTTGTACAGGAGGAGACAGATGCAGTGGCCACCTGGTAACCACCAGAAACAAGCATGAAGACAAGAGCCCTGGTATGGAGGACATAGCAAAAAGATGGAAAGAGTTTGAGTCCCCGATGACATCCCCGAGCAGCCAAATTTACACCAGAAACGGCCTACATCTGGTCTTCTTGATATCTGCGAACAAGAAACACCTATTTGTTTCAGTCACTAGAATTATGTCATGCAATACTCACAGCCAAATCATTACTAAGTGATACAGTAACCATATTATTTGAGAGTAGAGAAATGGTTCTATAAATAGAGATAGCATCTTAGATCAACAGCAAAGAAGGGCCCTTGAGGGATCCCCTTCTTACAGGAAAAAGTATCCCTAAATTATCTCTACCATTTAGTCCCCATCTTTTGTGGCTCATATGTAGAGATGCAGAATTATTTCTTAGATCCTGAATCCTTGGCTTCTGCAGCCTCACTGTTTCCCACTTGCCAAGCCCCTCAGCTGTTCCACATGTGCCCTTTATTATTTTCCATCCATTAATCCCTTGCATTGTCCAGGTTTACAATTTTCCAAACTCTGCCCATTCCAATTAGATGCCAGGGTCGCAGACGAAACCAGGCAGCCCCGACCTGCGTGGGCTCACATCAGAGACAGCCGGATTCCTCTATTTCCATGTATGCCATCTTGAGTCCAGGACTAGATAATTTCACTCATCTAGAAAATTAAGGTGAATCAGAGAATAGAAAACTGGAATGGCATATGGTCTAGCTTCCTGAATCTGTGTGATTATCCATTATCAAATAGCAGGCACTGAGTTATTAAGTCTATTGACAGATGCAATGTAATTTTCTTCAAACAGATAACTGATCCTGGAGCTGATAAGGTCTGAATGTGCAGTGCACACTCCCTCCTATGTTGATCATTCTTCACTTTCTTCATTCTGTGCTCCACGTTATCAAATTACCAGTACAAATACATGCCCAGAGCAAAACAGCACAGGATGCCTTAAAATTTATACTCAGGGCTCTCATTTGGTTACTGGACATTTTCTGACTCTGAGAAGTATTGCTTTGTAGTC
The DNA here is from genome assembly GCA_030848825.1 of Tadarida brasiliensis. Taxonomy (NCBI): domain Eukaryota; kingdom Metazoa; phylum Chordata; class Mammalia; order Chiroptera; family Molossidae; genus Tadarida; species Tadarida brasiliensis. The sequence goes on along the minus strand of CM061270.1, from coordinate 31,360,293 downwards.
TCGGAACCAAGAAACGGAAAAATAAGTAGGAAAATTACAAAATGAAATGTTAAAAAATCTGGGTCTGGGAAAGGTTTGAAATAAATTGCACGGAAATAGGTGCAATTGAGTTCTAAGCGTAGACAGTTTAAAAGTTTTCAAAGTTTAGGGACAACCGTGTTCTGACGTAGCTCAAAATATTTTTTAAAAATTATTGAGACAATACCCAATTTAAAAATCCCCCCCCCCCGGAGTATACACAGTAGGCCCCCAAAACCACAGTGAGAGAGCACACCTGTTGTCCTGCATTTGGGTATCACTTTCCATACTTGTGAATCAAACAAACAAAAATCCTTTTGCCCCACAGTTTAGCCTCTGGCCCTAATTCCAAACTATTCTCTTTTTCTGGGGTCTTTCTCCCTCACCAGGATGATTTTGTCAATGCTCTGGGTTCCAAAGAGTTAATAATGACAATTTAAAAAGGAGTGTCTAGGTGTTGGCTTTGAAATGGGCAGATACAGTCTACATGTTACGATTAGAATACAAACACCAGAGGCTGTATGACCCCTTTGAGAAGGAACATGCGGATTAGCAATCTACTTGCTCTTCGTTTGGGAAGTTGGAGGTGAGACCCTGTGCTCTGGCTGTCGACATAGTACCTGGGGTTGAGTTCTGGCTGAAACCAAAATGTTTTAGAAATTTAGACGCGTTACCATTTACTCAACAATAGTTTACTGTGTACAGAACTTTAAAGTAAATCCTTGAATGTATCTGATTGTAAAATATAACCAAATATAAGACTGTATAAGGATCTCATTTAGTAAATGTGGGAGCATGATCATTGGGATATTAGCTACTCAGATTTGCACCTTAAAAAGATATGCCCCAGGTATCTTTTACAGTTAGAGGCCTTTGTTATTTGTTTGAGGATTATAGTTAAGATTTTCCCTTTTCTAAACCTACCAGGAAAACATTCTATTTCTTCTTGACTGATAACTTTTAAAGACTAAAGGTAGTTAGGTTATTCGTTTTCTTAATGAGTTGAGGCTGTTTATTCTATATAAATGGAGCTCTACATCAAATTTTAGTTCTCCAACTTTTTCATGAAGTTTTTTTCGTGTCATAGATTTTTGGATGATTTTTTGTTTGTTTCAGAATGTATTCTGGAAGGGTCACATGCAGATGTGAGTGACAGAGTTCAATGGAAGACTAAAATAAAAATATTACTTACCCAGAGCTGCCCGAATCCTAACAGCTGGTCTGAGTGTGCAGGACACTGGTGTGGGAATGCAAGAAACATCAATATTTATTATGAAGATATGTGTATCGATTGAGCTATAAAATCATTCCAAGTAATATATGCCATCCCAATAATTGAACTCCATTCAAAAGAACACCAATGTAGCCACAATGAAAATTGAAAGAGATGATTTTGATTTATTTAATTACTCTATGCAGCCACAAGATATTGAACACCGAGAGAAAGGTTCATGTGAGTTTCTGGTCGTGCTGCCTTGCTGTCAGAGAGAAGGGCCAGAGGCATGCTGGCCAGCAAGATCACGAGGCGCCTGGCTCTACGGGCCTGGTGCCACGTTACGTCAACGATTAGTGTCTTTTGAATATTTAGTAGCCCTGAGACATAACTCTGAGGCCACATCTTTTCCCATCCTGTCCCCTTGTCACATCTCTTCCATTATACCTTCCTTGGTCACCCCAAACATTAATTTCTCTCCTCTCTGAACTATGTCTGCAGGTGGATATGGGCTTAGGGGAGGTGACAGGGATGAAGTTCACATTTGAAAACAAAACTCAGTTGGGTCCTACGTACTCAAAATCCTCAACTACCAGAATCCCTCCATACATTCTGCTTCAACAGAGCGACAAACCACCTCCTCTCACAGCACACTCTGGGGGATCGTGGGGGTCAGTTGGCGTGCTTTCTAAAGGACTTTAAGAGTCCGTATTGAGGTCAATAAACTCATCTCAGCTTTTTCAATTCTCTCTGTTGTCAATTAATAGCAAAAATTTATATTCAGATTGGGAACCCTGCTTGTGATACTATAAAGATATCTATGATTAAAGATACATATAATTATCTTCATAATACCACAATTATTAAGACATAAAAATAAACAGAAGAGGTTTTAAACATAGATGAAAACAAATCGCTTTTATGCAACATCAGTGAAAAATCTTAATTCCCCAACATACCCTCATCTCATTATTTTGGTTAATTGGGGTATACTGGGTTGAATGCTGCCCCCGCCCCACATGCATATCCACCAGGAACCTGTAAACGTGACTTTAGTTGGAAAATGGAGTCTTTGCAGATACAATTAGGTTAATAATCTTGAGATGAGATCATTCATCCTCAAGATTATCCAAGTGAGGTCTAAATCTAATGACAAGGGTCGCTAGAAGAAGAGACACGGAGACAGAGGAGGAGGCCATGTGCAGACAGACGCAGAGTTTGGAGGTGTGTGGCCACAAGCTCACAAACCGTGGAGCCACCAAAGCAAGAAGCATCTCCCCTAAAGTGCTCAGGGGGAGCATGGTCCTGCTGACACCTGGATGTCACACTTCTGCCCTCCAGAACTGTGAGAGAATGCATTTCTGTTGTATCAAGCCTCCCAGTTTGTGGTGATAGGCTCTAGCAGCCCTAGCAAACCAATACATGGAGTTCTACTATATTCGATTACATGCCACCCAATAAGTGTAAATAAAATAGAATTAAAGACAAAGACTCTTTGGTAAGTCATGCAACAGCACGTATTAAGTGTTATTATTGCCAGGCACTGTGTATTCCTGGAGAGACAGGAATAATTTTAAAAGATATTACACGAGGAGGCCCTCATTGATCTTACAGTGAAATCTGAAAAGGCATTTCTCCCTCAGTCTTTGTAGAACAAGAGGGAAAAAAAAAAAAAAAAAACAGGGAGTTTAAAGAGGAAACTGTTAATTGGAGTGAACAGGTAGAATTCTTTCACTATATGTTATTAAGGCAGTTTTAATGTGTGGAAAAGATATAGCTACTAAAGAATTGCAAAAAGGCTTGAAGACACTCTATTCAAACTCCGAGTTTATCAGTCCCCAAAGAATGTGTTTTCTATATAACCTGTTAATTACGAAGGAAAGAGCAGCAAAATACCTGGAAACGCCAACATGACCTAAACCCTTTCCCAGCTAACTATTCAGATGAAGGAGATATTTTCCTCCATTCTATTCAAAAAATTTAAAAAGCTGAAGTGGCTTCAAGTCTTCTGTTGTTTTTCCTACGTTTTCCAGATGATATTTTGCATTCTGATGTGCCATCCCATGTTGTATCAATCACATTACAATATGTCACTTAACGTAACATAAAGCAGTATGATTGACACAATCTACTAGGGCTTGTCACAACACTGCATGTCAACCAGGACATTTTTATGGGCTTTGTAAAGAAAAAAAAACAACAACATGTTTCACTGAACATCGCATCCAAGGTGCAGGAGGGAGGGAAAGAAAGGCTCCTTTGAAGATTTTTGCAACATTCCTGCTGGGGGAACTGATAAACATCTGCTAAGTAAATGGAGTCAAATGTCTTCCCTATTCCATATCAGACGGCAGGAGGAAGGACTGCCAGCTCGGATTGCTCCCTGTTCCCGCTTGCCACGTTTATTCCAAGACACCTTACCAGATCACCTTTAAAAGAGGGGACAGGAATATTAAATGAAGCCCCACATCTGAGCCAAAGGAGGCAGTGGAGGCAGGCCGCCTCCATGGCAGATTGGGAATGTTCTAGAAGCCATTACTGGTGCAAATGTGGTTGTAGGCAACAACTCAAAACAACTTAAGCAAAAGGGGGTGGGGGGGGCGGGTATTAAAAGGACATGGGAACTTCTCAAGGAGCAGAGGGCCGGGATAGAAGACCTTAGGAAAGGACCACAGGCACTATGTAGAAACCACAGCATTCTCTCCTGACCTCTGGCTCTGCCTCTCTGTCCCCACCTGCTTTCTTCTGCTCACCTTCTGCTGCTCATCCATGTGGTAGAATTCGCCCCGTTACAACCACTTTTACAAGTCAGAGTCGCAACCACCTGGGAGATGTTAGTGCAGAGCTGTTGGTTTCCTCTGTGGGATGCATCGCCCCTTCCTGAAAGTATTCCAACTGCCCGGCAATGCAGTGCCTGAGGGATGGACCGCACCGGGAAGGGACCTTACCTCTAGCTCCAGAGGGAAACTCGGATTAGCTTCAGCCAACCAGTGGATTCCATTACCCCGGCCAAGGACTGGTTCAGGAAAAGGCTCGAGGATTAAATAGGTCCAGCTAGACCGAATCCAGGGAAGATCTGTCTAGAATGCTGGGACTCGAACTCACTCTTCTCCCTTGGGCCAACCTGGGTGAGAATGTGAGCTTGAGACCACTGAGGGGAGACTGCTACTGGGACAGGCTGAGTTGAGTCTCTCTTAAACGGATGGAGCTGCTCCTCAGGGATTTTTAAAGCCTCTCCTAGATGAGTTGAAAGTTTCTCTTCAGGCACTCCCCAAAGAGCTCCGCCCTGCGCCCGCACCCGTGGATGCCAGCTCATGGTGGGAACCTGCAAAGCAAAGAAATCTGCTCTGCACCTGCATGGAGAACCCAGCCCTGTGTGAGCCAGACCCCAGCAGAAATGCGGGGAGCCATACTCTTCATTGGTGTGTGCCCCCTTGATGCATCAAGCTTCCTCCCTTTCTCCTTTCCCTCCACCTTGTTTCCAGTAAACCTCTTCTTTTGAATCTGTTTCACCTCCTTTCTTGATTTCTATATTGAGGGAGGGGCAAGAACCCCTTCACCGGTGACACCATAAGGGGAGCCAGCTTGAGGGTTGAGCCAACTCAGAGGAAGGGAAGTCAAAACTTGGATCTCAGTGATATCATCTGAGTCCTCGATCAAATCATTCCTGTAGCCTAAATCTCTCCTAGAACAGTTTGGGTACAAGAGTCAACAAAATTCCCTTTTGCTTAAGACAGTATGAGTCAAGTTTTCTATTCTTTGCCACCAAAGAATACCAACAGACATGAGAGACAACTTACTGTCTTTTTTTTTTTTTTTTATCCTCACCTGAGGACATTTTTTCATTTTTTGTTCAGACAGAGTAGGAGGGAGAGAGAGGAAGAGAGAGAGAGAGAAACATCGACGTGAAAGGGCCACATCGAGTGGCTGCCACCGCACGACCAACCAGGGCCAGGGACAAACTGCAACCGAGGTACATGCCCTTAGCGGTAACCGAACCCAGGTCTCTCTGGACCGCAGGCCTATGCTCTAACCGCTGAGCCAAACCGGCTAGGGCCAACAACTTACTGTCTTTAGGAAAATCTCTAGCCAGCCTAGCTTGAGCCAGCCAGTCTAATCAGCCATGGCAAGGGTCCAGGCATCATCGCTAGGTGCCAGAGCCCCAGCTTTGGGTGGATGAGCAGTTCTCAGAAGAGGGCTACATGATATTCTGAATAAAATCTACTATCAGTGAAGATATCCATTTGCTAGTAAGTCTGGATACACAGCCCTCTGTGCTTTGGTCCTTTTCATTTTTAAATTGGTTGGTCACATCTCTGCCCATCAACTCCTGCCTGGTGCTCACTCTAAAAAGGATTTCAGATCCCACAGGTTCTGATAAGAAAAATACATTTAGATGGCTCTTGTACATTTTTCACAATTTTTTCCCTTCTTTTCCTCTGCTGTCGCTATTTGTGCATAGAGGAAAACAAGGAATGCTTTTTTTTATTATTCTTGCATTTTATAGTTCCACATCTCCCCCTCCCTGTCTCCAGGTTGCTGTGAAAATACTCCTTGAAGAACACCCTCTTCAGGGCTGGCCGGGTGCTCACCCGCTGCGGCCGACAGTGAGGGCAGCTCGGCCTTTGGACGAATCTCTGATACGATTTTAACGGGAGGCTTAAAGCTGCTCATTCCCTTTTATTAACAGATCTCCTCTTGGAATTTAACACGATTGTAGCAAAACTCGAGGCCATGCATAGGGTTATGCGTAGTGTTGTTCATTCCGGTGCTTTGCTTTTTAAAAATAATCATTGAACATTGGAAACAATTAAATGTTAAAAAGATTAACCTTGTTAAATAAAGTATAATTTACCCATGTGGCAGGATTCTATGAAGCAATTAAAAATCTTGTTTATGCAGAATATTTCAGAAAATGGAGAAATGCTTGTGAAATACTGTGAAGTAAAGGAGCAGGTGCCGAAGTGTAGATACAATGTGACGATCATAAATCACACACACACACACACACACACACACACACACACACACACACTGCAACTGGAAGGAAACAAGAGCTAACCGTGGTCACCTCCAGATTCTCAAGATAGTAGAATTATAAATAGGTTTTATTTTCCATTCCATACAGTTATTCTGCTTTTTCCAAATTTGTCCACAGGGAATAAAGATCATTTTTTAATTGGGAGGGTATAAAGAACTCATTAGGTTTCTGCAGACGTGGAATATATTTATATATTTTATTGTATGGATTTTGGTCTTGGAGACAGTAAAAGCATGTTCGCATGAACTAGTTTCGAGACAAAGGAAATGTGCCGGATCTAAATCAGACAGAAAATGCAATCAAATAATTTTTAACAATAACAAAAATAGGTATTACCCACTTAAGTTAAAAAAAAAAAAGAAATGTTATTTTCTAGTTGAAGATTTTGTTTCTACTGGAGAACAGTGTTCACTTCCATTTCTACCTTTGAAAGTCCTCCAACTCCAAGGTCGCGCCGGCCTCGGTGGGGGCCTCGGTGGGCCCCGGCACCCGAGCCAGCAGTGTGATTTATGACCCATGCACCGCGGTCTCCTGCGACAGGCTGAAGTGAGTGAGGGTGGAGATTCTGCTCTCGCTCCGCTTTCTCGTTTCGGAGGTTTGAAGTCAAATTATTCATATTACTTTAATGCAGTTTTGTTTAGCTTAATTATATACTGAAAGTCTGGCACACATAATTAATCAATGTATCGCTGGTGATTGTGGAACAACCCGTATCTGTTGGAAACCGTCTTATGAAATAGCGGATGTGAGGGGAAGGAAGGTGGGAACAGATGAGAGGAAAACCAGGCCGTCCTGTCCTCAGAGGAATGTCATCACAGTGGTCATCTGGGTTGAGACAAATCAATTTAGCTTTACGGATTTGTCCCTCCTGCTGGAAAATCCCAAATCTATCTTCTGCTGCTCTTTTGCCTGCCAGGCTGACACCCCCACACGACCTCCCTCATGGATGTCTTACTTCACTCACAGAGCTAACAGGGTGCCCTGTCTGCGGGTCACAGGGGAGCACGGGCCACACGGCGTGAGTGCACAGCCAGCCTTGAGTCCGGTCATCATTCCTTATGCCCTTTACCTTAGCTCATGTGAGCAGTGAGGAGAAGGACACTCCCAAATATTTTTTCCAATAAAGGTATTTTATTTTTAGTTTCCTTAGGCTTCATGAACTTGTAAGAAAGACTATTTTAAGAAAGTGTGAAAATCGATTTAAAGTTTTGCTTCCATGTACATTGCCACGAGGAACTGAGATGCAGACGCGAGGACCGTTTTGAGCCCGTGTTAATTACCGAGGTCGATCTCTCCATCCTTAGACTGCCTTACTGCTGTGTGCTGTGAGCCACCTCCGCCTGGGCTCTGACTTTGATCAGATTTGAGATGAGAATCACTGTTCCTCCCCTCGCGAAGCTTGCAGGAGATGGGTGGGACAGCCGGATAAACCCAGGGTCACAGGTAGTGTGATAAGCGCCCTCACCAACGTGCCCACGGGCTCCCCAGCCTCCCAGTGGTCCAGGAAGGCTTCTCTGAGGAGGTGGCACCGACAGCATTTTGAAGGCTAGCTCTAAGGTGGCCAGGCAGTGAAACGGAGCCTTGCATCTCCTGGTTCCTCTGAGCACTCTAACTCCGTTCCAGACATGAGAACACTGGGGAACAGAGAGGTTAAAGGACTCAGCGTTGTCACACACCCCGCGAGTAAACCGTCTGGCTGCAAACCCGGCATCCTGTAGACGAACGTCTGCTGTCCCCACCAAGGCAAAACAAAGAACCTGTCATTTTGCTAGGCTGAGCAAAGCCCACACAAAGGCACTTCACAGAAAGCGCATTATTTGTAAATAAAGGTCTTTATGACCTCCCAGAGACATCAAGTGAACTTTAAAAACTGCCTCCTGCAAGCACTTTCCTCAGCCAAAACCTGCACTGCACACATTAAGCACCTGGCCCAGGACGAGGATAATGGGGGGACCGGGGATCCCAACACACGTGCTCGTTACAGTCCCCTGAAACGCCGATCCTTCCGGCAGGGGCTCCTGGGCACTGACCTGGTTATTTCTCCGTTTTATACAACCCCAACCCTGCACCTCCAACACAGTCCCTTTGCTCTTCTATTTAATTGTTATTGTCATTGCCACTGTTGAGTGAAAAATAAAATATCCCTGTGCTGACATGTCACTTTATTTTGTTCTGTCTATTAAGAGAGAGAAAGAGTAGACCAGAAACCAGCAGAAAATAAGCCTGTGTGATGAAAGGCAATGAGATGATACAAGTGGTCAAATGCCACAGAATCCAACCAAATATACAGAAACTGGGATCAGAATAGGCTTCTGATGGAACCATTGGTTTTGAGAAGTGGCTGTGGCCAGGACGAGTGCCTGGTGCACTTTAGCAACTTCAAGAAATGAAGACCAGAGCTCTGGGATGGAGGGCCTGGACCTGGTCCCCATGGTGGTGTGACTTCCTGTCCTTACTGGGCAGGATGTGGAAGGTGAGGACCCCACCAAACAGGAGTGCACAGCAGACCAGACGGGCCCTACACTCTCAGCAGCAAGTAGTGGGTGCTGAAGTCCATTTCTCAGCTCTCCATAGGTCAAAATAATTCAATCTTGACCTCATCTTGTCCCAAGCACTTTCCAGAGACCAAGTGTAATATCTCAATGAGGCAGTTGACTTCCATTCTCTCTCTCTCTCATTGCTGTTGTTTCAGTGTTTTTGTGTGTCAACTTTTCTTTAAAAAAAAAACTTTTTAAGCATGTATAAATGAATCAAACTGCCTTTTGAACATAACCAGTTAGAAATGAACATGAAGATCTCTCGTTTATTTGTCTTATTAAACAGTTTTTGTTTGCCATAAAAAGCACAGGAGAGGGTTATTTACCAGCATAATATTTTCTGTATCTTACAAAACAACAGCTCTTTCATCTGGCGCTATTAAACATGAATACATCACCATGGAAACCAGTGCAAAGACACTTGCCCCTATCATGGCCTTTGTGATATCCTTCATGGTCTTTGCCCTACACTGTTTACTTCTCCTGGGCTGAACAATTCCACAGCAAAAAGTGATCCTATGTCCTTAGCCAAAGACAAGTTTGTATCCTTAGGCTTATTGAGCATCACTTATAATATGTTGATGTTTTACATCCCTTCAAACAGAATTGAAGATTAGAAGAAAAATGCTACAAACTGGTAGTTACAAAATAGTCCCAGGGATGTAACGTACAGCATAGGAAATATAGTCAATAATAGTGTAATTATGCATGGTGCCAGGTGGGTGGGTGAAATATTGGCAGGATCACTCTATAAAGTATATGATTGTCTAACTACTGTACTGTACACCTGAAACTAATACAAAATAATATTGAATGCAAAATGTAACTGAAAAAAACATTTCAATGGAATAATATTCATTAGCTCTATCCACCCCAGAAGAAACCCGTATATGAATAAAGAAGAGGGAAAAAGCCCTGGCTGGTTTGGCTCAGCGGTTAGAGCATTGGCCTGCGGACCGGAGAGCCCCAGGTTCGGTTCCCGCTAAGGGCACGTACCTCGGTTGCAGTTTGTCCCTGGCCCAGGTTGGGATCCTGTGGGTGGCAACCACTCAATGTGTCTCTCTCACATCGATGTTTCTCTCTCTCTCTCTTCCTCTCTCTGTCCCTCCCGCTCTATCTGCAGATAAATGCAAAAATGTCCTCAGGTGAGGATAAAAATAAAAAAAAAGAAGAAGAGGGAAAAAGCAGAAAGATATTTGGGGTTCTGTTGGGAGTGGGAGGGACGTGTGCACATGCGTCCACGTGTGTGCACACGCTCACTCCCTTACGCATGTGTTAATCCCTGCCCTTGTCCTAGGCAAAGATAAACCGCGATCCTCATTCATTTACAGTTAATCTCAAAGGTTAATTTTGTTGCCTCTATGCTGTAAACAAAGAAGATATTTCTTCCCTGGCACGGGGCCTTTCGCCATAAATGAAACAGAGAAGAAAGTCAGTGCGTCCTGAGGATTAAGGAAAGGTCGGAAGATCCAAAGAACCTGGTGCTGACAGACCTTCTTATTAAAAAGCGTAGTCTGGTGGCCGGGCTGCCACTGATGGCCCGACACAGCCGGACTTCAGAAGGCAAAGCACAATCAGCGGACTGTGCTGCTCTGGGGACCGCAGGCTCGGGGGAGCCTTTTCTAATTTGTCAAAGTTGTATCTAATTCCACAGAACAAAGTTCGCAAAGAGAGATGAGCAGAATCCACAAATTATTGCTCATTCACCAAACCCCTGATGGAGCGATAGGAGCCGCGCACAGCGAGGGTTTTGTAAAGTAACTCGACCCTGCCCGTCGGCTTCGGGTAATTCCGCCTTGTGGGCATAACAGTTCCCCTTGTTTTTTGTTTAATAGGATTATTTCTCAGAATATTAAAAAGATAACATCAACATCTTTCAGTGGCCCCATAAACTATTTCTGGAAATATAAAAAGAATGGTTCAGGTGGTTTCGTTGCTCCTGATAGAACTTTTGTTCTCTCATAAGCTAAAAAGAAAGGAATGTGGCTTGTGAGGGTGTGCCTGGAGCAAACCAAACAAAATGCTGTTTTCTAGAGAGGCGATACCGTTCCAACGTACATTGCCCACTGAAACTCCTGCTGGCCTGTTTGGAAAATGAGACTGATGTTTCAAATGAGAGCTTAGAAGTTCAAACTCTGAAACTTTAGGAGTGGTGAAGGGGGAAAGCCGAGGCGTGCTAGTTTCCATGTGTCTGGAAAAGGTACTAAAAGGAAACACATTGTCCAGAAGAAAATGTATAGAACACTCTTCCAATGACGTCTCTCGGAAAACACTGCCTCCTGCTGGTAAGGAGTGAGCAGTAGAAGCAGGTGCAGCTTCTGTCGACCAAAGTCTGGCCACTCAGGAACTAGGGTGCTGAAGAAAGTGGTAGCCGGGTCAGGTCCACCCACATCAGTGACTTCTCCATGGGAATACCTAAGGGGTTCCTGTAACTCACCGTTTTATAATAAAGGACAGCTTGGGAAGAACTCAACTCACGGGATGGAATACACCACATACCACTACTAAACAGTTCACTGACACATGGAATACAGTTTGCGTGTGTGTAGAAGCAGAGTCTAAGTCGAGTCTAGTTACCTACCCCTCCTCATCAGATAGCTGATGAAACTCTGCCTGGAGGCTGTCCTAGGTCTCCATGAAGCCCCATTTCCTTTGTTGGGAAGTCTTCGTCCCACACCCAGACTCACTCAAACTGGTCACATTGTTTTCTACCCAGGAGCAAAGACTCATCATTCAGACATGTAAAATTCACTACTTGCCTTAGACTGAATTCACTCCTACAGCTCTAGATATTGATCTACTCATTGCATAGACTCATGAAAGTGTAGCAATTTCAGCAAATGTGACTCTCTTCCAAAACGGTGGGCTCAGCTAACTGTTGTTGCAAAAATTTCTTTTGCCAAACACCTATGAATCATCCTGGTTGTAGGCCAGAAAAAGAAAACATACCTGAGAGACAATTCTACTTTTCTTTTATTGGGGTGACCATTGGTTAATAAAATTATGTAAGTTCCAAGTATACAATTCTATAATACATCATCTGTATATTGTATTGTGTGTTCACCACCCCAAATCAAGTGTCCTTCTATCACCATTTATCCCCTCTTTAGCTTCTCCTTCCTCCCCCACCCCCTTTCCTTCTGGTAATCACCATACTATTGTCTGTGTCCATGAGGTTTTTTTACTTTTGCTTAATTCCTTCACCTTTTTCACCCAGACCCCTAATCCCCCTCCTCTCTGACAGCTATCAGTCTATTTTCTGTATCTATGTGTCTGTTTCTATTTTATTTGTTCATTTAGTTCATTAGATACCACATATAAGTGAAATAATATGGTATTTGTCTTTCTCTGAGTGGCTTATTTTACTTAGAATACTTCTCCAGGTCCATCCACGCTGTCGTAAAAGGTAAGTTTTCCTTTTTTACAGCCAAGTAGTATTCCATTCAGTAAATGTACCACAGCTTTTTTATCCACTCAGCTACTGGTGGACACTTGAGCTGCTTCCAAATCTTGGCTATTGTAAGTAATGCTGCAATGAACATAGGGAACATATATTCTTATTTTTTTTTAAATCCTCACCCAAGGACACTTGTTCATTGATTTTCAGATAGAGTGGGAGGAAGAGAGAAAGAGAGAAACATAAATGTGGGAAAGACACACCAATTGGTTGCTTCCCACACGACCCCAATCAGGGCCAGGGATCGAACCACAATCGAGGTATATTCCCTTGACCAGAATCAAACCTGCGACTCATTGGTCCACAGGCCGACACTCTAACCACTGAGCAGAACTGGCCAGGGCGGAACATATATTCTTTTTAATCAGCGTTATCAGATTTATTTTCAGAAGTGGAGTCATTGGGTCATAAGGCAGAATGATGTAGCCACTGTGGAAAATAGTATGGAGTCGCCTTAAAAAATCAAAACCGAAAAATAATGCTTACTTAGAAACCCTTTGCTATTTCCTGTTCTCTTCTATCAGACACACCTTTGGATGCACCAGTGATTAGAGGAAAACCTTGCTTGTCACACCTAGGCTTTGGGGAAACAGCCTACAACAGTGGACAGGACCTGGGATTTTAAATTAAAATCTGACGTTAAATTCTGGCTGGGGTACCTACTTCCTGTGAGAGCCAGGACACGACTCCTACAATATCTGAGCCTGTGTTCTCATATAAAATGGAGCTAAAAATAATGCTTTCTACTTTGCAGGGCTGATGTGAGAAATAAATGAAGCAGGGTATATGAGGATACCTTGCAAAATATTCTATAAATGTTAGCTGCTATTTTTGTTTTGTTGTTTGGTTTTGTTTTTTAATTATTAATGCCGTTGGCTTACTAGCAAGTTATATGCTCACGTGGCTAGTCAGCCCACATACAGCCTTGACCTGTGGTTGCTTGTAAGACCCATTTCCTATTGCAATTAAATGGCCTGTGAGGGTGGGACTTTCATATCCCATTCTATTAAAACATAAAATGTTTATATAAAAATCAACTTTGCCATTTTGATTTGATTTTGGTCAAATAAAAAAAAATGTTTCAAACCAAGTATGTAGAACTGGGCATAGAGTGTGTTTATATAAGAAAACCACCCACATGATATTATTTTATGGTCTTTACTTACATTTCTCTTTCAACTTACAAAAGGGTTTTGAGAAAGCTTAAAATATAAGGCACAAATATCATAAAAGTGAAAAATTATTAAAATGGTAAAAAGACAAAAGAAAAAGTGAATCAGTGCTAACACAAATTTCTGCAACCAAACACAGAACTTAGCACCAGGTTTATTGATAGTCAAAGCAAAGTGGGCAAGGTTGTGAGCGGAGCGGTTTCCCTTTCCAACGTAAGAAAGCCTCCGAGGGAGAAAGTCATTTCCTAACTCCAAATTCTGGAAGAAATTTTTCACAGGAGTCTTCACATGACCGGTTTTGAACAGCACAGTAGTCTCCGTAAAAGGTTTTCTAAACATGACCACTTTTATTGGTTCTCTGCCCTACTGAGAGGGACTCTGAATTTGGAAACCCAATTTGGAAAAAGAAGTTTGCTATTTGCAATAAAACCTGGTAAACCTTGGCATATATATATTAAGATATATATATATATATATATATATATATATATATATATATATATATACATACACAATATATATATATTACTACAATTTACATTTTCAATAATGATGAACTTACCCAATACAGATTTTATAATGAATGGATTTTGTTTGTTCTAATTAGAGGCGACACACTGAGTTCTCACTCATTATCAGTCAAGTGCAAAGCCCTTTCTCTGCTTTGGCTCATTTACTCCTCCCCCAAATCTTATGATACAGGGATTATTATTTCACTCATTTTACACATGAGAGAAAATGGAGACTTATGGAGGTACAGAATCTTGCCCAAGGTTATACAACTTGCAAGTCATCATGGAGTTTGAACTTGAAGGCAGCTCAGGGATACCTGCCAGGCCCCCTCACCACTGAGCAACCCTCCATCGTACACTTTCAGACTGACTTTATAAGGACTCCAAGTGACCATCCAATGAATGCAAAAGTATGTTAGATTTGATCAGAAAAGCAAGTTGCCAGCCAACACATATTCTATATTGTACATTGAGAATTTCTTAGAAGTAAGTTTATGGAGTAAAAAGGGAATGTTACATCTGGTCAGCTGAGGGCCAAGACTGAACAGCCAATCAGGGCACCTCGGGAGAAGTGTGAACTCTTCATTTTGGAAGTTGGGTCAGAAGCCCACTGGGCTTGCCCTGGCTTCCCTGCAAAGTCAAGCCGACCTACTCCCTTGTGCTACACAGTTCCCTTCCAGAGTTAGAGCCCTGTGTTCGGATGTCTGACCTTGGCTCCCTGACACTGGTGCGGACAGTCTGGTTATGTCAACAAGCTGGCGAGAGGCATTCTCCCTCTCTAGAGAGCACAGTGCTGTACGTGTTGTTAACCTCCAATAAACGTGGTGATTTTAAATGATGCTCAGCCTCAGTTTTCTCATCTGAAAAATGAGAAGTTATTACGAATGAGAAATAGATCGTGGCGCATTAAAAGTCTAAAATTATATGAGGGAATTTAACAAGGTTTTACAAATTTCTTTTTCTCAAGTCTAAACAAAATATTTTATATAGGAACACCCTAAGGTCAAATACCTCTCTTCTTTTGTTGTGTCTTATCGAGACTTATCTTGGCAAAGGGATTAAATCCAAAGGCTCTGGGTACAACCTACTTATAACTGTGTGACTTGGCAAGTTATTTAAGTGTAATGCCTCAGTTTATTCATCTGTAAAGTGGATGTAATAATAAGATCTACTTCATATGGGTGTTATGAACTTCAAATGAATTAGTAGCTATAATGTGCTTAAGGCCATGCTGACAACCTAGTAAGTGCTCAGTAAATGACAGCCCTTTGCCATCTGTCTCCAACTCAACCCTCTTATTCATCTCAAGACATTATGCTTATGTATACATTTTCCAGTCTGATCCTCTGGAGCTGTGACTTATCACAACGTGACATACAGATCATTCCCTTCTCTACCCATAGCCTACCAGGGCACCTCTCTTCAGCCAGTGCAACAGCAACTGGAAGAAAGGTGTTCACCGCATCTACGCCACCCCCTTCCCTCACTTGCAAACACATTTACCCTTTACGTGTCACACAGCACTGATTCTAGAGGTGCCTATTTGCTGATAGGGTTTGAAACCAGTACAAGAGTGAATTGTTACAGTTTTAGATAGACTTCAGTTTGTATATGCATTTATGAGGACATGAGATAAATCAGTACGCCAAAGTGCGAATAAAGCCACAGTATGTGGTTGTCTTGAATTAGAGAGAAAAAAATTATAAATTTTACCTGAACAAGGAGCAAAATGGGCTGTATCTATTATTTCATCATTCAAATGCCCCATCTTTGAAATGCAGAAGTCATCTTTGGCTTTTCTGTCTTACTCCCTGGATCTAATCATGCTAAGTCCTATTAAACTCTTCCTTTCTGGATCTCTCTGAGATGCGCTCTGAGCACGTCACAGGACTTCCTCCTAGCGTCTCTTGCAGTCTGTTTCATATTGAAGTTATTTAGGCACATGTCTGTCTTCCATGCTAGATCCTTTGGACTGGGAGATCCTGGAGCCTGATTTGTCTTTGTATCTCCAGCAGCATCTAGTACACAAGGCCTATACTACCCCTACACACACACACACACACACACACACACACACACACACTCAGTGCTGGTTCACTCTTTCATGCCTTTTTATTCCTAGTCCTTTCACCCCAAATGCCCTCACCTCATACCCTCTCTACATAGTGAAACCCTTCTTATCCGTCAAGCCCAACTCCTATCCCCACTCACACTCACCGTCTCGCAGGGTTGCACCGTCTGTATGACAGCACAGTGTGTATTTTAAGGTATTAGAGTTCTTCCAGAGCCTTCTGTTTCCCCTACTTGATTGTAATGTCCTCGAGGGGCAGAGTCATCTCTTCTTCGTCCTTCTCTTCCTCACGGCACCTATCACAGAGACTCACTCACTGGACGCGCAGAAATATTTGTGAAATTGAACTAACTTGAATTCTTAGGGCCAATTTCTCTTTATACAGTTACCCTGAATTTCTCAGGTAACTTGCCCAAAGAGTACGAAGAGCAGTTTGCCTATCCATATATGTCACCCTATGACTTTGACACACACACATGCAATTGGGGACAAAAAATAAGCATGAATCAACAGGAAACCCATTCCAAGAAATCTGAATCCACTGTGGGTTGCACAGGCCAGTGGCAAAGCTGGAGAAGGAAGAAAAAGAGCCAGCCTAAGACTCACATAAATTCAAAAGCAGAAGCTTAAGAAATACCATGAAGTGAGCCACATGTTGGTCTCCAGTGAACAACTGGTGACTGCTGGGAGGAGCCCCGGATTCCGCTCCACAGCAAGGCATCAAAGAGGCTGGGATGCCCCGAACAATCTGTGTGCTGTGTCCTCAGTAATGATGGGTCTGGAACACTGGTCTCTGGGCCCCAGGGGTAGCTTCAAACCCCACATCTGAAAGGTCTTCAGGAAGAAGTGATGACTCGTTGCCCAGGAACAGAAGCTCTTCCCTTGTCTCCAGAGCGTGGTGTTAGCCTGAGTTTCAGTGTGCACTACGATTCCCAAAGTCTGTGTAAAGTCATCGAACAGCTGGACAGATGATTTTATCATTCTTTACTCACATGAAAAGGAAAGGTTGTGTGAAGACTTCGGGTGGAATTTCCACCCCTTCCTTTTTCTAATATTGGATTAAGGTGGTCTTAGGGTTTTTAGAAAGGGTTCTTCTTTTTTTATTATTTTATTTATTTTTATTATTATTATTATTTTTATTAATTTATTTTTGTTACAGATGTTTCTCCTTTTTTCCCCATTGACACCCTCCTCCCCATCCCTCTACCCCTTCCCCAGCTTTGTTGTCCATGTCCATCAGTTATGCATACATGCGTATAAGTTCTGTGGTTTATCTCTTCCCTCCCCCCCCACCCCCTCTTCTGAGGGTTGTCAGTCTGTACCCTACTTTCACATCTCTGGGTCTACCCTGTTCCCCAGACTGTTATGTTTATTATATTCCACAAATGAGTGAGATCATGTGATATTTGTCTTTCTCTGCTTGGTTTGTTTCGCTTAGGATAATACTCTCGAGGTCCCTCCATGTCGTCTCAAAGGATAAGAGATCTTTCTTTCTTACAGCTGCATAGTACTCCATTGTGTATATGTACCACAGCTTTTTTATCCATTCATCCACTGATGGGCACTTGGGCTGTTTCCAGATCTTAGCTATTGTGAATAGTGCTGCTATGAACATGGGAGTACATATATTCTTTCTGATTGGTGTTTCAGGTTTCTTAGGGTATATTCCTAGAAGTGGGATCACTGGGTCAAATGGCAATTCAATTTTTAATTTTTTGAGGTAACACCATAGTGTTTTCCACAGTGGCTGCACCAGTCTGCATTCCCACCAGCAGTGTACTAGAGTCCCCTTTTCTCCACACCCTCGCCAACACTTGTTATTTGAGAAAGGGTTCTTCTTAAGAAGATGCAAATTTATACCATCCTTCTGCATTCTTAGGATCACATGCTCTCCCTAAAATCCACACTCCACTTCAGTTCTACACACGTAATTCCTCCTGACCTAGACGGAACGGAATACTCTTAGCAAATTGAGAATACAGATCGGCCTGAAAGCCGAGGAAAGAAAGCTAATGGTCTGCGTGTCGTTCCCACATACAGACTTCTTGGGGACTTTTTTTCTTTAATTGAGGCTCCTTTTAAAAGGAAACGAAGCTGTTCTTTCATTTCTTATTAGAGTCTAGGAGAGATCAGCACCTAAAGAGAGAGGCTGCAATATTGAGAGACACATGTGGAAATCGCTTCCATGATGGCAATTTCCTGAACTGCTTTCAAAAGCCCTTTTTTGGCTTAAAGAGTCCATGGAGCCCTTTTAAGATTTTATACAAAGAAACTGATCAGTTTCGTGATGCTGTGATGAAATTAGAGCCCAGATTGCTTAGCTGGGATGACTTACACACAGTAGCTGTCCTCTTAGAGAGGGACTGTAGTTGTCTGGGGGGAGTCGCCTCTCCAGAGGATGGAAAACAAGGCAGAAGGGCATCGAGGAAGGAACAGAGGCTTAAACTTCATTGGCAGCAGTTCGAAGGTTTGACGAGAATATTCTGACTCCCTGATGGCGAGCCCTTTTTTGGATTCCCACACCCGGGGAAGTAATTCGGTGAGAGAACATCTGGTTTTCTCTCCTCGTGTTCAATGGGAGCTAAATACATGTGTATTCCCCGTGTCCTGGCAGCTGCAGGCACGATGAGTCCTGGATTACCAAGGCGGCTCTACATCTGACCAAACCCCCAGGCTTCCCCACCCCCAGAACTCTCGGGCCCGATAGCAAGTAAATCCCACTTCGGTTCTCTGGGCACAGGAAACCCAGGGCGAAGGGAAGAGGCTAAGGGACTTCTCTGCATTTCAGAGGCAGTACATTTTACTTTGGTGACTGTCACCAATTCCCCTTGCTTGGAAGTCACCGGTGTTAAGAGGCTCTGATTATCTGTGGGGAATTTCCTTCCTAGTTCATGAAAGAGAAGAGGAACTTCTGTTTTAAAATGGTGCTATGTTTGGTTTTGTTTGCTTGTTTGTTAGTTATGTTTTGTTTTTGTTTTTTTAGAGTCTATGTATAAGTGAAACCATACGTATTTGTCTTTCTGTCTGACTTATTTCACTTAGCATAATACCTTCTAGGTCCATCCATATTGCCATAAAACAAAACAAAAACAGACTCAAAAACAGAGACCAAAGGGATGATTACCATAAGGGGGTGGGGGGGAGCTGGGTGATAAAAGTGAAGGGTAATGTAGTCAATAACATTGTGATAAGTTTGCATGGTGACAGATGATCGCCAGAATTACTGGGGTGATCACATTCTAAGGTATGAAAATGTCAAATCACTATTGTACAACTGAAACTAATATAATACTATATACCAACTATACTTAAATTTAGAATTTAAACTAAAGTAAATGATACCACTAAATAACAGTGATGTGTGCATTAACCGCTGGGATTTTCAGACAGTCATAGAGTCCTGGCCACATATGACCTTCCTGGGTCACACGGGCACTGCAGCCTTTGGGGTCTCTTCCTTCATAAACAAAAAATATTAAAAATTATATTTTGTGCCCTGGCCGGTTTGGCTCAGCGGTTAGAGCATCAGCCTGCGGTCCGGAGAGACCCGGGTTCGATTCCCACTAAGGGCACGTACCTCGGTTGCAGTTTGTCCCTGGCTCTGGTTGGGTCATGTGGGAGGCAGCCACTCGATGTGTCCCTTTCACGTCGATGTTTCTCTCTTTCTCTCTCTTCCTCTCTCTCCCTTCCACTCTGTCTGAACAAAAAATGGAAAAATGTCCTCGGGTGAGGAAAAAAAAAAAATTATATTTTGTGTCCTGGCCAGGTGGCTCAGTTGGTCGCTGCATCATCCCATGCACCAAAAGGTTGCAGGTTTGATCCCTGGTCAGGCACGTGCAGGAAGCAACCAATCAATGTTTCTCTCTCATGTCAATGTTTCTCTCTCTGTCTCTCTCTATCTCTGTCTCTCACTCACCCTTCCTCTCTCTCTAAAAAAAGAAATCAATGAAAAAACATATCCTCAGGTGAGGATAAGAAATTATATTTTGCAATTGCATTATTATAAAAATGCATATATTGTCATTATATATAAAAACATTTTTCAATCTAAAATTTTACTTTTATTTTTCTGATTAATTTTTCTTAAAAGAAATTAAGATTTATTTTTAATTTTTTAATTGATTCTTTTTTTAGAGAGAGAGGAAGGGAGAGAGAGATAGAAACATCAATGTGAAAGAGACACATTGATCGGCTGCCTCCTGCACACCCCCTACTAGGGATCAAGCCCACAACCCAGGCATGTGCCCTGTCCGGGAATTAAACTGGGACCTCTCAGTCCATGGGACAACATTCAATCCACTGAGCCATACCAGCCAGGCAGAAATTAAGATATTTTTGTGGGCCCTAAAATCACTGTGCGCCCTCAGCCTTGTACCTACTGTGTGTACTGGGTAAGTCGGCTCTGACAGCAAATACTTTTCACCACTTGGATGGTTCCAATTCTCATATTCCATCCCTGGAGATGGCTGAGTGGGGACTTAATTTTTTTCACTGTAAGATGACAGGACTCGGACTTCTTAACCTACATTATCTCATTGGCTCTCCCTAACCCAGTGGAGTAAGCATTTTGTTCCTATTTCCATAGACTCAGATTCTAAGTGATTGTTCCAAATTGCCTCATTCTTGGGAAAGGGAAAGAAATGAGAACCAAGAATGACCTATTACTTGGTATTAGGTGTTCCACACACAACCCACCATTACATCCCTAACAGCCCTATGGGGTGATATCTGAATGGCCCATGGAGAGCTTGGCTGGGAGGAAGGGCTTAGGGGTCACTAGGAGAAGTTGGGAAAACCTAATGACAAAACTAAGTCCAAACGGTAGGAGAAAGCCTCAAAACAAGAGACAGAGTCAAGGGCCGTGAGAGAGACAGAAAATGGAGTGAAACAGGAACCTGGGGGAATGAGAAGGCTGATGCAGGCAGGCCCCAGGACCCCCTGGTCCTAAAGGTGTAACGGGGAAGCTAGATGATATCATTCCCATTTTGCAGCTGAAAAAAACAGAGGCACAAAGTGCTTAGGTAGTCTCAGGGCACACAGCTGAGAAGTGGCGAAACTACACTTGACCCCTGATGCCATGTTCGCTTGCAGAACAGACATCTATAGAGAGGCAAGTCTCTATTTTGAGCTTTGGCAGTGGCCTCCTAAAAAATATTTCATTCTTGGGCATTTTTATCCCAAGCAGGCCACTGCTGGAAAACTTGCCCGGTTGGTCTCCGCTAACTTGAATGTCTGCGCGTATCCCCAGCGCGATGCTTGTGGACCCGACTCCTAAAGCAAGCGTGGACGAGCAGACCTCTTGCAAACACTCTGTGCTCAATGAATACACAGAAGCTGTGGAGAAAGGCATGTTTTCCCCTTTACATATTTTCAAAGAAAAACTGGGGAGAAAATGGAGTCCTAAGGAGGCAGAGAAACCTCACCATTCAGTCTGCAGTAAAGAGAGAAAAGGGACCTAGGGCATTTTCAATCACCTATGTATTACGTGCTTGACATTTCCCATCAACGGAAGTGCCCGAGGTCCCGTTTCTGTTGAAGGAACCTGCTCTCCTGCGGGGCTGGAGGGAAACTAGCTGAATAAGAGCCATTTCAGCCGCCCCCCTCCAGCCCCAGTGGCCGCCTGCTCCCAGCGCTCGGGGAGACCCGGCCGGAGGACACGCCCACGCAGACACAGCACAAAAATGCACCACACAAGGTCTCTTGTACTCCTGCCAACAACTGGCCTGAGGAATAAAATCCAGTTCACTGGGTTTGTTTCCTAAAACTCTAAAATTTTTAAAATAGAATTCAAAAAATTCATTTCACCAAAATCTACATCCAGCCTGTACCGGTTCTTCTATGCAATTTTCCTAAGGGTCACTCACGTCCCTGGGACGACTTTCATCAGAGTTTCATCCACATCCAGGAATGCATTACCTGATTAATTCGGTCATTTAATTGCAAACCCAAGCAGAGAGAGAGGCCCTTTATCAAAAGCCTACACCCTCTAAGTCAGCTAACCTGCTAAGTGATCTAGCTTAATCACTTGAGAGCTTTGCCA
The DNA here is from genome assembly GCA_030848825.1 of Tadarida brasiliensis. Taxonomy (NCBI): domain Eukaryota; kingdom Metazoa; phylum Chordata; class Mammalia; order Chiroptera; family Molossidae; genus Tadarida; species Tadarida brasiliensis. The sequence goes on along the minus strand of CM061270.1, from coordinate 31,338,232 downwards.
TATCTGTAAATGGACAAATATATTTTTCACAAGTCAAACAGATCCCTGGAGCCTGGTAAGAACTTTTTTCAGAGGAAAAGAAGACATCAAGCCGCGTCCTCAGCTGCTTTCAGGAGAGATGGGCTCTAGCCTGAGTCAGCGCTCCTTTCCTCGCTGGGGCTGGTTGTTGGATGCGGTCTCGGGAGAACGCGAGGATGGTGCACGGTCATTCCATGGCTAATTCGGAGAGCCTGAGAGCCCAAGACTTTGCAAAGTTAACCCTGGCTCGGTCCTGTCTCCATGAAGGACAGAACCTCAGTGTTCCCAAACCAGACCTCAGCTCCCCTGAAATCTGATGTTCATTTACTGAAGCATTTATTATACAGCTGCTAGCATGTGTACCTCTCAGCTTTGGCATTTGATCACAAATACGGGCTGGGAACACTTAATGCACTAACATCCACATAAAACAGTGAGGAGCCCACCACCAGGAAGATCTGTGTACGGTCTTCTCCAGGCAGTTGGCCCGCAGATGCTCAGCCTGCCTGACGCTGTGATGACTTGATGTTCAAGTCAGGATCCAAATTCTAACAGGCCATCCAACGCCACATTAACTTTTCATAAGGAAAGCTTGTGTGTGTCTGTGTCTGCAGTCATGAATTCTGGGGAATGAGGGGGAATTGAAGTCATAGTTGACAACACATGAAAGCTTTAGATGTGTCACAGTTGCTCCAACTAGCTGTCCCCTGAGCAAGGAATTCTAGAACGTCACATTTTTAAGGAGTTCGCTTTCACAGTGCACCTCGGCGCCTTAGAATGCTCTCTCTTGGAAAGCAAAGTCAATCCTAGGTCACCATTTCAATGTAGTTTCCTTTGTACTAAATCCTACTTTCAAGAAAATTCTTGCCATGGTTCACTGGTGTTTAACCTATCATATAATATCCAGGTTTACTGTGTTAGAAGAAGCAGAACAGTATTAAGCTTTTCCCACAAGCCTGTGATTGCATTTGACCTAGTAACCTGTATTAGATTAACATTTATTCTACAACCGCACAGCAAGCCCTGCACCTTGGTGAGCTGCAGTTTATAGAGGACACTAACCATTTTTACAAGTGGAGCAGGAAAAGGGAATTGAATCTGAGGGAGTAATTCCAAGCAAGTATGTTGCTGCAGCAGTTAAACTGTTTATATGAGGAGTCGGGGAATTACTTCTGACTGACCTCTCTTTTTATCTGCTTTAAAGACAAAGTGCAGGTCTCCATGGCCGGGGCAAACCCTGGGGAACGCAGCTTCAAAATGCATGGGAGCCACCGGCCCACCGACCCACCACCGAGGGGCAGCTTCAAAGGCAAAGCAGAGCAGGGCTGTACACAAAGTCACTGGACTTAGGAGGCTGGCTCAGTAGCCGGTGTCACGTATTCTCCACCCCACCACCACCCCCCACCATCCTCCACCACCCCCCACCACCCCGCACACACACAACCCGGCGCAGGCCCTCCTGGTCAGGTGAGACAAAGGTGAAATAAGTTCCGAATGAAAACGGGCTTTTCCATCACGAATATTTTGATGAAATGGCATCTTGATTTTCCTTGGCCACGGCTCAGTGTGTGGGGGCTTCGTTAAGGAACAAGTCAGGCTTGGAGGGAGGCTGAGAATGGCAACAAGGGATTGGTGGAGGCATCTGTTTGGAACCCCCCCCCAAAAAAAATATAGGCTGAATCCATGAGGAAGCAATTACCAGGAAATCACAACCAGAACTGTCTGGCTATCCACCCAACATGGGAGGAGGTCACCCCACATTACATAGTGTCATGTCAGGGAATCCGATTTATTTCTTCAGTGGACACTGGATTCACCAGCACGTCCCTGGTGATGGCTGGGTTTGTCCCTCCTGACGAGTCTGAAGGGAAGCTGGAGCTAAATGATGGGAGTCTCCAAGAAAGTCCAATTGTTCCTTGAAATGAAGCAAGCAACGCAGCAATACAAGAGAAAGCAATGTCTGTACACTGGAAATTACAGAGTGCTAATGTATGCCTCATCACATCCAGCAACCTTCTCCCCTGCCCCGGAAAGAGGACATGGCATGATTATTTCACAGTTTCAGCATTTCTTGTCCACTTGGTTCCTTTGCCTGTTAGTTTGCAATGGAATCCCCCAGAGGCTTCTGAGTATTCATTAGTGCTCATTAAAACTGCCTTTAAAAAAAAGTTTATTAATAATACAAATACCCAGCCTCTTGCCCAAACATTGAATCAGAATCGGCTAGAGCAAGGCACCACCTTCGATACTGTTAACCATGCCCCCAGGTAATTCTGATGAACCCTCTCAGCTGACGATCGATGTTCTAGAACCTACAGCACGTGAAAATCTTTCCAAATGAGGGTGTGTTAAAGACACGTCAATCAGAGCGCAGTCACCACTACTGAGGCCCAGCAGCACAGCAAAGGTGGACTCTGTTCTATTTAGAAACGAGCTCAATTAAAGGTTGATGGAACATTCACTCCTACACCACAATCAATAGGCACAATTCTGCAGCTGCCAACGTCGTGTGTGACTTGGCTCAGGAGCTGCCAACCCTCCAAGATTTCCCCCCCATTGTGCGTGTGCAGGGAGGTGGGACCTGGAGATGTCCTGTTACTCTTTCCTTGGGCCCCTCACTCCCCAGATTGGAGCTGTGGCAAGCCTTTTTAAGCTACTTCATTCGGAACCACAGGAAGATATTTCTAAATTTTCTATAAGGAGCATGAATAACTTCTAGCCAGACATCCCAAAAGAGGTGGCTTCTTTCTCTCTCCCTCTCTTTCTTTCTTTCTTTCTTTCGTTCGTTCTTTCTTCCTTTCTTTTTTTTGAGGGGCAAGGAAAGAGTAAGGACAGGTAGAGGGTTCAAGGCAGGTGAGAAGGGAGAAATAAACACGGTGCACCTGGGAACTGCACAGAGCAGTACTGAGTGAGTTCCGAGGCTGGGATAAGAATGGAATCTGCCCTGGGGACGCCACCCACACACAGGCCTGAACACGGAGAGAAAACTGCTCAACCGCAGCAATGCCTGTCAATATGATGATCACTGGGACGAGAAATCAGTGTGTGCAAATGTCCTACTTTTAAGCCCCTCGACTCAAGTGGGCGAAAGGAGATTCCAGACAGCCGCAGGAAACAGCTGTGGAAGGGATGTTACGTGATGCCCGGCCTCTGCCTCACCTGCCACCACCAGGGCCTTGGCCTCCCACCTGGGGTGTTCAGAGAAGGAGAAAGAAACAGAAGAAGGTGCTTCTCGGGGACAGATAATCCCGAGCAGACACGCTAAGGGAGCTCTTTCACCCAAGTTCACCTTGTCCCAGGCACTTGAATTCTATAGGTAACCTCACTCCTGCTACCTAACCCTTTGGGGGGGAAATGGAAGTAGGATTTAGAAACATGAACATTGATGGTAGAAATAGAAACTTTTGGACATAAATCTCTAAGGTTGTGTTATTTCAAAGACACATGTGTGCCACCAACAGAGAAACACAGGCAAACGTCCACCCACATCTGTATGTATATGCACTCGCCTACCCAGATACACCCATGTTAACACAAATGGGATGGAGGGAGGTGATAACGGTAGTACAGCAATGAAGGGCAGAGACTCAGAATTCAAACTGGAAAAGACTTTTTACAGGTTATCCAACCCCACCCCTTCTTCTTACTGGTGAGGAGCCAAAGAGAAGTAGGAGTTAATTACCCAAGGTCACCCATCACCTCCTAGGAACTGAGTCTGAGCTGGACCCCCTCTCCTTTCTCCCTGTCCGGTGTTCCTCCCACAGAACCACGCCGACTCCATGGGGAAAAGGGGCGGAAGACACAGCCTCCAGCGTCTCCCTGTCAGTGTGCGGGTGAGTCATCGAGCATCCAGAGGCGCCTCTCGATATGGTGTGCAGAATTTCAAGTTGTCGTCTGTGGATAATGTGTCCATTTAGCCAGAGTCTCTGGTATTAATTACCTCTGTGAGATACAATATGGTATCATGCAGCTTTGGAATCTGTAGCCTTCATTAACCGTTTCCCCATTAACCTTGACTGGAATCACATTCCCACTCTAGCCGGTGAGATGTGTTCTATTTGTAAGCACTTCCATTTGCTGTTCGAACCCATTCTTATATTCTTATTTCATTGTAAATGGTCCTACTTGCCATAAAGTGCCATTGAACATATTTACTATTTGCTGCTTAATTCTGTCCTCTTGGAGGGAGACCGATGTTAGCTCCAACAGTAGTTAATATACCTTTGAGCACACACTGTGACCTTTCTCCTGCTCACGCCTGGCTTCATTCTCAGATCTCATTAAACTGCAGAAATTATCTTCAGAAAGAGCAAAACCAGAAATGTGCGCGTTTTGTGCTCAGCTATAGAGAAGAATTTGATTTAAATAGCCCACGCTGGTAGGCATGTAGAAAATAAAAGAGAGGATGAAACCTTCAGCTAAAAGGGCCTGTTCTCTCTGCAAACTGAGCAGTATTACATGCACTGACTGGGATAAGGAGAGCATTTGAATGATTTTGTGCCCCTGACGGTCCTCCCCCATGTGCTAGAATGTGGATTGCGGTGGTGTGAGGTAGGAATGAGCCTTTGGGATTTATGAACCCCCTAAGAGAGCCTTGAGGGAGTGGGGCCGGAGAAAGAATCTTTTTTGATGAGTAGAGGGCAAAGGTTAATGTTTGGAAAAGATCAGGGAGGTGGAGTCAGCTCTCAAGAACAGCAGATCTGGGGAAGACGTTGCAGAGGCCCTGAGTCGAATGTGGTTCCCCAAACACCAGCAGTAAGAAAAAGTAACCCTAGAAGCTAATAATAAAAACCAAATATGGAGGTGGGTTGGAAGTTTCTCTAGAGGTCATGTTATCCCTGGACTTTGACCCTGTGTTAAGAGGAGAGGGTAGGGCCAGAGATTTGGCCCAGAGTAACTAAAACACCCAAGCTCTTCTAAGCAGTACCAACCTCCCTGTTTTAGCCTCTGACTCACGGAATTCTCTCCACCACAAACCCTGTTACTATTCCTAGTGACTTCAATGTAGGTGATCCTTCCAAGCCTCTGGCCTCTGATGGTTATGGATCATTTTCTTCTATCCGCTTCAGCCAGCCACTCCCATCCTCGTGCCCTAGACTAGTGGTTCTCAACACTGGCCATACATCTGAATTATTTGAGACAGTTTTTCAAAATGACAGCTTCCAGGGCCGATACATAGCCAGCACTGAGAACCGACTGTTACCGGACAGGAGCTGGGCCAGCAGCAGGTCTGCCTCGGGTGGGCTTGTGGCGTGTGGGTTCCTGACCTCGTGTAGGAAAGATTTCACAGCATGAGTCCAGGTGACAACGAGGGTACATTTATTAAAGCTGGAGACAGTGACAAAAGCAAGGGCTTGGCATAGAAGAAGCAACAGGAGAGCCTGGGCTGGGCTGCCTTGGCTCACTGGAAAGTCAGAGAAAAGGGGCCTTGGAGATGGGTTCAGGGGGTCAGCCCAGACGAGCTGCTGCTGCCCATTGCTCCCCTGGTTGCAAGTCTCCTGGGGTCCCTTAGAGTTTAGGAAATGCATGCCTATAGGGGGATCTTGAGAGAGGCCTCAGGGGAGGGTTTTAGCAGAATATTCATCAGTTTTCCAGGTGTGCTCCTTCAGGGTTACGGTCCTCACTGACTGGTCAGTGTCAGGGCAGGGGGTTGTTAGTCACTGCAGCTGGTCCTGGTGTCACCCACCTGGTTTTGCTGCTTTTCTGGGGCTAGGGCTGAAACACAACTGAAGCCTAGATGTTATCTCTAGAGAGGTGACCTTCTGTATCTGCTGTAAATTGCTCTGCCGGTCTGTTCAGCTCTGTCTCAGTTTCCCTCCTCCACTTGTCCTGGCTTACTGGCCTGTCTGTTGTTATCAATAACTGCATCAATCACAGATTTTCTATTCTAAGCACTATACGGTCTGAGAATAGTCCCCAGTTTTCACCACACTCATTCTCGTACCCCAATTCCAAAAATTCCTTGACCCCAGTGGGACTTCCCCACCACAGACTTGGCCACTTTTTCAGTCTATCCACCCTGCTCATGCTCTCATTTCTCTCTTTATTCAGCTCAGAGTCCTTTTTCCATTGTCATCTCTGCCTTGAACATACCTACAAATGCCATGTTCCCTTCTGTTAGGTTTGCATGACCACGCCCCAAACCAGATTTGCATCCGTCAGGGTCTTGCCAGAAAGTGCTAAAACAGAGAGAGGCAAGTGAAGAGAGTTTAACAAAAGGACTATTTATTATACTCACCTGGCAGGGGAGATACCATGATCACGAAGGTGGTTTTCCCAGGGCGAGGCTTAACCATGGCACTCCGGATGTGCTGACCCCTGCGATTTCCCCAGATGTGGGAAACTCAACTGCATAATTTGTGGTAGTGGGGGACTGTGAATAAAAAAAAAAAAATTAAAATAAATAGAAGGACTATTTATAAAAGTGTAGGCAGGTAAAGGGGAAACAACAAGGGGCAGGGAACACCCAAGGCTAACAGCCGTGGGAAGCAGCTACCAGCCCTAGGCATGAAAGAATAAGGACAGAGGTGGGTTTCCAGGACCTAAAGAGAACCACAGCTATGAGAGGGCTGCCTGCTAGGAGCTAGGGTCTTCATCGGGGGCCAGAGCTATGCCCCCCAGAGGCCACAGGAGAGGAAGTGGGCGGTGCTACAAGCACCTCACTGCCTCCTGCCCTCCAGTCCCCTGCCTGTGCCTGTCGTTGGCCAAACCCGATTTAAGAGGCCAAGGAATCCATTGAGTCTTCCTAAGTGGCAGGCTCCCAGAGCACCAAGCTGGATGAAGAAGGATGGAGAACGGGTCCAAACAGGCAAATGGAGAATGCCCAGCACATGTTTAAATTCACCTTTTGTTTACATCTCCTTGGCAACCAAGCATAGCTGGAAAAATTACACAGCCCTGCTGATTGGGCTCACCTAAGACGAAGACTGCAGACTTCAAGTGGGCCCATAACACTGCCCAGCAGCCCTGGTATATTTGCAAGTAAATTTACTTTCTCACCAGCCTAAAGGATCATTAGTCTAGTCCCTCCTTATTCCCGTCTCACCGATTCACCTGCTATTTCACTAACAAAATAGAATCAACCAGAAAGAATGTATCCATTTTCCCACCAAATCTGCCAGTCTTCCACATCTGGTCCATTCCTCTCTGCCTTCCCTCTCATCCCAGAGATCACCTGTTCCTCCTTCAAGCCAAGGCCAGTCTCCCAACTTATACACAGAATCCATCTCAAAACAAGTCACTTCTGAAAATTAGCTACCTTCTTGCTCTCTTGCATCATAAAGCAAAATAAAGTAATTTTTAAAAAAGTATTGCTGCCTTGGCCGGTTTGGCTCAGCGGTTAGAGCGTCGGCCTGCGGACCAGAGAGTCCCGGGTTTGGTTCCCGCTAAGGGCATGTACCTTGGTTGCAGTTTGTCCCCGACCCTGGTTGGGGTCGTGTGGGTGGCAACCACTCAATGTGTCTCTCTCACATCGATGTTTCTTTCTTTCTCTCTCTTCTCCCCTTTCTCCCTCCCGCTCTATCTGAAGATAAATGTAAAAAAAATAAAACAGCATTGCTGCCCTGGCCGGTTTGGCTCAGCTGTAGAGCATCAGCCCATGGACCAGTGAGTCCCGGGTTTGATTCCAGCCAAGGGCATTTACCTCGGTTGTGGTTCGTCCCCGGCCCTTGTTGGGGTCGTGCAGGAGGCAACCAATTGATGTGTCTCTCTCACGTCGATGTTTCCCTCTCTCTTCCTTTCTCTCCCTCTCTCTCCCTCCCACTCTATCTGAAGATAAATGAAAAATATCCTTGGGTGAGGATTTAAACAAAAAAAATATTGCTTACATCCCAGCTCCACTGATCAGCTTGCAATTCCATGACTGTGCTCAGCAAACGAATTATTTATTTGCTATTCTATGACCTTGGGGCTCTCTTTCTCAAGATATTTGCATGGCTCACCCCTTCCCTTCACTTACATCTCTGTTCCTATGTCACTTACCTTTCCCCAACCACCCAACTAAAATAGACTCTCTGCTCCTCCTGCCATTCTCATTTTGTTACCCCAAGTTTTCTTCATAGTCAAGATCGCTATGTGTATGTTTAGTTACATTTTTATTTTCTTCGTAGCTCCCACAAGAATCTATCAAGTTCCATGATGACCCTGGAGGTCTTGTTTCCCACTTTATCTCTAGTACCTAAGACAGTGTCCGATATCTGATGGACTTCTGACGGAAGCTGGGAAAAGGGAAGGGAAAGAGGGAGGAAGGAAGAAAGGGCTCGAGCACAGAGGCCGAGCTGGTGAGACCACTTGCTTGCAGCTCCAGCGGAAACCAGGCTCACACATGAAATGGCTCAGGTCTCAGAAACGGGCCTTTAAACCTAGGCATGGGTGTAAGCAAATACAGGAGACGGATGTTTGTACTGAGGAGTCCAGCGTCCTGAGTCGGATCCTGTTCTAGCACCTCTTAACTGTGCCTCGTTGGGCAAATCGCTTCACCTCCTGGTGCTCCTGTTTCTTTATCTGTAAATTAAGAAGGGTCAAGGGAGGAAACAGACACAGCAATACTTTTTGAATTTTGAAGAATTGTATAATTGCCTCTTCAGAACTGTAGGATCCCATTGATAGTGTAAAAAATTAAACTCTGGCAAATTTCCTCTTATTTTCAAATTAAATGGTTTCCTTGCACAAGCATGTCAAGGCCATCACGCATCACACAGGCAACTGCCCATGATGGTTTAGTGTTTGATATATTATCGAATCTCTACTTTCTGAATTATGAGCATTTCAACTCAAATGGCCTGGCAAAAGTGTAAAAACAATATCTTAGTCCCAAATCTTACATAGATAAACTACATATAATAGTGACACACTGTGGTTGAACGGTCCATTGGGGCGTGATGTTTAGGTAAAAGAGCCCTTGGTTTCCATTGCTTCCACTTGCCCCCAGAACTCTAGAGAACCCTGGGACACTCAGGATGTGGTCTGAAATTCTCTGATCTACACATCATTCACTGGGATCCTTTGAGAATCTAGATCAGCCCTTTTCCATTTGTTATCCTCAAGGAGTTTCAGAAGTCAGTGGAAATTGGAACTTCCCATGAGAAAAACAAATACTTATAAAGGCAATATCAAAGCACCGACCATTAGATCAGGGGCTGACAGCCTTCCCCCTCGGGACACTATGCCCCCCCACTTGGCCATTTAGCGCTGTGGTGGAGATGTGTTTGCAGAGTTCCAGCAAGCAGCATAGAAATTCATGCTTCATTACACACCTTAGCAGAATCATCTAGCTGTATCCTAACATTTATTCTTCCATTATTTTTCAAAATAATATGATCCACTATTCTTATCCAGGCATATGACATAGGATAAAGACTGCATTTTCAGCCTCCCTTGGTTATATGATCATATAACCAAGGTCTGGACAAGAGAATGTGAGTGGAAGTGAGTTGTTCCACTTCCAGGCTGTGTTCTTAAATAGTAAGATTCCCCTCCTCTTTCCTCCATTCACTTACCTGCATCATGGAGGGAGGGAAGCCATTTTGTACCATATCATTCATATAAGGGCCACACCCTAAAGATGGGAAAAGCAAAATAGAAGGAGTTAGGTCTTTGGATAATCTTGTGGAACAGAGCTCCACGCCAGCCCTGGACCTCCTGCTTTCAGGCTATTTATTATATGAGAAAAAAATAAAGTCTGTCTTATTTGAAACATTTTTGTTTGGGATCCGTGTTTCATGCAGGTGAACATTTATTCTAACTAGTATAATAACCAAGGTCAGACCACCAGAGCACCACCTCAACCTTACTAGTTCTCCAGCCAAAATCAATCATCCCAGTGGGTGGATATGGACGCAGGGCAATTCCTGGGAACTACCACCCTCTAGCATTCAAAACTCAGCCTTTCTCGTCTTACAGGGAGACGTCATTGGAATAAAGACGATGCATCAAAGGTGCACCCCCAGCTCTTCTCTCTTCTTTCTGTCATGCTCTGCAGCCCTACTGGGCTTTACACTTCCGGAGCCGGTAGTCACAGCACCAACCATTAGATCAGGGGGTGGACCTCAGAACATGCTAAGCTCCAGTGAGAGAGAGGCGACAGCTGACACAAACCAGGGCCTCTGTTTCCAACTCTGCACAGCCCCTATTTCCAGCTACAATAAGACTACCACTCCCCATGCCTAGCACACCTACCTACCCCAGCCCCAGCCCCAGCCCCAGCCCCAGGTCCCACTCCTCCCACACATCCTATCAGATATTGCTACCCCAAGGGACTTGTTTCAAAGAGGAGGTGACCGGGAAAATGCAATACATTTTAATGGAATTTTAGCAAGTTTCAAAATCATTATACTGTGCCTTGTAAAAATAATATTTTTTAAAAATCATTGCTACATTCTTTGATAACTTCCTGTGCACCATGTGGCTTTCCCCAGGACCATTCATTTGTACAACTGAAATCTCAGAAAGATGCAATGCCCCAGAAGGGGTGTAGGTGTGTACCTAGACACCCAGTCATCTCTGTTAAAAGGGGGGAAGGAATCTCCCAAGCTGAACAGATTAATGATCCGCCAGCCACCCTCTGCCTTGACTTCCTCCTCCCTGCCTCCGGCTCCCACCCACCTTGGAAGATTACAGGGTGTTAGAGCTGCAAAGAATCTTGGAAGTTATCTGACCTGGTGGTTTTCCTTACAGAAAAGGTAACCATAATAAAACTGAAATCTTGTGTGAAATGACAACATTTAAGATAAATAAAAGCACAGATTCATTAGAGTATATTTATTGCACAAATTCAAATATGCCATATATATCATATAAAGCATATCACTGACAACTGAGACTGATTTGGTGAATGTAAAAACTTGAAATAATCACAATCATGTTATCCTCAGCATTGATTTATTATTTTATTTTTGGATTAGTTGAACATTATTTAGAAAAGACTGACTCATCTAGCTAAGTAGTTGCAAGTGTTAATAGTTTTTGTGTTGTTTTATTTTAAAACAACTTGCCTTACAGCTTGGGTTACTACTCAACTAAACTCATCCAGAAGCTTGCAAGAAAAGTAATAGAAAATATCTGCTTCAAAGTTGAATTGTTAGTAACACCTAATAAATTCTTGCATTTCTAATCGTAAAGTCAGAAAGGAAGCATTCATTCTAGCTCTAATGTGATGTTTTCAAGATGTGAGAGAGTCAGCTGTGGGTGCACAAACAAGTCTTATGCCATGAGGAGAACAAATGTGAATAAACTTGATCTGGCACTTAACTGAGCAGGTGCAAATGCACTGTGGTCACAAACACACTTGCGCAAGTTTACGCCAGTGGAGACATGCAGCAGTCATGTCAGAATTTGAGAGAGACAAATAGACATACCAGTGCAGAATATCAATATCCCTCATTAAAAATGTGTGCATCCAGATGGCAGAATTTTATTCTGACATTCATTTCAAATAAGTTAACCTAGCAGCACATTTTAATATGATGATGTTCTTAGATATATTAAAATGTGCAATAAAACACATCTAAGTATGTTATTTTTATTGCAGTGTTTTAAAATAGTTAAAACAGCCCGGCCGATGTGGCTCAGTGGATTGAGTGTCATCCCATGGACTGAGAGGTCCCAGTTTGATTCCCCGTCAGGGTACATGCCTGGGTTGCAGGCTCGATCCCCAGTAGGAGGCGAGCAGGAAGCAGCTGATTGATGTTTCTCACATCGATGTTTCTCTCTGTCTCTCTCCCTTCCTCTCTTCTCTAAAAAAATCAATAAAAACATGTTTTTTTTAAAAATAGTTAAAACGTATTGCATGAGGGAAATTGAAATGAAAGTCTGTGGAACGACTAAAACCCATCCATGGAGCCCTCTAGGGTCTCATCGAACTGAATCTAAAAACCACTCATGAGGTCCACATAAGGATCCTAAGTCCAAAAAGGCAAATCTAGTTGCCTGAGGCCACACAGAAAGTTTGTGATGGAATCAAGAGGAAGACTTGGGTTTCTGACTCTCATTCTAGTGCTCTTTCCACCAGACTGACCTGCTTGGCATAGAGACATGACCCTTATACCTCTGATCCAAGGGCACTCTCTAGATATGGGACCTAAATCCTTGGGGGCCCAATGGAAGAAACCCATTTAGATGGGCGTGTGCCCAGAAATGCCTGACTATGACAATGAATGCTAAGGCTTTCATTCCCCCAAATTGGGAAATCATAAACCTAAAATATTTGTCTTTGAATTGGGCACTGTCTTCATTTATAAGTTACTAGAGAAGAAATGAGTCGAGTGGACCTCCTCATAGCTCAGGATAGATGTTTCTTAATCTGTGGTTGCCTATGTTAGAACTTGACCTCCAATCCAGTTGGTGAAGGTTCCGGTAATTTGCATAGGACATTATATTCGTTTGCTAGGGCTGCCATAACCAAGTACCACAGACTGGGTTGCTTACACAACAGAAAGTTATTTTCTCTCCGTTCTAGAAGGGAGAAGTCTGAGATCAAGGTATTGGCAGACTTGGTTTCATACTGAGGCCTCTCTCCTTGACTGGCAGATGGCTGGCAGATGGCCTTTGTGTCCTCAAATAGTCTTCCTCATGTGTCTGTCTGTGTCTTAATCCTCTCTTCTTATAAGGACACCAGTCACATTGGATTAGGGCCCACCACATGACTTCATTTTACTCTAATTACCACTTTAAAGACCCTATCTCCAAATATAGTCATGTCCTAAGGTACTGTGAGTTAGGGCTTCCACACACAAAATTGAGGGGACACAATTCATAGTGGTCACTTTAGGTTGTCAAGTTCTATTAAAAGGACCAGAATGTGATGATCAAGATGGCGACACCTGTCAGAGATCTGATCTTTTTTTTTTTTTTTAATTTCACAATCATTTTTCAAAATAATTACCATAGAGTTTGGGGAAAGAAATGTTTAGGAAAGTTTCCCAAAGAAATACATATTCATTTGAATAGCAATCTATTTTGGCACAAAGTAGCAGTGTTTTTTCCAACATGAATACAAAGATCTTAAACCAAGAGAGAATCCACACAGCCTTATCAAGAAATCTGAAAACCAAGAATTTTGTTCAATAATCTTGTCCACAACACTATTCATGTTTTGCTACAAAATGATAAAACGTCTTGAAAAGAATTATTGAACTCAGATATGACCCAAATAGCCAATAGGAAGTTCCTAATACTGACAAACTCTAGAGATCTGATCTTTCAATATTCCTCCTCCACCGACTCGGGTTATGAACCTAGAAACCGCAAAGGAAGGCTGAAACTGTGTTCAAACTTCCCCTCATTCTCCATTTCTGTGCAAATTGGTGATATGGAGTCACCAAAAGGACACGTGGATTTGAAAAGTTCAGGATAGAGTTTGGGTACTTTTCCTAATTTAGCAATCTAGGCTTAATACATATATATATATATTTAATATATAGATATATATTTAATATATATATATATTTTAATGGTTTAAGATTAAGAAGGGTGGATTCTGAAGGTTTCTAAACACCCAGAATACTAACAGAGTGGGCAGTTTGATTACTCACATACACTTTAAAATCTATGAAAATGTAAGATTTTGAATCAGCATTGATGAACAAAACCTAATTTTGTTATTAAACAAAGAGCTTTTGTAAGTGAATTAAAAAAGGACAAAGGAGTCCATTATAAAAATGGGCAGATGGCAATAACAGCTATATGTATAAAAAGAAATATGAATGATTACTTTATTTATAAATGATATTCAGTATCAGTCACAATGAATGTAAGTGAGATTAAAATGAGATAGCATTTTCTAGTCACCACTGACAAAAAGATGAAAATGTTTGATAATATGCAGTGCTCAAGAAGGTATGCGAAAGCACACACTTTTTATAGATATATAATTCGGTAGGGAAAATTCGCAGCATTTTTCATCTAGAAGCAGCAGGAAAGCTTCTAGCATTTTCGGCACTAGATAAAGCAAGGATTTGTGTCTAACTGCCAAGGTGAGCCTGGCCATGTCTCCAGGATCACGTGTCATCTTTTATCCCCTCAAAATGAGGGCTAGGTGGGTGACTATAAAAGACCATCTCTGTGGTTGAAATACATTCATTTAAAACATATCTTCTCCATGCTTTCCGGTGCTCTTATGCCAAGTCAGTCAACAAGAACAATCTTAGCTCTCCTATAGTCATATAACCAAGTCTGGCCGTTTTTCCTTTCAAATTCCTCCAGAATGAACCCTCGCCCATGCCCACTGCCCCATTGCCCCTGACTCACACTGGCCCATCTTACACCCAGCTATTGCCCCCACCAGTATGGCTGCCACTGGCTCCCCTCCCTGCCTGAGGCTCCATCTCCCCCATTCACCACTTATGTCAGGTTACTTCTTGCTTAGGAACCTTCAGTGGCTACCTGTTACCTATTTCATCTCTTTCAAACTTCTCCAGAGACTCAGTAATATGGCCCTCCAAACATTATTTCCTATTATTTCTTTCAATCTAGTGAGTTACATCCCCCCGCCTTTACCCTCAACCCTCATCTCCACCTCTCTGTCTTTGATCCTACTGTTTCCCCACCTGTAATGCCCTCCCTCCTGCCTTCCCAAATGCTACTTCTCTTCCAAAGTCTAAAAATAAATTATTTGATTTGTACTGAGTGTTATTTAGTATTTATGTGGTCCATGATTTCCCATAGTGAACATCACAAACACTTCCATTCCTTCAAATAGTCACCGAACTGGTCTCTCACTTGGACACTTGAGATGCAGCAAACACTCTGATAGACACTTGTGACACACAGATGGGCTCAACCTGTCCCCTGCTCGATGGAGAAGAGGAGGAAAGGCACTCCACGCAGCAGGAACAGCGCTAGCAAAGGCACAGAGCCGTGGGGTGACTGATGCAGAAAGTAACGTCTGGTGAAGGGTCAGGATGGCGTGGATCACACGGGACATGAACGTTTTACATGGAGTCAGTGCATATTCCTCAAGTTGCGGCAACAGGCACAACGGCACGTGTCATTAGAGGGCAACATGCTTTCATGACGATGTGAACTCCCAGAATTAGGCTCTCAAAGGTTTCCCTGGGCACCATCTCTCTCTGGTTTCAGGTGGGTAGGTACTCATAGATTTCCTTCCGTAATTAACGTGGTTCTAAGATTTAATGAATAAAGACAAAATCTCAGGAGATACTCACATGAGGTGTAAGGCTCAGGCAGGGCAGGACCAACCATGGGCTGGGACTGAGGCAAGACAAGGCAGGGGGGGTGGTTGGTAGAATCAGTAGTGACCAGGCCTCCAGGGGAGGTGTGTCCTTGGGAATGGTGCCAGCCCAGTGTCCAGGGGAGGTGTGTCCTTGGGAAAGGGGCCAGCCCAGTGTCCAGGGGAGGTGTGTCCTTGGGAAAGGGGCCAGCCCAGTGTCCAGGGGAGGTGTGTCCTTGGGAATGGTGCCAGCCCAGTGTCCAGGGGAGATGTGTCCTTGGGAAAGGGGCCAGCCCAGTGTCCAGGGGAGGTGTGTCCTTGGGAAAGGGGCCAGCCCAGTGTCCAGGGGAGGTGTGTCCTTGGGAAAGGGGCCAGCCCAGTGTCCAGGGGAGGTGTGTCCTTGGGAAAGGGGCCAGCCCAGTGTCCAGGGGAGGTGTGTCCTTGGGAAAGGGGCCAGCCCAGTGTCCAGGGGAGGTGTGTCCTTGGGAAAGGGGCCAGCCCAGTGTCCAGGGGAGGTGTATCCTTGGGAAAGGGGCCAGCCCCATGTGGGGTAACAGGTGCTTTTCTTCAGGACGTCTCAAAGCTTTATGCAGGCTCTATGGACTGTATAACTTGCCAATTCCTGGGCCCTGTCCTGAATCAGGCGCCAAAGGGCTGGTCCTTCCTGTTGCGGGCTTTGGTCCAGGACTTCCATGATGTAGTGAGGGACAAGACTGTAAGTGTCTACCTTAGTCATCTAGGTGACTAGGTATGATTTACATTCCTACATACATCTGTTCCCTACAGTGCCAAAACTTGAAAATTCCAACTCTGTTTCCCCAAAAGCCAGGCTCTGAACATCCCAAACATGACAGTTTATAAAGCAATCAAATCATGCTTTTTAAAAAATTCTATCTGCTTTGTCTTTAAATTCAGGTTCTATGACTTCAAAACTATCAGCTCCAGCTTCCTCTCTTTTCACTGGTCCTGATCATTTTATCCTGCCTTGACTGTTAAAAATTACATTTTCAGGGTCACCAAAAAGCTCAGTAATATCCTTCAACCATATAATTCACAGAAATGTCTGCCAAGCAGCTCAACTTTTCAACAACCCAAACAAACTAAAATTTACATTTCAGGAGAGCAATAAACCACTAGAGAAAATGTTCTCTGTACACCAAGGTTTTATGTCGCTTTCTAAAGCAGTGCATTCAAGGTGGTGTGTGAATCTGAAATGTTCCCTCTTCTTTGGTTGGTGATCTCTTCCTCAGTAGCAAACACCATTAAAAATGCTTCTTGCCATGGCCAGTTGGGCTCAGTGGTTAGAGCTTTGGCCCATGGACCAAAGGGTCACAGGTTTTATTCCTGGTCAGGGGCAAGTACCTGGCTTGCAGGTTCGATCCCTGGCCCTAGTCAGGGTCATGTGGGAGGCAACCAAGTGATGTGTCTCTCTCACATCATTGTTTCTCTCTCGCTCTCTTCCCTTCCTTCCCTTCCACTCTATCTAAAAATTAATGGAAAAATATCCTTGGGTGAGGATTAACAAAAAATATGCTTCTCAAAGTGCTAACAGGTGTTGCTCAGTGGTTAGAGTGTCAGCCCATGCACCAAAGGATTGCAGGTTCAATTCCAGGTCAAGGGCAAGTACCTGGGTTGCAGGTCCATTCCCGGCCCAGTCAGGGTCATGTGGGAGGCAACCAATCCATGAGTCTCTCTGACATGGATGTCTCTCTGTCTCTCCTTCCCTGCCTTCCACTCTCCCAAAAAAAAGATCAATGGAAAAATATCCTTTGGTGAGGATTAACAACAACAACAAAAAATGCTTCACAAGGATCAATAAGAACATCTTTTCCATGAGGACACACAATCTCTGATATTCGAAATATTCAAACCTTAGTAACAACAAAAGTTTTCCCAAATTTACATTTCCCTTCTCCAGTCTTGTTCCTGAAAGCAAAACAAAAATAAAAAACACAGGTGTATTTGTGGAGCATTTGACCACATTTGTTTTGTTCCTGAAAGCATGTCCCTGGGGACTTTTGTGTTCTGATTGTCATTGTCCTTTGTCTTGACTACCTCTTGGCTTTGGAGAGCCCATACTCTCTGGATTAATAATGACAAAAAAGGGAGCTAGAAAATTGCAGAGCATCTGCTTAATGTGGTCTAAGCTCTCGGCAGCTGTTGTTTGATTGGTGTTGGGTGGAGTCAGGGATGTGGGACTCCATCAATCCCTACCCAATTTCAGCCTTCAGTGAATCTCTTTGGATAAGGATAGGCCTCCCAAAGAATCAAGTTAAACAGCAGGTTGGAGACAAGCAGGAGACAGGAAAGGAGCATCGCCCTATTACACAGCATACTTATGCCCTAGGAAGGAAAGAGAGCTGAGAGAACATAAATTCAGAAATCCATGAACCCTGGGAATAAATCTCACAATCATGTCTCTCTTCACTGCCTTTGAATCAGGAGTAGCTGCAACCTGCAAGACTTATTTTAAAGCTATGCTGAGTCCAGCACCCCTGAGATTTGGGGCTCCTCGTTTACTCTTGGAGGAATCAAAGACCTTTAGACGGGTAAGGTAAAATAGATGATTGCTGCCCTACAGCTCTGTGGGGCAGCTGAGCACCCTGCTCTGAACTTTATTAGAGCATTCATCACGCCATTGTAATTAATGTTTACATCTCTCTCTCTCCCCCACTGGACTGTGGGCTCCCCAAGGGCAGGAATCATTTCTCATTCATCTCTCTATCCACAGTGCCTAGCTCTATTTCCAGCACAAAGAAGACTCTCCACACACATTTTCTGGTGGGTGGGTGGACGGATGGATGGATGGTTGACGAAAGTGGTCCTAGAGTTACAAAAACAAAAACCTGAAACACACACAAGAGCAAGAACAACGACAACAAAGTGAAAAACAACCCTATCTCCCGATCTTGGCTTGCAGAGGAAAACTCTTGCACTATGTAAAGACTAAAATCTGTATTGAAGGGCATTTTCAGTTTTTTTTAATACTATTCAAATAATCTCACTCCAAATCTTTGTGCTTTATCTTTGGAGAAAAATTACTTTGATTAATTGTTAACATATTCCAAGTATTTCCAAATAAGATGTTTGGTGATCAGTTGCTGGAAAGGCAGAAATCATCTTCCCCTCCAGTGTCAGGATGGCCAACAGTACCCAGAAAAGGTGACCTGATAACAGGACGAGGGGCAGCAAAGGAAATGGGTAGGGAAGGGGCAGTCTTGGAGGTTTCATTGGTTAGTCTCCGTGCCAGTTCCCAGTGTACCATTCCTGACCCCGTGACTCGAGAGATCCCACATGGAAAGAGAGTTCCTCAGTCAACCTTGATCCCCCCCCCCAGAAACTTATATCATCCACTCGTATATTATCCACAACTTATATTACTCCACAAGGATAAAACTGTAGAAGAAGCCAAGCACCTTCTGAAATTATATGGAAAATTATGGGAATCCTGCTTTACAGCAAGAAGAATGATTTAACCTATAGTAGAGCCAGAACGTACTACTGGTTACAACTGCTGGTTCAATCACTTGTGGACACTTCCCCCCAATCTCTTTTTCTTTCTTGAGTCTCTCTGCCTCTCCCCTTCCCTTTAGCCCATCTACTTCATTCCTTCCCCCATGACCTGTACTTTAGTTCCGTCATTAAAACCTACAGTCCCCATAGACCTTATTTAACCCCACTAATGGCCCTCAGGACTAAAATGTGTTCTGACCTCTGGTCTAGACACATAAATATTCATTGCTATTTATTTCCATGGTCACTTTTCTAAAGGGCTTCTCATGTTTCACTGTAGTCAGATATATTCCATGAATCCCAAGAAACCCAAGAGATGTGAGCCCAGATGGGCCAAACAAAATATCCACCACAGCTCCCCATCCCTCCCAAAGCCTCTGTCACCTCCCGACCCTCGCACAGGGACCCTCAGGTACCATAATTTAGAGGGAAAATGTGGTTCCCATTAAAGAAAACTGTTGTCTCCTGTCTTGGAAAGTTGTTTTTCCTTCCTCTGTTTTCCAAACTTCAAACTAAATCTGCACTTTTGTAAAGAAAACAAAACGAAGGCCCTGTCCATATGAGGAGAAGAGAAGCAAAGGATGGCTTTGCTACCCCGCGTGTAAGCTCACACTTCCTCTGCATGCTCGTGGCTAAAGGGAAGGGAGCAATGGAGACACGAGGTTTAATTGTGTTTTTTTGGCCCAGCCAGTGTGGCTCAGTGGTTGAGCATTGACCCATGCACCTAGAGGTTGCTGGTTCAAGTCCCCGTCAGGGCACATGCCCAGGTTGTGGGCCTGATCCCTAGTGGGGGGCATGCAGGAGGCGGCCAAATGATGTTCTCTCTCATCGATGTTTCTATCTCTCTCTCACTCTCCCTTCCTCTCTCTCTAAAATCAATAAAGAAAAAATATTTTAGCCCTGGCTGGTTTGGCTTAGCGGTTAGAGCATCAGCCCGCGGACCAAAGAGTTGCGGGTTTGATTCCAGTCAAGGGTACATACCTCGGTTGCAGTTCGTCCCCGGCCCTGGTTGGGTCGTGCGGGAGGCAGCCAGTTGATGTGGCTCTATCACATCGATGTTTCTCTCTGTCTCTCTCTTTCTCTGTCTCCCTCCCTTCCACTCTATCTGATGATAAATAGAAAAATATCCTCGGATGAAGAATAAAAAAAAAAAGAAAAAATATTTTAATTGTGCTTTTTGGGAAATACATCTGGGCACATTCTGAGCTGGGAACACGTCTCCCATCTCCTCCACCAGGAAAATGGAAAAGGCACTCCCAAGGACCTAATTTAAATGTCATGGATATCTTAGAAATTATGGATCTTTTGGTAAGTAAAGTGTAGGAGATGGAATCTGAAGAGAGAGCCAGGATTAATAGAAGACTGTTATTTTTATGATTTCTAAGTGTTACCCATCTAAATTTCCGATGAAGAAGGTTTTCATCACAGCATCGAAGGTGACAGCCTCTCCCACAAGCTCCTGCATTGGGCCAGTTTGTGTTTCTTGTGTAGAGTCTGATTTGTAATGAAACAACCAATCATACAGGCAGATAGAAGGGACGATTTGAGGAAACATGAGCTTTTCAGTGACGAACAAAATACATGTTATCCAGGAAAGCTTTCCCACCCACTCCATGCAGCCAGACTCCTCCTGCACCAACGCCAGCTCGGCACCATTCAGGATCCGACTGTTCCCTAAGTGCTTGGCATCTGGGCGCCTTCGCTCCCCAGCCACACGGGAGGCTCACTCCGGACAGAGACGAGGTGTACATGTCCAGTGGAGAGCTTGTGGAACCCAGCACAGGGTCAATGCGTGTCTGTTGACTGATGGCAAAGTGTGCCTCTTTTGACTTCATTTAGCCAAACAAGATTGGTCAGAAATGATCAAAGCAATGTAGTTTATACTCACAATTAAATTCCAGTGCCCATATGAAATAAAAAGTTTAATGAGAAAGCGCATATTGGAATATCACAAGGGAATTTGGCCATAAGGAAACTGCCTCTTTAAATAGATCATATAGTCCCTTTGGGCTCTTACATTTTGAGTGTACTTTAGACATCTGAGAATTTGATATTGGTCAGAGTTGTCACATTATTTCAATTATGTTTCACTGGATTATAACTTGATCCCCAACTTTAGAGTCATACATGGAGTTAATGCATTTGAGATGGTTTTGGAACAGGACCAACAGTGCTGGAATTATATGCAAACAAATCCAAAAATAACCAAAGGAGCTTCAAGGCACTGGCCTTTCCTTCTGATTCAGCTTCAGTGTCAGGGAGCAATTAAAAGCATAGTGGGGGATTTAGATCCCAAGAGACCACAGGTGGCGGCAAAGAGTGGCCATAAAAGAAGTCAGAGGGCCCTGGCAGCTTTGGCTCAGCGTTAGAGCATAGGCCCAGAGACCGAAGGGTTGCAGGTTCGATTCTGGCCAAAGGCATGTACCTGGGTTGCAGGTTTGATCCCCGGCCCTGGTCAACCAATCGATGTGTCTCTCTCATGTCAATATTTCTCTTCCTCCCTCCCTCCCTCTCTCCCCACTCACTCTAAAAATCAGTGGGAAAATATCCTCGGGTGAGGATTAACAAAAATAAAAAAAGGAAGTCAGAGGAGAGTAAAGCCGCCCACTTGTAGGACCCCCTTTACCTCCCACATGACACATCACAGAGGCTAAATGGAGAGCTCCACACAAAGTAGGGGTAGACCCTAGAAGGAGCCAGTTAGGAAGCAGAGTCTACGTTTTATAACACAAGGATCTTTGGAGAGATTGAAAGGACATCAGGCTGAGATCAGAAAATTAATGCTTGCTAGCGGTTACAGAAAGCCAAGCCAAACTGCGTCCGTTCGCGAGGGCAGCTGGAATAAAGCACCACAGCCTGATGGCTTAGACCACAGACACGTATTGTCTCATGGCTCTGAAGGCCAAAGGTCAGGGCGAAGTCTCAGGCCACGGTAACAGCAGGTTGGCTCCTTCTGCGGGCTGAGAATCTGTTCCAGGCCTCTCTCCTAGCTTCTGGTGGCTTGCTGGCCATCTGGGGCATCTCTTGGCTTGTAGAAGCAGTATCCTGATGTCTGCCTTCATTTTCACGTGGTGTTCTTCCTGTATTGTGTCTGTCCCTGTGTCTAAAGTGTCCCCTTTGATAGGGATGTCGGTAATATTGGATTAGGGCTCACTCTGCTGAACTTATTATAATTTGATTATGTCAGTAAGACCCTATCTCCAAACAAGGTCACATTCTGAGGTACTGGGTTTAAAACTACAATATATCTTTGGCGGGGGGGCATTCAACACATAACCAGCAGGAATTATAAAGTAAGGATCAGTGGTCAGGAGGACATTGGTCTGGAGTCCAGGGGCTCTGGTAGAAAAAATCATTGAAACAATGGTCTGGAACTATGCAAGAGTCCCTTAAATGTTCTGTCTACCTTCAGTCTCTCCCTGCGTCCATTACCTTCCACAATGCTGCCAGGCTTCTCTTGCACATAGAAAAGGTCATGGCCACTCCTACACTCAGAACCACCCTGCTTATCTGCCATAAAACGTAAGGCTACTTGATGGGCTGCTGTCCTCACTCTGCATATTAGAGAGCTCAGGCCCAGAGAGGACAAGACTTGGCCAGTGGCTCCCTTCCCACACCAGGTGTCGCTCAGATCTCAAACCCTTCCCCTAGGCTGCCCTGCTCCTTGAGTCCTAATTAAAAGGAAATTCTAACCCAGCTTGGTCAGACTCATTCAGCACAGTTTGGAATCCCAGGGCAGACTAAAGTCTCCCTGTGTAGTGCAGAAGTATTCTCTAGGACAGGTGTAGGCAGCACAGAGCAAATGAAGCCACAGCACCCAGAAGCTCTCTCCCTGGCCCCAGGAAGAACGATTCCTTGTTAGCTGCATGTTCCTCTGGGCCAACCGCCTCCATGGGGACTCCCTAGGCTGCACAGTGCGGGTGGTGCATGGTGGCAGGAAGGAGGAATGACATGATGGAGTCAGCTGCAGCCCCACAACCCATGTGCCACATCAACAGTACATCCTTATCGGGCCCTAAGTGCAAGTCTTCACCGAGAACCACTGCTCTCAGGATGGGGCCAAGTGGTGCAGACGCTGCACCGAGAACCAAGCCCGGGGCTGGTCCCACACACGTTGCTGCGGTGGGCTCCCCAGAGCACGTATCTCAGCTCCACACGCACAGCTGGGAGGGTCTTGATTAAATGCTGCTCGGTTTTCTTGGCCCCCTCACCGCCTCTCTCACACTTCCCTCCTCTGCCTTTGTCTCAGACCTGCCACACTTCTTGAACCAAAAATCAGGACATGGTCGGGTAGGCACTCTTTATGATAAGTTATTTTGCTCTCACCAAAAGTCTCCTTCAGGTAGAGAGTTCAGCCACATTTAATAGCACATTTAATGGCTTGACCTCACTGAACAGAGGACAGAAAAGCAATCAGAACCCGAACAGAAAGTCAGGTTTCAGGGATGGATGCCATTTGCCGGTGTGTCCAAGTCAGTCTCCCGAACCCGAAGTACAGCCTGAAAATGCAGACAAGGCACGAAGGGGACCAGCACAGAGCGAACTCCAGGGCAGCTGCCAGAGCCTACCCTGCTCTAGGGTCCCATCCAGCTGGGGATCAATAAATGCATTTGCTTTCGCCTCACCTGCACCACGAAGGCAAAGGCAATGCAAAGGCAGAGACCCGTCATTTCTGCTGGCTGCGCTCCCATGCAGTCCCCGTTCCGAGGCTGATAATTAGGCCAGCTAAATCTTTTAATCTCAGAATTGGAAAACATGACTTCACGTGGCTCTGTAAATGTTAATGACCAATAAAAGCAGCTGTAGCACCACATTCGGTTCCGTTTATTAATGTGCTATCTTCGATGAGCTGAAGTGAAAAGAGATCTCATTATCCAACTTGAGAAGGCCTCTCCTGTGTGCACCCGTTTGTACAACATTTTCACTCTCCCAGAAACCCTTAGTTTCCATTCGTCCTTTTCCTTTTGGGGCTTAGTTTTGTTGCTGCTGCTGCTGTTGTTGTTGTTTGGCTCAGTTGGTTGGTTTTGATGTAGCATCATTTCGGATAAGAAGCAATTAAGTAAAGATGAGCAGTCCTGAGGGACCAAAACACCTACAACTCATCTCAACTCCCGTGGTCATTGCTTCCCAGAACTACACCACTCGCCTTTACTTCTTGCTCAAAGGTTTCCCTTTTCCAGTCATGAAGAGCAACCCTGCACGAGTGTACTTGACCCACGGCAAAAATGAGTAACTGCCCCACTCACAGACATCCAGAGAGAGCCCAGTAACAACCCAATCAATGGTTGCCTAAGCAAATGCTCGTGAAGCACTGACACTGTCAGGCGTGGGGTACAAGGCAATTCAATTAAGTAAGAATAATTCACTCCTCCTCGCATTCAGCGAATATCGAAAGACCTACTGTGTCCAATCACGGCTCCAGATGCTGGAAATACAGAGCGGAACAAGCCAGACCACCCCGTGTCTCCACAAACGTATTTTGTGTCAGTGAGACAGACCACAGATAAACACAGAAGTACTTAACAGAACGTTAGGGAGAAGTGGGTGCCATGAAAAACCCCATAAAGCCAGGTAAGTACATAGACAGTGATGGGATTGCTGGTACAGGTGAGGACGTGCGCTGGATAAAACTATAGTCAGCCATGCTCTCAGAGAGGGAAGAAGTCAAGAGGTGAGGTTGTATGGGGAAGGTTGTTAGCAAGTGACAGTGGGACCAGATGGATTAGTCCCTTGCAGGCTGCTGAAGAGTTTGGGAGAGTAGAGTTTTATAATCTGATTTACACGGTAGAAAGATCACCTGACTGCTGGGAGGAGAAAGGACTACAGGGACTCAGGAGGGGACAGGAATAGAAGAATAAGACCAGTTGGGAAGCTGCTGCAATAATCTCTAGGCAACAGATGTGATGGTGGCTTAGCCGAGGTTGGAAGAGATAGAGGGTCGTAAATGGCTGGACTCAGGACACCTCCCATGGTAGTAGCACCAGTGGGGTTTGCTGATGGATTTGAAATGAGGATAAAAATAAGAGACCAGGATGACCCAAGGTTTAGCAATAATATCGGATGGTTTCGTTTACAAGAAACTTTCATATATTTTATCTCATTTCAGATTCACGGAGACTTTGCTTCTCAAAGTGTGACAAGCAGACAAGAATCATCAATGCTATTAACGTGCTATTTTTTAAATTTTTTTTCTTTATTTATTTTTAGAGAGAGAGGAAGGGAGAGGGAGAGAGAGATAGAAACATCGATGAGAGAGAACATTGATTAGCTGCCTCCTGCATGCCCCCCACTGGGGATTTGGCCCACAACCTGGGCATGTGCCCTGACCGGGAATCGAACTGGTGACCTCTTGGTGCGTGGGTCAATGCTCAACCACTGAGCTACGCTGGCCAGGCTTAATGTGCTATTTTAGATGAGCTGAAATAAAAAGAGATTCCATTATCCAACTTGAGAAGGCTTCTCCTGTGTGCACCTGTTTATACGATGTTTTTACTATACCAGAAACCCACCGACCAGGGTCTGCTGGAAATACAAACTCTCAGGCCCACTCCAGACCCCAAGTAATCCATATGTATGTTCAAATTTGAGAAGCACTGGTCTGGGTGGCAGACATGATGATGAAGGTAAAGGCGGTAGTGATGACGATGATGATGATGATGATGATGATGATGATGATGATGAAACCACCTCCTGGGGTTAAATAATATACTTAAGGCCATACAGTCAGGATTCTGGGATTCTAATGGGAAACCCTGTGCTCTTTCCACCACTTCATGTTTTAGAGATATAATTCCTTCCCTCGAGGGGCTTACAGCCTATCAGGGAACCAGAAACCACACCATGTAACAATTATTGTCTGAAACATCATAGTTTCATGGCAGGTCACAATTTAAGGATCATAGGACAGGCGTCAGTGAGAAGACCAATTCATCTTGGTCTTAAAGTAGAATTTAGACAAGGAAAAGAGCAGAGGTGTGTGTGTGTGTGTGTGTGTGTGTGTGTGTGTGTGTGTGTGTAGGGGGAGGCTATTATGAAGAGGAAAACCACATGAACAAAGCCCAGAGCTACCCCTGACACTGAAAAATCACCCTCCCCATTACATTCTGCCTACAAGACATATTGATCCTGAACTAATCAAGTAGAAAGAGTCATTGGGGAAGAAATAATGGGCTTAAAAAAATAAAGCCCTCTCGCACAGTCAGTGCTCCAGGAGGAGTGAGCTGTGCCCAGCTGGTGGCGACTTTGCCAAAAGGCACTGTGGACATGCAGGACAGAGGCGGAGGTGTGGGAAGGCGAGCCCCCGCGGAAGGGAACCTGGGCCCTCCGCTGTTTGCGTTTAACCTGTATCCACGCGCCATCCCCCGCGGAACATCTGGGCCCGGTGCAGGCCTGATTTAATAATGCGCTGGGAGCTGGCATTTGCTGCAATCCCTCAGCCGTTGTAAATAGTGGCAAGGAAGATGTGTACCAGACCTAATTTGTCCCCTTTTTCTACTTAGAAAGGCACATTAATATTTAATAGAAAAAAAATAATTCATGCAGATTTGAAAGCAAAATCCATGAAAAGGCCCATTAAAAAAGCTGGGGGGAAATGGGTCTGTTTCAGGAACGCTCAGTTTTCCCTCGAAACGAACTGAAAGTCAGGATTTATACACATGGAGGCAACCTAGGCAAATTTCACCCACCTGCCTCCTCCTGTATTTGGGTTCCAAGACTATAAACATCCCTTAACGTCCCACCCAGGCCTTGTGTCTCTGCCTCCTCCGTCTGGTGCTGGAAGTTCGGCAGCGAAGGCAGGGCCTGATGCTCAGAGTGTCAGGCGGGAATTTGGGGAGGGGCTGAGTCTTCCTGTGCCATAAACATCTCTTAGAACAACTTTGGGGTCTGGGTTTAGGGCCCCCATGTCTGTTACCTACAGAACAGGTGGAAGAAAGCTGGATGGCTGAGTCCCTTAAGAAAGGATTGTGTATGATGGTACTGACCTGGGTGGGAAACAATATCCCGGCATCCAGGGCAGGCCCTGGGAAAGACAGCAAGGTGTGTCCCAGACTGTTCTTTCTCCTTCTGGTAGCTTTCTTTGTGGGGACCTTAGGTGGCCAATCCCCTCCTGCTGCAATTGCAACCTAGTCTTGACTCCGTGACACCCCATAGAAAGATGATCTATGCCTAGGCCTGTCCCATCTTCCCTCCGCCCATCAAAACGTACCCATGTGACATCCTATCCCCGCGGGAGGCGGCTCTTGGCATCCCACAGGGACAGTCACCAACCAATCCACTCTGTGTATTTATCAATGCACTGATGTCACATCCAAGAAAGCACATCTGTATTGTAGCACGAGCCCTTCAGAGGTCGGATCTTCCCTTCAAAGACTGGCTCTCCAGCTGTGACTTCCAGGCATATTGGCAGAAGTATCGGTCAGGGCTTTTGTGCCCCTTAAGTGACACCACGTCGAGGGGTCTGACCCTGCTTCTTTACATTATACCCTGCAGGGAGTCTGCACTGAGGCCCCCACGCCCTGTCCTCTCACGTCACACTAGCTCCTCTGCCAGCTCAGTGCCATTTCTGCATCGTGAAGTGACCTTCAAACAGAGCCTCACACCCTGCAGCTCGAGACTCGACTCCTCAGCCCGCGACGTGCAAACTCGCCTGGATGCTGAGAGGACAAGGGGGTTTTGCAAGCAGACAGGTGGGCCCAGCCCGCCCCTTTGAGACAGAAAGCAAATGCCCCGGGCAGAGGGCAGAAACAACCCCAGAGCACAGTCGGCCGAGTGTTTAGTCCCTTCCCAAGCCGGTAGAGGTAATTCCCAAGCCACACCAGCAGGTTTTCATTTAGCCCAATTTTCCCTCATTTCCTCTAAAATCATTACTGCAATGATTTAATGTTCAGGGCTGAGAACAACACATCTTCTCCCTTCTGCCTCTCTCACCGCGAGCTGCCCTCCCCGGGGCTGTAATGGAGCCTCCAGCCAGCGTGGCAGGCCAGAATCAGTTCACAAACCTAAGGCAACACGGGCTTGCAGGGCAAACGTGTGACGACATTTTTTCCACGTAAATAATGTAATTTTTTGACGAAGGGACATTGGACTTTTTTTTTTTTTTTTTTTTATGAATAGATCTATTATAAGCTGCACCTGACCAAGGATCGTTTTAGAATTGTTCTTTCCTGAGCTTTCGACTTGGCAAATTTTTCCTGATGATAAATCACCGTAAGCCACATTTTATGTCACTGTGAATTTGCTCAAAATAAGTCCTCTCCACTTCCTCGGATTTTACCTGGAAAGGTCCCTCAGCAAAGATCGGGCCGTTGAAGACCTTTTCGTTGTTGCTGCCGTTGTAAATCTACCAGGATGTGGAGGGAAATGGCTTGGGGAGGCAGGGTGGGATTGAGAAAGAAAGGGAAAAGTCAGAATCCCAAAGAGTTTTTTTGCCACTAAAGCAAAGCTTATTTAGAATTTGCTTATTTTCTTAAAACCAACAGGAAAGAAAGAATTGTGCTCACGCAGTGGGCTGCTCTCCAGCTGGGGGCCCGGTGGAATCGTTTGCAGTCTGCCTCTGCCTCCAAGAAAAATACTCAGGAGAAAGCTACAACTTCTCTGGGGGGCAGTATCAGCAGGTAACCACGGATGGAAACTGAGTATTAATTATCCCTTCCTGTGTTTTATATTTTCAGATTTAACAGACATTGGAAAGCCAGACATTGATAAAAATGACAGGAAATAATCTTAGTCAATTAAATCGCCACAATGTCAAGCCTCACATCTGTTCCATGAACCCTGCAGAAATGTGTGGCATTAATATTTAATAAAAAATAGCCCTGGTTTGGACTCAACAGCCATTTCACACTGTTCTCCCAGGACACTTACTTCAGATCTTATAACCTCATAGAATTTAAATACATATGTCTCTCCCCTGAGCCACCCTCCTCCTCGGTATTCAGAGGTGAGCTCAGAAGAAGCTTGGCTTTTACCCTGCCTGGACCTCACGACTTCCAGTCCTACGTCATGTCCCACCAGTTTCTGCTCAGTGAAGGCAGCTGTCACAGGACTGATCTGGAACCACATTCACCTAAAAGGAGAG
Source organism: Tadarida brasiliensis (assembly GCA_030848825.1). NCBI lineage: Eukaryota > Metazoa > Chordata > Mammalia > Chiroptera > Molossidae > Tadarida > Tadarida brasiliensis. The sequence goes on along the minus strand of CM061270.1, from coordinate 31,309,457 downwards.
ACACCTGTGAGGTGACTGTAAGCTCTGTATCCCAGAGCTCAGCCCTGCTAGCTGCTCCTTGTCCCTGGGGCCCCTACTCCTCAGGTGTCTTCCTCCGGGAAAGGCTGGGTTCACTGGGGTGTCTCTCAAGCTATAATTTTCTTCAATATTGGGAGGTGGCCCTCATATAATCCCAGTGAACCTGGGCACCTGTCACCAATGTGACTGTGCTGTTCTTGGGAACCTCCACTGTCATTTCCCTTCAGTACCTAGAGTACCTCAAGTGGGGGCCCCAAGAAAATTCCACTGGGAAGGCTCATACCCCTCTCCTTCAACAACGCCGTCACCTTCTCTTCCTTCTTTCTCACCTGGAATTTATGTCACTGGGCGACCAGAGTCAGGCCCGTGCAACCCAGGGCAACCCAGAGTAAGGGCAAGTATCTCTCCTTTTCTCCAACAGGACTCTGTGAAAATTATTTCTCCAGAAACCAGTTTTTTTTCCCCTCCTTTCCAGTCAACTCGATTTCCCAGAATGTAAGCCATAGATTCAACTCAAGGTTAGGAAGGTGGGATAGGAATTGGCAAGTCCACCCTCTTGGCACAAACACAAAGCTACCTTTACACGAAGTTAGGGCAGAGAGAAGGAGGGGCAAGGCCCACACCTGACTGGAGGTTTGTACCCCTGAGAAGATGAAAATGACGCTACCTCAGGTTCAGATCTCATTGGAGGAGTTGGGGTGGGACCTACGTCTCATTCTTCTTCCCTTCTGGGTTCTGACCCCTTGACCCAATCTACCTACTCAAGGATCATGAGTGAAAGAGGTGACTAGGCATCAGTTTTATTATTTATTGTTATTTTATTATTTATTATTACTATCCACACAAACAGTCGTCCCCAAAGGCCGAGCTCTCTGATAAAGCTGGAAGGACACGGCTTGGGCTTGGCGTGTGAAGTAGAGGTTTCCTTCTCCATCTGAAAGTCTCAACCTTGGGATATTTCTGTAGGTAGAATGCAATCTAGAGAACCCCTCCTAACACATGGTCCAATAGCAGGCAGAGGTGCCAGGGCAGGGAGACAGAGGACTTATTTGGTCCATTGACCACATGGAGAGAGGAAGAAGATGTGCCCACCTGCCCTGCACACAGGCAGAGGCATCATGCCACACTGAGCAGTGACTTTTAATGACCCCGTGCATGTCAGCCTCCCAGCAACCCAATTAACTACCCCGGCCTTTGGAATGCAGCGAGTGGAGCAAGAGAAATCCAAAGTGTTTGCTCCCATATTCCCTGCTTATAGGGAATAGAGAAGTCTCTTTTTGGGGAAATCTGAGGAGAAGAGCTCTACTCTAATATGACCTAAGGAGAGCCAGGCACCAGAATTCCTGAGGTTATATAAGGCTTGGTTAGAAGGAGACAGGCGATCCAAGCACCAGGCGGTGGAATAATCCCAAGACAGAAGCAACTAATCTCTCTACAATCTAAGAATGTCCTGGAGCCATAATAATTCACCTTACCTGGAAGAGAAAGAGGAAGGGGGTCCCTGAGAGAAGCCACGCCCTTGAATGGATCCCTATGCTTCCTTCCTCCTGCCAGCCCACCAGTCCACCAATCAGGAAGCAAAGACAAGATCGCTGGAATCCTTTCTCTTCATTAACAGTGGCGACCGCACTTGGGAGGTCATTGCAAACCTAAGTCCAGCAACGTTCCAGAAGATGAACCAACTTCTTCCTTTCACACTAAAATCAAATAGTAGGCTCTAGGGTAAGTGAATAAAATGTGTTCTTCTAAGTTCGAGTAGTGCATTCGATTATAATTGACTTTATTATACTATACAGATTCATGAAAACTAGCCAAATGAATGTCAACTGCAGAAAAACATTTGCTTTAGTTCCTTGAATTTTGACAAATAACTTTTCAGGGTCATTTAAAAGTGGAATCTTTCTGCAGAGATAGCATGGGACTGTGTTAAAAGCACTTTAAGTACCACTGGGCATAAAGGCTTTTTGAAAGTCCTAAATCCTTTCCAGTCTCAGTCGACTCCTTGGTATCCTCTGATGCTGACATTCCATCCATTCTTTTGCTTTAACCCATAAAATGGGGAATATCTGGATTTAATAGAATTTTGCTCTCTCCCTCATATTTCAATACAATGGCAGAAAATCCATCCCAAATTCTCCCAAGAAGCCAAGCAGGTACACAGCTGCCAACACAAGGGCTTGGCATCTTAATGTAGGTCTGTCAGCATTTTTGTAGTGGGTGGGCATCAAAATCAGCTTTGTTTCTCAAATCCTGTTTTTCCATTGTCTTAAAGTATTTACTATCAATAATTATTTAGCGCAGTTTCAGGTTGAATTTTGTTTTGCATCAGGCCCTACATCTTTAGCTTCCAGTTTCTCTCCCAACCAGAAGTTAAGGATCCTTAGACACTCATAAGAGCTAACATCATTGATACTTACTGTGTCTGCGTCACGTGGTCACAGCCTTCACACCAGTCACCTCATTTAATCCCCAACTGTTGATGAAGGCACAAATATTATTCTCATTTTGCTGCTTGAAAAATTGAGGCAAATAAGGGATAAGATGCATGCCTGAGATCACACCACAGCTATAATAGAGGTAGGAATAGAACTCAGACCCCCTCAAGGCCCAAACCCTAGTCTAAAGCCATGCACGATCCTATATCCATCAACACCTGCAGGTGAGACGTGCGTCAGTGCCCTAGGTAATCCTCAGGCCAGACTAAGGAGGCTTTCAAGTCTTAACATTATCAGTGTTGATTTGCTCAGGAACTACACCCAGGTGCTCAGCAGAAGCTAGGAGAAACTTGAAAAGGACTCTGAATTTACCTCTTTTTCAAAGAAAGAAATATCAAAGGGAAAAATGGTAGCAGAGAGCTCTATTTCTTCACTCCTTGAAGGGAAACCATAAAACTGGCTGTCATAAAATGTTTTTCTCAGGTGAAGGCCGGACTGAACAGGAAGGAAGCAGTTTCCCCTCCAGTCATGCCAATTAAATATGCACTTGCTAGAACTCCTTGCAGGAGGCTGGGGAGAAAGAGCTAGGTTTCTACGTACGCTGTTGTCTACCATGGAATTAGTGGTGATAACTAACTCACTTTTGTAGAGCATTTTGTCTTTTCGAAGCAAGTTGCACATATTCATCTATATAGCCTTCCTGCAAAGTGTATAGCAGGAACTTCCCACCCATTTCACAAATGAGAGGATGCCAAGTCAGATGCTGATTTGCTCAAGGTCACTTCTCACAGACGATTATGAGAGGGTGTAAGAAGTCTCAGAAGAAGATAACCTAAAAGAATTTTCTCTTTCCCAACTTTTCTCATTCCCCCTTTCTTGGTATTAGGGATTAGGAATAACTCAGGAAAATGTTAAAAGAGTTTGTTTGCATCCTGACATCTTCCACTTCTCTTCCCTTTATCCCCTTATTAATGTCTCCTCTGAGGTCTCTAGCCATAGCCGCCCTCAGCCCCCGATGCAGGAATCTATCTGCCCAGGGCAGTTCAGCTCTCACAGTACTCCACAATGCACAATTCTCCTACTGCCTTCCCGTCCATCAAAATAGTAAGTTCTTCAGAGACCAGGGAGCCAAGGTAGATGCTCAGAGGAAAGGAATCTAGAAGAATTTATTCACAGAGAGGCATGGATGTTTATTAGCCTCCAACATTTTCAAAGGTTGAGGCAGTTTTTAGAAGGTGAAACTGGTTAGCTCTCAGGAATCTCTTTGTGTTCAATTAACCAAAATTCCCCGAATTAAAATGAAGAAATTCAGGGAATAGGCTGATACTCTTGGATGGAGTGGCTACCCTAAACAGTGTAGCCTTTCTGGGAATCTAGACTAGGAACTGATCACGTGACTGCTCCCTTTCTTCTCCCCATTTCCAGGCTCGGCTATGTTAAACACTTTCAATTACAACTCCCATGAAAGTAGCACTGTGGCAATGGTGAAGGATAAGACCCACAGAAACTCCAAGTTCAGAGCTTGTAAACCACACTGCTCTTCATGCGAATGACAAAACAGGGAAATGTCAAGCGTCGGCTACCACAGAGAGAGCTAAATGCCACCCCTCCCTGAAAAATAGAAAGGAAAAAAAATACAGTATACACATGTCTGTACTTCAATAAGAAGGAAATAGATACCTAAAACATTTTCTAAATAATACCTTTAAATGTTAAATAATTCATTTTTCTAAACAAGCTGTCTATACTTTTCAGTTTTATAATTCCATGCAATTTCCAGTTCAACCAGTCTACCAAAACTAAAGCAGCTGGCCGGGAGATCATTTTTAAGGTTAATAATCAACAGATGGATATATTTTTTTCCTCCAAGCCTCAGAAACACTTTAGGATGTTAGAGTGTGAAAACAAAACAAAGGAGAGATTGACCCAAATACTCAGGAGAGAATTAAGCAAACTAATTAACTAGGGGAGTAGTAATTATAGCTTCTATTATCGAATGACACCATATGCCATGTGCTGAACATGTATATCTCATTTAATCATCATAATATTGCATAGTAAGCATTATTATGTTCACATTACAACAAGTAAACAGGGACTCAAGCAGGATAAGTAATTTGCCCAAGGTCATATGATTAACTCAAGACTAGAATCCAGGTTTGTCTGACTCCAAAAGCCCAAACTCAACTGTTGTACCAACTAGAAATCTGTAAACTCTTGGTTCTCTAGACATATTCTCAAGGGTCCAAAACAATTATCCATGAGAATTTTGAATGTTTTTTTTCTCTTTGACCATGAAGATGGTAGACTCAGAAGAACCTTGCTCTGCCTCTCAGGACAAACCTACTGCAAGCAGACTCGCTGGGAGGATTCTGACATCCTATGAACCACTTAGAAATGCTGATTAACAATAAACACAGTAACAAATGCACAACAAATGCTTTCTCTGTCCTAATTCAAGCAATAATTGGATTAGATGCCCACTTACTCCAGGTTTAACTAACAATGCAGTACTAACCCTTCCTTCCAGTGAATAAGACAGTTAATAGAGTGAGTAGGAGACAACTCATTAAAATGGGCATTTATGCACTGATTGCTTCATGCAGAGTTTGGGCTAGGAGAGAGGTCCAATCATCCTGAACTAGCAAACAAGAGCCTCAAGTTTTTTAAGTAATTTTCTACAGCATTCTCATGCAACCAGGCTTTCTCCGCATGAAAAATCACTAAAATCAAACTAAAGAACAAATAAAATGAAGCACTAAAGTTGACATTGTGTTTTTCAACTACTAAACGTAATGCACACAATTTTTTTTCAACAAAATATTATCAATTACAAATTGTATTTAGCCATTCTATATGATTTTTAAAAAATTTTGGTGTTAGCCCTGGCCAGTTTGGCTCAGTGGTTAGAGCATCGGCCCCAGGACCAAAGAGTCATGGGTTCGATTCTAGTCAAGGGCACGGACCTCAGTTGCAGTTCAGTCCCCGGCCCTGGTCAGGGTTGTGCGGGAAGCAACCAGTCAATGTGTCTCTCTCACATTGATGTTTCTCTCTCTCTCTCTCTCTCTCTCTCTCTTTCTCTCTCTTCCTACCTCCCTCCCATTCTATCTGAAGATAAATGGAAAAATATCCTCTGGTGAAGATTAAAAAAAAAAATTTTGGTGTCAGAGTTACATAAAAGCTACCAGTGAAGAGACTCTTTCCTAATTGCATGTATGTACTTACCTAAAACAATTATTAAATAAAATGGTCCAAGAGACTTTTCCTTTGAGAAGGGTTCTGTACATTCTCAAGTTTGAGAGACACAGGTGTTGGTTATATTCTCCTTCAGAGATGTTCATAAGGAGAAACTAACCAAGGGAAGTATTTATCGTTAGGATAGACTAGGCTTTCCTATAATGATGACTAAATCCTGAAATCTCCATGGTTAACCAAACAATGATTTATTTCTCATCCATGTCCCTATTCAAGGCAAATGAGGCGGTTCTTGTTATTTCTCCTCCAACAGTGACTCAGAGCCCCGAGCTGTTTCCGTGGGACACTGTGCCACCGCAGACCCTGCTCTGCTGCCCCTCCTCCAGACCAGGAGAGAGAAGAGAAGAATCCACACCTTTGCCGGTTATGAAACAGTCACAGGATGTCAAGTGCAGCACAGGCACTATAGTCAACAATATTATAACTATGTATGGCGTCAGATGGGTACTAAACTCATCAAAGTGACCACTTTGGAAGTTATGTAAATGCCTAATCACTAGATTGTACACCTGAAACTAATATAATAGTGTATGTCAACTGTAACTGAAAAAAAAACTTTTAATTAAAAAAATTCACACCAGCTCATAATTGTCTCAGACGAGAAGTGGCACCGATCGCTGGTGCTCGTGTCCCACCAGACAGAAATCCTCACCTGGTCGCACACTGAAGCGGGCAAGCGGAGAACTACAGGGCGCACAGGGAATATTTGGGAAACGCGAACTATCTCTGTTACAATAAGAAATCAGAGAAGAGGAAACAAGGCTGAAATTGTAATGTGGGTTCTTTATTAAATAGTATTTCGCTTATAAAGTTTGATCTATGCACCTTTCCAGAACATATACGATGTATAAAAAGTTGAGCCACTAAACATTATTTATGTGAATAATGTACATCTTCAGTGCCTATTATGTCCCTGGCACTGAAGATGTGGGGATTAATCAAAAAGAAGTTGAAGGAACAGCCCTATTATCTAATAACTCACATAAAAAGATTTGTGGAGACAAAACGATGTTGACTTAAATCTTCAAATGCGCTGCTCCCCTTGCCCTGCCCGCCCCACGCTCCTGTTCCTTGGGAAGGACGTCTCTGAGGCGAAGAACTAAGAAAAGATAAGCTCGAGTGGATTAGATTTACATGAAGTAAAGTCCACACTCACGGCTGACTGATTAAAAGCTTATGTAAAATGTCGTGATTAGTCAAAGTTTGCTGGAAATGCAGAACAAGACATTCTTTTTTTTTTTTAGAGGAGATTTTTTTTTTCTTTATTGATTTTAAAGGGAGAGAGAGATAGAAACATCGATGAGAGAGAACATCGATTGGCCGCCTCCTGCATGCCCCCACTGGGGATCGTGCCCACAACCTGGGCATGTGCCCTGACCGGGAATCAAACTGGCGATCTCTTGGTGCATGGGTCGACACTCAACCACTGAGCCACACCAGCCGGGCAGAAACAAGACATTCTTGACGCAAGACTGCTCAGGGAGAAGGAGCCGTGGGTCCAGTCTCCCATAACCACCATCACACAGCACACTGGCATCATGCCGTTGTCTATGCAGATAACACCTCCTTCCCTCCCGAAGGAGGGCGCTGGGCTGTAGTAACTCGCAGGGAGGTGTCACCTGGAGGTGATTCAGGTGAGTTACGGGGAGACAGTTTTGAGCTGAGACTAATGATGCTTTAGCTGGCTGCCAGCGTGCTTCGTCCCCTCTTCAGAGTACGACAACCCTGACTGTCTTACATGATCAGATTGGAGGCAGAATCAGAAAGCAGACAAGGTCGCCTCATCTTCTCCATCACCCTGTGTTCTCTTAGAGGTCCCACCCCCCCTCTTCAAGGCACACAACATTGCCATTTCCTCTCCAAGTTTCCTTTTAGCAAACCCGCCATCCAGGAAGGACTTGATAAATCCATGTTCTTGCTAAACAGTGCGACAGACACAGATAAGGGTTTCCTAGGCTCCTACAATGTGCCCGGTAACAGGCTGGGTGCTGGCTTATAACAACGAGTAAGGTATAACCCTGCACTTAGCAAGTTCACGGTGCTCTGAGAGAGTCAAAAAATAAAAATGTTGCTCCTCTGGGAAAAACCTAGACGGAGCACAGAGAGGCTGTGTGAGCTGATCACAGGGACCAAGCTTCCCTTTAGGCATGATGGAGGAGCGTGGACAGAGTAAGAAACTCCTCCTGCAGAAATGTATATTCACACAGAAGCAAATTCTCAGAATAGATGTCTAACTGTGTAATTTCCGGAATCTGAATAAACTGGTATCTGAAGAGACAGAGATGGTGTTTCCGGAAAATCCTAAATTAGGTGTTTCTTGTAGAAGACTCTGAAGCATCTCATCAGAATCAGCTGGGAAGCATGTTATTCTGCTACATCCAGTCCCCCAGTTACTAAATCGAAGCCTGAGGGAGCTAGAACTCTCTAAGCAATACTTATATCAACCAAAATTTGAGAACCGATGCCTAAAATCGTACCACATGGGCCACAACTCACTGTTGAGATAGACCAGCTATGACTAAGCCTACCTGTTCATTGGAACAGCAGGATTTTGTTTTGTTTTGTTTTGTTCCGTTTTAATATTGACTCCTGGGTTCCAACCCTGGAGATGTTGATGTTATTCATCAAATACTGGGCATTTTTCAAAAGCTCCCCATCCGAGTAGTTCTAATGTGAAACAACTACGTTCTCAATCCATTAAGAAAATCCCTGCTCTCAGAGTCAACGCTCGCCTCTGTGGTGATTTCGTTGTTCGCACAAACCAATTAACAGTGTCACGGCATTCATCTCCAACACCGTGTGACTTTGACTTGTGACTGCGTGACTCCAACGCCGAGGCAGTAAAATCAGCTAAAATTCACTTGAAGCAAAAACAATTAGTCAATTCCCAGGTTGTGTGTTTGCTCCGCTTTATCTTCCCAGGACTATTCATTTCAGCAGGAACCACAGCTGATATTTACTTTTTAAAAATGCGTCGGATGGTTGCTAAAACATAACCAACGAACACATGCCTTGATCTCTGTACCTCCCCCCAGATCAAGCTAACCATACAGTGAAGGAATAATCACACAAGGAGAAAAGAGAAACGGAGAGGACAGCAGTGGAGAAGAGATACCAGCACATTTTGGAAAATGTTGAGAGTGTGGAGAAATCAGAGTAGCAAATGCCCATGGAGGGGGATGGAAGAGAAGGGTCGGAGACGGTTAGCTAAGTGGTACAGTTTACATGCAAGACAGAGCCGGTGTCAAAGAACAAAGGCAAAGAGAGTTTATAAGAAAGGGGAGAGGCAACAGGAAAAGTGCTACAAAGAACCTAGCAACGGCGAACCTTGTTAGCACATTTAGGGGAGCAAAGTGATAGCTGGCCGCCAGGCAAGAGGTAAAGCTGGACCAGCCCTGCTAAATTACTAAGCATAATAATTTACAGTGGGTGTCGTAGGGCGATTGGGGTATTTAAAATAATTACAGTTGGTAGGGGCTGTCCAGAAAAGCCTGAGCTTTAGCTGTGGAGTATATGTGGCTGTCTCTGATGGATGCCTTGAATGTAGCTCCATCCTTTAGGTGAGGCCAGCTCTGCCCCTTCCCCCCCCCCTTAGAATTTCTCAGAAGTAAGTAGATTGACTCGGAAGAACTAAGAAAAGAAAGGAGGAGGCTTGCCACTAGGAAAAAAAGGAAAAAAAATGTTCTTAATAGAGTCAGTGAGACACCCAGGTCCTCCCCATCATCCTTTGGTTTGGTGTCTGAGAACTGCTTGGTGGTGTGGCCAGCCCCTCCACACACACATTGGAATTGAAGTCAGAATTTTAATATGATATGTAAGGTTTGAGTTACAATAAAAGGTGCTGGTGGGAGAAGAAATGTGCATACAAAAGGGCAGAGGGTCTGTAAGAGACCCACATCTTCATGTTAGTAGAAAGTCAATAAGTAATGTTTACATTTGGTAAGTCAAAAATAGCACATAAGATATCATTTGTAAAGATGGTAATAAATACCAGCAGTGACAGCTAGAACAGTCGAAGTAGTTTCCTCCGGGAAACCTGACTTGATGACAGGCCTGGAGGAGGGGTCTGCTGCTCTTTCTGCTAAGTCTTGAATGACTATTTGACTTTTAAAATTATGCGCACACTTCGTTTGATTAAAAAGCAAGAGAGACAGAAGCATATCTGAAAATCCTTACAAGTGGGTACTTTGAGGAGAAGAGATTACTGTTTTCCATTGCGATGTATATTTTCTAAGCATGTATTATTTTTGAAATTACAAAATAATCAATGTAGGTTAGTATTATTAAATACTTTAATTTTTTTTTCTTTACTGATTTTAGAGAGAGAGAGATAGAAACATCGATGAGAGAGAACATCTTTCTCATCGATTGGCCGCCTCCTGCATGCCCCCCACTGGGGATTTGGCCCACAACCTGGGCATGTGCCCTGACCAGGACTCGAACCAGTGACCTCTTGGTGCATGGGTCGACACTCAACCACTGAGCCACACTGGCCTGGCAATATTATTAAATACTTTAAACAAATATATAACATGACCATAAATGCCTGGTATATATGTGGACATATATGTGGATATACATGTGTATGCACATATACACATAGGTAGACGTGTCATGCACAAATACTTTAGATGTTTTCTCTCTCATGTGTTCAAATATTCATTAAAACAAATGTAAAGCTTTGTCCAAAGAACTGCGTTTTCTTTGCACACTTTCTCCTGACATTCCAAGATGCATGCAAAGGGAAGAGCATCGGAAGCAGGTACATCTGCCGGGGGGAGATGCCCTGCCTCTCCCTCTGGCTGAACTCACACTGCACGAGAAGCAGCCAGTTGTGAATTCTCTCCTCGGCCCCTCCCACCTCACTAAGACATGAACCTCACAGTCTTCTTGATGCACTTTACTGCCTAAATCAGTGGGTCGAGAGAGAACCGGAAACTGAAATCTTTGAAATGAGCCCCTTAAGAATCCAATTCAAAGGCTCTTAGAACAAGTTAGGCGATAGACAGATGATAGATAGATGATAGATAGATAGATAGATAGATAGATAGATAGATAGATAGATAGATAGATAGATAGATAGATGATAGATAGATAAAGGACAGCTAGAGCTATAGATATGCCCCCCTTTGCCTGAGAACGGACCCCAGATGTGTTTCCCACTGCTCTGGGAGGAGAGAAATCTCATGCCTTGGCCTCTCCTTTGCAAGTGTGCCTCTGGCTGTTCATGAGAGATACTGGTCATTTTACTAAGGTGATGAGCAGCCACCCCAGAGGTGGGTGGGGGCGTGAATTGTTTGGAGTTGGTTTCAGCATTCATCACTTCCCAAGCCAGTCACACACACTCCTGGTTCTGGGGCAGAAGGGGTACTGTGAGCAGAGCGCCATGCTGACGCCCATCGCGGAATGGGTTGTCTGGACTGGGACCAGTCACACAAAGATTTCTTCCAGCACTGTTCCGAACAGTGCAGGTGGTGGCAGGGAGGTGGCTGCTGGTTTTGGGGGGGGGGGGGCACTGAAAGTTCGAGATAGGTCGCTCCAGGGCGGTGGTTCCGGGGACCTGCTCTGGGCGGCCTCGGTGTGAGTCCCGCATTCACCTTCAGCAGCTGAACCATCTCAGTCTGTAAAGTCCAACTTGCGCGTTTGCGAAACTGGCCTAATGGAATTGTTGCAGGACTGAATGAGTACATGTACCTGAGTGCGTCAACATGGCCTGACGTGTCAACGTGTGCAGCAGGTGTTTGTTATTCTTCATCATCTTTTATTTAAATCCACGGAGTTGTCATATCACACGCACAAGGTGTGCTGCCGGCCTGAGAGGGAGGCAGTGAAGGTATTGCCGTCTCCATTTCACAGACGAGGAGACCGGGGTCCATACAAGTAAGCGAGTTGCCTGGCTTCGCACACACTGAAGACGGAATGCTGCCCCAGGGCTTCCAAATCCCCCGCCACATCCTTCCTGAGCCCCATTGCTATCGAAACCTTGTACTGGTCTTTAGTGAAGTTAAAATCACCAAGGATCTTTTCACTGACTAGGGGGTGGGCTGCTGACAAGACTGAGTGCTGGGATTACGGCCCAAAGGCAAGCAAACTGGAGTGGAGCCCAGCTCTGACAATGTAGCCTTGGGTAAGTGATTTACCCTCTCTGGGCCTTGGGCTCCAAGTCTGTAAATCAGGAGGGTTAGACTAGGAGTCCCCAGCCCATCAGCTCTGAAACGTGTGGTTCTTTAACCTACTTTTCCCTTCTTTAAACAACTTGGTGATAGAAGGACAGAGATGCCCAGAAAAGATACATCCTCAAACCCCGCGCTCCTGCACCCTTCAACAGGCAGCATCCTGGGGAGTACTGATCTACTAACCAACAGGACCACCAGTTATCCAGGGAAAGCAGCAGGGCTTGTAAATTCAGAACGCCGAATCTCCACAGCCAGATGGCATCTGTCTCTAACCCTGGAGAGTTTTCCCGTTCCCTCTCAGAGGATCTGAAAGAGACTCAGGACTCAGTCCAGTCCCCTCATTTCACAGATCAGAGAACAGAGACGACAGGAAGTTCAGCGCCTCACCCAAAGATGACACAGTGAATTAGCAAGAGATGCGACTCGAACCCAGAGTTCCAGGCTCCTCGCCCACGTGCTTTGTGCCATGGTGTGCTTTATTCTCCAGGTTTAGCAAATCCACATCAATGGTTCAGATGTCTCCGCGCCAGGAGACAAGCCGTGTAGGGATCAAAGCATATCTGCGAAGCTAATGACAGTCTAATTCACTATTGGCAGAAACGTGGGAGATTTGGGGAGAAAATTGCAACAGACTGTTACAGACCGTTCTGCAGCACATTGTTGAAAAGAAAAAACACCTCTTAGATCACAAAGCATCATCGAGAGGGGGAGCCAACAATCCCAGCTCACTCCACGTTCAGTTCCTTCCGATGGTTGGTGGGTCCCCAGACCAGCTTGCACCAAACACACATCTGCTTCCAGGCTGGAGAAACGATAGCCAGGGCTCCACTGGACGCATAATAAATTTATTTTTTCAAAAGCAGAGTTAAGAGCTTAACTGGATAAACTACAAAATCAAGTGAGCATGATGCAATCAACCCCTTCATGTTCCAAAAAACAGCCATGGTCCCTGACATCTAGATAGCTATCTTTCCAGACTTCTCCCCGCCTTGCCAGCTGTCATCTGAGCTTAAACTCACTTCTTGCAAAGGAAGAACACAGCAGTATTCTTACTTCATTTGACTGCACAAGTTTTTACTGACCCCTTTCTAGATGCCAGGGACTATTTCTATTAGCTAGGAACTATTTCACTGATTCTAGTTTTGGACTAATTATCAAGACCACCCTCCTGGCCAAGTTTAAACAGAAGTTAGGTGTAGTATTCAACAGCCCCAAGCCCCAAACTGGAGCTCCGTCCCCTTTCTGGTTACAACACTTGGTTCTCAAGGATCCTTAAAGACCGCGTGATACTTTTTTTTAAGACATCATAATCTTCTGCATAAGTTACATTAACAATATAAATGTATATTATGTATATGCACATAGACATATATGTGTGTGTGTGTATGTGTGTGTGTGTGTGTGTGTGTGTGTGTATATATATATATATATATATATATATACGAATCAGTTAAAACTGCAATTTCAGGTACTTTCCTTATTTAACTTTATTATGAAAATACACACAAAAGAAGACAGAATTGTACAGTGAAACTCCATATACCAATCATCCAGATTCAACAGTTCTCCACATTTTTCTTTTGTTGTCTCCTCTATTTCTTATTCTAAAAAAGTTAAATTAAGCATTTCTTAATGATGCCCTACTTGTAGGGCAACCATACATTTTCATTTGCTCTGGACAGTCACAGAATAGTTTTCTGTATCAACTAATGCCTGTTAATACATTTCAGAGTCCATTTCATTTTAAAAGTGACCTGGTTTTTGTCCAGCCGGTGTGGCTCAGTGGTTGAGCGTCCACCCATGTACCAAGAGGTCACCAGTTCAATTGCTGGTCAGGGCGCATGCCCAGGTTGTGGGCCTGATCCCCAATGGGGGGCACGCAGGAGGCGGCCAATCAATGTTCTCTCTCATCGATGTTTCTATCTCTCTCTCCCTCTCCCTTCCTCTCTCTCTAAAATCAATAAAGGGAAAGAAAAAAAAAGTGACCTGATTCGGATGATATATTCTGTGGTCACCTTACCTATAGGCCACATTACTAGTTTGAGGCACTTAAGAAAGTTATTACAAACAGTATAAGCTTGGAAACCACAATTCACAGGCTTCCTCGCTAAATGCCAGCACTGGAAGAACTCGACATGGCCTTGCAGGCGGAAGGGAAAGAGCACCACTGTCCCAGCTGCAGCAGGGACACAGGCCCTGGGAGATGGCAGGGGGCAGATGTGGACTCTGCCTATGGTTTCAGAGCCATCCAGGCGGCAGATCCCTGCAATTCCTAAAGTTTCTGAACTTCTTGAAGGTGGCCCTACCTTTGTTCCTGACTCCCGTTTTATATGGATGACAGATTCACCAAAGAAACCCTTTCATCTCGACATTCCTGGAGTGGATTCCATTTTCCTGACGAAACGCTGACTTTTGAAACTACTGAAGAGTTCAGTCGGGCTGGGAGCGCTGCCTCCGAGAGCCCAGCAGCACGCGAGACCTCCAGGTGCGGACCGCCATCCACCCCGCCACCAACCTCAGCCACTCCAGCCCTATCAGACGCCGAGAGCTCGCCAGAACACCACGCTGTTTTTCATTCCCAGGTCTTTTCCCAGGCTCGCTCGGAATTCCTCCTTCTCCTTAGCCCACTGCCGTGGCTAACTTGGACTACTTGTACAAAAATCTAGGGCCTTTCTTCTGGAGAACATTCTCTCTGACCCCTCACCCAGCTGGTTGCATGTCCCTCCTCTGTGCTCCTGCAGCAATCCAAGATCTCATCATGCATTTATATTTTTAAATGCATGCTTGCATATGCTCACACATGTATATTTATAGATATGCGTGTCCTCCTTGGGTACAAAAACCTTGTCTGTATCTCCAATGCCAAACACAGAGTTTGATCCATTGTAGGCACTCAGAAAATACTTGGGAAATAAACAGATGAATGAGTTGTTCCTCACCAGCTGCAGCAGCTTGAAGGCAATGAATTCTGCATCTGGAAGGGACAAGGTCATCTCAGCTGTGAACCCCATGCCTGGAGCTCTTTGGACCTGCATGGCCCAATATGTGGTGTCCACTACCCCCACGTGGCTATTTCAGGTTCTCAGTCGCACTGGCCACATTTCAAGTGCTGACGGCTGCCATGTGGAGAGCTCGGATACAGGACATTGCCATCATTACAGAGAGTTCAATGGGACAGTGCTGGTCTCTAGAACTGGTAGATCAGAAGGACCATCTTAAGGGGCAGAACTAGTAAAAGGCTTCTCATCTGGATACACTTAAAGATGACACATTTTTACAGGCTGACTCGGGGACAAAATGACCAGCCAGAATGCTCAGAGATAAACTAACACGAGAGGTGTGGACTGTAGAGAGACGAGAATTTCAACACGAGCTAACATGTATTGGGCAGTGAATGTACAGAAGTCACTGCAAGAAGTACTTTACGCACACCTTATTGAAGAAAATATCTTTATGAGTAAGTCCGAATTCACTATCCCTTATCTATAATTCCCAAATCCCAAAAGCCCTGAAAATTACCTAGTTTTGTCATAAGTTTGCCACAAACTCACTTGGCAATAAAGTCTGACCTGAATTTTCATTGCAGTAAGCCTGTCTCTAATCTTTATTTACTGCAAATGGTCATCTATTTTGCTCATAATGGATTATTAACAGGTTATAGGATATTAATAGGTTACAGGATACCACCAGACCTTACCCTTGCTGGGGAGGGGTGATAATGTAAAATTATGTACTAGTTCACTTTTCTAAGATATGAAAGAATGTGAATTCTAAAAAACAGCTAGCCCCAAGAGTTTCAGATAAGCAATTATAGACCTGTATTTCTATTTTCCTATTTTATAAAACTTGAAGCAGTTAAAGTACTTGCCCCAAATCATACAGACAGTAAGTGGGACGCAGAGATTGAACTCACACAGTCTCTGCGCGAAGCCCAACCCCTCACTGCTAGCTAATACTGCTTCCTGCAACTGCTGTTGGAACATACAGCAAATTCACAGGTTAGCCTCTGCTACAAATATACAGCAGAAGCCAGCCACAGAACCTGCAGTTAGAGTAAAACTACGTGTTTCCGAGAGTTCCTCAGGACCCTACCAGCCCCAGAGCTACCATCACAACTGAGCGCACTCGAAGCACTGTGGCTTCATAGACGTGGAGGAATGTCGATGTAGTATTTGCAGTGTTTCAAAGGAAACTGAATCTTGATATTGAGTTCTCCAATAAATTACAGTCATTAACATTTTCGGGACCCAGCTATTGAATTCAAAATACTTCAGGGCAGGGCGTCCTCAGCAAGAGAGAAACAAGGGAAAAAGTCACCATCTCAAGAAGCACAGCTTCTTGCATCGCAGCTGAGAGCAGAGACTCTCTCTGGCTAAGAGAGGCGACAGCTTCCTTTTCACACCCTGCTGAGAAAGAGAAGGCCTGGCCGGCAGCTTCCAGAGGGCAGCCTCTGGGGCCCATCAAACCACCGTACAGCATCCAGGCACCCTCAGGGTTTGTTAAGCAATCGTCACAGAGCTGGGGAGGAGCACCAGTTACCTGAGCAATCTTTTGCAGCCTCTCTGGAATTGTTTAATTAGTGAATGAGGCTGGGAAGCAGTTCTGCGTAGGGATTGCTGGTTAAGATTTAACACAGGAGGCTGCAGTGAATTCTCATTGGTAAGAGTCAGCGGAGCCCCGGCTGGTTTGGCTCAGCGGTTAGAGCGTAGGCCCACGAACCACAGAGTCACGGGTTCGATTCCGGTCAAGGGTACGAACCTCGGTTTCGGTTTGTTCTGGGCCCTGATCGAAGTCATGGGGGGAAGCAACCACTAGATGTGTCTCTCTCACATCGGTGTTTCTCTCTCCCTCCCTCCCACTCTATCTGAAGTTAAATAGAAAAATATCCTCAGGTGAGGATTTTTAAAAAAAGAGTCAGCAGAGTCCCCTTCTCTTTGGCAGCGAATCAGAAGCCAGGACAGTGAGCTTATGACACACAGTCCCAGACGCTCTCTTAGGAAAGTTCGCTTCCACGGTCCAAATTCTCAGCCAGTGAGGCCCTGAGGCAAAATGGGGAGGAAAAAGCCACAGTGAGGGGGTTCAACACACGGAACTGGGTGGGGCGGTCAGGCTGAACTAGCCTCTTTCACTACTTCTATTTTGGGCCCCCAGCGATGAGCACTGAGGAGCCTGGTGCTCCCTGACCCCTGTGCCGTCAGAACATCAGAGAAGGCCACACTTGTTTCAGAACAAAGATAAGCCCCGGTGGCCCCAACAAGGAGAAGAGCTGCCTGTCCTCATTCGAGCAGCGATTAGCACCAGAAGTCCAGGTAACGTGCCGCTGCCTCAGTCCATCTGGAATGCTCTTTCTGTTCTTTACCCCAAAAAGCACAGTGAAAACTCACAAATCACTCGTGTGCATGCCCTTGAGTCCTTCGTGGAGGGAAATGACTTCAAAAGATTAGATCAGTTGATAATTCAGGAAGCAGTTAGTTCCGGATGGACGCAGATCCCTACTCCACACAGAACGCTCTGCCACAGGCCTGCAGACAGTCACCGGGAGGAGCCGCAGGGACAGAAGCACAGTCCTCACCTGTCCTCGTGGGGCCCGCAGGACTCAGTCCTGCCTAATTCTGTGGGAGGCTCTCTTCTATTGGCGACGTGCCTGGGTCAGGGGAGAGCGTCAGGACAGAAACCCAAAGTCACTGTGGTCATCCTGCCTGGCCAGGGGTCTTGTGTTCCAGTCAAGGCAGAAATAACACAAACGGAAAGAAACACGCTTCGAGCCAATAAGCAGCCTCTCTTCTGTATAGAGTTTTTGAGCGCCCTGCTCCATACTGCTGAGACCGAAAAGGAGAACTTAGAAGGGACTGAGAGGTGTATCTTCTAAATCTCTGGTCTACAGAGCTCCTCACCATCCTTTCTCGTAACACCACATGGCCCTCACTGTTACAGTGTCAAATGGCATGGACAGTGTGCTCGTTAGGAGTCAGAATCCACTGAAGAATAATGGCAACTCTTTTAAGGTCTCTGGGGCTCCAGTTCCTTATCCTAGGCAGGTTATGTTTAATTAAGAGCACGAACCCTGGGGCCCAAATTCTCAGGCTCAGATATGGCCTTTGCCACTTATTTTGTGACCTTGGACGTACAGCAGCACCTGGCTCAGTTACTGCTATATACGTTGTTATTATTGTTATGGGTACACTGAGAATTAAAACGTTGGTCCTTCCTACAGCACAGAGAAGTAATAAGGGCAAACAAGATGAACCTTTTAAAACAACATTTTCAAGGAGGAGGGAAATTACTATATAAGCAAATTTCCTATTATGATTTTTTTTATAACACATTCAACTCGTGGTATTTCATGGATTCTAACATATTTTTTTAACATGTTAACATTTCTGAAATCGGATGCAACTTACAGTTGATGGGGTGACACCATTAATGTGGCATTTTTAAATTTCTAATAATATATAAAATGATGTCATAAGTAATAGCTTTCATTCAATGAAATATGATAGTACGTTTTCAATAAACACAACTCAATTGGTTATTATTGCTGGATTCAGGTCTCCAATCCTGCTGATGCTAATGATTTTATTTATTCTTCAATGCCATCTTTTTTATTTCAAGCTAATCTGTTCTAGGAATACAAAAATCTATGAGGAAGAAAGACTGGGATCCAATCCCAATCAAAACAACCACAGGGGTGGTGGAGTGGGGGGACTTGATAAAATGACCCCAAAAAAATCTCTTCTACAGAAAAACACATAAAAGAAAGCCAGGACATTTATAAAGAGTAGTCCCGGAATACAGTCAGGTATGAATTATGGGATAAAAACAGCATTTCAAACCCATAGGGAAAAAATGAACTGACTGATTAATAATTGGCTAAAGACAAAAAGGCAGCTACTTAAAGGGGGAGAGAGGAAGTAGAGTTGAAGACCGTCCTTACTCCTTACAGCAAAATAAATTCCAAATGTATTTATATGTGAAAATAAAGCCATAATTTGTTTCGACATCAAAAAACTCTTACATACCCACTACGGACAAAGCACTGTAAAGGTCGCACAAAGTCCCTCCTCTCGTGACACTTTCCAATGGACCTAGAATAAGAAGTGCTATGAAAACAAAGAAAGGCAAAGGAGATAGTGAATGCCAGGCATTTGCTATTTTATTTTTAAGCCCTTTCTTGGTACATAAATGCACTAGAAAAAAAAAACATTTTTAAAAATAACTTTGGAGTACAACAGACATTCCTAAATATGATGAAAATGCATGGGCACTATAAAGAAAGGCATTAATAATTTTAATTTTATTTGGATTTTTAAACTCCTGAATAGGAAAGAGTCTATAGGTAAATGGCAACCTGGGGGAGTGGGGAGGGGCCTGGATGCAACATTTAGGGCAAAGGGCAAACTTCTTTATACGGATGCGTTAGTTTTACAGTTTTCAAAATCCATTGTTAAGCAAGGAGAAAGAGGATCCCAACTCTGCTACCGAGTGCTTTTGTGACCCTGGATACGTGGCAAGCCCCCTGAAGCTAGAGACCTGCTTCTGTTCCCTGAGAGCTGGGCCCGCTCGCTCGTGCACACGGTCCTGCCGACTCCAACGCTGTGCGTCGGGCTGCAAACCTCCAGGTCTACAAAAGGAGAACAGGGGAAATGTGCATGGGAAGAAATGAAATTTCATAGAGAATGTAACATAGATTAAAAGACAGGCTGTCTTGCTTGAATTCCTAAACAATGACGCTACAGAAATACAAAATGAGACTTCTCATTTGTAACGCAGAAATTTTTTAAAAAACCATTATGGGCGAAAAGTAACACAGAATCACATTATTAGCCAGTTCACAACCAACAAATTGTAAAATGTTTCCCCCCTTTCGGGGAGAGAAATAAAGGGTCATTCAGGGGCTACCTTCCCTGGAGTGAAAATTAAATTCCAGTAAATCTGGAAGGAGGGCGGCATGTCCACTGAGTGAACCCAACACCTACCCAACCACAGAGGAAGTGAAAGCGGAGGGGGTTCCATCAGGAGCAGTGGGGAAATGAGGTCCTGGTAGGATTGCTGTGCACAGCCCAGCCCAGCCCAGGTTCCACGGAGCCTGATCCACAGCCCCAGTGACTTGGGGGGCCTGAGCGAGGATGTGGATTGGCCCCAGCTGACTCCTCATATTTCCCCAATCTCCAATGCTCTGCTTAACTCAGACTATGTCACTTTTCACTCCCAAGCTTATCTGCAAACCTCAGACTGTAGGAAAAGCTCTCTTCCCACCGCGCACAGCCTCTCTAACCCATGACGTCGTTCCCGCAGCCCTCGGGACTCCCTAAAGCTGCTTCCCTGACTTCGGAGCCCCACAGTTCCAGAACAGTGGCACGTCAATAAAACACAGCAGTCTGAGATTCAGGTTTCATTAAGCTTTTGAGGAAATCTTTTGCCTTGGACAGTTAGAAAAGGAAACAGAGCAAAGAAATAAAACAGCAGCTCATTAGACCTGAAGCAGAGCATACAACTGAACCCCACTCACTTGGAAAGGGTTGCTGAGGGCCCCCGGGAAGTCTGGAGGCTCTGTGAAGGGGAGCGCTTCTCTTCAGGCACGGAGCAGGGAGTTTTGTTATCAGCATTTAGGAGAAGGGCAAGCGGTCTCATCCAAGCACGAGGCTGTGCGATCAGGACAGAGCAAAACTGTTCTAAGGGTGTGAGGTCCTTACCGACAGCGCTCCAACCCCATGGACGGCCTCGCCCCCCTGAGGCTGCTGGACAAGCCCAGGACTCTCACCCAGCTGGTCTTCCCCGTTCTCCAAGAAAATCTTCCTTGAAAGGACTAGGCTCTGGGGAAATAGCTTTTTAATCAGGTGAGTATTAAGGGTCTCTCCCTCACCAGGTGCACACCCCGTGCTTCGGTGGACATTGCCCTCTTCCAAGGACATCCAGTTACGCCCAGGAGCAGCGGGTCTGCTGAGACCTTCTGAGAGTCTGCAGAGAAGTCTCTGAAATGAGATCCCAGTTTTCCAAGCTGGGAATTGGACAAGAGGAGTCACCCAGCTCAGGGCTCTTTCAATGGGGGATCTTATTAAAATGGAGACCCTGGCCCTGGCCAGGTGGTTCAGTTGGCTGGGGCATTATCCCATACACCAAAAAGGCTGCATGTTCGATTCTCAGTCAGGGCACATACCTAGGTTGCAGGTTCCATCCCCGGTAGGGGCAACTGATAGATGTTTCTCTCTCACACCAATGTTTCTCTCTCTCTCTCTCTCTCTCTCTCTCTCTCTCTCTCTCTCTCTCTCTCTCAAAATCAATAAAAACATATTTTAAAAATAATGCAGACCCTGGCCCTGGTCCGGCAGCTCAGTTGGTTAGAGCATCATCCCCATATGCCAAGGTTGTGGGTTTGATCCCCGGTCAGGGCACATACAGGAGTCCATCAGTGAATGCACAGACAGGTGGAACAAGGAATCGATTTCTCTCTCTCTCTCTCTCTCTCTCTCCCTTCCTCCCTCTCTCTAAAATCAATAAATAAAATTTAAAAAAATTCAGAACCTGGTTCTGCAGGTCTGGGCTGGGGCTTGAGATTGCATTTCTAACAAGCTTCTGGACCATTCCTTGGTCACCCCAGCTCTGGCTCTGGTGGGTAAGGGGTGTGGCTTCCGGAGATGGCCAGCACTGTCAAAGGACCCTCAGAGTGAAAACAGGCAGCCCCCTATTTTTTCCCAATTCAATCCCCTAAAGAGACTTTTCTTTTTTAATAAACCCAGTGGTTAACAACTAGCTTGTTAGTTAAAGGCCTGAGGGACACAGAGGGAGGCTTATACTCTTCTACTCAGTTCATTAACTAGAGTAACAACCAATTTCAAGGTGATTATTGCTATTATAAGCTCTGATCAATTTTTTAAACATGTTTCTGGGTTTTGAAGCTGAAGCGGGCATATTAGAGCAAGGAGAGCAGCTGTGTTGAGAATTAGTCATATCCCAGATTAATATCTGATCTCTCCATCAAAGGGAACACAGGACACATTTAGTTAGGGTTCTAATTGTACCTCCAATAAACCTCCACCACAGTGAAATATGAGCGCCCATAATTTTTAGTTTCAACTTCCTATACATAATCCATCTGACTGGATGGTCTCGAGCAAAGGCAGTTAAAGCAATTTGTTTCACTTATATAAAGGAATAAATCAGTGCTTAATTATGTGAGGTTTATTATTAACAGTGCTGGCGATCTGACCATATGCCATGACTTCATCTTTTTACATCAAGAAAAAATATGAGAATACACTGATGGCTTTTATGATGCCTTTACCCACTCCAGAGTGGCGCACGGGGAGGAAGGTGGCATGCAATGTGACCCAGAGAGTAAAAGAAGGGGCCGGGCACTCGCTGTTCTGAGCACCAGCGGCGGGCCGGGGATGCATCCAGAATGGTCAGGGAACAGTTGCCACTGAGCAAGGGCAGGGAAACTTCACACCATCCTCAGGACCACTTCTTTTCATGAGAACAAGCCCACCAAATCATTTTTACAGCATCTCAGTGTCTGGTCTAAATAACATTCAATCACCAGCATGCAACAGAGGACAGAGACAGATTTGGTGTCAAAGATGTGAGTTCAAATCCCTGCTCTAGTTTTCCTGTGAGCTGAGTAAGTGATCTAACCCCTCTAGACTTCCAATGTCCCTAGCTGAAAAATTGGGATGTGGATGCCTCCCTCTGGGGTCCTATGAAGATTAGACATCATAGACAGATAACACCTGGACCATATTAAGTGCATAGTAAAAGGTAGCTATGGCAATTCCTGAGCCGGGGAGAAATTGGAGACCTGAGACTTAACCATGTCCACATCCTGCTGTCCTTGGTGAAGGGATGACACCAGTGACAGCATTTCGAATTGTGCTTTTACGCTCTTGCCTTTGATGTCCATTTCCAGCATCTGGGGCCAATTTCCACTCCTCTTTGGATTGCTGTGTGTCCCAAAGCAAATCGGTGAACCTCTCTGAGTTTCATTGATACCAGTTCTTTCTCTTGCCTGCATCACACAGAATGCTGGGAGACTCTGACTTTATACCGCAAGGGTGTTAAAGCCTTTGGCACCAGAACTGGGAGCCGGGGCTCACTCAGGGAGCGCCTCACACAGGCTCCTGGCCTCCTGCTGTGGCTGATAGAGGGTCGCCCAGCCAGTGGACATCCTCCTGTCTTCCATGGCCCAAGAATCCAGTTGCAGACCCCTGGCTAAAATAGGCCCTCGCAGGCCAGAGTGGCCAATGGCATGCTGTGGATATTGTTGCAGGGGAGTTCCAGAAAACCTCCTTGAGGGAGAGACGCATAGAGGCATCTCCTCCTTTTGCCCTTGACTCCCTACCCAGGCATGGAAGTGATGGTGACTAGAACTCCAGCAGCTGTAGTGGACCATGAGGCAGCCCTGGGGACAGAAGCCGCGGGCTAACACGTAGGAACAGGAAGATGGAAAGAACCGGGATCCTGCCGACACCAGGGAGTTGCCATGTTAGCCTAGATTGCTTGCCTCTGGACTTCTACTACATGAGAGAGAGACAAACCCCATAACTTATGTGAGCTACTGTTATTCCTGACCTATGTTACTCAGAGCCGAGAGAAATTCATTTTTGCATTTTACACATCCCCAGCAGCCTCGCACCCTGGGAGAACAGTGCTGCAGCTCTGTGCTGAAAATGCCAAGGGCTGAGCTCTCTGCATCCAACACCAAATTATTAATAAACCAGTGTGTTTCTCGTAGATGGCTGCAAATGCGATGTTCCCTCCAAAGAGAAGGATTTACTTAATTTCGTAATACTCGGGACTTGTAATCAATACCCAAAGACATACCTTCCTCAAGGTCTCTGGCTTAATTGGGTCCACGTTCCGAAGCTTATGAAGTCACCAGTCCTACATAGCTCTGCTTTTCATCCCTCACCGAGGCAGCCTTAAACTTTTTACTAGACACCGCAGCAAAATAAAATGTTCTTGAAAACATTAAGGGTTGATGAACTGGTTTGGATTTTCTCCAAACCTCTAGACTTTCTCTCCTCCCCATAGATCTAAAACAAAGTCCAGTCACTTTGAAATGAAGGCATTTGATTTGGGGCCACTGCACATTGATTTACCTCGCAGGAGGCGCTTGCATCTTTCAAGCCAGCGCAGAGAGCTTCCATCCCACTCTGCCACCCCCTCGGTGCAGCGCACTGGCTCTGGCCGCCCGATCCACGTCCTGTCCCACTTCTCGCTCCCATGAGGAGGCCACTGAGATGGCCTGACTTGAGAAAATAACCGCCCGACACTGGAGAAATGTGTAAGTCAAAGGAAATCCAAATCCTAGTCAGTTTCCCTCACCGTGTCTTACCTTAGGTAACTAAAGTAGAGGGAGAAAAAAAGCAGACGGCATCCATCTGAACTTTAACGAGGCATTCAATCCCAATCCACACAACATTTCCATGTTGTCTTAACTTTGCTTGGCTTGTAGTGTTGATAAAACATGGATAGACTGGCACCGAACAGGTGGAAATTCGTTGTCTGACAACCTTCAAGGGGGATAACAGCGTGGTCTCCTAGGTCCCGGTGTTATCTAAAATCTTTATTAAACGATGAAAGAATAACTGTAATTTTTGACATGGGCAGATGCAGTAGCTGAGTGGTACTGTTCATGTCTCAAAAGTAGAGGTCGAATTTGAAATGTCTCTATTGAATTAGAGAAAATGGTTCGTTTGAACACAGAATGACATAGATTCAAAGGAATCGAAGCACAAAGTGAAGGTCATCCTAAGTCCCGGTGCCAGAGAAACATGGTTGAAGACAGAGGCGAAGGAGACCAGTAGCTGCTCTGAATTCTCCAAATGATGATACAAGACTGTGCTAAATGAACTCTGGCCGCTGGCTAGCAATCCTTTCCCCAACCAAGCTAACAGGTCAACATTCTGTTCGCCATCTAGAGCACACCCTGAAGGCTCGGGGTTCTGAATCTGGGACTCTGTGATCCAGAATGTCACTTCCTAGCTCTAGACAACCAAAAGGCGATTAGTGGGACAAGGAGAGCCCAGTCCTGCCTCCCACAGCCTCCAGCAGGGATTTAACGAGGCATGAATTTGCACAGCAAAGTAGATTTCTTCATTAAGTAGTTAATTAAACCCTTTTGAAAAAGTGATCATGAACAGAGCTGATAAATTCAACCCAAATTAGAGCATTAATTAATCAGAACAACAGACTTCAGCTCGAAGGTACAAAACAAAAAACTAACAATGCCCAGCTCCTCACATACATTCACACGCGCGTGCACACACACTTCAGTTAATCACCCAACTCTAGTCTTAAATTTCCTCTTAAACAGTGTGAAAAGGGACTTGGAACCTAAAAATATGAATGTAAGAGAAGCCAGATCTTAGTCAGTTTGCTCTGGAAGGGGTGGAAAGAAGTGGGATGACCTCTGCTTTCCAGGGTGAACCCATTTCCAGGTCAAGTTGACATCTTGTTGTCTAGTTTTTTTACACTACAAGTTCAGTAAATTAATAGCTCCCTGCCTTTACTTAGAAATCTCAAAGTACAATTTCCTCTATATTCATCTTTGTGCTCCTTAGAACACACTAGATTTCCCCAAACTGTAATAATACTCTCAGAAATGACAGCAATATTTCAGATGATTTATTTTGTAGCACTTGATCCTTAGCCCTCCCGCACTCACACACACCATGTCTTAGTGAACTCTGCAGAAAATGGGCAACACAGGCAGTCCATTTTTTCATACTATTTTGCTCCGGATTACAGAAAATACATATAAAATATTTGAAAGTGATAAGAAAACACATCAAAAAGAAAACTAATAATAATTTCCTTGATCAGAGAAACAGACCCCAGTAGCATTTTGGTGTCTTTTTTACCAGGCACTAAGGTATTTTAGTGATATACCTTAGAAAAGGTATATCATATACATTTTTCAGGAAAAAAAAAATGTGTACTATTTTATAGCCCATTTTTTCACTGAGGAATACAGACTGAACATTTTTCCATGGCATTAAATATTCTTCTACAAAGTTATTTTGAGTGACTGGATAATAGTCTATCAAATTTCTTCCCATTCAGATGGAAGTAAAAATATTACCTTACCCCATCTTCCATTACTGAGTATTCAGGCTGTTCCTAATTTTTTGCTGTTAGGGACATTGCTTCAAAGCCTGTCTTTGGAGGTAAGTCACTGCTCACATTCAGTACGATTTTTCTGGGACAATTACTCAATGTAGAATTGTTGCAACAAAGGGTGTGAACAAATTTAAAGCATTGACACATCTTGGCAAAGTGCCCTACAGATAAGTTCTACCAATCTCACCCTGCTATTAATATATGAAAATGTCCCCAGGTATGGCCAGTTTCCCTATGTCCTCACCAGCTTTATATTTTCTCTTTGACAATTAAAAAAGTCATATCAATTAAAATGTTTTTATTGGTAGTGAGGTTGAGCACGTACTCATTAGTTGATTGTCCATTTGTATTTCTTCTTTGTGAACTATTTATTCATGGTCATTACCCATTTTTCTATTAGACTATTTGTCTCTTTATGTGGTTGTTAAGAATGTTTGTGCATTAGGGATAGACACCATTTAGCTACATAAAGACTGTGCCTATGTTTTCCCAGTGTTTGTCTTTTAACTTTCCTCATAGTTTTTATATAGAGAAATATTGGAGGGTTTCTGTAACCAAATTTATCCTTCTTCTCTCATTTGCTTTTATAAAACGTTTCTCTGCCTCATATCATCATTTATTATATTCATCAACTTTTTCTCTCATCATATTGACTGGTTTGTGTTTTGTTTTTGTTTATAGCCTGCATAGTTAATCCATCGGAAATGTGTTTTGCCACCGTGAGAGGAAAGTTCTCTCTGACCCATTCTAAATGGTTCTTCATGAGTCCCAATTTACCCCACTGATTCAATATGCAATCACTACTTTATTTATATAGCACTATATTTGGGCTATAAGTTTAGCATAATGATTAAAACCTTGGGTTCTGGAGTCAGACAAGCCTGATTCACATTCATCCCTCCTACTCCTATGACCTCAGACCAGTTACCCAACCTCTAAGCTCCAATGTTCTCAGCTGCAGAGCACTTAGCAAAGGACCTTGCATGTATTAAGTGTTCACTCAATATAAAACATTAGCAACATTTTCAATAAGATCTCAGAATGACCCCCCAAATATTCATCTGCATTTGATTTGTTGTCACCCCAACATTGAAAAGCAGTTTGGACCATTTCCCTAACAGCCTGAAGCTGGTGAGGCAAGTTTCCTCACTTCAACCATGCCATGTGGAACCCAGGGACAGCTCAAGGGGGACCAGAGTCACTGCATTTCTCCACGAAGCTCCTGTCCTCCCCTTCTCCTCCTGTCTATTGGTATGAGCCACCACAGGCCAGCAGCACAGCAAGAGGGGTCCACAACCACAGCTCAGCACCTCTGCTCTCCCCACCGGCAAAACACTGCACTGCTCCAGCCTCCTCCCTGCTTGGAGGAGACCACTTATTTCACTCCGTGGCTTAAAGTATTTATTTTTTCCATAGGGAAGAACTAGTGTCATTACACTTGGAGACCTGGATAGTTTAGACTTCAGGAGAAAAGGGAAGTGGGAGAGAGAACTCCAGCATCATATACCAAGAGAGTGTTCAATGAATTCAGTAAACTGTCCCAATTTCAGATGATTTCTAAAGAGCAAAAAAACACAACCTGGCTGAAAGGCCAAGCAGTTAAATCCGAGGCATAAATCTTGGTTACGAAGCTCTCCTCCTCTCTCATAAATCATTCCATTCGCTCTAATATTTCCTCTGCGCAGAGGTGGGAGGCAGCTGGATATAGAGCGGGAAGGACCCGGTACTTGGTTAGACTTAGCTGGCTTTGAAGAACCCCGATTCCAGTGCTCAGCAGCTGTGTGAACCTGGGCAAGGGAATGGGTTCGCTCCTCTGTAAAATGCAGACAAAGCTGCTGACCCCACAGAATTACCGTGACGCTCAAATCCCCTAACATAGAAGATGCTCGCGAATGCTAGGACTTGTCCCTGTTATCACTGACACTTCTGTGTATATATTGTCTCCTCTATATTCTGTCAGTTAAGGTCCTAGGATTTGAGAGCTGGAAGGGACATAGATCCCATCATCTGATTCTTCGTTCTGCACGTGAGTAATAGAGACCCACCACAGAGGTCAAAAGACACTTTCAAGATGAACAGTCAGCCCGGCTGGTGTGACTCAGTTGTTGAGCCTCGACCCATGCACCAAGAGGTTGCTGGTTCGATTTCCAGTCAGGGCACATGCCCAGGTTGTGGGCCAAATCCCCAGTAGGGGGCATGCAGGAGGCGGCCAATCGATGTTCTCTCTCATCGATGTTTCTATCTCTCTCTCCCTCTCCCTCTCTCTCTAAAAATAAATAAAGGGGGAAAAAAACTTTAAAATAAAAAGATGCACAGTCAGATAACCGCCAACCCCCATCACATGTCTTCTCATCTAGTTCAGTTCAGCATTGATTTTAGCGTCTAATATATGTTATATGATGGGGGGAAGGGGTGTGGTATGCAATGAAGAATAAGACAGAATCTTTTCCCTTGAGAAGCTCAAATTCCGATTCCTTTCTGGGTATCCACTCTCCCCCATTAGGTCATAAAATCCTCAACTAGGAAGACTATGTCTTCCACCATCTTCTAGAACCCCATAGGAGCCAAAGTCCCAGGGTGCATACAATAGGTACCCAACACATTTTGGAAAGAACTGAGATACTCCTTTATTTCCATGTCAGGTCTGCTCCAGATGGATAAAATCATTTCCCCGAGTAACCCAGACCTCCCACTACAAGTTGCCTTATTCACTAGGGCACCGTTTTCTCCTTAGCCTCAGTCCAGCCCCACAGAGTGAGAGAATCAGACTCCAGGGCTTCCAGGCCTCAAGGCACCATCTCTTCTCTTTCCCTCTGATAACCTAGAAAAATGCAGCAGATGGCGTGCAGCCCTGAGTAAAAGGCAAGTGCCTCTTGCATGCATTCCCCCTCTGGGTACCAGTGGCATGAGGACGTTATCATTACGTGCTCGACTTCATCATCTCTTCTTCCTGAGCCTTCACTGATCCATCCCTTTTCTCCACCAACCCTTAGATTTCCTAGCTGGGCCTTTGCTTTCAATGGTTCCACGTCTGCTGCACTATCAACTAATGGCTGCATAGAATTCTCTAGAAGCCAGCCAGGCTTTCCTGGCCAAGTACCCTGGCGTCCAAGTGGCTCCTTCATTTTGGCAGATGGTGCCCACAACTTCCTGAGTCTTCCAGTCAGTGTCAAGGTGATTGCAGGCCACTTCCAGATTGCTTACTCCCTGTGTGCCTGTTCCTATCTCCTTCCTCTGGCTGGAGTTGAGAGAGCCAGGGAGTGAGGTCTCTCTGCCTCTGAAGAGGATCTACCTCTGCACATAGCCATAATTTGATGCCTCTCTCTGGGATATATATAGGGAGTTCCTGAGCCAAGAGTTTATTATCGAGCTTAGCATGAATATACAGCGAGGAGAGCTGAGTGCAAAACCAAATGTTCCAAGTGTTCCTAATTCCATGTGTTTTGAAGTGCCTGCAGCAGGAATTTTATGGAAGAGGGAGAAAGACTCTTCCCTGGTGGTAGATTAAGGCTACATCTCTTTAGCTTTGGCTCACGGTCAGGCCTTTAGCAGTCAACTAATCCCATTTTCTCTGTATTTTCTAATTGCATTCTTACCAACCAGGCTGAGCCTTGTTTTCATAGTATAGGAAGCCTTGCTAAAAAGCCTCTCTGCTCCGAGGCTCCCTCTAAAACATGTCTTGGCTTCCAAGGGCAATGAACTCTTTATAA
Source organism: Tadarida brasiliensis (assembly GCA_030848825.1). Classification (NCBI taxonomy): domain Eukaryota; kingdom Metazoa; phylum Chordata; class Mammalia; order Chiroptera; family Molossidae; genus Tadarida; species Tadarida brasiliensis. Next base: position 31,279,745 of record CM061270.1, on the reverse strand, counting down.
TGAACGCCTCACTGTAATGCACGCTCTCTTTGGTTTCCAGGAACTGCCTTATAATTATACGGCTCAGTATTGCATGTCAGAGGTTTGCTTCGCCTTTCATATTTTATGAAGAAATTCATATTTTGACAGTAAAAATATTTAACCCAGAGGACCTGAAACCCAGACTATTATTTTGTAAAGTAGCCATCGAGCCGCACACTTGTGCTCCCCTCGTTTCCCCGGTGCATACTCACACTCTTTGATACTCTCTGAGCAGACCCAACCACATGCTGTCCAGATGGAAACCTGGCTGTATCATTACATTATATTGAAATAACCCAATACCACCTGTTTCTGTTGGGGCTCCTGCCAACATTTTCCCATAAAACATTTATTTTGCTAATATTTTAGTTGGTCACCACAGAAGGACACTTGAAGTTAAAGATTTACCATGTGTTGCAGCCACTCAGAGCCAAGAGAGGCAAAAAAATAAAAAGCCTTTTGAAACCAGGCAGCAGAGTTCAAGAAGAGTAAATGTCTATCTATTGTTTCCAAAGGTGGATGCCTCACCTGGCAGGATGCAATGGCGGGCACGGGGATTTCCACACAAGGTTTTCTTGGCAATCCTCACAGAATGAACTCTTCTAGTGTCTCCGGTGCTCGTCCCTGGGTCGTAAAAGTGTTTTCGGCTTTGTAAGGAGACTTTGCTGCTTCTTGGCAAATGTCCCCCCTCCAAATATGTTTCATTTATAAATAGAAATAAAAAAATTAATTTATTTGACATATAGAAACACAGACATAGCCCAGCCGGTGTGGCTCAGTAGTTGAGCATCGACTCATGCACCAAAAGGTCACCGGTTCGATTCCCGGTCAGGGCACATGCCCAGGTTGTGGGCCAGATCCCCAGTGGGGGGCATGCAGGAGGTGGCTAATCGATGTTCTCTCTCATCAATGTTTCTATCTCTCTCTCCCTCTCCCTTCCTCTCTCTCTAAAATCAATAAAGAAAAAAATATTTAGAAACACAGGCATATACTATTTTTATTCCATCAAGAACAGGATAGGGCGTGGTGTTACATATTAAAAACTGTTCCTGAATGTGATGTTCAAAGTCATTAGATGCCCTTGGAAGCAGAAGCAATGAACTTATCTTCAGGACTGAGCATACAATTGGAACCCCTTGGTCCAGAGACATAACATAACTTTAACCAAGTTGTTCAATGTTTGTTTCTCTTTGTCCTCTGCAACTATATAATCACTTGCTGTAAAATAGAGAATTAAAGCTTAACTAACTAAAGATTGGGAAGCCACTGGAATAGTTTGCCAAAGGTGTCACTTGGGACTGCCTGCGCCTAGTTGAACCTTTAGAAGACCTTTATCATCTACGCCTCATGACACTGTAGCTGAATCCAGCTTCCTTGCTAGTTTTAGCTTATGCCAGCATTATGATCTTAATTTTCTTCTGCACTCTGAACCCCCTCTCCAAAATGAACCCCAGAGAACTAAGGAAAACACACCCAGAGATTGATGGAGTTTGACCACATGTGCTTAACTTTCCAATCTTTGGCTCTCATGGTGCCTGGAATCTCCATGAGATTTTCCCAGAATTCTGATTCACTGCAAAGTGGTATTTCTTTCTATTATTGTGATTGGTGATTCAATTACAAAGGTTAACTGCATGGCCTTTGCCTCCTTTCCCCCCCAGTTAATTAGGAAGCTGGGTCTTCCCCTGCCTGACCTCCTTCTAGACTAACTGATCACTAGAAGTCAAAGGAAGGGAGAAAGAATGGGTTAGCCCAGAGCCCCACTCACGCACTGTGTCCATTTTTCAGCTCAAGGAGCCCTTTCACACCAAAATGTCTACTTTGCATTGTAAAAGTAATTTATATTTCAGATATTTGTTTTAAAAGTCAACTTGTAACCTGTAATGGCTGTAGATATAGATTAATAACCACAAGTAAATCAATGTACCTCTCTTGACAGCGCCCATCCATGTTCTCGTACCCTCCCTGAAGACAGATAATCATATAATTAAGCGATCCACTTTTCAGCATATATGTGCTGCACGAGAGACCGGAAACAATGGACTTGGTGTGTGCTTTGGTTCAAAGTGGGAAACACTGACTAATCACCTTTTTTATGAAAGCACTTGATCTTTACATTGATATTTCCCCCCAGCAGATTATAATTATTGTTCAAAGAAGTGCTGAATGCAGCACAGATAATCCAAAGGTGGCCCGTCTGGTACTCACTGTTATAGTTTATGTCCAACTGACAACTTTAGCTGACGGCCATGGAAAGGGCAGAAAGAATCACTTTTGATTTTCTGCTCATACCAGCCTTGATAGCTTTTTTTTTTTTCCTTTTCCAAGGTCGTGAATCTAAATTCTCAAGACCAACATAAATGTATACATATCACTCGTGACTCTGCATCGTTCCACTTTTAGAGAATCTCAGCGTTGTGGATGGCATGAACCAGGACAAGTGGCAACTCAGCCTCAAATGTTGAATCCGCTCCCCAAACAGAAGTTTCCCTTGAGGAGAGTTGCCACATTTAGCCAATAAAAATAAGAGATGCCCAGCTGAATCTGAATTTCAGAGGTATAAGTGTGTCCGATACGGCAAACTGTTCACTGTCTATCTGAAATTCGAACTGAACAGGGCATCCCGTACTCTAGCTGACAGCTCTACACCCATGCACTCAGTCTCTGACTTGCCCTAGTTACCCCTTTTTCCTCCTTCCTGCAAAGGAAAACATCATATCTGGGCAGCTACAGCAGCCACCTTACACAGGTCACTGACGGCTGAAAACGAGGAGGGCCAAGAAGTCGATCTCCATCATCCTTTCCCTTGTTTATTTGTATTTGGTACTGACTGGACTGTTTCCCTGCTCATGATGAAACAACTCTCTTAATCATTGCCTTAATTCCTGGAATCCTTTATCAAGAGCAAGGACAACTCTGTCCAGTCTGAACAAGGAAAAATGGGAACCTTATGCTAATATTTAAAAGCTTTCTGTTTACCCTGCCAGCATCTATCAGAATGTGCGCCCTGGGTGGATTAATCATGAGAAATGCTCAAGGAAATGCAATGGTTTCCGATGCGGTCAGATCTGTTCTTTTTGAGCACTGACAGTGTGCCCTTTCTTCCCCCAACGTGTCCTTCCTGTGCTGCAGGCTCAGGCCTAGATCCAGGCAGAGGGCCGTGAGGCCAGAGCCTGCAGAGAGGGGGCACCCCGTGACAAGGCCATCAAGCCGGAACAGCATCCCAGCTCCACGACAGCAAAAACGCCTCTTCACCACCGGCCATCCCTCCCTTCTCTCCAAGGCTGGGACAGGAAATCCGCTGGGCTCCCCCCCTCTTGTCCCCTTCCCTCATGCCGCAGAGGGCCACTACAGACTGGATCCGAAATGATGGCTTCTCAGAGGACAGCAGAGCTAAGACTCCACATTAAAACAGGAAACCAAGAGGGTGGGCTGAAAACATGAATCTTTTCTCTATTGAACTACTGAATTGATGAGAATCGATAGCAATTTTAAATGTTTCCATTTCACATTTAAAATGTTTTATATTTGTCTATTAGTTTCGAGTGAAAAGAGCATGTTCACTTACCTCATTGTATATACCACAGTGATTTATTGTTCAAAAGAAACGTAAAAGCACTTTGATCAATCTCTAAAAGGCAGAAATGGTTTCCTCAGCCAAGTGGTTCTCAAAGTGTCGCCCCAACCAGCAGCAGCAGCCCCCCGGGCCTTGTCAGAAATGCACTTTCTCAGGCCCTACCCCAGACCTGCTGAATCAGAACCTCCGTTGTAACAAGCCCCCAGAGGGTCCCTGGGCACCCTCCCGTTTGAGAACCACTTCCCCAGCCTACTAGACTGCCAGGGTAGCCCGAGTATCTCTTCGCCATCTGACCCAAATGGTGGCATGCTCAAGCACTCTTTATCTCTCTCTGCCAACATTGATACTGGCACTTCAGATTCCTGTGCCAGACTTAAGAACAGACCATCGAGGTAGTTGTTTGCCTTATGGAGAAGATGGTCTCCATTTATCCCTTTTCACACCCCCTCCCCATGAGACACACACAAGTTGCCTCTGCTTCAGAGTATCGCCCCCAACCCCTCAAGCCTCCCTTTCGGGACATCCCACACACTCTCCACACCCTCTTCAATCAAATGCAGCCCTTTTTCACCTCAACCTCCAACCTCTATCACCTCCAGCTTCTACCTTCACCCATCCCCCACTATCCCTCCTTACCGTCCATCTTTTCTGCAGTCCCCAAAGCTCTTTCTTACCTACAGCCTCACCGTACACACCGTCTTTCACTCAACATCCTCTATCAACCTCAGCAACCGTACCCTATCTCCCCCCTGCCCACTCCTACCCGGTGCCCACTTCCTCTCGGAGCAAGCGAGATCGTCCCACAGTCAGCCAGGCTCTCCATGGCCAGTGCCCCTCCCCCTCCGCATCTTCCTGCTGGCTCTGGCCCTCTGCCCCAGGACGGGAACTGCCAGCCAGGCCCACTCCCCTCTCCCCTGCTCTCACATGACCCGTCTTTGGCTTTTATTTCTACTGTGAATGAAATATTTTTTCTCTGAGGCCGCAGTCTTCTCGAACTTTCATACTCACCTCTTTTTAGTATCTATCCACCAGTTTACATTTCAAACAAACTGGAGTAAATGAGGTAGTTGATCTGAGGAGAGATGGAAGATAAGTCATTGTGCGGCGACCTGAGGGAAACCACACACTGTGGAGGCAGTGACAGCTGATGTGGCAGGAAGTGCTGCACATCCTGGGAAAGGACCCGGGCGTGGAGCAGGCGTGATCCTACAGACCCAAGTGGGCAGCCGCTGTGGGAAGAGCAGAGGGAAGGTTCGGGTAAAACAAAGACTCTGAACCTTTCTGAGGTCAAAGACCACTTTGAGGATCTAATAAAATCCAAAGACAGTCATTCTAAAAATAAACGTGTAAATAAGCAAAAGTTTGTGTTTATTCCAGGACTGGGAACAAGCCACGAAGCCCGGTGGTGGAAGAGGTTCAGAGACCCCAGGGAAAGAGACAGGACAGGTTTGGAAGGATAGGTTTGAGTGCCAGTCAGAAAAAGGCCAACGCCAGAAAACGTGAGAGAACTCGGGCTTCCTCCGAAGGCGTCACGGAGACCTTCAGGGGGTAGTGTATGTTTCCAAATGCCCTGCTCTGTTTACTTTAACACGACTCGTGTCCAACTTTGAGTGTGATTTGGTCAAATCCATGCTTTTATTTCAGAAACTCTGGGCCAGCAATGTTGGCTTGATGCCAGAAAGACCAAGCACTAACATATTTTGAATATGATGTCATAGATAGAGTATAGGAAACAATTATCACTGGGCAGATAAAAGGAAAACATCTTAAAAGAGAATACAAACATCGTAACCTACTCTAGAGGCATCATGGTGAAAATGTCTGTACACCAGAGAAAGAAAACTCAGTAATGTGTATACGTTGTGGTTTGCATGTGTGCAAGGCTAGAGAAAAAGCCATACCTGGAATGCAAACGTATTGGTTCCATCTATCGAGTGCTAGTCCATCCCTCCAGAACGATAATCATTTTTGTGTTCTCAGTGTGATTGTATCAGGTAATATGTATGCAGACATTGCTATGTGTCAAGCACTTCACACGCATTACCTCATTTAAGCCCCTCTGTTCCCCTACGAGGCTGGTACTCGTGCAGATGAGGAGCTGAGGCTCGGAGAGCCTAAGTGAAGAATGACTAAACCAATCCTAGAACCCAAATGTGGTATGGCCTACACCAAGATGAAGTTGGACAGCCTGACCCAGAGGTCCATTCTGGATCCAGCAATGGTTCTTTCTCAACGACTGACGTGGCTCCAAATCTGAATTCCCCATCAGATTGTTTTCCATCCAGACCCACAACCCGTAATTGGATTATGCGCTCGAAATCTGAGAAGCAGGAAAGTGCAAATGGTCGAAATAATGAGCGCTCATTAAGCTTCTCAGAAAGAACAACATAGTCTTTCTAGGCAGTTCCTACACACAGATTTTGTTTGAAGACAAGAACTGTGAAGTTAGGCAGAACATCAAGGATGTGAGTATTGTTCTGAGAGATTTGGGTTGCTTTCCCCCAATAACTGCTCCTCCACTTGTTTACCCAGAGAAAATATTGAGGTGCTCACTTATTGAAAATAAACCTGCTCCCCAGTGCACCCCAGAGTGAGATCAAGTGGCTACCATGGAAGTGATATGAAAATGGAGTCATTTCCATGAAATTCCCAAGGGTGCATTTTTGCTTTTAAGAGCAATGAAATCACTTTATACTAGTAATTTATTATTTCCACCAGTTATTCAAATATTTTGTCTGCATGTTGAAAAATTAGTCCTTATTCAAACAAGTTTCTGCTTTTAGAGCAAAAACATTCTAAATATTCAGTAAAACTAGGACTCTAGCAGAAGGATACACAGAAAGATAAATTAAAGACACATGCTTTCTTTCCCCTTAGATAAGCAAACTTTAAAAAAAAAATTTTAAATAAAAAATAAAGGACTATACCTCTCTTCAACAGACATTGGTCTTTACACACTGGACTGGATGCCTAACCTCAAGGAAGGTTTACCTCATCCGAACACCTCTTGCTTGCCCATTGCCCTGACTTCCATGCTAAGTAGGTTTAATCACTTGTGAAAATGGATGTTCAGACTGGTCTTTATTTTATCCCTGGTATTCTAAGCCACAGACAATAATGGTCTGAAGACATAGCTTTATTAAATGTAGATTGTGGCTGACATTATCAGAAAGAATTATAGTTTGTTGTTCAATGGTTGTCACGTTATAGATATTTTCTATCACTACAGTTATTGTCATGTTTCTCGATAACTGTCCTCTTCCCATCCAAGTCATAGATATGTGATGAAAAGGGAAATGTGAAGGGACAGTAAGGTGCACAAAAGGAGGAAAGGATTGCCTGGCCAGTGTGGTTCAGTGGATTGAGCATCGTCCCATGGATTGAGAGGTCCCGGTTCGATTCCCAGTCAGGGCACATGCCCGGGTTTCAGGCTCGATCCCCAGTAGGGGGCGTGCAGGAGCCAGCTGGTTGATATGGAGGTTTCTATCTCTCTCCCTTCCTCTCTCTCTCTAAAAAATCAATAAAAACATATTTTTTAAAAAAAGGAGGAAAGGACTATTTTTTAGATGTTTCCTGACTTCCTGTAGGGAACAAAGTGAGGACAAGAGACCAATTATTGTACCCAGAAGTGTAACATTCTCCCTTCGAGAACTTCTGTGCCCTTGGTCAAAGCAGATGGAGACATGACTGAAATTAAGCAGCTTTTCTTCCTGGAAAACAGGGTCAATTATACTTTTTTAAAAAATACCTCTTACTAAACTAAATACTGTTCCCAGCAATCGGTCCTTCGGGAGGGAAAACTGTGTGGAAGGAAGAAGAGTTATGTAACTTCTTCAAAACTGAGGGAGGGTCAGAGAAAATGGGAAAATTCTCAAAGAAATAAACTGTGTAAATAAATACAATAATTCATCCTAACAGTCTATGAAACCTCACTCAGGGCATAACTGGTGCCCGGAACCCAGAGTTTCCACTCGGCCAGATTAGCATTTAAACACATCATCATCGAGGGGGTTATTTTCCAGGTCGTCTGTTTGTCGAAACTACCCTCAGTATCCAGCACACAGCAAGTGCCCAACGGTTCGTTTTTTAATAAACAGGAAATCGCCTCATAGAACACGTAGCTTAGACACAGGATCCTTTCAGTAATTATCAAGTTTCGGATGTGTTAAAGTTCCGAAAGATCTGGTTTGGGTCAGCAAGTTCAGTAAGCCGGCCTTATAAAAGAATTTTGAGGAGAACCTTTGCATTGACCTTTTCTTCACATTTAAAATGTCTCTGAGTTTGACAGGAGGTATCAAGAGATTTGGAAAAGGTCACGCCTCTTGCCCGAGTAGCTCAGCTTCCACTTATCTACCTCAGAGAAGTAATAAGATGTGTGAATAAAGATTTATGTGTGGAGATGTTCACCACAGCACTATTTAGACTGTCCACGGACATACCAGCCACAGGGTCAGGTTTAAATTCATCTGGGATCAGGGTACAGCCATGCAACAGAATATCAGTGACCATTAAATGTTTAAAAGGTTTTGGAATGGCATAGAAGACAATTCGTGAAGTAATGATAAATGAAAAAAGCAGGACGCAACACAATCGATACAACACGATCCCTGTCTACCTACAATAGAAAGAGAAAGAGCTGTAGGAAGAGAGACAACATAAAGAGTCAATCAGAAGTTAATGTAAAGTTTTAGAATTCTTAACTGTTAGAAAGTCTAATCATGGGGAAAACAGCATATTCTAAATTCCAGCAGTTTCAATCATATTGAAAAACAGGGTCCCAGCACACCTGCTCCCACAGGACTGCTACAGTTTCCTATGTTTTCTTCGAAGCTTTGGGGCATTTACTCAAATACCAGCTACTTATGATCTGTGTGACAACAGGACCTGATAATTACAAGGAGTTGCTCAGAAGGGAAGGTGGCAAGGGGAGATCAGGAGAATCAGACTCCAGCCATAGTTTGTCACTGACTTGTTGGGCAAGTCACTTAACCCCTTCAAGCCTCCTTTGCACCATTTGAGTTAGACTAGGTGACTTCTAAGTTCCCTTCCAGCTCTAAAGTCTTTCCCTGCCCTATCCATGTGTCCTAGGAGGTCACCACTGAATAAATTGCATTTATTTTTTATTTTTAAATTTTTTTTATTGATTTTTAGAAAGACAGGAAGGAAGAGGGAGAGAGAGAGAGAAACATCAATGTGAGAACGAAACATCAATCAGCTGCCTCTTGCACGCCCCCTACAGGGGATCGAATCCACAACCCTAGCACGTGCCCTGACCAGGAATCAAACCGGCAACCTTTTGGTGCACTGGACAACGCCCAACCAACTGAACTACACCAACCAGGGTTTTTGGGGGTTTTTAAGAGTTTTTCACTGATTTTTAGAGAGATAAACTGCATTTAAAATGTGGTAGACCTCAATTGTTCCTGAGTAAAGAGTGACTAACTGTCCAGTAAACTCTAAAGGACAAGAGAAGCCAACCACAAACACTTTGGCCACTAAACAGTTTTCTTCCCACCTCATCCCCTGGCTTCTGAACCTAAACTACAAGGTCTGCCTAGAGTTCTGCTCTCCCCACAAGCTGTGATTTTTAACAAACAGTATTCACGTTTACCACAAGGGAAACCGGATATGTCCTCGAGAACAGAGATCCTCAGCCTTTTCTGGGACACAGCTACCTTTGAGAACCTGCAGAAAATGTTGACTTCTCCTCAGAAAAAAATGTTCTTTCATATCAAATGTTTGTTGACCATTCCATGGAGTCACAAATAGCCTAACATCCTTAGTGGCCCTTGGATACAAGATTAAAAATCTCTGGTAAGGAAAATGTTGACCCTACTCAGTAGAATCCCAGACAATTTTAAAGTATGCTTCCTTTTCAAGAATAGGATAATCTTGACGACTAGAAATAATCCATGTAACTAAAGAGGCTCTCCCAGGCCTTGTGACTTGGGAGGAAGGGGAGGCAAAGGTAGTAGGCAGCCTTGGAGTAAACAAGCATTGAGACTATAGTGTGGAGGGTAGGATCGAGGAACTACCCCCTGCACCAGAGCCCATCTACAACTCACAAAGCTGCAACCATCTCCATGGCAACCTTATCCTTAAGGAGAATTCTAAGTACCATAAATTGAGTAGTTACAATGTCCCACGCATTATCTCACTTCATCCTTGCCACAACTCTCTGTGGCACTATTGTGCTTTCACGGTACTCCAGACCTCTCCATTTTACAGATGAGGAAACTGCGGATCAGGGAGGGTACAAAGCTTATACTAATTCACATGACCAGCAAATATCAGGAGAAAACCTCACACCAGCTCTGCCTGGCCCTATTCTCCCACCTAAGGCTAACCATTATCAAGCAAGTCTCCTTACTAAGCTCAGTCACTGGCTTGAGTTAGGTTCTTAGGAAACACTGATATAAGTTGAATACAAGTAATACAGAACCAGCTTGTGGAAAGTTAGGGACAAGTGGCAACTGAATGGCAATAAAGCCATGTTGCCCAGTGCTCCCCGAAGGTCTGTTTGAAGGAGGAAGTGAGGGGAGAGGTTGGCTGGAAACTTCTGAAAAAAACACCACCTTCGTTTTTTCTATTTGCAAAGTCATCATTTCCCTGCCTGTTCAAGGCTATGACTGAACAGCTACAAGAGGAAGAACTCCATAGCTCCAGATCGTCACCAAGGCCTTTACTGAAATCTCCAGGGTCAGGGAGCCACACACCAGCACACAGCAAGCTTGGCTGTATGTTCCAGGGAACTGGCTAATTCTCTCTTTTTTTTTTTTAATTTAAATAATTTTATTTTATTTTATTTTATTTTTTATCCTCACCCGAGGACATTTTTCCATTTTTTGTTCAGACAGAGTGGGAAGGAGAGAGAGGAAGAGAGAGAGAGAGAAACATCGACGTGAAAGGGACACATCGAGTGGCTGCCTCCCGCACGACCAACCAGGGCCGGGGACAAACTGCAACCGAGGTACGTGCCCTTAGCGGGAACCGAACCCAGGTCTCTCCGGACCGCAGGCCGACGCTCTAACCGCTGAGCCAAACCAGCCAGGGCATGGCTAATTCTCTTAATAAAACAGACTCCTTCTGTCCCCTAATAACGTCACTCAGAATCATAGAACTTTAGAAATGGAAATAATCTCAAATTTTATTTGGTTTAACTCTTTTCTCCCTTTCATCATTCCCACCCTTCCTTTACTATGACTTTATCAAGGAAGAAATGCCTTGCTTACGATTGTACAGATCATTGTTACAGAGTAGAAGTTGAACTCAGGGCTACTATGGGTCAGGGAATATACCAGATATTTTATGGATAGTATCCAATTTAAACAAAATATAGCCACTTACTGAAGTAGATATCATTACACCCATTTTATAGATGGAAAAACTAACGCTTATGGAGATCACTTACCAAGGTCAAACAAATAAAGTTATGTTAACACAAATCAGCCTGAACCATAAAGCCAAAGCCTTCTTCAAAAACTCTATTACCCATTAGAGTTGACGAAGTTACGCTGGTCACAATACTGCGCAGTGTTAGCCAATGTGCTTTGGTCCCCCACACTCCCTTTACCTCTGACGTTATGTCTCTCTCTCTCTCAGTCCAGAGACTGCACAGCAGAATGATGGTGGAAATCAAAGTGAGACCTCTCCCATGGGTGTAGCGGGGACAGAGAACAAAGACCAGAATCCAAGAAGGAATCATTTTGGATTGGACATAGGCCAGAGTGGATGGAAGACATACCCAAGGGTCAGAAGAGATAAGTGACTCTCAAAGATGCCAGAATAGTAACAGACAGGTGGAGATAAAGACAACCACACTTCCCCTTCCAGCCCCAGGGTGTCAGCTGCCCCTATTCCACTTAGCATCAATCCATGGGGAAAGAAGGGCATAGAGGAGAGATCATCTTGAATTTGACAGGGAAGGAAAGTGGTATACCTAAAGTGACAAGATTAAGTTCTCTGTGTCAGGCATAACAGAAGCTCAAAATCAGAGTAAAGGGAGTTACAGAAAATAAAGATGACATTTTTTGCACTCCTAGGGGACTACGAACGTTCATATCTGCTACTTCTCAGGACATTTTTGTGGTTCCATCACAAAATAAACATATAGTATTATTCTTTCAGTTGCATTAAACTGACTATTCCATCATGCTAGCAATTTTGAAATGGTCTATAGGAATCCTGGAAATTATTTGAAACAAGCTCAAAGTAGAAAAAGGAACCACCTAAAACCATGTGCTCAATTTCCATTAGAAGCCTCTCCTTACCGTCGTCCTCCTCCTACTTGTTATTACAGACTTTAGGAGAAAGTGAAAGAGATAGAAGAAAAAGAAGAGGACTTCCCGAGTAATTTGTTTCCATCTCGATGGTCAGGGGTTGTTGGGGGTGGAGGGGCAGGTAGTGGGCATAAAACTGTCAAAAGAAGAAACAGATTACACCTCCCATGACCCTCAAGAACTGATTTCAGTTCAGAAATGAAAATTCTCAGAATCCTTGACCAGGAATTCATTATTTTGTTTCTCTCATCTTTAGAAAAGCCACTGGTTATCTGCAGCCATGGCATGAGCCCAATGAAATGAGAATTCCCCCAAAGGAGGAGATTCTAGAGTTACCCTCACACCCTCAGCACAACCTATAGAGAGCCCTGCATTGTCTTTATAAAACTGATCAGCATTTGCACACCTGTATCTGTGTGATCATTTTATTCATGCCAGTCTCCCCATTGAAAAATAAGTCCTATGAAGGCAGTCTGTGACAGTTACTCACCAATGTGCCCTCAGAAACTAGCAGAGTATCTGTCACATAGAATCTGTTTCACATTAATTTGTTGAATGAAATAAATACTACATTTCAGGAACTGGAAATATTGTTATTAGATACCTACACTGCACACAAATAGTGTTATTTGAAAGTAGACTTAGTTAACGTTAAAGTTAAATATGTATATTGCAAATTCTAGAGCAATAATACAAAAATTTTTAAAGAAGTATACTTGCTATGCAAAGAGAGGTGATAAAAAAGAAATCATATAAAATGCTCAATTAAACCCAGAGAATGCAGAAAAACCAGGGGGGTGGACAAAGAAAAAAATACAACAAATAGAAAACAGTTATGAATATGGTAGATATTAATCTAACCATATCAATAATCCCTTTAAATGTGAATGGTCTATATACATCAATTAAAAGACAGAGACTGTCAGAGAGGGAAAAAAAAAAACAAAACCCAACTATATGTATAGTGTCTGTGAGAAACCCACTTTATTTTTTAATATTTTTTCTTTATTGATTTTAGAGAGAGAGGAAGGGAGAAGGAGAGATAGAAACATCCATGAGCGAGAACATCGATTGGCTGCCTCCTGCATGCCCCTCACTGGGGATCGGGCCCACAACCTGGGCATGTGTCCTGACTGGGAATCGAACCGGCGACCTCTTGGTGCATGGGTCGATGCTCAACCACTGAGCCACACCGGCCGGATGAGAAACCCACTTTAAATATAAAATTGGGTTAAATACTGTATCCCAGTCTTCCTTTTCTCCTGGCTCTACCCTCTTTCACAGAAACACACACACACACACACACACACACACGGTAAAACAGAGCTAAGAATGAGTTACTTTTTACTCTCAACATATTAGATCTTGTGAAATTACTAATTAAGACTCTCACAAAAAGATTAAGACCTCAAATGATCTCGTACCTTTCTGTAAGTAGTCCCCCAAATCTGGAGCAACAATGAAGGAAGCCCTTAACAAACTTACTGCAGTCTTGTTCTTAACATACACGGCCAGGATTTAACATGCAGTTGAAAATTAGTTACAGTTTCTTAGGACAGTGATGAAAGAAAACATGCAAATCCGACCCACATGTGAGCTTTGATATGTGTCCCCCGGGGCCCCATCAGGTTACCATTTCACACTTAGCAAATGACAGCCTCTCTCCCTGTGTTGCTTAAAGAAAACTGAAGTTTCACTTACCTAAATGAAAATACTATTGTTCCCACCTATTGATGCTTAAGCTGGACATATTCTTTCCTCAAACGTATCACTCTTAATAATTTGCACATTTTTTTTTTCTGAAAAAAGAAACTAAGATTCAACTTTCTGAACCAAATCATCCACTAACTAAAATAATTTTAAACAACACACAGAAAATGCCAGGGGGAACATATAAGCATTTTTTAATTTAAACAACAAATACCATATGGTTAATAATTTGTCAGTCAATTTCCTGTTAAACTAGCTAAGCCTTGGTCTCTGCAGTTGTAGTTTAATTATATGAAGCAATTATAAAAGCTCTGCATGAGAATAATAACTCTGTTTACAGCAAAATTTGCAAATAGACAATTCCCGTGTCATGATTGTCCACCTAGGTTATTTTGCCTCTACAACTTTTTTTTTAATGAATTAGTTGCCAAGATATTCAAAATGAGAAATTTCACATACTCTGTTTCCAGACTTCTGGAAAAATAGGTCTTCAACAGGCAACAGTGATCTGAGCTCAGAGTAACTGCTGCTTTGAGACAAGCCATGAACCGTCCAGTTTGCCGCAGTCCCCACCATTCCATATTGTTTCCCTGACAATGAGGCCCAGTGCCGGTTGCCATTTATCACCATACTTTTGCTGTTGTTTTTCTCGCAGTAAAAAGCTATTTTTCTGTATTTATGTTTCTATCAAAAGTGGGAAGATACACTAAGAGGCTATCAAGTGTCTTGTCTGCCTGCTTCACATACATTCACTGACCAGTTCCCATAACATTTAAAGTTGCAGCCTAGGTCCTAACTAAGCTCTGTTTGTGAATCAAGAGGTGCAGGCCAGCACTAGACCGGGCTCACAGAGCTTCTTTCAGGTGGCAAGAGTAACCAAGAAGATGGCACTCCACACGGGGGCAATGAAAAGGGATTCAGCGTCCATAAACATTTCCTAACAAATCAAGACCTTCAGAAACACTCCCTGTATTAGTTTCCTAGGTTTGACATAACAAGATACCACAGGCTAGGTGGCCTAAGTAACAGCACTTTATTGTCTCACAGCTCTGGAGGCTAGCGTCCAAAATTAAGGTGCCAGCAGGGTTGATTTATCCTGAGGCCTCTCTCTCTCCAGGGTGCAGGCTGCCACCCTCTTCACATAGCCCTCCCTCTGCGCATGCATTCATCCGCGAGTCTCTCTTTGTTTGTCCTAATCTCCTCTTCTTATAAGGACACCAGACAGATTGGATCACGGCCTGCTGTCATTGCTTTGTTTTCAGTTAATCACCTCTTTAAGGTTCTATCTCTAAATATAGTCACATTCTGAGGTACTAGGGGTTCGGGATTCGAAATATGAATTGGGGGGAGACACAGTTTAGTCTACAAACTCCCTAACTCTGTCTTTAAAGCTAGCATGCTAATTATCTCTTCAAATATTTCTCTTCCTCTTCATCCTCCTTCTCTCTCTCCCTCCCTCTCTCTCTCTCTCTCTATCTATCTATCTTTCTCTCCCTCTCCCCCCACCAGAATTCAAATTATACATATGTTCGTATGCTTGGTGTGTCTCGGAATTCTGAGATATTGCTCTGTTTTTGTTTTATTTTCACTTTTTCTCATTCGGTTTCAATCTGGGTAATTTCTCTAGGCCTAGCTTTAAGTTCACTAATTCTTTCCTCAGCTATGTCAAATCTACTGATGAGCCTGACAAATGCATTCATCGTCTCTGTTACCGTGCTTTACATTTCTAGTATTGCCTTTGATTTTTTATAGTTTCCATTTCCCTGCTGAAATTACCCATCTGATCTTGCATGCTGCCTGCCTTTTCTATTAGAGACTTTAAAACATTATTTATACTTATTTTAAATCCCGGTCAAGTGATTCCAACATCTGTGTCATATTTGAGTCTGGATCTGATGACTGCTTTATCTTTTGGAGGTGTATATTTTTTTCTTAACGTTTTATATGCTTTATAGCCTTTGCTAAATCCCTGAACAGAAACCAGGAGTCTAACATAACTTTGCTAACAAAATCTGAAAGGACCATTCAAGAAAAGAACATTAGAGGCATCCCTATACAAAATATTTGAAAAAAATGTATAAAAAGGATAATAAATCATGACTAAATTGGGTTTAACCTCCCAATACAAGTGGTTTAACATTAGAAAATGAATTAACATAATCCACCACCACAGTAAGAGATTAAAGGAGAAATATCATGTGATTATCTCAATCGTTTTTTATAAAAAAAACATTTGATAAAGTTCAAAACCCTTTAATGGTGTAAAATAAAAATAGTAAAATACAAAGAGAGGAAACTTTCTGAACTAATTTTTAAATAATATTTTTAAAAACATATATATTATATCCATATCACACTTAATAGCGAAATGTTGAGCTTATTCTTTTTGTGATTAAAAATAAGACAAAGATATCCAGTATCACCAATTGTATTCAATAATATATTGCAGGTCCTAGACAGCACAGTAAAGAAATAAAAAAACATAAATATTGGGAAAAAAAATAAAACTGTTGTTCAGATACATAACTAGAAGTCAGTTTATAAAGAGTGGAAACAAAATTAACATAAAAGTGATTGCACTTTCATATGTCAGCAATGATTACTTAGAAAATAAAAATTTTATAGACAACAATGCTGGCGACAGGGTGGGGGAGGGATCGGGAGGAGGGTGTCAATGGGGGGAAAAGGAGAAACATCTGTAACAAAAATAAATTGATTAAAAAATTAAAAATTTTTAAAAAGTAAAGAAAAATTTTAATGCTATTTACAAAATATATGGATTATCTAGGAATGAATTTACAAAAAAAGGTCTCTATGGAAAAAATAATAAAACTGATTTTAAAGAGATTTTTAATGTAAATGAATAGAAAGATAAAGTATATTTAAAGTTTGGAAGACTCAGTGTTATAGAGCTGCCCATTCTTCCCAAATCGATCTGTAGATTCAATAGAATAAATTCTAAGCTGTTTATTTATTCTAATGAATAAATAGGGCATCAAAATCCCAATAGTTTGTGTGTATGAGAGGGAAGAAGAAAGGAAATGAGAGAGACAGAGGGGGCGTGGTTAGGGGGAGAGAAAGAGTGTGTGTGTGTATGTGTGTGTGTGTGTGTGCACGTGCGCGCGCACGCGTTTTGAAACTTGAAAGCTGATTCTAATATTCACGTGGAAGTATTAAGTATTGGCTATGCTTGACCAAGACATATATGAAGAAGAAGAAAACCAGGGGACCTTCTCCTACTAATTATTAAAACTTATCTTAAAGCTAGATTGATTAAAAAGCAATGGTCTAGGTTCAGAGGTGGAAAAAAACAGATTAATCAAACAAAATAGAGAACCCAGAAATTGAAAAATACCCATCTGGATAACTGATATATGGTTGAGTTGGCACTGAAGATCAATGGTAAAGAGTGAAATTAAAATAGATATATGCTAGAACAAGTATTGGGTATTCATTCATTTGAAAAATAAAATCAAATTTATCTTAACCTATACTTATATCTTTTTAAAAATCAATTCTGGTTGTTTAACCCTGAACACCTATGTATATGTAAACGCAAAGAAATAAGATTTTAGAAAGTAATATTTTCTTGGTTCACAGAGGATTTTTAAACAAGACGCAAAAAGCAAATGCCATAATGAAAAAGATAGATAAATTTAAGTGTACTGAAATTAAGACCTTCTGTCCATCCAAAGACACCAAGACAGCAAGAAGATAAACCCCAAGGGGGAGAAAACATCTACAATTCATGTCACTAAAGGAGGACTGCAGTCCAGGCTACAGACACATTCTGCAAATTGTGAAAGAAAGAATCTAGCCACCCAAACTTTCCGACATCCTTCCTCCCAGCTTCTTTGCTGTAGAAATCCCTGATGCTTCCATTCCTGAGGATGATTCTGTTCCTCCAGCATCCGAACATCCCAGGCCTCTCCCTGCCTTGTAAGGTCCAGGGTCTGCCACATGCTATGGTCTCAGCTCCTACTCTGATGCTGGAAGAAAGATGAGGGGAGTGGAGGGGTCAAGGCAGCTGGTCCACCGCTCCGGCTCAGCATGATCTTGATTTCTTTTGTTCTTCTCAAGTACCCACGAACAATCTCAGATGCATCTTTCACTTGCACGGGGAACCTACCTACTGCCAATAGTTGCTCTTGAGATCTGGAGAAGACATCCATGCCAAGCCCCATGCTTGCCTAATGTCTGACATGATTTTGCTTTATAATCTTAAAATAACCTTTGCCCCTTTTCAAGCTTAAATTTCATTAGGAAACCCTCTCTTTAATTTGACATTGCAACACGCCCAGTTATCCTCTCCCAAGTCCTGGAGTCCCCGGTCTAAGCACAGAGGTGGGGGGAAGAAAATTCTACCATATACCTAACACCTAATACCATGTCTTTCTGTTTATTTTAATGTCATTTCCACAAACATCTTGAGGGCCAGCACCTTGCTCACTGCTATACTCCCAGTGCCCAGAACAGCATTTGCCACCTAGTAGATGCTGAATAAATGAAAAAATGAATGCCTCATGGTTTCCTTGAATTAGTACAAGATCGTAATGTACTCCATGCACAGGTCTTTAAGGAAGTTTATGGAAAGGTGGATACAGTGAGGCTTCAGGTACTCACCATCCCATCCCCTTAGAATATCACTTGAAGTACCAAGTCTGCCTTGATGTTCTGATGCGATGCTGAATCCATAATGAAGGCAAGGACTTTGATTTTTATGGTGAGATTAATCTGTGGGTTTGGCTGTCAAAAAGACGAAGGTAAATGGGGCAGGAATGAGAAATGTTAGCTTTAAAAAAAATGCGGGGATAGAGAGTGGATGGTGGAGAGAGAGCCACAGGGTTAAGAAAGACTGATAACCTCCACTCTGCACGCCAACCCCCTCTTGCCTCCCTCTAGACTTTGAAATCATTTAAGAAGCAGAGTGGTCCCCACGCTTTCTGAGCTCATGGGCTCGGTCTCCTTGAGAGCTTCTTTTCCAGGGGCTGCTGTCCTTTGGCAGACATATCAACATAGTTCCACTGTGGTTCTATTTCTGCCGTTCCCTGCACTGAGTACCCTCCAGCCTTCTTCCACATCATAGGAATTAAAAGCACACCAGTGAGAAAATGACTGGAAGGAATAAAATGTCATGGCCATTCGGCAGCCTTGTGGTTGAACGATCACCAGCAGGCGTTCACCTTGGGCTGCGGCCATCGTGCACAAGGACACTCCCACAAGCCACCAGCCATCACCCACAGTGACCCTTGCAGCAATGGCCTTCGTAAAATAATCTACCACTGCAGCCAAAAGGTGGGGAACCCGAGTCACAGGGATGCCTTCCCTCCCCTCTGTACTCATCTAGCCTACCTCCTTCACCAGCTCTCCAGCCATCAGTGCAATCTCATCCCACAGACCTTCTCTCAAGGAAGATGAGAAAAAGGCACTCCCACCCGCCCCATCTTCGTTTTTGAAATGACTCCAGGAGTGCCAGACGCACAGACTTTTCCAGAAGAGTGTGGAAGAGTGTGGTGCGTTGAGAGCACCAAGGCTTCCTGGTTAGGCAAGGACTGTAAGAGCCCCTCTCCATGTATCACCTCGAGGTAGACTGTTACATCTCTGCAAGCCGTCCACTCAGGTCAGTAACGGAGATCCACGACGCCTTCCCTCCGGTTCCACTGAACGTCAGCCAACCAACACAGGGTGCGCACGTCCCAGTGGATTCCACACCCCACGTGGGCTCCCTCCCCCCGCCGCCTCTGATGGCAGCTTCTCTGGGAGGTTTCTACAACAGGCTATTCCTGCTTTCACCGTGTGGGCGTGGGAGGCATGGGGAATTGGTCTGTTTTCCAGTACAGCATCCGGAGAGGAGTACAGCCACCTTCTTCTGTCCCTGTCTCCTAGAGGAGCTGATTAGCTGACCATGGGCAAGTCACTTGGCTCCCGTAAAACTCAGTCATCGTCTGCTTAAAATAGCCACAGACAATACCAGTTCCCTTTCACAGGTGTTGCAATAATGAACCATCTCAATGGATAGAACCATGTTTTGGAAAGCTTTTCAGATTCGTATAATTATCATCACAATCCTCCTCCTGGATGTCCTGTCTCCAGCCACGTCTGTCAGCTTCACTTGATATAGGAGCCAACCACGTTCTCCTAAGGAAGGTTAAAAAAACAACAAACCTGGAGTATTTTTGATATCGATATCAAGAAAAAACTGATTCTCTACAATTACTTATAGATTAGCTCTAGAATCTCTGCCTTTTCAGAAGGTATACCTTGGAAAATAAAAACCCGTCTTCTCCCTTTGTCCTCCCTCTCCCCCTCTCCCCACTACCAAAAAAAAAAAAAAAAGTGATTATGGAGTGAGAGCCATCCTGATGATTTTGACTGATCAACTGGAGAAATTTAGATAAATTTGGCTCTTCATTAACTGCAGCTGTTGTTTCTTTCAGTGACTTAATGCAATTTATCATTTGAACGTGCTGGCTAAGGAGCGTTGCTGGAGACTCCTTTTCCTTCCATCGTTAATCTTAACAGTATGAATCCAATTCCTATAGTTAGCCTGGAAAAAAGTCCATTTCCTCTCCTTTAGGCTTTCAGATCAGGGCCCTCTCTCTCTCTCTCTCTCTCTCTCTCTCTCTCTCTCTCTCTCTCTCATGCTCACCACTATCCACAGACTACTATGCATATCCAAGTCCAGCTCCTGTGTCCTAACAAGACAAGTGCAAAAGCCCAAAGCCTTTCGAGGCAGCTCTCAGATCCCCCACCTCACGCCCAGCCCGTCGCTGCCCCCCACCCCCTTACCCAGAACAATGTTGAATTTGGTCTCCAAACCCGCAGAGGTAAAGCCTCCAAACTCAATGAGATTTCCAGCTCCAGTGCACAAGGAAGTTTTGTAGTTCCACATGACTTGTCTGTGAATGGGAGCCATGCGGTGACAAATGACCTCCAAACAGTATTGGCTGATGGAAATTAAACTATTATTCATTTATACAGGAGGGTGACTCGTGATTACCTGGACAGAAAAAAAGTGAAGCAGAGGAAGATAACCTCAGAACTTGTTTCCTGTTCATGTTCTAAGGGTAATATAATGCTAGTCTTTATGTGGTTTTTCATTATTCTTAGAGCTTTAGTTACCATCTTAATTATTACATTGTTTCTCTTGGAAGAGGAGGAGGAGACACACTGCATTTTCTCTTTTTATACCATGATGGATTAAATGCCAAGAATAATTAAATGCCTCGTGGTGGTAGCCACCAATTGATGCTGACATCTTTTAAGACAACCCACCCAAGAAAGAAGAAAATAGAAACATCTTCGCATCTCCGTGTCTCTCCTGACTTCACTTATGTAGGTGGGGAACCCAACATCTTAAACAAAAATGGGAAAAAAGATCAGAGCCTCTGCAAGCTAATAATCATTCTGTCCTTGGAATGAGAGTGTTCAGAAGAACAGACACCGAGGTTGTAACATTTTCCCAAGCAGAAGAAGTGGGGGCGTTCACTGCCACGCATCCTGGCAAGTGATAGCAGCAAGGAGCGTGAATCACTCCACGAACTTAGAAACAAGACGGGGCCATTTTCAAAAGATCCCCATTCTGCTTCTTCAAGGGAGTAAAGGTGGGCAGGGAAGCAAGGGAGATGTTTACCAGCTCATTTATCAATAATTGATAAAAAAAAAAAAAAAAGGTTCTACTTCTAGTTCTATTTAAGAACTAACCACAAACAAAACCACTAGCACCTGGCTGAGCAAGAACCCCCCGAGGTAGACGGAACTGAGTGGGCGTGCTCCCAGCAACACTCAAAACTCGCTCGATAATCAGGAAACCAAGGTCAGCGCGGTTGTGATGGACTCTGAGGTTCACGTTCACTTTGAAATGCTAGTGCCAGTCGTGTTTAGGGCATTTTACTCACTCTGGCAAGGAAAAAAGAAAACATCTTCACAGTACACATCGGTGATTTTATTCCAGCAAAGAAGTTGGCCACTCTGGGAATAGCAAAATCCATTAGACAAATGATACCCTAGAGAATATATTATCCTCTATAAACTCCCAACTTTCAGTGAAGAGCAGCTTATTAGCTTCTGAGTGTCTACCACCCAGTTCTCCACGCCGCTTGAGTGATAACGGATATCCCCCCAACCTGGCAACCACACACCTTCTAGCTCGTACTTTGTTTCATTTTCTGGACCTCCTCTGGCCCTACACATGTCTTCCTTATTATTAAGGAAGGTTTTTTGTTGTTTTTTCTGCATTCCCTTGTTCATTTTTCTTCAATATCAAGTCTTTGGGTAACAGTCATTCACCCACACATCGCAGACGAAGTACACAGACAAACCAGAAGGCCTGCGGAGCAAAACCACCAGGCCAAGCCAGACACCCTGGGCTCCCGGGCCCTTTTTCACAGGGAGGGCAGTACCCTGAGCTGGGAGGGAGCCCAACGGGAGCAGCCACCAGCCCAGTCATCGCAGCTGCAGAACAAATGTCGAATTCCTAAACACCAACACCAAATCTTCCTTCTTCTTTGCTCTGGAGATCCACCAGTGAAACACCTAACCACAGATGTCCCCCGAAAGCCTGGGCTCTACCGCTTCCCTGAAACGTAACACTTCTCCCGAAAGCGGCTCATGTTAACAACTGGGAAGACTGTTCTGAATGGCTCACGGTAAGTACACATCACCCCACAAACTTCAGCCCACAAACCAATATGGCAGGATGACAGCTGGGTTCCCAGAGGGGTCCATTACATACCTGTCCATCCCAACCACCCCTCCTACCCCTGCTCTGTGCCCTCCCCGGGGATCTCTGAGTGAAGGTGAACAGTCAGAACATAGAAAACAGGACCACAAAATAGCTCTCACTCTCTTACATCATAAACCCGTTGAGAGAACACTGCCACACTCCACAACTGAATAAAAATACAACAAAACAAACGCCAATACTGCGTGGCTCTCTTTCCCCAGGAGGCTATGCTCTTATCCTGATTCGCACCCAGTGCCTTACTGGGAAACACCCATTCAACATTAGCATCCATGAGTCTGCAGTATATAGTTATTTGAATATCTACAAGCATAAGTATAAGATACTTCGTAGTACAAGTTCAGATTCAGTGTCATAAAGTCAAGTTCCTGACCTCCAAACAAAATCTGCCAAAGGACCATCCCCTCAGACCACTGTCCTCAGACACTCTAACCACCGTGGAGGTCTCCCACCCACTTTACTAACTCATTAGCAAGCAATCAAGAACTACTCCACACTGCTGTCTACCTTCGCGATGGAATGACGACTCTAAGAACTACAGGAGGTGATGTGCCTAATGAATACTGATCGAGTCCCCACTACGTGCCAGGCAGTGTGCGGGCACCAAGGATGTATTGATAAACTGGATGACCGGGACTGCATTTCACCAACTAATCCTCACGATCTGCTGAGGTCTGTAGCAACACCCTTTAACCAATAAAGAAAGGTAAAGAAACTCATGCAAGTCCCTCAGATAGAAATGGACAGAGCCAGTGGTTGGAATCCAGGTCTGCTGTCTCCAAACTGCTGCTCTTTCCAGGAGACCACACTGCCCCCAAGTGAATGCGGGGTGAATGGGGGAGCAAGATGTTCTATTGGTTTCTTGCTTGTTATTAGGAAAATGGTAGGAGACAGTCCTGAGTGCCAGTCAGAGCCATTCCCCATTCATTTCAGGGCTGGGGCATTGTCAGTGGGAAAGGGGACCGTCTGCTAGTCTCACTGACGGCACATGGCCACAAGCTGATTCCGGTGGTCCAACAGGCCCATTTGGCCTCTGGGCACATGCTTAAGCCACCAGGAATGCCAAAGACTCAAAAAAAGTCTGCCCAGAAAAAGTTGAAATAAAATTGATACTTAAAAAATGAAAAAAGTACCAACATAAGAAGAATTCTATTAGATTTTCTTTTATGTGTTGTAGGGCTTAGTATGAATTTTATTCTAAATTAGATAAGGGAAGGGGGATACCAAAATCTTTCAGTGCTTAAGGTTTCTAAAATTCTTAATCAGACCTGAGAGGGACTCCTAGAAAGTTCTGCTCTCGTGCCCAAGAGAGAAGCCACACACCTGGCCCTCGTGCCCTTGGGAAGAGAGAGCGTGACTGTCCCACTTTTCATGGGTAACTGCTGCACACAGTACAGGAGAAAGACTTAGCCAAGGTCACATAGAACTGGCCACTAGTAGACCAGAGCTGAGGTTCCCTGCCCCTTCCTTCCCTGTTCTCTGACTCCCTCCCCAGGGGTTGTGAAGATCACGTGTGATCGGCATATGAAAACTGGGAGAATCATCACCAAGACAGCAAAGAGAAGACCTCAACCTCTGTGCCTTAGTAAAGATCAACCACTATCCATGAACTCAGCAGCTCTGGGAGAGCTCAGGATTCCATTTAAGAAAACTGAGCAACACAATGAGGGGGAAAACCTGAGAATAACTGCCCACAAAGGGAAGGAAGAACAGCTTCATGATGCCTACATCATCCCATTCCCCCAGGCTGGCATTGCTCAGGGCCAGGAGGGAACTTCCAGCTATGTGGTCCCCTCCCAGGAAAGGGAGAGTGGGGAAAGCAACCGGCTTCCCCAGCCTTCTGGAACACTGCACATATGACCCATTTCAGTTTCACTCCACCCAGAGACTGGCAAAGCTGAGGCATACAGAGATGGCTAGGAACTAGGAAGAAGAGCAGGGGCTACCAGGATCAGCCATGCAGTGGAAGCAGCCGTGATTCCCAGGGACCTGCTACGCAGAGGACTCAGCAGCTTTTGCCACTGAGAACTCGAGGGATACCACTGGCAGCTAGTCTAGGCCTCAACAATTGTGCAAATGCAAGACGCCAGCCTAGATGCCTGCAGCTGACCCCTACTGCCTTGTGTGTGCTTAGGGCTAGCTCTTCCAGCTGTGCGCTTGCACACCACCAGCCTGACTTTCGTTACTATCCTCTACTGCCATATGCACACCTGTGGCAAGGTCCTGCAGCCACAGCGTGCATGCTGACAGCTAGGGCACCCACAGCCGCATGCAGATCTGGATCCAGCCCTGTCTCCTGTCACTGGCCTGCACCACTGGGCTCACCTGCAGCCACCACTCGGCTGTGCACCTGCATGATGTCTCTGTGGCTCAGGCCACTGGAGTAAACAGCATCAACAGCCTATATGCAATTGAAGTTAAGTTGTTATCAGCATAAAGTAGACTGTTATATCAATAATATATTGCATCCTGACTTCTTCACCAGCCTCCACTGCCAGGCATGCAACCATGGGGAGACTTTGTAATCACAAGGGTAAATGATGATGGCCAGGGCCCCTGCAGCTGGAAGTGTGCCTTCCATGTCCCTACTACATCTGTGTCTACAATCAGCCCCTGCCACTACACAGGCACCTGCATCCCTCAACTGAGTGTATGTACACCACTGGCTCTGGCCACCACTGCCGCCTGCCCTGGTCCCCAGCTGCTTGACGTGGAGGTGCCATGATACCAACAGCCCCTGTAACCACTGAAGACCCCCCACAGCAATCACCAATGACCACACAGTTGTCGATGCTGTATACCCCAGTGACCCTAGCCAAAGTGACATCACACCTCTGTACACAGAGCCACCACACACCCCTTTTCTTGGCACCTTGCACCTCTAGACCCAGGGTGACAGCATGCTCCAAAGTGCCCCCACCTGCAGGTGAAGGTATTCTTACCAAAGTCAGTCCATAAAGTATGGAAGAAGTCACTGCTTCTTGAAATGCACAGATACCTACACAAGGTTACAGTGATCGTGAAAAATCAGGGGAACATGATGTCATCAAAAGAATACAGTAAACTTCTGGCAACTGACCACAAAGCAATGGAGATACATGAACTGCCTGACAAATCACAATCATTGTTCTAAAGATGCTCAGAGAGCTAAAAGATATTGGTGAGTTTTCTAGTAACATACTCTAATTCTCTTTTCTTTACCTTGTGAGTCTCTACTATAAGTTTTTGTTCTGTGGCTACTCTGAGTCATACTCGCAACATTTTATTGATACAACAGTCTATTTCACACTGACAACAACTTCAATTACATACAAAAACTATATACTTTTAGTCCCCTCCAACCATTTTATGGTTTTGGTTATAATGCGTACCCATTAACACATTATTGTAAATATTGCTATTTTTCATACTTTTGTCCTTTAACATATACTACAGTTAAGTGGTTAATACAACACATTACAGTTTTAGAGTATTCTGAATCTGACTACATACTTAGTATCCTTTCATTTCAACTTGTAAAGCTCCTTTCAGCATTTCTTGTAAGGCAAGTCTAATGGTGATGAACTCCCTCAGCTTTTGTTTGTTTGGGAAAGTATTTCTTTGTCCTTCATTTATTAAGGACAACTTTGTTGGGTAAAGTATTCTTGGTTGGCAGTTTTTTCTATAAGCACTTTGAATGTATTATGTCCCCTTTCCTCCTGGTCTGCAAGATCTCTTTGGTATGTATATTTTTCCAGTCTATCTTTTATTGTAAGTATTCAACTTGTGGGCTCAAGATAAGCTAAGAACCTCAGTAATAGTGTGCACCAGGCTCTCCTGTCTACTCTGTCTGCCCAAGAGAGACTTCAAAAATATAAACTTTAAGGAAAATAGCCACAATCGTAAACTCTTCTTATCTGCCCATTTTATACAGCCAGCTCTCATTTATCTCTTAGCCCAAGAGTTCTCACCTTGACTGTGTGTCAGAAACATCTGGGGTGGCTTTCAGAAGCACTGTGCCTGGACACCACCTCCAAAGAGTCTTGATTCCTTTGCCCTGGGATGAGGTCTAGAATCAGTGCTTTTGTAAAGCTCCGTAAGTGGTTCAAGGTTGAAAAATACTACTCTACCTAGATAATCTCCCAACACACATGACAGTTTCCTTTTTACTATTCCAAAAGCTTGAATGCTTACATTTCAGTAAACTCTCTATGGATTTCAGCAGTGAGAGAAGTTCTGAAGCCTGTCAGTGCTGTAGGTGTCTCAGAATTCTGAGACAGTTTACAACCAGTTAACACACAGCATGACCCTCCTTCTCTTCTATTTTATTCTCATAATCTAGGTTCCTTGGTAAAAACTCCTGAGAAGGTTTATTTGTGGAAGAAGCTCTGGCTTAGGAACCAGGCTTAAATTTAGAGATAAAAGTTTCCCTTCTCAGAAGTCTTAAGCAGAAAAGAAGAGGAAGTGAGTGATTCTGGAGACCTCAGGGTACTTGCAAATGATTCCTGGTCCCATCAGGGGTAGGATGGCTGAAAGCAATTTTGACCTACATCACCTAAGCCTTCAAATACAAAAAATAAAAATAAAAATCCTGGAACAAAGAACAAATGGATGCCAAGCACAACACCAGGAATGGGTGTCTGTGATTTTGCCTCTGGACAGGGACCCTGAGCCACCTTTGTTTATCTTGAATAAAAACACCTATATTGAGTACCTAATGCATTTGGGATCTTGGATATAAGACATGTCCCAATAAAGGGTTATAAATATTACTTACACTTTCATATTTTTTCAAAATAAAAAGAAATGTTATGAAAAGGGCATCAGTCTGTGAAGAAATGGGTCTGTTCTGAGTTACTCTGGTTTTAGGATTTGGTAGTAATAATATTATATGTTAAATATGGCATACAACCAACATGAGTAACCAAAGGTCACAGAGTAGCCCCTAGCATAGAGTCTGACCCATGAAAGGGCTCAGGAAATATTTGTTAGATCTATAAAGGTTAAATGGATATATGGAAGGAAGGAAGGAAGGAAGGAAGGAAGGAAGGAAGGAAGGAAGGAAGGAAGGAAGGAAGGAAGGATAAATGGAGTCTCTGGTGAAAAATCTTCAATCCAGCAATCATTAGACTTGATAAACAAGAAAGAAGCAGCTCTCTCCATGGTACCTTATTGATCCCCACCACCACCTTCTACCCATCATTACAATTGAATCAGAAGGGTGTGCCTCAGTCCCAGGAGACCTTTTCTAGTGTTCTAGTTAGGACTTTTTCAGTTACAAGTGACAGATCCCCACTTGCAGTGGCTTCAACCACAAATAGTAATTCATTGAAAGGATGTTGAAATCTTTCAGGGAATACAAAGATCAAAGCAAGTCAGTCTCAGAAACCATTTAGAACAAGAACTATAATCATGTAGGGAAACAGTTTTCTTTCTCTGTGTGCATGTTTCTTTTTTTTTTTTTTTCAGTATATCTGCTTTCATTTTCCTCTGTCATGTTATAGAACCATTCTTTCTATTTGCCAAAACATGTAGCAGAAAATGTCTGTCAGTGGCTCCTGAGTTTTACATAATACAGATCCCGGTACCAGAATAGTCTAAATTGACTCTCAGGCCAAATTCCAATTTAGAATTGGTCAGGTTTGGGTTGGTGTCCACTGCTGGACCAAACAACTGTGGCTCAAGCTAGAGAGTCATATGGTGT
This sequence comes from Tadarida brasiliensis, assembly GCA_030848825.1. Lineage (NCBI taxonomy): Eukaryota > Metazoa > Chordata > Mammalia > Chiroptera > Molossidae > Tadarida > Tadarida brasiliensis. Next base: position 31,251,732 of record CM061270.1, on the reverse strand, counting down.
GAACATCATTGCTCTCTAAGCAACCATGAGGATGGAGGGGAAGGAAGACATTCTAGAAAATGATAGGTGAACAGAAAATCCAAATCCCTACAAACAGATGAACAATACTGACAAAATTTGTGAGCAGCCCTGGACAAACAGTGAGATCTGACTCTTCTTTATCCTCTATTTTCTCCGCAACTCCTCTTCCCCCTCCCCCTGACAAACTTCTATCTTCAGATGTCCAAGGCAATACAAACAGCAATCCATGGTGCTCACTATAAGACCTTACTGAGGTGTACATCACACTCAAACTCCACATATTTCTTTTCAACCAGGAATCCTTGAGATTCAATAGGAATCTCTGGTACTTGTTACCTCAGGAACCTTGAAAACAAAATCTCAGCAGCCAGGCTTGATGGGATGAATAGAAAGTAGAGTCCAGTATTCATGGAAGAGAAGGAGCCAGAAAGTCTCTCAGCACTCAAGATCCAGACTGACAGCTCATACCCTTGGAAGACCATCTTCATAGAGTCCTTCTCTCCTATTCTGTCATTAAAATGAGTCAGACTTTCTCTGTGCATCTCTGGGTTTCTTCAGATTTTTCTATTTCTACTCCTGGAACCACTGCCCATCTCTCTTATTTAATTTCCTAATTGGCTCATCATCCCTCATATATCAAAGTTCAGCTAGCAGACTGGCTGGCATGGAGTCAGGTGCCCAACCCCCGCAGTCCAATGAGTTGTGTTCAGGAGACAGGGTCGAATGCCGTAAACTTGCTGCTCTAGACGTGCTCTGCGGAGAGCAGCAGCAGCAGCACCTGGGAGCTTGTTAGAAATGCAGATGTCAGATCCCTTGCACACTCACTGAATCAGAATCTGCATTTTACAAGACCTTCCCCATGATTCTTTGTCTCAGTGAAGTTTGAGAAGAGCTGGTATAGAAGATAGCTCTTCAAGTTGGAAAATGCCCTGAGCCGCATCACAGGCATGTAGCTGTGGACAATGCTAATAATCAGACCCTTGTCAAGTCTCTGATCCCATAACAGCATTATTTATTTATTTATTTATTTATTTATTTATTTATTTATTTATTTATTTTTCTTTCTTTTTTTTAGTCCTCACCCAAGGATATTTTTCCATTGATTTCCAGATAGAATGGGAGGGAGGGAGGGAAGGAAGGAGAAAGAGAGAGAGAAACATCGATGTGGGAGAAACATCGATTGGTTGCCTCCCACACGACCCCAACCAGGGCCAGGGATCAATGCTGTAACCCAGGTACATGCCCTTGACAGAGGGAACCCATGACCCCTCAGTCCACAGGCCGACGCTGTAACTACTGGCCAGGGTTATTTATTTCTTATCTTAGGGACATTTACATTTTTTATAATAGACTCTAGAAAATCACAATATGTACAACAACAACAGCATAAAAGAAACTAGTGGTCACATGACAAGCACTGTAATGTTAGCTGGAGAAGGAAGAATGATTTACTTGTTTCGAGAGAAACTTTTATTGTGTGGGGGTGTTATATTTTTCTTGGTTTTCTAACAGGGTCCTTCATCATCTATTAAAGCTTACCTCACAAGAGGTTGCTTATTCTGTCCACTATTTTGTCTCCCTGTAAAAACAGCCCTGCCAAAGCAAGTGTCTCCACCTTCTGCTGCAATCAAGTCCTTCCCTTGAAACATCCTGGCTAAATCCCTACAGAAAGAGCCTTCTGAGGTCTCTTGTCCAACCTCCCGATTTTACAGATGTGGAAACTAAAAGCCAATAGGAAGATGTTGGGACAAGGTCACAGAGCTGATTCAAGCTTCAACCCTGCCTGGCACCTGACTTCTCTCCCAGGGCTCCTACACTGAACACGGCCGTGGGCGCATGCCCCTGCGTGGGCTGCTGGGTGGGAGGTGGAAGTCACACTGTTGGTACTTCCTCGAGATCGTGTTGCTGGGGAGAAGTGGAGACAAACATTTGCCAAATTTTTGATGAGGGCCTAGAACCTAAGGGTCTCCCTCAAACAGTCTTTGAAAATGTGGATGCCAGAGGATCTTCCAGAATCTCCTGAACGAGCTTTTAAGGAGACAGTGAGTACGAAACATGAAAACAACTGCCCCCAGCTGCTCCTGGGGTCGCTGTATTCTGACTGCAGCTGTGGGGAATTGTTGTTGAATTCCATTCCCCATGTTTCTCTAAAAGCATTTCAAAGAGGTTCAGAGAAAGCTGGGTGCACTTTGGTAAATTGAAAACTATTTGTGACTAACCATCCATCACCATCTCTCAACATTCACCATCAGAAAGAGGTGGGGGCCATGGGCAGAAGGCCAGGCCCAAGTCAGGGGGGCTGCTCACATTCCCAGTTGCCCCTGTCTTCCTGGGTGACCCTAGAATAATATATGTCCCTTTGTGTCCTTACCAAGGAGATTTTAGAAGAAGACCAAAAAAAGAAAGATGAAGAAGCGGAGATACTTCTGTTTGCCATATACCTGCTTCTGAAGAATTGTAAGCATCTGTGATGTTAAAATAGAAAATCCTTCCCGTGAACATTCCTTTACAAATACTAATTATGGTGATGCTGCATTTACTTTAATACCCACCCACTGTAATTGCCTCCAAGCTGGAGACATTTGTTAGGAATCGTTGTTATTCAGCTACTTTTTCTGACTATTCTGTCTTATAATGTAGAAATGTTATTGCAATCCTCCCTAAGATTTACAAAATGTATTTCTTGGGAGAGGGGGTGTTGAGAGAGAGAAAGGAAGATTATAACATTTAGAAAAAGAAGCCAGATTTTATTATTCCACTAATATAACGTTCACAACCAGGCGAGACTAAACCGTAGGGTTTAGGGATGTCTGCTAAGGTGGAAGGCCGGGAAGTGACTACCATAAAGCTGAGGATAGTGGCTCATCTGGGGGCGGTGACGGGCAGGAGCATGGGGCAGGGCCAGGGGACTTGGAAGTACAGGTCATGTTCTCTCTCTTCACCTAGGTGGCGCCTACATGCATGCTCCCTTTGTGATCAGTTACTGAACAATGCAATTTTGTTTTCTGCACTTTTTCACTTGTGTGTTTATTTCACAATTTTTAAAAAGTTAAAAGGAAAAAAAGGGGGGCCATGCTGAAGGGATGTGTCTCAGTCACTAGGCCTTTCACTTGTATGAAACCCCATTTGATTGCTTTCCCCCTTGAGTTCCCTCAGTGACAGGAACGCGCACCTCCAAGAAGGACAAGCTGTGGGCAAGCCTTCCCTGACTCTTCCCTGCCCTCGAGGTCACCAGAGAATAGCCGATTGGACTCCTTCTGATGTTCATTTGCACAAGTTAATTTAGTCTCATAAAGAGCTCCCCGAATATTTTTTTTCAAGTAAGACCCTTCGAAGGAACACTTAGAAGGATGTAGCATTACATAAAACACGTAAGTGACACAGGTATAACTGAATTGTGAGCCTGGGGCCACCCATCCTGGTTCCTCCTTGGGCTCAACAGTGTCCCCAAAGGCACTTTTGTGGGACCCCTTGGGCTCTTTAGAACACAGCATGGAAACTCAGATCTAATGAATAGCTATTTGTTAGCTACTAATAACCTAGAGGCCAGGAAAGTGGTTGGGGAAACTGGGACATGGGACAGATAAGTCTTAATGTGAGAATTAAGGTTGAGGGACTCAGGGCCGTTGGAGAACATTGGGTGCTGGCCACTGCTGGGTGCTGGGCAGCAAGCTGAACAGGGACCAAATCATGGGACTAAGTTGTGCAAATGAGCATGAGGAGATGTCCAGTTAGTTCAAATGAACACAGCTCTTGAAGGTCCCCAAGGAGTCTTGCCAAGGGTGGGAGTGACAGGGACTACAGGAGACCTGGAGGGGAAATCTTGGGTCTCACAGACGTTTTTGTAGCTTTCAGATAACAAATAAGGAGTGACTGTCCCACGTTCCAGTGAAATTAAAGAAATAAGATAGCTGTGATGTTTCAGCAGGACACGTCCCACCGAAGATGACCTGTGGCTACCAGACAAGGCTCTCCCTCCCTTCTTGAAATGAAACTGAGAGAGATCAGGAAAATTCACTGGGTGGTCCTCTATTTTTCTCCAAGTAGAAGAGAAAGAGGGATGTTTTACACGGACCTTCAAGCTATAAGACTTTTCAAACCAGAGAGCCTCATGCTGAAAATCCCTGCTTCAGGCTAGGCTTGGTTTTGCTTTCTGATTCTCACAGGGGCCGGAGAAGCACAGGCCCCAGGACCCTCACAGCCACACCAAACCCTACGCACACTCCAAGGACCAGCACTACAAAAACTAAGCCCAGATCCTACCTTGGTATGAAAAAGATTTTTGATGCTTAAAATTAAATTAGATTAAATTAAATTAAAATGTTAAATAGTAGTAGTAATGGTAGTTCAACGGCCATTGAACCAATGAAATTCCCAGTCTGCCCCTATTAACACTGAGCATGTGGGTAAGAATTGCTGAGGTCCTCACAAAACATAGTATTGAGACCAGAAGATTTACTAAATCTGTGACTAAATCACTTGGCATTTGAGTGTCCATAAAGTGTCACAGCTGGTAAGGACTACGGTGGCCTGTGTTTGAAAAGAAGCCAACTGAAAACCAGAGCTCCCCCACTGAAGACAGGATGCCCAGGGTTACTCTCAGGATCACCGCCAGCACCATGATCAAAAGTCACCTGCCAACCACCTAACCATATGTGGCACCCTGTGGGCATCCCAAGAGAACAGACTCAGCAAAATGAGCACTGAATGTGGAAACTCCTAGGTGCCCTCCCACAATGAGCTGAGAAGTAGGTATCTCTGTAAAAGTCCTTTAGCTTCCCTGGAACCTTTCTTACTCCTGACTACTTAGTTGAGATTTGTCTTCAGAGCCCAGTCACCCTCTTTGTAATGCTGCTCACTTTTCCTGCACCCACACATTCAGGGATAGTGTTGACACCCTTCCCCCACCTCCTCCCACCACCAACCAATGGTGCCTGTGTGGACAGCGATGATGGGGTGATTCAGAGGTTCCCTATCCCTTAGTCCCAAAACCGTTTTATACTCTTAAAAATAATTAATGTCCCCAAATAAGTTCTATTTATATGAGTTATATCTATTACTTTATCATATTAGAAATTTAAAGTAAGAAATATTTTAAGTTCTCATTAGCTTATTTAAAAATAACAATAACCCATTACATTTAAGCATAAATATCACTTCATAAAAATAACTGTATTTATCAAAATGAAATAAACCAGTGAAAAGAGAGGTGCTGTTTTAGATTTTTTAATATCTTTTTGTCTAGCTCAATAGAAGATAGCTGGATTCTCCTGTCTGTTTCTGCATTCAGTCCGTTGAGATCTGTTGTTTTGTGTGAAATACATGGAGAAAATCTGTCCTCACACAGAAATGTGTGAGGAGAGAGAAACGGGTATGTATTTTTATAGTCTTTTCAGATCATTATAAATATTCTTCTCTGACAGTACATCAAAACTCAACAGTGCTGATTTAATAGTACACTAAAACTCAACAAGTGCTACTGAGGAATCTGAAACCATATCAGTAACTTTTCAGATTCTGTTACATTAAAATCCATTCATGTATCTTGTACTTTGAATGGAACATTTACCTATGGATAATTTTATAACATTATTGGTCATTTGGAAATTATTGGTTTATTGAACTGTGCAGATCTTCCACATGTACAATGGAAAATTCCACTATATATTCATGAGAAACTAAGAGTAAAAAGGGAGTTGTCTTAGTATTATTACGAAAGTTTTGACCTTGAGGACCCCCAAGCGTACCCTGGACCACACTGTGAGAATTGCTGGGTTAACCCATCACATAAAGTAATAGCTGTGAATGTGTAATTTAGAGAATTGTCTCCTCTCCCAGGTGAATGACTAAACTCACTTAGGTAATGCCTACTGCTTCTTCCTTCCAAAGCATCCAAAATGAGAATGGGATCAGGAGGGTGGGCTGGAGCCAAGCAAACTCTATATGAGCTATTCATTCCTACCCCTACCAACAGCTTGGAAATTTTTCAATACAAGCAATGGTGTGTACTGGTGAATGTTTAACAACAAGCTCTCCAGGGGGAAAAAAATAGTCCTGGTTTTTAGCATTTGCCAATTCCTGTGGAGTAAAAACTTTCACTCTAGCTGATTTCAAGCTACCAACGGGACATCACTGAACAAGATGCTTGAACAAGGTGTGCACAGTTGGTTCTCAAGCAATGCGAGCCAGCTCCAGCACACCACTGAGAAGGAGACATAGACTCACCTCCCAATGGGAGCAGTGTCAAAGAATTTGCAGTCATTTTGTTTTAGCTTCCACGTTCTATGCTCTGGCCATAGATTATTTACATTCCTGTGACACACAAGAGCCAATCTCATCCCATGACAGTATTAGACTTAGGCTCAAGGTCCAGTATCTAGTCACCTACACCAGACCCAGGTTTTGATGAAGTTCCTCAAGTGTCATTGTCAAATAAGTTCCAGTTGCTTTTAAAGATCTGTGAGCTAATTACCACAAATCATCACAAGTTATTTGCCTCTAACATACCCAACATACTACACACCCTACATGCAATGGTAAAACACAGCCAGCATTACCAACACAGCCGGCACTCCTGTTCAAAAAGCATGGGAATGCAAGGCAAACAGCAATCACTGGTCCACAGCAGTTCTGAAATCCAGCCTGGCACAAGTCTCCAGCTTCTTAATTAGGGCCCTAAACTGCTCCTGGCTCCATCCATTCGGTTCTTGATTCTGCCTTCTGGGTCATCTTTTTTCCATAAGAAATAGCCTGTTGTTTGCACCTGAAAAATATTCTTTAGCCTGCTTCCTGCCTAAAGTAGTTTGAGGTTCAAAGGTCTCTCCTTGATGTGTACTATCTCTGTCTGTTTTAGTCTAAAAAGGAACAGAGACAGTAAAATCAGGTTAAAGCAGGTGGTGTGGAATAGTGTGATAAGAGAAAAGAATCCGGGAGGTCAGAAGGTAGCCTGAGAAACATGTGAGAATAAGAGGAAAAGCTGTGCCCTAGGAATAATCTATGGACTGATGATTGAATCTGAGATTCCTATGTAGAAGAAGGCTGTTTCTCCACTCCCAGAGAGACCTGGAAGCGTGGCCTCCATGACCTGAAACTTGAGACTAGTCCTAGTTTTACTATTTGTCTTTTAGCCTGAAGATCATAAAGATATATATCTTCTTACTTGGTCATTTTTCTAGTTTATTTCTTTTTTAACCTAAGAAGTAAATACTCATAAATTTCAAACAGTCCAAAAATAAGTCTTCTTGCCATTACAGTTTCTTAGATCATTCCCCAAGGCAATACTGTTAAAAATCTCTTAGTGTATCCTGCCTAAAACAGTCTATGAGTAAAGATAGATAGATAGATAGATAGATAGATAGATAGATAGATAGATAGATAGATAGACAGATGATAGACAGATGTATTTTTTTTTTACATAAATGGGAGCATGTTGTGCACACTGCTCTGCCCCACTCTTATTTATCCTTAATTATGTATTTTGGAGATTATTCCCTAAGAACACATACAAATTTATCTCTCATACTTTTTTCCCCTAGTTTATTTTGTGACTTATTCCCCACCTTTGTGGAACTTCACTTCTTTATATAATACACTTCCACAGCATCCTGATCTTCTCCCTTCTAAAGCTCATCACAGTCAATAATCAGCAGTTCTATATTGCTGACACTTACTACATGCCAGCCATAATTTTACTTTGTACATGTTAACTCACGGAATCCCTGCAAGGCCCTATGAGGTTGGTGCTAGTAGGGAATGAGACTTTCCAAGGGCCATACAGCTAGAAACAACAGTGCTCAATTCAAACCCAGGCACTCCAGCACCGGAGTCCAGGCTCTTTATCACTTTGCTATACTTCTCCCCAAGTGCTGCCTTGATGGAATAAGGGTTCAATGTCTGTTTTTCTCACTAGACCTCAGGGTAAGGACCATGTTGACATTGGTCGCTGTCACATCCCCTGAATAAACATTTGTGAATTGAATGCCAGTAATGACATTATGTTCTGAATACTCTCTACTATGGGCCACTGTGCTAAATTTTCCCATGCTTAACTATCTCACTTAACACAGCAACTCCAGGAAGTCGCTGTTATGATAATCTCAACGTCACAGGGGAGGAAGCTGAGGTGGTAGCTAGTAAGTAAGAGAACCAGGTTTGGCCCGAAGTCTACCTGACTCTAAAGCATGCACTTAACCTCTATGCCAGACCAACCCCTGTCTGACACCCACCAACCTGCTCCCCTCCCGGACACCTTCAGAGAACCCTGAGCACCCAGGACCAGCTCTTAAGCAAAGGTTATGGCTCCTAATGTTCCAGAAAAGATTTAGAAGGTGCCTGGGTTATGATGATTATGATTATTAAAGAAGTGTCTCTCCACACCCAGAGCTATATTAGCACCAGGCCAGTTAAATGTCTATGTATTGTAAGGCACTACCATCATCTCAATTGTCCTCACAGGAATTTACATGAGATATTCACACTCCTGAAGAGAAGAGAACGCAAGTTTGCTACTCAGCCACTCGTAATACTTGATGTCTTGGAATTGGGGAAGTGGGGGGGGGGGTCTTAGACTTTCTTTGGGGTGAAGCTAACTAGCACACATTTACTGTAAATCCAATAGACTAGTTTCCCCATCTAACGTAATTTATCTTGAAACATCGCAGGTGGCCTGTAATAGGGACAGTGCTGGCTCGTCCACATAGCTCTCAGCACTGTGGTCTCACACTGCCCTCTGCAGCCTGACTGTGGTCTTCACGGAGCTCCCCCAACCAGCCCCAAGTGTCACAGCTTGGGACATCCTGCACACACCTCCAGTCCTTCAGGTGGAATCTCTACCTACCTTTGGTCCGAAGAGAGACAACAAGTAAAATAAAATATTATATAGCCTGCTGCCTGACCAGGTGCCTTGATAGCTGTGATTCATCTCTCTGGCACTGGTGGCTTTGGAAAGCACGCCTTGGGGGTTCCATTCATAAAATTCTTTTCTAGTAACAGGACTAAATTAGGACTATGACATTGACCCAGAATGGTGTGATTTGCTCACTCCAGCTTCTCCCCAGCCCATCTCCACCTCACAATACAGCACGAGGCCCTGAAAAGGAGAAGGCAGAGGTGGTCTAGGTCAAAAAATATTGGGTGAAGAGAGAAATAATTGAAGGGAAAGAAAGACAGAGCTCTGTGGACCCAACCTGTTAGTCAAGAAGAAAAATCCTTAACAGATGGATATCCTGAAAGGAGATGAAGAACCCGTCCTAAACCCCAAAATAAATACATTCAAGATGATAAGAAAAACAATTAAATCTTTTTTTTTCTTGGACATACGTGTGTGTGTGTGTGTGTGTGTGTGTGTGTGTGTGTGTGTGTGTGTTCTCCTAGAAAACTCTTCTTAAGTTGGATGGAAAAGAGTTGTCGCTGTGTTTCAATATCTTGGGCTCCAAGAAAGACAGCATAAATCCCTCGGCAAATTTATCACCTGCCTACCTGCTTTCTTAGACGTTTGCTTCCAACACACACAGACAAACCTATACAGGCTTTCTCTGTGGGAGAGCTTTTCTAGAGAACCAGCTTGAGACCACAGGCAAACACCTGATTCCACACCACCCTCTGTCAGCGCAGGGCCCTTCCTCCACTGGGCTTTTAACCCACAGCTCGAGCTCACTGTTTTCAGACTATACAGAGTTGGGAGAGAAATGAATGAGACTCTGATAGGAGTTGAGAGAGGTCTTCATCTGAAGAAAGAGAAGACAGAAGATCATGCCCCAGTTTGGAACATTAGGGATGGGGTCAAAAGGGCCTAAGGAGGTCTTTGAACGAGTCAAAAGCCAGCAATCCATTGCCTTTAGCATCAAGTCCAGTCTCCTCGATGTTTCAAGGCTCTTCGATCTCTGTTCAGAGCCAACCTCTCATGTCTCCAACCTCTCACTCTGCAGCCCAGGGCTCCCCACTACAGTTACCCTGCTCCTCCCCACACCCCTCCTCTCTCTAGCACCCATTTGCCCATTCCTCCAGCCCTCTCTGTCCTTTCAGACATGGTCCAGTCCTTTTAGTGACGATCGTGGTCACCACTCCAGCCGGATGTGTTGGGCCTGCAGGCGATCCTTGTTCACCTTCTGCCACTTCGTTAGGGGTCGTACTGCTTAGGGGCCCTTCATAGGCACTTCCCTCATCTCATTGAGTAGACTGCACATCGCTTGAGGCTGGGCACTGTGTACTGCATTTGCTGCCAGACTGATTCCCTGGCTCACACTGGCTGGGAGCTGCCTTATGACCCATCAGAGCGGAGGGGCCACAGGGCAGCAACAGGTCTGCTCTGAGTAGCGATCATCATGTCCAGCCCGGTTCCAGGCATTTTCTGGGCACTCAGCACACTTTAATTAAATGAATGAACAAAACGCTGGCAGGATAAAAAATGGAGAGTGACTGCCCAAGGTCACATATGCTAGGAAATATGTCAATCCACTGATAAACTCCATCCTGTCGGCAAACAAGAAAATACTGAGAGGCCAATTTAAAACGATTTGATAGCTTTGCCCGTTGCTCCTTATTGTACAATCACAGTCATAAACAGCTAGTCAATTGTTTGTAATTTAAACATGTGCGTGCACACACACACACACACACACACACACACACACACTTTGTTGGCAGGGACAGATCTGTCTGGAGTTCCTGAAATGTCACTGCCTCACCAGTTTACCAGAATCTCCAAAGCTCCTAAAGGAGAGGCGATTCAGACCAGGAGAACTGATGTGTGCCAGGGTCACTTAGATCCTTCAGTACGAGAACACCACCCAAAGGGTTGAGAGAGGGCACAATTGACAATGTATCCCAATTAGCAAGGCCTGTGTCCTTTGTTTCTCACTGTGAAAGGCTTCCTCTGATTATAAGAAGGAGATCTCACCCTTATCCTCCAATGTTCCTCTTTTCACTCCATGATTTAAAAATAAACGCATAATAGAAGCAAGAAAGAACAGAAAGGAAAAACATAAAATGAGTCATAGCCCAAGTTGTCCAACCAGGTTTTCCAAACAGCCTTTGGGGAGTGTCCGTTTCAGGCAGAAGATTCTAACCCGTGTGACCTCTGCAGCGTTTGCCCTCTGTCTTTGGAGGGAAGTCACAAGACATAGAAGAGAAGGTACGAATCCTTTAAGATATTCTTACATTCAAATAAAAGGGACAAAGGAGTGCACAACTAGCCATTTTCCCCCTGAAAATGTTGCTTTCTGCCTTCAGAATGCACCACATTTACTCAGCTAGGGTCGCCGCAGGAGAAAGTGTTACATCCCTCCATCACTCGGCTCAGAGCATGTGGTCACTCAAGCCCTTGAATCAAAGCTATTGTGTCAGATCATCCAAACTGTCCAGCACTTTTGAACAGTCGTGATAAGCTAGATTTTACAATGTCAGTAATTTACAGGGGAAAATATGTTTTTCTCAAAGATTCCATTTCTTCATAATCATAAATGGAATGTTGCCATGTTTCACCCTGACAGCCCCACATGTCAGCGCGAGAGAATAGCTAGAACTTTAGTCAATGTCCAAATTCATTATTTTATTATCGAGCTACAGGGATTTGCACATCACCAAGGGATTCCTATTTCTAGTTCTATTACTCAGAGAGTGTATCAGAAACTGAGTTAGCATACACAAAAAAATAGAGGTAGAAAAGGAGGGAAAGGAGGACGGAGAGAAAGAAGCGAGGAGGGAGATTTATTATAAGAATTCTTATTTGAGGAGTCTCTCCAAATTCAAAGTCAAGACTATATATCTAGACCTGAGATATGACTAGAACTAAGAACTATAAAATCATTAGGAACCCAGGAAGCAATTTTTATACACCTCCCAACTCTGTTTTTCTCTGTGGGTGTGGGCATGCTACATTCTCTCTCTCCTCTCCCTCTCCTCTCCTCCTCCCTCCTCTCCTCTCCTCTTCTCTCTTTCTCTCTCTCCCTCCTTTCCTCCTTCCCTCCCTTTCTCCCCCTCTCCCTCTCTCTCTCCCTCTCCTCTCCTTTCTTCTCTCTCTCCCATCCCCATCACCTATCCCTACCCCATTCACTTATCTGTCCCCATGGTAGCACATGGCTCAGTCTGTTTCAAGTGTCCACAGGTAGTCCCATCAGACATGGGGTTGGGGGGAGGGGGAGGCAGTCACCTGGTCCAGCATGGTGATAACTCATTGATTGAAATCTGGTTATTGGATTTGGCAGACTTCTCAAAAGATATATACCCCATCAACACCTTCAAGCTATTGAAGGGTGAGGAAATGTACATAAATTACAAATTCGTCTAAAACTAAGTATATCTTATACACAGCTAGATCATAGCAATTAGGAATGTATGTATTACAGGTTGAAACATTCTACTCTACAATAATGAAAATAAGTTGCATTTAATGTATTCATCCAAGGGTCTCTAAGGGGCAACATCCCAGAATCAGCTTTATAAGGAAGTGGAATAGGTAATTTGTTGGGGGGGGGGGGGAATTGAGAGAGCCCAGGAAGGTGAAGGGACTGTCCTGGGAAATAAAAAGAGCAAAGGAGTGCACAAATAAAGAAGAAAGTGCTGTAAAAAAGGAGGCAGCAGTTACAGCTGGAAAATAAACTGCTTTGTTTGAAAATCCTTCTGGGAAACAATATGATGTTATATGTTAAAAAGCCTTAAGTATTTACAGCCTTGGAATTTCTCCCAATTAATATTTTCCCCCCAAAGGAAGAATTTATGGTATGAAGATATTCCTTGTAATAGTATATATAATAGTTTTTTTTAAAAAATCATGAGCATTCTAAGTATGTGAGAATAAGGAAACAGATATGTAAATTATGGTATATCCACTTGGAAGATTGTACATCCACTGAAAATGGTAATTATAGAGCTTAGGCGGCGACCTGGAAAAAATGCACATGAAACAACGCTTACCCAGAAAAAAGCAAGTTACAAATTATCTGAATGCTACGATTATACCCATATTAAAATATGTTTCTAGGGAACAAAACAAATAAGGAATCCTTATCATTTGAAAATACTTGTGTGGAGAAGTCTCTATTTTAGAGAGTTTGAATGATGCCATTATAGTGATTATAAAATATTTTGTAAATTTACGTGCAGTGAGCCCTGCTGGTTCCTCCTGTTCCTTGTCTTCGGCCTCCATTCCTCACCTAGAATGTGTCTTTTGCTCCGAAATGGAACTTCCAGTAACAGGCTGCATTCCTGCTTCCCAGGAAAAGCCACTGACACCCAAACTCGGGGTCAGCGCGTCCTCCCCTCCGGTACCTGCCTGCCTCTGCGTCCACTGCGCCTGACGCGGCTGGGACTGGTCAGCAAGAGCAGTGGATTCCTGCGAGCCCCAAACCAACCAAGAAAAAAGCCAGACACCCCCAGTGGCAGATGGTTTAGTCTTACAGTTTTTATTTATTTTCTCTGCACACCAGGAGAGGTTAGCTGATCTACGAGGAGGGTGACCAATACCCCTCTGCTTTAGAAAATGTCTGTTTGGCTGTGTGGCATTCACACGGGGCAAAATGTCACATCTTTTGTGCCAGCGTTGCAGGGGAAGCTCCATCAGGAGAGTTTTATCAGTGCAATTAACACAAAGGCCTCCTTCTGTCTTAAAAACACAGGCCTGGGATACATAGTAAGATGAACCAGCCATTGTTTCTGCAAGGCACAAAAACTCCTTCCCCCCGCCCCCACCCCCCAGCCCATTTATGGGGTTTCATTAAGGCCCACGGGTGCCTCTGACTTATTTATTTAGGAAACACTGTTATTGTCTTAATGTAAACAGAACTCAAGATCAGTTGACAGCTGGAATGGTCCAGCAGAAAGGTTTTCAAAGGAGCCCCCTTGGAAAGGGGTCCCTCCATTCAGCCCCCGGTTCCTGTATCATACCGCCAGCACTGTTCACAGAATCAACAAATGTTTGTTTTACAACATGGCAAAGGGGGCTCCCATTTAACGCTGGCCAGATATGAAAACAAACGTTCACATATAAGGGCTTTTGATACACATGACTTACTTGGATGACAAGGGGCTCGGCTGGGGAGTGCTTGAAGCTTATTAATATTGCACAAAAGACTTTTGTTTATCATTTCGCTGGACTGCCTGGGAATCACAAGACTCAAGCCGCCACCCGGCTGGTGTCCTAACATTTCAGCAGCCGTAACGTGTGGAGATTGCGAAAGCACTGCTGGTCTGGAGCCAAAAACAAACTCTCCACAGACCCAGGTGAAAGAACTCAGAGCTGCTGGCCTCCGAGAACCAGACTTGGAATTTATCAAGAGTGAAGGGACAAGAGCTCCCCCTGCAGGTAAAAAAAAAAAAAAGATGCCTTGAGCCTTCCTACTCGCAAGGGGGTAACTACTTAGAAAACATGGAACCCACAGCCTGCCTCATCGAGGGACATTTCCCCTCCTGTTCAAAAAGTCTGGGTCTCCAGCAGCTTTGGGGTACTTCCTCTTTTAAGATGACCAGGTCTAGTTCCGGAATGTCTTATGCGACATTAGCACTTTGAGCAGAGATATGAATGTGTGAGGATGAAAAAGCTGATGATCAAAAATCCGTTCGTTAGGCACTGGTTTGTTTAGCTGGGAAGGGAACTGAGTAAATCAGAAAGAGTCTCTGTCCGCTGTCCGGGTACTGTTCAATACGGTGACCATCAGATACTTGTGGCTACTGACCACTTAAAATGTGGCCAGCCCAATTGAGATATGCTGTAGAAGAGTGTAATCTATCTTGTTCATTTTTCACACTGATCACATGCCGAAATGATAATAACGGGTTAAATAAGATATATTAAGGTTAATTTCACCTATGTCACCTATTTCTTTCAATGATTTTTAATGTGGCTAGTAGACAATTTTTAATTACATACACATCATGTTATATTTCTACTGGACAATAGTATAGTATAGAATAACTTGAGGCTTGTAAAAATTAATAAATTTTCAACCCTACAATACTAGTGATTTGTGCCAGGTAAGTTGATTTTTTTTCTTAAGTATATTTATTCAATTCATAGACCTGAATCTCCTGAAAAGAAGGGAAAGTTGGAAAAATACTATTCCAGCCTGCCCTGCAATTTTCAGCATGTTTAATTTGAAGTCTCAGCAAAATAGAAGTGAAGTCTTTGGTTTGGATTAAGTTCATATATGTTGAAAAAAGGTTTCAATGGCAACATGTTTTTCCTCCACAAACTCCCTTTTCCTGGCCATACCTTATGTATATTTAACAACAAGCCATTTTAAGAGAGAAAGAAATTTCTTTCACCATAACAGTCTTACAAAATTGTTGTCAAGTCACTGGACAGCAGATATTTGCCCAACCCCTTCTGTAACTGACAACCTCACCCACCTAATCAACCCTCCTGTAAGCAATATTTGGGATATGTGAGGTGTTTGGGATTATGTGAGAAATATGTAACCTTAAAGTGGTCACACCAACCAGAAAATTCACAATAATTTAGGGATTCCAGAGTCCTTCTGAAATCTTTCCCTGAAATTTAGCCTTATAACCACGTCAAACGTAGGTGCAGCGTTATGAGGGCCACAGCAAATGCACAGAAGGACACTCAGAGACTCAGCGAGCTGAGGAAGTGCCCACCCACCCTCTGAGCCTCTTCCAATGCAGTGCGTCACTCACCCAAAGGGGATGAGATTAGCAAAGCAAACTGCAGCTACCATCTTTGAGATTACAGATGAACTTGCCAGGGAAAAGAAACTCAGACAAACAAGGAATTCAGTTACAAGTCAGAACAAATATGGGCTCCTCCTGAATAGCTACACAGAGGAAAATCTGGAGTGGTACCCGAGACCCTTGTCTTTCTCCCCACAGACAGAACTGATGGCCCTAGGGAAGAGAGGCTACGATCCCACCACACGAGCTGCGGATCTGGGCTGTGGTATTTGGAGGGCACTGGAGTGGGACGGGATATTCACTGAAGATATTCACTGGTATGATTTTCCATCTGCCCTTATTATTCTGGCATGGCTGCCAGCACCTTATAATCCCAGCATTGTATTCACAAGCAATTCCTCCGCTCGTTAGCAGAAGCTGAGTCCAACTTTGCTCTTGTAGGGGCTTGTGAATCAGCATGGACCAACAGACAGTGTTTCCAGGAGTGAGCTGCAAAGAAACAAGGGCACTACTCACTGCGGAAGGCATCTGTATCAGTTAGGAATGACATTTGATTGCTAGTAGCACGGTCTGGAAATAACAGTAATTAAATAAATTTGTTTCCTTCTCGGGGGAAAGAAGTCCAGAGTGAGGCCGTCCAGAGTGGCAGGGCAGAGCCATGCTGTCTGGTTCCTTCTGCCTTTATGTCCCAACACCTTCAGCGTGTGGCTTCCATCGTCAGGTTTGCCACATGGTCTACAATGGCTGTTGGAGAGGCTCCATGACCACATCCATATCCAGGCATGGAGCAGGACAAATGGGAAAACGAAAGGGGACACAAGTCAGCTACTGTTCCCGTCTCAAGGAGCTTTCCTGGAAGTCCCACCAACAACTACTTCTTAACCTAATCACTGACTTCCAGCTACAAGACAGACCGAGTACATTGTCACTCAAACAAAATTCAATTTCTGTTACAAAGTTAAGGAGACTAAAATGCATATCAGGTAGGTAACTACCTTATCCTCTGGTGGCTTCAGAATCTAGCAAAGACATCTCTGAAGGAGAGTAGGTCCAGTTTGGAATGTCTATTTCAGCCTTGACAGCCAAGTTAACAATAAGCACTATAGCCATTGGGACACGGTATGCTGTCAACACTTGTGTCTTCTGTGGAATCTGGCAATTCATTGTTTCTTAAAATTTTTTGCAACATGTGCCAGCTCTCCATAACATTTCTTGACATGAATGAAGGACATTGTTCCTGGGCCACAACACTGCCAACCTCTGCAACAGTCAGCATGACATCTGTGAACTTTGACAGTCACAAAAATTAAGCCCCATCATTGGGTTAAGACTGCGCTGTCTCACTCCATTGAGCACAGTGTGACTAAGGAGAAAAACAAACTACTACACAAGTTGCCACCTACAAATACAAAAAGTGACATGGGCACCTGTCTAACCAGACAATGGAAACCCTGATCTGTCACAATTACCTGGACGTGTTGAGTGAAAGTGGTTGTTTGGTTGGTAGGGTGCTGGAGAGCAAGCAAATGCAAATACAAAAGAGGCACCTAAGGAAAACTCAGGGATGATAATAATGAAGATAATGATGATGAGGATGACAATAAGTAGAATGATAAATGAACTCTCCCCTCTGTGGACACAGTCCCACTGGGTGGGATCCCTTCCATTTCTATTGATTCCTTCCATTGCTACCACATTTCACAGTTTATAGGAAAATCTATGATCTCATTTGTGTCTAAAAATTCAGAAGGAGGAGGGACAGGTATTATTATCAGCGTTTTAAAATTGATGGGTGAGAAGCTCAAAAATACCAAGTGACTTACTCAAGGTGTCACCGTTAGTGAGGAGGAAGAAAGCCATCACTAAACCCCATCCTGGCCCCAGGGCGGAGACTCTCTATGATACTTCTCTAGCAGACTTTTTTACTCCATTAAACCAAAGATTTATTTTTTTGAAAATTTTAAGGTTTTTAAAGGCAAGGATTATGTCTATTCATCATGAACTTTGTACATACTAGGCCAGACACTCAATTCATGTTTATTAAAGATAATGATGTACTAAAGAGCATCCAGTGGGTTCAGCAACATCTACTGTAAGCTCATGAAGAGTCTGAAAAGAAATGGGGTGATCTTCACCTTTTCTACTAAGAATACAAGGACACTAGCTCTACATTTAGTTTCTGGATCTTGGGAGGAAGGAGGGATGATCCAAACTTGACCTCATTGTGTTGGAGTTGCCTTGTGTTAATAAGGAGGTGGGAACTGGAAACCTCTGCGATGCCTTTCATTACTGCAGCCACATGATTCTAACCAGGTACATGCTAGAGAGGCAGGTAAGGTGTTACAGGTCAAACCTCATCTGGTCCTTTTTGAAGTGCTATACGTCTCATTTAGAACAGCTGCTCTTCCTCCTGTCAGCAAGTCCTCATTCTCTCGCTGTGAGCACAATCACCAAAAATAGAGACAACTGCCTTCCAGTGAAAAACTCTGCCAAGATAGGCCCCAGGGGTTTCCTTCTCGGGCCCCTGCTTCCACCTAAACCCCTGCTTCCTACATTTCCACCACCACTAAAACTGCAATAAAATGTTCAAAGTCAGGGACTTCTAAATCCAGTCTCCTGTAAATCCTTACCCCAGATCTGAGCCAACGAATTCTATAGGTTAAATCCAATCTTTCTACTTCTCCACAAATGGGGGAGAATCAAAAACCCTATGAATTCCCATGGCCTCAGTGTTAAAAATAGAGTCATGTCTTTAAAAGATTCTGACCTCAGATTCCTCATCCCAGCTCTCAATCCATCCCATTGAATCATCCACCATTTACAATGTGAGAAAATCTTGACTTAAATCTTTCCTGACTCAATAATCAGCCCAACCCACCAAAAGCCTCACAAATCATTCCATCCTTCGAGTCATGTTCTGGCTGGTGGCCCATGAAAATCTCCTTTTGGGGAAAAAAATAAGAGTGGGAGCAGTCAGCCTGATGCATTTCACAATCCTTTATACCACCCCTGAAATAAATCACCAATTATCCAGAATCCCCTTCTACTCTCCAGTTTAGATAGCTCTGTGTTGTAGTTGCAGATGACAGAGATGATGATGACAGCAATGACGATGATGATGATATGAGTGACAACACCACTTTTGAACATTGCCTACACCGTCCTGAGTGCTACAGATGCCTTTTCTCATTAAATCTTAACAACCTTCTCCAGTAGTCTTACTAACTCCACTGGTTTTCTCATTTTACAGATAAGGAAACTGAGATTTAGAGAGGTTAACTAACTTGTTCCAAAAACCTGAGTTCAAACCCAGATATGTATGGTTCCAGGTCCTGCGTACATTAGACTGTCCTGCTTTTTGGAGATTGGAAGCAGCAGTGAATTGGAGAGTCCTGTCCGGACCCAGGGGAGAGTGTAGAAAACCCTCAGCCATGAGAGCTGCGGAAAGAGGATCGCATCAGAAGCTACCCCTCCCCTCAAAAAAACATAAACAGGACAATGCTATTTAGACAATTATTCTTAAACCAGATTAAACCATGAAAAATCCATTAAATTGGAGGCATTGCTCTCTCCATTTTTATACCCAATTTAAGAATGCCATAATTTGGAAAAGTTTTCATAATTTGGGGATACCAGAATGGTAACAATAACAACTAAACGCATCCATGTCCTTTCTTTCTTTTACCACCTGTGGACCTCATGGGGTAAGGGGCAGATGGTAAATTTGGGGGGAAGCTGGTCTATTTTGAATGCTTATTTACAAGGCTACATTCATGCCATCCACCAAACACCATCTGCTGGGCTATTTCTTCCATGAAACTAGAGCATTTTGTTCCATAGCAAATAAAAGTGCAACCAGAGTTCTATCAGCATGCTGTGTTTGGGAGAGCACCAACGCTTTTCAAAACCAGCTTTAATCCTCCTCCAAGTCCAATGCAAAGAGGGCTCCCCTAAGAACAGTAACCCAGTCAACACATTCATTCATTCATTCGCAAACTCACTTTGAAAGAAAGCTGGCCTGCGTGGTCCAGCCAAATGTGGAAAGTTAATTTTACAACGTGAACTGTTTTCACCCTGGGCCAAAAGACAAGTATAGGCACCATATGACCCGGGTGTGATTTAGGAGTATCTCGGGACTCCGAGACATGAGGGTGTTTCAGCAAGGAGCCCCCACCTTTCCTATCTCCCCCTCCTCATCCACTAAAGCTCCCAAAGAATGTCTTTCATGTTTGCAGCATTCGCTTCTCCACTTGCTCCTGGTGCCTGTCCTTGAATTCTCGGCTCATTGCCCCCAATCAAGGGAAGTCAAGTTGAATCTTTCAAAATGGGAGCATGCAGGAGGAACTTCAGCAGTGGGGCAGGGAGATCCACCCCATGTATGCTGATGTTGTTGTTTTAACTCCAAATACCATTCATTATTCTTAAAAGGTGGAAGGCACGGTCGTTTCAAGGGAAGAGCTTTAGATTAGGAATCAGGAGATCTCGGTTTATTTCCAGCACTGTCACTGACGGGCTCTATGGATTTCGAGAAATCATTTAATCTCTCCGTCCCCCAGTTTGCTCCTCTATAAAATGAAGAGGTGACACTATAATAAATACCTCACCATAGGACTGGAGCCTGTGTTACTGCAAGTTAAGAGGCAAAATCTCCAGGGAGTGAGTGAGATGAGCAAGGAGGGTGGCCCACGAACCGGAAACCTCCGAAGAAACTCCATCATACACAGTCTGCTGGAGCAGCCCCAGGAAAGCAGAGTGACCTTGGAGACCACGGGCCACGCTGCCTGCTTCCCGGCTGTGTGGCTGTTCCACCAGTGTGGGAAGCGAGCTCGGAGAGCAGTGCAATGGTTAAGAACATAGTCTTGGGAGTCACTCTGGGCCTGGATTCTGCCCTTTACTTCCTCCATGACTTTGGCCAATTATTTACTTCTTTAGCCTCATCCTCTGCGCCTGTAAAATGGGATAATGATAACCACCTCTGTTGGTATGTTTACGCAGGCTCACAAAAGCCAATTGTTAGGTTTTTCTGGAATTTTTCCAGCTTGCTAACATCACATTGGCAGTTTGAAATAGATCGTGGTGGGAACATTTACCACAGAAATCAGCAAATCCACAAATCTGGGCATCTCCCCCACCCACCCACTCCCAAAGCTGGTTGTTAAACACAACACATCACTGCCTCCCACTCAGCGTCACTGGAAGGACTAAATGAGGTGATGGATACAAAGTGTTTAGCACAGTGCTTGGTGCATGATAAGAAATGGGAGTTACTGTTTTTGGTGATTCAGGATGCCCTCTCTTTCTCATTTCCCACTCTTCTCTGACCCCAGATCTCACACTTTTTGCCTAGATAAGGGGGTCCCTTCGGTAAAAGCTCTTCTCCCTCACTTTTCCTAATTGCTTGTGGCCTCCCATTCAACGGATATGAATTGAATACCCACTGTGAGCCCAAATAGATGCAAACATGACCAGATAAAACCTGGCTCTGATCTTGAGATGCTCACAGGCCCTTTGGTGGACAGGATGCGACTGAACCTATGAGGGGCGCCTTTTGCCAACAATGAGGAAATCAGAGGAAGGCAGAGCCGCTCCCAACTTCGCAAACTGTACTGCCACCTGGATCCCAAGGCTTTTGAAGCCTTCAGGGTTAACTTCAGCCACAAAGTGCAACCACCTTCTCTAAGATGACATAATAATTACGACTACAGGGCACTCAATTAGCTTTTCTGCTCTCCCTGCCCTGATGGCATTACCCTACAACTGGCAACATACTTCCCCACTGGCTATGATGGTTGCACGTATGCCGCCTGGAAACCAGAAATGTGTAACATCAAGTCTGGCCCCTCGCCAAATTTCTACAGGGCATTAGTAACAAACTGGTGAAGCTCATTAAAAAAAGAGAGAGAAACCTATAACCATTAAAAGTCCATTAAGCAGCCTGTCATTTTGTAGAGCTAAATAGCCCACAGTAATCAAAAGCATATGAACCCCAGCTGGGATATCCAGTGAATTGTTTCGATTTAGGGGAGAATTCATCAAGAAAGATTGTTCTTGGGATTGGGTTGATTTTTCTCCTTCAGTTCCTGGCCCCACGTTCCATTATAATTAAAGTGATTGATGCACCTCCCAGACAGAGGTGAGCAGTGACCACCAGAGCCAAAACATCTGCTCCTTCCAAGCAGACAGCTAATATGGAACTTTAGTCGAAAGGCACGTAACCTGAGGTTACCCCTCCACTGTCAATTAGGTATGGCACAGTCAACTCTTTGCTTTCCGGCTGGATTACCTCGGGGTTATCTGTGAAATTTCTCTTTCCAACCGTAGAAGGACTTTTATCCACACCCAGATTTTGCTCAAGAACTAACTAAGTCTGAGGCCAAGAAGGGGCAATCCCTAAAATGAGAGATCAAAGATTCATTCAGAAATGCAGGTTCAATTCTTCAAATTTACCACCATCTCTCTACCTCCCTTCTTCTTTTCCCCACCCCTGGCCATTCCACTGCTCATTACAGCCTCCATAGGTGAATGACCATATGCTGAGGAAAGAGATAAAACTCAAGACAGTGGTTTATGGTGACACATTAGCAGTTCTGGCTCTGATATAAGAATAGTGAGAAAGGACAGAAAATTAATGACTCAAAACAAGTTTAGGAGGTAGTTATAGGAGTTACTTCTCTGTGTTTATTTACTCCATCATGACCCTGGATGAAAGCAAATTGTTGATATAAAATGAAAGAACAAAGATGTTTCGATTCGATAGAAAGTCTCCTGGGAGCAATCGTGTTTCTTTCATATGTCATTATCACTGCCCTTTAAAAAAAATAATAATAACATCCCCTGCAAAAACCAAGGGTTTGATTTAAAAAAAAAAAAAAGTCATGCTCAATCAACATGCCTCCCTTCACCGCCATCTTTTCCAAATTCCTCTAGTAATGTTGGCATACCACTTATTGAACTGTTAAATTTCTGTGTGAGTGCTTGCACCCATCTCCCATCATAGACAGAATGGTTTTCAGGGCAGGAACAACATCTTCTTTCACCTGGTATCTCCTGTAACATCTCCTTAGTAGCATCCCTGCAACTCAGAGTACCTCACTAAATATTGATGAAGTGACCTTTTAAGGTTGCCAGGCTCAGCACCCCAATCTCTCAGAAACAGCCTCCCAATACACCAAGCACTTAATGAGCCCCTGTGCTCGCCACACAAGTTCATGTGCCTTGGGAATAAAAACAGATCAATGTCTCATTTATACACTGCATTGCTTAAACCCATGTCAGAGATTATACATACGTACAGTGTACATGAAGATAAATGCCCTTCTAGCCTCTTCTTACCTTCTGCATCCAGATTTTGCTTCAAGGCCTGGCTGTCCTCCCACTTCCACCAAAAATCCTTCCCAGAATACCCAGTCCAGTCCAACTAACAAGAGCATCCTTAAACTTTAAGAAAATAACAATCCACTGATACCTCTCAAAACTGCCTTTGATTGACTTAGTTAAAGCAATTATCTAACTCCTTGGGTATATAAAATTATCTCCACCTACCCGATAAACACTTTGAGGGCAACAATTATAGTTTATCCTACTTTGTATTTCTCACAAACCAAGCAGAGGGTCTGATGCACAGTAAATGGCATGAAAATGTGAGCAAGAGAGTCAGTGAATGACATTGAACATGGGTGGACAGGGTGGAGTCAAGTTGAATAGGGTGAGAATGAGGGTAAGAATGTTGACTCTTAAATGAGAATGGAGGCAAACTCTTGGCCCATCTCAATGAAAGCATGCCCTTCTCCCATCACTCTATTTCAGGGGACACCTTAAGCTTGCAAATCTGGGAAGTTGTGACCTATTGCTGGACCGAGGGAGTCTCTGACCCTTGGTTCTTTCTTCCTTGGATGTCTAATAGTGAAGGAAAAATAAACATATAAAAGGCCATAAATCCTCTTGCAAAAATAAAGGCCCCTTTTTAATGCCCAATAGCTAAGGACTTAAGTTAAATTCCAGACCCTTACAAAAAAAATATTGTGAGACCCCTTCCATTTCGTTGCTGCTTTGACCTCCACCCCTTCTAGAATCAGGAAACTGGCTAGGCATCTCTCTGTTAATGAGCTTCTTTAAGTGGTGCTTATGCCTGTACTAAGGGTATTAAAATAATCACATGCTTTCAAATCAACTTGAAAACTGTTCTGAGAACTAGGACCTAGTTTATACTCATCAGGCTATTTTCTCCCAATTCTATACTAAAAGATGCTTTTCCATGCAACAACTCACTTTGTTGAGGCTGTCACTTTGAGTGTGTCCCTGGCACTCGGGAGGACCTGTTCTAAGAGAGATTAAGACTGTATCTTGTTCTTGTTCTTGTTCTGTCTCTGGCACGGAGTCACTGGGGAAAAGGGTGTCCATCGGCATCCCCTTTATTGTCCAAAGTCCTTACTCTCATGTGGCTTTCTCATGAGGTGACCTGTCTGCTTAAGACAGTAATGAAGGTGCAGGAGTCACGAGGAGACCTGCTCCTGGTCTCAGCTCTGCTCTTGCTCTTTGAACCTTTCATAATCTGCAAAATGAAAGAGTTACACTACATAATCTCTAAGTCTTTCTAAGCTTGACTTCTACCATCCTCACTACTCATTTTGTTACTCTCTACCTCACATTGTCTGGTTTCTGCTCCCATATCTAGGTCAAAGGACATACTATGCCACCTCCTTTGTAATGCCCACCCCTTACCCATGTCTGGAAACTTCCTCTACTGCCTCCTCCATGGTTACTTTTACCTCTACCTCTCCATCTCATTCGCTCTAGTATTTTCAATTTCTTCCTCTCATTAATTCCATCTCCTCTGACCATCCATATGCTCAGATTTCTTCTGGTCTAAAAACCAAACAAAGCAACCTTATTTGGCCACATTACCCTGTCATTCTCTCAACTTTTCACCATCAAACTTCTCCATTGAATATTCTCTACTGAGTCTCTAGCAAGCTCTTTATCCAGTTACTTCTCAACCCTTTACAACCTGGCATCTACTTCTCAGCATTCTCAAGATTTACTAGTGGTTGCTTCATCATCAGGACTGTTCTCCCAAGACCACACCATCATGGATCCAATTCCCTAGAGAAGACCCTGCAGTGAGAATTTATAAGCAAGTGATCCTGGTGGAAACAGGAAAGGTAGTAGGGGGAGCAGGGTGGTATAGGGAAAGAAGCCAAGCAAAGTCCCACAAGGGAGCTCTAGAGTATGAATTGTACATTGGAGTTGTCCCAACCTAAGGCAAGGGGGCTAGACTTTCACACTCCTCAACTGGCAATCATTGGCTAAGGGCTGGGGATAGAAGGTAGGGGAAGGTAAAGTCCAGGCACTTCCTTCTCTCTGAGCATGTCAGCACAGTTGCTCCCATAGCCTGAAGGCATTCTAACAAGAAGAGTTGCAGGTGTAGACAGTTGGAGCCAAAAGCACATTGAAACACTAAAGGGCATCCATGAGAAATTAGCAGGGCATCCACACTGTTCATTACAATATGCCTTCTCATCCTTCTGCAGCTTTGGGCAATGTTGAACACATTCCCTTTTAAAAGTGTCTAACCTTGATTTTGTAAAAGGAGAGCATCCTAGTCTTGCTATTCTTCTGTCAGCTCCTTTTCTTCCTGCCTTGTCCCCATTCCCCTCCCAGCTGCCCCATATGTCTTCTCTATTTTTGTCACTTAGTGATCTCATCTACCCTTACAGAATCAATTGCCACATCTCAAGTCTCTCAGTCCCAATTTCCAGCTCTGTCAGATGCTTCTACTTGAATGTACATCCAACACTCCAAAATCAATGTCCTGAAAATTGAATTATACATCTTCTATGACTTACCCCCTCTTTCTGACTTCCCTGAGCACATTTCTGAGCTATATTGTCCAAGGAAACACCTTTCACTCCAGTCTTTTCTTTGTCCTCACACCCAATCAGGACAGAATTCCCATGCATTGTTCATTTCCTTTACCACTGCCTTAGTTCAGTCCTTTATTGACTTGAGTTGACTTGTGTAGTAACTTCCTAACTGGTCTCTTTGCCTCTCTCTACCTCTAGATTACTCTTCCAAAGGTAATCTATGATCAAGTTATTTCCCTGACACCTTCTCCTGGACTATCATGGGCTTCATTCTGCCTAGAGACAACATGATAGAGAATATTCTGATTTTCTTTTCCAGCCCTCTCAGTTTCACAAAACTGTGCAAGGAGTTCTGGACATTGGATTGTGAAAGGACGAGAGGATATCACTTCTGAACTAAGGCATTGAGAAGTAAGTATGAGGTATCCAAGCTCTGTTTTTCCTGCTGTGGTGACCCAGGAAGCCAAGTATAGAAATGGCAGAGCCACAAGACAGAAGCACTTGGATCCTTGAGTCACCTGATGGAAGATGACTGGCTATCACCCTGGGGATTGGCCTCAACCACATCAAATTTTGTGTGTGCTAGGAGTACGTAATTGTATGCAAAGACTCTGGAAATAATTTCTTGAGTTTTTGTTTGTTTGTTTGTTTGTTTGTTTTTATTGCTGCTGGTCTGGACTACCCTGACTGATACAGTGATTTTTTTTTTCTCATTACTCTCACGGTAAGTTCAGATTACTCAGTTTAGCATTCAATCTTTTTAAAGAACTGATCCACATTTAATTCCATGTTCTTCTTTCCTCAAAATACCTTCTACCCTATCACACCTTGACCAGTTGCCCTTCCTAATTACTGTTAATGTCTGCCTCTATCACCCATTCATCTCTCCCCACACATACACACAGAGTTCCACTCCCACATTCAACTTCTTCAGTTCTCACCCTCCCCCCTTCAAGGTCTGCAAGAGGGGTTGACAAACTACAGGCTAAATCTGGCACATCACCTGTTTCGGTGAATAAGTTTTACTGGAACACAGCCATGTCACAACCACAGAGTTGAATAGTTGCAACCTAGACCATCTGGTGAGCATAGCCCACAGTCTTTACGATCTGGCCCTTTATAGAAGAAGTTTGTTGACCTCTGTCAAGATTTTCATCCTTTCCCTCTACAAGCCTCTCCCTCCACCATAGGCGGCTGCTCCCAGACGTGATTATGTCCTCGTCTGCATCCCTCAGTATCTAGCTGTGTCTCTCCTGGATGTTCCTCTTCCACGCCAGCACCAGGGACAGCGAGGCACGCTTCTTGTTTCCTTTTGGCTTCTCAGTGTATGGGACTCACCTCCTCATGGTAAGTGTTCCGCTCGTGTGAGCTGAAGAGACAGACTGAACTCTTGAGGCCCCCGATAGATATATTAATGAGAAGAAAACAGACGAGGAGACAAAGGAAATGTCAGAGTTACAGTGTTAGAATTAGAACAGGGGAATTTTCATTCAAATTCAGTAAACCCTCTAATATCAATTAGAGTTGATAGTCATATGATTATTGCTGGCCATTCCGCGATATCAAGTCTTCATAATATATATGTTCACTTTTAACTTTGATCATTTTTCTTTTTAATATCATTTGAACAATAGGTAAATTACCTCTAAAAATATTAAAGTGTCAAACCCACAATTTTAAACAGTGCATGTTTACTTCAGATTCTGTGGGAAATTGAAAGTAACCATAAACAAGAAGGCAAACGGTACCTTGTAGCTTACTGATACAATTAAACATCATAGCATCTGAGAAAAAAAAAGTCAATGTGCCTTTAAATACCATTTTACAGATTGTTCTCATCATCCCTACAAGCTACATTATTAAGTTTTAAAATTCGAACATTTATAAAGTACACAGAACCCTATAAAGGCCCCATTTTCCGAATCACTTCCATGTGTCAGAGGACCCAGCTCACGCTTACCTTTCCTCCCCAGACACCAACTCCCGCGCCAGGCAAGGTGCCTTTGTCGCTGTTCCTGGGCTTTGATTAATCAAGACAAGTGCTCTGGCCTCTCTGGTCTGAAGAACACCCAGGAGGAAAAATTGCTTTAAGCCACTTCCTTCACGTCAGTCAAACATCATAGAGGATTGTGCTAAAAATACAGGGATCTGAGACAAGTGTTCCCTGTCAATATGCCCACTGAGTCATGGCCCACCCTTCCCCATTACAGACATCCCAAGGAAATGAGCATCACTTGGAAAGGCTGAGGCATCGCTCCCTCACACCAGCCCTCCCGGGTGTGAAAAGGGAAGGAGCCAGGTTCACGAGAGCCGTGCCGCCCAGAGTGCGGTCCGTGGGCTGATACTGGTTACACACTATCCGTTACCGTGATAGGATAAGTACAGAAAGGGAGAGGAAGCATTTAGAAACCTGTTTAGCAATTTGACATTGCCCAGACATCCAAGCACATTATTTTATATTTTATAAATTATCAATTTGCAATGGATTGGAATTTTTTTTTTTTTTATCCTCACCCGAGGACATTTTTCCATTTTTGTTCAGATAGAGTGGGAGGGAGAGAGAGAAAGAGAGAGAGAGAAACATCAACGCGAAAGGGACACATCGAGTGGCTGCCTCACGCACGACCCCAATCAGGGCCAGGGAGGAACTGCAACTGAGGTACGTGCCCTTGACCAGAATTGAACCTGCGACTCATTGGTCCATAGGCCGATGCTCTAGCCGCTGAGCCAAACCGGCCAGAGCTGGATTGGAATTTTTTGGTGGTTCTTTGCCACATAGCTTGAGAAGCAGTGCATGAGAGAGAACAGTGTATACTCCAGTGCGGATGCACGCACGATAGATGTTGAAGACGGTTCTACTGGCCAGAACTTGGACCTCTGCTTCCTGCCTCCCCTCTGTCCACAGGGAGCTAATGCAGCAAAACGGTGCTAACAGGACCAAAACCCCAAACCCTCTCTCTCAACCCCATTCCCCCAAAGCTACGCTGAGAGAGAAGAGTGTGTCTTTTCAATTGACTAATAATCTGACAGAAGCAAGAAAACCCAAACAAGGGCGGCTGTGAGAAGAGGATGTCTCAGGAAGGCCCGACCCCATGACACGCTGAGCTAACGGGGGGTCAATCACACTCTTCATACTGAAACATCTGTTCACTTCTAGCACTGAGCCGATCATCTTTGTCACGTCCCCTCAGCGAACATGCTGCTGCCTCCAACCCTGGGACATTTTCAACCTACTTGCATTCCTTCTCTAGACTGGGAGGTTCATGTTTCAAGAGTGGATTTTCTCTAAGACTTGTCACCTAATTCATTCTGGGACCAAACTATGCCAGGATCTGTTCATCCTTGGAGTTGGGGGGTGGGGGGGAATTTAAAAAAAATTCATTCATCCATGGACTATATAAGAAACAATCTGAGAAAAGAGGAGCCATTAGCAGAGAGGTAGCTAACTGATTAGTAAGAGCCGCGATCACATGAAAAATGAAAAACCAGCCAGGAATTTGCATAAGCCCCCAACGCAAACCAGAGAGAGATGAGGATGGATTGTTTAAACCAGAAAGCAGAAGTTAGCACCTGTTAATGACCAGTTTGTTGGCTCACAAGCTGTTAACACTCAGACAAACTGGTCGTTAAATGTGGTCATTACTTATTTCAATGCAAAATTTATTAGAGCCCCCATTTGAAGATTTAATGGAAGGGCAATGGGTACCCGGCACACCTGGTATACCCCAAGGAGGCTGGGGGCAGGCTGCTAGCTGCTATGTCCAGATTTTTAAAAAGTAATAATAATAATAATAACCATTCTGTCACATCAATTACCGATTTCCTGCAGCAATCAGAATGTTAGATGAGTTCTGATTCACAGCTTGATACCTAATAAGGACCACTTGAGTCTTCATTACTTTGTCGGCCCATTACGGTTAAGTGGATCTGATCTGCGTTCTTTACAAGCCCGCTACAGGACTCATTATTACTAGATAGACTTTCGATTAAACTCAGAACAGTTTTTTTTCATCTTCCCAGCCTTTTGCAAATCATAAAAAGAAATAAGGGGAGAAAGGGCTGAGGATGTACAGCGACACAAACAGGGAAATCGGCCAGTGGCGGGTAGTGGAGTTGTGAGTAGCATTGTGGGCTCAGGTTGTCCCCAGTATGGTGATAAAAGCATGGCCACCTGGAACCTCAAGGGTCAGACATTCTCAAAGAAAATTCTTCACCGCAACACCTATTTGTAGATTATAAAAAATCCCATCTGTGGCGGGAGAAATTAAATCTCAGGAGTCTCAGCCACCCCTCTTAACTGGTGTGTTTTATTGAGAGGAAACTTGGCCAGAAGAGCGCTGTGAGCCTCCCAGAGGGCGAGAGAAAGTACAGGACAGTGCTGGCCTCTTCCTCACCCACCTGCATCCTTACGGGACTGGAGTTACCAGATGTAGTAAACAAAAACCCAGGACACCCCGTTCCATTTTTACTTCAGATAAACAGTGCGTCATGTTTTTTTTTTAGCATAAGTATGGTCTGTATGACATCGGAGACATACTTATGCTAAAATAGTATTCACTGTTTATTTGGAATTCAAATTTAACTAGGCAGTCTATAGGTTATCTGGCAACCCTCCATAAGACATTTGACTGTTGCAGAAAATGAAACATTCTGGGGTTAGGAGCCCCCCAAAATGGTACATCACATGAATCACCTGGGAGAAAGTAAAGATGATCAGGTTCTACCTTCTGAAGGTTGTGACCAGGAAATCTGCTTTGTTGAAGGCTTTGACGATGATGATGATGATGATGATGATGGTGATGATGATAAACCAGTTTGAGGGGGGGCCAGTGTTGTATAACATATCTACATGACTCCTAAAATTAAGGAGGAAGTGGAGAGTTCATTGGTGGGCTAAGAGCTGACAAAGATTGGTCTCACAAGGCTCCTCAAAGTCTTATTCATCCATGAGATAGTTCCCGAGTTCCCTCAATGAGCAGGATTGTGCCCAGTAGAGGGAGGAGACCAGAATTTAGAGGACAGATATTTATGAAGGGTCTTCTGTGTGCCAGCAACCACACTGATGCTCTATATTCATTATCTTGTTCAATCCTCACGGCAGCCTGTCTGTGTAAGTACCACGATCCTACTTCTACAGATGCGGACACTGAGATTATGGAGGCTTAATGTGCCCGAGATGATGACAGTCGCAGGTGCCAGAGGGCATGTTCATGCCCAGATCGGTCTGGTTCCAAGCATTTGCTCTTTATACAACAAGCTCATGTCCAATAAACACCAAGTAAGTGGAACAAATTAAGTGCAAGAGACAAGTGTCTTGATACCGGACTCAAGTATCAACCAGTCTGGCACTTTTTAGGCCTGTAACCTTGAGTGAGTTACTTAACTGCCCTATGTTTCCAAAGCGGCTACTACTCTACAACGGGCATCGCTGCCACTCAGAGATAGTCCATCAAGAAAGTCTTTCCGCTGGGATATAAAAATATGTTCATAATATTAAAATACAACAGAGGTCACAACAATGAGAGATCAACAGAGGAGAAGCTTCTTCCCAAACCTGGGCTCAAGGAGCCAGGTGCTCTTTCAGTCTAGAGGCCATTGGCTCTGTGACTGTGAATAGCAGAGTCCCCACTTAATCCTTCATTGCGGAAAATGTCCCCACGGGGAGGGCTGTCTGGTCTGGGGGTGCAGTGGTGGCCCCCAAAGCCTCTCCTATGTATTAGTTGTAGAAAAAGAGTGAAAATTGGTAGGAATTAGACACATTAGCACTTGGGGTTTTATGAAGCTGAGCATATCAGATTCAAGGTTTATGGGCTTTAGATAAGCACTTCTTAAAGTCAAACTAGTCCTCATGTTTTATAGTTTGAGTCAAGGAATTATTTTCCTCATCTGTAAAATGGTATTTCAGGGGTTTCTCAGAGGATTCAATGAGATAATCTATCTCAAATGCTTATTGCAATGTCAGGCATATAGTTAGAGCTCAATAAATGTTAGCTGTCATTATTATAAGTTCTCTCCTACCAAATTGTGAGCCCCTTAAGGGCAGAGATTTTACCATTCTTTGTATGACCAAAATTTGCACATTGCCTTATAAAGAGTAAGTACCAGGTGAGTGGGCGGATGGGTGAGTGGATGGAAGGAAGGAAGGAAGGAAGGAAGGAAGGAAGGAAGGAAGGAAGGAAGGAAAGAAGGAAGGAAGGAAGGAAAGATATATGGATAGATTGATGGATGGATGGATGGATAGATAGATAAAGGGATGGATGAATTTAAGAATGGATCTTCTAGAAATAATGACTAGGAAACTCCTCATGGGGAAGATGGAGACAAAGAACCTAATTAAAAAATGGGCAGAGGACCCAAATAGACACCTCTCCAAATAGGACATACAAATGGCCAGGAGACATATGAAGAAATGATCAAAATCTCTAATCATCAGAGAGATGCAAATAAAAACAACTATGAGGTATCACCTCACACCTGCCAGAATGGCTGCCATTAACAAATCATCAAACAACAAGTGCTGACGAGGGTGTGGAGAAAAGGGGACTCTAGTACCCTGCTGGTGGGGATGCAGACTGGTGCAGCCACTATGGAAAACAATATGGTGTTTCCTCAAAAAATTAAAAATTGAACTGCCATTTGACCCAGTGATCCCACTTCTAGGAATATATCCTAAGAAGCCTGAAACACCAATCAGAAAGAATATATGTACCCCTATGTTCATAGCAGCGCTATTTGCAATAGCTAAGATCTGGAAACAGCCCAAGTGCCCAAGTAGATGAGTGGATAAAAAAGCTGTGGTACATGTACACAATGGAGTACTATGCAGCTGTAAGAAAGAGAGATCTCTTATCCTTTGAGATGACATGGAGGGACCTGGCGAGTATTATGCTAAGAGAAATAAGCCAGTCAGAGAAAGACAAGTACCATGTGATCTCACTTATTTGTGGAACATCATGAACAAAACAAGCTGTTGACCAAAAGAGATCCAGAGTCATGGAAGTACGGAACAGACTGACAAACCTCACGGATGGGGGGTGGGAGGGGTGGGAAGAGATAAACCAAAGAACTTATATGCATATATGTACAACAAATCAACACGAACATTAAGCTGGGGAAGGCAGGATGGGGGTGGGAGCAGGAAGGAAGGGGTCAATGGGGAAAAAGGGAGAACATCTGTAATACTTTCAACAATAAAAAGAATGGTGAGAGAGAGAGAGAGAGAGAGAGAGAGAGAGAGAGGGAGAGAGAGAGAGAAGACAGGAATGAAGCTAAACTATTAAAGATAAATCGTATGTCAATTTCATGGCTTAAAATTTGTATAATATTTTCATTCTTCTTTTTCTTATCTCTATACATGAATTACAGGACACCAACCTTTGGGAAAGATATCAATGAAAAGGTACAGCTAACCAGCATAATGCCATGCACCCAGTAGGTACTCAAAAGATGTACTGATGTACTAATTCATTCAAAAATATTAGTACTTTACTTTTTGTCATTGGGAAAAATTTTAATGTGACTTACAACATTAAATCCATAATATTCTTTAAGATAAAATCATATCAAAGCAAGTGGCCAGGAAGGCAAGAGAAGAGCTGGTGTTTTTATTCTGTCCTCAGATTGCTTGGGTTTCAGAGGTCAGTGTGATTGCTGCTGTGACTTCATTTAAAATGGAATAATCGGGCCAGAAGAATTTGAAAAGTATATTTTAATTGGCCCCAGTCTGTAGCAAGCTCAAAGAAGAGAGTGAGCGAGAAAGAGAATATAATAGGAATAGAAAAGAAGGATGTGAGGAAGAGAAAGGCCAGACTATAAATCAAGGGCCAGCAGGCAAAGGACATGAAAATGAGCCTGGCAGAATTAAAATAATCAGGAACTAAGAGGAAACACCAAGAGTTCAGAAAAGGCAAAGAGGATTCCATTAATACTCATTTCAGAAGGCAGCAGAGGGTGGACAACCCTTACAAGGGGAAGAACAGGAGGGAGTAAACATAAAGCGAACAGCTGTACATTCCTCCCTCAAACCCCAGCAGTCACCACAGACACAAGCACATGACCTTGCCCATGGAAAGAGCTCCCAAAGGCACAAGCACAGGCTGACCAGCCTTTGGAGGAGGGAGCTGTACCAGAGAGCTTCAGAGGTGAGCTGGCCCTCCTGAGTCCAGCACATCTCCAACATGCTGAGGTCATTCTGTGTCCAAAAATAAGTGGCTCACTAGTCAAGCCTCGACCCATGCACCAAGAGGTCACTGGTTCGATTCCCAGTCAAGGCACAGGCCCAGGTTGTGGGCCCGATTCCCAGTAGAGGGCATGCAGGAGGCAGCCACTCAGTGTTCTAGCACATTGATGTTTCTATCTCTCGCTCTCCCTCTCCCTTCCTCTCTCTTTAAAATTAATAAAGAAAAACTATTTTAAAAAATAAAAATGAAGCCCTGGCCAGTTTGGCTCAGTGGTTAGAGTGGTGGCCCACGAACCAGAGTCCAGGGTTCGGTTCCTACTAAGGGCACGTACCTTGGTTACAGTTTGTCCCCGGCCCCGGTTGGGGCTGTGTGGGTGGCAGCCACTTGATGTGTCTCTCTCGCATCTATGTTTCTGTCTCTCTCTTCCTCCCTCTCTCCCTCCCGCTCCATCTGAAGATAAATGCAAAACAAAACAAAAAAAAAGTCCTCGGGTAAGGATAATAAAAAAATAAAAATGAAAACAAGTGGCAGACTACACCAAGTGATTTTGAGGGTTCATACTCTGTACCCCCAAAAAATAACTCCCTAACCTGCTGACTGATACCTGCAATTCTGCAATTACAGATTCAATTATTTCATAGTTTCTTATTCTCAGTTAAAATGAAGATCCCTCGCCCTGGCCGGTTTGGCTCAGCGGTTAGAGCGTCGGCCTGCAGTCCAGAGAGAGCCGGGTTCGGTTCCCGCTAAGGGCATGTACCTCGGTTGCAGTTTGTCCCCGGCCCCGGTTGGTCGTGCGGGTGGCAGCCACTCGATGTGTCCCTTTCATATCAATGTTTCTCTCTCTCTCTTCCTCTCTCTCCCTCCCACTCTATCTGAACCAAAAAAATGAAAAAAAAAAAAAAAAATGAAGATCCCTCCAGCAAATAGAAATGAAATACTACCAGCCACCCATTCTCATTGTGAATAAGTCCAGCAAAACATCTGAAGGTACAAATGCCAACCCCAGCAGGTCTTGCTGCCCGCTCCCAAAAGTATGCCAACATGTGCTTACTAAAAGAGAAAAAGAAAAAATGTAAAGAAAAGAAAAATAGTTCTGAAATATCTCTATGGTGGCTATTTGGTGGCTATTTTGATTTAAAAGAATAAAGGAGACTGGGAGGTGGACATGAGCCCTCTTCTAATATGAAAAATAAAATTCCCCTGAACTCGTCTTCCAAAAATGATTATGTATCAAGAGTGACAAGCTATTGATAATTATTAACACCGCATATTCTCATCACTTTTGTATGTTTTTAAATCTCCACACTAAAAAATGGAATAATCATTTATAAAGACTATGTTTCCACTGAATTAATTTCACTGAATTAAAATGAATAATTGAAGAATAAACAATTCCATCTCTCAAAGGCTTTATCCACTCCACCCCATACAAAAGCATGGATTCTTGGAAATACCCAGTTGCTTTTACTTGTGGGGAGAATTTTACTTTTCATTTCAAAGTCTTGATGGCAGGTGGACGCTGCCTGAACCTTTATCCCTGCTCAGCTGGGGTGCTCGCCTTTTCTCCAAGTCTTTCATAGGCTTTGCCGTTGCCATCCCTTAGATCTTCACTTTTAGCCACTCGTTACTAATGTTGTCCTGTACAAGTTCTCAGCCTCCAGCCTTGTCCACTGGCTACTCTCTCAAGATGTTAGAAATCTTTCTTCTGCCTCACAGATTTCCTGATTCTTCTCGACTGCCTCACTCCCCTGCTGAAGGATGCTCCTTTTTTCTCCATCCTCATCCTGTGTTCATCCTGTGTAATTAATGCTCTCCACTGGCTCGATCTTTGTCACATGAAGCTGGCATTAGTTAACCCTGTGGAGGCTTTGCCTTGGTAGAAGCAAAAAGAAAAGGATTGCAACACTGATGTCTCACGTTGAGAGAGAGAGGGAGAGAGAGAGAAAGTTTATGCTAATTTCTAAAAGCATGACTCACAGCCAAACCACATCAAAGCAGATTCCTAAATTGGCACTCATTACTCCTTGGGGCATCTAAGGCAAACATATTCACAAAATTCACACTCAGCAACAACAAAAAAGCCTTTAGAGGGGAAACTGTTATTTCTGTATTTTAGTTGGAGTCTTCACAAAGGATGACTGATTTAGACTAAACGTGGAAGTCAAATTGAAAAATGAAGACCAAACACAGAATCTCACCACGTGATCAAGCAGGTTGGCTAGCCCTCAGTGAGCAGGTGTAGTCACAGAAGCCCGGTCCAAAGAGCCAGGGTCAAGCCTGGCCTGCCTAAAATTACAGTGATCTTAACACTTGTGTTCCCTTCAGTGGGTTAGAGGGCAAGGAAAGCTCCAAATTCAATGAAAGAAGCCAATTCTATACTCTGCGACCACCTCCAAAGCAGCTGGCAGGATAGACTTGCCATAGATACTCTGTAAGAGAGGATCGAGATGCCAAATCTCTCTTAAAGGGAGGAAATAAAATCAATCCTCTCAGCGTTTACTATCTCTATAAATTCTTTTTAAAATCTTTCACTTAACATTGTATCTGTGAGAGTCAGGCACGTTGCATATATAGTAGCTCATTTTAAATTGCTATGTACTATTGCAGTTGCGGGAATATGCTACCATTTATTATCCATTCTATGGCTGTACACTTGGCTGGTATGAATAAAACTATTCTCGATGGCATATTCTTGTGTATACTCGTTCATACCCATTTCTGCAGACCATATGCCTAGGAGGGGGTCCGGCCGAGGTCACGTGAGTTTGGACAAGTTCAGCTGTGGCAGACGTTGCTTTGAACAACCTAACAATATGGCAGATCTTTTTAACAATTGTCCTGCAATACTTACCTGGCAGGGGAGATACCATGATCACGAAGGTGGTTTTCCCAGGGCGAGGCTTATCCATTGCACGCCGGATGTGCTGACCTCTGTGATTTCCCCAAATGTGGGAAACTCAAGTGCATAATTTGTGGTAGTGGGGGACTGCGTTTGCGCTCTCCCGTGGGGGAAAAAAACACAATTATCCTGCATAATTCCTCCTCTCCTGGATCTGGAACCTTATTCCTCGTCCTCCCAAGATTCCTACCTCAATTTCCTCCTTCCCTCTCTACTGTGCCTTCTAGTGACCTCACTTATTCTTACACACTTCGCTGGCCTTGATATTTATTTAGCCACATCCTGGCTTCACTTCAAAGCAGCAGTCATGTTCTTCCATCTTCTAGCTCAACATTACACCTGGATGTTCTTCAGGTGGTTGAAACATGTCGGATGAAACTCCTCTTTCTCTCCTCCCACCCTCATCATTTCTCCTTCCTGGTTATCGCCCTTCTCCTGGTCACCTGGGCTGTAATCTTGGCAGCCCAACCCCTAGGAGGAATTTAAATCCAACCAGCGGATGGCTACAAGGGGCCTCAAAGGGGCATGGAGTTCCCCTGCAAAAGAGCTCCAACTATCGTTCATCTGCAATGGCTACCGAACTAAGAAACAGCCGGAAATTATTTTTATTATTTCCTATCTCCCACACCATTAAGACACGTCACCTAACGGATCATGATTCGGGACCTAACCCATTGTTTTCAAATTGTAAAAGGAGCACTTTCTCTATTCAGGAGAGATGTTGGAAGGGGAAAAGGTTGGTTACATAACACTTAAAATCATGGTGTTGGATCAAATTGACCTAGGGTTCAAGTCCTTCTCCCACCACCTTCTACCTGTGTGACTTCGGGTAATGTACTTCCCTCTCTGAGCCTCGATTGCCTCGCCCATAAAATAAGGATAAGCATTGCCACCTTACCCATTTGTTATGAAAATTAAATGAGATCAAGGGCCTTAGTACAGCCTCTGACACATCCATACTCATTAAGTGTGGTTGGTCCAGCTGCTGCTGCCAATTCTCTGAGTGGGAAAACTAGATAAATTGAAACTCGTTCAGCGTCCCAAAGAGGTTGCCACTGGACAAGCAGCAATTTCAAAGTTCTAATTTCTTTTACTTTGCTCTCTGAATAGCTCAGAAGGGATGGATAGGCTGTGAAAAATGTTCTCAGGCTGGTCAATTTGAGGTATTTCATTTCACAAAACTGTCTGGAAACTGCCAGCTCATTTCATTGATCAATGGCCATCCCAGTGTTGGAGTCTAAGTTATTACCATCCGAAACCAGAGCTGAATGAGATCCTTACGAGCCAGAAGCTGCGAAGGCACTCAGGTCCGTCAGACACGGCCGTGCCCCACGATCAGGCGGCAGGCCATCGCAGGAGCAATTTGCATGGTACCCAGACTGCCTTCTCACGTGCTGGAATTTTCTCCACTGGCTTCTGGATAGTGTTTTGCAGCGGCCTCAGACGGTGCCTTCCGCAAAGCTCTCAGCGCCTGCGTCTGCAGCTCTCTCTCCTGTCTCACCTTCAGTATGTCCTGCCTCTTAGAGTATAAGCAGATCCAAGCAGACACTGGCAATCCGCTTACCAGTCAAACATACATCAAGTACCTGCCACGTACATGACCAGGAACCTCACCTCTGGAAAATATAAAGAAAACACATTCTTTGATCTCAAAGCTTAAGTAACTAACAATACAGGTCAGTGCGTGATAACGGGGTGACTCAGATAGTTAAGGGTTGAGGTATTAATAGGAAAGAGAAGTCGCTTCTGGGTTCATGGATCCCAGAAACAATGGTAACCAATCCTCACCCCACCCCATCCCTCTGACACAATAAAGGCAGAACCCTACACAAAGTGGGTGCCCAATAAAAGCTGATGAATAAATGCCATCACATGTTTTTGGGTGGGTTTTTTGCAGGAACCTGAGAGTGTATTTGAAGCCCAGTACAGACCGGCCAAACTGCCTTCTACAATGTGAACAGAAGAAAGCCTGCGGAAAAGGCAGAGTTGTTATAAAAGCACTTTAATTCAGTCCTCTTGGCATTACAAGGCATCGGGCAGACAGACAAATGCGTCATGACCCACATTACAACCC
Source organism: Tadarida brasiliensis (assembly GCA_030848825.1). Lineage (NCBI taxonomy): Eukaryota > Metazoa > Chordata > Mammalia > Chiroptera > Molossidae > Tadarida > Tadarida brasiliensis. Next base: position 31,213,071 of record CM061270.1, on the reverse strand, counting down.
CGAGCCTGAGACTGCTGGTATCAACATATACACCTGCGTCACCATAAATAAAACTCTGCTTGCTGCCCCTCAAGTCTTGCAACGGGTACACAAAATTATAAATATTTATACCCTGTCCCACCTTGACATGGCAACTCAGGGATGTAGGCCCTGAGGGAGGGGCCGGCCATCACACTGCCTGTATTTTTATCATATTCTTCTGTTGCTATTATTGTTTTTTTTTTTTTTTTTTTCAGAAAATCTTCTCCTCCTTGTAAGCAGAAGTTTAGATACTGATTCCTCACAAACTAAAGTAATTTATCATATAACACAGCAGAAATATTATAAGTTGTGGGGGTTCATAGGATCCCTATCTTATTATCTATGAGCTATAAACCCTGGGCAAGTTATTTAACCTGAGTTTCTGTGCCTTCATCTGAAAAACAAGAGTAAGACATTTCTTTTGCAAGATCATTGCCCAGATTCAAAATAGAGTAAGTAAAGCAAGCAATGGTACCTGAACATGCTAAATAAATTGTATCCATTCCATTACTCTATTGAATATAGCAGTCTGGCGCCCTCCTCTCTTAGCTCCGCCCATAGTGGGTGGAGCTCCCAGCTAAGCCCTGCAGGACTCTGAGCTCTGGAGACACCCACAATAATGAACAAAGCTCAAAATTCTCTTGACTATCTCTCTCGTCGGGCCTTCTTAAGAGGAAAAATATAAAACACAATTTTAGGCATTAAGAAACTGGAAGGAACTCAACAAACTACAACTTTCTCTGGGTGCTGCATAAATCCCTGTTCTCTTAGGAACTTCCCAAAGTTCGCACCTGCGCTCGGCCTTGAGTTACACTCAGCCACCTCTGACCTCAGGTTATCCCGTGGCCTCTTTGTATGTTGATTCTATGTAGAACAGAAATTACCTTTCAGAGATTATATTTTCCCGTCGATTATTGTTCACCAAGACCGATGGCACAGAAATCAATCGGACCCCTCAGGAGGACGGGGAGAGTCCAATCACTTCCATTCATTTGCATCAAGTCACCCTCACACCAAGATTTGTCATCTCTACAGTTTTCTCAATTCCGACAGCCCTGCGGGGTTCGAGGTGAAGAGATAGGCAGAGTAAGCGTGTTATGCTGCCAGACCCACGGGCCAAAGCTGCAGCGAACACACTAAGTAAGTGTTTCCTTGCCCTGATCGGTTTGGCTCAGCGGTTAGAGCGCCAGTCAGCAGACCAGAGAGTCCCGGGTTTGGTTCCCACTAAGGGCACGTACCTCGGTTGCGGTCTGTCCCTGGCCCCTGTCCCTGTGGTCATGTGGGTGGCAACCAATTGATGTGTCTCTCTCACATCGATGTTTCTCTCTCTCTCCCTCCCGCTCTATCTGAAGATGAATGCAAAAATGTCCTCGGGTGAGGATGAAAAATAAATAACTAAATGTTTCCTTCTCACCTGTGCTTTGGACCCGCTCTCTGGGTTGCTGTTTCGGGGCCAGACATATACCAGGTCCAGGGAGAGACAGAGTCCCACATTCTGGAAATGGAACTCGGACCAAGTTCTGGGAGGCCCAGGGAAAGCAACCTGCATGGCCAAGGTTCTGATGCACCATCAAGGAGAGGAAATAGCACTTTCCTCTGATTCATGCAAAAACGATTTACTCTCAATCCTCCTAACCATTCCTGGTCTGAACACGTGGTACAACTGGCCTCCAGAGCCGCCCTGCTGCCCCGGCCTCCGCAGCAGTCCCGTGCGGAGCTGGCATGGAAATCAGATCAAAAGCAAACCTGAGGCAGCGCCACTCGCCCTAACTGTTGACAGATGGAGAGCGGAAGCCGGGACGCTCTCTCCTGTGTCCGCACTGTGAAAACGGCGGACTGACCGTGAAGGAGGAGGAGCCGCTCTGGCAGCCGGTGGGAGCCGAGCCTGACTCCACGCAATAGCTCATTCATGGCTTTACGAAAATGATTTTATTGCCGTGGATTACTTTTTCCCCCCTCTGCAAAAATTACTGCTTATCAGCGTCACAGAAATCAAGCTACACACTCCCCACCTTTTCTCTGTTCTAATGCAATCCCTCCCTCTGGCCAGGAACGTAATAAAATGGAACATTGCATTATTCCGGTTTGCCTGCCGCTTTTGAAGCTGAAACTGACATGTCCAGCGAGCGCTCTGAAGTGGCCGGTGGCGGGGCGCTCTGACTGCCTCTGGCGTGTGCTCAGACACCTCGAGACGCCCGAGGAGCCACGCGAGTCCGGGCCTCTGCCGCACCAGCTTTGGGAGTTGCAGTGCGAAGGCAACCTTTCAAAAGCAGTACTTTCCGATTCCTTCAAAGTACAGTTTAGACACGGCTTTTTCATAAGCTATTAACTGCCTGTCAGATGCCGTAAGAGGGGAAAACAAAACCAGGTGTATTGGAAATTCATATATTCACAGAGAGCTCAGTCCTCTTTGTCTCTTAAGGCCCGTGATTCCCATCAGTCGGCCTGGGCAATAGGAATATCAGACGGAGGTTACTGTCTCCCAGAGCGGAGGCTTCCAAGTAAACCTTCTACTGTATTCAGAAAATAGAGCATCTGTGGATGAACACCCCCAACTGCAATCCTCAGTTAATATCCTATGCGGAGCCTGGCCAACGACTCAGTGGTTGAGCATCGACCCATGCACCAAGAGGTCGCCGGTTCGATTCCCGGTCAGGGCACATGCCCAGGTTGCCAAATCCCTAGTGGGGGGCATGCAGGAGGCAGCCAGTCGATGTTCTCTTTCATTGATGTTTCTATCTTTCTCTCCCTCTCCCTTTCTCTCTCTCTAAAAATCAATTTAAAAAAATAAAAATATCCTATGTGGAGTGTGATGTCTTGGTAAATATGCAGACTCCCAGGCCCCCCCCTAGACTTACTGAATCAGAATTTGCTTTTGTCCCAGATATCCCCCTTGTCATTCATAAGCATAGCAAAGTTTGAGAAGCATCGGTTTCTACCATGGAAGTAATATTTACTAGCCTAGTCTGGCAGTTTATTCAGCTAGTAACCAGTTAGTATTCTCTGCACACATCTCCATGTTACTCATGCTGCAGTCACAACAACCAGTAAGGTGTGGCCCCTGCCTTCGAAGAGTTCAGCATCTGGGAGGACACCACGCAGGAATGGGTGGTGTCTACAGGGCACTAAGCAGCTCTAGAAAGGGCCCTCGCAAACCTAAAGACTCGACGTGGTAAGTATCAGACCCCTTCTGTATGGCATGGTCCCCTCTTAGGGCCACCAGACCCTCTGCCTGCAGCCTCGTCATGTCTCCAACAATCCTGTCTCCTTAATCCCAGCAGCCTGAGCAAGCCCAGTGCTGACCAGCTTGTCGGCTTTCAGAGGGCCTTGACCATTGCCTGTCCCAGCAGCCCAGCTTCTGCAAGCTTCTCTAAAACACTCCTACCACACAAATATTGGTTGTTAGCAAAATGAGGCCCTTTTAACATAGCATGGGTGCTGGTTATGCTTTGTGGCAGAGACATGTAGCACTCACTAGCTATGCGTTCCCCCACATTTCTCAACTCAGTTGCAGTTGCGGGGGGGGGGGACACTGTGACTACTATAATTATGGCCCACATGTTGCAAGGGGAGGTGATGTATGTCACCTCTAGGATGAAGTATATCAGAGCTGGTATGCAAAACTCTTTCCCCTGCTTTAGTAACCAAAATGGAAGATGTGTTCCAGATAGCCTAGCAACATATACAAGCAACCTACATCTCTTGGGAAGGAGCTTCCTGGAGAGCTAAAAGACCCACTGGTGAAATGTGCATAAGGAAGAAATAAGGTTTTATATGTTAAGCCACTGAGATGTGGGGATTGTTTGTTACACGGCATAATCGAACCTACCCTGACGTATACATCTCTGCACCATTCTTTCTTTCCACGAGTTTCACATCAGGTGAAAAATGTGGCAAGAAGTGATGCCACATAGCAAGGACTTTCCCTCGTGTTTTCTCAGGTAACTGTATTCATTCCATTTTTCTTAATGGAAGTAGAATGGAGCTTGCCTTCATTATATGATGGTTTGTATTATTATTGATTTTTTTATTTCATTACCTCCCAGTCCCATTCTCAAAGTTAACACAGTTGTTGGCTAGTGGACGTGGTAAACAAAGGAGGTCCCTACTCGAGTCAATGATCATATCTGAAGTAGCAAATAAAAGCAGCCATATGAACAGGTCAATAGCCACATATTGGGAAATAATAGTTTTCTAGACTGGGTTACAGGCTGCCCGCCCCAGTGGAGACAATTCGGTTATTCCTTTTCTCATCAACTGCATAGACATTGCACTAGAGTGGCAGTCTTCTCTTTTCCTAGGGATAACAATTCACCCTGGGTTTTCTCTTTTTCCCATTAAATCGATCTAACCTTGATAAGAATAGCAAGTCAAATAGCTATTCAGTGTTGCAGGAATATGCACAAGCCCATGTTGCGATTTCAAATACATAAGATATAAGTAATATTTAAACTGTCTGTTCCGGAATTATACTATCTGCCTGTCAAAAAAAATGTTTTTGAGAAATGAGCTTTTCACTTTTCGCTTTTAACTAGCATTTAAAATGGAGGGTTGTGAGGAGGGGCGCCATGGCCACAAGAGATACCCTAATACAATCACTGGGTATTAGCAACCTGGCTTCAAGTGCCAAGGATGCAGGGTGATTCTGATGTAGAATGGAAATTCTGCCCTGAATTTAGCTTGTTGTGTATGGTTATGGGAAAAGCTTGTATTGCTTAGTGAGTCAGAGTGCCCACTGTTAGGGGACCTCTCAGGTGACCGACCATTTGAGTTATACCCAGGCAAGGTCACGTAGTCTGAGCAGAGAGAAGTTCTGCTTCATCCACTGGTGACTTCATCCACTGGTGACTTCATCCACTCCTGACTCTTCAGGAGTCAGGCTCTGAACAGATGATTTTGGTGTTTGTCTATTTTCCTGCTTTAAAAAAAAAATCTAATATCAGATGATAAAAGACTATATTAGCAATAAGACCATAGAGTGAAGAAGAAAAGGCAGAAACATTTAGTTGTAGAAAATGTGAGTGAAAACAAATCTGATGGAAATAGAAATAGGAGAAAAGGAGAAGAGAAAAACCAAAGGAAAAGAGGAGAAAGTTCAAAGAAAGAAAAATACAGAGAGAGACTGAGAGAGAAGAGATTGTATATATTCCCCCAAATATGCCGCTCTGTGGTCAGGGATTGTGTTTTCTATTCTGTACATCCCCCACTCCTTGAAACCTGGCTCAGTGCTGAAGACCAGCCGGCTCCTGACCGACAGACAACCTGAATTGAACTATTGATCTTTGTTCTATCCATGGTCCATCGACAGGTTTAGTTAAGGCTAGGACATTTTGGATTGAATCGTGAGTTTAACAACCAATACTGAACAAAGAATCCCGCAGAAGAATCATGGTGCTAAATGGAACTCAGCCAGTCACACAGAGCTTAGCACTTCTCTGGAGTTCTTTGCAGCTATAAAGACCTGCATGATGCAAAAAGGAAGAAGAGAAAGAAGCAAGGAGAACTCCTTTCGTGGTCTTCTTGACATCTGAATATGACACTACCAATGGAAATAAACAAAACGTAAGTGGAAAATAAAACCACTGCATAGCTCTAACCAGGGATAGTTAAGAGTCAGGGTTTGCCTTCTCAGCTGCTACTTAACCCAAAATGATGACTGTTGTCATGCTGCCCTATAAAATCTGCTTACAATGGGCTTGGACCAGAAGTACACATCCCGTGAAAGTTCATATGGGTGCCCAGAAGCTAACTATCTCAAGGTCACCCCTGAGCAAATGCTCCTTTTCAGTCTACATCAACCCAGATGTGAGACTCAGCTCCTGTCCCTGGATGGATACATAGGTACGCGACACACAGAGCCACACTCATAACAAAGTCTGTGTCGCTTCATTTACTCTAGCTTTATTTCCTGAAGAATTCATGCAGATGGGTGGCGTTAGAAAGGTGAGCCACAAACAACGTAACGATAAATCCAGTCTACGTGATCAACTCTGCGTGGAAAACCCCGTCAGACTCTCTGAGCTGTCGATCCTCTGCTCCTTTCTCTACTTCCCCTTCCTCTTGCCCTCAAAACAACAAATACTCCCAGAAACTTCCCTGAGACCTATCTTTTCACCACCAATTGACTCACCACATTATTTCATGAAGCAAAGTCAGTTCTTTCCCAAAGAGATGAATTTAGGAGCCAATTCTTTACTATAACCCATACATAAAGAGCACTGGACACATAAAGAGCACTGGACAGGCCACTTTGCCTGGAAACACCTCCCTCAGTCACGGCCTCAGGTTCCTTCAGCATTGTGCATTCTAACAAGTTGTAATCTTAAGTAGTCAAATATTCAGTAAGCCTCCTATCCGTGAGGATGTTTATATCTATGTCTATGTCGATATCTATATCTATATCTACATCTATAATTATGTATATATCATAAATTTTCCTGCCAACAGATTTCAAATCAGCAGGAAAACACTGTGCCTGGAGGTTCAGAAAAAAGAAGAAAGAGAAGCGGGGGGCGGGGGGAGGAGGGACAAGGAGAAGAAGGAAGCCACCACCACCGAAGACCAAAGATCAATTTTCCTCTTTCACAATCTCACAAAGGCCAGTCCTGAATACAGTCCCTACTGAATCCAGCAGAAAGTCCCTTGGCCCAGCCGACCCATCCTGGGCAGCCATCCCTAGGCCGCCCCTCCCTGCAGACCAGGTGGGTCAGGCAGCCCCAGGACAGGAAGCCCCGCCAGCCAGCAGCCTTCCCTCTGCCTGTCTGGGGACTCAGGCAGACTACCAACTGCTCCAGGAAAGGAAACAATTAGGGAGAGGGGCACCCCTCCCTCTCGGCCTCAGGCTGCCCAGCCAGCACGATTAGCATAATTACAATATGTTCATCCAGCACCAGCATGAAAACTTGTGGAGAGGGAAAAGTGTTAACACACACAAGCCAGCCAAACAACAGTCGGGCTATGTAATTAGCTCGAGAGTTCCTCTTCTAGAACTTTCCTGGGTTACTCCCAGGAAACGCCAGGCTCCAGGACTCAAGGCAGCAGCAAGAACACTGCTTCCCAGCCTGAAAGCAGGAGACTGAGTCCCTCCCTCCCAAAGGTAACAGTTGCCATTTGGAAGTGGAACGTGACATCACTAGACCTGCCCAATGACATCAAGAGAATGCTCTTCACCCCTTGACTGGCCCTTCTGAACTGGCCTTAAAGGAGTCCCAACCTTTCTGGGCTTCAATTTCCTCATCACCAGAGAAAATAATCGTGCCTATTGTGAGAAGTAATCAGATAAGAGCTAGGAAAGTTTTAAATCGCAAGAATGCCAAATAAAGAGCAGGTGGCAATGACGGTCTAGAAAATATTTGCCTAGATTTGAATCACCGAAGTCATCAGATATCTAAAGGCATCTGCCTGCCCTCTCAGTCCCAGAGTTAGTAATTTTCAGCATCTCCCTCCCACAACCCTTCCCATGCCCCGCCACCAATGTTGCACAATAACACGGTAATAATAGGCTTCTTCAGATTCTCTACAACATGTTTCCTAACCTTTTTTTTGTCATAGCATCCATAGAAAATGACATTGGTAATAACCTCTGGGGTAAATGGTTGCTCATGGCAACCCAGTTCCCACCCTGCCACCTCTAGAGGCTGATTTAATCAATAATTCCACATCTAGCGTCCCTCTGTATTGCTGGGAAGCTCTGCTCTGCATCACCAGCTTTGTGTTGGTGGTGGCGTAGTTGTCTGGTTGTTTTGTTTTTTAACTGACATAGGTCCCTGTGATCCTGGAGCCATGATGATCAAAGCAATTGCTCTCAACCTGGACTATATATTAGAATCACTAGGGAAACGTTTAATAAACAGCAACACCTGGGCATCATCCCGAGACATTCTGATTTAATTGGTGTGGGTGGGACCTGGCATTAGGTGAGCCTGACATGCAGTCGAAGTTGAGAACCATTGCTCTAAAGTAGCCTTTCTCAAGCTTTAAAATGCAATTTAAAAAATCACCGGGGGACCTAGTTACAATGCAGATTCTGATTCAAGAGGTCTGAGAGGTGGGCCTGAGATCCTGAATTTCTAGGCATCTCCCAAGAGAAGCTGCCGCTGTGGCCCGAACACACTTTGAGTAGCACAGGTCTGAGAAAGTAGACCCCAGATCTGAGCGTGCCTCCTAACACCTGGAAAGCCGTGCTGATGCAGACTGTCCCCAGAGCTGCTGATTCCGTCTAGGGTGGGGTCTGCTCATTGCGTTGCTAACACAGTTCCGAATGATGATGATGGCCATCTAGAGACCACAGTTTTTAAATCAGTTAGTGAGGAAGATCTTAGACTTCAGAGAGAAATGAGCCCTACCTAACAGACCAGAGAGATTCTGGTGGTGCAAATCCAAAATTCCCCAGAAAGAAAGTCAGAATGAAGCCTACCCCAAAATGATGAGCACAGGCAACCTTCTGAGGTGCTCTGACCTGAGAGCCTCTGAGAGCTGCCTGGAAAGGCCTGGATGCAGCCTCCCACAGATGGCAGCTTCCTCCTCCCTGTGCTGGGACGACCCAGAGGAACTCTGCAGGCACTTGGATTCTAGTCCTACTCTGCTGCCTCTGGCGATTCAGGCCGCCGGCTCTCCACAAAGTCTCCATCCTTTCTCTGAGAGGTGAAGGCAGCTCAGCTCACCTTTGAGCACAGGGCACCCCACTCCGTCCTGCTACCTAGGAGTCACTGCACCTGGAATCAAAAGCACAAGAGTCCCACCTCCTTTGATGTTCCCATGAGTTCCAACATGAAAGAAAAGAATGGAGCCAGGGCAGGCTAAGAGAATGGAGGCTGGAAAAACAATGCACCCAAAGTGCTGTGGAAATGGCGCTCCACGGCGCTCGGTCTGCCAGCGCTCGTTTAACGGGCTGCCGGTAATTGACCGTAACGACTGCCCCCTAGCCAGTTTTCATCATTGGATCTGGACAGCTCCCAGGTAACACGCTCCAACTGGGAGGGCTCCACCGCTATCAGCCGGGGAGGGAGGCCTTCCGCGAGGTAAAGCTGCAGGGCTGGCAGCAGCCTGTCTGTGATCCACGTGAGCGATTTCCAGCTCCCAGATGCCCCAGAAGAAGTCTGTTAACACTGCAGCCAAACAGCCAGGACAGACCCGGAGCACTGGGGCTTCATCACATGATAATCATTTGATAGGACGTCCTGCCCAGCCGCAGGCAAGCTCACCAGGATTAGCTCTGCTCTGTGTCTGCCGGCGGCCTTGATGGCATCCCAGGGCCCACTGACAGCAGGAATTCAGTTGTGTGAATAAATACAGAGTAATTAACCAGGGTCAACGCAGGCTCTGGTTTCAGAGAAACTACATCACGTTCCAGAACCCCTTATTCTTCTTGGTCGTGGCAGTCAGATGACCCTCCGAATGGAGTGCTATCTACCTGAGGGCACCGGGCCACCATTGGGCCCTCACATTTCCCTTCAATGGACCCCTGAGTCTGTAATCACAAAGCAAAAATCCCCAACAGCCAGCAGGAAGAGGGACATGACCTGGTATTTTGGGTAAACCTAAGACGACTTCAGTCATGTGGACATTTATTCAAATAATGGCTTCAGTACTTACCTAGTTTTTATCTGTGGCAAACGGCCTAACCATTCTGAACCTCAGTTTTTTCATCTGCAAAATGGTAGCAAAAATACCTACTGGTGATGTTGTATGAATTAAAAAGTATATATGTATCAATCACCTGAAACACCATGGACACTATATGTTATTTTCATTATTATTGTGATTATAGTTTTCAGCTATTTTTTATTAATAGTATTACTATTCTTGGTTCCAACCTCTCTCCCTGACTTCCACCAAGGCTATATAAAGTTCTTGAATAGAGCTGTCAAAGAGGTTATTCTGTTGGACAAGACCTGTAGACACAAATGTTAAGTTCCAAAGAGAAACATAGATTTCGACATAGAAATCTAGAATTCAGTGACTCGAAGAGTAAACTACTCAGTTCAGTTCCGTCACCAGAAGTTACTTGGTCCCTCTCTGCTTACGCTGGTTCTGGAGTTTAAACGAGCATCTGCCAACTGAACTGTCTCAATCAGGAGTTCAAATGCAGAGAGCTCTGCCTCTTTAGTCTCAAAACTAGTAACAGCAGTAAAAGCGGAGCTCACCTAAGCGAGAGCAGAATTCTGTGTCTTCTAGTCTCTCTGACCTTCTCCAGCAGAAGAACCTTGGGCTGAAAACAACTTTCCTACTTGATCAGTTTGGCCAATTCTGATAGGATTACTTGGACCCAATCAACCAGCAAGGTCTCTTGAATGAGGAGCTACAAATGGGGTATGAAAATCAGCTCCCAAGAACTCAGGGAACAAGATTCACAGATGTGACTAAGCTAGAGAAAATTACATGGCTGAAAAGTTGGGGCCACATGCAAGTTCTACATGTTCAAGTTCTACATGTGGAAGGTTTGACTGGCAGGGCGTACCCACAGGGCATGATGAAATGGAGTTTGGGAATCATTTTCAGATGATTTGTGCCGGGTGGAGGGACATGGCATGAAGAGAGTGTTGAGAGAGAGAGAGAGAGAGAGAGAGAGAACAGAGAGACCAATAGGAGGTAACTGCAAAGGGAAAACACCCTCTATGGTAAATCACTATGCACATGAACATTTTGGGTTAATGCTCTTAATAGTTGGAACCCCCTTGGTGATGATGGAATGCAGTGGACCAAATGGATCTGAGAGTCTCAGTACACAAAGAAAAGATAAAAATTGGAATCCAGTAGATATCTCGGACAGCTAGCCCTGAATACTTTTTTCCAAAGAGCCTTCGGTCAGCAGGATAACCGGGTGAGGTCCAGTCAAGATTTGCTCATGGGTTTCCCACATTTGATGGACATATCTACCTTAGAAAGACAAACTGTTTAGTTGCCAGAGTTAGCATATTAAAGTATGAATAATTTTCATTCATTGTTCATCTGAAATTCAAATTTAACTGGGTGTTCCGTATTTTATCTGGCAACCTGAGAAATCCTCCTCTAGAATTTGAGTTAATTTCATTCTATCAAAGAGCCTTTTCTCCAAGTCACAGGTAAATCCCATCCTTCTTCTACAGTCTGTAAGTACCAATATTGGCCATCAGCATCCATATTAATACTGTTCCTTGCTATCCTAGACGCAAACCAGGTGCAAGACAAGAGGGAAGAAAAAATCCTTTGTCCAACAGCAAAAACAGATATAAATATCTAACAACAAACTTCACAGATATGCAAGACCTATGTGAAGAAAACTTGAAAGCTCTATTGAATAACAAAAAAACACATTTGAGTACATAAAATAAACCTAGTTCTTAAACAAGAAGGAACTGGACACCTCAGGCCCTATAACTAGAGAAATCAGCTTTCTTAGCAATTTATAGGCTTGCCCTTGGATATAGTTATTGGAAAAATACTTTCATAGGTAGGATGATATTTATAGATTGCTACCCTATTCTAACATCACAGCTGATGAAAGTCCCTGAATTGCTAAAGCACGAGACTGCGCAAACAGAAAACAATAGGGAAAAGGCAACTCCGTAAGGCAATTATGCTTTGTGTCCTCTTGCCCACTGCTGTGCCAAGAGAACCTTTAGGGCTGGCATCAAGGCTGCTTAACCTGGGAAGGAAAAGGGAGGGTAGACTCCAGCCAAGTCAGGGATTTATGGCCATTTGGGGATCTCCAGTGCCATCTGAACACATTTTCACTTGAAACAAGTTTAAAAAAAAAAAAAAAGGTATCTTGTTATTCATCTATTGCTCTTGCTTCCCAGGAAGAGCAAATCCAGGCCTTAGTTTACCCCCACTCTATAGCATCAGAGAAAGCTACTTTCTCTCATTTGCCTTGTATGTCAATTTAGGGTTCATAGCATGCTCCCTGTAAATACACCATCAATAACCAGCTCCTCTGTGGGCCCACAGGTTCTGAGACCAGTACCCGTGCTCTTTGTCCAGCTGCACGTACTCACACACATGCACACACCTGCACCACATATGCATCCAAGCTTCTGGATCTTTCTATCACCTGTGGAGGGCTCTCTGACTGCAGCAACGAAGAGCATACAGCAAAGAAGAGCGGCGTGTCCGTCTTTCCTGAGTGATCCCTTACCACTCTCATCTTCACTGCAGTCACTCTCTCAGCCAGCTCCTGATGCAGACCCCACTCCCTCCTACGTGACCTTGACATCATTTAATAGTGTCAACACCCTCCTCCTTGAAATGAATCTTCCCCTAGCATCCACTACAGTCTCCTGATTCTTTCCCCCACATCTCTCGTTCTCTTCCTCTGCGTGCCCCTTATCATAGTTCTTGCAGAATATACAAAAATCAATAACTTCCCTAGATGCAATTTAGATGCAAAATAGGATGGAAGAAAAAATTCCTTTGTCCAATAACAAAAAAAATTACAAATATCTAACAATGAACTTAAGAAATGTGCAAGACCTACATGAAGAAAACTTGAAAACTCTACTGAACAAAAAAATGGAGAACATAAACTTTGTTCTTAAGCAAGAAGACTCATTATTTTAGGAATGCAAGTTCTGATTTTTCTAGTAACTTAATCCATTCTCAGTTGCAAAAAATTCCAATAGGATTTTTTTAATTTGATAAAATAATATTAAAGTTCACCTAGAAAAATAAATGAAAAAATTCTAAATAGGAAGAGTAATTGAGAATAACTTACTCTTACCAGATATTAAAATATATTACAAAGCTGGTTATTAAGACAGTACAATATTAATGCTTGAATAGGCAGGCAGATGATTGGAACAGAATAAAGAATTCAGAAACAAATCCAAATGTATGTGGGAATTTAGTGTATGATAAAGAGGGCATTCCAAATTTTTTTAATTACAAAAAAACATATATATATATATATATATATATATATATATATATATATATATATATGAACAAGGGACATGAATAGGCTGTTTGACCAAAGTCACAAATAGCCAATAAATACATGAAAAGACAATCAGCTCCTCTCCTATTAAATAAATGGAGATTATAACAATGAGATACCATTTTTATTTGCAAAAATAAACAATTTAAAACTTTGAAAATGAACAGCATTTATAAGGCAACAAAGAGAAAGCATACTTTTTGTAGTTGGGCATATAAATTAATACAATTTTGGAGGACAATTTGGTAATGCCTATCAAAATTTTCAGTGTACTTAACCACAGACCTAGTAATTCCATGTCTAAGAATTTGTCTTATGAATAAACAATACTTACACCATTACACAAATGTATGTATACGGAAGCCCCACTGGAACATATTATAGCGCAATGACCTGCCTCGATGTCTAGCAGAGGGGAGGAAAACCGTGGTGTCCTTCCATGGAGCACCACAGAACTGACGATAAGAATGAGTGGCTCTAAATACAGACGTGGACAGATGCCAAATATATTGCAATGTGTAAAACACGACTTACAGTGACATTTGCACAATATGGCCCCATTTGTGTACAATATTAAATGTGAAAACATATCTGCTTATAGAGAGAGAGAAGAAAAAAAATGTTGATATATATACCCAAGAACCATTCCAGGAAGCTCTGGGAAATGGGACACCGGATGCTGGAAGGGAAACTTTTGTGTCTTCTGTAGTTTTAATCTTTGCTTTTTTAACTACAAGTATGTATTCTTTTGATTAAAAGAAAAAAATAGCATCCTTCTAAGTAAGTAGATATTCTCTGAGGTTCTGACCATGGATGTCTCAAGGACAACTCAACCCAGCACCAGTGGCATCAAACTGATGGCAGAAATGCAGAGTCTTGCCATTCTTGAACTGAAAGGAACTTAGATGCCGTCTCTCTCAATTCCTCACTTTATATAAGGAAACTGAGGTCCCATGGCAAATTCAAGGCAGAGCAAGTACTAGACTAGTTTCCCAAATTCTCTGTCCTAATTTCAGGTCCTTAGTGGTACCCATCCACCAAATCTCTCGTAGAACATGCGTGGCTACCCTGACAGGACAGGGCTCTCCATGGCAGCCACTAGCTCCCGCCAGCCCAGCGTCCCCACATCCAATAGTTGCTATGATGCGGTAGATGTTTCTTTTGCCAGCACGTCCCAGGCTGCTAAACACCTCCTTGCCTGCGCTCCTGTACTTCCTTCCATCTCAAGAATTCTCTACTTTGACTGCATCTTAGCATCATCTGGAGACACTTAGACGTTTCCTGAAACTAGGTCGCACCCAGGCCTAGGTGGGTACTTGAAGCATCGTGGGGACCACTCTAAAGTACATGATTTTCTAACCACTATGCTGTACATCTGAAACACAGAATAATACTGAATGTAAACTGTGATTGAAAGATGGAAAAAATAAATAAAATAAAGAAAGAATATCTGGAGGTTTTGTAAGCTATCCTGGTGATTCTCATGTGCAACCAGGCTTGAGGACCTGCCTCCACCCTCCTTCTTTGCCAGGGAATGCCTACGAGTCCTTAAAGACCCTCTCTAGGAATCCTCCCTGATTGGACCCTGACCCCATTTACCCTGTGCATATCCGTACCATTGGCCTTTCCACGTGGAATTGAGAATAGTCTTCCATGCACGTAAGCTCCTGGGGAACAATGGCAATACCTTACTCCTCTTTGAACCGCTGGTGTTTATCACAGGTGACACATAGCAAATGCCCAGTAAACATCTGTGGAACTGAACCCCCTTCATCACAGCCCCCGTGAGATCAGTTCATCCTCACCTGGTCTTCAGCTCCTCCTTTCTAAACCCTCTGCCGCTTCATCATCTCTACCTGGACTATGACCAAACCTTCTAACTAGGCTTTCTTTCTCCATTCTCTCTCCTCTCCATTCAGTCTTTCCCACCATCTTCCTCTGTCCTACTGATCACATCAATTCTGCTAAAATTAATACAGTATCAAGTCCAGTCCACCACCAGGTCCTCAAAATGTGGCCAGAATACTTTTCTTTTAACCAAATTATCTAAACCTTGGCGATTAGGGAAGAAGATTACTGCATGCCTTTTTAAAGTCATCCTAGAGTATTGTGAAAAAAGCCTACTTTGGGGCTATTGGGTGCTCTAGAGAAGTGCAAATGTTGTTTGACTTACTATTGAATATTGAACCTGGCCCAGATTCTGTAAGTTGGGTGAATGTGTATAAAATTGGCAAGTTACAAATAATTTTCTGTCCAGTATAATTGCAAATGAATTCTATCTGGTAGAAAAAATAGCTCCATGGGTTACGCTTATTGTTCTCTGGAACATGAACCAGATTCATATCTAATGGTGCAGCCTTCATTCAGCATTTCTTCTTTTGTTGACCATTTATGCTTTGATCTCTCAGATTCTTCTATGAACCAGCTTCCCATTCTGTTGGTTCTCTAATTAATGAGTAAAATAAATCTTTGACATGGGCTCATTGTGAATTTGTACGAGAATTTATTTTTAAACTTTTTTTCAATTACCCTTTGGCATCTTTCCCCAGAAGTCCCACCGCACTGCGTACTTGCCGGTACAGCTTTATGCCTAGAGGCCTTTGCTCTCGTCATTTACTAAAAATTCCCCTCTGGACCCGACATCTTTCAAAATCTTATCTTTCAAGGCTCTTATCACAGTGCTCCTGTCAGTGAAGGCTTTCCCAATCTCTTCATCTCATCTATCCTGTCCTCTGTGTTCTCACTGTGGTCAGCCCGCCTCTGGTCCTGCCGTGGCAGCCCCTGCTCCGCGTTCTGTCTCGTCCTGCTCAGCATCCAGCTCAGTGCCTGACCAAGAAATGTCCACTGTTTGTTTAATTGGGAATAATCAGTCTTAAGCAACCCACTATTTCAACACTTGGCCTCAGCCAAAATCTAAGCAGTCCAGTAGATGACGGCTGGGGTGTTTCCAAACTGTTTTGCAAAACCACAGAAGATGATTGAAATTGAACAGGCATTTATTGAGCACCTTCTAGGTGCCAAAAGCAAAGATGAATAAGACATGGAACTAGGTTATCCTCTCAGGAGTCACTGAACTCGCTCTCCAAGCCTTCTGTGCTCTGTTTAAAAAGAAACATTAAATCCTAAATGAGTTACTGAGAGCTGCACAGGCTGAATTGACCAAATGTTTTCCTTGGCCTGCGGTGTCTTCCTGGGGCGGAGGCCAGCTGTGGCCCCCAACTTCCCTGGGGTGGTTTGGCTCATGGTGGAAGGTAGCACTTGCCCAGTAGGGGCCCTGTTGGGACCCTGGGGATAGGAGAGGGTTCCTTCTGTGGGATTCTTTAGTAGCCATCTCTTCGCAGAGATCTCTTTACACCACAAGCCCACAAGCCTGACTCCAAGCTTGCCTCAACTGTGCCGAAAGGTACAACTCTAGAGTTGACACACTATCCAACCGCGTGAAAGGGATGAGTTAGAGACCTCCCAATGTCCCACCAACGTTGCAAAATAGCTCTCCGTTTGCTGCTCCAGGCTTCAAAGGAATATTATGTTTTAATGAGCTGCTGTATAATTAATCAGTCTTTCCCCTCCCAGCCGACATTACTAACGGAAATAAGCAAACACCCAGAATTTGCTATTTCCCTTCCCGATGCCAACAGTGAGGAAATGTTCCCATGTAAATCAAGGCTGGGTGTGGATGGATTCTGGGCTCCAACAAGTCTGCTCTCCAACCTCATAACTCAGACTCACTGCGGAGACCGTGGCTCCTCCAGGGGATGTCAGAGGTCACGAACTCTGACCTCATCCATCCGCATCCACTGTGCAGACGGCGTGGGTCTTGGTGTGGTCCACCTAGACACCCTGAGGACATTTAATCTATCCAAACTCGCAGGATCCAGCCACATCACCAACTAGAGCCTCAGGGAGTCAGTGGCTTTCGGTCTCAACTCTCCAGTCCCCTCTCTGAGACTCAGTTTCTTCTTAATAATACGGTGTCAAACAGCCTAGGTTACAACCTGACTCCATCATTTATTGGCTGTGTGACATGAGCAAGTGCCTTAAGCTCTCTGAGTCTCAGACGCCTTATCTGATGATAGTGCCTACCTCACAGGGTTATTGCGAGCATTAAATGACATAATATAAGTAAACTACTTCATAGCAAGCACAGAAGAGACACTCTTTAATGTTATCGGTTAATATTATCATTAATATTATTATAACTATTTTCACTACACTATGAGGTTATATCTATTTTTATATCTCCATTTTACAGGTGAGAAAACTGAGACTCGGAGAGAAGAAGTAACTTAGTCAAGGTTATAATAACTAGTAATAGTAGGTCTGGGATATTAAAAATCTATACAACAGCAGAACCCCCATAAGAATTTGAAATGATGTATGTAATATGCTAAGGCTGGCACACCAAATTCTCAGTGAATATAATAATTATTAGAAAAGAAACACAGATGCTAAGGAATAAGGCAGAATGCATTTCTAACGCCCTATTCCTGACTCACCTGTGCAACTCAGACCCAGCCAGAGGGAAGACACTCCTCACTCCACAAGGAGGAAGGACCCCACATGTAATGAGCAGGAGAGTCCAGTGGCAAAACGTGGGCAGAGGTCTTTTCCATCCGAGACTGTGGAGGAACCTGAGTGTCCTCATCCTCCAAACTTTTGGGCTCCCCTTTTCTCTTCATACCAAATAAGTGATGTGCTTTGACCTCACATAATTCAAAAAGTCCAGAGCCCACCTTGATAGAGCTACAGACAGGAGAAGGCTGGGGCTGTACTCTCCCCTGCTGGGCCAGACCCCAATCCCTGCCCACCACCGCGGCCGCGTGGCTGACCCTTCTCTCCACACTCCTCCAGGTGTGGCTACAGACCCTGCCTCAGTCCCCAAGCACCACCAACATGCAGATCTTCTGGTGACACACTTGACTGAAGGTTTGGGAATTCACACAACTCGACAGAGGAAACAAGCTGGAATTGTCATGGTGCATTGTCCCCAGCACCTGGAATTTCTCATCCACTACAGTTCCCTTCACACTTTAGCCAGCTGTCATTTTTCTTGGGTCCCTTCTCTCTCTTTATATCAAAACAAGCCCTTCCCCCTTCTCCCTTCTTCTCTGAGTTCTGCACCCATTTACCAGCTTTTCTGCCAAAAGCTCAGACTACCTGTTAGTTCTCTTTTTCTTTGAAATACCTTCCACCTACAGCAGCAGTCTTTAAAGCAGGATGCCCTCGGTAGTGTGGGCTCGTGAACTTTGGCTCCCAGTCCATAACAAGAGAAGTACAGATGTTCGGGTTTTATAGCAACCTGACAGGGATTTGACGTCTGCTGTTTTTTTTTATCTAATGATTAAAAAATAAAAAAAATGGGATGTGTGCTTTGTGTGACTTCTTTACTTCGTGTTTTTAAATTATTTTTGTTTCTTTATTAATTTTAGAGAGAGAGGAAGGGAGAGGGAGAGAGATAGAAACATCAATGAGAGAGAATATCGATCGGCCGCCCTCCCACATGCCCCCCACTGGGGATCTGGCCCACAACCTGGGCATGTGCCCTGACCGGGAATCGAACCAGCGACCCCTTGGTACATGGGTCAACGCTCAACCACTGAACCACACCGGCCGGGCTACTTCGTGTTTTTAATAGTTCATTTTATTATATTTTGCAGAAGTACTGGTCCACAATGGATTAGAATTTTTTTTTTTTAATCCTCACCCAAGGACATTTTTGCATTTATCTTAAGATAGAGTGGAGGAGGGGAGAGAGAGAAACATTGTGGTGAGAGAGACACACCGAGTGGTTGCCACCCACACGACCCCAACCAGGGCTGGGGACAAACTGCAACTGAGGTACGTGCCCTTAGCGGGAACCGAACCCGGGACTCTCCGGTCCGCAGGCCGACACTCTAACCGCTGAGCCAAACTGGCCAGGAAATGGATCAGAATTTTAATAGCTGGTCTTTCATCATGGAACATTTGAGAAGTTCTGATCTAGACGGGCCCAAGAGGTCTGCCTCATGGGGACAAAATATCCCATGACTGCATATTCCCAAAGAAAAAGGCAGGATTCCCACTCTGAGGAATTCTGCTCCTCTTGAGGTCATCTGGATTGACTCATAAACATTTTTTTCATCCTTATCACCACACACACACACGAAATGAAAACATGATTTATCAGTCATTGCAGCTGATGGGATAAGAGAAGGATGTAATGAAAACAAAAATGCCCATTTGTGCCACCCATTAGTGTTCATAAGTCACTTCCCATGCAGGATTTCATTTGATCTTCATGACATCAGAACCAAGCAGCATCGATATGCTCCCTACTTTATGGACGAGGAAACCAGGACATGGAGAAGTCAAGTGTCTAGCCCGAGATGCTTCACCTAAAATATGAGACCAGGATTCCAAACCAGGTGCTTCGATTCCGGACTCCATGCCCTACCACAGTACCAAAATACGATGAAAATCACTGGACCCGCTCATTCCGATGATAGTCTATGGGTCTTGAACAGATACCCAAATCCATTTCGTCCTTACCAGACATCTTGAACTAAAACTGGCCTCCACATCGCCAGCTAGTTAACCAAAGTAGCTGGTTTTAATTCTCCTTTCATGTTGCTCCACCCAGACATCACATGTCACCTTTGCTCCGGCCCAGTTCCACTTTCCAGTCTTACCTACCTAGCTGCTACCTCCTTGGCTCAGAAGAAAACAGGTCAGGAGTTTCCAGGACCGATTTGAAGAACAAAAAGCAAAGCTCAGAAGGGAGCTTGAACTTTCCCTAGGGTGCCCCTGCCTTGAATGTGCTGTTTTCTAATAAGGCCAACACCTGGCGGGGCATTGAATGCCTTCATGGGCATAGACACACGCTGACAACAGAGGAGGCCAAAACAAGTGTGAGACATGCGTTGAAAAACAATTAAGGTTATAATCTGATTCAACTATTGCCCAAAAGAAAACCAAAGGGGTTTTTTTAGCACCCTATTTCTGTGGTTTCGATTTCTTCCATTTTTATAGCACATAAATAATTAAAATTACACCCAAAATACATTTGGCTTCATTCGGCAGGCATATTGAAGAATATTACATTTAGTCATTTACATATACCAGAAACATAATACATTAGATTATGGAGAAAGCTAAGAGCAGCAGGCCAACCTGGACTAATCTCTTCTGGAGCGTCTGCAGTAGCCGATTGCATAAAGAGAGCTTGGCTTTTCCTAGGAACCATTTTCTTGCAAATGAAACATTTAATTATGGAGCTGAGTCCATAAATAGACCATTACGCTAGGAGGGGAGGATGGAGGCAGCTATATTGCTGGATTAGCAGGGGAATATCTTACAAGGAATTCATCAATGCCATAGATAATTAATTACAGCTCACCTTCTCCCCACATAGCCATGCCTTTATCAGCCAGCGTTGGGGAAACAGCAGATGGCCGACCAAATACAGAATGCAATTTTCTGTCAACTCATTACTTACAGAATCATGGATTAGGTACGAGACCCCTGGAAGGTCACCTAGGCCATTCCCCCGAGTCCAGAACAATCTCCACCGAAATTGCCTTGGTCACACGAGGACCTCTCTCCCTTATTCAGAAAGTGTCTCCAGAGAAAGGAACGTATGTCACTGTGCGCAGAAGTCTTGAATTCCAGGGACTTTGAGTCCTTCCATTGGAAAATGCTGTCTGAAGACTAAATTTCTCAGGGCCTTTTCCTCAGTATTTGGACCAGTGTTCCAAGTGGTGCTGAAGGTGTCGGATCTGCTTGGCCTTTTGGGTCCAGCTGGGATGCTGTGTGGTACTAGGGTCCCCTACTCTTTCCTTGCTGGATACCAGCTAATAGTACAACAAGGATTCTTCTCCCCAGGGGACTCTTACAAAAGATTCAAAAGACAACTGAAAAGTTTCAAAAGGCTTCATGACTATTTTAAGGTTGTTTACTTAAGATGAAAGTATTTCAAAGGTCACCACTTTATTTTATCTATATCTATCAGGGTTGCTCGGTTACACCACAGTCGGCTGTACAGGGAAAATGAAGCTTCTCTATTCCCCCAAAAGGCTCTGCTCTTCCTCCCAGGCCCCTGCCTCGCTGGGTAGCTGCAAACACTTAGACTTCAGAAGTCATAGAATTTTAGTTCCATCCCTTAGGAAATGTCCCCACAGACACTCAGTATTTTCAAAATTGAATTCCCTCTTGGGGCTCCTTTAGTTGTTCCTTTTTAGATAAATTCTGGTTCCTCAGATTTCATCCTCCCTTCTTTTCCCTGAGATGTCTTGATATGTGACGGGATCATTTTATCCTCTTGCCAGCAGGGGGGAGGCTCTCTGAATACTCCCGGATCTCAGCTACATATTACGCAGAACAGATCCACTCCCTAGAGTAGTGGCAATGGAGGGGACAATGACTGATGGTGTGCTTCTTTTTAGGATGGGGGATGGGGGGCAAACAGACACTATCATTTGAGATCAACATACTGACACTCACCACTGGAGGGTGTGGGCCCTGCCCACTGAGCCTCTTCACCTCCACAGGCCTCCAGCTTGTTGACAGACCCTCTCAGCCCTCCCCCACATTCTCCCCAGGTAGGTGGCCCTTCCGAGCTCCTTGCAAGCCGCAGTCAGACCATGGTGACGAGGACCATTGCCTCTGGTTTTGCCGTCTATTCTTCTTTTGCCTAGCATCTTCTTGGCCATACTTCCCAAGCAGTGATGGAGTCTCCTAGAAACTCTCTCCCTTTCACACACACACCCCACCAGCCCACTAGCCCAGTGTTCTTCTCCCTCATGCTTATCTGGGCACAGGGGATAGGGACCCAAGGGGATGAGAGGAACAGCCTTAAGTCTTCTTTCTTCCTCTGCTCGACCCCATTCTCCTTGCCACGTCAGCCAGTGCCGAAGGGCAGGTTTTCCCTTTTACTCCAGCATCTCTGCCCCCTAATCTGAGGTTGCAACCTCATGGCCTAGCCATCATGGCAGAAGGAGTGTCCTCTTTACGTAGGGGAGAACCTCAGTGGCCTAAATCCTACAAATGTAGTGGCTCTTCAACTGCAAATTCACTTGCAACTACAAATACTGAGGACAAAAATAATTGATTTGTCATCTCAGAACGTACTCTCATTACATTTGGTTTTCTCCTGTAAATCCTACGCCTCTCAACCAGCACCCTTCCCACTCCCACAAACACACCCAGCCGTGCACATAGAACAGACACACACGTCTGCACACTCCTGTCACCTCGGGTCAGAGAAGATGGCAGCAGCGAGGTTCAGACCAGCAGACGGCCCCGGGTTACTCATTGACCGAGGAGCAGAAGCGAAGCCCTAAGTCCTCTCCCAGAAAATCTATCACCACGATGGAGTCACGCAGATCGTGGAGATGGTTAGTTCATTCCATTATTATTTATTTTATACCTTGAAGACTTCTAATATTCCACTACACATGAAAAAGTGTGTCAAATGTTTTCACACAATGTTACCATTAAACTCCAAAATACACGAACACACAGAGAATTAGATCTCACATTGACATGTTCTCAAATTCCACCCTCTTATCAATTGCATCTATGAAGTCCCCAGTTAGGCCTATGTATGTTCCTTACTATGTGCACACGGCACATAGTAGGCTCTTTAAAAATTCAACCCTCCAAGTAATGCCATAGTGAGGGGAGGAGGCAACATCAGCTAGAAACGCCTATAGTTTCTAGCCATGTGAGATCAAACCTCTTAATCATGAGGGATTTTGTGAGGAATTCTTTCCTCAGCTATTTATTTACTAGCTCAGTTCTCATCATTATGTGTGGAATATACAGCATTGTGGAAAGATTTATGGGCCAGATTTTAATCTCAGCTGCAGGGCATGCATCAGTGCTTATCTCTAAATGGAGGTGTGTTTTATGTGGTCATTGTTTCATGTGATCACAGGGCTCAACCAGCCAAATGACTGCATACCTGAAGCCCAGGAGAAAGAGCAACCTTGGAGGAGAAGGAGCTGGAACAGAGGGCAAAGTGAGAAAGGTGTTTGTTATGGACGCTTAAGCCATGGCACATAAATTCAATTAATCTCAAACACGGTTGGTGGAAATGAGGAATTTGGGCCTGAGATGTGAAAATCTCATTGGTGTAGCAGATTCCCCCCAACCACGGTGTTTCCCGTAGGTGTGAGCTCGGGAAAAGCACATAAACACAGAAGCCAGATTCTTTCCTGGAAACCTGATCCCTCTGCTCCCTTCCTCTGCATTCCAGGCCGAGAGAGGAGCTTCACAGAAGAAGCTGAAGGGGAGCACAAGATGTGGTTTAAAGTTGCATGGGCAGCGTCTCAGTGACCTCTCCCTGCCCTCCGAGGCCCAGCCAAGCTGGCTTTCTCATCAGGGCCATGGGGAGGAGCTGAGCTGGGCTCCACCGCGGCAGCTCCTATTACAAGGCCAAGGAAGGCCCTACTTAATGTCTCCGGGGCCTTTGACACTTGATCCTCAGTCACTGTCTTCCACTGACCTAACGGGCCAGACTATGTCTTTCAGATTGAAACAATATTTTTGAACTTGAGAGCTCATCTATTTTCTTCCAGAGAAGGCTCGTTTGAAGTGACCCTCAACTGTATTCATTCATTCATTCAGTCAGTCATTCATTCTCTGTTAATGGCCTATTCTACTGGGTAGGGTATATGGCATTCATTAAAGAACAGAACTCTCTTAAGGTTTGTGTCTGTTTTTGCCAAAATTATCTTCAAAGGAGATGAAAGATGATACAAGGAAACAACTGCCCAAACAGCCTTAAAGAGCACTGGGCCAGGGTCACCCCACTCCTTACCCACCTGGGTCTGGAGGTAAGGAGCATGACCAAGTGGAAAAGCACCTCAGCCGTCACAGACCACTTCCCCTGCTGACCTGTGACCATAAATCAGGGAACAGATCACAGTCTCAAGGATGTTCTGGGAAGTCAGGGGGAAGTGTTAGGGCCAGGTGGCCCGCTCTGGTCCTGCCTGCCCCTCTCTCTGATCCTTTCTGTACTGTGTATACACATGCTTAGTGTTTCCCAGAAACTCCTGTCTACCCAGAATCTCAGAATGCGACCTTACTTGGAAACAGGGTCTTTGCAGATGTAATTAGTTTTGAATCTCAAGATGAAATCACCTTGGATTTAGGGTGGGCCTTAAATCCAATGAGGAGGAGGACATACACACACAGAGAAGAAGGCCGTGTGAAGATGGAGGTCGCGATTGGAATATGTCCACAAGAAATGACAAGGACTGCTGGCAATAACCAGAAGCTAGGAAAAAGGCAAGGCAGTTTCTCCCTTTGAGACCCCAGAAGGCACCAATCCTGCCAACACCTTCATTTCAGACTTTTTGACTCCAGAACCGTGAAAAATGCATATTTATGATGTTCTAAGCCACCTGGTTTGTGGTCATGTGATGCCCCAGAGCTAAGAAATTAACACAGTTTCAGATTTGTTAATATTCCTCAGCACTAGATCTGCCTCCCTCTTCCCACTGTCTTCCTCTGAACGGTTCCTGCCACCTAAGCTCCAAACATCTTGTTTTGGGACTAGAAGTAGGTAGAGGACTGGAGACAGGCAACCATGCCATGCCCCTGCTCAGTGATGTGAAGGTGATCCTGGCTTGCAAGAACCCTTCATCTACATCTCTTCCCAAATCCATGTTCCATGACATCATTCAGACATGGTGGGGGCATTTACACCACAGAAATTGGCAAACACTACACATCAAGGTTTTTTTTTCCCCCCAGAGAGCCAACTGTTCAACACTTACCAGCACACCACTGTCCCAACCTGTGTATCAGCTACTTTCCCAAATCTCTTCAGAGCTCCAGTACTCCTGCCAGAGAATGAGGGGGTCAGAAAAATGACACTTGTGTTGTTCTAAGCGAAGCTGCAACCTTCTCCTTACTAAGAAGGCATTCGTTTAGCTCCATGTTCCCTCTGAGCTCTGATCATTACTCTGTGTATTATTGTATATGAGGTCAACCCCCCACGGGCATTTGATTATTTATAACTTCAGAAAGTTTCTTTTGCACAGTTATTTGCCAGGCTTTCATCTACAGCAGGCAGCGTTTGATAGAAATATGGAAAATGGCCTGAACCTTAAATGACAAACAGATGAGGAGGTCTGATGAAAATCACACATGTTTGAACACCATGTGTTTTCACATGAAATATATATGGGATTTTTAATTGATGTTGACTCTAGCTCATGGTAACAGTTTCAGCTATCTTAATTAGTGGGTTACAAGAAACAGTAAAGAAAGGAATGTGATCAAGGTGACCCTAGAGAAAACCTGGCTTTGAGAGACCTCTCTTTACCCCCCTGTCTATCCCTCCTCAAACCAGTCTCCATTATCTCATTGAACAGGAAATAGTCTCTTGTCCAACCTATCCCTCCAAGCACAATACAATATTAGTAGTCATACCTGACTTAGCTATCTTCCCAGTCGTGTAGGATCTTAAAGGGACATTATGGCATTCATATTTTAGATGGTCATTAGTGTTGTTCTCCAATATTCTCAGTTGTCCCCCCTTGGGGCACATGGTAGGATTGTACGTCCTAGCCCCCTGAGGTTGGATGGGCCTATGGGACTAGTTCTGGTCAATGAGTCAGGAGAGGCTGTGGCACATGTCATTTTCTGGGCTAGAGCATTTCATTTCCAGTATAAGTCCTTCCAGAGCTTTCTTCCCCTCAGGCAAAGTGACTCATTAGAAATTGCACCCCATCAGCCTGGGTTCCAGAGGACACCTGAAATGGACATGGAAGCACACGAGAGGTTAGGCTGTGTTGTTTAGATGTTACACTGAGATGCGAAGGCTATTTGTTTCCACCGGAAACCCAGCCTATCCTAACTATTAGTTCATCCCTCCTTGCAAGAACACCAGGACTCAGGGTGCCAGGACTCAGCTCCAGTCAGAGCTCAGGAAATGAACACTGAGGCTCACAGACCCAGACCACTTAAACAATTATAGAAGGTGAGACCTGAGATGGACTTACAAATTGTGGAATGAAGGCCAACCCTTCCATTTACCAGTGGGGAATATGAGGCCCAGAGGGGTACACTTCTTCCCTTATACTATCCAGCTATTCAGTGGTGATTCTGCATATACCTCCTCTCCCACCAAGGAACTAAGTTCCTTTTATCTGATCACAATTTCTCTGGATTTTAGTATCCTTATAGTATAATCCCACTTAGAAGTTTCATGTTGGAGAGAATAGGGTCTGGAGTCAAACT
The DNA here is from genome assembly GCA_030848825.1 of Tadarida brasiliensis. Lineage (NCBI taxonomy): Eukaryota > Metazoa > Chordata > Mammalia > Chiroptera > Molossidae > Tadarida > Tadarida brasiliensis. The sequence goes on along the minus strand of CM061270.1, from coordinate 31,186,910 downwards.
GGCTGACTCAGCTCTGCGACTTACCAGCTGTGAGCCTCACCCCAGGCCCTTGAATCTCTGCTGGCCTCATGTCCAACATCTGCTGAGTGGGGACGGTAACAGGGTTACTGTGACGACATCTAAATGAGATCTATTTAAAATGCTTAGCACAGTGCCTAGAACATACACAGCCCAATAAATATTCGCCATTGATATTATATTCACAGGGTCCCTTCTGGGTGCCACTCTCAGGGAGGAGAGCTGGGACTACTAAGAAAGTGTCCCCAAAAGAAAGAGTGCTTACCTTCCCTAGAAACTAAAAAGTACTGAGCAGATTCACTATATTGTTCTATTTGGATAACTCCAATCTTTGCAATGCATTCAGAATAGTTGGTTGTTTTGCCCAAATTATTCAGACAATTACCTCAGCTCTCCCTTCGCTTTAGGTATACAGCCCAGGGCAATGCTAACTGATTTGTTAGACTTCATCATCCCAAGAGACTCTAAGTTCTATTTTAGCATCAAAAAAAGGAAAACATCCCTCAGAAAGCTGGCAAACACCCAGGAAAGAATGAAATTGTTCCCCTGAATCCTGCTTGATCCTAAAATGCCAACTCAAGGGTTGTTACTCAGGTAACAGTGCGTGGCTGTGAGTGCTGCTTGAATATCCGCAGGAAAAGAGTCCAAATTACAAAACACAGTATGCATTTGCAAGGCGATTTCCTTATTTACTTTTTCTCCAGTCCCCACTGAGCTCATGACCATCTCTAGAATATTTTGGCAAAATTAAAGTGCCAGCAGCGGGTTCCAACCTTAGGACTCTAACTGTAGGTCACCATTTCCAGATCACTGAAAACACAAACCCATCCCCCTCAAAAGGATTTCCACCATCTACAGATCTTTTTCAAATGGCGAAAGATTTCTCATCCCAATTAGAAATAACATTTGAATTATAAGACACTCTGAGAAGAGTGATATTTAAATGGGGTGAGCAGATTATTTGCTGAAATGAGACAGGTGGAAAGAGAAAGTTCTATGTACCTTGGTGTAGGGAAGGAAGGAAGGACCCCTAGAAGCGAATAGCCTGGGGGTGGTATGAGTAATGAATTTTTACCCATTTTATGATTTCCTCCACCTGTCTTTAAGCTTTATGGGCAAGCCCCAGGGATTCCCTGGGCCATGAGTTGAGTTCAGGATCCAGCTAACCAATTTCACTTGGCATTCTGGGTCTTCTCACTAACACAAGGACAGACATAACCATGTGGTCAGAGGTCAGAGGAGATGATTGTAAAGCAGGACCAGCAGCCAGAGGATGAAGCCTGTGTCCAGCAAGGCCTGTCTGGCATTTGCTCTTCTCGACTTCCGTTCATGGCTTTCTGTTCTCTTTGGGACAATGCCCAGGGTATCACTCCGCAGAGAACTAGACTTCAGGGCCCAGGAATTGTTCTTAGACCTCAAGCAGGAAAGGGATGGAACAGGGTAGTGCAGAGGAGAAGGCAGAGGATGTATTTGTTCACAGTAATGTATTACAGATTTGACGTCATAACAGTTTGCTTGCCTCAGGGAGGGCAGAGCTATGAGTCAGCTGGGTCAGGCTTGGCTGATCTTGGCTGGGCTCATTCATGCACCTGTGTTCAGCTGGTGAAACTACTGGAATTTGATTGGTCTAGGATGGCCCCAATTTGGAGATCTTAGCTGTTTCTCATGTGCCTCTCATATTTCTCCAGCAGGCTAGTAGAGAGAGTCACAGGGTAAAAAGCATGAAGACAGGAATGACATTAATTGGGACCATTAATAAAATCAATCTACTACAGCATCTATCTTTCATGTTGGAAGGCTTTCTCAAACATTTCCTGACCCTTGGCTGTCCATTCATACTTAGGTGTGAGGCGACAGAAGGAAGCTCTGTGTAGGAGAACAGGGCTTCTTGACAGCTGGAGGTCACTGTAGGATAATCAGACAACAGCTGGCCTTTTCACTGGGGGCCTCCAATGTCAGCATGTGGCTCTTTCCTTGGGGACCTTTAGTTTCTCCAGAGAAAAATCTCCTTCTAGGGTGGGGTATAGCCTCCTATAACTTTTGTTTTAGTTTTTCCCAGTTTTATTGAGATACAATTGATATGTAACATTGTCTATGCTTAAGGTGTATAATGTGATGTTCTGCTACATGTATATATTATTAAATGATTACCATAATAAGGTTAGTTAACACATACATCACCTCATATAATTACTCTGTGTGTGTGTGTGTGTGTGTGTGTGTGTGTGTGTGTGTGTGGTGTTGAGAACATTTAGGATATACTCTCTTAGCAACCTTCAAGTATATGATACAGTATTGTTAACTATATCCACCATGTTGTACATTAGATCTCCTGAATTTATTTATCTTATAAATGAAAGTTTCTATGCTTTGATCAACATCTTCCCATTTCCCCCACCTTCATTCCACTCTCTGTTTCTATAAGTTCAACTTTTTATATTCCACATATAAGTGAGCTTACACAGTATTTGTCCTTCCCTCTCAGAGCTGTGCCCTCAAGTTTCATTTATCTTGTTGCAAATGGCAGGATATCCTTTTTATGGCTGAATAATATTCCATTGCATATATACCACATCTTTATCCATTCATCCATCAATGGACACTTAGGTTGTTTCCATATCCTAGCTATTGTAAATAATGCTGCAGTGAACATGGGGGTGCAGATATCTCTTCAAGATAGTGATTTCATTTCCTTCAAATAAATACTTAGAAGTGGGGTTGCTATATCACATGGTAGTTCTATTTTTAATTTTTTGAGGAACTTCCCACCTTTTCCATAGTGGCTGCATTCCCACCAAAAGTGCCCTAGGTTTCCTTTTGTTCCATATCCTCACCAACACCTGTATCTCTTGTCTTTTGTATATTAGTCATTCTAACAGGTGTGAGGTGACAACTCATTGTGGTTTTGACTTGCATTTCCTTGATGATCAGTGATGCTGAGCATCTCTTTAGGTACCTGTTGGCCTCTGTGTGTCTTTTTTGGAAAATGTCTATTCAAGTCTTCTGCCCGTTTCTAAATCAGATTAGTTGTTTGATTTGCTATCAAGTTGTATGAGTTTCCTATATATTTTGGATATTAACCCCTTATCAGATGTGTGATTTGCAAATATTTTTTCCCATTCTATAGGTTATCTGTTCAATCTGTTGGCTGCTTCCTTTGCTGTGCATCTCCAGCCCTGATAATTCTGAGAGTAAGTCAAAGGGAGAGCCTCACCTTGGCCTTCCGCTGCACCCAGTGTCCCAGAGCCCAGGGCTTCTCAGATTCCTGTTGGCACAGATGAAACCTCTGGGCTTCTAGGGGTGGGGGTGAAGGAGAGGGTAGTGTAGGAAGAAAGATAGCAAGGAGAGGTTGCCTGGTTGTAATGGATTGGTGAAGGGGCCTTGGTCCATGTTCAACTGCTGTGTGTTGAGACTTTCACCCAACCTCCCTGACGGTGCCTGGTGTCTCCCAGCACTGAGCCTCCTGGGATTCTGTCGGGAAGTTGGGGCATCTCCCTGCAGTACCCTTTTACCAAAACTATTGAAGCTCCAACTTGAAAGTGGCAACTTCTGAGGAACCTGAGGACTTGGGGAGATGACTCACATCTTTTAATATTTTAGTACTGCTTTATTTTAAAGGATATGCATGCATTTCTATAATAATTTTAAATTTAATTTTAAAAGAAAAGAAGACATGAGGGGAAGAAGAGTTGACATTTTGGGTTGGGAGTTCATTTGGAAGCTGCAGTCAGAGCAACAATTAGCTCAGTCTCTGTCTATGTCTAGTTGCTTTTTTTGAAAAAAGGTAGCACTTGCCAACCTTATTCACTTTGTGGCACAGTGAGAAAATGATAATATTTGTATAGCATACTGATTACTTGTGGCCAAAGGCAACTTGGTCCAAAGGCTGGTCCCAGGCTTCCCCAGGCCTCTCCCAAGTACCCCAAGGGCCAAGGGCACAATAGCTAGACACCTATAATTTGAGTATGGCACGCCAGTAAGGTAGCTCTGCCTCAATCTGTCTGTAGTAATGAACCCACTTTTTTCTTTCTTTCTTTTTTTTTTTTTTTTATCTTCACCTGAGGACATTTTTTCATTTTTTGTTCAGATAGAGTGGGAGGGGGAGAGAGGAAGAGAGAGAGAGAAAAACATCGACGTGAAAGGGACACATCGAGTGGCTGCCACCCACACGACCAACCAGGGCCGGGGACAAACTGCAACCGAGGTACGTGCCCTTAGCGGGAACCGAACCCGGGTCTCTCTGGACCGCAGGCTGATGCTCTAACCGCTGAGCCAAACCGGCCAGGGCGACTTTTTTCTTTATTTCTAATCCATGACAGACTATGACACATTCTCCTTCAAGTGACTGGTACAGCTCACGTCACACGGCACTCACCATCCACAAGTTCAACAGCACCCAGGCTGGTCCACACCCTATTCCATGAAACAACCCACTGATCGTATGCTCACAGCGATGTCAAGTTGAGTTCAGTGTTTCTAAGCACTTCTCCAGTTCGGTGTTTCTCCTTTGATGGACCAGTGATAAAGATCTAATAGTTCCTGACCAAGGAAATCTGAGAACCAAAGAGTCATTTAGATCTAGAACAACTCCCTGTTTGTCTTTGTTGTTATTTTTTAAATCTCCTTTATTCCAGTCAGCTTCATGTGTCAATAACCATGCCCAAGGCCTCTGTAAGACACTCTTCTGCCTTAGAGAATGAATTCAAATGCCTCAGTTTTCAGATGAAGATGCGGAGAGCCAGAGAGAAAATGTCTGTTCCCAAGTCCCACCGCTGGTTTGTAGCAAATCTCTGAGCCCAGTTTGACGTTTTCATCCACAGTTCCAATCTGACCTCAAACAGAAATGTGTATTCTAGTTACTAAGCCTGTTTCATCAACATCTACCATGACTTTGGGTGATGCTAATGTGCTCATTGCCAACCATCATCTAAAATAAGAGCAGGGCTGCCAGATTTACGTGGTGCGTGCAGGACTGTCTTAGTCCATTTGAGCTGCTGCAGGAAAGGACCCTACAGACTGGGTGGCTTATAAGCAACATAAACGTATTTCTCTCAGTTCTGGAGACTAGAAAACCCCAGATCAAGTGCTGGCAGGTTTGGCATCTGGTGAGAGCCTGCTTCCTGGTTGACAGACGGCAGTATCTTCCCGTGCCCTCACGCGGAGGAAGGGGTAAGAGAGCTCTCTCCGTCTCTTCTGAGGACACCCACTCTATTCACGAGAGCTCCACCTTCATGACCCAACTGCCTCCCAAAGGCCTCACGTCCACACCCCACATTCTAGGGGCTAGGTTTCAACGTATGAATTTGGGGGGACACAAACATTTCATCTATAGCCAGGTGTGTACGCTTCCCCAGTGGCCCCAAGTGCCAATGTCACAGGTGGCAAGGGTCTGTGCCGAAGCCTGGCTCATGAGGCCAGAACTTCCCTGGCGTGGTAGACGTAGACTCTTGACCAAAGGCACAAAACCACGTCAATCGGAGCCATTATTCAGGCTGCCGGATCCCACCTGGTGACGAGAGGTCTAAACAAGCCAGAGCACATTCACAGGAGGGTCTGCAGTCCTGACACCACATCACATGAGGACAAGTGGAAACAGCGGGAGATGTTCAGGCCGGAGAAGAGAAAATCCAAGGAGACACAGAGCTATTAATAAATATGTGAAGGGTTGTCACCTAGCAGATGAATTAGACATATTCCGAGGGGCCCCAGAAGTTCACAGGAGGAGCATACGTGTGGGAATGTCATCTTCATGTGCAGAAGAGCTTTCTAGCAATTGTAGCTCTCTAATGATGGAGCGATTCTTTTGAAAGGTAGTGAGTTCCCTGCCACCAGAGATATTCAAGCAGAAATATTTAGAAAGCTGTCAAGTATTGCCAGATAAAATAAAGGATAAAGGACGCTCAGTTAAATTCAAGTTCTAAGGAAACCATAATACATTTTTAGTATAATCACATCTCAGCTATTACATAGAACAGACTTATACTGGAAAAGTGTGTTTTTATTTGTTAACTCCGTAAGTATTGGGGGAACAATCTGGGCTATGATTTTACCACTCTTTTTAAGATTACAGGAAGGTATGCTGAGACAGTCAGGCTGTTGTTGGTCTAAATGAAAAACATAATTTTTCTAAAGCAAAACTGCCCTCCCGAGTCTCTTAGAGCTAATACTAACTACCCAGCTGCTCCAGCCGGGCCTGTCATTCCGGAGCTCAATAAAATGGATCCTCTTCAGCTCTGGGGGATTGAGAGCTGCAGGGCTTCCTCACGCAACAATGAGAACTTGTCGGTCTTGTTTAGTAAACATAATATGTGACGCCAGGCACTCCCCTCGGCTTGTTTATATCCGGCTGCACTGCCACCAGAGGCGAGGCCTGTGGCTCTTTGGTCAGGGATCTTATTAGAAAGAAAGCAAAGACCATAGGTGTTCCCTGGAGGAAAGGCAGAAGATCCGATCAGAAAATAATTCGTGCAAAACTTCGCTGCTTGCACCGAGACCCACACGCCCGGCCCCGTGCCACCTTGTGGGAGGAGAGACTTCATCACCTGGTCTCCCCCCTGACCCCCACCCTGAGCACTGTGCCCTCAACTCCAAAATCGAGTCTGTTTCTTGGCCGGGCAGGTCCTCTGGAGGGGGCCCACCACACTGCCACGTTCAAGAATCCAAACTGAAGCAGAAAGTATCAGGAAGTAATTCTGAATTTCCTGCCTTTCATCAGTTGAAGCCAGATGCTTGCCCCTCACCAGCTAAGCCCACTGAGGAAGGCAGACCATTGAACTCAGCCAGAGTGTTGAGGCTGTAAAAACTCCTAGAGCCTCGTGGTCTCACGAAGGGAAATAGAAACTGAAGCCTGCAAATGCCTGGCATGGCTTGGTGGCTCTCCCAGCACCTAGACACCTGCTCAGGCTGGCCCACCACCCTGAGTGAGCTCCTCACCACATCTGGGGCCCGGTGCGCTGGCACCACCCAGCTGCGATGGCGCCATGCCACCCTAAAGAGCAAAGAAGGTGGCAGTGTGATCTGGGCCCCAAGGCTAAGGCAACTAGATTCCATTTTATGTAGGCCCCTTGGTTAAAGAGACTAAAAGACTCCATTTTATCACCAATAGACCTTCCTCGATATTCTTCCAATAATAGGTTAATTACCCCTGGACGTAAAGGAATTTTGCCTAAGATTATAGTTACCCCATATATTGGGAGGCATTTGCAGTTTCCTGAGTATAGGTATTTGCAAGTGTTTGCAAGTGCTTGAGTGCTGTCGGTGAATAATGCTAATTTTGACTTCTGTAGTCTCTGTCGCTCCCACTATTGTACTGGTTCCCTGAGGGGAGGGGGCAAAAGGAGGAGGGAGTTTCTGTCTTTAAAATGGGACAAGAAGAATCGTGGCTGTTGATCTGAGGGGAGACTATGCTCTCCGCAGCCTGCTGGCGAAATAAAGTGCTCCTTTACAATTCAGCCGTGCGTCTCTGGTTATCTCGCTGTCAGGTTATAACAAGTGGAGGATACACCAGCTTTGGGAGGGGGTTAGAAAGAGAGAGGAGGGGGAGACCCAGTTCAACCTGCAATGGTCAAATGCATTCATTGACTGGCAGGATGGGAGGCAGGGCAGGCTGGCTTATATGGGGCCAGGACCCAGAACCCCGTCCGCCTGCTCGGAAGCAGATTGGTGCTCAACAGCCAGAGTCCCAACCCATGGCCCTTACAGCTCAGACCACGCTGGAGAGCAAAGCTGAAAATAGACCTGATTCATGCATCTATTCGAGGGTAGCTCCGTAGGACTGCGGCGGGGATGGTTCTGGTAACCGACCTGCAGAAATTAGCATGTGCTCAGCAGCCCTGAGAGGCCAGGAAGCCAAAATTCCAACTTTGTTCCATCAAGTACCAGGAAATGGAAAATGAATCAGAAAGTTTGAAGTATATGCTTCTGTGCTTTGGGGGACCTGCCCTGAGCAGGTGACCCAAAAACTCAACAGCAATCCATGTGGGCTGGGTTTCCCAGAGGAAACCTCAGAAAAGCACTTAATTTAAGGCCACAAAAGTACCCGTGGTGACTGTGTCTGATCCAGCTTCAGCCAGGTTCTTCCAGCTGGCTCACCAGAGAGGTCTTCTATCCGATGGAGAAAGACCCAGAGGCTCGGGTTGGTGAGGAAGTCCCTCATCCCATCCTGATTCAATACCCTCCCATCCCCTCCTCCCCTCCCCATCAGACCCATAAAAAGTTATACTTTCCACTTTCTCCTCCTAAGTCATCTTAGCCAGTGTGACAGTACAGTCCTAGCATCACAAAAAGGAGCCAGTGTCCCCTGCCTCCGCTTACCACAGTTTGGGCCAAATTCAAGTAAATGGTTGTTAAAAGAGAATCAAGGGGAAAGGGAGTAAGCGGCAGAAGATGAAGGGATGGAAAGGGCAGGAGGAAGGACAGGGGAAGGTGGGAGGGAAATGGAGAGAATGAAAAGCGGAGATGGGAGTGAGTTGCAGGAGAAAGAAGGAGGGATTGCAGGGAGGCTGGCAAAGGGGAGAGAGAATTATAGCACATTCTCCCTCATCTCATCCTGCCTGAGAATCAGGTTTCAGTGGTAGCAGCAGAGACACTGACAACTCTGAGCTGTGCAGGGGCTGCTGGACTCCAGCCCCGAGGACCGGGCAGGAAGCAAGGGGGCGATGAGGAAGCACCTTCCACAGAAGCCGAGGGTGGGGGGGAGCATGGAGGGCTCGGGGCAGGGTGCCAGGGGAGCCCGAGGCCCCACACAGAGCTAGGGGCGTTTACCCACTCACTCTGGGGCAGGTTGGGACTCTAAGTAGGAGGAACAGAGGTCATTCCCTAAGCTTCCTCCCTCTAGGGTCTCACATTGTTTGGGGTGGAGTCTTTTTTTCTTGTTCCCTTCACTGGCTTCCTGCCTTTGGGATGCCACCCCCCTCGCAGCTTTTGCCTCACTGGGACACTGCAGAGACCCCACCCTCACCCCCGCCCTGCTGGTAGTCCCTTCCAGAGAGTTGTAGAAAACTAGAATAAAGAATGATATCAAAGAAGGCCAGCATGGAGCAGTCCACATCCATCTGGGAGGAAGGACTTGACAGCTTGACAGGGTTCCCAGAAGCCTCAATCCCATCCCCACTCCAAGTGGCTTACCCTTAGCAAATCGCCACCCTGCCTGAAATGTCACCATTCCTCACTTATCAGTTACTGAGGGCTTACTGTGAATTGGCTTATCTGATTGTATCGATAGGGGAAGGTATTTGAGGCCTTCCCCCCTGGAGGTCCTAGGGTCTTGGGCCACACTTGTGTGTATGAATGTGTTTGTACACACACAGTCATACATATCAGACACACACAACCTTTCCAGTGGCCCCCTGCCAATTCATTTACATACGTGTCAATTCATTTACCTACAGTGTACGGCTGCTCTCATGCTACAATGGCAGAGTATTTGCAACAGAGACCATGTCATCCATAAGTCCTAGAATGCTTACTACCCAGTTCTTTCCTGAAAAGTGTGCTGATCTCTGCCTTAAATCCATCCAAGTTACATCTCTCCCCTCTCCCAACGTCCTTGAAAAAAAGTACATGTACTCCTATACCATCTACTAGACTCCTCCTGTCTAGTCCCAGAATTCTTCGTTGAACCAAACGGGTTATACAGCCAATTTACATGTACAACTCTCCCCTCTGCCCACAAAGCCTTTTGAAATTGCTGTCTACACCGCACTTCTCCTTGCTCTGAAATCTACCTGTTATACTACTAGCTTATGCGACAATTTCCTACATTACAGTCTTTACGTGTTGTTGTGTTAGGGCTATAAATTCCTTGAGGTAGCTTCTGTATGTTACTCAATTTAATACACATGGTTTGAGCTCTTTGTATATGCAAAGCACTGTAGAGAATTTAGAGAAATTTAAGACACAATCTCTGCTTCCATGGATTTATAATCTGGTGAGGGGGGAAATAAATTAATTTTTATTATGCACGGTAGATAGATAGATAGATAGATAGATAGATAGATAGATAGATAGATAGATAGATGATAGATAGATAGATAGATAGATAGATAGATAGATAGATAGATAGATAGATAGATAGATGTGTTCAAAAGAGGGAAAGAGCTCCTCTAGTTGGGGCAGAGAAAGTGAGAGCCAAACGGAGAAGCGGTGTGTGCCTTCGGGGGTCAACAGGGGGCAGTGAAGATAACAGGAACGGTGAACCCCAAGGAGGAAGTTACCCCTGAGTCAGCTCTCCCTCCCCACCTAGGGAGTTCCCCACAGGTTAGAAACTTGGAGGGTGCACAGTTCCTTTCCATAGGAGAGACTTTCCTTGCCTCGCCGAATGCATTGCACAGCAGCAGGGGCTGCGGACAGAGCCAGAGCTGACAAGTGTCCACGGGACTTTGGCTGCACAATAAAGAAATACTAATATTCAGAATTGTTCAAAGACGGAACAGACTGCCTTAAGAGAATATGAGTAGCCTCATACAAAGAGAAGTTTAAACATGCACTAGATGCTCATCTAAGGAAATACAGACAATGTTTGGACTAGACCCTGTACTGAAAAGTATGATTTACAAACCAGTAGCATCTACACCACCAGGAGTTAGAGGCTACGCAGATTCTCAGCCTTCACACCAGAATTACTGGATAAGAATCTCCCGGAATCTGGTTATTAGCATGAACTAGACCTCCAGAAGATTCGTAGACACATTAAACTTTGAGAAGCATGAACGAGACAACCTTCAAATGACCTTCCAACCCTCAGAACCTTGCCTTCCAAATTGGGATCTGAGACCCCTGGAGAGACTAGACATCAGTCATGTTATTATGAATAACATTTTTGCTCTGTCTTTCAAAGAGATTCTCAAAACTACACATGAGCTTTTTCAGATATTCAGTGTCATTGGGCAACAAGTTTAAGGATTAAGAAGATTCGGGAAATATGCAAATAAGACCTTCTAAATGGTGTGCCATTATAGACATCTGAATTTGCATACGTGCTGCTTCCAACATGCCATCACGCTCACACCGACCAGTGTTCCCTTGGTTCGTCTCAGACCCACACCACATGCTCAGTCACAGCCAAGAGGAGCCCTGTAGCCTGTTTGGATCCAACTCCAAGATAAAGCCAAGATCCTGGGAGCCTCTGTAACCCCAACAACCAATATCTTGGGGCCTACTAGAAGTCTGAGCGTGCTTCCCCACTCCCAATACCAAAAGGAAAAAGGAAGGCAAAGGACTTGTGCAGTGCCTTCCCAGCCGCCCCACCCCCGCCCACATTGTATTCTGCACGCACGCTGAGGCATTAGCATCGGCTGATTTGGAAGGAATATTGGAAATGAAGTGATAGCAGAGTAAATGTCAATGCATTCAGTGTGACACCGTGAGCACCAGATCTTAAACAGCTTCATCATTGTGGCATTTACTGTATCCTGAAACAATATTAATCCCACTGTTGTCCTTCTTGATGGAATCATCCATGAATATGGTTTATGGGCCTGGCCAAAGTGATAATAGGTTAAAAGAACAGCCTATCCAGTGTTCCACTAAATTAAGGTCGCTTCATGGAATTTAATGGAACAAGTGCTGCATGGGGTTTTCAAAGGACGTTCTTGTAATTCCTGTCTATTTAGGGCTCCTGATAACCAGAAACCTAATTTCTTAGAGTAAAATAGCTTTTTTTGTAAAGCCTGGTCATATAGAAGAATAAAAAAGGAAAAAACTTTAAAGGGCAATGATCAGACCTCAACTGTAATATTTTGTTATTTCAAATCCAAAGTTTAAGGGGGAAAAAAAGTTGGGAGGGAGGCAATGAGACATTCTGAATAAAACCAAATATAAAAATTAATCAGATTCATATGTCATTCTGCAGTTGAATGCTGGAATAAGAATCCTGTCCTACCCACTCCCTTTAGCCACATACATGAAGAAATAAAGAGATGTTGGACAGAGAAGGCCACAGCATGCTAGAAAGGATGAGGATGGCAAGAACTGTTCAGCCTTCGGGGATGACAGAGGGAGGACAAGGACAAACGTCCTGCACACCTATTTCCATTTCACTTGCCAAGGCTACACAGGACACGAGGGTTTAAACCTTCTCTAAGAAAGACATAAACCCAGATTCATGTCCCTGGAAATATAGGAACATTCCACTGAAATTAATGTCCCTGCAAGTATAAGAACATTCCATTTCCCCTGATGAAGACTGAGCCAAAAGTACTAAACAATAACAGATATTTATTTTTACATCCAATATGGGTGGTAGGACATTCCAACTATGCTTTAGGGTAGGAGGTAAGTCCCAAAGGGACCCCTGAGTTCTTTCTGGACTGTGCTTTTTCATGCTCCCTATCAGCAATGACTTCATATTGTGTGTGAGGGTGGCAGTCACAAGCTGAGACACCAGCAGGGGTCTGACAGGTAACTTATGAACAGGTGAAGTGGGCTAGGTAAAACACAACGGGGACGGGTTGGCACCTTGTTCGACATGAGATACTCGTCCCGTTGGTAAGAAGAAGCCAACCTTGAGTTCAGGATAAGCACGCAGTAACCTCTACTTAGTGCTGCGATAGTTTCTGCCTTTTATTTATTTTTTTTTTATTATTATTTTCTTTACTGATTTGAGAGAGAGAGGAAGGGAGAGGGAGAGAGAGATAGAAACATCAATGAGAGAGAACATCGATTGGCCGCCTCCTGCATGCCCCCCACTGGGGATTTCGCCCACAACCCAGGCATGTGCCCTGACCGGGAATCGAACCAGCGACCTCTTGGGGCATGGGCCTACGCTCAACCACTGAGCCACACTGGACAGGTGTTTCTGACTTTTAAAAAGATTCCAAGAACTTCAAATTTTTATGTGGAATAGTCTAGCTCTAAAGCAGTACAACTTAATTATTTTTTTATTATTATTTTTTTTATCCTCATCCGAGGACATTTTTGCATTTATCTTCAGATAGAGCAGGAGGGAGAGAGGGAGGAAGAGAGAGAGAGAAACATCGATGTGAGAGAGACACACCGAGTGGCTGCCACCCACACGACCCCAACCAGGGCCGGGGACAAACTGCAACCGAGGCACGTGCCCTTAGCGGAACCGAACCCGGGACTCTCCAGTCCACAGGCTGATGCTCTAACCGCTGAGCCAAACCAGCCAGGGCCTTAATTATTTTTGAAGTATTACAGGACATCATGTCTGTGACCCTAACTCAGCTTCCGTGGCTGGAGTCTGCCACTGTGTCAGGGCAACAGCCGGCGATGTCATTTCGGCTTTGCAGCACGGGTGGAAAAGGGACCGCAGCACTAGATACAAACCCCAAAGGTATGTATTATAACAATGCAAAAAACAATCCATCGATTTTATCACACTAAATAAGAAGTCGCTCCTTTTCAATCTCATCCACTTTCTCCCTGCACTGGGTCTATTCACAGTCAGCTGTCAGTTAATTTGGCTTTTTAGGCAAATCTTTGTAAAATACCTGAGGTCTGACTTCAGGCAAGTGGGGAGGGTCTGTAGTCACTGCCACCTTCTGAGTGACTTTCACACGGGTCCCCATTAAAAAGCCCTTCTTCCCTCCTCTGAACGGCCAAGGTCTGTTCTGAGCTGCCCCTTTCCACTAAAAATGTGCAGGGACGTCTCTCTCAGTCAGTTTCAGTTACATCTCTAGACTAAACTGGGTTAATTACCCAGAGGAGAGTTGGCTGACTTTTAAGGGCCCGATTCACCCTGACCCAGAAGACGCATGTGTAATATATTTGGCACACGCTCCCAGGGCATCCTACCCGGTCCCCAGCTAAGGCACTGCAGGACGACCCAGTTTTTCTGCTTCTAAAAATGCAGAAGGTGTCATCTTCCCACAGACCTGTGTCCGCGTGCCCTCCGGGAAGCTGTCCCCTAACTGTGAGCCAAGCAGAGGGCTGTGACAACAGAAAGCTCCAGCCCCCAGGGGTGGGCAAACGCTGCAGCCATACAGACCCCCATGGCTTGGACGAAGCCAGACAATATCTCCAACTGTCTGGATTTTCCAGGAGAAAGAAGGCACAGTCAGAGAAAACACAATCCAGTTTGTCCCTCACTTTGCCCTTCAGCCTCAACCATGTCTTTCCCCTGACACAGTAGGTCTCACAGTATCCCTCCATCTCCTTTTCTTCAAGCTCATAGCAAGTACAGTCTGTACCATGTCACACCTTGTCTCGCTCAAGCATTTAACTCTTTTTTTTTTTTTTATCCTCACCTGAGGACATTTTTGCATTTATCTTCAGATAGAGCGGGAGGGAGAGAGGGAGGAAGAGAGAGAGAGAAACATCGATGTGAGAGAGACACATCAAGTGGTTGTCACCCACTCGACCCCAACCGGAGCTGGGGACAAACTGCAATCGAGGTACGTGCCCTTAGCAGGAACCGAACCCGGGACTCTCTGGTCTGTGGGTTGATGCTCTAACCGTTGAGCCAAACCAGCCAGGGCCATCATTTAACTCTTGCTGTGTCTATGCCTGAGCTCAATTAGGACCTTTTAAAAATAGGGTATATTTGTGATATTGTTTTATATTTAATGTAGAGCTAATACTGAGCCTTCAGCATAAGGGAGCTCATTTAATATTTATGGAAGGGAAGAAAGGAATTGTCTAACATATAAAAGTCAAACTCGGCCACAGAGAATTCCATTGCATACAGGACATAGCCAAAGCAGGAAAATTGGCACACCACCCATCAGTTAACAAACAGTTTACAAAATGTGATTTTTAGGCTGACATCTCAGCTCCTGGTCACAATAACCTGGAGTGAAATGCGGATATGACTGCTACACGTTCTGTGCTTCAGCCTAAGTACATTCTTGGAATATTCACTTGAGTCCAATCATCCTAACACTAAAAAACTATTAAGAAAGGAATGTATCCTCTGAAATATGTTCAAATAATTGCTGCTTGACAATATATATATATTATCTTATTCAACAATTATTCATTGGTTTCTAGTGAATCTAGAAGAAAGTCATTAATGTTGTGACTTTTTTGGCTTCCCAAAATCAAAACAATGGAGTCTGATTTGGCAAATGTGAGAATATTTTTACAGTGCAACCCAGCTGGACCTCTGAGGACCCAGCTCTGTAGGAATCAACATTATCTCCAAAGATTGGTTCAGGTTGGCTCGGACCTGCCCTCCCGGCTGCTACACTGGCTCAACCTCTCTGCCCCCTGCTCTTGTCGCCGTACTAACCTCCCCTTGAGCTCAACATCTCTCTCTCTTCAGTCCCTGTTCTCTTATCTTTATTCCAATCAGACTGGACTATGCATCATTTCTTACAGTCTCCACCTAACCCTGGCCAGTGTGGCTCAATTAGTTCAGCGTGGATCCATGCACCAGAGGGTCTCCAGTTCAGTTCAACCAATCAGTGTTTCTCTCTCTCTCTCTCCCTCCCTCTCCCTTTCTCTCTCTCTAAAAAGCAATAATAATAATAATAATAATAAAAAAGGCCCTACCTATCTCTGGGTTAATGACTGTGCTCAGTCTAGTATTTCTTCTTACAATGCTTTTCCTCTTCTTTCTTGACAATGCTCCACTCCTGTCCCCCTTCCCATCCCTCAAAGTCCAACATGAAGGTCATTTCCTCTGGGAAATCTGATCATCCCCAAATCTCCCCAAAAGTATATCCTCCTCCCCACCAATAATTATGCCATTGTAACACTTATCTCATTTGACCTGAAGTCCAGGCATTTGCATTCGTTTATTCTCTTTACTCGGCTTTGTAGATGAAGCCTAAGGGTGTTGCTAATCTTCAGAGATCAGAGCCGTCTCTTTTCCTTATCTCTGTTTCCTGGGACCTAACATTGTGGCTACTTACAAAGCTGATCAATAAATATTTATCAACCTACATTGAATTCCAATATTTTTATTTCTCTATTCAGTATAAACAGGATGAGAGGTCTTGGAAGTGAAAGAAATAAGAGTGAAATTCCATCTCCAGGTGTGAATTCTTCTTCCCAAGGCAGCAACACCATGATCTGATGAAGTACCCAGGCTCATTTCATCCCCTCTTGACAGTGGAGGCAGAGTTAGTGCCTGGAAGAAGGGCACAGAAATCCGGAGGGACAAGTGGGCTTGTCCAGAAGGCCATCTACAGCAACAGAGATCTTCCCTCTGGACGCTAGAGAGTGTCCACAACGCCACCTCACGGTATAGAGGTGAAGGGGGCCCCTGTTATTTTTGCCAGATCATATTCACTTCCTCCCCTTCGTTATTCCCCCCGACCCATGGTTCCAGTGCAACCATTGCCCTCTCCCCCCAGCCTCCAGAAGGGCGAATGGGCCTGAAATCAGATCTGGCCAAAGAAAGACAACCCTAGGACACGCTGAAACCAGCAAGAAAGAATTGCTCTTCTTCTACGGGGGTCGGGGGTCATCACACTAGCAGAATATGCCCCTAGGGCTCCGGGTGGTCACTCTTTTCTGTCCTGTGGGGAGGATGGTCTTTGAATGAAGATGATACAAAGGACAGCACAGCTGAGGGGCGGAGAGAGAAACAATGTCTCTACACGATCACTTGGACCTTGCCTGAAGTCGGTGTACGTCGGGCGTCCTGATACGTGAGTTTGTTTGTGTGTTTGTTTGTTTGGTTGGTTGGTTTTGCTTAGGCCATTAGATTTCTATCCCTCACAGTCAAAAGAGTTCTGGCCGAAACCCTAGGAAGCGCTCTGCACCAGGCGGCGGCCGCCTGGCTCCAGTTCCCTGCAGACTGACTGTGCCCACAGGTAGCTCCTGGGACCCTCCGTCCAGCTACACCGAGTCGTTGACATAGGCTGATTCCTGGAGTTCTTTCCAGCCCTGACATTCTCTAAGTCATTCTCTAGACTTGACATTCTAGAATACTATTTTCTACACTACAAGAAAGAACATTAATTCTACTGACCTGCCATATTGTAACAATGCCCAGCACTTTGGTGTCGTTTTCCTTGTCTGTGGTAACAGATTTTTTCTTGCCCGCACCAGACTGTGTGAAGCTCTCATTCCCTCACTGGAGGACTTTGGAGTCCCAGCACGGGGCTGGCAAAGTTATCTCAAAGGATCTTGATTTCAGCCAGTGCCACAGGGCTGGCCCTAGAGACCTGTCTCACTCATCTAGAGCCCAATGGGCAGCGTTAATTAAACCAGGAGGCCGTTAGACAGATGGGGCTCTAATGCGAGGGCATCTTAAGTAAGGAAACCAAGACCTACGCTGTAAATGCCTCAAGGTTAAGAAATCAAAACCTAAGGACAACCAACCGCACACAGCCAAGGAGGCTCTAAGCTACAGCCAGTCAAATCATTTCCTTTCTTTGTTTCCACACTTTCTCTCTCTGTCTTTCCCCGAGTTCCTGTCGGTGGGGCAGCACTCCTAGCCACTTCCAATGCGCCACTGCAGGATTCGAGTCAATTTTTGCTCAAATAAACTAAAAACATTTAGTATGCTTCAGTTTATCGTTTGGCCGCAGAAGGCTGCTGTGCTGCCCGGACCAGCTTCCTGATCAACTTGGAGTGAGTTCCTCAGCGCTGAGGCCACGCCTGGCCTTGTCACCCAGTCCTTGGAGCAAACAAAGACGGAGGGTCCCTGTGCTGCAATCACTTAGAGCTAACTGGGAGGACAGCATACGTACAGGGGGACAGGGGAGCGCCGTGCCAGTGTGGACAGTGTGACAAGCAGCTGCCAACACGCAGAAAGTTGGGAATCCCTTGTTCTGAACAAGGTGGAAAGTGACCCTCTCTGGAACTGAAGCCAAGAGGAAAACGGAAGCAGAAGTAATCCATTGGCTCTGTCTCGTTTGGCTGTTATGTTTGTGTTTGAACCATAACCCCCTTCCAGCTATCCCTTCTCACACACACACACACACACACACACACACACACACTTTCTTCTGCCTCCTCTGCTTCTTTCCATCTGTCTTCTCATTTCTTCTCCTTTCTGAGCCTCTCTTCACCCTTTCCTTTCCCTTGATGTGACACCCTGGGGTTCTGCAGAAAGTGTGCCTTGGGGGTGGGGGTGGGGGTTAGAGGCATCAAGATTGAGTTCTTTAAATAACACTTAACGAACAATAAACACAATCCAGCCCAGCCAAACTGGTACTTAGCTACTAAGTACCCAGTCAATGGCCCATCTGTCATGTTGTTAAGACCTTTAGAAGTTGTTTAACAAAATGTTAAATGAGATGACATTCAGCAGGCAGCAAAATGCTTGACTGCCTAATGCAACCCAAAAGACCTGGCCTGGTGGCGGTGTTTGATATAATGCTTTGTATTCCCCTCCCAAGAACCCCGGAGCAAGAGGTCTCCCTGCTTGTCACTTTCTGTCTCGGTGAAGTGAGCCTGGGGTGAGGACACGATGACCATTGGCAGGAGGCCCCAGCCAGCTGATGAGGTGCTTTTCTGAGGAAGCTTGGCTGCAAGGGGGGCACCTGGAAACAAGCTAGCAGAGAGAAAAAAATAATTCATCTGGGGTTTCCTTCTCTCCTCTTCCTTGTCACCAGCGGACCCACTTCTCTCTGTGTTGGCCTGGAGGGGGGAAGGCAGGGGTGGTAATGAGACTCGACTTTTTCTAAGAGCTGAAATATGGAGCCAATTACTAAGGGGAAGATTCCCAGCAAATTGGCTCCTGATAGCTCACATTTATCTGCTTCAGATTTGCATAGGCAGGGAGGACCGGCTCTCCGCTGCGGTCCAGGTAGCAAAGAGAGAACCTGTCCAGCAGCAGGTGAACGACTCCTTCAGCTGGGCTCCAGCCCTTGTATTCGGAGTTCAACAATGAAAGACGATAAACAAATCCCACATGGCACAAAGAACTGTTTTAGGGGGAGAGAGAAAGGTAAGATGGCTGATGGAGAACTGAAAGAGGACCCTGAGTGGGTTAAACAGAGAGGAGACAGCCCCCAAACACTGTAATGATGAAATCCTGCCCTGGAGAGGAAGCTTCCAAATTCTTTTCATTGCTTGCCTCCTTCGAAGTCCTTGGCCTTTGTCCTATATTCAAACACGTACTTCAAGGAAGGAACTAAATATCCAGCAGATTTGACCAGCCCTCAGAACCCCACAGGAAATAGAAATTGTATTCTCACCTTGGGGGTTAAAAATAATAAAATAAAATCTAGTCTTACAGAAATGAATCCCACCTATAAAATCATCTCCCACAGCTGAACAATTAAAAAGACAAATAACCCAACTGAAAATAGGTAAAGGACTTGCATATTTCTCCAAAGAAGATACACACATGGCCGATAGCACACGATCCGATGAAATGAGGCTTGACCTCATTCGCCATCAGGGAAATGCAAATCAAAGCCACAATGAAATACCACTTCCCATCCTCGAGGATGACTGTGATTAAAAAGACAGATACCAACAAGTGTCGGTGAGGGTGTAGGGAAATCGGAATCCTCCCTTGCTGATGGAATATAAAATGATACTCTGAGGGAGAAACAGATTTTCCTCTACCCTCAGGTTTTTTGGCTGGTCTGATAACCAAATAGATGTGAGGCAGATTAGCAAGAGAAAATAACCAAATGTTATATATACGTATGAGTGGGAGCCCTGCCTACCTGAGAGTCAGAACCCCCGCATGCACGTCTAGAGGGCCGGAGACAGAGGGGAACACGAGTAATCAGACATCCTGACCTAGGGCTGAGATAAAGTGCTTTGGGAGCCTCAAAGGGTCATTGCAGGAAAACAAGAGCAGATGTTGAGTAAGTAGAAGTTTGTCCTGCCCTATAGATAGGGCAAAAGAGATGATCTCGGATAATCTCCCATTATGGGCAAGACCTTTCATTCAAGTTCTTCTAGGTAGTTAAAGGAACGGGCAGAAGTTTCTTTTGAGCCTAAAGCTAAAATTGCCCTTAGCTCAAAACAATCCACATACCACAGAAGCACATCTGGGGTGGCTTGTCCTGAACTCCCACAGTCCAATCCCTTTGGGCAATAGTTCCTCAAAACAGTCAACGTGAGTTACAGCTGACCCAGCAATTCCACTCCTAGGTATGTGCTCAAAGGAAATAACCACCTAAGCATGCAAACACAGACTGGCACACAATGTTCACAGTGGCACTACTAATAATGGACAAAAAGTGGAAACAGCACAAATGTCCATCAACTGACAAAGACAAACAAAATGTGGTATATCCACACAATGGATCCAGCCATAAAAATGAATGAAATACTGGCACATGCTACCGCATGGGTGAACCTTGAAAACATCACGCTCGGTGAAAGAAGCCAGTGACAAAAGACCACATACTGAATGATTCCGTTTGTGTGAAATGCCTAGAACAGGCGAATCTCTGCAGACAGAAAGTAGATTAGTGGCAGCTCAGGACTGGGGTTCGAGGGGGGTGGCACAGGGAGGGTGGTTATGAGGAGTGACTGCTGATGGGCATGGAGTTTCTTCTAGGAATGATAACAATGTTCTCAAAGTGGCTGTAGTGATGTAAATATATTAAAAACCAATCGAGTTGTACATTTTAAATGGGTGAATTATATGGTATATGGATTATACTGCAATAAAGCTGCTTAAAAAGGGAAAATAACCAAACATTTTTAAATCTCTGCATTACTTTGCAAGGGCTGCCGTAACAAAGTGCCATAAACTGGATGACTTAAATAACAGACATTTACTGTCTTACAGTTTGGGAGACATTTGTAACCACAGAAACAGTTCACAATGGTCCTATCCTGTTTAACAAGACACAGAGTTGCTTTTCAAAGACAACAGACCAAAACCACAAGTCATACAGCAAAACATGTGCAGAGGACAGAACCTCGACCTCTAACTACACCCGAACCAAAGTCACACTCCCACCTCCCCCACACACCCGGAACCAAAGGACCGGGACATAGAGGGAACTTGAATACCAGAACCCTTTCCGAAGGACAGGATCTGTTGTCCAGGATCTGTTGTCCATCCGATGTCCCCTACACAAATGGCCCAGCTCAGAGGTCCTCCCGCGAAAACCTGCCCCACCAGCGCTTTCACGTACCTGTTCTCCCTGCACCCTTACAAAGCTGCCCCGGGCCGGGTCATTTGGGCTTTGGGGCCATAGCTTTCCTGTTCTCACTCAGCACTCTGCAAATAAAGTGCCCCTAACTTCTCCACTGCAGTTCTCGGGGTTCAGGTTTGGCTCCGCTGGCCCCAGGTGGACAAACTCTTTCTGTCTGGTGACACTGGAAGTCCAAGCTCCAGGTGTCAGCAGGGCTGGTTCTTTCTGCAGCCTGTGAGAGAAGGGTCTGTTCCAGGCCTCTCCCTAGCATCTGGCAAACATTGGTATCACTTGGCTTGTAGAAGCGTTACCGCAATCTCTGCTTCATCTTCCCATGGCCTTCTCCCTGTGTGTCTGCCGCCAACTGTCCCCCTTTCTATAAGAACATATAGGACCAAGCCCACCCCAATGACCTTACTTTAACTTGATAACCTCTGTGAAAACTCTATTCTAAATGAGGCCATATTCTGTGGTGCTGGGGGTTAGGACTTCAACACATGAATTGAGCAGAGGGAGGGGGGCACCGTGGCAGGGGGGGACACAATTTAACCCATAACAATCCCATTCAATGGATGTAAAGTGGGCCAGGGCATGGTCCCCATGAGATTACAATTGATTAAAGGATTTTAGCTTCCGAGATCAGACAAGATGGAGCGCGTTCAGGGTGGTATAGCCATAGACTGATTAAGGGGTTTTAAAATCTAGCACCAGGCCCTAGAATTTTCTCTCCAATATCTCTATGAGCCACTAGGCCTGGAGTCTCTCAGGCGGTCACCCAAGGGGCAGTGCAGCAATCAGGCTAGCCTGGACTGTGGCGCAGTAACAGAAACCTCAAAATCTCAGTAGCTTATGCCATATGGATCAGTAGGGGACGATTGATAGTCTTTCAGTGACTCAGGGTGATAAAGGCTCTACCATTCTCCACAATCTCATAACACATCTCATGATCTCTAAGAAAAGAAGGAAGGAGGCTGGACACTCACACACTGTCTTAAATGTTTTAACACCTCACTTCCCCTCAATGGCCAGAGAGAGTCACACGGGCATGTCTAACCTCGAGGGTCTGGTGCCACCCTCCAGTGAGCCTGGAAAGGACCAGAGATGGAGGAGCAGCCCCAGGGTCCACACAGACAGGATCCGAGGGCTCAGGACGGCTCTTCGTTTGAAAAGTGGTTTTCTCCTAAACCAGCATAAACTCTAGCTCAGCCACACACTTACCTTTTTAAATCATGATTTTCTAGCATTATTTAGAGGAAAGGGCACTGGACCAATAGAGAGGTCACCTCCTAGCTCTGCTAGTTACCAGAAAGTCACAGCTCATGTATTCACTCAGAAGAGACTGACGCAGGGTCTTTTAAGGCATCATGATGACTTGGGGATAAAAGGGTGAACATACGGTCTCAGTTTCCTCATCTGTGACATCTAGGGGGTTGGTGTAGACCAGAGCCCCCAGCTTTGTGCCATAAACGGATTAAAGTTTGCCCATTCTTCTCAGGACTCAGTGCAACCAGAGGCCCCCACGGGCATCCAGCTGGTCCGCTCCAACCCAAGCAGCTGTATTCCTTTACCCCAGCGTGCTGTTCCAATGTAACTCTCCATGTATGCTTGAAACAAGGTAGGAAATGGTGGGCTACACCAGGCATCAGCAAACTATGACACAGGCTAATTCCAACCCACCACCTGCACAGCCTGCAAGTTAAGAATCACTGCGAAAAAAAGAACTGATGATTTTTTTAAATGTGTAAATGGTTAGAAGAAGAGTTCATAAAACAGAAATTTTCAAATTTTAGTGTTCATAAAGTTTTATTGAAATACAGCTGTATTAGTCAGTTGTTCCAGAGAAACAGAACCAACAGGATAGAGAGATATACAGGAAGAGGTTTGCTATGAGGGATCGGCCCACACACTTACGGAGGCTGAGAAGTCCCACAGGCTGCCATCTGCGAGCTGGAGGCCAAGGAGAGCCGGGGGTACAGGTTCAGTCCCAACCCGAGGCCTGAGAGCCCGGGGAGCCAACGGTACGTCTCAGCCCATGTCCAAAGGCCTGAGAACCAGGAGCTCTGATGTCCAAGGGCAGGAAAGATGGATGCCCCAGCTCAATCAGCAAATTCACCCTTCCTCTGCCTTTTGCTCCACGTAGGCCCTCAACAGACTGGATGATGCCCAGCCACATGGGTGAGGGAGATCTCTCTTACTCGGTCTACTGAGTCAAACGCTAATTTCTTCTGCAAACACTCTCACAGACACACCCAGAAATAGCATCTCATTGGCCCCCGTGGCATCACTCAGCCCTGTCAAGTTGACACACAAAAATGAACCATCGACACAGCCACACTTACGCGTGTAAGTGCTGTCTGTGCTTTTGCTCCGCAGCAGAAGAGCTGAGAGCTTGCCCCCGAGACCGCATGGCCCACACGCCTAGACTTTACTGTCCGATCCTTCACACAGAAAGCTTGTCAGCCCCTTTGCTTCACAAACTATCATTGACACACAGTTGCCCAGGAGAGGCTGTTAAAATGCTGATTCTTATTCCATAGTTATGGGACGGAGCTAAAGATTCTGTTTTTCTACTGTTGGAGGAAAACCTTTTCCTCTATCGACCTAGGTTCCAGTCATCAGGGGCCTGTGAATTAATGGACAATGAACAGATTAACAAGGAAAAACAACAGTGTATTTGTGTGTGCACAGGGGATTTACTCAGTAATGAGTAACTTGCTGAATACCCAGGAATAAAGGTTTATATACCACCTTTTTAAAAAGGTGATGGGCCCTGGCCGGTTTGGCTCAGCGGTTAGAGCGTCGGCCTGCGGACCAGAGTCCCGGGTTCGGTTCCCGCTAAGGGCACGTACCTCGGTTGCAGTTTGTCCTGGGCCCCGGTTGGGGTCGTGTGGGTGGCACCACTCGATGTGTCTCTCTCACATCGATGTTTCTCTCTCTCTCCCTCCCTCTCTCCCTCCCGCTCTATCTGAAGATAAATGCAAAAATGTCCTTGAGTGAGAATAAAAAATAATAATAATAAATAAATAAAGGTGATGGTGCCCAGCCGGCGTGGCTCAGTGGTTGAGCGTTGACCCATGCACCAAGAGGTTGCCAGTTCGATTCCCAGTCAGGGCACATGCCCACAATCGATGTTCTCTCATCAATGTTTCTATCTCTCCCTCTCCCTTCCTCTCTCTCTCTAAAATCAATAGAGAAAAGTCATTAAAAAAAAAAAAAAAAAGGTGATGGGAGGGGTTAGGGCTTCACTGAGAAAGTATGGAAACTTCTATTGGGGGTTTTATGCCAATGATAACGGGCGCTCTGTCTCCTTCCTAAAATTTGCAGGAATCTCCCTTGGAGGGGGGTTAACGGCAGCTGTATTTTCTGAAGACTCTACTTTAGTTAAACAAGAAAAATTCAAATAAGATTTCAAATGTTTTTGCTTTTAAAAAATATTTATGCCCAAACTGTGACCCCTTCGCTACACGGCCCCATGACGCTGCTGCTGCTGGCCCACGGCCCACAGTCTGAGTTGCAAGGATCTGGGCGCCATCTCGGGGTCACCTCCCCGTCTCCAGCGTGGGGTTCTACATTGCTCTGGGGGGAAATATACCATCAGACATCCCAGACAGGCCATTCTCTATAAGGAAAAAGAGATCAGGGTACGGCAGTCAGACAGAACATGGTTCTATCATCCCAGCTACTTACACAACAGTAATCCTTCCCGCAGTTATCAACACCCAAACACAGGCTGCCCACACCCAGCAGGTGGTAGCAAACTCTAACCGCCAGAGGACCGGCGGACACAGCAGGCCACATTCCGCCGGGGAGTCTGATCCATCCCCAAACTCAGGACTCCTTCATCCTGTGAGACACCAAACCTCACCCCACCGGGGCCTGCCCCACGCTGAGCACTGCCCCACTTCTGCCGCGAGCATAATATCCTGTTGTTGATCTTGGTGAGAGAAATCCATCTGAAATGGGATCCCTGGGCACAGGTACCAAACTGACTCTTTATTAACAACTTCCGATGCCCGAATTTCCGCTCCTCTCCCTACCACTCCCCCTGCCTGTCAGGCAGCTGCCCGAAGCACAGCCAGATGGGAGACATTCAATAAAGTTGCTAGTGTTTCCCCCATAACCCTGAGATTTACAGTGTTAATTTAAAGCCCTCAGACATCTGTGACACCGCACCACCTTGGCCAATTTTTCCTCAAGGAGCTGTATGGGTTTTCTAAAGAATCCACTGTTAGATCAATATTAGCTTTAAAGAAAAAGTTGTACCCTGAAGTCAAAGCAACCACATCGCTAAACTCCGCTCTAATTCTGTGCGATGGGGAAATGCTTGCAGGTAAGCCCCAGTTCCAGCCAGGCTAGGACGTGTACTCCTGTCGCTCCCGCTTTCAAAGGAGGGCAGGAAATAGGGCACATTGACTTTATTAACAAATTAATGTCAAAATATGCCTTTCCCACTATACACAGCAATTGCCGGTATAGATGGTGTGTAGGGAAGGGAGAGAATCTTACAGTAATAACGGAAAGAACATGCACCAAGAATCTCTAGAATAGCATTAACTGAGCTTTCTCGGAGCAATAGAAATATCTAGATCTGTGCTGTCCAGTGTGGTAGCCACTAGCCAACGTGGTCACTGAGCATCTGAAATGTGGCTAGTGGGACTGAGGAACGGAAGTGTTAATGCCAACTGATTTAAATCGAAATGGCCACATGTGGCTAGTGGCCACCATATTGGGCAACGTAGCTCCAGACCCCACTCCAAGGGTGTGACCTCGGGCAAGACATTAAACCTCTCCGAATTTTCATTTCTACTTTGGAGAACTTGAGAGTGAGAATAAGAAATGCTTGTGGTTCCTTGGAGTTGTTTCCATCTATAATCCATGAATAAATGCAACAGTCATCCTTCTAGCTGGGGATTTACTTAGGAATCTCTCTCTCTCTCTCTCTCTCTCTCTCTCTCTCTCTCTCTCCCCTCAATGTATTAGTGACTCAGCATGCATGGAGGCCTCTTCTAGAATATTTAGAATATTAGCCTGGCCACTAGCTCTTCTCCTACTTTTCTACCAACACACACACACACACACACACACACAAATGAAACTTCTCTTGTTCCATTTTGGCAACTATAAACCTAGGCTGACCTGCACCATGAGCTCTGTGTTACAATAAAAGCCATTTTACCTGCACACTGACCAGAACTCTTCAGTGTGGGTCACAGGGCAGAGAGTCGGGGGGAGGGGTGTCTGACACCACCACGTGCCCTCGTGACCCCGCCCCCCACAGTGATAGCGTGGCCCCACTCTGCAATCCTTAGTGAACTTCAGAGCTGTCGGCTACAGGGTTTGAGGGGAGGAGGGAAGATCAATTACAGAAATGATTAGCATGCAAATGGTACCAGCAGATTATGGACAAGAACTCTCTCGGTAAGGACTGCAGACGCCAACTGAGTTGGAGCAAATCATCCTGCTATAAACTGAAGGAAAGTCATTAGCCTTTTTATCAAAGGAAAACACCTGTCTCACTATTTTAAGTGTGTTTTCCGATACATTTTAGTCCAGTGGTAAGGACTGGAGACTCAAAATATAACATTCAAGATGAAGGATAGAATATCATTTTGTCCAAAAGACGTAGTGAATTTTGTTGTTTAATTTATTCATTTCATCTCACTCATGTCTTTTTGTTCCTGCTCTTTGGGTGTCCTTGTATGGTCCAAGTGTGGTTCTCAAACATCAGGCTAAGCACAGGTCATGCCGACATTTTTACCAGTCCAGGGTATATTCTTACAAATAAGTACAGTGTGATCAATTCTTTATTTGGCTAAATGTATTCCAGTTAAAAGAGATTCCTATTACATTTTGCCCTACCTTTTGGTATTAAAAAGTCCTTTTTTTATGAAATGATTATGATTCTAAGTGGAAGGGGTTTTTTTGTTTGTTGTTTTTTCAGTTTGATTTTGCTTTTTGTAAATATCCTTACTAGCAAAGTTAAAGGTCACCCACTGCCAGCTTTGTGTCACGTCTGTTTTACTGGGTGATTAAGCCCCAAGGCCTGGGATTCCCTGGCTTAGATCTCAGGGGAGATACTCCATCTCCCACCAGGGCTGGCCAGGTTCATGTAAGAGGACCAACCCCACTGCTCTATGTGCTCTTGGGGGAGCAAATGGTTTACCTAATCCCCGGTATGGGACAAAGACTGTTCTGATTTCCAGCTCTGGTAGTATCACCACCCACAATGACCTGTGCTTGGCACTGACTAGCTTCAGATTTTTTTAAAAAGTCTCTTGACAAGACAATGAGCTGAAAAAAAAAAAAAAAAAAAAAGGTCTGACTTATGGTGACTGTCATGAGCTGTCTATTCATTTAGCCATTCTTGTTATAGATCATACTCCTCTGGACGCGAGTATTCCCAAATGACAGTGGCCCTCACATCACTCCCAGGCTTTCCAAAAGGAATAAAGTAAATCCCAATTTTGCAAACCTGAAGTGTTGCGAAGAGCACAGTATCATTAGGGAGAGTAACTGGTAACCAGCACGTGGGAGAATCAGCATAACTTTTCTACCATCAAGAAGCAGTAGGATTCCCAGTCGGTGTGGCTCAGAGGATTGAGCGCCGTCCCATGCACTGAGAGGGCCCAGTTCGATTCCCGGTCAGGGCACATGCCCGGGTTGCAGGCTCGATCCCCGGTGGGGGGCGTACAGAGGGCAGCCGATGGATGTTTCTCTCTCATATCTATGTTTCTATCTCTCTCTCTAAAAAAATAAATAAATAAAACATATTCAAAAGAAAAATAAAGAAGCAGTAGGAGGGTTTGCAGGTAGCAGGAGGAAGGTGTGAGCATGTGCGAGCCTGCAGAGGGTGGGCAGTGCAAGGCGACGGAGAGGGAGACGCAGGAAGTTGGAGCAAAGAAGCTAAGCCCAAGAGGGCTTCCAGGACGATGACAAGGCTGGAAGCTGAAGACTCCAGGTAGGAGCCGATTCAGGAGGAGCCACCAAAGCAAGACCAAGGTCGGCAAAAGAGACACTCACAGAGGGTGAAGCCTGAGGCTGTGGTCCCCGCAGCAGAAATCATAGCTGAAGTGTGCCGAGGGCCACCCTGTGCCAAGCCCTCTGCTGTGCTCCGTGCATTGATTAGCTCACTGAATCCTCACAGCAACCCTGGGAGGCAAATGCCAGTGCTAGCCACGTCCCGCAAAATGAAGAACCGCAGCTCCGATAGGCTAAACAGTTGCCTTAAGTCACAAAACCAGGCATTGGCCTTTGAAGCCAAGTACATGAAACCGGGGCCCTCGGTAACAGGGATAGCTTTGCTACAAGAACGACAAGGGCAAGGCCATTTCCAATTAATGTTTGAGAGAGAGACATTAGACAAGAGGATCTTGAAAGAGCTATTTTCAAGGGAAGTTTTAATCATTTATGTCACTACATTAAGGCTAATTTCCTACCTGCTCTCAGATTTCCTTTCCTGGGAGTCACGGAGCTACAAGGAACATCAGACACCATCGGGCCCAGTTCCTTTATCTGACACCACGACACAGAGTCTCACGAGGGTGCAATGACGACGGCAAGGGTCCGTGCTGACCAGTCGGTGATTTCTACAGAGCTCAAGTTGACAGTCTAGGTGAAGTAAGTTCATGTATCCTTTGGTGAATAATAGAACATGTCACCCCACTTTGGCTCACTGATTATTCTGAGGCACTTGAGAAACAGCAGACTTAAGAAGGACCCTCTGACCTCCCCTTTCTATCTAAAAGCAGGTCATCAACTATCCCAGGACAAAGCTGCCTTCCCTGCACCAGGTGCTGAAGAATATTCTTGTCACCAGAGGCTGGAAGTCGATGCCAAAATGCACCTGTAGCAAAAACCTATGACAATAACCCATACCTTCCATTAGGTCCCCACATCTATTTCTTAGCCACTGTCCCAAACGTATTGCCCCAAGGCCAAACCCCTCTGTCTTGTCACATCCCTGTCATTTATCTTTCACTGGTAAGCTTTGGGGCCTGACAGCTTCTTTGGGTCTTCATTTTCCCTCTGAAGAATCCCATGTGAAAACATTAAATAAACTTGTATACTTTTCTCCTGCTCCTCTATCTTATGTCAGTCCCAATCTTAGGCCAGCCACAGAACCTAAGAGGGCAGAAGGAAGCTTTTCTTCCTCTTCAGTTACGACAGTGTTAAAAGGTATTATCCTATTATCATTTCAGTGCCTGAAATAAATCTGGGCTCAGAAATACGCACGTGGGCAATAGGCTTGAAGAATTCTGTTGACTCAGAAAAACAACCAAAACCAAACCTCCCCAGGCAGCTGAAGAAACGCAACTACAAAGTTGCAGGGCTCTGTGTGGTTCATAGGAAGTCGCACCGCAACACGACCACCAGCTCACTTCTCAGGGCACACAACCAAGCCAACAATAAATCTGGCTTGAGAATACGAACTGGTGATGGTACATGCTTATGTATATTTTATGCCTGCGATCAAATGGGCTTTTCTTTGTCAAAAAGGGCTAGACCTAGAGCACTACCATATTTTATCTGGAATTATATATGATTCAGAATCGGCTGGAATCAAAATTAGCAACCAGATCATTTCTTAATCGTCTTGTCCTCCTTGAGAATTCTTGTCTTAAAATTCATCATGAAGGGAGCAAAGCAGATGAGCCGCTGGATAGTTCTGCAAACCTTTGACTTCCCATGGATCTCTACAGCTTTAGCTAATTTCTCACAAGATCAATGGTCTTTACCATGACTAATAGAACTTAACAGTTACACAGAGCGCTGCCTCATTCTGGTCATTTACACTCAGTCTCCAAAAAAAAAAAAAAAAAAAAAAGCATATTCCAGCCACAAACCTACGGGATTGCTTTAAATTGAAATAATAAATTCCAAGATAAGTAGTAGCTAAAAGAAAAGAATAAAACCCTCTAAAGTCTAATATTGAGTTAACTTTCCCCAAACATTCTCTTTGTGGAATGGTGGAGTTAGGGCAGTAGCGGTTTCTGGAATTAAACAGTGATTTCACAAGATGATGTTTGTATTTAAAAATCAGAATCTGGTCCTCAGAAGTCATGTAATTAACTTTTCAAATGATATTCATCTCCAACTCTCACCAAATTACAAGTATTCCACACGCAGATGGGGATGGCCCGATGAGGGGACAGACCAGAAGCACAGTCCAGAGCCTCCGTCGCCACAGGTCGGCGCAGGGTCAGGGAGAGGTTTGCACAAGCAGACGTGAGTCTTGGTTTATAACCCGAGAGACTGTGCTGAGGGTGACGGGCTGGTTTACAAGAGCCCACAAGAATACTTCCGCAGAGAAAACCTAAGGCTAGCAGTGAAGCTGAATCAGAAACCAGAAAACCAGACAGATGTCACAGTCAGGAGCACAGTCTGCCTGTTTCTCTAGATGTTTCTTTTTTTTTTTTAATCCTCACCTGGGGATATGTTTATTGATTTGAGAGAAAGAGAGAAACATCAATCAGTTGCCTTCCATACACACCCCAACCGGGGATTGAACCCACAACCTAGGTATGTGCCCTGACTGGGAATTGAACCCACAACCTTTTGGTGT
This sequence comes from Tadarida brasiliensis, assembly GCA_030848825.1. Classification (NCBI taxonomy): domain Eukaryota; kingdom Metazoa; phylum Chordata; class Mammalia; order Chiroptera; family Molossidae; genus Tadarida; species Tadarida brasiliensis. The sequence continues at coordinate 31,156,364 of CM061270.1, read as the reverse complement.
CCAGAACAGCGCTCCAGTCAGCTGAGCCACCTGGCCAGGGCTCTAGGTGTTTAATGAACAAGGGGTTCTGTGATCAAAAATGTTTTGGCATGGACCAGGTTTTTTGTTTTGTCGTCTGACCACAACACTTTCGCTCTTTTCATACACTGGTGTCCACCATGACTCTCCCAGGGGCATATGCAGCTACGGTGTTTCCAGAGTCATTGACCAGGAACTGTTTGTTCACTGAAGTATCCACTGGGCCATGTGGTCTACAGAACAGCTTTGGGAAATTCCAAATCTGGTCAAAATGTCTGATTTTAAAGATAAGAACATTGAGTCCCAAGAAGTTAAGAGATTTGGCCGGTGTGACATAACCATGTGGACACAGGGCTGGGACTAGAACCATCTGGAGTGCCAAGTGTGTGGTTCCTCACAGTGCACTTTTCCTCTTCAACAGCAGCCAGAAAAACCCAAGTCACCTCTGCCAAACTGCTGGACAGGAGACCCACGACTGGCTGCTTGCAGCCCTTCCCTCCACCCAAGTTCAGTAAACAACCATGATTTCAATTATAACAGGGACATTCTTTCAATTCCAGAAAAGCTACAGAGAAGCTCTTTGGTGATTAATAGCTGATTAAGGTCTCCTGCCAAACATCTGTGAACTCCATTAATTAGACACAATGCTAAACGGTAATCAGATGAGCCCTGCCAACACTCAGCAGAGAGAATTTTTCCCTCGGTGGGACTCACTACCCCAGGCTATGCCTGGGGCTCAGAGCAGGTCCTCCTGAAAGAGGGCACGGCAGGAGGAGCACTGGACTCTGAGTCCTGAGGTCAGCATTCTAGAGCCTTCTTTTCCTGAGCTCCCTGAATGTTGCCAGGAAAGTCTATTTACCTGTTTCCTATGTTTAAAGAAAGGGGGGGGCGGTAAAACGGAGTATAGGGAGCCTATAGTCTAGACTCAAGCACCCCTAACTCAAAAGCCATCAATGGCTCCCTGTTGTTCACTGAGCATGGCTCAAACTCCCTAGCCTGGTATTTAGGGTCTTCTACAATCTGTCCCTACCTTTCCCTCTGCCATCATTCCTCCGTACAGAACCCTTTCTTACCCACACTAGGCCACCGTTGCCCCTATGAGGCCTCTTCCTCTTTGGCTTCCACCTAGAATGGTTCTCCCCAACCCAGCTCTCTGCATCTGTATCTAATAAACCCTTATCATATCTCGAGTCAGATTCTACCTTCTCACTGATCACACCTGCAGAAATCCATGTCTCCTTTCAGAAAATTCCTATACTCCTAATCTGTACTTTTCACAGAAAACTGATTAGGAACTGCCTTGAAATGCAGTTAATTGTGCACGTGTCTTATCTTCGAGACCAAATTGTAAGCTTTTGGAGACCAAGGTTACTGTCTTGAACATTGTGTACTTGGCACTGTAAAGGCACTCAGATTATCCAGTTGCCCTCACCTCCTCGAAGTGTTTAGGTGAGGCCCCAACATCTGAACTCGGCACATGAACTCCTGTCTTAATTGGCCCCTTCCTCCCTCTCCTGTCAATATTCACCCCCTCTCGCCTATTCCCTGTCTCCAGCCATACCAAGTCACTGAGATTTCTTCAGAGGGCCAAGCTTCCACCTCTGTCGATGTTCTCCCCTCTTTCTGGAATGAATTCACCCACTTATCTCCCTGCAAGTTCAATACTTGACACCCACAGAGGAGCCTTCATTCCTGGTCTAGTTAGGTTCCCTGTTGCTGTGCTCACACAGCCCCTGTAACTTTGTCATGGCACTGGCAACACCTCCAGTTTACTTCTCCACATCCCCCACAACTTCAACTGCCTTAAGAGTTCCTTGAAGGCAGGAACCACATTTCACTCATTGTGGTATCTCCAGGAGATCCCAGTGCCTGCCCATAGACGTGGCAGTCAGCCTCCGAGATGGCCCCAGTGGTCACGGCCTCCAGATGTTCACTGCCATGTGTAATCTCTCCTGTGGAGTATGGACCGGACTTGGTGACTCCGTTCCACTGACTAGAATAAGCGATGGTGTGACCCTGAGACCAGGTCGTAGAAGGCAGTGTGGAAGCACTCTCTCGTGCTCTTGGATCACTTGCTCTAAGAGAAGCCAACTGCCAGGTCATGCGCAGCCTTATGGAGAGCCAACAGCCACACGTGTGAGCTGGGAAGAGCACGCTCTAGCCCCGGTCAAGCTTCAGGAGACGGAGTTCCCACTGACACCTTGATCTTAGCTTTGTGAGAGACCATGAGCCAGAACCACCCAGGTAAGCCACTTCCAGATTCCTGACCCACAGGGACTGTGAGATAATAAATCTTTATTAGTTTAAGCTGCTAAATGTGAAGATTTATTGCTCATCGTTAACTAATACATATTTTGACACCTGTAAGTGGAGTTCAGCTGTAACAAAAATTTCACATGTAGTTTCTGCCCACTGCCTGGATTTAACCAGGTAGTGGTCAGAAACTACAAAGCTATAGCATTTGGAGGAAATGGTTACTAACGAGAGCTTAAAGTGCCGTGAACACACTGTTTGAAGAATTTTGTGCTTTGAGGAGGCTACTGGTGAGGAAAATGAGGAACCCTTTTTTTGAAAAGTGGAGGAAAAGGGGATCCTCATTATGCAATGGTAGAAAATCTAGCAACACTGTCACTTGCAATAGCGTGGAAGATAGAACATTTGACTCGTGAAATGGGTGATACCACTAAGGAGATTTTCAGCCAGAGTGTTGAAGGTAACACACGGCTTCTTTTTGTTACTTATAGTTAAATGCAAGGGGAAAGAGGTAAGCTAAAAGAAAACCCATTCACACAAAAAGTACCAAGGCATGCTTATTTTGAATATCCCCAGGCTCTCCAAATGTCAAACGATGCTCAAACTAAGACACGGCTTCTGAGCCGAGATCAAACCAGGGTACCCCGAAAAGCCTGGTCTAAAGATGAAGACAACAGCATGGCTACAAACTCTCCTGTTAAGACCTCGGGTCCTAAAAGATGAATACTTTGTTAAGACTAAGAAAATCAAAAAAGTAAGGCCCTTCTGGCTGAGAGGACTGATGGGAGAATCTCGCCCTGCCCTTTGCACTATGGCTGCCATTGATAAAGCATCATATTTTAAAAGCATTTTTACCTGCATTTCCCAAACTTTATTATCACAACAACGGGACTTCACAGGGCAGATAGGAATAAACAGTCAACCCGGAGAGACGGGCGATTTGCCCACTGCCTCATAACTCAGCCATAAAATAATCCAACTCGCAGTCAAGGGCTCTTTGCACATCATCAAGCTCACGTCATTTCGTAAATAAACCTTTGAAAGCACGTCTAGAATTGTGGGTAGTTCCATAGGCTCTTAGAAACAGATATTTTAACATTTTGTTTTTAAAGCACATTTCTTTTTTAGCGGAAATCTGTGATATTTATCTAAATTGGACCTGTCAGCTGATTTCTCAACACCCAGGTCCCGGGCCCACATGTGCTGCGACTGTTTGCACTTTGCTGAAACCCTGGAGCAGAACAGCACGTCCTCGGTCCCCTCGAAGACAGCCTGCTCCCGTGAGCCGCAGCGAGCGCTGCGTGTTTGATGGCAGACGGCACAGAGGCAGAGCAAGCGTGTAAAAATGCCCAGGGAATAGTTCTTTCCTTCCAACTTTCCCTTGGATTTGCTTCAAAATGAAAAGACAGAGGAAGAAGGACACTGAAGATATAGATGCAAAAAAAAAAAAAAAAATGGGCCATGATTGGTAATAGGTACCTGGGGGTTCATTTTATTTTTCTGTTTTTTTATTCTGTTCCAGTTTTTGGTGATAAAACGTTAAACAAACATAGTCCCCCACCCACCTTCGCTGTGAGGGTTTCTCTGGGCTTCTCCTCTTTCCTTTTCTCAGATTCTCTCCCCTCAACTTCCTCTTCTCTCCGGCACCCAGTTCTTCCCTCTTCCAGGCTGGCCGAGGACAAAACCAATCACTGAATTAAGCAAAACAAAGGACTCCGAGTACTGGGACCCACCCTCCTCCCTGGGCATTTAGGACCATCTTTTGTTACGTGAGCGTACTTTGGGGGCCTAATCCCCCCGCCAAAGTGGTTTATCAAAGTAACTCTCCCGAACGCCTACAGGGCTTTTCTCAAGAATACGGGTGAATAAAATTTTCCCCATCTTGTTACACATATTATTCTGAATTCCTTTGCACTTTGTTCAGAAGAAACCAGTCATTGAAACTTGATTTTGAGAACCAAAGCTTGTATTCAACAACTTCTGAAAAGAGTGGTTAATTCTATTTGAGTTTCTCTCCATAGCCCCATTCAAAACAGGTTGTGTGTATCTAAGAATAAATGGAGTCACCACACAAGAGGTTTATTATCAGAGCTAAGCTTCGGGAAGCAACTCTCACTACTTAAAGCTGAAAGGACGCAGAAAAAGAGGAAGGAATACAGGCGGCAGTGAATGAGGGAGGAGGTGAAAGAGGAAGAAGGGAATGGATAAACAGGAGGGAAAGGGGGCCGAGTGGGAAGCATTTGAAAAGCCACTGTTATCTATCACATCATACAACTCTCTTTGCTGGGCCAGCTCAAAAGAAAAAAATTACCCATACAAACCCAAGAGTCCCCTTCAATGCATTTTCCCCTCTTCCCAAAGCCTTTGCTCTTCTTTTCCTGTCTTCGTTTAGCTTGTGTTTTGGATTCTACTAGCTTTGTGGGGTTTTGTATTATGCTCACCGCCTCTTTTGGTTTAAAAAGATAAACTGAGTTCCAAGGACCGTGAAGACCTGTACAGTGACCTGACTCCTTCTTCCGCCTGCACAGGGTCGGCATTTGATGTTTAAATCAGCCTCAGCCTGTTTTCTTCGTTGTTGTTTTTGTGAGTTTTTTGTGAAACGCGCCAGTTTTTCGCAGCTGCACCTGCTGAGCAAAAAAGGCCTGAGAAACAGAGACCGGTCCCTCTGAAGGGGACCCCGGGCCAGATTATGTCAACAATTCCCCTGCCCTGAAGGAGCTGGCCTGACTGGTCCCGTGTTGTCAAATGACAATTGTAACTCCTTGCGTTTCAAGAGTCACGCACAAACGGTTCCATCTGAAGCCCTCTGGGTAATAGTAGCCTTTTGAGGTTATGATATCTCTGGACGGAATTCAATAAGAGAAATTCACTTTCAGTTGAGCCCTTGGAACAGAGCCAGGCAAGCCGAACAATACCCCATGCTTCCAAAGAAAGCTGGGCTTATCCTTTCTTTTCTCCTTCCTTTTCCTGCCTGCCTCTAACCTCGTTCACACGTTGCCTCTTCCCACTCCCACTCTCTCCTTCTATCAGGGGACCGCAGAGCTTTTCAAAATACAACCCGGCACTTAAATAGGAGCAGTGGGTGTGGAAGGACGCGAGCTCCACGCACACGGTCCTGAGAATTCCCTTCCTCGCTCCCTCCGGCCTTCCACCAGGAAAGGCCACGGAGCCACTGTGAGGGGCCCCGGGGTTATCACACCCCATTTTCCATTACATGTTCAAAGAAAGGGTTTGACTTTTTTCTTTCTATTTTTTCCTTTTAAACTGAAAGCAGGGGGCATATACAATGTCTGCCCAAACACCATGGCCTAACCATTGCTTTTCTCCTTCTCTCTCTTCTCTCTCTCTCTCTCTCTCTCTCTCTTTCTCTGCTTGGTTTATTCTTCATTTTGCCAAGATTTTCCTCTAAATAATTATTATTTCTTGGCCTGGAAAAGGTTGTAATTCTCTTTGTCTTTTGCATTTGATCATCCAAGTGGATTAATGTGGGTGTTAAATGGGTGGAAGAAGTCGTTTTCTTTGTCAAATTCTCTTAATCATCCTTTTGATTTCACACTCCCATTCTCCCCACCCACACGCATGCCTCCCGCTCCTGCAGGAGTGTGTGTGTGTGTGTGTGTGTTCTCACACTCCGTTCCCTGTGTGCAGCACATTTGAGAGCCTGGAATAAGCCGATGTGTGAAAGGGCACACCACACAAATGCGTGGCTTTGTATCCATCGACTCCGAGTCTGCGCAGGGGCGGGCGTGGGTGCGTTTGCACTTTTCTTTTGATCTGTCTGTGGCTGCAGCTTAAAACTTGTTGTTTTGAAAAATCTCTCTGGTTCTAATGTCACCAGCTCAAGGAGCTGACTTTGGGTTTTGCTTGTTTTTCTTTCAGATAAAGCATAAAGAACGCAGCAGCTAAATAACATGTAAACCAACACAAGTGAAAGCCAACAACCCCAAGTCCAAAGCCTATGATCTCCTGTTCCCTTGTGAGGACAAAGTAATGTCTTCTTCTAACCTCAGGTGCCGCTTTGACTGGACTCATTTTGTGGTTGCTGTTAATCCTCACCCAAGGATATTTTCCCATTGGTTTTAGATAGAGTGGAAAGGAGGGAGGGAGAGAGAGAAACATGGATGTGAGCGAGACAATGACTGGTTGCCTCCTGCGCATGCCCCAGCCAGGACCAGGGATTGAACCTGCAACCCAGGAACATGCCCTTGACTGGGAATCGAACCGATGAACCTTCGGTGCATGGGCCAAGGCTCTAACCAGTGAGCATACTGGCCAGGGAGACTGGGCTCTTTTAGGGAGGTCCCACCATTCCACCAGCTAAGGACTCTTCCTCCCTGACCCCACCTCCTTTGCATCCATTCTTACAGAACCATGCTACACTGAAATCAGTATTAAGATTTAGAAATGTAGCCCTGGCCGGTTTGGCTCAGCGGTTAGAGCGTTGGCCCATGCACCAGAGAGACCCGGGTTCGGTTCCCACTAAGGGCACATACCTTGGTTGCAGTTTGTCCCCAGCCCCAGTTGGGGTTGTGTGAGTGGCAACCACTAGATGTGTCTCTCTCACGTCGATGTTTCTCTCTCTCTCTTCCTCCCTCTCTCCCTCCTGCTCTATCTAAAGATAAATGCAAAAAAATGTCCTCGGGTGAATAAAAAAAAAAAAAAAAGATTTAGAAATGTAAAAGCTATCATGTGGCCCTGGCCAGTGTGGCTCAGTTGGTTGGAGTGTCATCCCCATGCACCGAAGGGTGGCTTGTTCAATTCCCAGTCAGGGCACATGCCCAAGGTTTCGGGTTCAAGCCCCAGTCAGAGCACATTTGGGAGGCGGCCAATCGATGTTTTTCTCTCACATGGATATTTCTATTTCTCTGTCTCTCTCCCTCTCCCTTCCTCTCTCTAAAATATATTTTTTAAGCTGTTATGTGTGGGTAAATGGGAAAGCGCTCTACAAACTTAACAAAAGACACTTTGAAGGGCTTGGTCCACCCTTTCAGTAGGAAACGTCCCGGAGAGAAGACTGCCCGGGAGGCAAGCAGCTTGGCAGAGAAACTCACAGGCATTTCACCCACTGGAATTAAGGTAGTTAACAGAACTAAGGATTTGGTTGGGGTCTGGAAGTTGCAGTCATTGAAATCAAGTGCATCTGAGGCCCCACCTGTGATTTATCCCCTGATAACCCAACAGTTCCACGATGTTCCTAGAGTCAAGTCTTTGTCTTCATCCCCCAAATATTCCTACCCTGCTAATCATGATAAACTCTTAGAGAAAGACACTAGCTGGCACAGAGTCACTAAAACCTTCCTACAACAACCCTGTCCATGAAGCTCCAAAATTATGACATTCCAAGCAACAGTGTGTATCAGCATAGAAATCGGACGCATACCATTACCTGCACGTGACTCTATGGCCACCCAGACATCAGGACGACTGATCATATTGACGTGTCTGTTACCTGTGTAGGCAAACATGAAAAACAGATTTTACCTCATTGATTGGTAATTCTCATTGATTGGTAACAGCTACCTCAAAGCTGTTCTGAAAAGATCCTGAAGCCACATCCAAGCTTAGCAGAAAAAACACTAAGATCAATTAGCTATGTCTGCCATGGGTGAGAGCGGTAACACGGAGGCTGCCTATTAGCTGTTCCTGCCTAGGGGATTGCAAAGGCTAGAAGACTTCACAGCCATGTTTCAAATTCTGCCAAGTGGAAAAGCCCTACATATTTCCAGAACAGCAAGTGTCTCAGCTATTGAAAATGTTTCTCTCTAATTCTGCCACTGACTGAGCATCTACAGTGTGCCAGGCACTATACTGTGAATGGTACTTACATTATTTCATTCAGTCTTTATCATAACACTGCAAGGTGTTATCTCCATTTTGCAGCTGACAATATATAAGTTCAAAAAGGTTAAATAACTTGCCCAAGGTCTCCTAGGAAATAAGTGGTAGAGCCAAGACTTGAATGGGGATCTGCTGTGAAGCCCAAAGCCAAGGGTCCACCATAAATCCTGCTGCCTCCTTGGGACTAGGAGACACAAAGGAAGAGTCGGGGAGCAGGAATCCCTGGCAGTTTGCTGCCAAGCCTTACAGCAAAGTCTTCAAACTGCCCATCATTCTTTTTGGCTCCTGACAGCTTCAGCTAATTGTCTGCCATTAGGCAGTTGAGATTTTTAATTACAGTTATATTCAGCTGAGCTGAAATCTCAGCTAATTACAGTTGAAATTGAGGACTAAGAGTACGTTTCAAAGGTCATCCAGTAGTTTTCTTTGAGTATATGTCTGTTTTTTAATGTTAAGTCAGTAAAATGTGTATGTGGCTGAAAAAATAAAATACTATTTGAAACGACTTACATTGAAAATCTATGAGCCCCCTGAGCCACCCAGTCCTGCTTCCCAGAGGCAAGTACTTTTAATCATTTTTTTTATTTCTCCTGGTGGTTACTTTCAATCTCTATATAATAGATGTATAGCTCTATTTCTTGATTTATTATCTTTAGACTCTATATACTGACTTCCGTTAGGATAGATGAAGATGTAACTCATCTATGCCATCTCTACCATCCTACCTTCCCCTTCCTCATCCCAGTTTAGTTACATCCCCTTTTCTAGTTCTTCCACTCCACATCTGTAACTTCAAGTGGCATATTAGAGCCTCATTTTGTGTTCCACTCACTATTCACAGCCATTTCCTTCTTCGTCTCTTCCATTCCCTAACCTCTATCAGCGATACCTGTAATGTGTACATTATCAAGATAAATAATATTTAGAGTTTCTCTGGAATCATAGTTAACTCCTCCATGAATTATACAAGTAAATCCTAAAACCTGAAAACCAGAAAATAACATCTTTGGCATCTATTCAAATGGATTCTCCGTCATCACATTCCATTCATGGGTCAAAATCATGCCACAGATGAGAATCATGTCTTTTTTATATAGTGTTGCTATTGATGTTCTCCTGAACTCTTTGTTTCTTTTTTCTTATTTTTCATACAATTATAATAGTATCACAATTTTCAAAGTTCTCAATGTACAGCTTACCCTATAAGTTCCCTTGTCCCCCCACATTGCCAAGACCTCCTGAACAGCACCCATGTCTTTTCTCTCCAGTTGGGACTAATTTCTCCCAAGTCCTGAGGCCCAGTTGCCAGGCTAGGATTTCTGTTTGCATTTCTTCTACATTGAAGCCTTTGTCTCCCATGGCTTCCTCTTAGTTCACGCCTTTGATTTTTTAATTTTTATTTTCTGAAACACATTTTCTAATAGCTTCGTAGGACAGAGTGCATGGTCATAATCTTTCTGAGTTCCTGAAAAAAACTTTATTCTGACCTCAAACTTGATTGATAGATTAGCTAGGTATAGAATTTTAGAACAAAAATCACATTCACTCAGACTTTGAAAGGATTGCTGCATCTCTTCTAGCATCCAGTGTTACTGTTAAGAAGTTTAAGCCAGCCCTGGCCAGTTTGGCTCAGCAGTTAGAGCGTCGGCCTGCGGACCAGAGAGTCCCGGGTTCGGTTCCCACTGGGGGCGCGTGCCTCGGTTGCAGTTTGTCCCCAGCCCGGTTGGGGTCGTGTGGGTGTCAGCCACTAGATGTGTCTCTCGTCGATGTTTCTCTCTCTGTCTTCCTCCCTCTCTCCCTCCCGTTCTGTCTGAAGATAAATGCAAAAAATGTCCTCGGGTGAGGATAAAAAAAAAAAAGAAGTTTAAGCCAGACCCCCAAAACACATATGTTGAAACTAATGCCCAATGTGATGGTATTAGAAGGTAGGGCCTTTGGGAGGTGCTTGGGTCGTGAGTGTGGAGCCCTCATGAATGGGATTATTGTCTTTATTAAAGAGGTATCAGAGAGCTTGCTACTCCCTTTCCACAATATGAGGATACAAAGAGAAGGGGCCAAATATGAGCCAGGAGAAGGGTCTCACCAAAATGCAACCATGCTAGCACCTTGGTCTTGGACTTCTTCCAATCTCCAGAACTGTGAGAAATAAATGTGTGTTGTTTATATCCTATCCAGTCTCTGCTATTTTGTTCTAGCAGCCCGAACAGACTAAGACACTAATTCTTGTGTCTTTCAAAGTTGCTAGCTTTTTATCTCAGGAAACCTTTAAGATCTTCTCTTTCTCTTCATTGAAGCAAAATTTTATGAGTATTGGTCTTGGTGTGGATCTTTTTTTTTTTTTTTTAACCTGCTCCATTCAACACTTAGTAGGCCTATTTAATCTGAAAACTTAGATCTCCCTCCAGTTCTGGGTAATTTTCTTTTCTTATTTATTTAATAATTTCCTCTCCTCTGCTTTTCTCTGTCAATTCAGGAACTCTACTAAAGCCCATTCATTATTCTGAGGATGCAATCCTGGACTGATCCCCTTACCTTTCCATATTTAAGAAGGAAGCAGCAAAGCAGCTGACCAGGAGCTCTGTGAAGAAAGGTTTAGCTTATCAACAGACAGTTTTTGCTTAAAGTGAACAAGTGGGAAACCAGTCATAACATTCTGAGACCCCTTTATGACAGAAAGAAAGAGCCTTACTCTGGAGGAGTAACCCTCACACTAGTCCTCCCAAAGAATATGTTCAACATCTTTAGAAAAGATTCAGCTTGAGGACAAGGGCTGTTTTAGGTTGCACAGAGAAAATGAAGGGAGTGGGGTCAACAATTCCAAAGATCTTCAATTTGTCTTCTATTTTCTTTACTGATTTTAGGGAGAGAGGAAGGGAGAGGGAGAGAGAGATGGAAACATCGATGAGAGAGAACATCGATTGGCTGCCTCCTGCATGCCCCCTACTGGGGATCGGGCCCACAATCTGGGCATGTGCCCTGACTGGGAATCGAACTTCGACCTCTTGGTGCATGGATAGACACTCAACCACTGAGCCACACCAGCCGGGCAATTTGTCTTTTGTTTTCAACCCCACTTCCTGCTCCCATCCTCTGCCATGTGTGCTGTCTCCAAGGACAGGGCCTTCCTATCATTCTTTTGGCAATGGATGTTCTCCTTTTGCTAAAGCCCAGGTGCACAGTCTTTTATTAGCCAATTGTTTCTCCACGTTTTCTTCTTTCCAGATATTTGTTGAAAGATATGAACCACTATTGCCCCCATAGTATACATTTAGTCCTTTTAGTTTTTATAAGTTTATTGTTTTCTTTTAAAAAATCTATACTGTAACTTTAATGCCATCAGAGAGAGAGAGAGAGAGAGAGAGAGAGAGAGAGAGAGAGAGAGAGAGAATACTTCTTCTATTTTGAACTAAAGTCCATACAATGGTTTCCAAGCAGTTCTCCACAAAGCCAAGGTTATGGGGAGAGGGTCATAGAAAGAGCAAAGACAGGACCAAAATAAGAGATGGGCAGATGAGAGTCTGTTACTTCAGCTAGAGCCCTTTGCTTTTATTACTGCACTTCTGCAGATTTTGCTTGATTAGATTGTCCTACAAGAAAGAAAGAATAATTCAAGACAAAATTTAATCAAGTGCTAAAATAAGTGGTCCAGAAAATGAACTTTCAAGTGTGGGCTAGAATATTCAGAGAAGAACCCTTGGGAGAGGTCAGACCTGTAGAGAGCTCTGGGGCTGAAAAGGTATGTTGGCACCAGATTCTACAGGACCTTTTAAGCTTACCAGGTCTTGTGTTAACAAGTCTGGGCTTTATCCTAAACATAAAGGAGCAATTAGATGGCTTAAAACAAGGAAGTAAAAGGAATTCATGTGTGTTTTCAAAAGGTCATCGTGACTTCAGAAGCACAGATGTGATCATCCACAAGTGGGCAAGGACTTTGCACATTTTCTCTCGCTTGATCCTTACCACACCCTGGGGAGGTAGGACAGGCAGGCATTACTGCTATTCCTGATCCACAGGTGAGGAAGCTGAGGTTCAGAGAAATCGTATCATTTGTTTGAAGTTACATCAGTAGTAAATGTCAGGGCCAAGGCAGGAATCTGCCTTTCTTAACTCCTTGGGTAAAGGAACTGTTGTGAAAGAGTGGCATTTGCCCAAAACTGACCGGTCAGTGTCACAGGCCAACTGGAGGAGCATGCCACCCTCCAGGCCCGTTCCCTGCACACACAGGAGCTCCTACCGCTAACTCCACGAGAGTCTTGTATCCCAGTGACACCAGGTAATCTAGGTTCTGAAGGATAAAGTGTAGAAGGAAGACAATAGTGTGAACTCATCATCTACTATGTACCCTTCCTTTTCTTCCAAAATCCTTTTATAAGTACTATACTGGGTTGAACAATGCCCCCCCCCCCCCCCCCCAGTAAATTATGTCCACCTGGAACTTCAGAATGTGACCTTCTTTGGAAATAGGGTCTTTGCAGATTTAATTAGTTAAGATGGGGTCATACTGGAGCAGGGTGGGTCCTGAATCCAATGACTGGTATTTTTAAAAGAAAGCCATGTGAACATGCGAGACAAAGGGGAAAGAAGGGCCGTATCATGATGAAGGAGACAGAGATCAGACTGACGCATCTACAAGCCGAGGAGTGTCAAGGACTGCTGGGAGCCACCCGAAGCTAGGACTAGACAAGGAAGGACTCCCATACAGGCTCCAGAGGGCGCATGGCCCTGCTGACATCTTGATTTCAGAGTTCAAGACTCCAGAACTGTGACAGAATACATTTCCGTTGTTTTGAGCACCCAATCTGTAGTAATTTGTTACAGCTACCCTAGGAAATTAATACAAATAGTAAATTCTAACCCAAGAAAAAAACAAAAGGAAAAGAAGTAATAAGTTGCATCTAAAATGATCACAAAAGCCTGGCTGGTGTGGCTCAGTTGTGAACATCGTCCCGTGCACCGAAAGGTCACTGGTTCAATTCCTGGTCAGGGCACATGCCCAGGTTGCGGGTTCAGGGTACATGTGGGAGGCAATGGCTCTCTCCCTCTCTCTCTCTCTCTCTCTCTCTCTCTCTCTTTCTAATCAATTTTTAAATGGTCACCAAAAAATTACAAAACATAGGAAAGAATGAATAGAAATATTAAAAACTGACTCTTCATTTTGGTGTGTGATAACAGATTTTTTCCTGGGCGCTAAGTTTATAAAATAAGGATGCTATCAGCTGAAAACATGGGCTCTGAGAGAGAAGGATGCTGTAGAGCTCAGTCCAGGAAAACGGACCCTTTCGCCCACCAGGTCATTCTGGTGCACGGGTTCCGGGCCCCCAGGGCGCTGCTGCACACTGTGAAAGGCACCGTTTCTAACACAGAACACCCCGTGTTGGCCCTCGACTAGCTTCCCCTCGCTTCACCCGCACACATCCTTGACTGGCAAATCCCAAGCTCTCGATTACTGTGTGTTGCCCATCAGACTGACCCCGAGAGGCACATAGTAGCCTGCTTCCAGAAGCCATGTGCTGTCGAGGGAAGCTTTGGGGTGGATGATCTGTAAGGTCCCTTCCGATGTTTGAGTTACCAATTCTTTGCCTCTGTCTCGCGGCTTCCCTGGTCAATGAAATACTCCCTGTTTCCTGAGTGCCAGCGAAGCCCGGGAGTAAACACACTTTAGAGCAAAGCGAAACTCTTCTTTGTCCTGGCTTTTCGCCCATGCCAAGCCGAACGAACAAACGTCCAAAAGTGATTCATATTTGGCCTTGGTATAGAGACATCAGGCATATAGGCACGTACACATGTCCTCTCCCACACACACCCCAGCCGCGTGCCTGTTGCCAAGGCCTTACTGGCTCAGACCTGGCCCAGTGGGTATCCTAATGGGTGTGGGAGGGTGGAAGGAAAGCAAGAGTAAACCTACTCACAGGTAACCACAAAGCTGGTACATATCCAAGATTAAGCCCTCAGGACCACACTGCATTTAACTGCCCCAAATGGGCTCCTCAAGATATCTGTCATAGATGACCCAAAATAAAGCACAGACTGTATAATTACCCCTTGCAATCTAAAGTGAGGAAGAGAGAACTTACTGAACTGAGAACCTGGAGATGGGGGCTAAAATCCACCCTACTGCCAATTGCTAACCATGTGACCTCCGACAAGGCACAGCCTCGACTGACAAAGGGTTAAGTCATCCAAGGGGCAGCTCTACAATTCCTCATGCAATGGGCGAATCCCTCCACCTTCTTTCCTCAGTTCCCGGACACCCCACTGCTCTCACACTCCCCACACTGCTGTCCACACACGTCGGCATTTGCATATTCTGCCTTTGCACAGGCTGTTCCCTCCCTCTGGAATGCCCTTCCCAGCCCGATCCCTCCCTGAGTGGCCAAACCCCGCCCTCCTCCAAGACTAAAGCCACAGGATTCTACGAAGCTGGAATCCTTCTGGATCCTTTCAGTTTGAAATCATCTCATTCTTCAGCTCCTATAGCACTCTGCCTCTGACGAAATGTGACTCTGTCTCATATTTTAGTTGAGATATATTTGTTAACAACCCTCTCCTGAGCTTCCAGAAGGCTTGTCCTGCACCTGATTCATCTTTGAATCCCCTGACACTCCTCGCACCTGCTCCAAAAACCTACGGAAGTTGCCCAAGGACACAGAACTCATTAGTTACAGTTCCTGTCACTGCGCTTCTTCTTTCATTTTCATTTTGGGCCAGAGTCCCAGGAAACTAATAAAATTGGTTCATGCAAACAATTCCATGTCATGTGACAAAGAAAAGTGCACACGCATATTACAAACTGTGGGATGCATTAGTGACTATGTTGTGAAAAAGACACTTGTAAGGAAACCCCACCCATTATCATTCGGATGAGCCTAATTCTGGGGAGCACACACGGGCTGTGTGACTGCCACCATCGAAGGACCAAGCAGGTGTACCAGGGCTGGGGGCTGGATTCTGGGTGTACTCCTCAGAAGAACATCTGTGGGTTGCTTTGGAAGCTGATTGTGGTAGGAAGAAGGAAATGTTTGCTCAACAGCCATTCAAAACAAAAAAATACTCCCCCTCCCAGTCCGCCCCTTACCCATGCAGCCTGAGTTAAGGTTGGAAGGTTAGAACATTTCTTGAAGAATAATGGTTTTGTTTGCCTTTGGAGTCATGACCTGCTTCTTCTAATTAAGACAAACATTATACTTCAGTATAACATGAAGAAGTGAGGAAAGTGAGGCAGTTTTGAAAAATGAAGCACTTTCGTAAATTACCTAATCCTGTTTGTTTTGTTTCCCAGGTGCTAGCAGCCGCTCCTCCTTGAAGCCTAACACGGCAAGCACCATCTATTTGTCCTCTAACGACAGACTGTAATTATTTCTAAGGCCATCTCTGTGATTAAAAGCTAAGAAGCAGCCATAAATTACCCAGCAGAGCCATCTATTTACAAATGTCATAAATAATCATAAACATTATACATATCCATAAATAAATATCGTACAGCTCACCCTTTTCCAGCAGTCGGACAAAGCCAGACAGGAGGCCAAGTGGCCCCACTCTCTGACCGTCACCTGCCTGGTGAGAGAGACCCACTCCCCCAGGAGGAGTCCGGCTACTCTCTGGGCGGCCTGGGAAAAATCGACTCCGTGTGCAATCCCATCCTAATGCTCCACATTAAATGCTGGTAATCAAACACCATTAATCACCCCACGGGGCCTAATATTGATTTGCATCTTGGGATTTCTAGTATTTAAGAGCCCTGCTCTGACATCAGCCAGTGGAATCAGATGGCCCCCTGGCTGCACCCTTCACCAGCCAAGCCACTTAAAGGAAGTTATTAAAATTCTCTTGGCCTCGGTTTCTGTATGTGTAAACAGGAATGACAATAGTGCCTCCTCCCTGGGATTAAGTTAAGGAGTAAATTAGATAACGCATATAAATCATTTAGCACAGTGCTTGACAGATAAAAACCAATTGGGGAAAAAATGCTCACTGTTTTTATTCCTCAAATGTGTTTCTTGCCCAGAATGGACCTTGACCTGCTTTGCTGTTTTATGTAGCTTAAAAAGCAAGTGAGGACAGAAAAGGACACACACACACACACACACACACGCACACTGGAGATTGTGTGTGGACAATGTAGCTCCTGGTAACATCTGGCTGGGAACACCTAAGACATGCTCATGTTACAGAACGTAGGCAGCATTCACCCTAACAGCAGAGCCTGAGACAAAGGCTTGAGCGCGGTTGTTCATTTGGGGGTGTTACAGCAGGAGGAACAAGTGGGAGGCAAAAGGGAAAAGGAAAGAGCCAACATAAGGATGAATTATTGAGTTGGCCTCCATTATATGAGACGGGGTGCTGGATCCCATGGGACCATCTGGGATGCCCATGTTGTCCACCAGGGAAGAAGAGAGAACGCATTGCTCCATCTGCTCCTATTGCCCAATGGACAAGGGTTATCCCATGGAGCATAACCCTCTGCACAGTTTTGGGTTGCCCATGCATGAGAGCCCCCAAGCGATTTGGGCAGGAACCCCACACTGCAGCAGCAGAGAAGATGCACAGTGAGGAACACAGCACAGGCCTCAGGGTTACACCCGTGAAACTGGCGAAAATCTGTACTGAACTGACCAGCACAGCCGTGCAGGGAATGCGAGCTAAAGCCCAAAGGAAGTTATGAGCAGCCCTCATCAACCGGGAGAGGCTGAAACGTGCTCAAAGTAGACATCCAGGAGATGAACTATTTTCTCAAACGCATGCCATCTCCAAACCTATTTAAGTCCATGCCATTGGATGATTGGAATTTGATTATTTCTCCGCATCTGACTCAGAGTATCCACCTGAAGGTGTTCTTCTAAGGTTAACATCCTGGCCTCATCTACTTCACTCTTTTTCATCCCTCTATTTCAAAATCAGAGAGTCTCAAAGTTGGCAATTCCAACTACCCCTATCAGAAACACGGGTCCTTTCCACACTGGCCACGACCAGAGGCGCCTAATTCATGCCAGGACACTCCCAGTGAAGGAAGTTTCCGTTCCTCGGGAGGCAGGTGTTCTCTCTTCCTGCAGCTCTATGAGAAAAATAACCTGACGTTTGGCTAAACAAGGCAGATTGCACACACATTAATCAATACTCTTCCCACCGAACACACCAGGTCTCTTTTTTACTACATGGTGACAGCGTGGAAGAGTTAACACAGTTCTAGGACAAGATTGGAAATGTATACGCTTGTCCACTGCAAGCGAATACCAACTGTTCCTGGTCCTCTCCTCCAAGAAGAAAGAAAAAGAATGCATTTGCCAGATCAATGACCTCATGCCATGTACCCAAGGTCATGTTAATCTGCTCCAGCAAAAATACCACATTATGGTTGGGGCTACCACTTGGTTGAGTTTGCAGTCATTGACTATGATTCTCCAGGATTTGTCTGGATTTTGTAGGGCTCAGTGTGATGAATTAAATGCGAATATGACAGGGAGCATTCTGCATCTTTAGGTCTTGATGCAAAGCGGTCCCTCATTTCTGCCTTTCCTCCCTCCACCAAGGCAGTGTTTTCGTTTACCGTCTTGGCTGAAGGTGTGCTGGGAGGCCGTTGCAGAGATTTCCATTCAGCCTTCCCCACTGCGGTCACTCCCTCCCCACAGGCCCAGGATCCATTCAGAGGTTGTGATAACCATCAAGCACATCTCTTCCAGTTACACATTCAGGGAATTGGATCCATCCGTTGGGTCCCGACAGACCCACTGTGAAGTGGACCTGGGCCAGGACTATTTAATTACTTGGCCTCTGCATGCTCTCACTATAACAGTGGGGATGGGAGAGGAAAAGAAGCATGATGACACCCAGGGCCCCTAGTTATCAACGTCAACTTGTAAGAAAAACATCCAACCATCCTTAAAATGGTCAGGTATTGCCTTTTCCCCAGTGCACAGTTACTTGAGTAAATGGATATAGGTCACTTTGGGGAAGGACTGGGAAATCACCACTCCCTATATTTGCCACGGTGTTGCTGGGTTCTTCCTCCTGGGAATTTGATCTCTCCTTCAAACAATAGGCTATGGATCAAAAAATTTCCTCAAGTTAGGAAACTGGGCAAGAATCGTAACTTTTTAATGGGCAATTGCTTTCAGCCTCCTATTCACAATTCCTTAATTTCTTCTATTTGTATATATGAGTAGTACCATCATTTTTTTCCCTGAGGGGTGTCATATCCTGTTAAATATCACCATCATTCTGCAGGTAAGGCCTGCCAGTCACTACAATAATTATGTCTATCTGTCCCTGATAATAAAGCCCTGTCACCTGACCTCTATTGTTTCAGGGTCCTGTTGTCCCCATTGCTACCAGTGAGGCCAGTTCTGCGATGTCATTTCCTACCATTAGCCCTGACCTGCATTGGAATTCCCCAACGATGCTGGTGCCTCTCTCATCAGAGCTTCCCTTATTGCTTTGGGAAATGGCGTATTCTGTGACGCCCCACCCCTCCCATAGCACTTAGTCCTCTGGTTGGTTTTCTGCCTTCTTCAGTCTGTTCCCTCTAACATGTGCCCTTCTCTGAGCCTTTTAATCCCTTCCTCCAAACTCACCTGCTATGATAATCTTGCATTTCTACCTCACTTAATGTACCTCTAGGAACCATTCTATTATTATATTCAAATCATCTCTCAGAGTCCTTGCCAGGGTATAAAATTCTGTACCTCAGGAGAACACTCCTAATCAATAAACTCTCCCTTACCCAACTCTGTGCCCCATGCTCTCCGTGATCAAGCACCCTCCGAGTTCAGTCCCATGGATACTGCCCAGCTCCCGCCGATGCACGCTGGCTGGATTCCGAAGCTCCTCGAGGGAATCAGGCCTTTCCTGCCTCATCAGCCCTGCATGCCTCCAGCATGCTTATATCGTGACTTAAACCCAGTAGACAACACAGGGAAGGTCCTGGAGAGAACCTTCAGGTGTGGGACAGCCCTAGGTACAATCTTCAAACGAGGGGGAAGTACCAGTCCTTCATAGCGTGAAGTGTGCCACTTCTCTGGTATCAAAAGTTTTAGAGGATTCTGGGGATTCAAGATTTTGGGGTATAACCTAGATGTTTCCATCCTATGTGGCAAGATGCTTTCCCAACATTGGCCTACCCAATCTACATTGGTTGGGAATTAAAACTTTGGAGTCCAGTTATTCTTATAGTGAAGCCCTTGGCCTGGTCCTGTTTTCTGTATCACCTGGGGTGAACAACTTACCCCAGTTGGCCCTGAGCTTTCTCGGTTTTAAACTAAATATCCCAAATATTGGCTACACCCTCAGTCCCTAGCTAACTAGGATAGGTGGTCATCCTAGAGCTATCTCCCTTCTCTATCCCCTGAAGGAAACGAAAGCCTATTTAGAAGGTCCTCTGGATTTCATACTTAGCTGTTAATTTCTGAGTAATCACTTGCTTCTTATCTTTTTCTAGAGCCTCAATTACATTTAGCAATAGCCACACAATTTCACCTTCTTATATTTAATGTTTCCCCTGTATTTCTCAGTACCGGATTGATCACATGAGCTAAATGCATTCTCTTCCACCAGGATGCAATTCGAATTCACTGCCGGTGAAAGCTTTAACTGTGGCACTGCCGTGTGGTTACCTGTGCCAGGGGTGACCTGCGCTCTACCTTCCACCAGGGATGGGCTCTTTATAGGCACCTGGGGAGCAAGTGATCCAACTCTAAAATCGCACTCCAGCATCTGACTTCTTGACCACTTGTGGCACCGACTGCTGTAAGTTGGGTTCCCTTGGAAGTAGATCCTGAGATGGAGACGAGCATGCAGCTGAATTATTAGGAAGTGATCTTAGAATTGACACCTGAGGACGGGGAGAAAGAAAACAAGGACTGGGTAGAGGGACACGTTCCGCATTGCACTTTCAAGGGCGAATTCAGCTCACCCTACAGGGAGCTAAGAAACCAGTACGGCCCTTCAGAGTTGGGGGAGCAGGGTCCCGTGTGGCAAAGTATTTAAGTTTGTCAAAAGAGAAATCTTGCCTTTGCCCTCAGCTCCTGGGAAGTCATCTCTAAGCCCTTGGAATGTCCTACCTGATAAAAGTGTCTCTGTTTAGCAAAAGGCCTTCGGCCACTGCAAATAGCCCAACAATGTGGTTCGTGGTAGGTACTTTGAGTCATGAGGTATCAACTTGACCTCTAGAGGAGCTGGAGACTGAGGTCAGCCATGTGGGAAGTCAGCGATGCCCGTGTGATGGAGCCCTCAATAAAGACTCTAGACAGTAAGACTCAGGTGAGCTTACCTGGTTCGTCACACCTTGTTGCTGGGAAAATTAGTGCTGTCCACAATTCCACTGGGAAAGGACAACTGGAAGCTGCTTATGTGGAATTTTCCTGCATTCTGTCCTTGGATGTTTTTAACTTGCATCCTTTTACTGTAATAAACTATAAACATGAGCATAACAGCTTTGAGTGAGTTGTGTGAGTCCTTCTAGTGAATTACGGAAACCGAGGGTGGTCTTGAAGACCTTAAAACTCTGCAGCCGTGTGGGAAGTGAGGGAGGTCTAGTGAAAGTTTGCATATCCCTACTTGGATCAGTCAGTGGATATGATGTGTGTTGCCCCTGGAAGGATGGTAACTTCGGGTGAGGTTTTCTTCTGCCAACAAACCCAGTCCGGGGCTGGCAGCTGGGGTCTCTGTTCACATGCTCACAGCCTGAGGTCATGAAGCCCTTCGTTTCTGAAGAAGGTTATGGCAGATACATCACAGCATCTGCCGCATGGGACAGGCATCTGTCATCAGATGTAAAGGACTGGATTATATTCTTTGAAGGAGAAGAAGATTCACATGGCTACTAACGGGGGGAGGCTGACTCATGGGATGCGGAGAAAATCATATTACTCTCTCATCTTTTAACAACTTTCCTAAAATTTGAAACCTTTACATAAAAGTCAGAAGCCAAAACAATTGCTATGTAGCACTTTGGCTGTGAGGTGGACAGTCTCCTTTGTGAGTTACATTATGTTGGACAGGGCCAAAGGAATAATCTGAAAACATGGATGGGGGTCAACATTCATTAACCTCATAAGAACACAATTCTAACAGTAAACGCCCATCAGCTGTAGTAAATAATAACCATCCAATACACACCCAAATCCAAGCCAATTTTGTTAAGGCCTTCTGCTGCGGGTCTAAGGCCTTCTGCTGCGGGTCTAAGGCCTTCTGCTATAGGCCTTCTGCCACTGATCAAAATAAGCAGCAGCTTTTCAAGCTCTAACGGAGATTTCAAAAGGCCATAACATTTTCATTGGCCTTTCCTATCTCCCACCTCTGCGTCCCTCCAAAGGCAGAATAATTTTCTCCTATCTGGAAAGCCTTGCGGTGGTTGTTTTAATCAAACATCTCTAGAGGAAGAGTTTTCCTAAATTCCCTTGTAATCACTTCCTATGTTCTTTAACCTGGAAATTTTATTTTATTTTTTTAATTGTGAGACATTCCCTTCTGCCATATTGCCAATGAAAACAGATTTGGGTTACTCTGCTCTGGTCTGAATTTTAAGTGTTCAGTGAATATGGGATTTTTCTTCTCTTCCTCCTACCCTTTCGGCCACTTGGCAAGCAGTCACGTTAATATTCTACTAACCCCAGCAGAGTCAACAGCCACTGTTTCCACTGGTGGCTCTCCTACACCAAATGATTTATCAGGGCTGCACAAAGGGGCTGTGTTTCCACTCAGGAACCACAAAGGGATGGCTCCATGCCAAAATCCAAGCTCTCTTCCAGAGAGGGTTCTGGTAAAGAAAGGCCTTCCCCAAGAACAAATCCATCCACGAATCCTGAATAGAGTGCGCATTAAGTCCACATTGAAGTAAAGTCTTGTTTATCAGACTGAGTGCAAGGTAGTGATATTTTTCCCCCTAATTAAACAGTTAATCAACTTTTCTTCCATCTTTCTTTATGTGACAGATGGATGCTTTAATATGAGATCTGAGATTTAATGCTCAACCTAAGCTGTACTATTTCACAGCATTCAAAGGAATTCTGGTCATCACTATAATTACTATACATGCCAAGTAGATTACAGTAATGCAACTTACACTCGAATTTTGGAAGATAAAAGTGGAAGAAACAAAAATTCGGAAGCACCTTTTCATACTCACAAACAGACGATAGGGTCACCTATCTTTCGGGTCCACACACACTAATAGCACAGTAAACAGGCAGGAAGGGCGGGCAGTAATGCAGCTGAAATGCTAAGCACCCTTACACTGAAGAGCAAAGGCCTACAGGAAGGAGGCAGCTTCTGTTCAGAGATACAGCACTGTTTTCTTACTCAGTATTTCCAGACCTGATATCCCAGAGAAACTGGAAATTCAGATTTCATGTAAAATGTAATTATTGCTAAAACTCAAAACGAACAAAATTCTTCTGAATGCCAGATTTAGCCCATTCACTACCAATGTGTGACCTCTCCTTAGCAATTGATGAGATTCTGGCCCAGAAGGTGTGGCTCAGTGGTTGAGGCATCGTCCCATGCACCAAGAGGTCCCCAGTTCGATTCCTGGTCAGAGCACAGGCCCGCGTTGCAGGCTCAATCCCCAGTAGGGGCATGCAGGAGGCAGCTGATTGATGTTTCTCTCTCATCGATATTTCTATCTCTCTCTCCCCCTTCCTCTCTCGCTAAAAAAAAATCAATAAAAAAAAAAACACATTAAGCCCTGGCTGGTTTGGCTCAGCAGTTAGAGCATCGGCCAATGGACCAAAGAGTCCCAGGTTCAATTCTGGTCAAGGGCACGTACCTCAGTTGCAGTTCAGTCCCTGGCTCTGGTCAGGGTCATGTGGGAGGCAACCAATCAATGTGTCTCTCTCACCTCTCTCTCTCTCTCTCTCTCTCTCTCTCTCTCTCTCTCTCTCCCCCTCCCTCACATTCAATCTGAAGATACATGGAAAAATATCCTCAGGTGAGGAGTTAAAATATATATATATATTAAAAAAACTAGATGAGATTCTGGTTAGGTAGAAGGTAGCTTAGTCAATACCCAAGATCCCTTCCAATTCTGCAAAAATACTGCTGCACAATAAGTCACCCCAAACTTAGCGGAATGAAACAACAAGGATTTTATTATGGTGGGGAATTTGGATGGGACACAACCAGGACAGTCTACCTGTGTGCCACAGCATCTGGGCTTCAGCTAGGAAGATTCAAACGTCTGGGGTAATTGAGTGATGGGGGCTGGAATCATCTAGAGCTTCTTCAATTGCATGTCTAGCACCTGGATTGGGACGTCTCAAAGTTTGGGCTTATCTGGAACTGTCAACTGTAGCCACAATGCTTAAACATATGCCCACTCCATGTGTTTCAGTTTTCCAAATACCACAGTGGCATCTGGATAGTAGGCTTCTTACTAGTGGTTCAGGGTTCCAAGAGCAAATGTCCCAGCAAACAAGGCAGAGGTGCATGGCCTTCTGTGACCCAGCGTCAAAAGTCATATAGCATCGTTTCCGTCATACTCTATTGGTTGAAGCAGTCACAAGCCCACCCAGATTTAAAGGGAGGGGACAGAGAGCCTACCTCTCAATGTGAAAAGAGAAAGAATTTGCAGGCATTTCTTTTAAAACCAACACAGGTGGAAAAGGCTTGTGTTTGGATGCCAGAAAGATCGGGATTCAAATCCTAGCTCTCTACCTTCTACAGAGTGGCCATTGAGCAAATTATTTAACATTGTTGATTTCCAAGTTCCTCGTCAGATCAGAAATGTGTGTGAAACCCATGACACATTACAAGTGCTCGGTGAATGGTAATTAATATTTCCATTTCTATCATATTGTGCAGGAAGATAATGAGGACTTTCTTAACTGGAGTCCCCTTGCAGCTTTATAGAACATTTTCCAGGGACAGTGACTGATCTGCCAGGCACTGTATTTACTGACAACACACCCTGAGTACCCAAGTTGATACAGGGAAGGCAGCCTGCACACAAGGCATGACCCACCCAGAGTATAGCAAGGAATTCTCATACCAGTCTCATGATGCTAGCTTTGATATGGTGAAAATATGGAGGAAAGAAACACCCTTTGAAAACAGCTGGAGTCTTTAAAAATAAAAAACACAAAATACTGACCTGTAGGTTGTAGAAGGAGAGAGCAGGAGGCAGCAAGAAATACTGAGTAGGCAGGTAGGGAGGGAAATGATCCTACAGGGCTTGTCTGCCTTAAGTGGATGGAGCCTCTGAGTATCTGCACGTGTCATAAATAATATAATCAGCCCTGGCCAGTTTGGCTCAGCGGTTAGAGCATCGGCCCATGGACTGAAGGGTCAAAGGTTCAATTCTCGGTCAAGGGCATGTGCCTGGGTTGCAGGTTCAATCCCCGGCCCGGTCGAAGTCATACAGGAGGCAAGTAATCAATGTGTCTCACTCACATCAATGTTTCTCTCTTTCTCTCTCTCCTTCCCTCCCTTCCATTCTATCTAAAAATCAATGGAAAAATATCCTCAGGTGAGGATTAACAAAATAATAATAATAATAATAATAATAATAATAATAAATAGAATTGCCTCTGTGCAGTTGGACAGTGCTCATGCAGCCGGTGAAGCCCACAGTATACAACACTTATTTGAAAGAGACAATGCTTTCATTTTCATTTTATTTCTGGTACAGCAGGGTGTTTGAGTAGCACCCGATGAGCCCTTCAAATACACGTTTAATCCATTCAGGTGATTTGTGCACAGCAAGGAGATCTCAATCTCAGGGATCCTTAGGAAGAACGTCTTTAGGTTAATACAGTTCTCACAGGCTTCTTGGATTGGATTCTACTTAACACCACTTCACAGACCGAGCCATAGAGGACACAGACTGCCAAGGGCCCTGCGGGCTGGAGGAAAGTTTTCCTCTGCTGGGTCAGTTCCTCCGAGATCGCTTCGCATACTTCCAGCCAGACCAACCCCCCTGTCGAACATACACGAGGATCTCATGTCTCTCCATGTGTAATAAAACAATCCTTTGTGTAATTATTTGTAATTACCAGGGTCCCAGACTAGAATATACAGGTGACGTATAATAGAATCGTACACTTGAAACCTATATCATTGTATTAACCAACGTCACCACAATAAATTCAACAAAAATTGTAAAATAAAATAAATAAGAAAGGTCCCAGACTAGAATGAAAACTGCATGTGGTCAGAGACTACATCTTACCTCCCGTGCCCAAAACAATGCCCAGCTCACATTAAGTGTTCCCTACAATTTGGTGAGTGAACAGTCTGCAATGCAGCAATGTTTGCAAACTGACATGGAAAGAAATGCATCTGTTCTCCAAATCAGGCTACAAAATAGCACCTGAAGTAGGTAACAGAGTGCAGGGCTTAAGAATGTTAGATGAATATGGGCAAGTTACTTACCCTCAGAGAGCATCAGTTCCTTGTCTGTAAAAGAGGGACTAATTATAATCCCAATTATAGAGGGCTGTTGGAAGGATTGGGAGAGGAAACTAATTGTAAAAATAAAATAATTAATACAAAATCTCAGCAAAGTGCCTGAGACACATACATGCATGATAAACATTAGCTACAGTGAAGACAGCAATCCTATCTTACAAAGAAAAGGACATTTCTATGTGTATATAAAAAGAAAACAAATTATTCATATGAAATTGTTAACATGAATATGTCGGTAGGATTTTAGATTTTTTAAATTTTCTTTTTATATTTTTCTCTACTTTCTAGACAAGAAGTCCAGTTGGAGGGGTGATAATAATAACTTGGTTTTTTTCTGTAGCTCTAGCTTTCCAACCTTTTATTACGAAGCAGGGTATTTTGGAGATGACTTGTCCAGAAAACGACCTGAAGGAGGAAGATCAAATAAAGGTTTGAGATGGCTAAATGGAGAAGAGTGTTACCTGGCTACATTCTCTAAATTCCACTGAAGTGATAGAAGAAATGTGCCCACAAAAATAAATGTCACAAGAGAGTTGACACTACCATCAGAACTTTGAGAATCTAAAACATCTGCAATTCCACAAAGACAAATGAGAAGCCCTCCAAGAAAGAGCTCTAAGACACCCCTATGCCCAGAGGCAGCGGGGTTAGAGAAGGAGAGGATGGTGGGTCTGCTCACTGGGTCTAAAAGAGCAGAGGACTGTGTCCGTGCCCTGGTGGAGCGCCCGGGGCCAGCTCTCGCTCTGCAATATGGGAATTTTGACACAGGAGACTCTCAGAGTAGGTGCTGGGACTGGGACAAAGTAATCTCCCAAATAATTTTGGGCTATCTCAAGGGAAGAAACAAACCTTCATCTGAAGACGAACTAGCAGGTGTCTTAAAGAAAAGTCTAGCCTGCCAGGACCCTTCGCTGCTCTTCACTCCAGAACAAACACCAGCAGCTCCAAGCAGAGTGAAGGAAACGGACTTGCACTTGCACCAGGAAAACATGACTGAGCTACTCGTTCTGTTCATCCACACTCACCTACAGATACGAGTTGTCAGAGTATGTCGAACATTTAATAGACATCAATAGCAGGAAGAAAGGAAAGGAGGGAGGGAGGGAGGGAGGAAGGAAGGAAGGAAGGAAGGAAGGAAGGAAGGAAGGAAGGAAGGAAGGAAGGAAGGAAGGAAGGAAGGAAGGAAGGAAGGAAGGAAGGAAGGAAGGAAGGAGGGAAGGAAGGAGGGAAGGAAGGAAGGAGAGAAGAAGGAGAGAAGGAGAGAAGGAACTTTGAGAATGTAAAACATCTGCAGGCAGGCAGGCAGGCAGGCAGGCAGGCAGGCAGGAAGGAAGGAAGGAAGGAAGGAAGGAAGGAAGGAAGGAAGGAAGGAAGGAAGGAGAGAAGGAAGGAAGAAAAGAGGAAGGGAGGGAGAGAAAGAGGAAAAAAGAAAAGAAGAATTTTAACATGTCTGGTGGAATCATTCAACGCCAGAGATTAAGAGAGAATCCTTAACAATTAAGAGAGAGAAAACAAAAAAATAATTTTAAAAAAACAGGCCTACATTCAAAAGAACAAGACCCCCCCGGGCGGAGGCTTCTCCTCGAGGCAGAGCAAATGGAGCAGTACCCCACATCCTGACGAAATGCCCCGACGAACCCCAAATTCCAGCTCCACCATCAGGTGAGAGTCAGGCGAAAACCAAAACATTCTCAGACACATGAGGACTCGGGTGTTTTAACACTCAGAAAACTTTTCTGAACAAACGACATGACTGTAAACGACGTTAAAATGGGAAAGGAATCTGAGAGAAGGGGTTGTTTAAGAGAAACAGTAGGGGGTAAAATGAATGTATAGTTGATGCTAAGTCAGTCTGCATAGCACGGTGTTAACCTTCAGCAATCTGAGGGAGCAGTGAAGTCCCACCCCAGTCCTTAAATGCCTGGCGCGGAGGTGGCACGGGTCACTCCTGCCCACTGCTCAGAGCGAGTTCACAGCCACAGCTACCTTCCAGGGGCTGGGACACCTAGGAGGGACCTGGGTAGCATACTGGATGAGTATGAAATGTCCTCACCATAGTGATTTTATCTTCTCAGTGGACTGTATCTTTCAACAACATGTTATATCCCTCTTTGCCCTTAGAATGCTTTTCAGATCAAAGTCTATTTTTCTAGAAATTAATATTGACTCCTCTATCTTTTTTTGGTTCTAAGCTATCTGCTATACCTTTTTCTATCCCTTTATTTTCAGTCTTCCTGTGTCATTTCATTGCCTCTTGTCAACCTCAAATAACTGGAATTTATTCCCTAACTCTATCTACATGTCTCTACCACTTTATAGGTTATTTTAATCTAACCACCTTTATTTTAATAACTGATATTTCATAACTGGTTACAGTTTCCCATTCTTGGTATCTTTTTTTTATGTGCTGTGTATGTTTCTTTTTTCTTCTTCATCTTTTATATTTTTGCTGATTAAAGAAACTTCCTTTGTTTCCTCTTCGGCTCTAGTGGTTTGGAAACTACATGCTCTATTTCTACTTTTCTCCAGTTCAAATTTACACTGATCACGTGTGTTTAAAAATCTTTAATTAAAGGTTTAAAATTAATTTGCATATATAAGCTCTTCTTTTCTTTTTTCCAATTTTTATTAATTTATTTTTGTTACAGATGTTTCTCCTTTTTACTCCCTAGACATATACGCTCTTCCTGAAACGAGGCAAGATGCTTATCATACTTCCACTTCATTCTTTTCCTCTGCCTCCCCCTCTGTCAGGAATATTTGAAATTCTTGGAGCAACGAGGGTCTCGGGCAGGAGCAGCGTGTACACAACAGTGCTGAGCGGTGGCCCACACACACAGCGCAGACACACACACGTGGGCCACTTCTAAGAGCTTATTACCTGTTAAATCCCAAGAAGTTGATGTTTCCAGAATTCTTCATCCAGGAGTTTCAGAGAATGATGTTATGAAAATCATCAAACCAAGACGAGAGAATGGCAGGTGGAAGCTGCAGACGCTGCCATCAGAGGAACATCAAAGAGAGCTCCAGACCACTGGGGAAGCAGGCAGCAGAAGAGCTCAGGGACGACAGCCAGCTCCGAGAGCCATCAACAAGCCATTGCACCAGAAGTTACTGAAACTCAGGGAGAACGAAAGGACCTGACCCAAGAAGTGGAGGTGCTGGAGAGGTTTCAGGGCAACTGTTTGGCAGTTTGGAGAGCACGGGCCTCAGCCCAGGCCGTGAGACCCTGGCACACAGCAAGACTCCAGCACGGATCGCCTGGGCTCCACGCTGCTGTTAGAAACTTTGCAAGATGAACTGAAGCTTTTTAACGAAACAGCCAAAAAGCAGATGGCGGAGTTACAGGTCTTAACAGTAAAGTTGAAGATGAAAGAAGACGAGAGGGCCCGGTTCCTAGAACAGCAGACCGCATCTAGCAGTCAAGTAAAATATTTTACAACAGCCCTTGAGGACATGGAGCAGCTATTAGAAATGTGATCAAAAGCAAGTGTCCGTATGGCTCCCTCTTGGGGATTACCACTCAGAGGAAGCCACCAAGGACATCTGCTCCTTGGCCATGATCTTCTAGGACAGCGGCTCCCCCTTATCTCCCGGGGATATGTTCCAGGACCCCAGTGGATGCCTGAAACCGCTGATAGCACTGAACCCTACAGATACTATGTTTCCTATACTTACTTATTACAAAGTTTACTTCATAAATTAGGCACAGTAAGAGATGAACAACAATAACTAATGATAAAATAGAACAATTATAACAATATACTGTAATAAAATTTATGTGAATGTGGTCTCTTTGTCTCAGCAAAACTGGTATGAATTTCTTTTTCCTTCTTCACAATTCCTTGGATAGAAGATTCATTCTTACCAGAGATCTTTGCAACGTCAGCATTTTTTGTCCTTATTTAGTCCAGAACTTTTACCTTTTTGCTTAAAGGAAGCACTTTACTTAGAGCTTCCCTTTGGCATTTCCAAATTGCCAGCCTCACTACTCCTGTGCTTTGGGGCCATTATTAAGTAAAATAAGAGTTCCTTGAACACAAGCACTGCGATACCATAACCATCTATCTGATAACTGAGACTCTACTGAGTGACTAACGGACAGGTAGCTACAGCGTGAAACTTCATCACACCACTCCGATGGCACCCATTTAAAACTTATGAATTGTTTATTCTGGGGATTTTCATTTTTAATATTTTCAGGCTGCCGTTGACCACGGGTAACTGAAACTACAGAAAGCGAAACTGTGGATATGGGGGCGGGGATGGGGAACTAATGTACAGGCTTTTTGGTGGCCACCTGGAAAGTATCTAGTCACATGTGCAGACACTGGGCTCTTCCACTTCTGAGCATAGACCCTACCAAGTGCTCAGACAGATGGCCCAAGCCAAGCCATGTGTACTAGGAGATTCACTGATCCTTGTTCGTTTGGATTCAGGCTCATGTCACTAGAATGGTTACATCAATTGTGCTACAACGCAGTCACTAAGACATGGAGGTAGAGCCACGCACACGCAGAAGGAAAGATTTCTTAGATACTTTGTTACGAGAAAAACAAATCACATAATAATGCAGATGGATAACTAGATTCATTTATCTTATTAAAACTACGTATATGTATGTTTTATATCTACATATAAGTGTACGGAAATAGGTCTGAATGATACAAACCACAGGGTTAGCAGTGGGTACCTGCAGGGAGGAGAGCGGCATCGGGAAAGGAAGGGAATGGGTGCTTCGGCTCCTTATTCTATACTCATCTGTGCTGTTTGAATTTTTATAGGGAACGAGTATTCACATATTACTTCTTTCTATAATTAAAAAGAAAAGAAGATCAAATATCTCCAGATTTCCGTTTTGTTCCAAGCCATTGAGTCCTGTCCGTAGGACACACATCCATTCAAAGAATGCAGCTAAAATGACATGGCACTGTGAAAAGAACTTAAAATCCACTCTCTGAGCAAAAACCTTACTTTCTGGTTTATTTTCCCATTGCTCCTGTGTGTGTGTGTGTGTGTGTGTGTGTGTGTGTGTGTGTTGACTGTTTTGTGTATATCTCTGTGAGTGCCCTTAACCCCTACGGAGAATCTCAGTGAATACCGTGAATGCAGAGGGTCCTGAGTCTGGAGCCCTGGGACCCAGCCCACTCAGGTCCACTCAATAGCTGTGAAACCTGGAATAAGTCCCACTTTCTCCACGCCTTGTTTCCTCCATCTGTAAAATGTAGTGGCTGGCCCAGTGCTCCCAAAGTTCCTTTCCAGTTCTTAGCCCTTGTGAGTCATGCTCCAGGCTCCCTCTTCTCTCCACATCCTAAAGATGCTGCAATGGGAAAAGTGGGAGTGAATGCTCGGCTCCCTTCGTCAGCGCAGGTCACTGAGATCTGACTGTATGTCCGCGTGCAGCCAGGGGATGACAAGGAATGAAGGAATCACTGATCTGCCATCAGAATTTACACAGAAAGTCATTCTCATTTCCCCCACAGCACTACTCATTTGGAAGACAGATCAGTAGTTTATGCTGGGGGCCTCTCTGTAGAGTCTGGTGTGGTTTCTCACCAGCAGTCACAGAGACCCAGGGATGTGGACCAAGTGTCCCTCTGGGAGCGACTCTCTCTGTTGGTCTGCCCTTGTCACTGAAACAACTCCTATTACTCCACCAACAGCCTTTGGTTCTGTTTTGTTTTGATATTTACTTATTTTCCCCATCTGATTTACCATATATAAATGATAGCGCGCGCACACACACACATACATATATATACAATTTTAAAATTAAAAATAGAATACTCATCTATACACTGTTATGTCTCCACACCCCTATGCCCACACCCAAGACAGCATTGCTCTTCTGCCATCCAGTGTTAACTATTATCCTGTCATTAATAGTTTTTCTTTACACTCTTGCTAAATATATAGAATTACCTTTTAAAGGAACGATTTTTTTCCATAAAGTTCTTATGAGGATTAAATGAGATGATACATAAAATGCTTTGCACAATGCTTGACATATTAAGTACTCAAAAATGTCATCTACTATCATTATTCTTTTAAACTTCCATTAATATAATGCAAAAGAACTTTGGTTCTTTCAGCAATTCAATTCGTTCATTTCTTAATCACCTAATCATCTCATCTCTGCCATGCTAGATGCTATAAAGCCATATAGTTTGGGTTTGTTTGTTTTTTTAATCTTTTTAACTTTTTATTTTTAAATAATACAGACTCACAAGAAGTTATAAAAATAGTACAGGGAAGTTCTGTGTACCCACCACTCAGCTTCTCCCAACATCTTATATATACGATCTTATATATCTATAGCACATAATCAAAACCAGGAAATCGACATTGGCACCATGCAATTAACCAGACAACAGACCTTCCTCAGATTTCATCAATTTTTGCATAGGCTCCCTTTTTGGTATGTAATCCTGTGACATTCTATCCCATGAGTGGACTTGTGTAACCACCACCATTATCAAGATATATAGTCACCACAAAGGAATTCCCTACGCTTGACAGTCACACCCTTCCTCCCTTACCTAATCCCTGGCAGCCACTAATCGGCTCCCCATCTCTATAATTTTGTCATTTTGAGGATGTTATGTAAACAGAATCATGCAATATGTAACCCTTTGCGATAAGCTCTCCTGTTTTAGATTCATGAGAAATTGGCTTTCCGTGCTGACCCTGGATTTCTTGACTGGGGAGAATTTCTAGATTTTTACTGAGGAGAATTAATTCCATCTTCAAATCATGTAGTGTTTCCTTCCTGGGAAACCCAAGAATCTAATGGAACTCTGAATATAAAGGACTTAAGCATTAGAATTCATCAGGACATTAGAAGGTATGTGCATGAGGTATCCTGAATGGGAGGGAGGAGGAGGAGCAGGTGGTAACCCTGGAACCGGACCCTCTAAGATATTTGGGGGTCCAGATGTGAGCAAGAAGTTCCGTTGCTACTGGTGGTGGGAACCAACAGGCTTGGAGGAGGTTTCCCTATAAATGTTAGAAATGAGTTTCAAATACTTTTGTCAATCCCTCCTACCCACAACTGACCAAAAAAAAAAAGATTGTTTGCAAATTGCACAGCAGGCCAGGAAAACAATCTGAAACCCCTTTCAATCAGATATTTTGGAAGGCTCTTGTCTACAAACAACCCTTGCCAAGTTTCCAGGCTGCGAAGATTCGTCACAAAGCAGGAAATGGAAGGAGAAACATGTTTTATTTTGTGATACAATGAAGCCCTTTGTCCAACAAATAGATGTGATAATATCTCTGTGCTGGATACACTATCCCCTTCTCCAAAGTGGTTGTGGCTGCTTTTGAAATTTTTGCACCTTCCGTCTGGTTGAGAGCACCGAAAGAATGGTGCTAAAAACCTCTTTTCAGACACTTCAGGGGCATTCTTTTGTTTGAATTTACTTCCCCTTTCCCACCCTGTCCCTGGCACCAA
Source organism: Tadarida brasiliensis (assembly GCA_030848825.1). NCBI lineage: Eukaryota > Metazoa > Chordata > Mammalia > Chiroptera > Molossidae > Tadarida > Tadarida brasiliensis. The sequence continues at coordinate 31,123,405 of CM061270.1, read as the reverse complement.
ACCCAGCCCCACAAATCAGCTCAGACTGGCAGGAGGGATGAAGTCAGCAGGGGCTGTGCCAAGTTCCTCCCCAGGCTCTGCTCAGCCAGGCCTGGCTAACCCTTCTCTCTACACAGAAAGGCAATCTCGTCTGCTCTCAGAAGCAGAACTGTGTACACAGTTACAGTAGAGACCCTCCTGAATTTCATTTTACCTAGACTGTGGCAGACAGAGCTGAACACGATGCAATTTACCATCTTTCCTTTCCAGTTACTATTAGAAGCCCTATCTGATTCTGAGACCCATTCCTGGAAGGGCGTTCCAAAAGAAGAAGCATTTCTGTAAACCAGTGACACCAAAAATTATTTTCTATGACAAACCACTTACCGTCTCTCACTGGATTAGAGAGATTACACGTGTCCGTATACCAGCTTCCAAAAAACACACAAAAACATAAGAAAATGTAAGGATATGAGCCCCGACGGTGTTTCCCCACTGCAGGTGCATGGATTTTTAGGCACTACAACTTTGAATGAGCTCAGCTGCTTGCTTTAGAGCACTGGTTCTCGACAGGGACAGTTTTATTCCCCAAGGGACATTTAGCAATGTCTGGAGATATTTGGGTTGTCACAACTGGGTGGGGTGCTACTGGCATCTAGTGGGTAGAGGCCAGGGAAGCTGCTAACATCCTGCCATGCACAGGACAGCCCCACAGTGAAGTCTCAGCTGATCCTAAAGGTCAATAGCGCTGAGGTTGAGAACCCTGGTTAAAGAAAAACACAGGGCCTTTGAGGACCGATAGCGTACATTTGACTTCTACCTTCGTCCTCTGCCTAACCTATCCAAGCTTTGATTTCTCTTCTTCAAATTTAAAATCTCTCTACTTGCCTTACTGAATTGTAGGGAGGATGAAATGAGATCAGAACCTGCAAAGAGCCCACTGCTTAGCACACACTGGGTACTCAGTAAGAGGACAATTCTTTCCTCTTCATTCCTCGCCTTACACAACCGCCTTCGAGACCCCTGAATCTCAGCAGCTGCTCTCCTCTCTCTCGGCTGAGTCAGCTACTGGAGTGAATTCCTGCTCTGCTTCCCTTATGAGCACTGACCTCTGGACCAGTGGGCCCTGATGATCCCATCAGAGATGTGAGGACAGATCAGGAGTACCCCAAGCGCTGGCCGCAGAGAGGGTTTCAGGGGAGGGACCACAGCCCACTTCTGACCAATCGCGGCCACCCTGAGAATTGTAGCCAGAGCTTTCAGGAAATAGACATTCTCTGAGCTTGATCAGAATATGTAACAAGATAAGTCTGGAGCTGCCCCTGGCTGTCTTTGCCACTGTGAGAAAGAAAACTGAACAGAAAATGAATCAACATGCAGAAACAAGAGACAACAGAAAGTGAGGAGAAAGAAAGATGGTGTCCCAGTGATATCTTTCAGTGACCTTTGAGCTGATACTAATTTGAGTTAGGTTTTCTGTCCTGACTAACAGAGCTACGTAGAAGGAGGAAGAAAGCACAGGATGTCAGGATACCAACCAACCCAGAAATATCTGCTGGGGGCCATGCCAGCCCCTGAGAGGAGCAAAAGCTACAGTTCCTGCCCTCGGGATGTTTCCAACCTAGTTGGGTAGACAGACAAATACAGAGCAAACAAACAGGTTGGCATTACAAGGCTGTATCAGTGCTGAGAGAATCACAAGCTGATAAATCGGGGACGGGGGACATACTTTTGTACTGGAAGCAGCAGGGACCACTTCATAGAGGCTGTGGCGTAGCTGTCATGGCCCCTTCTGCCTGAGCTCAGAAGCAGCCCTTTCATCAACCCCAAAGTGTACAGCCCCTCTCCACATCCTCTTCTCTGCATCATTACTGCCCCAGAAGGCTCTGTATTTCTTTGCCCCACACCCAAGTCCCTACCCCTCCTCTCCTTTCCAAACCCTTCCACGGTGCTCTTTGAAGCTCTTACTCCAAGGTCAGCAAATGTCCACATCTCTTCTCGTCTCAGAAAGTTCCTTCCACCCCTTTTCTATACTGAGAAGTCAGCTGCCCACTGGGCCCAACAGTTCCTCTGAAAGTCGCTCATGGTCCCTTGGTAATATTATTCCTCTGGCTAAGGTCCTTGCTCCTTTGAGGACTGGACTTCTCACCCGGCAACCTCTTCCCCTCTTCATTGCTCTCATCTACAGATACATTGGTTCATGGAGTCCCTCTTCACCCAATTCACATATTTCCCGGTGACTTCAACACCCATGTGGCATTTCCATTTAACATCCTGTGTTTCCATCCCCCGACACAGTCACCCCATTGCCCAACTCCAGGAGCAAGATGAACATTGTCGCCTATGTGAATGGCACCCCCTGGGGTTGTTCAGTGCCCACTGCACAGTCCTCTGCAGCATCCCAGTGTCTTGACATCATCTCCAGTCGCCTTCTCTTCTCCCTAGCAAATCACCAGCTCCTTCAACCACTCGGCATCCTCCAACATGGGTTCAAACACCCCCAGCCTTTCAGTCACTTGCTCAATTATCCCCACAATAATAGTCCTTCCCTATGGAAGATCAGGGGATCCATTATCTTTCCACTTTCTGTCAGTTCTCTCTGCTTTCATTTCTTTCTTAGTTCACCCTGGAGTTCACATTCTATCATTACAATGACTCCCTGGTAAACAGTCCCAGTCCTTTGCTTCCTTCATTCTATTCTGCCTGGCTGGCAAAACCCCAGCCCAGAAAGAACCAAATCACCTGCCATCCCCAACCATCTGCATCCTGGAAGCAGTGTATCCTGAGAAAAATCACAAAACGTGGCAGTTGGGTACCACATAAATCATGACCCAGACCCCCTAAATCACCCGGTCCCCGTGAGTCTTCCTCAGTGCCTCTGGGCGCATGCTCTCCTCCCACTCGGCACCTCCATCGAGGTGTGTACAGCAGCAGCACCCACACAGACTGCGGAAACGGCACGGGGTGAGGGTTAAAACATAAATGTCATGTCATTCCTTTGTTAATTCCTAAACCTCTTCAATGACATATACTTGTTATTGGAATAAAATCAGAATTCTGATTACAGCCTACAGAGGTTGGTGTGACCTGGCCCTGATCCTGTTCTACTCTCTGTGTGGTCCCCCCCACCAGCCACTGCGACTTCTTCTGTCCCTCAAAGTTGCCATGTTCCAGCCTGGCCAGTGTGGCTCAGTGGATTGAGCGTTGCCCCATGGACAGAGAGGTCCTGGTTCCATTCCTGGTCAGGGCAAATGCCTGGGTTGCAGGCTTGATCCCCAGTAGGGGGTGTGCAGGAGGCAGCCGATTGATGTTTCTCCCTCTCTTCCTCTCTAAAAAATCAATAAAACCATTTAAAATATTTTTTAAAGTTGCCATGTTCCTTTTAACCCCCAGAGCCTCCCCACAAGCTGTTTCTTCTGTCTGCAGTGTTCCTCCCAACCCTGATCTAGCAACCCTTAGCTCTCAGAGATGCTTTCCCTAACCTTCCATCTCGCATGCACCACACATAAGGTCAAGTTACATTGCTATATTATCTCCTGATACGCCATACTTATCCCTGAAAAACACGCCACAGATATAATTAGTTGTGTTATTAGTTGTTTCAAGTCGGTTTTCCCAATTAGAAAGTAAGTTCTATGAGGAACAGCAACTGGATGTTTTGTTCACTGTTGTAACCCCAATGCCTTGCACATAGTAGGTGCTCAGTGTACGGCTGATGAAGATGAACACATCAGTGAATGAATGAGACCATGAGCTTGGCCTTGAAAGGTAAGCAGAATGCAGATGACCAAAAAGGATTAGCTACATACAAAGTGTGAAAGTAGGCAACCAGCCAGCCGATATTTATTGAATGCTACTGAATGGACAAACTTTTTGCTGATGAGTACATCATGTACTAACAGACAGATTCTCATATTACATCTTGAATTAGTTTTTCCCCTCTGTTTTCCCTATTCTCATTTTTTGTGACTTCTATTAGTTGGATGTTGGACATTCTGAGTGTTTCTCTACTTTTTTTCTTGCTTTTGCTGTTCTCTTGTCTATCCCCTTGTCTTTTTAGTCTATCTTCTCAGAGATTTCCTCAATGTTACCTTTCTAATATAAAGTTTTTATTTCTACTCTCACTTTTCTATTTTTAAAAGCATTTTCTTGTTTTCTAAATGTTCCTCTTTATAGTATCCTATTCTCATGTTGTGGTTGCATAAAACAACATTGAGGGATCCTGGCCAGTGTGGCTCAGTGGATTGAGCATCGTCCCATGGACTGAGAGGTCCCGGTTCGATTCCCAGTCAGGGCACATGCGGGGAGAGGGGGGGCTCGATCCCCAGTAGGGGGCGTGCAGGAGGCAGCCGATCAATGTTTCTCTCTCACATCGACATTTCTCTCTCTCTAAAAAAATCGATAAAAACATATTTTAAAAAAAGAACATTGCCTGGCCATTCTGGAATGAACCCAATGCTGGCAGTGCCGGCATCTCATCCATTTTTGTGTATCCTTACCCAGCACAGGGCCTGAACAAGTGTCGGTTAATAACTGAATATCATACATGCAGACGAGCTGAAAGAATGTAAACTAAAAAGAGATTGGGGCTGGAGGCACAGGCTTAGCTGTTCACTCGCCATCGTGATCTTGAGCAAGTCATTTTTTTCTGAGTCCCAATTTCTTTATGAAATGGAGATTCTCCGCTCTGCCCTGGCTACTACCCAGGGCTGCTGTAAACAGCAAGTGAGGTTCCGAGTTCAACACGTAAGGCAAAAATCTCATAGAGAAAAATTACCCTCAAGGAAATTCTTAAAATATTTATTGAGCGTCTTATGTATATAGCTTTGAACAGTCATTCTTTGCACACTAAATTTGGAAAACACTGAGCTACAGCTGAAAAAATAAAAGCAGTCTATATGTGGATGCAGGAGTCCTCATGAGCATTTATAGACGTATCTGCTTTTCAGATACTATCAAATGTCTGGGACAGGTTTCCTCATTCTCCTGACATTTGGGACCAGGTAATTCTTTGCTGCCGGTTGCTGTCCTGTGCACTGTGGCATATTCAGCAGTGTCCACGGCCTCTACGCACCAGGTGCCCGTAGAAACCTCTCCTTTCCTCCCCCGCCCCACCTCCCACAGGTTTGAAAACCAAAAATGTCCCCAGGCTGCCAAATGTCTCCTGGGGAGGATGCAAAATCACCCCAACTGAGAACCTTGAACCTCTGCTCTAGGGTAAGTGGAAAACAGGTTTTCTGAAACTTCCCTGCTCACCTGCAGTGTTTACTTCATTCTTCTCTCACATTCAGTCTCCCAAACCTAACTACCTGTTGATACATCAGTTGGTCTGAGGATTCAATGATACAATGTATGCAAAAACAACTAGCACAGGGCAAGGAACTTTGTAAGTATTTGCTGGCTTTGAATCTACACTCGGCTTGGTCAGACCCATGGGCACATTGTGTTTTGAAAAGCAATAGAGAAGAGTATGTCCACCCACCTCCTGTCTGTCCAAGCCTCCATTTCCTGACAGGTGTCACGTAGCCACCTCTCACACCCTGGACCACGGGTTTCATCTTATGAGGGGGTCAGGTTTAAAGCTGGCATAGAAATTAAACGCACTAATCATGTGACTACCCACCACGTGAAAATGTGTTTTGTAAACACACTACTATTTGCAGCTTTCAAGCTTCTGTCCAAAGCTTTCTTCCCAGACCTCCTTAGCCCATGAGGAGTCATTTCAAGATCCTCAGATTTCCTAGTTCTGTCTTTGATTTTGTTCAGTAATTAATCACTTATAGAGATAATGATCCTATATGTATTTCATTGTTATTTCACTCTTCTCTTGTCATTCTGTGTGTTTCTCAGGTCCACACTGCAAGCTACGTGGAGAGCCGGGGCCACAGCTGACGTCTCCTTACCCCCAGCAGCACCTGCGTGGTGCTCAAAAACATGTTAGTGATTGCTTTTAAAAATGTCTGCAAATTCTTTGACACCATCAAAAGTGGAATCGAATGCCGTTGCCCTTGGATGTGGGCCAGCTTAGGGACTCGCATCTAACAAACAAAGTGCAGTGGACGTGATACGGCGTATCTTCCTGTCTCACATGGTGATATGGCTCTTTTTATTGTGCTTTGTGCTCTGCCTTGTGCTCTTTTTATTTTATTTTACTTTATGTTATTTTATTGTGGTAAGAACACTTAACCTCGGGGAAAAAAGTAAGAATACAGTACAGTATTTTTCAGTATAGGTTTAGTTCTTTGTTGGAACATACACCTTGGGAGACCTGAGTTGACATGGAAGAAGTCTGGCTACCCTAAACCTGCCAGGAGAGGCCACAGAAGCCATATGGAAATAGAAAGATGATCAAGAAACCCCTGCTTGTGCTAGCCCCAGCTGTTTGAGTCTTCCCAGGATTAATCCCTAGATATGTGATTGAATGAGCCTCCAAGATTTTCCAACCCCAGCCTTCCAGCTACCCCAGCTGACTTCCCAAATGTCCCCACTGAGCCCTGCCCAAATTAAACATGCATAAGCAAAGCAAATGTTATCGTTTCAAGCCACTGAGATTTGAGTGGTTTGTTAAGCAACATTAGGTAACTGGAAGAGATTAGACCCAAAGGCAAGGCACTATGGAATACCTAACCAAAAACGTACCCATTTCAAATAAAGCCCAGGAGTGAAAGGTGAATGGTTAAGGTCACCCAGATCGCTCCATCGTCTTTTGCCGGTTCCCTCTCTGAGCTTTAGAAAGGAGGGTTACCTTGAGGAAAAGACATCCAGAGACTCTGAGTTGACATTGCATTAACCCCCATATTCCAGCTTGCAGGGAATTTATATTTTACTTTCCAACGCACACTTTTTTTTTTTTTTTTGCTAGATGTTTTCAACTAATGGTTTCAATGGTGTTAATGATGAAATGTGGTTTTTTGTTCGACACAAGTGGACATTCGTCCTCGACTCCTTACCAATTGAACTGCAGAGATGATCTCATTAAAGTCTTCTAAGAAATTCAGCACAGCAACCAGACTCTTTTTAGCTCAGAATTATAGGTGCCCAAACGCAGAAACCATTGCCAGTGGCGAGTCCCTCGAGGACAGAAATAGCTCCATAGACTGGGGACCAGTCTCTCCCACCATCCCTGACGCTCTCAGTGGATTCCTTCATCCTCTTCTGGCTGCATTTCTTGTCTAGGTTCTTGTTTAAAATTCAAGCTCCTCTTGCCTTCACAGCAATTTATCAGGAGCTGAACTCAGGCAACTTAAAAGCATAAACTGATGTCAGATGTTAGATGCGTCTAAAATCCAGGGTCATCAGAACATTGCATTTGAATCAGCTGGCAGGTGGTCCACGCTCATGATGAATTTCTTACTCTGGTTGACACATTTTCAAATGTTAATGTCCTCTCGAGGAATAAACTGTGTTCTAATGATTGAAATAATGGCTCTGAAGGCAAGCATTCAGCTTATGATGGTTTCCAACCTTGGCACTGTGTGTGTGGAGAGGTGTGAGGTTACGCACTCGACAGAGAAATGATGACGACCACCTAATGAAAAGGCTTTCAGAGAAGGATTATGAAGTGGACCTGAGTGACGAGGGAAAGAGACTCCCTTCAGCAGAAGAAACAACCCTTAATCAAGCACAACACAATGTGGAAGACACAAGGTCAAGTTTCCTTGAAACTGCAAAATTCACACCCACCAGGGCCCCAGTTTGTGAAAGCGGTTTCTTTCTCTAACCCGAAAGGAGAGAGAAACAGAGTTTTGTTTTGTTTTAAAAGCAACACCCAACTTTCTTTCAAGTTAATGCTGCATCCAGAAAGTCCGGAAACTTGAGAGTAAGGGGGTGAGTTCCCAGCTTTGTCAACTCCCCGGGAGGAGAGCAGGGCAGACAAACTCCTGGTGATCAAACACACTTCCAGCTCCAGGCCAACGGGGAGAATTTGCTTGAAAACAAACAAAGAGCAACAGGCGAGCGGTGGAAATAGTATCCGAAAGGAATGACTGGTCTATGGCACTGCTCCTTTAACTCTGAGCCGCAGCCAATGGACGCGTCTCGTCCTCTTTGCTTTGCAATTCCTAATTCAACCCACCCTGGGCTACCTTCCTAGGAAAACAGGAAGAGAGCCTCACCACACGAACGCTATCACACAGGGAGCACACGACCCAGCTGGACTTTCCTGATGGAGCCAGCGCAGAGGGCCTCCTTGCTTTGCCTGAGATACATATCATGTGAATCGTATAGGTGCCAACATTCATCCGAGTGGCACTAAGAAGGAAAGTGAGGGAACACTGGTCACCCCCTCTCCCAGATCTTGTCTTGTGCCCAAGCAAAGGCAGACCTCCGACAGGGACTATGAATTCGTGTTCTATGCTGCGTAAAGAATGACTACAAACTTAGTGGCTTAAAACAACAGGCACTTATTATCTGGCCGTTCCCATGGGGCAGGACCCGGGGTGTCACTCAGCTGAGTCTCGCAGGGTCTCCCAAAGTGACATGTTCACCTGGAGCTCGCGGTTCTCTTCCTAACTCACTGTTGGCAGAATTCAGATCCTCCCAGCTGTGGACCTGAGGCCCTCCGCTCCCCAAGACCTCCTGTCCCTGCCACATGGCTCTCTGAGCACAGGGCAGCTGACAGAATGCCACAGCCTGGGTGGCTTAGCCAACAGAAGCTGACCTTCTCAGATCTGGAGGCTGAAGATCCCAGAACAGGGTGCCAGTATGGTCGGCTTCTGGTGAGAGCTCAGTTTTAAGTCCTTTCTTCCCAAATCTCACCTGGAATCCTTGCCTTTTCTTTAATACTTCCAGTGACGGGGAGCTCACTACCGAAGACATGGCAACTCCCTTCTGAGCAGCCTTCACTGCTGAGACACTGCCTTTTTGCAATTTCACACGTGGTTTTCCAGGGGCACCTGAAATAAGTGTCAGTCCTTTCAGAGGCCACTGTATCTCCTACTTGAAGACGACTCTCTTTCTCAAGTCACTTCTCCTCTCAGAGCTTCCCAGCGTTGGTGAGGAGTCTCACCGTAGATGACAATGCCCATTTAGGGTGAGACTGCCTCCCCGGGTGGGAGTGTCCTGTTTATTGCAGTATATTTAGCATCCCCGGCCCCCTGGGAGCTAAATTCCAGCAGCCCCCATACTAGTAGACCACCTTGTGACAGCTATTCATTGTGACAACAAAAGATGCCCCCTCCCCCATATCTCTAAAAACCTTTGGGGACGGGAAGGGCGCTGTCCCTGATTGAGAAGCACTGCGGGTCTAGGCCAAGCCCCCGGGAGTGGCCTCAACCACTTGCTGTGTTGGACACGGTGGCGTTGTAGAGTCTTGTCAGCCCTGCCATGCTCAAAGCAGCCCTGATGGGAGCTTTGTGTCACTAGCCTCAGGAACACAGGACTACGGAGGGAATAAGAGAATGAAGGACAGGAATGTAACACTGACTAGAAGGAAACTTCTCCCTTTGCCGTCTTACACCGCTCCCAGATGTACCCGCTTCAACACCAGCCTCCCTCCTCCTATGGTGATGAGAAAGCATGTGTTGCCAATTAAGTAATTTTGCTGAATTAGAAATCCAAATTGCATTGTTTCCCCCCCAAATAGCCATCTCTCAATTATTCTGCCAACAGAAGTGCCTTGTAGTTCTTTAAGAAATCTTTTTACCTTTGGCCATTGTTTTCTTAGCTATTAACAGACTACAGTCGGATCTTTTGATTTTGATTAAAATTGCTCAAGTCAGAATAATTGTTAAGACAGAAAATAACTGAAATCCAAATTGCACTTGAAACTGCTTTGTAATCAGAGCGCAACACTGGCAAGAGATGATGATGTCATCACATGTGAGGCCACCACAGGCCCCCCGATATCTTGTCCACTCATTCCCGGGATTTCCTTGATGGCACACACGACAGCTGTTGGATTTGGGCCACACGGAGCACTCTGCAGGATGGTGGTAAAAGCAAGGACTTCTTGCTTTGAATCTTGAGTCTGCTGCTTACCAGCTGTGTGACCACAGGCAAGCGAGTTAACCTTTCTGTGTTTCGGTTTCCCTTTCTGGCACATGGAGATACATGTGCCTCCTGGGGCTGTGAAGACTGGATGTGCTAAGGCACTGTGGCAGGTCCTATCAACCCTCACTCACACTGCCTGGGGGCATTTGAAAGGTGTCTGTATACCTGGCTACTGTGTTAGGACTGGTTTGATTTTTGTTTGTTTGTTTTTCATCTTATACTAATGCCTGTAACTCTCATCAGAGCACTATTTGAAGGCTACTGAAACTGCTTTGGGGTAAGGCATAAAAAGCCAAAAATACCTGGGAATATGTCCCCCAACATAAATGGAGATTTCCACCCTGCTGGGGTGGCCCTTAGCCAGAGACTGAGGCAGAAGTGTGAAAGCCCAGCGGTGGCCCTGGGGGAGGAAAAACTTCATGTGGTAATTACACTCCAGAGCGCCCCCTGCAGTCAGGCTGAGGCTGGGAACAGCACCTGAAATTACATCCTTGCTCGGTTTCTTCCCCTCTGTCTGCTTCTTCCAGTTCCCTGGGAGAAATCGCCCTGCGTACAAATGCTCTTCTCCAGGTCTGGGGTCCAGCCTGAGACAAGCACCTGCTATAATTCACACCTAGTAAGCATTTAGTAAACAGTAGTCTTCATTATGTTTCCTTGGTAGCCACTATGAATTCAATAACACTTTTTTTCTTTATTGATTTTAGAGAGAGAGGAAGGGAGAGGGAAAGAGAGATAGAAACATCAGTGAGAGAGAACACTGATTGGCCACTTCCTGCATGCCCCCACTGGGGATCGGGCGCACAACCTGGGCATGTGCCCTGACTGGGAATCGAACAGGCGACCTCTTGGTGCATGGGTCGATGCTCAACCACTGAGCCACACTGGCCAGGCTCAATAACACTTTAAAATGAACCTGCATTCTGTGTCACAACCACTTCTAAATACATTTGGGAAATAGTTACAATTGTCCAAATCATTATGTTCAGTCTGCAGCCTGCAGGGGAGTCCCTGCATCTTCCTAAATTCTCCATGGCCCAGGGAAACGGCTTTAAAACGACTCCCTGATGTCACTGAAAATTAAACCCAGAACAAGAGTGTCTGTGAGAAAGGCCCCGGCCCGGGGCTAGGAGTGGCAAGCAGGGTGAGAGCCCAGGTCCCCTGCCTGGTTCGGTGTAACTGTCAGCGGACCCTTGACGTGCTCACCAGCCCGTTTTTAGAGAGGACTAAACCTCGGGGCCCCAGAAGCCTTCTCAGGGCGCCGCTGGTGACAATCCATCAGTCGTGACTGAGGACCTTGTGTACGGATTTATGCTGATGTTGTAACAAAAATCAAAGTATATAGAAGCTCCCTGCCTTCTAGAAGCTTCCAGAAGCACACTGAACAGTATGAACAAAAGGCCAAATGCATGAGAAACATAAGAAAATATCCAGAAAGCATCAGGAAGTGTGAAATAAATTGAGAGATGAGGAACCTTAGCAGACATGTCACCTGGTGACTTTCAGTGTATTTTTTAAGCAGCAGAATCTTTCGTTCAAATGAAGTCATACACCAAAGTTCAGATTATAGAAAAGGCAAAAGCAGGGGTGCTCAAACCGAAGGACAGTGAAAACCAGGCTCCCGTGGCCCCCTCCGCCTCCCCCTCGTCCCCGCTGATCCAGCCTGACAGCCATTCATCTGCGGTGGAGAAGACTGAGTGGCCCCCGTTCCCTGGCAGTCCTGACCGGCTCCCTCGCAGATGCCCTTCTTTCCTCTCATCTAGTCTTGGATAACAGCCCTCCCTCACTAGGACCCATCACCGCCCCTGTCCACACCTCCCTCCGCTCCCCTGAGCCTGACACACACAGTGCTCTGCCCGCAGGGTCCTTCCCACTCTGCACCTCCCACGTTCACACCAACCCCGCCTGGTCCCATCAGCCTCTACCCAACCTTCAAGGTCCAAGGTCCAACAGAAACACCACCTCCTCCAGGCAGCCTCCTGGGATCTTCTAGGTGAACGTGCTTCTGCCCTGTCTTCCCAGCCACAGCCCTCTGCCAAGGCTCCCCTGGCCCCTGCTTCCCTCTCCCCTGTGCTGGGGAGACCTGGGAACACCTCACCTGCCCACTCTGAGGGGTGTGATCGGCTTTGTTTGGCCCACTCACACCCTTACGGTAGCGCCTTGCCCGCAGTGGATGCTCATCAAAGGCTCTGGAAGTGACTGCCCATGTCACACCCGACATTGGTGGCATCAACCCGAGAGGACAGGATACCTGGGTCTGGGTGGGGAGCATTTGGAAAGACTTCATAAACAGTCCACACACTTCCTTTCTGAGATTGGTCATTATCTGTAGGAAAAACCAAGACGTGAACCTGTTTAAACTATGCTGCCTAGAGTCTTGGGATACTTTGGGGGTGTGTCTACAAATTGATGGGAGGTATTTCTCAGGAGGGGGTGCAGGGGGGCTGAGGAACAAGCTTTGAAAGTTCAACTTCACTGAGAACAAAACCATCTCACTTAGTATTTTTCCTCCAGAAGAGAACTTTTCTAATCTGAGGATGAGCAGGTCAGAGTAAATCCTCAGGAGACGGTCCCTGGAAGGGCCTGCCTGCCTCCGAGGTTCCTAGGACCAGCCTGTCATAGCGGAGAGGGGACCACACGCTGAGCACAGTGCTCCAGGGCCAGGCTGGTGAGGCTCTAGGCCCACAAACACCGGGGCCTGGACCAGGAACTGAAACCCTTGCTGCCAAATGCCCACAGCGACATCCCTTCTCCTCTCCTGCCACCCCGCCCCCACCCCCTTCAGGGAAGATGTCGGTGCCGTTTCTGCCTAGCCCAGCTCTTCAGAACCCACCCAGCAATGTGAAAACGCAGCCCGGCTGGTATTCTCTACGTGGAGCTGCCCCGGGGCCCCCAAACTAGGCAGGAGGATTAAGGCTCTCTCTTTCTCTCCCATGGCTCAGTCACGGGCTTTGTTTCCAGCCCAGAAAGGAAGGAGAAGAGGATGAGGCCGCAGGAAGTGGCCTCAGGCCAGGGGTCAGTCTCTGAGGGCCCCAGGCTACACCACCTCCCAGCCCATCAAAGCCGCTTTCAGGAAGGATCCCAAGAGCCATCGTTTCCCAAAAGATGTCAAAGTGGGAAAGGATGCTTTGCCCAAATGGGTTTGGGAGCTCCAAAGGTAAAAGACGTTTTCCTGAGGACTTCTCAGAGCCTTTCGAATCTAATGAGCACTGGAGAATTCCAACAACGTGGTACAGTATATTGTGTTTCCCAACATGACGTAATCACGGAACCCCTTCCCCCTGTGACGTGTCCTAGAAACAGGGGAGTTTAGTTGAGTCTGTTCCCTCTCCACCTCCGGGCATTCGCGAAGTCTGGTCCATGGACTCACTTTCAGGAATCCACAAGGTCAAAACTGTGTTCATAAAAATAGTAAGACATTATTAGCCTTCTTCACTGTGTATACATTCACACGGATGACACATTAACAGTGGGGGGGGAGGTCAAGGCAGTGGCCTCAAACTGTGCTAGTGGTCATTGTACCCTCTACTGTCATATGATCACAAGAAAAGAAAAACAGCCCTGGCCGGTTTGGCTCAGCAGTTAGAGTCGACCCGTGGACCAAAGAGTTGAGGGTTCAATTCTGATCAAGGGCATGCACCTTGGTTGCGGGCGCGCAGGAGGCAACCAATTGATGTGTCTCTCTTACATTGATATTTCTCTCTCTCTCTCCCTCCCTCCCACTCTATCTGAAAGTCAATGGGAAAATATCCTCAGGTGAGGATTAGAAAAAGAAAGAAAGAAAAAACAGTTTTACTTAAAGTCCTCGATGAAGCTGGGAAAGCATTAAGTTGATTAAATCAAAACTTTTGAGTAGACAGATTTTCAATATGTTGTGTAAATAAAGAAGAACTATATGGAAAGCAGGTGCACTGAGTACTGAAGCGCAATGGTCTCTGGGAACTGCTCTGGGCCAGTGTTGGAGTTGCAAGCTAGCCCTTCCTCCTTTGGCGCCATCTTACTTGACTGACAGACAACTCCGGTTTTGGGTGTTTGGCAGACGTTTTCTTGAAAATGAAATGAGCGGATCATGACAAGGAAAACAACTGACAGAGTTTGATGTCAATTATAAAATTTAAGCTTTCAAGCAAAAATTGGAATTTTGGGAAATCTGCATGCACCGCCATGGGTCTGACAGCTTAAAGACTCTTAATGAGCTCAATGATGATATTAACAAATGTGATATTTTGATGTGATACAAAATGAAATATGGCAACACTTGGGAGAGCTGAATAACTCAGTGAACTAATATTTTCAAAATAATTAATGCATGATGTTACAGAATCTTACATGGGTATGAGATCCATTCAAAGCGCAATTTAGACCAGTGGATTTTAATGCAACAGAGTATGACATTTTCATTGCTATGGTTTCAGATTCTACATGCAACCGCCTAGAAATTGCCACTTGTCAAGATTTGTTGTAATGTCAAAGAAGAATATCCACAAATATCTAAGATGACTATTGAAATATTCCTTCCTTTTCTAACTACATACCTCTGTGGGGCTGCATTTTTCTTCACCTACTTCAAACAAAGCAACATACCACAACAGATTAAATGCAGAAGCAGATGAGAATCCAGCTGCCTCTATTAAGCCAGACTTCAAAGAAATTTGTGAAAGTGTAAAACAATGCCACTCTGTGTCTCACTAATGTTTTCTGTTGCTGTTTTGGAAAATAAAGAATTTTTTTGCAATCAAAGCATGTAATCTGCTTTCTTGTATTGGTTTTATTATTGATGTTTTTAATCAATTAATAAATATTTTAAACATCTCTTTTTTTTAATTTTTATATCTGGGATTGGCAAACTTTTCTATAAAGGTCCAGAGAATAAATATTTTAGGCTTCTCGGGCCACACCATCTCTCCCACACCTAATCAGCCCTGCCATTGTAGCATTCAAGCAGCCACAGACACAAACAAATGGGCTCTGCTGTGTTCCAAGAAAACTTTATTTACAAAAAACAGAGGTGGGCTGGGTTTGGCCCATGGGCCATTGTTTGCCGACTTCTTTCTTATATGATAAATATTGATATAACCAACTTAAACAATAGCTCTTTGGAGTCCTCATTAATTTATAACTATAAAGGGGTCCTGCAACCAAAAAAGACTAAAAACCTCTGTTCTACCTGAAGTATGAACACTTCATCATCTTCAAAGGGAACTTCAGACCTAGGGAAAGGCAGGGGCAGATCTGCTGGGGTGGGAACCCTTAATCCCAGGGCCACGAGCTTGCTCTGGTGCCCTGTGGGACGGATCATAGCCGTGGGGGGGGGGGGGGGGGAGAAGGTGAGCACAGCAACACTCCACTGGAACATTCCAAGTCACCCGTGGAATCCACTTCCTCTAGAGAAACACTCACGGTTTGGCCACTATGCCCACTGCCAGGGCCATGAGCCCAGCCAGATGGACACCTAGATGAAGTCAATAAAATACCCCTCTTCACAAAGACAAAAGCCCCGCGATGCTAAAGCACACCCGCAGAATAACCTCCACCCAGCCCCAGGAGAACAGCGGGGGCTGTCCTGCACCGGGCCCAGGGGGACAGGCCCAGTGGACGGAGCGTGAGCGGCCTGGTCCACCCACGACACTCTCGGGCCCAGGTGGCACACAGAAGCTCCAGACGGAGGCTCATTAGGCTTGGCGAAGGGCTGGCTCCTCGGCCCTGGGCGTTTTCTGTACATCTCAGCGCAGGGACTGAGTCACACCTGCAAACCCTATGACAAACGATGTTTTGTTAAGTCCGCAGAGTGCCAGCTCACTTCCTGGGTTTCGAGCCAACCTGACATAATTGACTCCTTTCAACAACCACTAGAAAAAGTTGGTATAATGTCGAAAATATTTCAAGAAATAAACACTTCTTAATTTGTTAGTAAGTCCTGTGTCAATCAGCTTTAATGGGATAAAAGCCTATCATTAGAGACTCGAGGCAAGCTGGGAGCAGCCGCCGCCACCCTCGTGCCCGCCGGGCCTTTCTTCCCTTGACTGCTGTTTTTCTCTGGTGCCTTTCACACAGTCGGCTCTCCTGCCCACCGATCTTCTGGGTATTTTTATTTCATTCCCTTGACGATTTTATTGGATCAGCACCTCAAGCTGTGAGTTTTGCAAACAGGAAATGTCAACACAAACACAGATCCATCCCGAAAAGCAGCATTCGCTCTGCTGTAGCGTCCAGCAAGCATCCCCCTCCACCCCTGACACGCACATTGCAGCCCTCCCTGGCCACCCTGCCGCCCGTCTCCTCGGAATCCTGCTGCAGCCTCACGGAATGGCGACACACAGCCGTTCCGCTGCTGTCCTTGTCCTCAAAGGGCCCCGGAGAACCAAGATGAACACAGTATACATGTGCAAAGACGTGGCAGTCCACCTTTCAAGGGACAGACAGGTGGCCTCAGTCTGCGTAGAGTGAATAAAAGCAGCCTCAAGACTTGAAAGGCAGAAAGAACTGCCTTCTTAGAGCAGAGTCTGCGATGTGGTGCCTGAGCGAGTCATGAGGGGACAGTGAGTTCATGGGGCTGGGGCAAGACAGAAGGAGGGAACTGGGACTCACGAAAAGGACTCAGAGTGCTTTTGCGCTGGGCAGGGTAATATAGCTCCTCCCTAAATTGGGCAGCTTGCTGGAGATAGCATCCGGAACACTGAGGCCTGGATCACCGAGAAAGGACCAACGGCTGTGCATGTGTGATGGACGATTCCAGGGGTCGTGTCACTGAGGTCCCAGCTCAAAGCAGGGATTTCAGCCCTCAGCCGCCCAGGAAATCTAGGACCTGCAGGTAGACAAGGATGGAATCACACAGGCCACACTAAAGCGACTCTGCTGCTCACTAGTTGGGTGAACCAGGACAGGTCCCCGGCCTTTTTTTTTTTTTTTTAAGGAAAGGCGAGAGAGAGAAATCGATGTGAGACATATCAATCGGTTGCCTCCAGAACCGGGATCGAACCTGCAACCTAGGTACATGCCCTTGACCGGAATCAAACCCAAAACCCTTTGGTCTGAGGGCCGATGCTCTAACTGCTGAGCCACACTGGCCGGGGCGTCCCCTGGCCTTTTTGAGCCTGTTGACTCATTTACGGAGTGGGATAATAATCGTACTGTATTAGCTCTGGCTGCCATCACAAAATACCGTTGACTAGTGGCTTAAACAGCAGAAATGTACTTCTCATAGTTTTGGAGGCTGGAAGTCTGAGATCAGGTCGCCAACAAGGTCAGGCTCTGGTAAAGGACCTCTTCCTGGCTTGTAGCCTCTTGGCTTTGTCCTCACACGGTGGAGAGAGAGCTCCGGTCTCCTCCTCTTCTAATAAGAACACTAATCCCATCAGGCGGCTCCGCCTTCATGACCAGGCTTATTGAAACCTAACCACCTCCCGAAGGCCCAACCCCAGATGCCATCACACTGGGGCTGAGGCTTCAGTGTGCGAATCTGAGGGGGGCACCCGCATTCAGACCACAGGAAGCACCACGGAGAGCCACGATGGGTACATGGAAGTAATCCCCACGGGCCTTTTTGGCAGGGTGCTGGGCACATCACTGGAGCTTGTCAATGAGGAACGTCCTTCTTACTAGTTTTAGGGAGCGGGCAGAGGAAGCCTTTCCACAGGCCAGCACCACAGGTCACCCAGGGCTGTGTTTGGCAGGCAACTGCAATGACTTTTCCAACAAGGGCGTCTGTCACCTTTCCCTGGGAGGTAGCTGGGGCCTCACTCCCTGGTCTCAGGAAACACTCCCTCCCGGTGTCTGTCCTAGGTCCTACACAGAGATCTGAGGTGCTGGGATGGGCATTCTTCCTCGGGGCCCGGTATCAGGGCCTCCCTGGTGCAAGAATCCAGGCCGGAGCCTGTGACTAGACGTCACGTCCTCATTTGTCTTTTCTCCTGCGACATGGAGCAATCGTTCTCAAACCTGAGTGTAACCCAGACTCACCTGGACAGCTTGCTAACACAGATGGCTGGGCCCGCTTCTGGAGTCTCCGATTCAGCTGGTCTGGGCCGGCCCGAGAATTTGCATTTCAAGCTCGCTTCCCGGTGCTGCTGCTGCTGCGGGAATTGGAGCTACACCGTGGGAATCACTGGTGTAGACCACGAAGCGAAGGCTGCAGTCCCGTATTTCCCCCGACAGTCCAGGAATTGTTTAAAAGACTGATATTCCCGTAACACCTATGCCTTCCCCCGGAATTCCAAACTGAGGGTAGAATCAGCCACTGCAGGAAAAGATGGAGTCTCTTCGAAAAGTAGAGGCGATGTCTCCTTATATTTTAGGTGAGTAAAAATACAGCTCAGATGAGTTTGGAATATGTTCCCAGGGTGTGTGAAAGGGATTGTCAGGCCTTTGCGAACTAGAACTGAGGGAGGGAATGGAATTCTAAACCATCAACTAGATATAATATATCCCTTTTCCCCAGCATTTCTCCTGGGCTTGGACAACCTTATCTCTGACAGCTAGTGGACAAACAAAGTATGTCAAACACGTGTCCAGTTCCCACCCTGTGTTGCTCTAGGAAATAACTGGATCGATTCTTATTTGTGCAGAGAATTCTTGACTTCCTGTCTGTGGGGCCGCTGCCCACTGCACCAAACCGGAAGTGCGGCCGGTGGAACGTCAGCCGCTCCTGAGCCACCTGCATGCTGGAAGCAATCCCCAGGGCATTCCTGCTGCTCATCCCCAGATCCTTGTCCCCAAGGGTCTGCCCCGGGTACAGGTTTATTTGGCCCACCCTAGTCAATATCATGTCTCTGAAGTACACCAGGCCATGCTCGCCTGTTTCCTAGCCACCCTCCAAGTGCTGACTCTTTACTTGTTCTTTATGGCAATTGCCACCATTATGCCCGACAGTGGTTTGTTCCCAGAGAGGCTGGAACCTTGAACACAAAGTCATAATTACAGCATGAAGCCCTTTGCTCATTTGGCAGCTTGGGTTTTTCAGTCCAGGACCCAGGTCTTCGTGAAGTTCCTCTTATTGAAGGATTCTGCCCACTAGGAAGGTCAGTCGACTTCCCAAGTTACGTCTGGGCACCAGCCAGCTGCCACCTTCTCTAAAGATGTTAGTTTCTCTCAGACTAAGTCGGAGCACCCGTGAACACTCATTGTCACACAAGAATTCCTCTAATATATGCCTTTTATTCTTACTTTATTGGGAGGAGGTAGCTCCAATGCAAGAAGGTAATCTCAAAGATTTCTTTTTCAGATTACCTTCAGTCTGTCTTTTTCTTCTTGTGTGATCTGAAAGCCTCAAGCACCCTAAACAAACTTGCCACAATAGACCACATGCCCGTGATCTCATTCAGTGGTTCCCACCCGCGGCAACCCTGGCCCCCAGGGACAGATGGCAGTGTCTGAAGATGTTTTGGGTTGTCAGGACTGGGATGAGGACGCTCCTAACATCTAGCGGATAGAAGCCAGGGGCTGGCAAACATCCTACAATGCACAAGACAGCGCCCACAGCAGAGTACTTATTGTCATCTCCAAATCCCATAGTGTCAAACTGGAGGAACCCTGACTGCCCAGAGCAAGTGGGCAGCCCTACTCCTGGGACTCAGTTCCTAAAAAATGAACAGGATCTCTGGTCCAATTTCCACCCTAAGAGAACTCAAGAAAGCCCCTAAAATGAGGTTGCTTCTTCACATCCACGTGGAAAGAATGAGAATTTTAAGCCATAACATCATCCCTGTATAATGAGTACTTTAGATTAGGACAAGGGGTTCATCTGAAAGGTGATCCTGGAATCATCAGTAGGGGAGTGGAGAAGTGAGACCAGGAAGGGAAGGAAGCCAGTGGCCCAGGTGTTTTCAAGCAAGTTGCCCCTGTGGGTAGTTGGAGCCTAATCCCCCCAGGGAATGCCGGGAGGGACTGGAGAACATTGCCTTCAGTTATCCCAACCAGGAGGCAAGGAAGCTGAGGTCATTGCTCCCACATCCCAAAGGATAACAATTCCTCAGTCCTGGCCAGCCCGAACACAGGTAGGGTGGGCCCGCAAGCCAGGTCCTCAGGCAGCGTCAGGCGCCGGCAGCTGAAAGTCAGGGGTGCGCAGAACTGGCTAAGTGTGAGACGCACCAACAGCATCTGCTACCAGGGTGCTATCAGGCACACTCGTTCCCACACTGTATTTCTCTCATGTGTGAATATTGCAATGAGCATTTATTACATTATTCCCATGAACAAAACATTTATAACTAAAATTACCATGCCCGGCTGGTGTGGCTCAGTGGTTGAGCGTCGACCCATGCACCAAGAGGTCGCCAGTTCGAGTCCCGGTCAGGACACATGCCCAGGTTGTGGGCCAAATCCCCAGTTGGGGGGCATGCAGGAGGCGGCCAATCGATGTTCTCTCATCAATGTTTCTCTCTCTCCCTCTCCCTTCCTCTCTCTCTAAAATCAATAAAGAAAAAAACATTAAAAAAAATAATAATAAAATAAAATTACCAGAGGGAAATGCAAAACACAAAATTAAAAGACGGGATTAAATATAGCTCTTGGTAACAACTCAACTGTCTAACTCAGAACTAAGCACCAGGCGATTCAGAGTCATCCTTTGCCCGACAAGAGACAGCGGTTCCCCACCTGGGTGTGGGCGGCACAGTCCAGGCAGAGCCAGCATCTCACGCGCAGAGCCCTGCGGCGCAGGGTCTTCTCAGTCCTGCTCCTGGGGACTGCGGCAGGCTGCGGGGCACGACGGGATGAAGCCAAGGCAGGGCTCCTGGTTTCCTCACCCTGAGGCCTGGCTTTGGATAACCTGGCTACAAAATTTAAAAATTCAAAGACTTAAGAAAGTATCCATGCAAATTTCAACTTAAAAAAAAAAAAAAAAACTATTAGCAAAGTAACTCAAGCAGACACAAGAATGTCACAGGAAAATGAACTTGTTTCAGTCAACATGGGAGCATCAAAGCTACCCAGTCCATCGAGTAAGACCTCACTTTCCAAAGTCTGGGGTTGGTGGATTCATTTCCCAATATAACTAGGAAGTCTAGACCTTATCAAACATCAAATACTTTATTTTTTATCTTCTTCTCACAGTATGTTTTAATGCCCAGTATAGTCTGAACCACACTCATATAATACATATAAAAGAAATTTCTCAGAACAGATAGAGACACACAGCCCCTAAGCAATTTTCGAGAGACCCAAAGAGGAACCACTCTTCCCAATGCAAACACCTCCTGTGTTCTTTCCCCTCTCTGAATCTTTATATAAATGTCCACTTGTTGGGATGATGTGGTTGAGGTTAACTTACTTATATCCTTTAGGCCAGGCTGGTCTAGTGATGTTACTCTGGCTACAGTAGGTCATGAACAACGATTGGACTTCGTGGCGTGTTACTGTCCGGCGGAGTTGCTAAGCATCACTTACACCCAGGTGTGTTTTTTCATAGACGGTCATAAAACAATCCACTTGCCAGACCGGTTTATTTGGCTATTTGGTATTACCTTATTAAGATACCGTTCTTCTTAAAAGGATGCGTTCCATAGGAATCACCCGAGGTTCATTCCCAGAAATGTTATGGTAGAGTAGTTGGGGTATTCCCTAAAAAATTTTCAAGGAAAAGCCATTTCTCCTTTGCTAAATAGTGTTTGTTTCCAAAGAAGTACTTATACAAGACTCAGAACTCTTCAAAACCCGAATGGAGGCTCTCCAGCATCTACTTCGGGGCTCCCGCCTCCCAGGCCTGCATGGCTCTGTGGTTTGGGGTGTTTCCTTCTTCCTTAGTTTCCAAGAAACGTCAGCCCAGACCCATGGCCATACTGTTGTGATCAAATTATTTCTCTCTGGTGCCAGGTGCTATCAATGTTCTGTGCTCCGTTTTGCTGAGTGGGTCTCACACTTGAACACGCGTAAGAATTCCCTGAGAAGTCTGTTTAAAAGCAGATTCTTGGCTCCATTCTGATTTTATCACTAAAAGCAGATTCTGGGCCCAGATTCTGGTCAGTGGGCCCAGGACAAAGCCCAAAGCAGCCAGATTTCGTGTTGAGAAATGCTGACGTAGCTGGTTGGTATTGTTTCTCATTTTTATCTTTTTGCTTTATTTTTAATAAAGCAGGATATATTTAGTCCTTTCAGAGCTAGAAATGGAGGTATGAATTCTAAGTGCTATTTTAAAAGACTAACAACTTGTTTCATTGAATTAACGAACACAAGTCGAATTGATGGAATTGATTTAAATTAAAACACTATTCAGAAAAGTTCTATATCAGTCTAGGATTAATTGTAGCATCTTTCTTACCAAAAGAAAGTTTTCAGTTATTCTAAACCTAATAAAAATAACTTAAAGTCAATTTAAAGAAATGTTTCAGATTTCAGAAGTACCTCAGAAAATAATATTTATTGATGTATCTATTTGTTTATTTCCTACTTACCTTCAATTTAAAAGATTAATCATGAAGATTTGGGAAAGGAGAAGGGATGGAGATTTTTGTGATGCCAGATAAGGGTCATAGTCCTAAGGTTCACACACCCACACATCTTTTTATTTATTTTTTATTTTTTTGTTTTTGTTTTCCTGTTTTTTAAATTAATTAATTTATTTTTGTTACAGATGTTTCTCCTTTTACATCTTTTTAAATTAATGAACACATTTTAGACACTTTCATTCAACATAAAACATGTATCGTTTTAACCAGAAACACACATCCTTTTGAAATATTAACTATTCGATAATTAATGAGAACTAAATAATAAAACATGTTCTATTAAAAAATAGAACATGAGTAATTATTTCTACATCGACTTGAGAGCTCGAGGTTTGGGGTACGTCATTACGAAGTAAAGCAGACCTCAACAAAACCAGTCCTCAGGGGACAGTCTGGGAGCTCTGGGCCTGTTTCTGCTTATTCCCCACACCAGACACAGAGGTCACTCCACCCAAGAACCTGTGGCCATTACCTGGAAGAGTCTTTTAAGCCAAAACTTAAAGAAAGCCAGATAACTGTTGAGAGGAGCTGACTCACCCTCTAGAACGAGAATGGTAAACACTTTGCTCTAGCTGACTCGGGGAGAAATGCACACAGCAAGCGAGGAGTTCTGCCATCCAGTTCCTCCTCCTGCCTCTGCGGTCAGGGCCTGACTCCATCTGGGCGTTTTGTCTTCTTACGCATGTCTCGTGATCATGAAACTCTTGTCCTGTGTCACCATGCGCCGAAATGTCAGTTCGTTTAAAGCATCTTACAAATGGATGATTATTTCAAAAATTCTTTTAGCCTTCTCATTCAAGTTGGTACAGTGAGGCGATGCTTTGATTCACCACCCTGGCCCATGCAGAACGCAATGATAGAAAAACAAAAATAAAAACGTGAGCTCAAAAACCAGATACAGATCTCTGTGGACCCGACAAGGATGCCAGTGCTCAGCAGTGAACTGGCCTGAAGCTGCAGACTCTTTGGGGAGGTATCAACAATATGCCACAGACAACTTGAAAAGGCCCCCGCTGGCCTTGGAACAATCGGAACATCAGAAAGAATAACAGCTACAAAAAGTGAAATGCAAAGTTAATATCCATACTTCCAACAATATTTTTAAATTATTAAATTAATGAAGAGTTATTTTTAAAATATTAAAAAATAATACTTAAAAAATGTAGTCACCTTTTGAGAATGCTGAAGAATCAACTCATTATTCTGAAGGTGACAAACAAAAGAAAAAAAGTCAGGTATTTATTTTGCCTTTCCTGTACAAACAATACCTCAGGGTAACAGTAGTTGAAGAGAGAAAATTCCCACCTATGAAGTATTCTTGCAAAAAAATAAATAAAGTCAAACCCGAATCTCATCAAACCTCGTCAAATCTATGACCATTTTACAGGTAATGAAGGAGGTTGAAAGAACCTATTAAACCACATCGTGGAGGGAAAGAAATTTTTCAGCACATCCGTTTTCTTGATGAACAAATTGCAAGCAAACAAGAAGGGAAATTTTAAAACATTCTATGTACTTGATGATTTTGAGAAGTAGTGTCAGTTGTTTTCGGATGTGATAACCGCATTGCGCTTATGCTTGAAAAAGATTCCTACTAAAGTATTTACAGATGAAATCATGCAATGGCTAATTTTACTTCACAATAATCCATCGGGAGGGGGGAGGGTATATCGAGGAAATAAGACAGACCGTATGTTGGGAATTGTGGGAGTTACATCACTAGTTGATTTTGTAGAGAGATGGGGGAGGGAGGAGGGAGACGGCTCGGACACCGGGGGATGGCACTGACACTCCATCTTTGGTAGTCAGGGTAGTTCAAGGACCAGCCGCACCAACATCACCTGCCCGCTTGTTAGAAAGGTGGGATTTCAGGCCACACACCGAACCTTCTCAATCAGAAACTGCTTTGAACAAGACCCCTTGGTAATTTGTGTACAAAGTCAAGTTTATGAAGTACTTCTAACCCGGCTGGTGTGTCTCAGTGGTTGAGTGTCGACCCATGCACCAAGAGGTCACCGGTTCGATTCCCGGTCAGGGCACATGCCCAGGTTGTGGGCCCGATCCCCAGTGGGGAGCATGCAGGAGGCGGCCAATTGATGTTCTCTCTCATCAATGTTTCTATCTCTCTTTCTCTCTCCCTTCCTTTCTCTCTAATATCAATAAAGAAGAAAAAAAAGTACTTTTGTAGATCACTTGGAAGAAAATTATTATCCTCCAATCCATGAACTGTTGTAGTACTCCATTTATTTAGGTCTACCCTAAAGGCTGTCAATAATTTTTTATAGTTTTCCAAAGAGAGGCTGTATTAGTCAGCACAGGCCACCAGACCACAGGCTGGGTGGCTCAATGACAGACATTTATTCTGTCACAGTTCTGGAAGCTAGAAGTCCAAGATCAGGTTGTCAGTCTACTCCGTTTCTAGTAGCAGGCTCTTCCCGGCTTACCAGCAGCCACCATGTCCTTACATGGCCTTTCCTCTGAGGATGAACAGAGGGAGAGGAGAGGGGAGGGGAGGGGAGGGGAGGGGAGGGGAGGGGAGGGGAGAGGTGGGGAGTACGAGAGAGTTCTCAGGTGTCTCTTCATATCAGGACCCCACCCTTATGACCTCATTTAACTTTAATTACTTCCTTGGAGGTCTCACTTCCAAATACAGTCACACTGGAGGTTTGGGCTTCAGTATATGAATTTGGGGGCAAGGAGGTACACAAACATTCAGATAATTAACAGAGACCATATACCAAGATTTCTGTATTTATTCCTAGGTAATTGGTATTTTAACTGATTTATGAATTATAATAATTTATTTGTAGGTTCTTTCAAAATTTCTATGTGCATAATCCTAATATCTTCAGATAAAGGAAATTTCATTTCTTATTTTTCAGTCTTTATACCTTTTACTTTTTTCTTACATTGTTTCCAAACTCGAAGGTGAAGTACGATGTTTCCTGCAGGCTGTTTACAGTTAGTTACCCTTTATCAGGTCAAGGAAGTTCCCGTCTCTTCCTGATTAATCCAGAGATTTTATCATGAATGGATGCTGTTCATCAAATGTTCATTCGGTATATATCGAGATGATCTCTGGTAACGTCCCCTTTTCCATCCCTGCATTGGTTTTCTGTACCTTAACTATTTTTTCTCTGTCTATACTGCTAAAGATTTTATTAATTTTGTTAATTTTTGGCTTCATTGATTTTTCTCTATTGTACATTGGTTTCCTATTTCATAGATTTCTATTCTCTATTATTTCTTTTTCTTTTTTTCCTCCTTTCTATGGGTATAATTTGCTATTTTTTTTTCTTGCTTCTTGAGGTACAAGCTTAGATTATTGGCTTAGATTTTCTTCTTTTTGAATATAAGCATGTAAAGCTGTAAGTTTCCTTCTAAGTATTACATTAGCTGCATCTTATAAGTTTTAATATCACATCTTCATTCAGCTAAAAATATTTTCTGACTTTTATTGTGATTTTTTTCTTTGTCTTGTGGATTATTTATCTATTTATTTAATCCTCACCTGAGGATATTTTTCTATTTACCTTCAGATAGAGTGGGAGGGATGGAGAGAGAGAGAGAAACATTGACATGAGAGAGACACATCAACTGGTTGCCTCCCGCACAACCCCGACCAGGGCCGGGACGAACAGCAACCAAGGTATGTGCCCTTGACCGGAATCGAACCCTCGGCTCTTTGGTCCGAGGGCCAACACTCTAACTGCTGAGCCATAACAAGGCTGTCTTGTGGATTATTTAGAAGTATATTTCTTCATTACCAAATATATGGAAATGTTCTGGTAATCTCTATAGTTAATTATCTAGTTTCATGTTTGCGTTGCGATCAGAAAATATATTCTGTTTAATTTCAAGTACCTGAAATTTGCTTTCATGACCCACAATTAATTTAAAAAATATTTTCCATGTGTGGTTGAAAAGAATTCCACAGGCATTCAGTGCAGAATTCTATGTCATTAGGTCAAGTTTATTAATTGTGTTACTCAAAATTACCAACCTTTGCAATTGGTTTTATGCTTGCTGTATCAATTACTGAGAGAGGTATGTGAACATCAACTAAGATGGCTATTTTTTTATTACTTTGAGTTTCTGTCAATTTTGCTTTATACATTTGAGATTATGTTATTACATACAAAAGTAGACTTGTCACATCTTCCTGTATATCACTTTATCATCCTTTTATTTCCAACTTTTCTGTATCCTTATGTTTTAAGTGAATCTCTTGAAATTTTAGTCCATTTATAGTTGATGTAATGACTGCCTCTTTTAAAGTCTAGTCTTACTCAGTACTCTTTACCTGTCCTGCCTATATTATGGTTCTTTTTTCTTTTTTCCTACCTTTCTGATTTGGTTGAAAAAACGTTCTTTATTATTTTGCTTCTCTCCCTTTGGAAGTTATGCACTCTTTTAGCAGTGACTTTGGATAGCAACATGT
Source organism: Tadarida brasiliensis (assembly GCA_030848825.1). Taxonomy (NCBI): domain Eukaryota; kingdom Metazoa; phylum Chordata; class Mammalia; order Chiroptera; family Molossidae; genus Tadarida; species Tadarida brasiliensis. The sequence goes on along the minus strand of CM061270.1, from coordinate 31,096,558 downwards.
ATCAAAATTATCTTCTTAGAACACATTAGCTGCATGTATCTGCAGCTAACTTATGTGATATTTTGTCATGTTTTTACATGTTTTATTTATTTATTCATTCACTCACTCACTTAAAACCAACCTGGCTGGTGTGGCTCAGTTAGTTGGGTGTTGTCCCATGCACCAAGGGGTTGCCAGTTCCATTCCCAGTCAGGGCGGGCCTGGTCCCTGGAGGAGGGGCATGTGGGAGGCAGCCAATCGATGTTTTGCTCTCACATCGATGTTTCTCTCTCTCTCTCTCATCTCCTTTCCTCTCTCTCTAAAAATCAAAAACTATTTTTAAAAACCCTCACACGAAATTATTATTATAGTTGTTGTTGTTTTATACAATAACTATTCACTGACATTTACCCATAGAGTTTCTTTGGGAGTGAGGAGGTCTTCCTTCTTCCCTTCATCTCCAGACTTACATCTGGATTCATTTTCCCTCTGTCTAAAGAAAACCCTTTAGAATTTCCTTCTGTGAGAGTCTGCTAATGACAAATTTTCTAAATTTAGTGCTTGCCCCAAATGTCTTTATCTTCATTCCTGAAGGATATTTTCAACAGGCTTAGAATTCTAGGTTGGTAATGATCTGTTTTCAGCACTTTAAAATATGATTCCATTGCCTTCTAGCTATATCATTTCTGTCAGTTGTCAGTTTAATTGTTACTTTTTTTAAGGCAATCTATCATTCTTTTTAAACCTGGCTTTTTTTAACCTTGGTTTCAGTAATATTATCATAATGTGCCTAAATATAATTTTGTTTATATTTATCTTGTTTCAGATTTGTAGGCATTCTTTGTGGCTTGATGAATTTCATTCTCTTTCTCTTCTTCTTATGGAACTGCAATTACTCATTAGTTACCCTCTATTCTGATTCTCCATCTTTTTCATTTCTCTCTGTTTCATTCTGGGTATTTTCTTTAACCCATAAGGCAGTTTACTAATTCTCACCACAGCTGTGTCAATCTGCCATTAAACCCACCTACTGAGATCTTCCAATTTCATCATTAAATGTCCTGTTCCAGATTTTTTTTTTTTTTTAAGTTTCCATATTGGCCAAAGTTCTCCATCTTGTCCTTTGCCACCTTTACCAAAGTAAGTGTGTTTGCTTTGAATTCTACATCTGATAATTCTAACATCTGGACCCCGGTGAGTCTATTTCCAATATGTTGTTTCTGTTGGCTTTCATTCATGTCTCCTGTCTGGATATTTTTTTATTATGCCCTAAATATTATATTTGTAAAAGTTCTTGCAGAAGTAATTTTAGGCCTTGCATCATAATGATATTGTTTTCTCCAGGGGGGATTTATATTTTCCTCACTGGGTGCCTAGAAATACCAGCACTCTGGATCAACTCCCCATCCACCTGTCTCTGCTCCCAGAGTGCAGCCCTTTGGAGTCCCAACTCAAAGTGGTAGGGGGTGGTACTAGAACTCTTCTCAACCTTGGTACTAGAACTCTTATCAACCTGGACTACAATCCCTGTTGTGTTTGCTTCATGGGGCATCAAAACTATTGCATGATCACTTGACATCCCAGGTTTTATCTCCAAGAAAAGGAGAAAAGCAACCTCAGTACCAGCGTGACTTCTTGGGGCCTTGATCTATCTCTAAATCCCAGTCTTGAATTCTTTACTATTTTGTTCACTTTCTAGAATCTTCAGGCAGCTTTTGCCTGTTTGTTTGATGGGTTTGGTTCAGCTTTTCAAGTTGGACTCAGCAGGAGGGGCAGCCCAAGTGACTCTGTCTACCATGATTAAAAGCAGAAGATACTTAAACATAATTTCTTTTCGATCTTAGATAAGAGGAGCTAGGAAAACAAAAAGTTTTCTAAGTTCTCCAATTTCCAAGGGTTTCTCAAGTTATAATGAGCTAATCTAAGGTAACAAAATACTCATTTGACCTAAATAATGTCTTTTTAAAATATTGATTTAGACAAATGGTTATATCAGACTATAACTTCCATTTTCTTCAAAATCTTAAAACTGTTCTTCATAGCCACAAAGTGTAGCATAATTGATTAAGCATAGATGTGCACCCTCAAAGGTTTTTCATTGAGATTATATGTTTTGAAAAAATGGGTCAAAGAGTGAAAAATGGGAGAGGGGGTAAAGATATTTCAAAGCTTGCTGTAACTTTTGTAAACTTTTCAAAATGATTATGTAAGTATATTAATCCAAGCACTATATAGCTAAAAATTGTCATTTCTGTCCCATGATGTTTTTTCTAATTTTATAGAACTAAAAATTTAACCATTTAAGGAAATCCAATCTAAATGAAAAAAATCTATTTTGACCAAAAAAAAATACTGATTTTTAGCATCTCTTTAAATTAGCATTTGAGACTGAGAAACTGCTTTTCAACCTTTGAAATTCATTCACCATTTAACAACCATTTGTTGAGCATCAACAATATGTCAAACGTATAAGTATATTGCTAGGTTCCTTTTACAAACATGTCAGACTCTTGCTCATGTACTTTGCTGATTTATGTGTCATATTAAACATTAAGGTCTGTAACATAATCAGTGAAAAGATTAGGGTTGACACTCCCCCAGTGCTCTGTGTAATGTGACTTTCTGAGACAGCCTTGAAGTTTCATCCAACGTCTGCATTATCTTCTTCACAAGAAAGAGACAAATGCAATTGATAGTGAAGGACATCAACAGTTTTCTCTACTCACCCAGCAAAAATGATCACCTGTGGCTGGGATTTGTCTAAAGCAGGTGTAGGACTAAGGGAAAAGTAGAATCTCTGCAGCAGGAATAACCCTGGGAAAGGATCACAGTAGTAAAGTCCCTGGCTTGCCAGTCACAGATGCAACCCTTTTTTATAAGTGAGGACACTAAGGTTGAATGAGAATAAAAGAAATGTTTAAGGTCCCAGCTGGCCAGGGCCAGCTCAGGTCAATCTTCTCTACCACACAATGAAACCAAGAGCTTTGATTCTACAAGACTATCGCCCGAATGTGTTTCTGTTTGTGTGTATATACATATGATTTATCATCATTACTTGAATGTTTTGAGTAGTGAGGTTTGTTTTTTGTTTTGTTTTGTTTTGTTTTTACTTCTTTTTGTTAGTCTTTTCAGACAAAATGGAGAAACCATCAGTATCTTAAAAATCTGTAATTACTGCATGGACTTATGTTTAAATTGGGGAAAATGTTTCTTTCACTTTGTGTCAATATCGGAGAACTTCAGAAGTATCTGAGATGGCTCAGATGAACTTGAAGTTCCTTTCGATGGCACAGTGAGCGATCGACACGTCAGAATTGTCCCAGGAAGGACCGAGGTTCACTGACAAGATTTGCTACCTGACTTTGAACGCATCTTTTTTGTTTTGTTTTTTGGTTCCTCTTCAGACAACAGGTTCACTTTGAAAAAGTAAGATAAGAAAAGCAAGAACAGAGTAATGGGTGTGGAAGACTGTTTTCTTGTTCAAAGCACCAAGTTGCCATCGTCTACTGCAGTCTCAAGATCAGTGCTTCTCAGCCTCGGATGGTTACGTGGCTGGAGGAGCTTCAGACAGTGCTGACGCCTGGGCCGGGTCTGGAAATTCTGCCTGTTCGTCTGGGGTGGGGCTGGGCATGGAGCCTTTGTTCCTTTCCATCCGAGAGTGATCCAGAGCCGGGCGCCACTGCTGACCCTGCTCTGGGGCCAGAGGAACAGTCTCCATCCGTAGCAAGTCTGTTCCTTGTGGTGTGGCCCTCTTTCTCTGAATGAGTTAGAGAAGGGTTGACACCTTCTCATGTAATGTCCGTTCCTTTGTTAGAAATTTTTCACTGCCTGACTCTCTTCTCAAACAACCAAGCAAAACCTTAGCTCTCCAGAGTGCAGCGGCGCCCGGACAAGGGTTCAGCAAAGAACCTCCCAAGTCAAGGTCTGCACACCCCAACTTCCCGACACGGTCACTTCAGCTATTAACTTGGAAACTTTATGTGGGACAAAGAAAACAGGGAACACACTAGACGAGAAGGTTTTCATCAAATTTGTTCAGTTTTTGATGTAAAACATCATCTTGATTTTAATACTAACAATGTAACATGTGAAAGCATTTTCGTTCAAAAAGCGGACTCCTTTTCATTTGAATTCGTACAGTTGATGGGGGGAAATGGAACGGTTGTGCCCACCTCACAGAAGGAGAGGCAAATGCATAATTTTACTCATTTATCCCAAGTCAGTCGTCACTGGCAGAGTCAAGAAGGCAAAGCTGCATTGTAATGTTCTTTCTGATGTTCTACAGTTCTTACTAACAAGTATTCTATTGAGATATTTACCTCAATATATACTTTAAGAATGAGTGATGTAAGGCTGGATGATCAAAGTACATGAAATTTAAAATAACATAAAAATAATGTTTGTGACAAAATAAATCCTAAAACTTGAACAGTAGGTCTCTAGAATCTGTAAAGATAGCTACAAATTATATTTTGTTTCAGCCTTTAGTTTATTGTCATTTACTTTAATAATACACTTTGCACCCTGGCCAGTTTGGCTCAGCGGTTAGAGCGTCAGCCTGCGGACCAGAGTCTCGGGTTCGATTCCGGTCAAGCGCACGTACCTGGGTTGCGGTTCAGTCCCCGGCCCTGGCTGCAGTCCTTCGGGAGGCAGCTGATCAATGTGTCTCTCTCACACCAATGTTTCTCCCCCCGCCATCTGAAAATAAATGGAAAAATATCCTCGGGTGAGGATTATAAAAAAAATAATAATACACGTTGTTTCATTATATTTATAATTTCCCTTACTAGCCAACACAAATAAATGAAAATCATGTGACCAGATACGGGGCATAAAAGGAAATTTATAGGTGAACAAAATGTCTTTTAAAAGTATTAATTTGGAGGGAGGGGTGGGAGCAGGTTGAAGGGGATAAATTGTGGTGAGTGAAACTGCACTTGGGGTGGTGAGCACACAGTACAGTGTACCGAGGGTGTGTTGTGGAACTGTGCACCTGTGTTAACCAGTGTCACCCCAATAAATTCAATAAAAAGGAAAAACAGTATTAATTTCAACAAATGGCTATATCAAACTATAACTTTCATTTTCTTCAAAATCTTAACAAAACTGTGCTTCCTAGTCACAAAGTTTATCATTACCGAGGAAGTATGTAGAATTTTCCTAGAAATTTTCCAAGAAAATACAACCATCTGGCCCCCAAATACTCTGGACTACTAGAAATAGCAAATCAAACTCTCTCAACATGGTTACTCTATGTAGCTTCTAAAGAAGAAACTAAATACCCCTCACACAAATCTCTCTTGCATTGGAACAACATAATTGCGTCCCCTCTCCCCCCAAAAAACTGTTCCAGAGGGAGGGGATGGTGGAAATCATTCCCTGCCCCTCGTTCTTGGCTCACAGCGGACACTGACGGCCAGAGTCCGAGCCCAGGAAGGTCATCAGCTACATTTCCGGTCTCAGTACCTGTCACTACTGCTGCAACATCTGATTTGAGTGCTGTTACAAGAAGGGGGCCATACACCTCATTATGAGGAAAAAACCTTCCTATTTTCCAAAACTTCATTTCCTCTAAGGGACAAGTGCATAAGGTTCACTGATCCATGTTACACATATATCTAAAGGCAATGATAACGCTGCTAACCAGAAATAAAATCAAGAAGAGCTGAGGCCCCGGGTACAACTGGTAGGTCCCGAGCTCAACGGGGAAGGAAACAGATGCGGCTGGTCGGTGAGAGTTACCCTCCAGGAGTGAGAACGAGGGCCAGCTTTGCTCAGGACTCCACGCTCTGGGCAAAAGCAACCTTTCTATTCTGCGCTTACCACGTTTTATCACTCATTTAGACGTTTCCAGATAGGCTGAATGTATTTTTGTCTCAAAAATCTAAAGAAAGAAAGAAAAAAAAAATACACACACACACACACACACACACACATTTTTTAATTAATATTATGTTGGAAAATGTTTGGGAGAAAGGGGAGCTGTATTTTCTCCTAAACAGATTTCAAATATCAGTACAAAATAATAAAAGAACAAACGTTCGTTACCTTGTCGCTACCTCGTGATTCTTTCACATTTTTCGTGGGAGCTAAATATCATATAAGGCACCGAGCTAGGAACTCAAACACTGTCACTTTATAGGAATGGAATCTTCAGAGAGACTCACATTACTCAAAATCCGCGTGCCAGTGGTTCTTTAAAAGGAAAAGGAAAACAAATTCTTGTCTATGAAGAAGATCTCCAAACTCAGTTTTACTCGAAGAATGCTCTTTGAAACGGGCTTTCAGAGGACGACTCTGCTCCATTGTTCCTTGACATTTAAAACCTCTGTTCACAAGTTTCTTACTAAACAAGTTTTTTTCAGTATCTGGCTTGGGTCTTTAAAAAAAAAAAACCCTTTATAAATAGAAAAGTAATTGCATAGGAATCTTGACTAAAGGAACTGAACTAAAAGAAACTGAAAGAGGAGAATTTTACAATATGGTTTTGGTAATAATAAAGCATAAATTTAATTTTTTACACTTAGGGTAACATACACTTAGTGATGCGTTCTGTTGGGGTCTCATCTGCTTTAGTTAAATGTCAAGCTTTAATCACTCTATTTTCTTCTCCCATCACCCATTAAATCCAGAATAGCTTTCACTGTTTTGTACACACAAAAGCAAAAATATAGAAAGGCTTCTATGTTCTTTTGCTGCCACCCAGTGGTGTGCATCAGTAAATGCAATAACGACAAATCGAACATGGAAGGGATCTAAGCACACATTTCAGAAAACTCACAGTAAGAAAATTCAAATGATTAAAAGTAATAAATTTTGAAGGGAGTAGTTCCATTATCAAGGTTTACTTTATTTTTATAAACATTGAGCAAATGTGCCCCCCACATTGTAAATTCAGGCAAGAATGGGAGCGTTGCACTTCTCTTCATAGTCTCAGCACATAGTAGGCACTCAGTGAACGCTTGTTTATCTCAACCAGCTTTATCTTTAAACGGTTTCACTAAAATGTTTATTATAACTGAGAGAAGCACAACAACAAAGCTATTTGCTGTTGAGTATAAATGGACCATAGACTAAAAGGACATATTTTAAATATTAGTGAGTTATCTCCTGATGGGAAGAAGTTCTCCTTATTTCCTATAAAGAGCATGTTTTACATGGCCAGGAGGAGAGTAATCAATAAATTAAATCGAGCAACTTAAGGAAATAATTATTTTTGAGGAATATACCCAGGCGTATCGACAGTACGCTTCGTAAATAGTTTTAAGATGGTTTGAGCTGAAGGGCAACTTCTCAAACCTGGTCAGAATGGCCGGGACTTACCCACGGCCAACATTTATCTCGGACAAAAATATGTATTTGTGAAAGAGGATTCCAGTACTTGGCCTTGTATACATTTGAATGTATTGAAAATGTCTTCCACTGTGTCAGGGAATTTAAGGAATTTGAAGGTGCGTTTTAAATTGAAGCCCTGCCTTACTCTGAATGGAATGTTCTGGTTGCTGGCTTCTCGGTGCAGTTCCGAGTTCCACTCAAATTCTATCACTGACAAAGATTGTCTACATTTCCCTAGATCACTTAAATAATTTTTTGCTTTCAACTTCTACCAAAAAATATATGGCAGAACTACAAATAAAAGCTTTTAAAATAAATTCTAACACCACCAAATGCTGGCGCGGATGTAGAACAACAGGAACTCTCGTTCATTGCTGGTGAAGATGCAAAATGGTACAGCTGCTTTGGGAAACACAGTCCGGTGGTTTCTTACAAAACTAAGTATACTCTAACCATATGATCCAGCGATCATAGCCCTTGGTGTTTATCCGAATGAGCTGAAAACTATGCCCACACAAAAACCTGCAGACGGATGTGTATCACCAGCTGTATTCATAACTGCCCAGACTGGGAAGTAACCAAGATGCCCTTCAGTAGGTGAATGAATAAATAAACTGTGATACAACCGGACAATGGAATAGTACTCAACACTAAAAAGAAATGAGCTATCAAAGCCATGAAAAGTCATAAAGGAAACTTAAATGAAATTTAATTACAGGTATTTCCAGTGTTATGCATTTAAGCAACATAATGGAGCTGGGTAACTTCGAATAACAACTTGTAGCAAAGTAAACGTTGTACTGTCCGTAATCAAGAAAACACTATTGGGTTAGTCTTCATTAGTGTTCTCCACAAATTTAAGAACTGATCAACAAAATCTAGCAATTCCAACTCATTAAACCCTCATTTTAATTGTTCTTAGGACAAATCCTAAAAAGAGTTTACATTTTGCTACACTTCTGATACGAAACAATCCATTTCCATTATAATCTAGTTAGACAGCAGTGAGAAAACTGATCTTAAAAAAATTATTAGCATGTTTCCTAAGAACCAGCCTCTTTTTATGAAAATTCAATAAAATCCCTCCTCCAATTCAGTATTAAGACATTGAAGCAAAGCTCACACTATCACTTACATATAACCCTATTGCAGTGTCTAACCTTATCTTAAATAACATTGGAAAGTTTAAATATATTTTTTATTGATTTAGAAAGAGAGAAAGAGGGAGCGAGAGAGGAAGACAGAGAGAGAGAGAGAGAGAGAGAGAGAGAGAGAGAGAGATAGGTTTGTTGTTCCACTTATTGATGCATTCATCGGTTGCTTCTTGTCTGCGCCCTGATCAGAAATCGAACCCGAAACCTTGGCGTTTGGTTTGATGCTCTAATCAGCTGAACCACCTGGCCAGACCCAAAAAGCACGGAAAGCAGATTAGAAAGACAGCCACTTCCAAATAGGAATTCTTATTTTCTGGCTATCTCTGGAATGTAATTTATCTAAAAGTAAAAGTAAAAAGTAAACTGGACCCAAATTTAGGAAAATGATTAGATGCCTACAGACATTTCTATGTAGGTTTATTTAGACAAGGAAATATTTGCTACTAAACACTCTTATGTTATGTCCCCATCACGGAAGTATTTTATTACCTAGCATTTCAAAAACTAACTAGTGAATACTGGGTTACTCGATTGTCAGGCTGCTGCTTTGAACACATTTCTTGTTTTTTTACCTAAGAAATTATGTACATGACAAAAAAAAAAAAACTGAAAGACCTGTGCTCCCACTTAACCTCTGCTCACATGAGGGATTCTCACTTTTACATCATTTCTGTCTAATTCCAATGACTATCTCCACCGCGCAAATTGACACTGATGTTCCACTGGACCTCATCGGGGACTCCTCACCCTACAAATGAGGGTTTCATTTCTACTAATCCCCCTTCCAGTTTTTGATGGAAGAATTAAAAAGAATAATATAGCTAATACCTTTACAACATAAACGTATGACCATATTCATACACCATTGTGTGGCGTCCACTTCTCACCCCGAGGACGCCCTCATTCTTTACATTGTCAAGGTTCATTTCGTTGACATCCTTGTATTCAGTCAATCCACTGGTTGATTCTAACAGCTGAAACCCAATAAGCAGCATTTAGACGAGTCAAAAGAAAATTAAACTGGGCCCAAATCATTAACAGTAAAAACCCCACTTCTGAGTTCTCCGATACGTAACTTTAAAAGAAGAAAACTGAATGGCAGGCACACTATAAAGAATTTGGAAAAAAATTAAGATTTTATTTTAAATCTCTCTATCCAGATGTATTCAATATGAGATTTTTTAAGTGGTATGGCCTCATCCAAGCGCATAAATTACATACAACTTATGTAAGATGTTTTACGTGTTTATTCCCATTATTTGAACTTGACTGCTGCATTTTATTAGGAAAAGACCACATGGCACATAATAATAAGCTTGGGAAAAGCTCTTCTTCATGGAAACCTGATAGGGTTTTTTTGTTTGTTAGTTTTATTTCAGGGAATGAGTTTCTTCAAACCCATATAACAAAGTTTAAAAGATGGCACTCTCCATCATCACCGACAATGTCTGCTAGAAAGGTCGGAACATTTTGGCTTAGAAATAGCAGACCCTTGACATTTCAAGGTCTAAGTCCCGAGATCTTTGCCCAAATTGAAAAGTATTCCTGGATAAGTTTACACAAGTTCCTGGTTTTCTTTAGAATTATCTTTTCATCTTGTGTCATAAAGTTTCTTACACATACTTTCACACCCACTGTATTCATCTTTTTAACTCCTATCATCTAATGGCCATTGAATCAGCCATAATGAAGTACCACCACCTGGGTGGCTCACACACACAGCAGATGGTCTCACAGCTCCGGAGGACAGAAGTCTAACATCACATTGGTATTGGTAGGATTGGTTCTTTTGTTGTTGTTGCTGTTAAATATTTTTATTGATTTTTTTTAGAGAGAAGGGAGAGAGAAACATCGATGTTTGGAAACATCCATTCATTGTCTCCTGCACACCCCCTACTGGGTGGGCATTGAACCCGCAACCGGGCATTTGCCCTGACCAGGAATCAAACTGGCAATCTCCCGGTGCATGAAACAATGCTCAACCAACTGTGCCACACAAGCCAGGGCAGGGTTGGCTCCTTGTGAGAGACACACTCTGCCCCATGCCTTTCCTCTAGCTTCTGGTGGGTTGCTGGCAATCTTTGGCATTCCTTGGCCCTAAGAAGCATCACCCATCTCTGCTTTCATCTTCATATAATGGTCTCCCTGTGTGCTTGTCTCTGTTCAAATTCCCTCTTTTTAAAAGGACACCTGTCAACCTCACCTTCACTAACTACATCTGCAAAGACCCTATTTCTAAATAGGGTTACGTTACAAGGTATTGAGAGTCAGGATTTCAACATATGTATTTTGGGGGGACACAATTCAACCCATAGCAGCCATTTTTCACATGATAAAGAAGTTTGACATTTTCCAATCACTACATACTGTTTGAATAACTGCTGAATTTCCCATGCCTGAGACAGAACCTGGAATACAGGAGGAGCTCAATAAATATTTGTTGAATGAATGAGTGAATAAATGAATGAGACTGTAAGTGAGGGGGGGGGGGGGACTGTGGATGCTCAGAGCTGAGCTCGGTTAACTCATTAGCTGAGTAACACCGTCCTGCATGGAATCTAGCAGGAATTAACATGTGCCTTGGCAAAACGCAAAATACTATATACCCCACAGTCACAAATGTGACAACACACAAACGTCAAACCCCACAAAACCCATAAACTATTATACAGGGTATATACTTTTAACGATTTCTTTCTTAAGGGAAAAATAATAAAGTATCAGAAATAGGGCATCAAATGATTTGTTTAAATAAGTCAAGGAATGCATTAGAGATCACTAAATGAAAAATATCAGCCAGATACATTACAACATGGTCTGTCTATAGATAATCCACTGCTTTGGCACTAAATCAGAGGTGAATCCTTGTTATAATTCTTATTTTAATAACTAAACCTCTTTGGAAAAAGTCCAAGATGAATTGTATACTATAGCAAATTGTGTACTATAATAAGCCTCTATTCTTTTTACCATAACCCTTTTCAACAAAGCCTCTCAATAGATAATACATACATAACAAGGAATTGAAGGTATTCTTCTCTATTTCTCCTAATCATCTCATTCAGATCTTATCACCATGAATTTCCTGGGTACTTGGCTTTAAAATACTGTATTACTATCAACTTTAAATTCAAGCCCTGGGTAGGCCTACATTCATTTCAGCAGAAGCATCTTGAAATGTTGAATTATCATCTTCAATTTCCCTCAGTCATTTATTGTAGCTGCCAAACTGAAATGGTACGCCTTAAAGGCAACACTAAACTGAAAGCAAGTAATAAAGAGTCTCTTAAATGTTTCATTTATAAAAGCTTATTTTTCCCACTATCAAATTTTGTATACTGTCTGAAATATATCTTTACAAAACTGACGTCTTGCACGCAGTTCTTCAGCCCCGGTACATTTGCCAAACTTCAAGGATGGGGGGTGGGCGGCGGGAACTATGAACAGAGGAGTAACACAGAGCCGGGATAGTGTGGGTTTGGGCCTTTGGGGGAAAGCAGCACAGAATTAAAATTAAACCTCGGTTGCTGATAGATATCACTATAACTATCATCTTTTCTGGATAGCTTTACTAATCTTCCTGGCTATATTAAAAAGTATGCAATAAAATAAGCACTTTGAAAAGACACGCAGTCAGAGAGTGGTGCTCCAGAGTGGTGGGTCTAGGGCAGCTCACTGACAAGAAAACGAATCTGCAAACCAAAAACATTCAAAGCATTTTCTTGAACTACTGCACAAGCAATATATAGCAAATTAATCAAGTAGAACAAATCTACAGGATTCTATTCTAAAACCCTGTACACTTTTCCCTCGAACATAATTGTGAATGACAACTATAAAATACTAATATATAAAATAAACAAAATATGGTTTGTATTTCTAAAACTAAAGACTTTTAGACCAGGATATGGGGGAACGGAAATGTTTTTATTAGGAAAGTACATCACATTTATATAAAATAGGTTGCTACCAAGATCATTTGATACAAGAGCCCCTGAATTTATCTGAGCAAGTTTAGTAAGTCTGCCAAGGAGGGAGAAAGTGAGATGCCAGTGCTTCTTTTTCTTCCCTTTGTACATCAAACTTACCTATTACATGAAGGTCAGAATCACTGTTTAAATCTTTCTCAGTTAATGTCAATTTGTTAAGCCAGAATTTGATCACTTTTTTTTTTTTTTGCCTTAAAAAATTATAGTTTAACTGTCTCATAACTGAGTGATTCCTAAAACATCTTTTACTCCGATGACCTACTTAAGAAAAAAGTATCTGTATTCGATGCATTGTCCAGTCTTAAAGCATTTCCTGGCTACGTTTGTGGCTAATATTCAACGCCTTATTTAGAGATAATGCCAATCCACTCCTAATAGCTAAGAATAATTTTTACTCTACAGGGTATTTTAAAAACCAATCAATTTGCCATAACCTCCTAATTCCAGGAATGTAAACCATAATTCAAGCTTCAATTTTCCTCTTAACATATTGTCCTTTACTAAAATGAATTTTCATCCTGCAACTATGAACAAGAAGAAAATTGTACTTAAAATATTAAAAGACAAAATCTCATTATTTAGTATTAGATTAATAGTCTATAATTCTAGCCTTAAAAATATCTATAGCTATAACCTCTCCAACTTGTTAATTCCCAGAGAGATTAATAAAAGGTGTAATTAACATCTAAATTTAGAGCAGACTACCATTTGGAACAAACTATGTTAACAATAACTGTACCAGAGTCAAAGAGATCAACCCCTCACCCTTTATGGTTCTGACTAAGGTTAATGAGCACAATTTGTCATAAATTTTCCAGTAACTCTGAAAATCTGAATTGAACAAAAAGACTACTTTTTTCGTAACACTTCATAAAAATAAAAGCTGGAATTGTCTTATTTAGAACCGAGCACAGTGTTTGGCAATGGAAATATAATTAAGAATATGTGAAATGAATAAAAACAAATAAGCAACCCAATGACCCACTACCATTCAGCTCCTTATTATGTGCTAAGTATTTAAAATTATATATAATAAAATGGAATACATTCAAACTTTCTTTTTTAATCCTCACTTGAGGATATGTTTTTATTGATTTCAGAGAGAGAGGAAAAGAGAGGGAGAGAGAGAAACATCGATCAGTTGCCTCCCATATGCACCCCCGTACACACCCCAACCGGGGATCAACCTGCAATCTAGGTATGTGCCCGGACCAGGAATCTAACCCATGACCTTTCAGTGTATGGGACGATGCTCCAACCAACTGAGCCACAATGGTTCAGTTCAAACTGTGTTTTATTTCTACTGGTGAGCACTGAAAAAGTGATTCATCTAAGAATCTCCAACTTAAAAGAATATAGGGTTGGGCTTTTACAAACCTATAATTTGGCTAATGATTTTCTAAAATTGTATGATATTTTTCTTTATGAAATTAGAAACACACAGAAATGCAAGTTATAAGTCTCTTTGCAATAAATAAGGCCACATGAACACTACATTTAATTTTAATAACATGTATATCTTTCATAAAGAAATTGTTTTAAAAAGCCAAACATTTGAATGAAGAAAAAAAGAATGCAATAACTATAAATGTTCTTCCACTTCAAAAACCGTCTGACATCTGAGCCAGAAGACTCTCTGCATCTATCAGTGACTTCCTCTTCATGTGTCACTGAAAGAGTTCAACATGCTTTACAAAATCCATTACATTTTAAGACCATTTCCAATATCTGCTACCATAAATCAAGAAATCCATTTATTCAAGGTTACTTATGGAAAATTAATCACACAGAAAATTTTAACAACTTCTTTTCAAAAATCAAAGTACTTTACTGTACTTGGCATTCCTACACACGATGTGGAATCAAAGACTGAAAGCATTCAGGGAAGATAATTAAAATTCATAGGCTCATTCCTAAAAAATAATTTTAATATTAGAATTATCTGTAACAAATATTTCCAAAAAATAAATCAGAATATAAACACAATATAATATTACTTAGATTTGTCCTCTGCTTAAGTGGCATTATATAAAATAGAAAGTTGTTCCAAAACACGTGTATCGTTTCAGAGTCTCAGAAACACGTGATCAAACACTCTGGGAAGTAAGACCGACAGAACTGTGGGCACTACGCATCAGAAACACAACTCGTGCATTTCTCTATTCCTAGTGACTTCTAAAACCTATCTTCCCACTTTCAAGGGCAAGTTTACTCAAAAGAGAAGAATAAACAGGTCAGCTACACAACATTTACAGCCTTTATTGATAGGATATAGCCATTATGCCAAAATCCATCCATCAATATACAACCTCATTTCTCATCCACAATTAATGAGAATATATTTTACTTTAAACATATAGGCAAAGTGCCAAAAATTCAAGTATAACCTTAAAGTCTTAAATTCACACTTCAAATATCAAAAGAAGCAATTCCCAAAATCATGAAAACATGATAAAGTAACTACACAGAAAAAAATGGACATTTAAGTCATTTCACTTTTTCTTGTATATAGTGAAAACAGATGTATTTACAACTTTAGACTTCAGAAAGCATACTTCATAAAGTCATTATTCATTTAAAATAGACAAATGTTTACAAAGAACATTTAACTTAAATTTCATAGTTGCTTATAAAATGGTACTTGAAAGGTTGACCTGCATAAGGAAATAAGAGTCCTGTCAAGAGAGATGGTAAACTCTAAATATAAAATATACCACAATATTAAAAACCTCACAGTATTCTATAGGAAAATCAATAAAGATAACTTAATCTTTCTGGGAAAAAATGTATTTAGCATTACAGATTTAAATGTAAATTTTATATATGAATTCAGTAAGGAATACATTTAAACGGTGCATTGCCACATAATCATCATCTATTTTGTGTAAAACAATAAAAATGATGTACTTTTTGAACATGTATACATCAAAGCCAAAAGGTTATTTTTTACATTTTCCTTTACTGGCAACTTTGGATACATTTTTAGGTTTTGGTTCCCAGAGGGCATTTTTTACAAATCTTGAAGCTGCACCTCTGTCCAGCTTGGCAGCCTTCTTCTTGTCTGTTATTTCCTTGACCCTGTTCATGTATACTCTGATTCTTTCCTTAAAGATAAAAAAAAGAAGAAAGGCAATAGATTTACTAAGCTGTTCACCACCACTAAGTTTTATTATACTCCACCTCAGTTAAATTCAGCAGACATGTATTTATTGCCTATCGAGTGCAGCTAGTAAGTGCGAGTGACTAGCATAAACATACTCTGCTCTCCTGGAGTTCAGTCTAGGGAAACACAGGCATTAAAAAGTCATTTCAAAGGCGTTCTGAGTGTTTCGAAAACTAGACTAAGATGTCACCAGAGATAAACACTGAACTGTTTATATGTAGTTATATACGTACTTTGATTTAGCATTAACCTAAATCCATATATTAGCTCTTATTTACCTGAAGTCTATAATCTAAAATAGAGCTCTCATATACTCACAACATACAAACTAAACTCTCCTAAAAATTTTCTAAACAGAAAATGGGTAAGGCAGGATTGACTTTTTTTTTTTAATGTTACCTTAGAGTGTCACAATTAGAATAAGCAGAATGAAAATACAAGATCTTTTATTCAATTTCATAGTTTTGATTGATAAGCACATATTTTCTAAGTTCTAATTAGACTTAACAAGGTGAGAAATACAATAGGTTGCTACACCATTAAATCTTCTGAATGAAGAGCTATTCTATACTCCCACTGGAGAAATAAAGGTGATGAGAGCCATAAAATAGCAGAATAAATGATTAATCACTGCTTAAAAGTTTCATTAAAATAATCAAAATAGTGACATAAACATACACAGAAAAATGCAGAACCTTAGAATATTTTAACTGAAAAAGACTGACAACTCTGCTCAAAACCCTCTCATGACCCCTACCGCTCTCAGAGTAAAAGCCAAAGTCCTCACAACACACACCCACTCCAGTCTTGTGCTATTTTTTATTTTTTCCCACAACATATACTATATATCCCCTAACACACCATGTATTCATATGTATTTATTATTTGTTATTTGTTTGCTTTATTATGTTCATTGTTTCTCTCCTTCTACTAGACAGTCTGACATCTGCCACAGGACAGGGATATGTATAGGCTTTATTCACTGAGGAATCACCTAACTTGAAAATAATGCCTGGATCATCCCAGGCACTCCAACATTTGTTGAGTGAATAAATTCACTATTTTCAATGCCCTTTCCCATTCATGATTTCTCTCTCACACACACTAACTCTATGATCAATTAGTGATGTCTGTCACAGGGCCAGAAAAGGAGAAAAGGTTTATGTATTCTTTTTATTTGTCAACCCTTGCCCAGAATATGAATGTACTCCTCTGTAAACTGGGTTCTGAGGGAGAAAGACAGATGATTTTATCTTTTTCCAATGGCAGACCCAAGTATTAAAATATTCCAAATAACTTTGTGTTAAAAGAAAAAAGAGAGATTTTATAAATGTAAAGTCTGTATTACAAAGTTGAAAACAGATGACACAATGCATACTTCTTAGGATTTAAAGCCAACATCACTGCTCAGATCAAGATCTGTGTATCATATTGCTTTATATGTTTCTCTAAGTATTTTTTCACAATTTTTGTATTTAATATTAATTTATTTTCCCCCAAGAACTGTAAAAGAAGAAAATATCTTAGTCCACAGAGTAACAATATGAAGACAACAGATCTGCTTTATTCATTTTTGAAAAATAAATGACCAAGTACTTTACTGTTATATACACTTCACTAAGTTATATATAAACATACATATCAACTACCATAAGACTTAAGGACAATAATACAGTGTCAAGTGTATTCACGTATATACTTACCTTATATTTTATAAACACAAAGAATAAATTAATATTCTTATTCATAAAGCCAAGTCAAGAAGGTAACAGGTAGCCATAAGTTTGATTTCTAAATTTTCTCTTTTAAATGGAATGATTTAATTTTTGAAGTCAGCAAAACCTCTGAGATACTAGACCTTACATACAGTACTTATACATCTAAATGGAATACAAAGACAAACCTAGAAGATTTATTACAGGTTGTAAATATGTCACTAATGCAGAATTACTGGACAGTACACATACAACTGGTGCCAAAAAAGCTTTTAGCTTTGTTGCTGAACTGGATTCTTTACTGCTGAGAAAATGAATTAATGGAAGAATTGAAAAGGTGGGGGAGAAACTTTCCCGTCTTTGCTAGTAAATCAACTAGAATATACTTTTAAGAACTGTGTAAGAGTTTTAGAAGAAAAAAAAAAAAAGGCAGTTGTAGAGATGAACAAGATTCCAAGAATTTATAGGCAAAATAATATGGAAGTTATAAATAATTATTAGAATCATAACATATTTTTCTCATCCAGAGATCTATATAATAAATATGGAGCACCAATTCTCTGGCAAAGGTAAGAAAAACTAAAGACATGCTGAAATCTGACTCACTTTCATAATTTTAACTCTAAATAATTTTATTCTCTACAATTAGTGTGATAAAGGTACTGGAACTTGAACTGTAAAGGAATACTACAACAAACAGAGATGTAAAGTAAAAAGAAATCCACTGCAATCTTACCAATTCCTGCTTTACTGGATGTTCCTTAGGATTAACTCCCTGAGTTGCCAAATAAACTACAAGAGAAAGATTACATGAAATAAAATGATGTATATATTAATTAAGAGCATTAATTAAAGAAACTCTAGTTATTCACACACACACACAAAAAGTCACGCAAATGATTAAATCTTAAATTATTCAACCTCTATGTAATAATAAATATGTGTGTGGCTCATGGGCATATGGTATTCTGATTTAAAAGAAATAAATACTGTATCTTACTATTAAAATTGTCATAAAGTATAACTGTATATAAAGTGCTAGCATTTAAAAAATAAATCACCTTTGACTCAATAAATAATTTGCTTTCTAATTAATTCCAAAGTAATATACGTACCCCAAAACATTGAATTTAATGTGTAAGCAGAAACTAAATCCACTTTTGCTTGTTCAAGTGGGTCCAACTATTAGAGAGAGAAAGAAGAGAAATTCAGACTTTGAGAACCATCAAATATTTTAAACTTTCACCCAGCACAATGTATCAAAGAAATGTTTTTTTTCCTTCTTATAATCCAATAACCAAGTAATCTGGAAATAATTTGCAAAAAGAAAAAGTTTTGTTAACCAGTGATTTTTGCCCACAAATTTTCAATTCAGGGTACCATCTTTAGTTAGATGAGGAATGTATATAATCCAAGAAAAATTCTTTTGAATTATTTTAATTTCAGGAGTTATGATCTGGGCTTTGTATGTCAAAAGCAATTTATCAATATAAACATTGTACATGATTCATTTATGTATAAGAAGCAGGCTAAAATGCTTAGGCAATACCAAAGACAGAAAAAACATAATGAGATTTGTTTTAGACTGTCAAAGTCAATTTACTCTTTTTGTCCTATAGGGTTTCCAGAAACCCTGATAACATCATTGTAATACTTAAAAGGTCATAGATAGAGTCTGTGGAAAAGAATGCTGTGAGTGT
This sequence comes from Tadarida brasiliensis, assembly GCA_030848825.1. NCBI lineage: Eukaryota > Metazoa > Chordata > Mammalia > Chiroptera > Molossidae > Tadarida > Tadarida brasiliensis. Next base: position 31,077,523 of record CM061270.1, on the reverse strand, counting down.
TCCTTTTTTTTTTTTTTCTCAAAACCAAGTCAAAATAAAAATATACTTAAGAGGTATTTCCTAAGGTTGGAGTTTTGTTTTATTTTATACCCTAAAAATACCCAAACACTTATAAAATTGAAATAGAGGCAGAAAGGAGCATGCACATATCTTTAATCTATATCTTAACACAGCACTCTGTTTTATGAATTACATTTTTAAAGTACCTTCTGCAACAACTCATTTCTAGAAACAGACATCATAGTCTTCAGCATGTCATCTACAGCACCAATGGAATTCTCAAATGCTGATAAATATTCATGAATTTCTGCTGGATAGTCTTCATTAATTTCTTCTTCTGCCATTATGACCAACTGGAAAAAAAGTAAATTCTTAGAATTCATACTGGAGACAGAGATTAGCAATCTTTTGGTTACAAGTAACAATAATAATAATAATAATAATAACAGGTCATACCATATCATGTACTTCAAAAGTGCTAAAAGAGTTAAAACCTGAAGATAATCAAACAAATCTTAGAATATAATTCTAGAGAAACTACATTCAAACTTTCCCTCTTCTTAAGTTGCTTGGGAAAAGGGGGTGGAGTGGAAAACAGGGGACAGACCCACCCAAGTTCACTGATGCTACACATCAAACTCTCAATGCTTTTCAAGAACTAAAGACATGACTACCAAACATGGAATACCAATAATCAAAATCCTACATTTAAAAAACTTTCTGTTGAAGTTAAAGAACAAGCAAAGCAGGGAAAGTGTGATAAATATATTACCTAATGTTTGCTGAAAAATGATGTTCTTAAAATATATATATTAGCCCTTCTAAATGTAGGTGTTGATCTAGCAGCATGGTATATTAAACTAAAAAATGAAAAATCCTAAGTCTGAAATATCTTATGATTATTTATCACTAAAACCATTTTCAAACCTGTATATATATATTCCTTAAGCTTCTTTAAAATATTAAGAAGAAACTTGAAGAGCCCATAAATCACATAAAGCAGAAAAGAGGAAACTTGGGAGAAATAAACTATATGGTTTTCATTTAGGCTAGAGCATACCTTGACAGCCCATTCTTTTAGCATTCACATTTATATCATATTTAATATCTATATGAGAAAAAGCAAAACCCACATCAATGTATTTCATGTGGTATCTAAGACCAAATTTCAGAAGCAATTCTAAGCCATACATACCATCCTATGTTTAAAAAAATTTTTTTTATTAGCTGAAAATACCTCATTCATTACATAGCTAAAGAGAACAGTAAGAATGTGGTAAAATAGCACATAGCATAAGAGAATTGAAATAAAAAGACTTGGCCTTTTCATCTTGCTTGATCACTGACTTTGTCACCTTAGATAAATCACTGAATCTCTCTGGGCCTCAAATACCTCATCCATAAAATGGTCTAATGATCTGTAAAGGCTCCTTATAGTTCTAAATGTTATGACTATGTCATTGAAGTTTAAAAAGTACTATTTGAATATTTAGTCACACTATATCAACATTTCTATTCAACAAGTATATATTCTACTGAGACATCTGGGTTCATTTAAAATAAAAAAGGTGAAGTCCATCCGACTATCACTGCTTACGCTATAAAGTTACTACCCAACTACTGTGCAACCAGCAATTAAACAAAGAACTATAGTAAAAGAAAACCACACGGGAAAGACTTGTGACTTCCTATTTCAAAAGGCTAACTGAAAACACATATTTGCCTTTCTTCTCTCCCAAAAATCTCTCCAAAATTATAGAAGAAATATAAAAATAAGTCCATAGTAATGCTGGAAATCAAAAGGGGCACATACCCATCAGCTATTCTCAACAACAGAAAATTTTGTAAGCTAAAGAGCAAATGGGATCAGACTGAGAGGAAACAGAAACAAGGAGCCCAAAATCCCTTACAAACCAAATGGGAGAATCTAGGAATAACCCCAAGATGAAGGGCACATAAGGACTGAAAACAGCTAACCCAATCTCTAACGCTGTCAAAGGATGGCTCCAGAACCTGCTGTCCAGATAAATGTGTTAAGTACAAGGGATATACTGCAAATATAGAGAAAATTCAGGATTTCTTCTCTTAATGTAAAATCTTAAACCAATAAATTTGAAAACATGAATAAAAAGAACGAGGTATTGGGGGGAAAAATCAATTACCAAAACTAACCTAAAAAAAGTATATATACAAATAGATCATTAACCATAAGGAAAAAAATTTAAAGGAAGTCAAAGATCTGCCCTCCAAAAGGGATCCAAGCCTAAAAGATATTACAGGTAAGTTCTTCCAAAGCTTCAAGAAACTGTTAATTCTTACGGTATTTAACTGATTAGAATGTAGAAAAAGATGGGAAACTTAGACACCTTTTTCATAACATACACAAAAATAAACTCCAGATGAATGTAAAAGGTAAGTGAATAAACATATTAAAGATTATATAAAATATTTATATAATCCAAATGAAATCCAAATGTTATAAAAGGAAAACGCTGACAGACTTAACTGCATAAAAACTAAAAGAAAAAAAAAAACTTTATGGTAAAAGTACAGCATAAGCAACTTGGGAGAAAATATTTGCCAAAATATAACAAAGGATTAGTTAGATTTTACTGAGTTCCTACAAAGCATAATAAAACAAATTAAAATAATGAAGATATCACCCATCAGATTGGTAATAATTTTAAATATTATCAAAATTCAATGTTAGCAAGGGTATATACTGAAGGTAGAATATAAATTGGTACAGATTTTTTAAATTGCACATACCCTTTTTTTAAAACCTTTTTTAAAAAATTGACTTCAGAGAGAGGAAAGGATAGAGAGTGAGAGAGAGAGAAAGAGAAAAACATTGATTTGTTGCTCCACCTATCAATGCATTCACTGGTTGACCTCGGTACCTGCCCTGACTGGGATCAAACCCACAACCTTGGCACATCAGGTTTTGACTCAGGAAATCCTCTTAGGAATCTAGCCTACAAAAATCCTTGTATACATGCATACAAATTTATCAAAATGGACTCCTCAAATTCATCTCTGAATCCCCATCCCCTCTTTCTCTTGCATCAGTTTTTCTCTCTGCTGGATCATTACCCATAAATCTTAGAACATTTTATTTCTCCATCTTAGACCAAAAAAAAGAAACATCTTGACTTCATATCCCACTCCAGCTAAAGCTCCATTTTCTATCTCCATTTTAGAACTCCTCAAGAGTTGCTAATACTAACAGTCCAGGTCCTCTCCTTCCTTTCTTTCTTGAATCCACTATAAAAAGGCGCCCTACTTCGCACTCAAAATTGCTCTTGTCAAGGTCACCCACACAGCCACATTGTTAAGTTCAATGGTCAAGTTTCAGTGCTCATCATTTGACTTCATTGACTCCCTTCATTGGTTTCCAAGGCATCACATTTTCTTAGTTTCCTACCTCACTGGATGCTTTCTTGATGTCCTTTGCAGCATCCTTCTCAAATCCTCAGCCTTCTAACCTTGAAGTGTCCCAAGGGCTGTCCTTGATTCTCTTTTCTTCTCTAAATTTACTCCATAGGTGAGCTCAGGGCTTTCAATTGCATTAATAAACTAATGACTCCCAGGTTTGTCTCCAGCCCTAACCTTCCTACTGAATTCGAAATCTACATTTCCAACTGCTTACTCAATGCTTCTGGTTGGATATTAATAGAGTCTCAAGCATAATGTGCCCAAAGCCAAATTCTGAATCTTGCCTACTGTAGTCTTCCCCACCTCATTTCATGGTAACTCCACTTTTCCAAATGTTCAACCCTAAAATTTCAAAGAGGTCTCCCTACCCTACCTTTAAAACATATTCAGAATTTAACCTCACCCTCCCAACTCTACTGCTACCACCCTGGTCCAAGCCATCGTCATGCCTTGCCTATTTTTATTATCAAGAAAAAGTAGAGTGGTCATTCCAAATCTATGTCATACCTCTGCTTGGAAACTTCCAAAGGCTTACCACCTCATTCAGAATAAAAGACAAAGTCTTTACAAATGCCCTAAAAAGCCAACACAATCTGCCCTCTCTGCAGCCTTCTGTGACCGTAGCTCTTCCCTCTCTACCCCTTGCTCATTCCACTCCAGCCAGGATGACATCACAGCAGGCAAGCCCCTACCTCAGGGCCTTTGTACTTCTCTTCTCCCACTCCTAGAATGTCCTGTTCCTCCTCTCCTCCCCCACCAATAGCTTCAGAGCTTATTACTTTACCTGCCACATCTTTACTCAAATGGCACCTATTTGTAACCCTTTCCTGAAACCCTCTTTTAAAATGCATTGCCTCGCCCATCACACCCCACCCCTCGGGCCCTGCACTCCCTACCTCCTCTACTTTACAGTCCTTAATTAACATCTGACATACTTATTTTATTTATTTATTGTCTGTCCACCTCAAAGGATGGTAACTACATGAGAACAGAATTTTTTGTGTTTTGTTCACTAGCACCGCCTGGTAATCAATAAACATCTGTTGAATAAATAACCTATAACAATATACTAGAAATGATCTAACTATTCATCAATATAGAAACAGCTAAATAAACTGTAGCACATCCATCCAAGAGAATAGTGAAAATAAGCCAGCTCATAACGGTTCATTTGGATCAAGCCCAGCAGGACAACGTGGAGCACAAGGTTGAAACTTTTTCTGATGTCTATAAGCAGCTCATAGGCCAGAATATGAATTTTGAATTCCTATAGTAAACAAAAATGACTTAATAAAATATTTGTTCACAGTAAAAAAAAAAAGAAAGAAAGAAGCAAATTTCTATGTAATAACATAACAAGAAGTGGTGGGAAAATGTCATAGGATACGCTATACAACACATAATGTACCCAATCTATGCCATCTGTTTTTAAAATCTGTATCTGTAAATATGTAGGAAAAGATTTGAAGGAGACATGAAAAAATAGGCAATCTCACCACACCACCATCACCCACCCACACCACCCCATGACATTAAAAAATAATAATTTAAAAAATGGACATTCTCTCTGAGAAAAGGCAGGGATTTAGGGAGTAGGATCAAGGCAGACTCCTTTTAACTCTTCATTCTTCATTGTTTAAGTTTCGTTACTTCAAAAAGCAGGTTAAATTTGTAATTAAAAAATAATCATTAAATTTAAATAAAAGCATATTCTAATAAAGTATTTTGGCTTTTAACAACTGCAAGTATAAAAACAAAAAAAGCCTTTATTTAAATGTACATTTTTTTCATCCAATTTTTCTATTAGAAAATATTTTCCCTCTCTAGAATCATAGTGGGGAGTTTTCCTGCAATTATTCCCTGTCCCTAAGTCCCAATAAACAAGTAGTTATTTATTGTTAAAGTGGGTTAGGGTGAACACTGAAAGCAAGTCAGTAAGTAAGAATAATTACCCTCATTAAATCTGAACTGAACTACTTGCCTATTACCTAACTAAAAAAAAAAGGCAAGGCAGACTAAAAAATAAGGGTTCTTCTATTATCAGAAATTCCCCCCAATTCAAAGATTTCTTCTAACATCTTACATAGACAGTTCCCAAATACTGGCTTCTTCCACAGGAAAGGCTGTAGGAGGGGGCTGCAGAAACTTCTCTGTTCCCTTTGCTACTGGGACCCCAGGATGAAGCAGTGTATGTTACTAGCAGCAACAGCAGACATTTGAACACCATTGCCTACAAGCCAGGCACGATTCTAAGCACACCACACACATTCACTCATCTGCTCCTCATAGACAAGAAAACTGAGTTTCACTAACTTGCCCAAGGTTGTACATGGTAAAACGCACAAAGAGAAAGAAGAAAAGAACTCACCCACCTCTGCTCCTCACTCCTCTCCGGGATTCTATCAGTATTCCTCACCCCTCCACCTACTCGTTCTAAAGCCTGGCTCGGGAGGTGCAAAAGTGGAAGAGGACATGAGAAAATGTGCTTCTCTTCATCCTGGGACAAAGGGGCAGAGAAGGGGAAACCCTGCCCAGTAATCCCTACAAGATGTTGTCACTCCTTCCCTCCTCTCACTGGTTATGAAAGCCATGGCACCCACAGAAGAAAAGGAGGGGTGCACAGCATCACACACAGAACTGAAGTCATCCCCCTATCTCTCCCTCAGTTCTCTACTTCAGGGAGGTCAGTCCAGCCAGGAACCTGGGAGGCGACCCTCACTCCTTCCTCAGGCCCCCTGTCCAATCAGTCTTATCAATATGGCTGCCCTAATCTCCTTACACCACAAACTTCCCTCCTTCTCACTCACTAGATCTGAGAGCCTTCAAGTAGTCTTCCTATCAATTTTCTTCCACTCTCAATTTTAGAATGTTACAAAATATGATTTTTCTATATAGTCTAGCCAAGGTATGCCCCTACTTAAAATTCCACATTTGTCCCCTACCACATTTGGTAGGGGACAAAGATAAATTCCAAACCCCATAGGAACAGATGCCAAACCCATTTTGATGTGGCCCTTGCTTATCTGACTAACCTCATCTTTCATGGCTCCCCTCTTCCCATCCTAAGGTCATAATAGCTATGACGGCAGTTTCCCAAATGTGCCATGCTCACTCTAGCCTTTTTCACCCTCTGAGTGCCACTAACATCCTGTCTGGATAAACAATGTCACTAAAAACACTATCTGGTAACATCTGCCGATTTACCTGACTTCCCTCTGACTGTAAGCAACCTGAGGGGCAGTGTCATATTGATGTTTTATCACCAGTGGCTGACACACAGAATGATTCTCTCAATTCGCCCAGGACAGTCCCAGTTTATATCTGTTGTTTCAGCCTGCCACCTGCTCAGCTCCCCATCTCTCTCTCAGGAGTCCCAGTCTGAGCAATTCATTATATGGTAACCCTAAGCAGGTCCTCTACTCTTCCCACCATACCTCACCCCATTTTGTCAGAGAATAAGACAGTCAGGGGAGTTGCTGATACAAGCCAGGGTTCAACCAGAGCAGCAGAGCCAGTAGGAGATCACTGAAGAGATTTATTACAAGAAACTGTTTGACGCAGTTGTGAGGGCTGGCTAAATAATCCCAAAATCTGCAGGGCAAGCCTTTAAGGAAGGGCATGCTGGAACTCCGGGCCACAAGCTGAAGCTGCTGTCCAGAGGTGGAATTCCTCTTTTGTCAGGGAAATCTCAGCTCTGCTTCCAAAGCCTTTCAACTGACTCAGTCAGTTGAACTATCTAGAATAATCTTCCTAATTTAAAGTCAATTGATTGTGGATTTTAATCACATCTACAACTACCTTTACAGTGTTTCACTGAATATCTGGGGACAGCAGCTTAGCCACACTAACACATCAAGACCATCACATGCCTTTAAGCCACCAGAACTACAACAAAGAAAGGTATACTCCTAGCATCTCAAGTTGCTGTTCTGAAAGCATTTTCCCACAGCAGCTTTGTTATTCTCGATTGTCAGGTTCCCAAGTAATAAAACTAGATTTCAAATTCCAGCCAACAAATGTGAAAGAAATGACAACTTTCTTCAAAATACCATTTTGCAACCCCTAATGAAATGGCAGATTTAGGTAACGATCATCAGCAGATAAAAGGATGATGGGGAAGCTGACAGTGGAGGGGTGAGACCAACACTACCTGCACACTTGGATCTATCCTCACTTCACTCAAAGGTGGACAAACACACACTGTGAGCCTCCTGATGTGAGCAATATGATGTACACAGCATCACCTGTGTTGCATTTCCACCTACGCAAAGGAGTTGAATCTGAATTTAATTGAGCCTTTAGAGCTAACTTCCATTTTACAGGAAATATGAAGGATAGAGAAACAAGTTGCCACCAGAAAGCAAACAGACAAATGTGGAACGAGAAATACTCTGTAGGACAATGACCTGGTTTCTGTAACAAGTAAATGGCATGAAGAAAAAAATAAAAAGGGAAGGGCAGTAGAGAAAGAAGCAATAAAGGAGACTTAGGAGATATAACAACCAAATGGAATGCATAAATCTTGTTTGGATCTTGATTCAAATAAACCAAATGTAAAAAGATAGTTCTGAGAGAAAGAAATATGAACATGGACTGGGTATTAGATGACACCAAGAAATTACTGATAATTTTGTCATCTACAAAAAATAGCATTATAGTTGTATCAGAAAAATGTCCCTGGGTAAAATTACGTAATATCTTGAATTTGCTTTAAAAAAAAAAATAGCTAGTCTTCATAGATTAATTACACTTTGAGAGCAAAGAAACAAACCTATGTATGTTAGAGCTATAGTGAAATTAGATCGCTAACTCACAAATTAACTTCTAGAATACAATTCAGTTCAGAAATTGGGGGATACCTAAATCTGAAGTATAGTCTAGAATACTTAAGCAGCTCTGTTACATCTCATCTCAACTCCAAATATAATTGAAGGTGAGGGGAAGTAGGTTACTGAGTGCTACCCGATCTGTGACAGTTGCTAAACAAAATTCATGAGAACAAGACAGAGCCTATGGCTTCAAATGAGGTTTGTGTTACCAACATTTCCAATAAAGGCTGACATTTCAGGGTGTTTATAATTATTTTAAGAATGTCACAAATTTCCTTCTAAAAAAAACCCTAATGTCTTACATCTTTACCTGGCTCTTATAAAAATGTACACATGAGAAAATAAACAAACCAACCAAGTTTAAAGTCAAAGAAAAACTAGGGGAAAATATTTGCAAAATAAAGACAGATAAAAGGAGCCTCTACAAATCAATTTAACAAAAAACAAAAAACAAACAAACAAAAAAAAACACCTACAACCCAAAAGAAGAATGAACAAAGAAAACCTGTAGTTCACAAATAAAGGAATCCAGATGACCAATGAGCATAAAGTTACTCAGTCTTACTCCTAATTAAAGAAACATAAATCAACAAAACAAGATGCTATTTTTCATGTCAAACAAGCAAAAATTAAAAAGATTGATAGTACCTAGTACGAGCAAAAGTGAGGAGAAACAGTCTCTCATTCACTATTAATTGGAGTGTAAACTGAGCATTTTGGTGGGGCAATCTGGCACTATGCTTCAAATTTATATACGTACAAATTCTTTGACCTTGTAATTTTACTTTTCAAAATATGCATTTTCACACAAGATAACGTTCAAGGACATCCACCTCAACACTCTTTAAAACACTTTAAAGCAGGGAATGACCTATGTGACCATTAATAAGGACTGGTTGAATAAATTATGATATATTCATTCAATAAGAAACTCTGCAGCATTGAAAAAGTATGAAGTAGCCTTGGCCAGTTTCGCTCAGTGGTTAGAGCGTCGGCCCGCAGACCGGAGAGTCCTAGGTTCGGTTCTCGCTAAGGGCACGTACCTCGGTTGCAGTTCGGGGTCGTGCGGGTGGCAACCAGTTGATGTGTCTCTCTCACATCAATGTTTCTCTCTCTCTCTTCCTTCCTCTCTCCCTCCCGCTCTATCTGAAGATAAATGCCAAAAAAAAAAAAAAATGTCCTCGGGTGAGGATAAAAAAAAAAGTATGAAGTAGAGCTCAGAGTCCCAAGATATATTAAAGTGAACAAAATTGAAGAACGGGATATATATTTGTCTTTAAGAAAAAAGATATGAGTGTGGAGGTATACTTGAATATGCATATGTTTTCTTCAATGCTCTAAGTCCTGGGGACCCTATGAATGAGTGATGTCCACAATGTCCAATCCTCACTGCCCTTCTACATTCCTATAGACTCATGCCCATGGCTTCTTTTATGGAATCAATTCATCTCATGTTTGATCTTCTCTTTTCCTGCTGCCTCCTATTTTTCCCAACATTACTGTCTTTTCCAAAGAATCTTGCCTTCTCCCAATGTGCCTGAGGTACGACAGCTTCGGTTTTGTCATTTTTGCCTCCAGCGTTGTTTGAGGCTTAATTTGCTCTGGGACCCACTTGCTTGTCTTTCTAGGGTATCTGTAGAACTCTCCTCCAACACCATATTTCAAATGAACGAATTTTTTCCTATCAGCCTTCTTCACAGATAGCAGTAAGAGAGTCGGGATACATAAAGGAATTGTCAGGAAGCTGAGAGAGGATCCAGGTGAGGTCAGACAACCCAGGTGAGGTCGGCAGCATTAATTTGTGTCTTCTGTGAATTTCTTTAGCAATTTTCCAATAGGTCTAGAAGAATGGTTACCCAGAATGAGGAATTGGCTAGTGAGCACAGAGGAAAAATAAGGAAGTGCAAAAGAATCTTTAAAACAGCTGACTGGGAGGTATGGCCTTGAAGGGAGAGAAACGAGGCTTTTTTCTCTGCTTGGAATACCCCCTTCCCTACCTTCTGGGCCCAGTAAAACCTATTAATCCGCCCAGCTGGTGTGGCTCAGTGGTTGAGCATCAACCCATGCACTAAGAGGTCCCGGTTCGATCCCCAGTCAGGGCACATGCCCAGGTTGTGGGCCAAATCCCAAGTGGAGGGCATGCAGGAGGCGGCCAATCGATGTTCTCTCTCATTGATGTTTCTATCTCTCTCTCCCTCTCCCTTCCTCTCTCTCTCAAATCAATAAAGAAAAAAAATTTAAAAAACAAAAAACCTATTAATCCTTTAAAACTTAATCAAATGCATCCTCCTCTATAAAGGTTTCCATATCTCCCAAACAAAAGTAGTCTCTTCTTCTTTGCTCCCAAGGTTCTCCAGACTTAGATATCATATATACCCATCAATAATACTCCTTCTTGTGTTTCTTGATAAATCCAGGTGTCAATCCTTATCTTAATTGATCCATCAGCTGTATTTAACAAACTGGAACACAACACTTCATCCTGAATTCCACAAAATTGTCCTTTCAAAACTGTCCTTGTCCCTCACTAGATGTTCATTATGTCTCCTTTGCTGGTTCATCTCCTCAAACCTATGGAGTCTAAAATGCCTAAGGACTCAGGTCTTCTACTGCTTCTCTTTTCGGTTTACATTCACACCTTTGGTGATTGTCTCCAGTTTCACAATTTTAAATATCATTTGTTCACTGATAACTCCCAAATGTTCTTTTCTGGCAATGACCTCCCCACTGAACTCCAGACTTGACTCAACTGCCTACTCAACATCTTCACTTGGATGACTAACAGACATCTCAAACTTAACACATCAGAACTGAACTCCTAATATTCCCCCCACAAACCTGATCCTCCCATAGTTTTCCACTACCCAGTTAATGGCAATTCCACCCTTCTATTGCTCAAGCCCAAACCCTTGATAATCATCTTACTCTTACAACCCACATTCGATCCACAAGCAAATCTGTTAGCTTTGCCCACAAAATACATCCAAAATTGAACAGCTACTCACCACATTCACTTCTTTCCACCCTGTGAAGCCACTGTCATCTCATCTGAATTACTGCAACTTCCTAATTAGCCTCCTGGCTTTCACCTATCCTACTCTCTAACAATCTGTTCCTAAGGCAGTCAGAGTGACCCTGTTAAAAACCCCAATCAGATACTATCACTCTGCTCAGAACTTTCCACTAGTTATTTACCCACTAGGCTATTCCTTCAAGGCAGGATTCATGTTGCATGATATCTGTATCTCCACATGATGGACATAATGTCTTGCCACATATTAGGTACTTAAGTATTTGTTTATTAAACTAAAACCAATTAAAGTAAACTGGAACCAAATTTTGGAGACTCTTAATATCATATTAGAGTTTGGACTTATAAATATTAGGAAGTCACCATATGGATCAAAAAGAAAAAATATAAATATACATTCTGGGTCTGTTCCCATCCTTATGCCAAGTAGAATTACACATAATTATAAATTAATTGATAAAACAAAGCCAATATATAATTTTTTGGAACTAGAGAGACTTCTGCAGATGTTGCACCAGAATTCTATTACTGCAATGATTTTGTTGCATTCCATTATCTTAGAAAATAATAGTGCAATGTACATACAACAATCTCTCAATATTGCTGTCTTTGATAGACAGTCCATGCTAATGTTACCTGTAATTCTCCTAACAGGATTTTAAAATCCCTGAGAAAAGATAGACTTCATCCTTTTTTTCTTAATCCTCACCCAAGGATATGTTTCCATTCATCTTCACATAGAGTGGGAGGGGGAGAGAGAAACAGATGTGAGAGACACATTGACCGGTTGCCTCCCACACGACCCCAACCAGGGGTGGGGACCGACTGCAACCAAGGCACATGCCCTTGACCAGACTCGAACCCAAGACTCTTTGGTCCATGGGCCCACGCTCCAACCGCTGAGCCAAACCGGCCGGGGCTAGACTTCATTCTTTAAAGATGTTAACCTCTAAAAACAAATGTATCCCAAAGTCTGATGTAAGCTAACAGGATAAGAAATAAATTATAAAGAGGTTGCTCAAGATTGAGATGAATAATTACATCAAATTACAATGAAGTTACTCTATTGTTTAATTTGAAGTATTTTAAAAATTATAAATCAGCAAAATTACTTTCTAAAACCATGAAATTTGCTTATTACATTTTCTCATCTCTAAAATAATCATAACAGGCCCGGATGGAGTGGCTCAGTTGGTTGAGTATTGTCCCATAAATCAAAAGGTCTCAGGTTGGATTCCTGCTAAGGGCACATGCCCAGGTTTCAGGCTTGATCCCCAGTAGGGGGCATGCAGGAGGCAGCCAATCAGTATTTCTCACATTGATGTTTTTCTCTCTCTCCCTCTCCCTTTCCCTTCCCCTCTGTCTAAAATCAATTTAAAATATTATTAATAATAATAACAGTGTATAGGACTATCGTGCAGGTTAAATGAATAATATAGGTAAAGCTACCAGAATAGTGACTGGCTCAATTAGCACTCAACACATTAGTAATATTAGTTATTTTAGTAAAGTGAAAATTATCAAATACCTTAATCCAAATGGGGACTATTTAGAGACATACTAGAAGGGTCAACTGCTTGGGAAGAACACCTAACAGAGATAATACATATCAAGAGCCACATAAAAAGTTATGAGAAACCATCACATAAGAACTATAATACATATACACAGCTATTTGAAGTCAGCTATAACATCTTTTTACTGAGAACTGTTTTGCTTATTTTGAAAACCCATTTTCACATTCATTATTTTATCTTTCAACAAAATAATTAGTTCTATCATTTCAAACAATCACAAATGGTTCTCTGAATGTCAATAGGTGTTATCCAGTTATTTTTCAGCTCTAACGTCAACATACGGTTAAGTCTCGGTTCAATCTATCAAACAGTCCAAAGAGGTTAACATGTGGGTGGCAAACATCTCCTTGGGAGATACACCTTCATCGAGTCAAACTGAACATCAGTCGTCAAACAGGAAGACGTTAAAGATCTTTTTGAACAGCGAACAGAAGTTTGAACCACACTGAACATTCCTGGGCCTTAAAGTAAAACTGTTTCTTGAGATTATCCACTACAGATTTCAATTGAAGGTCCAAATTAGCCCACCACACCAGGTGGGCCAATATAGCAACGGCAGGCACTTCGTGATGATGAATGTGAATGATAACAGTGGATGACATAGGAAAGTTACTCCCCTACAGCTCTCCCTTTTGCCCTCTTTCCTTAAACAAGGATTGAAGGCGGCTGAAAATTAATTGTGAAGTCCTGTCTTTAAAGTCTCCCCTTTCCAATATTTGAGAGGCGGAGCTAAGAAGCGTACACAAAGCGAAAGGCTGGCCCAAGAGAGAGACGTGAGAGGGCCAGGTAGGCTAAAACCTGCAAGCAGCCACAGGGCGAGCGAAGGGGGCTCCGGCAACGAGGCTTTCCGCGGCGCTCAGGTGCGCGAGCTCGCGTTCGCGGGAAGCTACGAGGCCCGCCCTCAGCCGGCCGGAGGATGAAAGAGGGAAGCATGGACAAGAGAGGAGGACTTATGCAGAGCACGAGAAAAACTCAAACCCGAGCTTTCAATAATACCTCGCCGGCCTTCCACTCGCGTCTCCCGGAAAGCAGTCGGGCGGCGGTAACGTCAACGAGGCGCCGGCTCTGCCTGCGGCGCTGGCGTCGCTCTATGATGACCTCACGCTGCTTGCCCCGCCCCTCCGTTCCTTTCCGCTCCCAAAGGGGACGCCCGGAAGTGCTGCCGGCTAACGTTGTGGGAGGAGTTTGCGGCCAGACGCTGGGAATCTTTTTATAGGTTTGTATTCGGCCAGACTCTGCATATAAGTTGACTGTATTTAAGTAAAAAAAAAAAATGTTCGTTACTAAAGCTTTGTCCAGGTTTTTACGTTCACTGAAGCTTCCTGCGGGGTCCTCAAAACGAGCCTGGAAAAGGCAGCTTCCCAAATTATCCGTGAAGGACAAGCTCTTTGTTTTTCCAATCCATCGCTGAAATACTTTTGTAAAATATAATAATAATGAATTACCTGAACCCCCGGTTCCCTTTCCTATCAGATCTGAACACCGTTCTCGATGGTCATTAAATATATATAAATATATGGATTACTTGAAAGATAGGAAAAAGAAGCACATACAAGCCCGGATTTTTAACTATTAGCTTCAGAAAACAAAATTACATTTCAGTAAACGCATTCAGTACAAACAAAAAGAAAAAAGAAATTACAAAAATAGCACATATTGTTCATTGAAAGTGTAGTATAAGCTGTTACCACAAGGGCCCTGACCAGTTCTGCTCAGCGGTTAGAGCTTGGCCCTTGGACCAAAGGGTCTCTGTTAGATCCAGTACATTCCCATACATTCCCGGGTAAGGGCACATAGGTGGGTTGCAAGTTCGGTCCTCTGGGAGGCAACCAATGTGTCTCTCTCATGATGTTTCTCTCTCTCCCTCCCTCTCTTCCACTCTCTCCAAAAAAGCAATGGGAAAATATCCTCCAATCTGGTTTAACTCTGCCCTAGCCTTATTTGTCAATGACTTTCCATTTTTCCCATCACTTTACTCACCTAAGTAAAATACAGCATCTTTTGCAACATTTGTGATTGCACTTTGCTGCCAAGCTGCGTTTTTCCCCTTGGGCATTGGGGAGGAAGATGATAGAATCTAGAGTTAAGAAGTGAGGGAGCCCTGGCCGGTTTGGCTCAGCAGTTGGAGCATCAGCCTGTGGACCAGAGAGTTCCGGGTTCAGTTCCCGCTAGGGGCATGCACAAAAAAAAAAAAAAAAAGAAGTGAGGGATATTTGAGGAGAGGCTGATTTTATAAGTGGTCAGTTTTTTATAAAATGACCTGTACAACCTCATAACTGTAGGAACACAGGTAATGAATGTTTAGAAGGCAGGGAACCCTATGCCTCCACTTTTCCTATACTTTAAATTCATAAAGAACTGAAGAAAATTCGGGTCTTGAGAAAAATGGCAGCAGAGTGAATGGAAGCTACACAGACCATCCCCCAGAACTGAACTGGAATTACAACTAAAATAAAGACAAATCACTGGGAAAAGCCAACTGAAGAGCAGCTGGTGAGGACCCATATAAATAGGGACCGAGAGAAGATGCCAGATTGAGCCTGGTAAGAACTTCGGAGGTGTGGGGGGGCAGACTGGGAGCCCACGGACAGCAGCAAAGAACTGTGTGCACTTCCCACTGAGAAAACGGGGTTTTTTTAAAGCACCAAATCACCTACAGCCACATACCTCCAGCAGAGGGAGGGCAGATGGAGTGGAGCTGGGTGGAGAGAGTCCAGGGCTCCTGGCTTCAGAGAGAGCTGGAGGGGTGGAAGACAGGAGTTCTGTACTGAATCACTCCCTCACTGGACAATAGCCACCTTACTCAAAGAGCCCCTTCCCAGAGCTCCAGGGAGCAAAAGACGGCCCCTCCCGGCCCCTCCCAGTTCCTCCCACAGGAATTCGACACCACCAGACCATAGAAATGCAAATTGAGGTTCATTAACATCTCAATTGCCCTACCCACTGGAAATCCTCTTACAGCTGAGGGATTTTTAACATTCAGCTGAGGACTATAAATCTAGGCTTATCTAGTAACTAAGATTAATAGCCTCCAGGTAAAAAGCTAGAGGATAACTGAAACTTTCTTTGGTTTGCAAATCTACCCAGGAAAGTAAGAATTGACAGTGGTGTTTAACATGGGTCCTCCCACACTCATCCAAACCCAGTAGAGGGAGCCACAATCAGCAGAACACCAACACCCACAGGGAAAATTTGGCAGACTCCAAAACCTGCTGAAACAGCAAAAATGGTGAAACAACTAAATAAATCCCAAATGGAAGAACAAGAGAACTCTACTGAAGATGAGATAAACGAAATGCAGTTAAGCAAGTTATCAGAGGTAAAGTTCAGAGCTATGATAATGAGGAAGCTCAACAGCATGAGTAAAGATATAGAAATATTGAAAACCAACCAATTGGAAATGAAGAATGACATAGCAGAAATAAAGAACATACTAGAAGGAATAACCAGCAGAGTAGAGGAAGCTGAGGACCAAATCAGTGAATTAGAATATAGGGTAGAAAAAATCACCCAAACAGAAAAGCAAAAAGAAAAAACAATTAAAAGACAGGAAGACAGCTTAATAAAACTGTGGGACAACTTAAAACGTAGCAACATCCGCATCATAGGAGTTCCAGAAGAAAAAGAAAATGAGCAAGGGTTAGAGAATATATTTGAAGAAATAGTGACAAAAAACTTCCCTGACTTGGTGAAGAAAAAAAGCATTCAAGTTCAAGAAGCACAGAGAGCCCCAAATAAGAAGAACCCAAAAAGGCCCACACCAAGACATGTAATAATTAAAATGCCAAAAATAAAGACAAAGAGAGAGTCCTAAAGGCAGCAAGAGATAAACAACAGGTTACCTACAAAGGAACCCCCATAATGCTATCACCTGATTTCTCAACAGAAATACTACAGGCCAGAAGGCAATGGCATGAAATAATCAAGGTAATGAAAAACAAGGATCTGAATCCAAGACTACTCTACCCAGCAAGGCTATCATTCAAAATAGAAGGTGAAATAAAGAGCTTCCCAGACCAAAAAAAGGCTAAGGGAATATATTAGCACCAAACCAGCACTGCAAGAAATCTTAAAAGGACTGCTGTAATTAGTAGAAGAAATGGGAAGAAAAATATAACCATGCTAAACAAAAATGGCAATAAATAAGTACATATCAATAATAACGTTAAATGTAAATGGATTGAATGCTCTGATCAAAAGACACAGAGTAGCTGATTGGATAAGGAAGTATGACTCATACCCAGCCGGTGTGGCTCAGTGGTTGAACATCAACCCATGCATTAAGAAGTCACTGGTTCCATTCCTGGTCAGGGTACATGCCCAAGTTGTGGGCCTGATCTCCAGTTGGGTGCATGCAGGAGGCGTCCAGTTGATGTTCTCTCTCATTAATGTTTCCATCTCTCTCTCCCTCTCCCTTCCTCTATCTCTCTAATATATCAATAAAGAAAAAAAAAAAAAAAAGAAAGCATGACTTGCATATATGTTGTCTACTAGAGACCCACCTCACAACAAAAGACTTACATAGGTTGAAAGAGAAGGGATGGAAAAAAATATTTTTTCCTTTCCAAGGAAAGGAAAAAAAAGCTGGGGTAGCAATATTCATATCTGATAAAATAGATTTCAAAATGAAGGCCATAACTAGAGACAAAGAAGACCACTAAATAATATTGAAAGGATCTAGCCAGCAGGAAGATATAACCTTGGTAAACATATATGCACCCTATATAGGAGCACCAAAATATTTTTAAAACTTATAGAGGACTTCAGAGTAGAAATCGACGGCAATACAATCATAGCAGGGGACTTCAATACCCCACTGACATCATGGATATATCCTCTAGACAAAAACAGAGACTCTAAATGATGCACTAGATCAAATGGATTTAATAGATATCTACAGAGAATTACACCCCAAAACTGCAGAATTCACATTCTTCTCAAGTGCACATGGGACATTCTCAAAGATAGACCACATATTAGGACACAAACTAAGTCTCTACATGTTCAAGAAGATTGAAGTCATATCAAGCATCTTCTTAGATCACAATGGCATGAAACTAGCAATCAATTGCAACAAGAACATGAAAAGACATTTGAAAACATGGAGGCTAAATAGCATGTTATTGAACAACAAATGGGTTACCATGGAGATCAAGGAATAAATTAAAAACTTCCTGGAAACCAATGAAAATGAACACACAACACAAAATCTATGGGATGCAGCAAAAGCAGTTCTGAGAGGGAAGTTCATAGCACTACAGGCCCACCTCAAGAAACAAGAAAAATTTCTAATTGACTACCTAACCTCACAACTTAAAGAGCTATAAAGCAAACAAAAAGAAAACCCCAGAGCAAGTAGAAGGAAGGAAATAGCAAAGATCAGAGCAGAAATAAATGACATGGAGATGAAAAACACAATTCAAAGGATCAATGAAACAAAGAGCTGGTTTTTTGAAAAGATAAACAAGATTGATGGACCCTTAGCTAGACTCACCAAGAAACAAAGAGAGAAAACCCAAATACACAAAGTCAGAAATGAAAGAGGAAAAATAATAACTGACACCACAGAAATACAAAGGATCATTAACAAATATTATGAACAATTATACGGCAACAAATTGGACAAATTTCTAAAAACACATAGTCTCCCAAAACTGAACCGGAAAGATATAGAAAACTTGAACAGACCAATAACAGCTAAGGAAATTGAAGATGTAATCAAGAAACACCCAGTAAACAAAAGCCCAGGCCCGGACGGCTTCTTGGGAGAGTTTTACCAAACATTCAAAGAAGATCTAACACCCATCCTCCTCAAACTGTTCCAAAAAATCCAAGAAGAAGGAAGACTTCCAAACTCGTTTTTTGAGGCCAGCATAATTCTAATTCCCAAACCAGATAAAGACACTACAAAGAAAGAAAACTACAGGCCAGTATCCCTGATGAACATGGGTGCCATAATCTTTAACAAAATATTAGCAAATCATATCCAGCAATACATTAAAAAAATTATTTATCATGACCCAGTGGGATTCATCCCAGGGATGCAAGGATGGTACAATATTTGCAAATCAATAAATGTGATATGCCACATAAACAAAATGAAAGATACAAACCATATGATCATATCAATAGATGCTGAAAAAGCATTTGACAAAATCCAGCATGATAAAAACGCTCAGTAATAGAGGGATCATATTTCAACATAATAAAGGCCATATATGAAAAACCTACAGTCAACATCATACTCAATAGGCAAAAACTAAAAGCATTTCCCTTAAGAACAGGAACAAGACAGGGATGCCCACTCTCGCCACTCTTATTCAACATAGTACTGGAAGTCTTAGCCACAGCAATTAGACATGAAGAAAAAATTAAAGGGGATCCAAATGGGAAAGGAGGAAGTGAAAATGTCATTTGCAGATGACATGATACTGTATATAGAAAACCCTAAAGACTCCATCAAAAATCTACTAGATTTATTTATTTATTTTATTTTATTTTTTATTTTTATTTTTTTTTTGTACGTGCCCCTAGTGGGAACCGAACCTGGGACTCTCTGGTCCACAGGCCGACGCTCCAACTGCTGAGCCAAACCGGCCAGGGCTCTCTCTAAAATCAATAAAGAAAAAACATTAAAAAAAAAAGATTGTCTTCAGTCCATGGAGAATTGTGGCATAAGATTCTCAGAAGCATATGACAACAGTAACCAAATCCCTGTCTCCCCAAGGCTATGTCTCCATAGAAGGCAGGAATTCACATAGGCAAATAGAAATTCAACACAGGCCCATACCCAGGTATAAAGCAATCCCTAAAGAGGCTTGTATTCATTATTTTTAGATTATCCCAAAAGGTAAAATCACACCAAATGCTAAATCCCATAGAATTCCAGGGTCCCTGAACGTTTGTCTTTGGACGACAAATTGAAAAACATGAAGAATGTAGCAGAGGAAAAGGCAGTGTAATATAGTGGTACAAAGCACAGCTGTAAGTTCAGAATTCCTGGCTTGTAGCACTGGCACAGAACTTACTAGCTAAGTGATCTTCTGCAAGTTACTTTCCCTCTCTGAGTTTCAGTTTCCTCCTCTTTAAAAGGGGATGGACATGGCATCTTCCTCATAGGTTGCTGGCAGTTTCACTGAGACAATCTAAGAGAAGAAGGTAACATTGTGCCTAGCATTTGGTACTACCAACTCTTCCTCAGTGCTCCATACTCAGCCAACCTATACTAAGGAGGGGAAGCTGATGAAAGAATCACAGGGCTAAGATTCCTTCCCATTGGACAGCATTTGCTTGTATTTACTTTATTATTTTCTTCTTTAAAGGTTTAAAGGAGCTCCTGATAACACTGTTTTTGCTTTTTCCTTCTGTAGTCACAGCTCTTTTCCTATCTACACTATTTCTTCAGTTCCCCTGAGGAAGCTATGCTGTTGGCTGATAAAAGTGCCACTTCGTTTCTGGTTTGGTTCAATCATAATCATATTGTCAACTTTCAAGATGTTAATTAAGAAATAAAGGACAGTTGGGTGTGTTTTACGAGGCCCGTTATGGTTGAAATGCGTTTCCTCTGCTCCTTGCTATGTGTTAATGGCTCAATTAAACATTCCTTAAAGGAGAGTTTCTTCTTGTTCCAGGAGTGGGTGTTTAGTAATTGTTTTGTTTTGGGGATTTTGCCCCTGAGCAGGTCCTCTGAGGCTGAAGGAATTCTACAGCTCTATTTCCAAACACGTTCCGTTCCGTGGTTTGCAGCTCACCTCTCAGGGGACGAGTATCTGGAAGAAGTTTCATGGCAGTCTGTGGCCTTGATTCCAGAAACACCCCGAAGCAGGGACTTTTTTAAATTATTATTTTAGGTAACATTGGTTAATAACATTATATAAATTTCAGGTGTACAATTTTATAATACAACATCTGTATACCTCATTGTGTGCTCACCATCCAGTCTAGTCTCCTTCCGCCACCATATATTTGACCCCCTCTACCCTCTTCATCCTCCCTGCACATCTGGTAACCACCATTCTGTTGTCTATATCTATGTGTTTGTTTGTTGCTTTTTGTTTTATATCCCACATATGAATGAAAATGGTTCTGTCCTTTTCCATCTGATGTATTGCACTTAGCATGATACCCACAAGATCCATCCATGTTGTTGCAAATGACAATATTTCATCTTTTTATGGCTAAGTAGGGGCTCATGATATATATATCTCACATCTTCTTTATCCAATCATCTGTCAAAGGACACTTAGATTGTTTCTACGGCTTGGCTATTGTGAATAATACTGCAATGAACATAAAGGTACATATATCTTTACAAATAAGTGTTTAGGAGGACATATCTGCAAATGATACCTCCTCTAAGAGGCTAATATATATAAAGAATTCTCCTAAGTTGACTTGGTATAGCTGCTTTTTGTTGTTGTTATTAATCTTCTCCCAAGGATTTTTTTCCCCATTAATTTTTAGAGAGAGTGGGAGGAAGGGAGGAAGAGAGGGAGAAAGGGGGAGAAAGAGAGATAGAGAAACATCATTAGAGAGAGAGACACATCGATTGGTTGCCTCCCGCATGTGCCCCGACTGGGGCCAGGGATTGAACCTGCAACCCAGGTACGTGCCCTTGACTGGGAATAGATCCCAAGACCCTTCAGTGCTCGACCAACACTCTAACCACTGAGCACACTGGCCAGGGATGATATGGCAAGTTTTAACAACAGTGATAGGACAACAAGACCAGGACCTGGCCTGGTTCAGTAATTCATTATAACAAAGTACTTATGGTTCCCAAAGTAAATGGAAAAATGGCTGTGCTGCTAATTATGACTGTGGTTCAGTAGCTGGGCTAATATGGAAGGGAGGGTTGGACTGTCTGCCAGTTTCCACAAATAGGATCAATGCAGTAGAAAGCCTCTAGAGAGGCAAATCTCACACACTTGGGCTTGGGGAATAACCAGGTGAAAGCGCAGGTCAACACAAATGTCTTCAAAATATTGGGAACTTGGGGTGCCCATGCTGGAAACTCAAGCCCTTGTCAAGCAAAGTAATTTATAGAATCATAAATTATGATGAATATTTGAAGAGGCCCTTTCCCAAAGACAGCCTGGGACCCTACAAGCAAAGGAACTTTGAAGTTGAAAAAATTATACAGATAAACTCAAAAACCTATTTATACTAAAATAAACAAAAATGTGGAAATTATCCTGATAACAAGCAAGACTGGAAATGTTTTAGTAGATGCATTTGTAGTCATTTGTACTATTTTGGACTTGCTCTAAGTCACGACTTTTGCTAATTAGGAAATGAATAGGTACCCATGAAGAGGGCCTCATTCTCTGATAGATCTCCTATAAAACCCCTGTCCATAAAATGTTTGCCTCTGGATACCAGAGATAATGGGTTTGAAAATTCTAATTACTAAGGCTGGCTTAATCTTATCAACAAAATAATTAATTCTCCACATTCAGAAACAAAGTATTTAATGTGAAAAAAGGGTAGGGTGCTGTGTGGTTTTATTTGCTTGTTTGGCTTTGTTTTACAGAAAGAGTAGTGGAAATTTTCTCATTTTCATTAGCAACCATTCTGTGTTTCTTTAATTCCAAATGGGGGCAGAATATCTGTTTTTATGTCTTATGTCAATAGCATATTTGTTCCTTTCAAAACAGGTAATAAATGGTATCTTACTACTTGATTGGTATTATTTTCACTACATTCCCCCAAATGCCTGTTAGTCTCAGGAGCAAAAATCTTGGCAAGGTCAAGGGGCACTGACTCTCTCCTACGGTAGCCAACATGCAGCTGGCCCTGGGGGCCCCTCCGCGGGCGGACTCCTCTATTGCTTCCTTTTCGCTCTCACTTTCCTCAGTGTCTTTGGCCATCGCTGCACTCATCTAATAGCAATTCAGACCAGGTGACATAAAAGGATAATGTGCAGATAAACACAGGAGGGAATTTGATCTGCATTCAGATCTGGCACTTCTTTTGAAAACTCTTCAACTAGATTTTTTTTCAGGTTCTTAAGGACAGGACCTCTTTCTGCCTCTAATTTCTTTTTCAGTACCTGATACATTACTATAATCCCATCTAGTTGTTGGTTGGTTAGCTGATCATAGATTCATCCTTTTAGCTCTTACACAAAGATAAGACTAAGAAATGTGTAAAGTGGTTAGTATAAAAAAAGAAACCTGGGATCATTTTCCTCATCTTGAACAAAAATAGAGTGGAAATGTTATACTAACAAAGTTGTTAGCAGGAAGAAGTAGATCTATATTATGAAGGAGAAGAATACGTTCTGTTCAATAAGTAAATCTAAATGCACCGCGCATAGAACTTCAGAAAAATTATCTAGTTCTATAAGGTAGTGACATTTGGATGAATTTTTTATTCTATTTCCCAAATATTCTGTGAAAGTTTTACATTATGTTGAAATTAAGAAGTTTAAAGGGAAAAAAAAGACAAGGCAGATATAATTTTGTCCATTAAAAATGTTTTACTGCCTTGGCCGGTTTGGCTCAGTGTTTAGAGCATCGGCCCGCGGACCAGAGAGACCCAGGTTCGGTTCCCGCTAAGGGCATGAACATCGGTTGCAATTTGTCCCTGGCCCCAGTTGGGGTTGTGTGGGTGGCAACCAGTCGATGTGTCTCTCTCACATCAGTGTTTCTCTCTCTCTCTTCCTCCCTCTCTCCCTCCTGCTCTATCTGAAGATAAATGCAAAAATGTCCTCGGGTGAGGATAGAAAAACAAAAATGTTTTACCTCTTTTATTAGAAAATTTTAGAATAAGTAAAGTATCTTTTTAAAATAAATGGGTGGAAAAAATAAATAAAAGTCAGTGAGTAGAAAAGGTCAACCTTCAGAAACTTTTTACTCTGAAAAAGGAAGTAAAGTTATATCAACAACAACAAAAAATTACCATTGGTTTATTGGTAGGGCTCATGGCTATTACAGTTTCAGAGGTCTCAGAAATAGACTTGGTAAAGGCAACTGCAGCTGCGGCTATACGATTTCAGATCAAGCAGGCTTTCTGAATAGGTGGTGTTTACTTTAAGCCCTTAATGTAAATCAATCAATGAACAGTATAGTTGAACATTGAGTACATATGTTTGCCTTTTCTCTGTTTAAATGTTTGCCTCAAACTGAATCAAGTCAATTATACTAACATTGTAGAACTTGGCCCCTAGATCAAGATAACATAATAGACAGGAAAGACAGTCAACGATTCCAAAGACTGTGGCTTAAGGAAGAGTGAACTAGTTGAGATGAACACATTTATAAAGCCAAATCCCATATCTCTACATTAATTTGTAAAGAACTGTTACAAGTTGAATTGTGCCCCGCCCCCCAACGGATGTTAAGGTCCTAACCTCAAATACCTGTGAATGTGACCTTATTTGATAATTGGGTTTTTTGCAGATGATCAAGCTAAAATGAGATCATTAGGGTGGACCCTAATCCAATATGACTGGTGTCCTTATAAAATGGGGAAAATCGGACACAGATGGACTTACACAGGGGGAAGGCAGAATCGAAGTGCTGCATCTGAAGCCAAGGAACACTGAATATTGTTCAAAAATCACCAGAGGGCAGGGAAGAGGGTGTACCAGATTCCCCCCACCCCCAGCCTCAGAAGGAACCAACCCTGCCAACATCTCAGTCTCAGACTTCTGGCCCCAAGAAGTGTGAGACAGATTTCTGTTGTTTAAGCCACAGTCTGTGGTACTTTGTAAGGCCAGCCTTAGGAAACTAATACAGTAACATTGCTTTGTACGCTACTCAGGTGGCCTAAACAAGAAGCTGAGGCTTAAAACCAGTGCGCACCTGCCCACACAAACAGGTATCAAAAGCTGAGAACATATTGTGAGGAAATAAGGGGGAAAGTAGTGTAGATCACAAGATTTTTTTTTTTCAAATTAACTTTATCGAGGTATCATTTAAATACAATAAAATCCATTCATTGTAACGGTGCAATTCAATTAGTTCTGACGAATGTGAGACCATTCCAATCAAGCTATAAAGCATTTCTTGGAAAGTCCACTCGTGTCCCTTTCCCGTCAATCTCCCCACTGATGTCCTAGGTGATCACTACTCTTCTATCACTTGTAGATTGACAATGGGGAGTCAGAAGTTATACATGGAGCACTGGCCAGGTGGTTCAGTTGGTTGGAGCATTGTCCTGAACACCAAAAGGGTTCGATTCCTGGTCAGAGCACATACCTAGGTTGCAGGTTCAATCCCCGGTTGGGGCGCAAATGGAAGGCAACCGATAGATGTGTCTCTCTCATATTGATGCCCCCTCCTTCCTCTCTCTCTAAAATCAATAAAAACACATACTCAGGTGAGGAAAAAAAGGTTATATGTGAATTTTCTACTGTGGGGGACACAGTACTCCTAAGCAGCCCCCCGTGATGTTTAAGGGTTAACTGTTGTTCTAGGATTCTGTTTAAAATGTAATGCTCTCTTCTTAGCAGTGATTAGCATGAACACAGTAAGAAAAACTTTTACCGTATGACCCATACTTTATGTATGACCAAGACCAAAGTTTGATAAAAGAATCCTCACTATTTGCAAGGAACTCTGATTTATTCACTTGCTTCTTTATTTGTTTAGTCTATATTAATACAATTACATAAAATGGTGGAGTAACATCAGTTTAGAGGACAAAAATATAGAAAAAAGAACACGCACCTCATTTGTCTCATTTGATCTTTCTGAAAATCTAACTAAAATTCTCCAAGGGTCATAGTTTTTTTTCTGCCACAGAACAGTAGGCATCCCACAAACCCAACATTCATGTAGACAGTTTATTATAGAAAAACCTTTCAGCATTTTCACCACCATTTTGTGAATAGGAAATCTTAGGCACATATAATTTAGATCCTGTGACCTGTCTTTGGTCAAAATACATCATCCTAAAGGGTCCACAGGACTTCTTCCCAGGGCAACAGTCTTTCCACTCACACTGCCCTCTCCTGGTGCAGTCAAGTACACATCCAGGTAGCTCAGAGTCCCAAATCCTAGACAATGAAATGCATCCTTTGCTCAAGCAGTGGACACACGTACATGAACGTCCGTTCTCCTCTGCACCAAGAAGAAAAAGGAAATTAATAAGGGAAAAAAAAAAGAGCAGAAAACATTTGGATATGTCTAGCTTTGATAATCAAATTAAATTAGAATTATTCTTCATCTACCCATCTACCATTTAGCTCCATAGTTTTCTTTTCTCTCTTTTTGTTCTTATTTTAAAGAAATAAACACAAAATAGCTCATCAAAATAGCAATGCATAAGTGGTTGGGAAGAAGGAGCCTTATGTTGCCTTATTTCTAACAGAATGGAAAAAAAAAAAAATCCTAAACCCAAACCCTATAATTCAACCCAACTTGTCGCTACCCTCTGATTAAAGCATTTTTTAAAATAACAGATAGAAAGCTGAGATCTGCATTGAGATAAAGATGGTTAGCATAGATCAAAAGAAATTGTACATGTGTCAGATTAAGTGACAGGATGTGGGGAAGTGGTGGGTCCCATATCCAGTTACTTTATGCACCAGTACATTTGCTGGATGCAGGTACTCAAACAGGCTAGCTGTGCAGAGACGGAAACCAGGGAAATTAATGGAGGGCGATCTATAATGGCTAGAGTGTTTGTTCTGATATGGGTCCAAGACCACATTTCTCCTAATTAGTAGTATTACTGTAATTTTTTATAACTGTCAATTTCGCCCTGCCCAGGATAGTAAATTATCTTTGAATCCTTCACCTGACATTTCTGAGGAGGTCAGCATTATGCTGTAAGTACTCTGTATTCCACATCCCTAAACCTAGTGTTTAGATATAGACAGACTATTTCCCCAACCCCATGAGAGGAAAAGATATTTAAAATATCTCCCTAAAAAATTCCAGTAAGGCATTTGGGAGGCTAAAGGAGCAAATGATGTGAAATAATGTCTATATCAACGGAGTCCAGAAGAGAATAGTAAGTTATCTTTGAGGTGAAGTGGGACTACTTTACTCACTAAGTGGAAAAGTCACACAGTGGTTCTTTTTCTGGACATGTGACTTACAACAGAAGAGTGCTGTAAAGACCACAGTTAAAGCCACATACTCCTTTGGGAAGCTTTTCATACATCACCCTTCACAATGAAGATGATGTTGGCTCATCAAGGCCAGGCTATAAATCAGAGAAGTTAAAAATCCACTTTAGGGAAATTCTACACAGTGAACACGGAGGTTGCTTCCTTACTTAACATAGTCACAAAAATCTAAAATTCTAGAGCTGGAAAAGTCCTTCTCTTTGCCTTCACTGGGTTTAATTACCCCCAGTTTAGTAATAATCAAATGAAATCACCTTTTAGTTAAAACGATTGCATACTTCATAATCCAACAGTCCAGGACTAAGGTGAGGGGACTGAGGCACTTGCCTCCCATACAAAATTTAGGGGACAAAGGTGCCCACAACCTTAGTAATCAAAATAAATATTTTAACTTCCCCTACCCAAATCCCATCTCTGTTGGATGCTGTCTTTATTTAAAATGTTGTTATATTGTTCATCAGGAATTTTTTGCATTGATTTTGATTTTTTTAAATATTATTTATCTTGGATACTGAAGTTTTCAGCACTCTTAAATCTTGCACCTCAAGGCAAGTGTTTCCCATCACCTCAAAATAGTCCTGGACCTGTAAGTCCATTTCCAACTTGATTATAACTCCAGATTCAGAAATGTCTTACTTAACATCTAACCTGAGGTGTCTCAACCTTGGCACTGTTGACGTTTTGGATGCCAGATAAATTTTTGTTGTGGGGTTTGTCCACTGTAGGATGTTTAGCACCCCCCCCCCCCATCATCACTGCCAAATCACCCCTGGTTGAGAGACACTGATCTAACCAAAGTTTCTTATGCTTTAAACCACCCCATTCCTTCTCACTGTGTCCTCGGTAGAGATAGAAAGCAGCTTTTCATCATTTTCTAAATAACAACCTCATGAGATTCTTTGCTTTGTAGAGTGTGTGTTTACTTTATAATCCAATTAGAGTCATGATAATCAGGTTAGCATGTCTAGACTCGCCAAGGTCAAATCCCTGGCCTCTGTAAGGTTTATTCCTGTCTAATATCTGACATTCCAGTAGACCACTTGGCCATCTAAATCAGGAGCTTCTTCCAGAGATGCCTTGTAATTATAACCCTTTTGTCAAACCATAAACTTAACTCCCTCATTTCATTAGGCCACAGAGATTAGTTACCCCCTAACTACATTTCATTCTCTTCAAAGTGAATTTCATCTAGAAATTTATCAATAGCCTTTATTTAAGCTATTGTATTTTTTTCCATCTCAGAAACTAAGGCTCTAATGAGTCAGATTATATTAAATAATTCAGCAATTCAACTTCTTCTGTGATCTTAGTTTTTTTAAATACTACAGTTTTGGGAAGCCATTTTGCTTATAATGAGCAGGGAAGATTTAGGAAAGTAAAGTAAAAGCCAAATTCATTACAAACATTTTTAAGCCCGGAGTTAGACTTAGAAATCAAATTCCACTTGGAAGGTAAAAATCCATTTCTGGTTAGTAGTTTTGCAACATACTGAAAGGTTTCATAGTCATCCATACAAACAGCAATAGAAATCATAAATAGGCAGTCAGGTAGATGAGCTAGAAAGTGTTCCCAGTGATACACAATCTGCCACCTTCACTCTCCATTCTGTTAAACTTTTATAAAATTCTGGTTATATATGTGTTTTCTCTTCCACGTAAAAATGATGTATGTGGGGAATCAACCGATATTCAATACTATAGCAGTCAGGGTTGTTAGCTGCAAGCAACGGAAACTAACTCTGGCTGATTAAGCAGAAAAAAAATGTTTGTTGTTGAATTGTTGACTAGTTCAACATGATTGGGACCAGGCTAGGAAAGAGGTTGGAGAAGGAAAGCTGGGCAGCAGGTGGAACCCAGACAAAACCACACCACCTAACCCCTCTAGCCAAAAAACCACCACCACTGCCCCTACCACTGAACAATGGATGCTGCAGGTTTCCCCGCAGACAGAGGCTGAACTTGGGGTGATGCTGCCCCCGTTGCCATCACCTTGATGCCTCTGGAGTCCCACTGTCTCTGCCTCTTTATGTCACCAGCTCCCAAGTCAAAGTCACTAGCAGGTACACCTGTTTAATCAAGCCTGAGCCATGGGCCTGCTCCCTAGCTGCAAGGGAGGCTGTGACAATGTCTGGACTGTCCAGCTTCTAAAGTGAGAGGCAGGCAGCTAAGAAAATGACAGCTTTCCATTACGGGTGTGATAAAGGGAGGTAATTAATAATAATAAATGAAGTCTTGGGCTCTGGAGTCAGACTCTCTGAATTTGAACTTATGCTCCATTACTGTCTATGTAGCCTTGGTCAAATTACTTAAATCTTTAATGGTTCCTATTCCCTTACCTCTAAAATAGAGACAGTACCATTACCTGCCTTAGAGGTCCTTGTGAGGATTAAATAAAAATATCCCTGTAAAATTGCTTAGCACGTATGTGGTACATAAGTATCTCTATATATCTATATACGCGTGTATGTGTGTATATACACATAAATATTTTTAAAGAGTATGAGCGTATGCCAGCATGCAACATTAATAGCAGAGATAGTTTCTTTTCTTTTCTTTTTTTTATCCTCACCCGAGGACATTTTTCCATTTTTTGTTCAGATCGAGTGGGAGGGAGAAAGAGGAAGAGAGAGAGAGAAACATAGACGTGAAAGGGACACATCGAGTCCCTTTCAGGGACGACCAACCAGGGCCAGGGACAAATTGCAACCGAGGTACGTGACCCTAGTGGGAACTGAACCCGGATCTCTCTGGACCACAGGCCGATGCTCTAACCGCTGAGCCAAACCGGCCAGGGCCAGAGATGGTTTCTTTACACCCCTTCTCTTCCCTCCTACCAAATCCTAAAAGAGTACTTGCATATCTCAGACTGCTTGTTTACGTTAATGAAGGACGAGGCAACCCAATTTAACTTTGATCTCCCTGCTTAAAGCGTATGTGATCTAACAGAGCAATAGCACTGAAGAAATAATTATAGTTCTGCATATGCTTAAGCAGCATAAAAATGAAAGTTCAGAGAAGGACAGAATTGATTTTGTCTGGGGAGATAGAAAAATCTTGATAGAAGGAACTCGACAGGGAACGTGAAGAACAGATAATAGGAAATTTCCAGAGAGCAGAGAGAGAGGGACTTGTCCCAGGTAGTGGGAACGCTCTCAGCACAGCAGTGTAGGTGCAGGTGTCCCTGGGAACGGGGAAGAGTTCGGAAGGACAAGAGCAAGGGGTTGATGGGAAGGTGGCAAAAGATGAACTGGGAAAGATAGACTGGGACCAGATTGTCATACCCTTCGGGTCACACCACAGTGGTATCTTTTCATTTGTGAACACACGTGCCAGTAAGGCCGCCAAGAACTGACCTATGACCCCAGCAATGTGTCACATCATTTGGTATCAATATCTGAGGTCATTTATTTCTGGTAAGAGTTTTAATTCATGATGCAGAAGTTAAATCCCAGGGGTTAAGATTGGCTTAAGCGAAACAGTGGAGCCGGCAAAGCGTGGCCCAGTCCCCCCTTTCACTGAGTCTCCCTTCCCCTCTCCACCTCTCTCTCAGGCATCCAGGCCACCTGGAGAGCCTCTGCCTGTGACTCGCCCAGCGTAATGCTACCAGAGGCTCTTGGCCCTCACGAGTGCTCCCAGCTCCACATCCTGCCATGCTTCTTCCTCCTTTACTCATCAGAGCCCCAATCTCTGTTCAAATAATAGGACTGAGAATGGGTTAAACAGATAAAGCAGTCTCGGCTGTCCTAGTCCGAGGCCCTTCTGAGTAAGCCATTGCCCTACCAGTTGCCGTGGACTTTCCAGAAACAATACGAACAGTTCGACCTCGGTTTCTGTGAGCTCCTGGACCCACATCTTTCCCAACCTCTCCACCCAGCCCCAGCCAGTTCGACCACGTGCTCTAATAAGGACGGGAGAACCTTTATAGACCCCACAATGAGAATGCTTGAAACAGGATTGCTGCAGAAAGTCTGAGAGGGGAGGTTGCTTCTTCATCACTTCTCAGGAAATAGAGGCGGCTGGGCTGGGGACTGAATCTGCTCTTCCCTTCTGGATGCAGAGTTTGGCCTCGAACTCTCCAGGACCATTGACTCAGGATTCTGAGCTCAGTGGCTCCAGCAGAAATGAAGGGGTTCGGCCAGAAATGAAGGGGTTCGGCTCCTTGCCGTGGAGGGGTTTCAGCACACTGTTTAGAGAGCTAAATGGATTTCTTTCAGGTTTTGTTTCAGCTGCTGGGAGCCCGGGGCTGGAGCCTTGGGAGAACCTCAAGGAGTATCAGGGAACTGAGAGGAGACCAAGGGAGCCTGCATTGGTGAGCCTGGGGTGGAGAGCCAGGAGGCCTGGGGATGGGCCCATCCAAGGAGCTGTGTCTGGGAGGGCTTTGTGCAGCAGGGCCAGCTCTTTAGTAATCGACTCTGGTCAGACACAAGGGGTGGACCAAAATGAGCAGTTACACTTGAGGCCGATTCATCCCTTCCGGGGCAACGTATTCTCCTCACATGCTTTGTCTCCACAGCAAGCCAGTGCACGAGGAGCCAGTGACTGTGAAGCCGGTCACAGCGAATGTACTCAGTCCTTCTCAGGTCTTCAAGCGTGCAGCGTTGCAAACCTTCATGTGTACACCAGGGAAAGAAAGGATGGGGAGAGAGAGCTCCGTGGCAAGGCCCCGGGAAAAGCTGGTGCAAAGAAAACAGCCAGATAAAGCAACACAATTTCAAATCCCAATCTCCTGAAATGGTGCCTTTAAAGCTGCCCTTTCCACTTTTCTGAGTGGGGTCTTTCAAAACTCCGTGTCAGATCGTGTCATACCCTGCTTCTTCTCTGTCTGTGATAGCTTTCGAGGGCCAGCGATTCTCCGTGTGCAGCAGAGAAGTTCACAGCAGAGATCAGCGCACCTGACCAAGCTCCCCGCATCGCTCTTTGTGGCCTGCTGGCGGAGGGGAGAGATCTGCTGTCCCTTTCAGAAGTAACCCAGAGACTGCCAAGGACACAGTCCAGAAGCCAACCGGAATCGCTTACTCGGCCGGACAGTCTAGAGGACGACGGCTAATATTATACTCTCTGCTTTTGTCCAGTAAAACGCATGGCCAGGAGGAATGGCCCTGCATTTTCTTCAAGTAAAAACTATCAGACAAAACCCCATCTGTGAGGGAGACCTTTTGGGTGCCTGCTCCCCCGTCATCCTCCTGTGGCACCCTTATCCCATCACCAGAGATGGCCTGGAGTTCTGGGCACTGACTGGCTGCCGGGGTGATGACAGTGCCAGGGGGCTAGGGACAGAAGAGTCACCAAAACCAGAATAGCTGTGGAGAGAGGGTGCCATCTGTCATGGGGAGGGTGAGGGACAACTCACTTTGTCTCCTCCTCCACCCTCCCAAGGCCCTCTTACTGGCCTGAGGCTTCAGCAGAAAGAGGCTGGAGTGATAAGCTCTCAACAGTATCCTCAGGACCACAGGTCACAAGTACAGGCGTCACTGGGGCCAGGCAGCCACCGTCAGTGGGTGAAAGGTGCCAGGTGTATGGCAATACAGGGTTGGGGTCAAAGAAAAGAAAGGAAAGAAAAAACAACCCATAAAAAAAAACAAATAAACAAAATGAGTTCCTCTTGGCAAAGTAATATACTTCCTTGTATTAGACATCAGATCTATTGTTCCCTTCTTCCCTCGACTGTCAAGAGGCTCAAAGCTGTATTTTGTGCTTCCCTTTGATATTTTGACACAGCTATCTTTCCCTCCTTCCTATCCTCTCCTCTCCTCTCCCAACACACACACAGACACACACACACACACACACACACTTGCCTGGTAGTCTGTAAAGATGTGACATAGGGAACATAAGTGTAATACTGGTTAATATTTCAGAGTTCTTAATTTATTGTTAGTAGATATTA
The DNA here is from genome assembly GCA_030848825.1 of Tadarida brasiliensis. Classification (NCBI taxonomy): domain Eukaryota; kingdom Metazoa; phylum Chordata; class Mammalia; order Chiroptera; family Molossidae; genus Tadarida; species Tadarida brasiliensis. Next base: position 31,044,685 of record CM061270.1, on the reverse strand, counting down.
ATATGTGTGCCCTGGCCAGTGTGGCTCAGTTGGTTGGAGTGTTGTCCTGTGCACAGAGGGGTTGCAGGTTCGATTTCCGGTGGGGGCACATATCAGGATTTCGGGTTTGATCCCCGGTCCAGGTGCATTCAGGAGGCAACAGATGGATATTTCTCTCTCACATTGATGTTTCTCTCTCTCTGTCCCTCTCCCTCTTTCTCTAAAAAATAAATAAATAAATAAATATATTAATATGTGCAAGGCCTTCTTTTTTATTTTCTTCTGTTTTGTGTATTTTCACATAAAACTCTCTACTGAATGTCCAAACTCAATGGAAAGGACAGTTAGATTAATTCTAAATTCTGGCTGTATCAATGAACTTCAAGGTATACTAATTTAAAAAAAAAAAATCTTGTAATCCTCATTGTAAGGGCTTTGTGTATGTGTGTGGTTGTTTTGTTTATGGTCTTGTTTTTACTTTTTTTTTTTACTCACTATCATCTCTGTCTGCAAGCCAAGATTATGAATAGAGATAATATACTTTAGAAGGTGCCATAGATCCAAAATTAATTTCTACCAAAGTTAATTCCTGCATAAATTAAGCTGAATGTGTTTTTCAACACCACATATCATGTACAATAGGTATAAATAAAACATGAACCCAGGTTTCCTCATTTATAACTTCATATCTATGACACACATGTCAGTGTAGAAGAGGCAAACTTGTTTTTGGTTTTATTCTTCTTTTTTAGAGCTGTTGGGCTACCTATCTCAAAGATTGTAGGGGTTACTGTAAAATCAAATGGATTTCTACTCTATGACTCAAACAGCTAAGAATCAGAAGCCTACAGAAAAATTCCCGCTGTGTAGTTATGCAAAAGATCCTGACCCTCCTCTTGAGACTGCAAACCAGTAGAAGGATTGCCAGTCAAGCTTTGAGTGGGGCGGGAGAGGAATCAACAGCTCGGGGTGGGGCTGGGGTTAGGAAGGTTGTTCACTACGCGAGGTACACGACCAGTCGTTGGCTTTGGGTCATTCTATGGCTAAAATTCAGTCCTGGGAGAAATCTAGGAGGTGGGATGAAAACAGGATGACAAGATGACCCAGCAGAGAACTAACCTGCAGTGGGCGCTGTGGTGCACTCCATCCCCTTTACTTGGCCGTTACACACAGCTCTCCGCTGAGTGAACGTCCTGCCAGCCTGGCCTGGGAAAGCCTGCCCTGCCCCCCCTCCCACCAAGGCCAGAGGGGCCCAGAGCCAATGACAGCACAAAGCCAGGCCCTCCCCTCAGTTCTGTTTTGAGGTTTATACTCCAGAACGACCTTGTCCGATATGGTAGCCATTAGCCCTAGATAGCCATGTAAATATGAAATTCGGTTCGTCGGCTTGCCATTTTTCAAATGCTGGGTGGCCGTAGGTAGCTCATGGTAACTCACTGGACAGTGCAGTTAGACGGAACATCCATCACTGCACTCCCGGCTGCACTGCTGCAGCGTCCGCCCCCTGGACGAGGCCAAGGTTTCACCACAGCAATGTCTTTGCTCTCTCTTTCACTCCCCTGTCCTGCTCCCCTGCTGCTTGTATTTGTTTGCTTGTCTGCTTGCTTACGTGTTTGTTGCTGAAGAGCATTCCCTCCATAAGCCACACCTGAACCCCTGTCTCAGGCGCTGCTTCTGGGGATTTTAATCCACACCCTGTCCCCACATCTTGCCCTATGCATCTCTTCCATCTGGCTGTTCCTTGGTTATATGCTTTTCTAGTACACCAGTGATCTAGCGGGTAAGTGGGTCTCCTGAGTGCTCTGAGCTGCACTAGCTAATTAATTGAACCCAAGGATAGGGTCATGGGGACCTCTGATCTAGCCGGTCGGTTAGAAATACAGGTAATAATAACCTGGTGACTGGTCTGAAGTGGGGCAGGGGGGTGGAGGCTGTTTTGTAGGACTGAGCCCTTAATCTGTAGGATCTGAAGTTATCTCTGGATAGGTAGTGTCAGAATTAAGTTGAATTGTTAGGAGACTCAGCTGGTGTCCAGAGCATTGCTTGTGGTGTGGGGAAATCCCCTCCTCACACTGGAGATGGTATGTACCAAAATCCCTTTAAGTAACTAACGCACTATTTAAAAGTAAGTTTATCCTAAAGTTCCCGATTTTGCAGATACCCTATTGAACCACTGAATTAAAAATGCAGACTCTTGAGCCCCACTCCAGATTTACTGGGAGGGTAGACATTTGCATCAGTGGCTGCCCCGCACCGCCAGGGGATTCTTGCTCCAGAGGGGCCACCCAGCCTACTGCACAGCTGTCAGCAGACAGATTCTGAGGGCGACCGCAGCCCTGCACCTTTGATGGGCCGCACAGCAGAGTGGGCCAAGGGCACAGCTCTGAAGTCAGATCTACTGGCTTGCATCTTAGCTCTCCCGCTTTATAGCTGGGTGACCACGGGCAACCTACTTAAACCCTCCGCCTTTGTTTTCTCATCTGCAAAATAGGCTTAATGATTGCACCTATCTTGTGAGGTTGTAAGGATGTGTGGTTGTTAATTCTATGTGTCAACTTGACTGTGCCACAGAATGCCCAGACAGCTGGCAGCATTACCTCTGGGAATGTCTGTGGGGTGTTTCCGGAAGAGATTAGCATTTCAATAGGTAGAAGTTATAATAAGATCGCCCTCACCAATGCAGGTGGGCAGCATCCAAGCTGTTGAGGGCCTGAATAGAACCAAGAGGTGGAAGAGGGGACAACTTGATCTCAGCTTGAGCTGGGACATTCATCTTCTCCTATCCTCAGATATCATTGCTCCTGGTTCTTGAGCCTTCAGACTCTGTTTGGGACTTACAGCATTGGCTCCCCTGGTTCTTAGGCCTTTGGCTTGGGACTGGAACTTCACCAGGGGCTTCCCTCCAGCTTGTGTACCGCAGACAGCGGGGCTTCTCAGCCTCCGTAATCACAGGAGCCAATCCCGCATAGTTAACCTCTTTCTGTATAGCTCTGTATATCTTACTGGTTCTGTTTCTCTGTTTCCCTGACCCATACAGATTTCAACATCTCTTTTTGAGGGGGACGCACATCAACCGATTACATAACACAATGGTAGCAGCCTGGGGAAGACAGAAGGCTGGGAGAGAGCTGGGAGCTGGCAGCCGTGGACGGGAGAACCGCAGCAGGCATCACGCCGTGCAGTGTATTTGCTGGGAGTCAGGGATCTGGAGGAGCACAAAGGGACCTCGATCAGAGCTGTCTTTCCGTCTCTGTTTCCAGCTTCCGGAGAACACAGGGGAACACTCCGAAACATGCTGCGGACGCCTCGTCCCCGAGCCAGATGCAGCCAGCGGTGCTGTGCGGGGGCTAAAAAAAAAAGAAAAAGAAGAAAGTGGGGGAAGAGGGTGACTTTACATTTCTCTCCAGTCCCGAGGGCACAATGACAACAGACACTCTCAGCTTGAGCCTTTGCTGCCAGGATCTAGCAGGGTTTGTTATAATGCCCTGACCAGCTGTGGTTATTATTCTTTCGGAGGCCTTTTCCACCAGCCAGTTCAGACCCCATCAGCATCCAAATCTTCCCAGAGGGGTGTTTCTTGATAGTATTCCATCAGAGCTGAATGTCCTGGTTGGAGCCCTCAGAATGTCTCACCCGCACATGACATAGTCAGAGTTTCATAAAAGGCCAAGACAACCATCCGAACCCATTTGGAAGCAACAGCCACACCTGCTGGCCTTGACACCAAGAAGACTCTGGCCCTTTGTGTTTAGGATGCCCTTTTTGGATCCACGCACGTGCTCTGAAGCGCCCTGTCTGACAAGCCTGCACGCTGCTCGTGCTGATGTTTGTGAGGTGCGAGTGGAGGGGACAGGCAAGGATTCAGGGATAAAAGGTGCACCGGGGAGGGGGAGGTGATAGTGAGAGGATCATACCCTACATATGGTCACCAGTGAGCATGGTTGCACACAGTGACCAGAGGGAGGGTATATCCAGAAATAAAAGTAATAATAATAAGTGCTCCTCACATTTACTGAGCACTTACTGCATATATGTTAGTCTTCCTGTAGCTTTGGATTCATGGCTTCTCATCGTAGTTGAAAACTATTATCCATGATCACTTTAAATGTTGTCTGTCCTCTGTTGGCTCATTCAACTTCCATATTGTTCAACTGACAGGTCAGTGTTTCATGTCCCCATCTCTGTTCAGTGTGATGGATCATTTCTTCAGCTCTTTTCCAGAGTTTACCAATTCTCTTTTCGGCTGTTTCTACTCTGCAGTTTAACCCACCTATTGTGTTATTAATATCAAGGTTATAATTTTTCATTTCTGAAAATGGATTCTGTTTCTCATTTCCAGGTCATTTCTGATCGTCTCTTCCAGGCACATTTTTGAAGTGAATATTTTTTATCTTTAAATTTTCTTTTAAATGTTCAGTGTCGAATCATTACAACATCTGGATTCCTTGGGGGGCTGTATTTGCTTTTTGTTTCTGCTGACTCTCACTCTTTACTAGCTGCTATGGCGGCGGTAACACATTACCACAAAATGGGCAGCTCAAAAAACACAAATTTATTCTCAGAAGTCCAAAAGCACTGGGTTAAAGCCAAGGTCTTAGGAGAGCTGGTCCTTCTGGAGGCTACAGGGCAGAACTCATTTCCTTCCCTTCTCTGGCCTCTGGAGGCTGCTCTCGTTCCTCGGCCCCTTCCTTGCACGATTACAACCTCTTGTTTCCAGCATCACATCTCCTGCTTCTAAAATCAAGTCTCCCTTCCCTTCTCTCCTATAAGGACACTTGTGGTTACATTTACGGTCCACCTGGCTAATCCAGGCTAACTTCTCCATCTCAAGATCCTAGGCACACCTGCAAAGTCCCTTTTGCTCTATGGGGCCCCATTATTCAGCCTACCACACACTGTGTCAGAGACCGCTGCTTGCCAATGAAGTATCCATTCTCCCATCCTTTCCTAGTAATGAAAATGCTGATTTTTACCCAAGCTCATCGCTGGCCAGTGAAAACTCCCTAGTGTTTTTGTTTGTTTGTTTTTGACATCTAGGTTTGGCATTGGGATTAAAATTTGTCAATGAATTGTAAGAGGAGGTGCTGTGTGCAACTTCCAGGACATGTATTTAAGAGAATAGGCAGCTCTTCGTGCCCTTCCTTCCACAGTGGGCTGGAGTGTGGATGGCTGGAGCTCCAGCAGCCACCTTGGGTCACACGAACAAGGGTCATAACTGAGATCTCAGAGGACTCATGGACTGTAAGGAAACAGGTCCCTGATAAGATTGTATTGAACCTTCCCTAGATACCTACTTCCTGACTTCTTTTACATGACAACAGGTAAAACTGTGTAAGTTTAAGCCACCGTTATTTTGTTTTTCTGCCGTGTGAGGCTAAATTTAGTCCTAAGTGACATGACCAGGATGTCTTCTTTCCTTGAGTGTTTGGTTAGTTTTTGCTGTGATCTTTGGTTTCAGTTTTATATAATCTGTGAGAATCCTGAAAACCTGAATCAATGACACCTTCCTCCAGAGGAGATTCACGTTGACTTACTCCTGGAGTTACGTGTGCTGCCAGCGGCGCCGGCGTTAGCCTCCTTGGTGAGGACGAGGGCCCGGGCGGTGGCTCGGCTGCCAGTCACGCGTGTGGGCTCACACTGGCATTTACCCTCCACGCCTTGCAGCTGGCGTTCCTCTCTCGGTTCTAGGGTTAGCTCACTATGCATGATTGTGTGTCATTGTTTTATTAGGGAAAGTATCCTTTGTTTCTGGTGAGAGGTCACTGTATTAAAAGCGTATTATCTGCCCTGGCCGGTTTGGCTCAGTGGTTGGACTTTGGCCCGTGAACCAAAGAGTCGCAGGTTCAATTCTGGGGTCGTGTGGGGGGGGCAGCCAATCGATGTGTCTCTCTCATGTCGATGTTTCTCTCTCACTCGCTCTCTCTTTCTCTCTCTCTCTCTCTCTTTCTCTCTCTCTCTCTCCCCCTCCCACTCTATCTGAAGATATTTGGAAAAATATCCTTGGGTGAGGATTTTAAAAATAAATAAAGAAAAGCGTGTTATCTGGGTTGAATGGCATCGCAGCAGAGTATCACGTCAGGGTGTCTGTTCACCATTCTGCCAGCAGCTCCCCAGTGTCACCATTAAAATGTGCGACAGAGGCTTTACGTCGGATTGGCCCACCCTAGATTTTGGTGCCAATTTGGTACAAGCACAACTCTTCTGGAAAACAGACTGGTACCACTTTCTCTGACACAGACTTGACTTTTTCATTTGCATCAAGGGTTGAGCTCACAGTCACTAACTCCGGTTTTCTCTTCGAGAGTTTCTGGCAGCTCTTTCAAAGCTCACAGGCTCATTCCTCTCTGTCCACCTCGCCAGGAACGTGTATGATAAAATTCTACTAATGGGATCATATAATACTTCTCACAGGTACAATAATCTGCACCTTGATTTTTTTGTCTATTAGTATCTTACTATTATTAAACATCTCAATACCTACAGTCACCTCATTCTTTTTTCATAATTGCATAGTATTCCTTTGTGTGTATCACAGATTTCTGGACTGTTTGACTGTTGGTGGACCTTGAGATTGTTCAGAGTGTTTTGGTATTACAAACAGAGCTCTGCTGCAATTATTTGTGTATGTGGGAGTAAATATATCGAAAGGATTTCTGAAAATAAACTTTGGGTTCAAAGTGTATGAATATTTAACATTTTGATGGATGCTGTCAATTTTTCTCCCCCCAAAGTCATGCTGATATAATGGTGCTTGTGACAGAAACTACTAATGCCACCTCACTGTCCACCTTCCCTGATTCCTGAGGAAGAGATTCCCTGTTTCGTTTAGAGCGGTGGTGCCTTGCTAGAGACGGCATTCATAGCCTCACTTTCAGCCAGCGGTGACCACCTGACTGCCTCTGGCCACTGACCTGAGGGACATCCTGGAATACTTCTCACTGGGAGACATGCCACCTTCTGCCCTCCTCCCTTCGTTCCTCCTGCAACCCTGCACAGTGTTTTGGTGGCCAGCACTCCAGCCACCCTGGACCATGAAGTGATCTGGAGGATGGAAACCGCGCACTAGGGACTGTGGGGAAGAAAGCAAGGAGGCGGAGTCATGGAGAGCCACCCTATGAGGTTAGACTGCCTGCCTCTTGACTTCCGTTATATGAGAGAATAAACCCACCATTTTCTCTGTCTTTCTTACATACAGCTGAAAGCAATTCCTAAGTGATACGTGTTCCGTTCAGTCACTTAAGCAACAAGCCAGTCTTTGCTGACTACTTGCTGTGAGCCCAGTCACATGCTCTGGATGATCACCACAGTGCCTTTGCTCATGCCAAAATCGGGCTGTCCTTCTCGGAGCGGTCAATGCGACCAGTATGTGACCTTGTGTGTTGACTCCCTAACCCTTCTTCCCCAAATGGTGGCCTCAGTACACAGGACTAACAGAGCAAATTTTATTTTTATTTATTTATTTTTGTGTGCGTGTGTGTTCCCCCGTCACACCCCCGCCCGCCCCTCCCGTTTCCCAGCCTCTCCAGAGCAAATTTTAAATTCCCATCTTTGGCTCAGATCACCTAAGGAATCAGCACACACTCACACACACACACACACACACACGCATACTGAAAACCAAATAGCTTCTCGCAGAACCCACAAAACTTTTACTTCAGTCTCAGGAATTTTCTAAACTAAGAGAAGGCCTATCTGGTGGAAAAATGTAGCATCTCTGTGGAATAAAACAACAGCAGAATTAATCATTCAAAACTGCTATTAAATCAATGTACTTCCTGCTGGTTTGTCAATATGGACTTCTTCAGTTAGACAATTTTATTACAGTGATAAATACCAGCGGCACAATTTAGAGACTGCTGTTCTAAGTTATGGTCAGTCTGGCCTAGCGATCCATACTTGGTGTTGAATAATTGCACGCCGTGGCCTTCCAGAGACGAACGGGCTGTTGTTGGCAGCTGAGCCTGTTCCCGTCCCTGGTGAGGAGTGGCTCCCCTCACATTTCCCCCGGGACGCCCCTGACCACTGCAGGGCCCATCACCTCCCTCGCCAGGGTCCTCACCTACCCCACACAGGGACACCCACACTGCTGATGACAGGTGTCACGGACAGTGCCAAACCAAGGAGTTCTGACCCCGAACGAACCCCACTTTTCTTGGCAAATAAGGACAGCAAATAAAATTCCTTTTTAATCTGCATGAGGTCCTGTAGAGCTCGTCAAATGGCGATCAACTGTGGCAAAAGTTCAGTCACCTCAGGGCCCCCAGGGGATGTCTGTTAGTGATGTGCAGAGATAGCCGCGCCCTTGGGGCCGCTCAGAGCAGAGGGAAAGCCTGGCCTTGGGGCCCGCTCAGAGCAGAGGGAAAGCCTGGCTCCACTGTATTCTGGCAGGGCCCCCTTCGGCAATTCCCTGGAGGGCTCCGAGCCTTGGTTATCTCACCAGCGTCATGGGGATGACAATCTCTGCTCTCTAGAGCTGGAATAACACATAAGAAAAGTGTCGGTAATCCCTCTGGCACACAGCAGGGATCCGGAGAAGTCAGTTGACTCTTCATCTGTTGAGCACGCTGACGGGACCAGCCCCGGGCCCCAAGGAAGGTTGGGTCTAACAGCTATATTTGCCATCTTTATGTACCAGCCGCCACCTCCTTCCATAACAGCATTTATGATTGCTTTTCCTCCTTACTGTGATGGGGGTCCCTGCCTCTGGCCCATGAATGATGGGGGGGGGGCAGCATCTTTGCTTCCCCTCTGACTTGCTGTGGGACACCTCTCTGAGCTTGCAAGTCTTCCATACTTGATGGCAGAGATGGTGTCCCCGGCCTTGAAGCTCATGGCAAGCCACCAGAGGGCCGACAGCTTGGCTCCTCTCCTTCTGGTAAGGCCACCAAAGCATGAGCAGGCAAGATCCGACTGGCCCCGTCTGTCCTCCTCACACACACCCTGGCCCGTCCTGGTAGGCTCAGAGGTCGGAGGGCAGTTCAGGTCTAAAGAGCTGGGGTAGGGTGACCAGCTCATCGCGGTCTACCCGGGACTCTCCTGGTTTTCACATCAGACGCCCAGCGGCCTCCAGGGCTCGGTCCCTCCAGCTGGGGCAGCCCTGGCGTGGGGATCTGGATGGCTTCTCTCGGAGGCCTCCGCCTGCCGTGTGCCGAGCAGGTCTCCTGGGGCCGCTGGGTGCCTGACTCGCTGGATTCCCACCGCCGTCCTTCCACTTCAGGGGTGGCTCTTGCCTGGGGACCAGCCGGCATCGCCTGAGCGCTCCTCCTCAGGCCGCACTGCGCCTGGAAAACAGCAGCGCAGCGCGAGGCCCGGGCTCTCCGCGGGTGTCTCCCATGGCCGGCACTGACGCAGGCCCCCTCCCTCCGTGCTTGCCCAGGTCGGCCTGACAGACCTGCAGGGAGTGGGAGGCCCGGCCCGGAACTGCTGGCCTGTCCCCCTGCCCGGCACTGATGGGTCTGCGGGCTGAGGCCTGCAGCTGCGGCTGTGTTGACTCTCCCACAGGGACCCATCCTTTGGTGGGACACGCCCTGTAGCCAACATCCCACAGTTGCTCAGCACCCACGTGTGGCACCACCGGGTCACGTTCTGCCCCTGTACCCTGGGAGTCGCCACCTTTGCTTCTGTGTCCTCTTCAGGGCTCTGTCCACACCCACCCTGGTGTCGCTGTTTCCCATACTCTCGCTCTAGATGTCTTCTCTCTTGTCTGCCCAGGCTGGCTGCCTCTCAGCTTCCAGAGGTCTCTGGCGCCTTATCCCACTTGATGGGACCGTTTCATAGGTTACAGGTGCCACCTGGAGCTCCGCCCAGAGCTCGTGGAGGGCATCGCGGGGACTGAGCCTCCTAAAAGCACCTGCTGTTTCGGCCTGCCACACCGCCGTCGCCCTGCCCCTCCTGACCCTGGGGCCGGACTTCGCCGTGGAACCACCCCAACCTTCTCCATGTGGCTCGGAATCTGTGGGCGTGTAAATGGGCCTGAATAATGAGAACACTCGTTCTTCTGACCATCACGGGGGCATGGGCCCCGCTGGGCTGGAACAGTTGGGGGACACCCCCAGTGGGGTATCTTACCTGGGGTGATGTATACTCGGTCACTTTGGCCACCACTTGGGGGAGCCTGCCCGAGAATGCAGTTAATCAGAGGAAAGAGGGGCGACTCCGATGTGGCCTGGCGGCATAGTGTGACCTTGGCATCTTTGGTTCAGCCACCCCAGGAGATCATTTACCCCCGGACTTCACAGTCACACACCTCCGCTTTCCAGTTAATTAACCCAGTGTGAGTTTTCTTGTGTCTTGAACCCAAAAAGGCACAACTGACACTGCCCTTTCAGGTTCCGTGCCCAGCCTTGTTCTGTCCCTGGGCCTTCTCGCTCCCCCAGCATTCCCATCATCGGCATCCTCACTCCAGGCCACCTCCCCCGGCCTGTCCGGCATCCTGGGAGCCAGGTCAGGCCTTCTCTCGCTTCTGGAAAGCACCTGCTGTCGTCCATCTGCCGGCCCCACCTGGTGAGCACGAGGCAGCGGCTGGCCTGCAGCGACCCCGCCTTTCCCAGGACCCTCATTCGGCTCCTGCAACTTCCGAGCCAGGCATGTGTGCTCGGCTCCATGATGAAGGGTCCTGATTGATGCAGGACACTTATGCCACCAAGGTCAGAGCCACCGGGTTCAGCCCATTCTTGTGGTTCCCAGCTGGCGTGTTTTGGTCCCAGCTGGTTCTTGCTTTCCTCCACTTTATGTTCATCTCCCCTCCCAGCTGTCTTCCCTGTGGACTCCAAGCTCCAGCATCAGACGGGAGGACGGCAGCCTCCCAGAGCTGCTTAACCAGCTCCCACTGTTTTCTAAAATCAAATCCCTGTAATAAATCCCTAGTGATTTGGGCTTCTCTGATTGATACCCACCCCACATCCCTAATAGAATCCTCTTTAGTATAAGTTATCTGGAGTCTATTTCTGATGCTTGCAGCCCCCAAATCCCAAACCACACACAGTGCATAATACATAGGAAAATGTGTTCAAATTACGAAGCGTGCGCGCTCCTAGTCCTTTCACCAGTGTAGACAGTCCTGGAAAGACAAAGGACTCTGGGGTCACATAGACAAATTCAAATCTGAATGCTGCCAGATGATCCTTGTATGACTTTGGATCAAGTTGTTCACTCTTCTTGAGCCTGTTTCCTCCTCCTCTGTAAAAGGGAAAAAAGAGTAGTTAGGGCTAGGTAGCCATGCGTACAAGAGGAAATCCCAAGCTCTCATTGGCTTAAACAAGAAACAAGTTCATTGCTGCCATGAGAAGCAGTGCAGATGAACCGCCTCGGGCGGGCCTGGTGGCCCCGAGTCCGCAGGCACCAGGCTCCCCACACTCTAGCTGCTGCACCCCTGGGGTACAGGCTCATCCTCCTAGTCCGAGGTGGCCACGCCTAGCTGAGAGGGAGGCTGGCACAGGTACTGTTTACTATGCACCGAAATAAAAAGTGGGCTCTGGTTCTGAGGAAGGCGGGAAGAGGGCGTGGCAGGCACGGTGGGAGACCACAGCAGGCTGCGGAGAGGGACCATGGGAGCCAGCCAGCCAGGCCGCCACTGAGGGTCCGTTTTCCTCCTGCTCAGTGCTTCCTTGCTCTCTCCTGATTTCATCAGAATCCCGCCCCCCCCCCCCCAGATCAATAGGATTTGAGACCTTAAAAGTAGTGAAATCTATGGGGAAAATGCATCAAACAGCTGCCGCCTACATATTAAAAAGACGAGGTTAAGAGTTTGAGTACTAGAGATGGACAAACCATGTTTCGGTGCTGGGGCTCTCGGCGTGTCTCAACCTCTCCAAGTTCGTGTCCCATTGCAAGTGTCAACAATAGCACTGACCTCAGAGCCGTGATGAGGATGGAAGAATATGATGCAGCAGACACTTAGTACAGCACCTGACACATGGTAAATGCTCAGTAAATATTAACTGCGATTCCTGTCGATATTGTTATCTTTATATCAGTTATCCCGGGCAAGTCTCTCTATAGACATGCTAATGGCTTTCCTGCGGTCCCACTCTTCACGGCTTTCTTCAGCTTCAATCACCTGGAGAGTGAGAAAGAGAAGGAGGCTTCTGCTGTTTCTCCTGTCTAACTAAGGAGCTTTGCTAACCACATTTGGAAAAGCTGTAGCCCCGGGTGGCCCTTAGTGGATGAGTAGACTATGGCCACCAGGACTCTTCTGCTAAGATTTGTGTGTCTGTGATCTCCCAGGACTTCTGGGCCCCCTGTGTGGGTGGTAACCATTTCCCCTGGTCCATTGTTGGAGCCCTGGTTCTGTCGTTTGAGGGCCAGGCCAGCACTCCAGGGTTCCAAACCTGTTCCAGACGCCTTCTGGGTGTGAATGTTATCTCTCAGCAGATAAGGGATGTGCTCGGCCCAGATCAAACACTTGTTTATCTGCAGGGTGCTGAGAGCCAAACTGCTGCTTCTGTTCCTCCCTGGCCCTTTATTTGCTCACCCTTATCGCCTCTGACCTGTGGTGTTGTTTGCACACCTGATCTGTTTCTGGCGAGGTTAGACTGAGAGGTGCCCTGCTCGGCAGGGGGATGGAGTGTGGGGTGGCCTCCTTGGGTGGTGCAGGGAGGAGGGGGCTGGACAGGGGGGTCAGGAGAGGCAGCACCTCAGTGTGTCTCACCTGAATCTGTCTCCAGGGGAGCTGGGCTCAGCGGACTCCATCTCTTCCAGAGCTAACACTCCGGTTTGCTACAACAGGCCCAGTGTGAGCATTCTTAAGGATAGCAAAAGCTGAAGACTTAAAATGAGAAGTGTGCAGCCTCCTGGGGGAGAGTTGTCAGTCTCTGACCACACTATTCTGTGTAGCTTATTTTAGTTGTGTGGTCCACCGTGGGAGGCCTCCTGCTCACTGACTTGTTCATGCAGAAATAGCTTGAAAAACAATGACTGTATCCCATGCAAACTCGGAGCAAGGAAGGTGGGGGAAGTTCTAGACTGTTTGTAGGAAGTTAAGTGGTCGTGCAAAGAAGTCCTTACTTAGAGAAATACTACTTCGTATTACAATCAGAACTTATAGAATGAACTGGTGGTGGGAGGTGGAGGAGCCAAACGTTTCCTCCTGGAAGTCAGCTCTCATGGTGCACTAAAAATAAGGTTGAATCTATAATAAAGCTAATCATACAACTTTTGAAGTGTTACCACATACAAAATGTTACTTTTCATAAACACGCAGATTTTAGGGAAAGTTTTCTCTAAGATAATGTCTTTCTTGAGGTCTGGGAAGATTTTGCCAGCTGCATTGGAAAGGCAAAATCCATTTTCTTCTGTGGTGGACGGTCTGCAATGCCCACATTTTCCCACAAGGGGTCAGTGCATCACAGGGTCTTCAGTCAGGAAAAGGCCCTCCTTCCCAGGGGGAAGACTATTCACTGAAAGTTGTTAGGAGGCAGATCAGATAGTAGGGTCTCAGCACAGTTGAAAACTCCAAGTATTTGCCGGAAACGATTTGGCTATTCTCATGGAGTAAAAGGATGAACTCATTGTGTGTGATAAACAATCCTTGGACATTAACAAAAACAAATTCTTTTTCCTATATAAATACAAATTTTTTTCCACCTAAATCACCCACAAAAGTGATTTTCGGTAGGTACCAGTACACAGAGTCATAAATACTGTTTTCCCTTTAAGTTTCGTTTGTGAATTTATAGAAATGCATGATGCTCCTTTCATTTCTACTGCACGGGTCTGCAGACTGCTCCCGGATAGAAATAGTGCTCAGGATTTGAAACGAATTAAGCAAAAATAAATTCCCCACAAAAGAAATTTAGGATAGATCCGTTCGAGTTTTTAGGGGGAATTTCCCTTTCATATTTCTGTACTGGGCTGGGCTTCCACTGAATAATGTGCAGGATAATACGTGATTCCACTTGGCCTTGCCTGCATCAGCTGAAGGAGAAGCCAAAAGTGCCTGGCGGGTGCCAAAGACCCAGATTCAGCCGAAAGAAGCATACACTGACCACTTCCGAGTTTTTACCTCATAAGGAACTTTGCCAGGGAGACTTTACCCCCGACTATTCCGTCACATTGAGGCAGAATCCACTTACGTCTCCTAATATCCATTTCCCTGTCTTCCCCAAACTCCTGATGTGAGTTGAGTATATCACTGCACAGATTAGTCTATTTCTCACTTACTGTGGCAGGTGCAGTCACATGACCAAACCATGGCTAATGGGATGAAAACAGAAGTGGTGTTCTTTAAAGTGGCAGGACATCCTTTTGCTTTCCTACTTTCCTGATGGATGAAATGTGGACGTGATGGCTGGAGCTGGAGCAGCCATCTTAGATGATGAGGTGAAAGATACATAATGAGACAGTAGAGAAACAAAAGAGAGAGCCAGGTCTCTCCTCATCATGGAGCCACCAGAGCAGCCTGGACTGCTCACTTTAGATTTTTACGAGAGGGAAATAAATATATTTCAGAGTTTTCGGTTAGCTGCAGCTGAAACCAGTCCTAATCAATAAATCCCTTGAGAAAACAGGTCGGAGGTAAGGTGCGATTTTTTTCTAATTACTCATTTTGTCATTATTTCATCGTTTTTATCACCAGTCAACACTGATTAGATGTGTTTATATTATACTGCTGAGCGATCTGATTTTACACTGGCTTAAGGAAGGAGCTGGATCATGACACCGTAGTCCAAGTTCAGTTGTTAAGAAGTCCTTCATGAAAACTGCTCCAGCACTCCTGTCAAATGCTGCTTATTTGGTCACAGCCACAGCTGTTTCTGACATCTTTGTTTTCCCTGGGAGCAGACGTTGTCTTTATCCTGAATTTCCCTTTATGATTTAAGAAGACAAAGTCAAAATCCTGTCCCTTCACTCAAGCTTGATGTTTGATGTAAAACATACAAACCTACAGACAAATGCATTAATGGCCATGGCACTGAGGGGCCCCTGCTCCCTCTGTGATGTTCTAATTAGGAACCACTTTTCTGGCTTGAGGTTGAGGACAGACAGGTTCTTTTCCCTCTAGATCCCTATACAGAGACAGATTCACAGGGTTTAGATACAACCAAGTTGTGCTGCCACTGGTCACCCTAGCCCCAAGGGGAAAATGGAGGGGAGAGTCCACTGGCAGCACTCGAGGATGCGGGGGAGAGTGCGACAGGGGACATTGTCCTGGCAGCCCTGCATCTTCAGCTGGCTGGATGAGGGACAGGGCTAGGTCCCAACAGGTCTGAGAGCAGCATGGGCCCAGCGGCCCGGGCTCAATAGGGGCCTGGCAGCTGAATTCCATCCAGAGTGATGAGGGGGGCCACATAGCACACAGGGGCTGGCCAGACAGTCAGGGGTGGGGGCTTCCTGGGCAAAAATACCAACCAGTGCTTTTCAGAAACACAGCTAAAAGCAATTGCCCATTTATTTTCCAAGTAGCCATATTATACTCACATCGCACAAGCCAGCCTTATAGCCAAAGCCTACCTGCTTCACTTGCTTTAGGGGACAGTCCGGTGACCAAAGGAAAGGCATTTCTTTACAAAGTCGCACTTGCCAGGAAGGGCCAAGGCCCCATGATGAGAATTATTCCAAGGTTCCCCACCAAAACACTCTAATTTACCACCACACCTAGCAAAGGGCTCTGCTAATGCAAACTAGCAGTAAAAAATGTGCAAAATACCCAAGAGCCTTGCTGCTCCGAGGTGGGCTGTTTTAGGGTTCACTGAGGCCTGGATGAATCATTTCTAAATGCTGCCAACCTGTCTCTAATTCTACCCTCACAGGAAGCCTTCGGAACAACACAGCCCTGAGAAAGTTGACGTGAAGAGGAGCGCACACCAACTGGCAAACCTCAGCTCTGTGGTACCTAAGAGACTCATCCTTCCTTGTATACGAATCAAGTGCCATTTTGGTTTTCACATGTTTGATTTACACGGTCTAGTGCAGGAAAGCTCATCAGTTTTTGGAATGTTAAAAACCAAACCAAGGCCATGTGAGTACCACCTGGGAAGCAGATCCTCCAGGCCGACTGACACCGCGCGGAGCACAGATGAGCCTTCCTTGCTGAGCCCTGCCCACATCGCAGGCCCGTAAGCACAGTAAATGACAGCTACCTGTTTAAGACACCAAGTTTTGCAGCCGTTTGTTAAACAGCAACAGTTGTGACGGCTGCATGTGTGACCAAAACTTGTAGAACAAGTGTCGGTGCACTCAGAGAAAACCCTGAAGACCACAGAGCAGCACGTGTTAAAGAAAGGCTGCGCGAACACTTCACGGTACAAAGGACAACACTGTAAGGAAAACCGAGAGCAGTGATGAGTCAACTCAGAAAGTGACTTAGAAGGATCAGGCTCTGCATAGGAAGAAATCTGAGGACTACCTACCACATTTATTTTGTATATATTTTCCTTTTTAAGGATGCACAAGTGTGATGTATAATGAAGAAATCTATACATAAATAAGTTTAACAGGACAGTCAATGAACGTTAAAGAACTGCTAAGTGATAAGAAAGCACTGTATCAGTTTCACTGGCAACGTTTTTCTTTGTCAGTGGGATAATTTTACAATCACTGACATCTTAGATCTAGTGAAATACAAGTATTTGTTCTAGACTTCACTAATTATACCACCAAATACAAGTGTTGTAAGAGAGAATTTCACACATTTTTCATGTTTTCTTTGAAAATGAAAATCAAACAAAAAGTCAGCAGGGATAGGCATTTTAAAAGTTCAATTTAATTTTACTTTCATAATTATGTCCCTAGTATTGTTCTATCCAAGATTTGGGGGTTTTTTACAAAAAGTTAATTTTCTGAATTTAATATTCCAAACAAGTGACTTTCCAAGAACCCCTGCAATCACATGCATTTCACGTATTACGCATGTTTAGGTGGCTGTCTCTTGAATGGAGGAGGGAAGGTGGGCTTTAATGAAAGTGTGATACAATGAACACCTCTGAGCGTAGCCTAAGACACAGTGAACTCTGAAGACACCAAGTGATGAAGGGGTGCTTAGTAAGTATTTATAAAGCAAAAGAAGTGATGGTGTTGGCTTTATTACCACTAAGTTCAAAGAATCAGATCTACCACCAATTTCAAAAACAAAAATTTATTCATACAATATATAAAAAGTTTGACAAAAAGTAAGGCTACAAAACCCCACAGTCTTGAACATCTCAACATCACTTACCACAGTCAACAACCAAAAGTCTCACAAATGTAACTCGTTTTTTAGGTAAAAAAGAGGTCTCTGTAAATCACAGTATTTCATTTTATGAGTTAAACCGCTAAAAACAGTTACCCAAATCTAGTTTGACCACACACTTTGGTTATTTTATAAAGTAGTATTTTGTACTGAAACTTAGAGACCGTCAAACCTCTCCAAGTGTGTTTATGAAGGTTAATTCACAGTAGTTTCACCAATCAAACTACTTTAAACCCAATTAAGTGATCCCTACCACGACAGTGGAAATAAACAATGAAACACAACACAAGTGTTTATTATAAAATATGGAACTTTGGGGATGCAGAACAAATTTAAATATGTTGAAATATAGATGAGTATCAACTTCATATCAGAAACGGAAGGAGAGGAACACAGCTGGCTGGGGAGACCGTGGTACCCCCATGTGCAGCAGCAAACCAGTGACCAGCCAGGTGGCCGGAACACACCGCTGGGCATTCCACACCCAGAGAAGCTGGCCTGGAGGTTTGCGTCTGGGCCTTTTGTCATCAGTCAAATCCAACTTGTTCAGTGGGGGTCAGAGGATCCAGGACACATTCTAAATTCTATGAGTGTTCCGCTGGAAGGTTTCAAAGTCCAAAGTGTTCAGATCAAATTTTATGGAGTTTTGTAATAATCAGTACTCTTACCATCTGATCAAATGAACTACAGATGCAGAGGCCCCTTTTATCTGGACTCCAGTCCAAACTGGAAATGGGCTGGGTAGACAACGTAACATTCTGCAGAAGGCTGACCGAACCTGCAACTCCCATCTCTACTCCCTCGGAGTCCTTCTTGGACCGCTGAACAGGGTATTCGCTAAAAGCAAGAACAAGAGGGAGGAAGAGATACAGCATGTGAAAGGCAAAGCTGCAGTGACATCTGCAGAACCCCATCTGAACACTCCCAGAGCAGACGGCAGAGCCGGTTTCTACCCCAGCGCTCCACTGCAGACCCCAGCCCGAGGGCTTCTGTGTACCACTCTATGGGCAGGCACTGCTGGGAGGAGATTCTGGACCTAAACATCATTGCTTCAAAACAGAAAAAAGCCATTCTGAAACATGTGATTTTCCTTCAGCTGGAAATATAAATTTATAAAATAAGAAGAGTTGAAGGTGAACAACTTCTAAGTACTATTTGGTCTAGATTTGAGAGGGGAGAGGAAACCTCCCTCACGGCACATAGAGGTGTTACTGGGGTACTGCTCCTCCTTAGAAGGCCTTTTAAAGCCTGTTAGGTAGCCCAGCCAGTGTGGCTCAGTGGAGTGAGCAGCATCCCATGGACCAAGAGGTCCTTGTTCGATTCCCGGTCAGGGCACGTGCCCGGGGTTGTGGGCTCAATCCCCAGGAGGGTGGGTACAGAAGGCAGCCGATCAATGTTTCTCTCTCACATCTATGTTTCTATCTCTCTCTCCCTTCCTCTCTCTAAAAATAAAAAATCAATAAAAACATATATATTAAAGCCTGTTAGGTATTAACTATGATACTATCTGTATTTTTAAAATTATAATAAAGGCCAAGAGTTAAAAAATAAAACCAACTAAGAAGCAGAGTAGAAATAGAACTGATAAATAGGTAACTATTCTTTATTCCTCTCAGACTCTACAATTACTTTTGATTAAAAGGAATAAAACATTAAGATGAATAAACAGTCAACATTTTTTCATGTCTTTTGGCAAATGCTGAAATAACTAACAGACTTTTAAAACTCTCCACACCATCTATTAAAATTTTGAGATTTTATGTTTCAAATATGCAAAAAACCCAATCAGCATTTTGGGGTCCATTCATTCATAAAACAATTTCTGAATAACTAGATGAGTTTCCTTAGGAATTCTTGGTTAGGTACTCAAGACATAGTTATAATTTAATCGCATTACTACTCAAGGGAAACTGGCCAATGGAAATAAAGCTAAATATCATTTTCTTAAACAGTTCTCCTTTGCTGGTGTAATACCTGACAGCAAAGCTCCAAACCAATTCGAAGATTAGACTAGATATCTGTTATGGTAAGAATTAAAGTTTATTTGAGATAAATTACAAATTTCTAATTGCATACAGACCAACTTCACTGATATTAACTAAATCCATGATAGTAAAAATTCCAGCTGCAAACGTGTTTGTGTATCACGGGGAAAACAACTCTATGCGTGGATTACAAAGAACACTGGGACTGCGTGCTTCGAGGACGCAGCCTGAGGAGTTCGGTCCTCAGGCAGAACAGTGAGGTGCCGCTGCGCGCCTTACGGGGATCTGCAGGGTATCCCTGAGTGGAGATGGGGTTGGAACTATCAGGGATGGACAAGGTGCTAGAGAAACGGAAACTACCAAATGCCCTATTTGGCAGGCATTCTCCTAGATCTCTTAAAACGTTCCCTCTGCTTTTTATTCACAGAAACTATATAGTTTTGATCTAAAGCATTCATTCCTGGTGTTTGGTCAGCTATATCTCTAAATATTTTTGTAGCCCTATTTTTCAGAACCCCTTCTAGCTTCTAAAAGGAACTAATAAATAGAAAAGTATTTTGTAAATATGGAAGCCCCAGAAGTATTAAAGATGATGTTTTTCTTCTATTTCTTTTTTTCAAATTTCATTTCTGAAATATCTTTCATTGATGGCTTGTGGTTTTTTTATTTTTTCTTGGGTGATGTTTACAGAAAGAGATAACCATTTACACAATTTTTATCAGGCCTTTTAAATAGGCAGCTAGTCTAGTATCTGCCATCTCTGGGCCCTGAGGACTCAGCGCAGTGTAGGGTAAGCTCTCACTGCCCCTCACCTGCTGTGCTATGCAGAAAGCAAAGTCAATGACAAAGCTTTTCCTGGAGACCAATCAGGGGCCTCCACTATGTTTTGGTTCTATTACAAGGATGTTATCTGACCTTGAGCAAGTGAATTACTAGGATCTAAAACTAACAGTTGCAACCCTTCTCCTATCTTCTAGAGGTAGTGTTCTGTCAACCTGATTATAATCTTTCACAAAGGCTTTTGGTGAAAGTTTTCCTATTAAAAAAAAAAACACAACTAGCAAAAACTCATGATTTCACATCCATGAAAAGAATTGTTCCTGACCCACTATAATATATGGAAGACAACTAAATACAAACATACTTATTAATGTCAAAGGCTTAATATTTACTATGTGCAAAATAAGTAGATTTGCTTTAAAAGTGCTTAGAAAATAATACTTACGTAATATCATAAAATTTAAAATCATAGCGAAATGAACTAAGTCAAAGGAGGAAAATAAGGCAAAGAAGTTCAATCTAATCCTACTTGACACCCACAAGTAACCTAAAAAGGACCCAGGTGCACGGCAGAGACTTACTACTTCCAGAGGTGGAGGCCGCCGGCGCCCCCAGCTGTCAGGAACAGCTCTCTGTTCTGTGGCAGGTGTCGGACCTGCCACACGGTAGATTTATGAGCCTAAAGAGGACGAGAGGCACACAAGTGGTTTGTAAGTTTATATGATAAAGACTGGCCTGGAGGAGAAACCCTGTAAAGAAAGAAATTTTACTTCTATAGTTTCAACAGCTGCTATAAAAGTAATTATTTTCTGGTCCTTCTCTTTATAATGGCTACAGAGATTTACAGGAACCCATCAGAAATCAGGAAAAGCATCATTTTTTTCTTTATTGTTTTATGAAACAAAGTTCTACTGGATTAAAAAAAAAGATGGTATCAGACTAAAAGGCTAAGCTTAAAGCATCGTATAAATTATGCAAATAGATTTTATACATTTATATCTCTAGCTCACTCTGAAGAGGAAAAAAAGTTAAAATACAAAACCATATACTTCTTCCTAAGGGAAAAATAAAGACAGATTGAATTTTTTAAAAATAAACTTTATTTTTTAGTGCAGTTTTAGGTTCACAGCAAAACTGAGTGGAGAGTACGGATTGTTCCCATATACAGAATGAATTTTAACTTATAGCTCCCAGAGCTCTATTTTCAATCTACACCATTGGACTTCTCTGGTCTTCAAAATAAGGTCCATAAGGACTTATAGACAGTGTTTATGGTCATAATAAGCCAAGGCCTTATTAGTCATATTAAACTAAAAGATAAAAATGGCAACTAGATAAAGGTGAACCGCTGGCTAGCATGTTAACAGCCAGTAAATCAATGCTAATAGTGCTATATCCACTGTGGGGAACAGAAAGAAGGGGAGGGGAGGGGCGGGGCGGAGGGGAGAGGACTGGAGGGATGAAAGACTTCTGCTTTGTAGAAGCAGTGAGACTGCCTAACGTGATCTAAGCCACTTCACATTATTAGTGAGTGATCAGTCTTGACATTTGATTGTAATAGTCTTTTAAGAAAATTACCATTAGCAGATAAAAACACATCTCAAAATACACACTTTAAGTGTGTGAGTCCTCAAGTGATTAGGTTCAAGCTCTTAAAAATTATTTTAATTTGTTTTGTAGCTTAAACTCTCATTTTCTTCTGGAAGTTGATAAAAACCCAAAAAGCAAGAGGAGATATGACCTCTTAAAATACAACATTTATTTGTCAGGCTTAGCAATTATTAGATTAACTAAATGTAAAAAGAATTTTTTTGAAGATAACACTATAATTTACAGATAAGAAACATGTTGCAGTTGTATGTAAAATTATTTAGTAAAGCTCTTTATGTTGATAGATACTTAATATATTCTGAAACAACAAAGGCAAAACAATATTACAATGTACCAGTTACCTTGTTAAAAATTTAGTAGTGGCAGTAATTTACATGCAATAATTATTATGACAATAAAATAAGACAAAGTAGGAACATTTGAGAAGTACTACAGAATCCATGGTAGAATGAGAAAAGGAGTGAATTTGTATTTCCTGAACAACTTACATATTTTAATCTTACGAAAACTACAAGTCGGTAACTGACCTTTCTTTATTTTTATACTGGAGAAAGCTCACAGTCACATTTCTAACGCATTTCTTGCAAATGATAGGATGTTTTTGCATGAATTTCATGCAATCCTCTTACTCCAGATGTCATCTTTTTTTTTTTTTAACTACTATTTTCCCTTTGAATGTTGTAATACCATGTTTCCTTCTAAGCTGCATCAAATATTTGGAACAAAACAAAGTATGTATGTATGTAAGTATGAATGAATGAATAAATAAATAAAATTTTTGAGCACCTACTATGTATCACAGTGATTAACACTTTAAATAATTTTATTTAATACAGCAAACTGGAATGTAAAATAAAATGTGATTAAATGACAATATATATGCTGATATATTTTTGAAAAGTATTTAATTAGTAGTATACTAAGGTGTATATTGGTTTACACTTAAAAATATATAATTAGGTATAAATACAAATATTATATATTTATTAGGAAATGCAGGCTAGGTTTTGTTGATCAAACTCCTGTCATCAGCTAGTTTTCCTATGCTTGCTCCTTAACTACAAAATAAGATTCCCAGCCACCTGAGGCCTTTATTATAACCAAGAAGTCTAAAACTGGTAAACTTTGGGAAAGTACTCTTTGCACAGAAAACCTTGTCAAGATCCCACAAGAACATATTAAAAATAGCTCCCTTCACATAAAGACTGGAAGGCACCTTGGTGACTAAGTCTACTTATGAATCTAAAACGAGATAAGAACATTCCTCTTCACAGAAAGACGTTTCCCACGGATTTACCTTTTCTGAAACAGAAGCAAACCCTTTGGTCGGATGCTGTGTTCTCATGTCAAAAACATGAAACTTTCCTTCCAGAGACGTAGCTACTAACTTATTCATACTTATATCTTTTCTGTCAAACTCCAAGCTACACACCTGAAAATAAAGAATATTTATCATTGATGGTCTAATGATTAATATTCAGGAGGTTCTTTCAAACGAAGTACAACTTTAAAATTATCAGCTCATGTGAAAGCATTTAAACAATCATTTTGTGTTTTGAATAACACATTAAAAACTTTTAAACCATAAAAATATGTCTTCTTGGTTACTAAGATCAAACTATCTCTCTCTCTCTCTTTTTTTTTTTTTTTTTAAGCTCAAACCATCTTGAGTTCTCCAATTACTGTACACAGTTAAGTCAAGGCTGACTTTAGGAAACAGGAGGGAATCACATTCTTCACAAAAGGCATACAGCTCTGGAACCAAAAATCTGAAAGTACTTGGGGAGACTATTACTATTTTTAGGCTTTCTAATATTAGCAGAAAAAAGGCCTCTTACACGCTCATTTTGCTATTACAATGCACGGCCCACAGGTGTCCACGTCAGGCTGCAGGGGCGGGTGACTCACCCAGAACCACCACGCCACATCGGGGTGTGTGCTCACTTTCCAAAAGAGGGTCCGTGCTTCTCATTAGATTCCCAAAGGGCTCCACAGCCCCGAAAGGTTAAGAACCACTGGTAGTGGGGTTGTACCGAGAAGAGTTATTAGAGTCACTTTCCTTTGGTAGTAGTTCAGAGGTGGATGAAAATATGCTCAGAGAAACTAAAGAGAATCCAAATGTACATTACCCCATTCTTAATGTTTGTCTCCCACCGCAGTGACATACTTCTGAGATCAAACAGTTTGATGTCCCCGTTGTCATAGCCAGCACACACAACACGCTCCTCTTGATTATAAGCATTGCCTGCACGCCGAGACACAACATTTCAAATCTTTATAAATGCTAATCTGCAGGCTGCTAAAATACTTTTATGAAACTACACATATAATTTGTACTGAATCAGATTTTACAAAATCACTTTGGGTAGAATTTCATGTTAGCAATCCTGACAGGACATCAGATTATTAATTTGGTATCTGATATATATATATATATTTTTTATTGTTGTTTTTTATTCCTCACCCGAGGATATTTTTCCATTTAT
The DNA here is from genome assembly GCA_030848825.1 of Tadarida brasiliensis. Taxonomy (NCBI): domain Eukaryota; kingdom Metazoa; phylum Chordata; class Mammalia; order Chiroptera; family Molossidae; genus Tadarida; species Tadarida brasiliensis. The sequence goes on along the minus strand of CM061270.1, from coordinate 31,020,674 downwards.
CATCAAATAGAGTAGGAGGGAGGGAGAGAGAAAGAGACAGAGAGAAACATTGATGTGATAGAGCCACATCGACTGGTTGCCTCCCGCACAATCTGACCAGGGCCGGGGACGGACCACAACTGAGATACATGCCCTTGACCGGAACTGAACCCACGACTCACTGGTCCACAGGCCAACGCGCTAACCGCTGAGCAAAACTGCCCAGGGCTGATTTTTTTTTTAAAGCTCATTCTATACTGAAGGGATAAGAGAAAATACTTATTGGATTCTAAGCTGAAAGCAAATGTTCTCTCTATACTCTATCTGCAAAGACAAAAGGCCAACTACGGTCCAAACATAGTAGGATTTGGTAGACTAAATACAGCTATGCTTTCACGGCTTTCTTTGGTAGTAACTATATTTGAATGTAAATAGAAATCACTTTAAAACTTATTTATTTTGCAAGTTTGTTCTGACGTTATCATGTCTTTGTAAGGAAACCTGAAACAAGTTGTAGCACACCGTGATGTATTTTTAGTTGTATGACCACACCTGTAAATTTATACTCTGTAGTTAAATTCACCTTACTTGGTTCCAGGGATTTTTTCAGGAGTATTGCTTGCCGAGGAAAATGTGTTAAGTGAGAGGGAGGCCCCTGCAACTGTGCTGGGCTATCTGGGCATCTTGTCCCAACGCCTTTGTTCTCTATTGCCTCCAATTCCCTCTTTCTCATAAATTCCAGCTCTGCATTTCCACTGTGGGCTCCCTCTAGATGATACAACAGCCTCTTAACTCAGATGTCCAAAACTGACTTCACCATCTTCCTTTACAAACCATCACATCCTTTGTGGGACTTTCTTTCTTTCTTTTTTCCTTAATTTTCATTGAATTTATTGCAGTGACATTGGGTAATACAATTATATAGGTTTCAGGCACACAATTCTGTAACACATCATCTGTGTATGCTGTGTTGTGTGTCTACCACCCTAAGTCAAGTCTCCTTCCATCACCGTTTGTCCTCCTTTACCCTCTTCTACCTCCCCCCACTCCCTTTTCTCTCTGGTAATCACCATACTGTTGTCCGTGTCTATGAGGTTTGTAGGTTTTTTTTTTGTTTTTTTTTTTGCTTGCTTAATACCTTCACCTTTTCTACCCAGCCCTGCAACCCTGTTCCCCTCTGACGGCTGTCAGTCTGTTCTCTGTATCTATGAGTCTATCTCTATTTTGTTTTTCAGTTTATTTTGTTCATTAGATTCCACATATAGGTGAAATCATATGGTACTTGTCTTTCTCTGACTGGCATATTTCACTTAGCATAATGCTCTCCAGGTCTATTCATGCTGTTGCAAATGGTAAGATTTCCTTCTTTTTTATGGCTGAATAGTATTCCATTGTGTAAATATACCACAGCTTTTTTTTATCCACTCATCTACTGATGGACACTTGGGCTGCTTCCAAATTTTGGCAATTGTAAATGATGCTGCAGTGAACATAGGGGTGCATATATTCTTTCAAATCAGTGTTTTGTGTTTCTTCAGATATATTCCCAAAAGTAGAATTGCTGGGTTATAAGGCAGTTCCATTTTTAATTTTTTGAGGAAACTCCATACTGTCTTCCATAGTGGCTGCACTGTAGGACTTCTTCAATTAATAACATCCTTCACCCCATAATCAGCCTTAAAATACAGTCACCTTGGACACATCCTTTCCCTTATTCCTCATCTTCAAAAAATTTCCAAATTCTATTTATTTTGCCATAATATTATCTTTTAAATCAATCTGCTCTGTCTCATCTTCATTGCTTCTAACCTTGTCTTTCCTGGAATATTGCAAAACTTAAGAACTCATATTCCCTCTGCCACTCATCTCTCTCCCCATTACATAACACCAGGTTAATTCTCCTAAAGCTCTGATCATATCTCATCCGTGAAAAAACATTCAAAGATGTACTACTACCTCTAGACCATCTAAACACCTCTGGCCGTGGGCTTGAGCCATCTTTACAGCTATTCCTACCACAGTATTTCATTCTATATACTTTCTTGGACACTTTTCAACTAGTCCCTATACTTGAAATTTCATTCCAATTTCAGTGGTTCAAATTCTATATATCCTTGAGGTAAAAATGCACCCTCCCCTCCCCGTCCCAACCCTGGTCATCTCTCCCTCAGGATTCCTCCTACATTTATCCATGCCTCTTGCGACCTTTTATCACTCCGATCTTGTACTATAATCAATGTAGACATCATGTCCTCTTTATTAAACTACAAGCATCCTGAAGCTATACAGTACATGTTTCACCTTTATATGCCCACAGCTTTGTACTTACTTGCATTCATAAAAAGTTGTCAAATCAATGGATTTTCTTTTTATATTTAATGTCCTATATTTAAAATTGTACTTATGTCCCTTAGATCAATGATGAAAAGCTTTAATGAACCCGAAGATAATTACTTTTTAATTATTATGTCAATTTTTAGACAATGATTCTAAATACTAATACTGAAATATTCCCCAAGTATATGTCTTAAGTTTATATATTATTGCTTATAATATATAAGAAAATAGAGCTTTAAAACTAAATATGGCCTATATCTCTTACTAGCAAAAATTATTTCAATTTTGGTGTTCAGCAAGAGACACAAAGGTAAACATCAATTAGTCCTACAAAATCAACATTCATTTTAAATATATTAATAGATGCCCGGCCGGTGTGGCTCAGAGGTTGAATATCGACCCATGCACCAAGAGGTCGTCAGTTCGATTCCCGGCCAGGGCACATGCTCAGGTGTGGGCCAAATCCCCAGTGGGGGGCATGCTGGAGGGAGCCAATCGATGTTCTCTCTCATCGATGTTTCTATCTCTCTTTCCCTCTCCCTTCCTCTTTCTCTTTCTAAAAATCAATAAAGAAAAAATAATATTAAAATAAATATATTAAGAGAAACATAGTTATCAAATTTATAGGAAACAATTTTGTAATGGTATAACTATTTTCTAGAAAATAAACATACTCTATGTAGAGTATAATGTAAGATTTGTTAGATTACCATTTGCCCTTGAGGCTCTACTTAGTTCCAATACTGGTATTTGGTTCTAACTAGGTCAAAATTATCTAGTTAAACACAAGTACATAATAACAGCAAATTATTTTGGAGCACTTAATAATCTAAGCATAATTCTAAGCACTTTACATGTATTAACCCACTGAATCCTCATAACAACACTATTAAGTAAATTCTATTATTACTTCCATTTTATAAATGAAGCAACCAAGAAACAGAGAAGCTTAAGAACTTGCCCCAGGTCACACAGCCAATAAGTAGCACTGTGAGAATTCAAACCCAGACCACAGAGGTTGGAATTCACCACCACATTTATTTGCTTCTAAACTGTCAGAATAACCCACAAAACAGACTATACAGAGACTACAGGACTTTCTTGAAGCACTGTGCTTTTACCATCTGATACTTCAAAGCCAAGAGTTCGTCAACAACTTACCAAATGCCACAGTCCAACAGTCTCTCTTGTTTTCTCCTTGTACAGGTTCCATATTAGCAACAGGATCATCTTTTTGCCTTGGGTCCCATACCTTCACAGTTCCTATCATAAATAAAATCGAGTTGGCAAAAGTCAACAGGAAATAATGACATTTCTTTCCTGTATTTTCTTCTTATGGCTTCCTGTATACATGGCAATAGTAAAGTTGTTATAACATCTGAAAAATATTCACATTCTTCTGACTTCTAATTGGGTAAATTGTACTTAATATCAGAGATATAACCCATATATTACTGTCTGACTTAAATTTCCCAATAGATATACAGAAAAGCCAACAACTCTGCCTAAGTTATCAACAAGGTTTACCTGACAAGGCAAACACAAATGTTATGCAATTCAAATCATGCTTTATTTTCGCTGCTTAAGCCTAAAACTAATGTGTTAGTTATTTAGAATAATACCAGTGCCATTTTAATTATTTCCTTACTACCCATATAATCATTGGCATTATTCTTTATACAGATGAATAAACTAATTTTACATCTATGATTTCTTATATGGGGTTTCAGAATACTATCTCATATATAATTAAGTTTAATTTCCCTGTGGAAATATTAAATAAAATTAACAAATAATTCTTCTCAATTTAATTTCAACTTTCTCACTTTAATGCAAATTACAGGACTACTAACTAAATGGTGTCACTACCTATGAGAAATACAAATGCATGTAATAAAATGGCTAAAAGGCAAGCATCTGAGAGGGAATAGGAAAAGTGTAAAAAAAAATCATTAAAAGGGATAATAAACACAGAAAAAGAGGCACTATTCTATTAGATTTATCTCCAAGAATAAAATAAAATTGGTTATTATAAAGGCTGCTTTAAAGAGAAAACAATTCCTGCAAATATGACAAGAGGTTTATATTATTCCACAGGGTTCATACAAATCGATAAAATTCATATTAAGTTTGCAATAGTTACATGAGCAAAGAACATAAACAGATAATTCACAAAGCAAAATTAACTAGTAAACAAATATGGAAAGAAATTAACACAAGCTGAAGTGCAGTGCCATTTTTGTCTATAAAACTAAGAAAAAAAGGAAAATAAATGCTGGTAGGGTAGACTGAAAATCTACCTCATCTATTGTAGCTGATAAGGTAAAAAGATACTTTAGAAAGTTTGACAATAAATTTCATAACCATAAGATACATTTATTCCAAAAGAATTATATACATGATGATACTCACTTCTTCATTATTTTTAAGTCACTCTCCCAAAACACTAAACAAAAAACTTTAGGCAAATTGAATGCCTGTTAATAGGGGCAGGTTAAGAACATTGTGACATGTCCATGGGATGGAATGTGACACAGTCATTAACATGATAAGTATGAAAACTATATGGAAACAGCAATATTTACATATGACAAAACATTAAATGGAAAAGCAAGTAGAAGGAAAGAAATAATAAAGGTCATAGTGGAAATAAATGATATAGAGACTAAAAAAACAATTCAAAAGATAATGAAACAAAGAGCTGGTTCTTTGAAAAGATAAACAAGATTGATGAACCTTTACCCAGACTTACCAAGAAACAAAGAGAGAGACCCAAATAAACAAAATCAGAAATGAAAGAGAAGTAACAACTGACACCACAGAAATACGAAGGATTATTAGAAAATACTATGAACAATTATACGCCAACAAAATGGACAACCTAGGCAAAATAGACAAATTCCTAGAATCATACAGTCTCCCAAAACTGAACCAGAAAGAGTCAGAAAACTTTAACAGACCAATAACAACTAAGGAAATTGAAGATGCAAACTCCCAGCAAACAAAAGCCTGGGTATGGGAAGCTTCACAGGGGAGTTTTACCGAACATTCAAAGAACTAACACTCATTCTCCTCAAACTATTCCAAAAAATTCAAGAGGAAGACTTCCAAGCTCTTTTTATGAGGCCAGCATAATTCTACTTCCAAAACCAGATAAAGACACTACAAAGAAAGAAAACTATAGGCCAATATCCCTGATGAACATAGATGCCAAAATCCTCAACAAAATATTAGCAAATTGGATCCAGCAATATATTCAAGAAGTTATTTACCATGACCAAGTGGGAGTCATCCCCGGGATGCAAGTCTGGTACAATATTTGCAAATCTATAAATGTGATGCACCAGATAAATATAATGAAAGATAAAAATCATATGATCATATCAATGGATGCTGAAAAAGCATTTGACAATATCCACAACCCATTTCTGATAAAAACACTTAGCAATGTGGGAATAGAGGGATCATATCTCAACATAATACAGGCCACATATGAAAAACCTAGAGCCAACATCATACTCATTGGGAAAAACTAAAAGCATTTCCCTTAAGAACAGAAACAAGACAGGGATGCCCATTTTTGCCACTCTTATTTAACAAAACACCGGAAGTCTTAGCCATAGCAATTAGACCAGAAGAAAAAATAAAAGGCATCCAAATAGAAAAGGAGGAAGTGAAACTCTCATTATTCACAGATGACATGATATTGTACATAGAAAACCCTAAAGATGCCATAAAAAATCTACTAGATTTAATAAAAGAATTTGGCAAAGTAGCAGGATACAAAATTAACATCCAGAAATCAATGGCATTCTTATACACTAATAATAAACACTCAGAAAGGGAAACTAAAAAAACAATCCCATTTACCATTGCAACAGCAACAAAAATAAGATACCTAGAAATAAACTTAACCAAGGAGGTAAAAGACCTGTTCTCAGAAAACTACAGGGCATTGAAAAAAGAAATAGAGGGAAATATAAAAAAGTGAAAACATATACCATGTTTATGGATTGGAAGAATCAACATCATTAAAATGCCCATACTACCCAGAGTAATCTACAGATTCAATGCAATCCCTATTAAAGTACCAATGGCATATTTCACAGATCTAGAACAAATAATCCAAAAGTTTATATGGAACCAAAAAAGACCCCGAATAGCCACAGTAATCTTGAAAGAGAAGAACAAAGTGGGAGGGATCACAATATCAGATATCAAGTTATACTACAAAGCCATCATAATCAAAACAGCCTGGTACTGGCACAAGAACAGGCATATAGGTCAATGGCACAGATCAGAGAACCCAGAAATTGACCCAAGACAGTATGAGCAATTAATATTCGACAAAGGGGGCAAGAGCATACAATGGAGAAAAGATAGTCTCTTCAATTCATGGTGATGGGAAAATTGGACAGCTATTTGCAAAAAAATGAAACTAGACCACCAACTTACACCATACACAAGAATAAACTCAAAATGGATAAAAGACTTAAATGCAACTTGTGAAACCATAAAAATCCTAGAAGATGTAGGCAGAAAAATCTCAGACATCATACATAGCAGAATTTTTACTGATACACCACCTAGGGCAAGAGAAACAAAGGAGCCCTGGCTGGTTTGGCTCAGCAGTTAGAACATCAGCCTGCAGACCAAAGGGTTGCAGGTTTGATTCCGATCAAGGGCATGTACCTCAGTTGTGGTTTGGTCCCCGGCCCCGGCCATGCAGGAGACAACTAGTCTCTCTCACATCAATGTCTCTCCCCGCCCCCCCCATATGAAGATAAATGGAGAAATATCCTTGGGTGGGGATTTAAAAAAAAGAGAGAGAGAAACAAAGGAAAAATTAATAAATGGGACTACATCAAACTAAAAAGCTTCTGTACAACAAAAGAAACCAGAATCAAAATGAAAAAGGAACCCACTCTCTGGGAGAACATATTTGCCTATGATACATCAGGTAAGGAGTTAATATCCAAAATATATAGAGTACTCATAAAACTCAACAGAAGGAAGACAAACAATCCAATTTAAAAATGGGCAGAGGACCTGAATAGACAATTCTCCAAACAGGACATACAAATGGCCAGGAGATAGCTCAACATCACTAATTATCAGAGAGATGCAAATTAAAACGACTATGAAATATCACCTCACCACCTGCCAGAATGGCTGCCATCAACAGATCCTCAAACAACAAGTGCTGGCAAGGATGTGGAAAAAGGGGGACCCTAGCACACTGCTGGTGGGAATGCAGACTGGTGCAGCCACTATAGAAAACAATATGGTGCTTCCTCAAAAAATTAAAAATGGAACTGCCATTTGACCCAGTGATTCCACTTCTTGGAATATATCCTAAAAAGCCTGAAACACCAAACAGAAAGAATATATACACCCCTATGTTCATAGCAGCACTATTTGCAATAGCTAAGATCTGGTAACAACCCAAGTGTCCATCAGTAGATGAGTGGATAAAAAAGCTGTGGTACATTTATACAATGGAATACTAAGCAGCTGTAAGAAAGATCTCTTACCCTTTGAGACAACATGGAGGGACCTGAAGAGTATTATGCTGAGCAAAATACACCAGTCAGAGAAAGACAAGTACCAAACGACCTCACTTATTTACAGAATATCACAAACAAAATAAGCTGCCAATCAAAATAGATCCAGAGTCATGGAAGTAGGGAACAGACTGACAAACCTCAGAGGGATGGGGGGTGGGAGGGGTGGGAAGAGATAAATCAAAGAACTTATTAATATATGCATGTATGCACAACCAATGGACATAGACATTAGTTTGGAAAAAGCAGGAGGGGGGTGGGAGTGGGGAGAAGGGGGTCAATGAGGGAAAAAAAGAGGGACATCTGTAATACTGTCAACAATAAATAAATAAAAATAAAATAATTATAACATAAAAATATTTAAAAATATGCTCAGAAAAAAATTAAATGGAATAAGATACAAAATCATATACACACTGCTAACTACACATTGCTATATATAAGACTGAAAAGGAAAATAAACCTAATAGTTACACTACCGTGGTAGACTGAATGCTATTTTTCCTTCTATACCCCATATTACTCTTAGGATTGGAAAGAATGCTTGATTTTGATAACACAGCCACCCCTGAATAACAGAAAATTCCACTCCACTTTTCTTTTATTTTTAATTTATCCTCACCCGAGAACATTTTTTTTTTTTTTGCATTTATCTTCAGATAGAGCAGGAGGAAGAGAGGGAGAAACATCGATGTGAGAGAGACACATCGAGTGGCTGCCATCCACACGATCCCAACCGGGGCTAGGGACAAACTGCAACCGAGGTACGTGCCCTTAGCAGGAACTGAACCCAGGCCTCTCTGGTCTGCGGGCTGACACTCTAACCGCTGAGCCAAACCGGTCTGGGCCACCTCACTTTTCTTTTAAGACCTGTCCGTTTTAGTCATCGCAGAGTGGAAAAGCAGAGTTGGTGCCCTCGGAGCTTTCTACAACGCTCAGCGGAAGGATCACAGAACTTCAGTGTTCAACCAGCTGTCAACCTGACAATTTTCACAAGTACTGATCCTGCTTTTTAAAAAAAGAAAATGAAAAGCTGCCACCCACATTATATTGTCAGCTGCCTCAAAAACCGATAAAGAAATTTTAAATCCTTCACAGGAAACTAGGGTGGTTAGTAGTTGAACTGGCTCAAAACTAAAATAGTAAGTGCTTTGCTTCTATCTCAAAATACTTAAGAATGAAACAATTTACGGATATGCAATCAAACTTGCCTATTAAAAAAGTACATTGCTAGAATCAGTGGGTCAAGGTTACCCAGAATTTCCACATAGAGAAGATATACTGTTGCACAGAGATTTATCTTTTTTAAAAAATATGTTTTTATTGATTTTAGTGAGAGGGGGGGGGGAGAGAGAGAGAGAGAGAGAGAGAAACATCTATCGGTTGCTTCCTGGCACACACTCCAACCGGTGATCAAACCTGCAACCTGGACATGTGCCTGGACCTGGAATCAAACCAACAATCTTTTGGTGCACGGGATGACACCCAACCAACTGAGCCACATTGGCCAGGGCTAGAGATTTATCTTTTAGAAAAAAATTAAAATACATAAAATACTCTGACTTACCATCTCGGCTGCCAGTCACAATTTCAGGTGCTCCTTCCCCGATTCCAAGTCCACCTACACCATCTATAGTATTTATAATTTCTTTATGGCCCTTTACAGAATATACTGGGTTTTCTGGAGCTTCCAAATTCCTAAACAACAGAAGACAGCTTCTTACTTACACCACATGTCCTAAACATTTAGTACACTACTAAAATATAATGCATATCATATTTAGATTTTTGTTTAAAAATAAGGGTTTTGCTAAGAACTTATACAAATACTCCCAATTTCTTCTCACCACTTTAGCATCTTTTAAGCCCTCAATGAGAATGGTCATTATTCAACTTGGAATTCAAACTCCTGAGTCTACCTTACTTAGTGTTCTTCAAAGATGATCTATCTAGGACATCTGCACATGAATTACCAGGTCTGCTTATTAGTAAATGCAGATTCACTGGCTCCTCCCCAGATATAATCAATAAGGATCTCTTTGCTAATGGAAGTCTGATAATTACTGCTTTAAATATAGAGTAAATTTAAAGGATTTAGAATGTGTCCAAAGTAGGCCTTAGTAGTTTCATCTTGAGACCTTCTGAGGTTTATTTTATTATATGAGTAGTGCGTACTCGGTACATATTTCTCCCCCTATAATGGATTATTTTCTCACTGAATTCCATATTGATTTTCATCTAGTTATATATTTTGGTCAAATTCTATCTAATTCTAGGTTATTTAAGAGGAAGAAATGCAGGAAAGTACCTACTACTATGTGTACTTGAGTCTACACGAAATGGTTGGATGAGAAATGGCTCAAGGAGGTTATGTTAATATATCCCTTTTCTTGCCTGGCCCCCTTCTTTTGCTCTTGTTTTGGAGCTTCTATTCACATTTCTCTTCAACAAGTCAGTTTTCAATAACTTACACTAAAAAAAATGAATGTAGCTTTGCATGATGTAATCCCAACTTATTAATGAGCCAAGCTTGGTAAAATCTCACTTAGCAAATTTGAGATAGTTCAACCTAGTTTAGACATTATGTTTATCTTTGTAGCATTATGAAAGAATCAAGAGATTAAACAGGATTAAGGTATTTTACTATTTTTACAGATTAAAAAAAATCATTTTTTTAAACATAAAATTATAAGACTTATCAATGAAAATAAGTCAGGAAGAAAGTCAACAGTTACATTTGTTCCATATTCTTGTGCTGAAATATATTTATTTTTAAAAATAACATTCATACTGGTCTCTCTCCCAATTTCTTTGACAGTATATGACACAGCATATAAGAACTAATGCATTGTAATAAATGCTAACTTAATAATTAAGCAGTTAAAGCAAGGATAAATTAAAATACCTTCATTATGTTTTATATTAGGAGTCTAAGACAGATAAATAGATCAAAGTAATTTAATTGCAAGTAGCAGATTCTACATGAGAAATCAAGAAAGGTCACACCAGAAAACATGAGGTAGGGAAGATAGGTTCTCTCTAGAACATTACTGTGTACTTGAGATGATTAAGAAATATTCCTGAAAAGTAACTACAGAGAAATTTGAATTCACTCAACTCTAATTTAAATATGAGGAAATAACGTTAGGTAAAACATGAAAATCGAAAGCATTTGGCACAATTGTGATTTTGCTCATTCAAAATAGGTTTATCTTGATTTGCTCAATAGATGTGTTTCTAAAAAGTTGTGTTTAGATATTAGCTAACACATTAAAAAAATTTAAATGAATTGGGAGTTCTACATTAAAAAACTAAAACAAATAAAAACTCAGTGTATCATTCCGTAATGCCAACTGTATTGCTGAAATGCACACAATTAATATCTAACTTTTCCTCATGTTATATATGTGTATTTTTATATATTGTATCCTTTTATCTAACTTTTCCTCATGTTATATATGTGTATTTTTATATATTGTATCCTTCAAGGTGGAGGGCAATAGCCCTTTATTTACAAATACAAAGTATTAAATGGTAGCACCAAACAGCATATGTAGAAATAAATACTGACATTATTTGAAATACCCCAAGAAAAATTAGAATTCTCTTTCAGAGGAAGAGTAACAAAACTATCAAAGAAATTGTGTATCTTATGTCTTAATACTAATTAAATAATCTTACCATACATGAAGGTTTCCAGCAAAATCTCCAGTAGCTAAATATCTCTGCTGTAAAGATGTTGCACCAAATGTTCCACATTTAATGGGTTTGGCCTTTTCAATCTTGATAAAAGGGAGGGAGAGAGGATACATTATTTATGTAAGCTATTTATAATACATGATATTTATAGCTTTATTATGGGATTTAAATAAAGCACATAATATAAAAAGCAATTAAAACATTTTCTGATCAAAATTATCATGCTTTCCCTTTAGTCATTCTTCTGTAGTTTAAAAGTATATAACTGTCAAAAATAATGAGTTTTAATCTTGCTTTTCCTCTCATCTCGCTAATGAGACATACAAATGCTGAAACTCTACCATCTCCGTTGGTTTGCAAATATGAAAATTTCAGCATTTAATGTGGTATTCTTAAGATCCTCTGTAGAAATGAGAACATAATGAAGATTCTGCCCTTTCCAGATGGCTACAGGCACAAAAATGCTTATGAGTCTCATAGTTTTCCCTGCAGAACACTCAAACTGAGAATGTTTATGTCCTATTCTCTGTAGGACCCTTCCAATGCATAGAAATCTGTATACCTGAGTGTACCGAAGGAACTGCTATTAGTGTGGATTAGCCAATCTTTTCAGTTCCTTTCATTTAAAAAGCTACTGGCTCCAAGTGTTATATATAATCACATTAGTAAAATAACTGTACCAGTCCACCGGTGTGGCTCAGTGGATTGAGCGCAGTCCCATGGACTGAGAGGTCCTGGTTCAAGTCCCTATTGCAGGCTCGATCCCTGGTTGGGGACATGCAGGAGGCAGCTGATCGATGTTTCTCTCTCACATTGATGTTTCTATCTCTCTCTCCCTTCCTCTCTCTCTAAAAAAAAAAAAAAAAAAAATCAATAAAAAATATTTTAAAAATTCAAACAAAACAAGACCAAAGGGCAAACAGTGAATCTCCCTTTGACACTCCCCAGAAGTAATCGCCATCCTTCTAAACCTCTGTCTATACATTTACAAACACACATAATTTTGTTACTATAAAGAGGATCATCATATATTGTCCTTTGTCTTGATTTTTTTCACTTAATATATCCGGATAAACATTTTTCCGTATGCAGAGTTCTCCAGTTGCTAGGGTATCTCTCCTTGTAACCCTTCAGTTCCTGAGCCAATCTTCATTGCTCCCATTAGGGCTGGCCTGTTTCATATAATTTAAAAAATTATTTCCCTGCCGCTTTCAATGTTTCGCTGGGCATTTCCATATAGGGTATGCATAGCAACTTTCAAAGAAAAGGAAGATTAAATTCACGTCACACAAACTATAAGTAAACTTTTCTTTCATGATTCAAAAGATATTGTTATATGGTACAAAGCTTTGGAATCTCTCAGCTTGGTTTGGGGTCTAGATAAATTAGCAGTTACTACATAGCTAGGTATAAAATAAAGCATTCGCAGCCTCCTCCTTGGAATTGTCCAGTAAACAAACTTATTCATGGACAATAACATGGCTGTAAAAGACCATATTGATGAGAAGCACAGAACCACAGAATGGTAATTTTTTTTTTTAATGCACAGGTAGTCCGATATAAGTTATTCACTGTATAAGATTGATATTATTTCAGCTATTTTTCCGATTTTAGGAAGAAGAGTATCGTACAATGGGCAACACAGAGGATCAAACTTTTTGTCAATTTAACAAAGTAGACAGTTTTTAAACCACATATGTCCTTCCCCTTTCCTCAAACAAAAGTACCTGAAATAACATATTAATAGTGATATAGCACCTAATAACTGTTAGGACACAATTTCTATGGTTAAGCTAATTCAGAGTTCCAGCTTATGCCAAGTGATGAAATAGCTCCCCAACCCCTACTCCCACGTGTTTCACAGTGGGCCTGGGTCTCCGCCAGCTCTAAGTCATGGATAATGGCTCCTACGGGCTGACGCAGAGGGTGAAGACAGCCCTCTCGGTAAGAAGCAGGAGGGCCCTATTGGGCAAGAGTACGGTTCCAGGGCCTCAGAGGATTAGGAGCCATGGAGAGCAGCATCCTATACTGCTATAACTCTGGAAAATCCTTCTCAGAGAAGTACTGGGAAGACTGGTCACCCATTTCTTCTCTTCCACCAGCTGAAGCATTCTGCTTCCCATAACTCCACTCTACCCCCTGGAGCCTCTGATGGGGGTTTCTATTCTTCCTCCTGGGCCATGGAAGAGGCACAAGCTAACTTCTACTTGTCAGTGCCTACAGTGAGCACACCGTTCTTCTAAGATTTTATTGCTGGTAATAAAAACTTGGGATGCACAAACTTTGTTCCCTAAGTTATTCCTTTACCTAACTTGTGCCTTTGGGCCCTTTGGAATAATCTCAAACCATGCTCCTGGAACACACTGATCTTTTGGTACCAACATAATTCTTTTTCCTCTTTTAAAAAAAAATATGGAACGCTCATGAATTTGCATGTCGTCCTTGCTCGGGGGCCATGTTAATCTTCTCTGTAGTGTTCCAATTTTAGTTTATGTGCTGCCAAAGTGAGCACAGGTACCAACATAAATAAGAAAGCTGATGTTTTTTCTCAAATTTAAGTTTCTTCAATAATTTTTTTAGCTTGTCTGTTAGAAAATACTAGCAAATGAACACCAACAAGAAAACCTGGAACTGAGGATAAGAAATTTCCTGTGACGTAAAGATCAGAATATATATAATACTGTCAGATTTTCCTACTGGAAAAACCCTTCCCTGTGCAGAGATGGAACTGTCTATTCTAGTATTTCATGATATTCCAAAATCAGCAACATGATGTCCAGATGTTCTGACACCTGAACACATCAGAGAGCCCCTACCTTAGAAGAAACCAAACTGAGAACTACGTATGCCATGTATATCTTTTACACGACAGGCCGGATACTAGTTCCACTTCGTCACTGCGTACATTAGATAGTAGACATTTATTGCAAATGGAATGGAATGAAATAAAATGTATCTCCATTCAGAGGCACAGACTCACAGGAGTGGCACCATAGCCTGTTGTGTACAAAATGTACGAACCCTTTGAAATCTGGCCTTCGTCTCTCTGGCTTCTCCCTACTGCACCCCAGACATACCTGTGGCTTTCTGTTCCTCAGACACACCAAAGTCATTTCTACCTCAGGGCATCTGTATTTACTCTTCCCACTGCCTGGACTGCTGTTCCCTCAGATCATGTCTTCCTTCTCACAATTCAGATTTAAGTTTAAATGTCACCTCCTCTAAGAGGCCTTCCCTGCCCCTCCAATCAGAAGTGGAACTCCCAATCACTATCACTTCCCTGTTTAATCTTCTTTATTTCACTTATCAACAAAATTATTTTATTCCTTCAATGATCTATCTTCTCCCTTTCTAAAATGAGTACCATGAGAATGGGGTCTTGTCCAATTTGTTCAACACCTAATAGGTGCTGAACATTTGTTGAATGAAAGTATAAATGATCATCTATTAATCCCTGCTCTAGTGCTGGGAGGGAGAAACCACTGCTACAGTTCACGTTCCCATTTCTCCCGCCATATTTTCACCTGACATAGTTTCCAGTGTCATTTATATGCAATAATGAAAACAGCACCCATATGTTGAACACCTATATATCAGATAATGTTCTAGATGTTTTCTAGACTAGACCATCCCTTCTCTTTCCAACACACTCAACTGCAAACTAAGGGTTTAGAACACCCTTTCCAAAGAGGAAACAGGTTCAGAGGACTAGGCTTGCCCAAGGTCCCAGAACCAGGTAGTCTCCAAGCCCTTCCTATCAAACTAGGCTGACTCCAGGCCTACATGTGTATCAATTAAATAAACACTTTATCATGGAGCCCCCATTCTGTAAACTTCAGAGTCATTAGAAACACCAAAGAAATGTTCCAATACTGAAATGGACTGTGAAGTAAATGGTTCGAGCATGAATTAAACCTACTTTCAGATTTGTGTCCTTTGGTTTTTACCTTCATTCATATCTTCACAAGACAGAAATATATGGTATTTGTTGTGCAGGAATCAAATTACATTCAAAATATATAAATATATTAACAAATAAACTAAAATATACAAACATTTTATCTGTCCAAGGATGACTGCACTTAGCTCAGAAGGGCTGAGCTACTCCGACAAATGGGCTTTTAAAAGCAGGGGTGCCTTCTCTTTCCTCAGACATTCATGGAAATCATAATAGTAGCTAAATTAAGAGAGAATGCTGGAGCAAAGGTAATTTTTATAGTTCATAAAAAATGCCAATTTTTTATTTTACCTTTTAAAAAGAGATTAAGCCCTGGCCGGTTTGGCTCAGTGTTTAGAGCGTCGGCCTGCGGTCCAGAGAGACCCGGGTTCGGGTTCAGTTCCCGCTAAGGGCATGTACCTTGGTTGCAGTTTGTCCCCGGCCCTGGTTGGTCGTGCGGGTGGCAGCCCCTCGATGTGTCCCTTTCACGTCGATGTTTCTCTCTCTCTCTCTCTCTCTCTCTTCCTCCCACTCTATCTGAACAAAAAATGAAAAAATGTCCTCGGGTGAGGATAAAAAAAAAAAAAAAAAAAAGAAAGAGAGATTAAAAGAATGCAGTGGTTACTTAAATTTTTTCTTGCTAAAAAACGGTTAAAAAAATGAAGATCTATTTTGTGAAATTTGTTCCACAATGATAATTAGTAGATATTAACTTTTGCTATATGGTAGTGAAAAAGACCATCCGAGATGGCCGTGTTTGACCCAGATGGTGGTTCTCTTTGCTACAATAAGTTACCATGATTAAAGAAGCCCATGATGGATAATTCTAGTGAGATCTATTTTTGTTCTGTCTGTGGGTGGGTCTAGTACAGCTTGTCAGTATTTCCTCCTCCACATCCTGGCACTACTTAATTAACATTAAAAGGTTTAGTCAACCAAATGCAAACAAGCAGTGAATTCAGTGCCACAGGGGCTAAAAAAGAACTGTATTAGCTTATTACTGAATTTTAAAGTGTAAACATCCCCAACTATAATTCCATTTTTCAGGGCTACCCCTAGTCCTTTATGCCAATTAGAAAAAAAGTGCCTTTGTCCTGGCCAGTTTGGCTCAGCAGTTAGAGTGTCGGCCCGTGGACCAATGAGTCTCAGGTTTGATTCCGGCCAAAGGCATGTACCTCGGTCTCCGGCCCTGGTCGCGGTCATTTGGGAGGCAGCCAGTCGATGTGTCCCTCTCACTCGATGTTTCCCTCTCTCTCCCTCCCTCCCACTCTATCTGAAGATAAACAGAAAAATATCCTCAGGTGAGGATTTAAAAAAAGAAATAAAAAAGGTGCCTTTGACAGGCTGGATGAAAGAGATGGATTTCAGCTCTCATTGAACTCTTGGCCAGACACCCATGGGTAATACAACAAATTGCTCAACTGTACATGGAGGCCCTGCCCTCATTCCCCATCTATCTTTAGTAACAAGATAAGGAAGGCAACAAAAAAGACCCATTTTCATCCTTTTTTATCTCGGATGCACAGGCTTTGGAGTACATGACTTGAGGTGGTCCCACAATGATAGAATTTAGTATGTTTCCTAATATTTTAATAAATTAATTCATCTAGCCCCATTGTAGTCAACCCTGACACTCATTAGAATCACCTGATGGAAGTTGAAAATACACTGATGTCCAGAGCTCACTATAGTCTAGATATAAAAGTCCTAGTATATCAGAACTTCTAGGGATGGGACCAAGGCATGCATATTTTAAAACACACACACATGCCCGGTCGGTGTGGCTCAGTGCACTGAGCATCATCCCATGGACTGGGAGGCCCCGGTTGATTCCCAATCAGGGCACATGCCCGACTTGCGGGCTCAATCCCCAGTGAGGGGGCCTGCAGGAGGCGGCTGATCAATGTTTCTCTCTCACATCAATGTTTCTGTCTCTCTCTCCCTAAAAAATCAATAAAAACATATTTAAAAAAATAAATAAAACACACACACAAACAAAAGCAACAATACACATTCAGGTGATCTCGATGCACATTAAGAGTAGAGAATCAAAACAACGAATGGGTTACCAATGAGATCAAGGAAGAAATTAAAAACTTCCTGGAAACCAATGAAAATGAACACACAACAACACAAAATCTATGGGATGCAGCGAAAGCAGTCCTGAGGGGAAAGTTCATAGCACTACAGGCCTACCTCAAGAAACAAGAAAAATCCCTAATTGACTCTTTAACCCTACAACTTAAAGATCTAGAAAGAAAACAAAAAGAAAAACCCAGAGCAAGTAGAAGAAAAGAAATAGTAAAGGTCAGAGCAGAAATAAATGACGTAGAGACTGAAAAAACAGTTCAAAAGATCAATGAAACAAAAAGCTGGTTCTTTGAAAAGATAAACAAGATTGATGAACCTTTAGCCAGACTCACCAAGAAACAAAAAGAGAAGACCCAAATAAACAAAATCAGAAACGAAAGAGGAGAATTAACAACTGACACCACAGAAATACAAAGGATCATCGAAACATACTATGAACAATTATACACCAACAAATCGGACAATCTGGGCAAAATGGACACATTTCTAGAAACATATAGTCTCCCAAAACTGAACCGGGAAGAGATAGAAAACTTGAACAGACCAATAACAGCAAAGGAAATTGAAGATGTAATTAAGAAACTCCCAGCAAACAAAAGCCCAGGCCCAGATGGCTTCACGGGGGAGTTTTACCGAACATTCAAAGAAGATCTAATACCCATTCTTCTCAAACTATTCCAGAAAATCCAAGATGGAACTTTTCCAAACTCATTTTATGAGGCCAGCATAATCCTAATTCCAAAATCGGATAAAGACATTACAAAGAAAAAAAACTACAGGCCAATATCCCTGATGAATACAGATGCCAAAATCCTTAACAAAATATTAGCAAATCGGATCCAGCAATACATCAAAAAAATTATCCACCATGACCAAGTGGGATTCATCCCAGGGATGTAAGGATGGTACAATATTCGCATATCAATAAATGTGATACACCACATAAACAAAATGAAACATAAAAACCATATGATCATATCAATAGATGCTGAAAAAGCATTCGACAAAATCCAGCACCCATTTGTGATAAAAACGCTCAGCAATGTGGGAATAGAGGGATCATATCTCAACATAATAAAGGCCATATATGAAAAACCTACAGCCAACATCATACTCAACGGGCAAAAACTAAAAACATTTCCCTTAAGAATGGGTACAAGACAGGGATGTCCACTTTCGCCACTCTTATTTAACATAGTACTGGAAGTCTTAGCCACAGCAATTAGACATGAAGAAAAAAGAAAAAGGATCCAAACGGGCAAAAACTAAAAACATTTCCCTTAAGAATGGGTACAAGACAGGGATGTCCACTTTCGCCACTCTTATTTAACATAGTACTGGAAGTCTTAGCCACAGCAATTAGACATGAAGAAAAAAGAAAAGGGATCCAAACTGGAAAGGAGGAAGTAAAACTGTCATTATTTGCAGATGACATGATATTGTACATAGAAAACCCTAAAGACGCTATAAAAAATCTACTAGACTTAATAAATGAATTTGGCAAAGTAGCAGGATACAAAATTAACGTCAAGAAATCCACGGCATTCTCATACACCAACAATGAACTCACAGAAAGAGAAACTAAAAAAACAATTCCACTTAAATGTGACTCATGAATTCATAAAAATCCTAGAAGAAAATGTAGGCAACAAAATTTCAGACATCATACGCTGCAGAATTTTCACTGATATATCACCTAAGGCAAGAGAAACAAAGGAAAAAATGAACACATGGGACTACATCAAACTCAAAAGCTTCTGCACAGCAAAAGAAACAACCATCAAAGTGGAAAGGCAACCCACTGTATGGGAGAGCATAACTGCCAATGATATATCAGATAAGGGATTAATTTCCAAAATATATAGAGTGCTCATATATCTCAACAAAAGGAAGACAAAGAACCCAATTAAAAAATGGGCAGAGGAACTAAATAGACATCTCTCCAAACAGGACATACAAATGGCCAAGAGACATATGAAGAAATGCTCAACATCACTAATCATCAGAGAGATGCAAATTAAAACAACAATGAGGTATCACCTCACACCTGTCAGAATGGCCGTCATCAACAAAGCATCAAACAACAAGTGTTGGTGAGGGTGTGGAGAAAAGGGGACTCTAGTACACTGCTGGTGGGAATGCAGACTGGTGCAGCCACTATGGAAAACACTATGGTGTTACCTCAAAAAATTAAAAACTGAATTACCATTTGACCCAGTGATCCCACTCCTAGGAATATACCCTAAGAAGCCTGAAACACCAATCAGAAGGAATATATGTACCCCCATGTTCATAGCAGCACTATTTACAATAGCTAAGATCTGGAAACAGCCCAAGTGTCCATCAGTAGACGAATGGATAAAAAAGCTATGGTACATATACACAATGGAGTACTATGCAGCTGTAAGAAAGAAAGATCTCTTATCCTTTGAGACGACATGGGAGGACCTAGAAAGTATTATGCTAAGTGAAACAAGCCAAGCAGAGAAAGACAGATATCATATGATCTCACTTATTTCTGGAATATAATGAACATAACAGTCTGAGGAACAGGGTAGTCCCAGAGATGTGGAAGTAAGGTACAGACTGACAATTGCCAGAAGAGTGGGTGGGGGAGGGGAGCAATAAACCACAGAACTTGTACGCATGTACTCATAACCAATGGACATGGACAACAAAACTGGGGACGGGGCAGGGAGGGAGGGGGAGGAGGGTGTCAATGGGGGAAAAAGGAGAAACATCTGTAACAAAAGTAAATTAAATAAATAAATAAATAAATAAAATAAAAATAAAAAAAACAATCCCATTTACCATTGCAGCAAAAAAATTAAGATACCTAGGAATAAACTTAACCAAGTAAAGGATCTCTTCACAGAAAACTACAGGTCATTGAAAAAAGAAATAGAGGAAGATATTAAAGTGGAAGCATATACCTTGTTCATGGATTGCAAGAATTAACATCATTAAAATGTCCATACTACCCAAAGCTATATATAGATTCAATGCAATCCTCATCAAAATACCAACGATATACTTCACAGAACTAGAACAAATACTCCAAAAGTTCATTTGGAACCCAAAAAGGCCCCGAATAGCCACAGCAATCTTGAAAAAGAAGAACAAAGTAGGAGGGATCACATTACCAGACATCAGGTTATACTACAAAGCCACTGTAATCAAAACAGCCTGGTACTGGCACAAGAATAGGCACATAGATCAAAGGAACAGAATAGAGAACCCAGAAATTGACCCAAGACAATATGCTCAATTAATATTTGACAAAGGTGGCAAGAGCATACAGTGAAGTCAAGACAGCCTCTTTAATAAATGGTGTTTGGAAAACTGGACAGCTACATGCAAAAAAATGAAGCTGGACCACCAACTTACACCATACACACGAATAAACTCAAAATGGATAAAAGACTTAAATGTGACTCGTGATTCCATAAAAATCCTAGAAGAAAATGCAGGCAACAATATTTCGGACATCATACGCTGCAGAATTTTCACTGATACATCACCTAAGGCAAGAGAAACAAAGGAAAAAATGAACACATGGGACTACATCAAACTCAAAAGCTTCTGCACAGCAAAAGAAACAACCATCAAAGTGGAAAGGGAAACCACTACATGGGATAGCATCATTGCCAATGATATATCAGATAAGGGGTTAATTTCCAAAATATATAGAGTACTCATACAACTCAACAAAAGGAAGACAAAGAACCCAATTAAAAAATGGGCAGAGGACCTAAAGAGACACCTCTCCAAACAGGACATACAAATAGCCAAGAGACATATGAAAAAATGCTCAACATCACTAATCATCAGAGAGATGCAAATTAAAACAACAATGAGGTATCACTTCACACCTGTCAGAATGGCTGCCATCAACAAATCATCAAACAACAAGTGCTGGCGAGGGTGCAGAGAAAAAAGGACCCTAGCACACTGCTGGCAGGAATGCAGACTGGTGCAGCCACTATGGAAAACACTATGGTGTTACCTCAAAAAATTAAAAATTGAACTGCCATTTGATCCAGTGATATCACTTCTAGGAATATACCCTAAGAAGCCTGAAACACCAATCAGAAAGAAAATATGTACCCCTATGTTCATAGCAGCACTATTTACAATAGCTAAGATCTGGAAACAGCCCAAGTGTCCATCAGTAGACGAATGGATAAAAAAGCTGTGGTACATATACACAATGGAGTACTATGCAGCTGTAAGAAAGAAAGATATCTTATCCTTTGAGACAACATGGAGGGACCTGGAAAGTATTATGCGAAGCGAAACAAGCCAAGCAGAGAAAAACAAATATCACATGATCTCACTTATTTGTGGAATATAATGAACTAAACAAACTGATGAACAAAGTAGACCCAGAGTTATGGAAGTAGGGCACAGACTGACAGTCCTCAGAAGGGGTGGGGGTGGGGGGGATAAACCACAGAACTTATATGCATGTATGTATAACCAATGGATATAGGCAACAAAGTGAGGACAGGGTGGGAGGGGATAGGGAGGAGGGAGTCAGTGGGGGGGAAAAAGGAGAAACATCTGTAACAAAAATAAATTAATAAAAAGAAAAAAAAAAGAGTTGAGAATCACTGAGCTTATACTTAACCTATATTCTTTCCCATTGCATCATCACAGCCAAATACAATGTAAGTTCTTAAATGTTTTTGCATTTTTTTTATCCTCTCTTTAGACAGCAGGCTCTTTAGGAGAAAGAACTCATCATTCAAATACTGTTGGTCCTTCTTCAGCATAGTACCTTGAAATAATAGGTTCTCAATAGATATTTTATGGTAGAAAAAAGAAGACCCAAAAGATACAGGTGAAGCATAAAAAGTGGTTACTCCTAGGGTTGAGATCATGGGTGATATTAATTTTCCTCTTTTTTTAAATCTATATTTCTAAAATGTTCTATCATTAAAATATTACTTTTGCTAAAAAGCAAATTTATTTTAAAAACTCGTTAGAATCCTACAGAATCTCTAGAAGAGACAAAAGGCACTATTTCACTTTTTGGAACAAATGTATTCCTGAAATGTACACAAACCATACAGTCTCTTTTGTTGTTGTTAATCCTCACCTGAGGATGTTCTTTCCATTGATTGATTTTTAGATAGAGTGGGAGGGAGGGGGAGAGAGAGAGAGAAACATTGATGTGAGCGAGACACATCAATTGGTTGCCTCCTGCACAACCCCAACCAGGGCTGGGGATCGAACCTGCAACCCAGGTACGTGCCCTTGACCAGGAATTGAACTCTTGACCCTTTGGTCCTTGGGCTGACACTCTAACCTCTGAGCAAAACCAGCCACGGCCAAATCATACAGTCTTATAAGAAGTCACGTCTATATATGCTCTCTGGTTGAGCTTTGATTGGTATTTGTTCTTACACTTCACCTTTAAATTTCTTACTGCTATTCTAATGTTTCCCATTTGTTTAAACCCCTGAGCCTAATCGTTTAATCAATAAATCAATATTTACATTACCCAAATTACATTAAGTAAAGTATACGATTGTCTAATCACTAAGCTGTATACCTGAAACCAATATAAAATAAAATTGAAAGAAAAAAAATAAAATACCCAAGTTACATCCTTTACAGACATATATTTTACTCATTCTTTTAACAAGTAATTTATTGAGTTACTGCTCCTTACATTCCTTATTAAAGAAAGACACTACACTGGCCAGTATGGCTCAGTTGGTTGGGCATCCTTCAGTGCACCAAAAAGGCTGCTGGTTTGATTCCTGGTCAAGACACTCGCCCAGGTTAGGACACATGCCCAGGTTTCTGGCTCCATCTCCAACAGGGGGAGTGCAGGAGGCAGGCAATTCATGTTCTGCCCTCACACCAACGTTTCTCTCTCCCTCTCCCTTCCTCTCTTTCTAAAAATCAATAAAAAAAATCTTAAAAGAAAAAAGAAAGACACTGTCCTTACTCTCCAGGAGTTTACAATCTAAAGATAAATGGGACAGAGTGATATATTTCAGGTACAGATAGTAAGCACCACAGGAATGCATAGTAAGAAAAGTTACTTTGTGTGGGGTTCAGAAAGGGACTTCATAAATCAAATAATCTGAACTGGATCTTAGAACAGCAACAGGTGACTGGAGGCTAAGTGGTGAACAACTTAAGGAAAGATCGAAAAGAACAAGCCATGTTTACTGAGCAAAGTCCCTGACTAGTGAAGACAAAGTGAACAAGAAAACTGTCACCCATAGAAATTTAAAGTGGGATGGGGCCCAACTTACCTTCTAATCTAAGCTTTCCTATGGAAACTATACTCATCCTTTACTAATCTCTGACTCCTCCAAGCAGATTCTCTCTATAGCTTTTGATTCCTGGAGGTGTCAACCTTCCCTGTAGTCTATTACACCCTTAAACACCTGAGTATGATTTTTTTTTTTTCAGGCAACCCAAATCAAGGCATTTAAAAAACTGTAAATAGGTATAAAAATGTTAGGTATAAAAATGTTAGTTAACAACATTATTCTTAAATTCTTTCACTAGTGATCTTTACAAAACTTGTAAACCTGATCATGCCACACACTGCTTAAAGCTCTTCAACGATGTCATGTTTTTCTTAGGGAAAAAAAAAAGGCATAAATTTTAAATGACTTCTAGATCTTGCAACTTTTGGTCCCTGCTTACCACTCCTGTTTCTTAAGAAGATAATCTTTCTCCCATCGCTGGGCTTCCAAAATAGGCCGTTTTCACTGGAAACCTCCTCCCCTACTCCTAGTTTGGCCTAGATAGGTCCTACTCATCCGAAATCTAGTTTCACTCTCACAGAACCGTGTTCTTTTATGTTTGAGAATTCATCTTGGTTTGTATTTAGCGTGATTGGTTTGATTATTTGATTGATTTTCTTTCCCACTAGAAAACCACCTGAGATCGGGGACACTGTCATTCACACGCCTGGAAATACCAGGCAATCAACTGATACTTGTTGCAAGAATAAATGTTGGGGGTGGGGGGTCTCCTGTAATTACACGACAGGCATACAGGCGCCAGCTTTGGCTCTGCTTGCATGAAAAAGCGTTTTACTAACAAGGGTCTATTAACAGACCCTCTACTAACTGCGCACTGCTCCGAAGGGCCTCGAATTTGTAACTTCACTCCCAGAGCCCTCGCGCGGGACTCAGGGGACGCGGAGGAAGGGCCGGGAGGGCGCGGATGAACGAGCCCGCCGAGAATTCAGGACTCCACCGAAAGCGTTTTACGTCGTATTCCTCTATCTGCGATCAACTTGGCTACTCCTGCGCAGCTCAAGCTGTGCTTCTGAGGGACACTGGACGAAGGCATTGGCCGAAAGGAATGCAGAACCCCCAGAATCCGCACTCGCCCCCAACGGCACTCCCAGACCCGGGAACTGGGCAGTCTCGACCTGGCACCCACCTCCCGAAGCAGCTTTAGGTCCCCGTGCTGGATCTCGTAGAGCTGAATGACGCCGGTGCCCCGTGCGAAGTTGCCCATGGTCACAAATTTGGCGCTGCAGGGCACCCACTTACAGTCAAACACCGTGTAGTTGAGGCCCTTCTGGATATGGACAATGATCTGAGGCTTCTCGAAGGCCGACATGGTCCGGCCGATTTCTCCTCCGCTAACGGGCACTTTCGGACCCTGACAAAACCCTAACCTGGAAACCAGACTCCAAACATTGACGTCAGTTTGTCCCTCCCGCTTGCCGTACTCGCCCCTGACGCCCTAGCAAGTTGGACTTAGTTGTCTCAGATAATACCAGATGTATTACCGAAATTACACAAGACTTTTCTTCATCAGGGGCACGAATATGTTCATCGCCTTTACCTACTGCCTTTAGCACATGTACAGATAACAGGTCACAAAGTGCTTTGGCTGTGAGTGGAAGGCCAGAGGGAGACCATAAGAAAGCGGCATATTTTAGGACAGCCCTCTCTCCTCCCCAGCAAGCACAGGTCCCCTGCGTGGGGACTTCTTAGGAAAGGGGGCGGAGCCCTCGGGCTGGTAGGCGGACGCTGGAGCCTGCGTGGTGCGCCTGCGCGGTGCAACACCGCACGTGTTCCAGCCGGAAGCGCCTGCTGCGGCTGAGATTCCTGAGGATGGCCAGCGCAATGGAGGCAGAGAACGCCGGGGCCAAGGACGGTTTCACCCAGGTCTCCCGCAAGGGGGGCCGGCAGGCGAAGAAACGGCAGGCTGAGGAGCTGTCTGCGGCGGCGGAGGGCGGAGATGCGGGCCGCATGGACACGGAGGAGGCTCGGCCCGCAAAGCGGCCCGTGTTCCCGCCCCTCTCCGGGGACGGATTCCTGGTATTGGCGGGACCCCGGGACAAGAACGGGGTAGGGGCCAGAGGGAAGGCGAGCCGGTCGTCTTTGGATGATGTTGACGCTGCAGCGGCTCTTCTGGCGTGAAGTTCTTAGAGAAGCGACTCCGCTAAAGTTTAATTCGTTCAGATGAAGGACGCTTTTCTTGTGCATCAGATGTCATTTTACAACTCCACCCCCATGCCTTCAGACATCTCCTTGATTGTGTGTTCTTTTATTGTAGGATGGGAAAGCAGAAACAAGGAAAATTCCAGTCCCAGCTAACAGATACACACCATTAAAAGAGAACTGGTTGAAGATATTTACTCCTATTGTAGAACATTTGGGACTTCAGATACGCTTTAACTTGAAATCGAGGAATGTAGAAATCAGGGTAAGGAGAATGTCAACCATTTCCAAATATACTAGGGTTTCTTCTACAGGGATGAAAATGCATGAATAGACTTATTTTGTTAAATGATTTTCTTCCAAGTTTGTAATTTAGTGAATTTGAACTCCTCAAACGCCTTCAGAGTCTGCGTTTAACACATATATTAGTTCAATTCATCAGTTGACTCTGAGATCATACCAAAATACTGGCTATGCCTGTGCATATTTTTTACAATGTTTTGTGTTGAACTGAGAAAAGGCCAAGTAAAGAGGTCATAAACAGAAGTTGGTAAACAAGAAGCTGAAGCACCTGGTGCAGTATAGGTACTATATATTTTAGTGGTATTATTTTGAGGGAAAATGTATTATTTTAGGAATAAATAAAAGTTTTATACGTATGCATGTATACATATTGATGTCATTCCGTGGTGTCAGCCCAGGGGTTAGACAATCAAAATTAATTGACTGAGCTTTTTCTGAGTGCCAGTTTTGTATCAGAATCAAAGACCAAAATTAATTACAGTCTTCATTTTTGAAGATTGTTATACTGTTGTCAGGACTAGTATAGACTCATCTCCACTGAGGGACTGGAATAATGGAATAAAACTGAGCGGCACTACTCTAAACAGTTGGTAAAGTTTAAAATAGAGAACTTGACAGTGGACTTCCTTGCCACTTTCCTTTAGGTTTTATGATTTCATGCCTGGAAACTTTTTGTTTCCTCACAGGTTTCCCTTGCTTCATTGTTTTATATTATCTTTCACCACTCCATCCTCTGTGCCAGAGCCAGATTAATTTTCCCAGACCACTCAGCTTTTATTATGATACTCTGGTATCTTCAGTGTCTCTGAAGGATAGGAGTTAAGTTTTTGACTGAACTTGTCTTTCAGGTAGGAGTCCCAGTCCGAAGTTCATCTCACCACCTTTTTGAACATTTTTATGTCCATACATATGGGTGGCTTTCCTCTCTGACGCTCTTCTCCCCATGCCTTTTGTCTTCCTATCTCAGTTCCATTTATCTTTCATGGTCCAGCTCACGTTCTTTTTCCTTTATGATTAGACCATTTTTTCAGTCAGGCCTTCAGTGCCTAAACTTTTAGTGTGCTTAGCTGTCATATGTATTGCAGCATCATTAATTTGGGTTCCAATGACACTGTTGATGCTGTTATATGCCAGACTATACATAGTGGTGCTTTAGCATGCACTACATCGTTAGAACAGCCCTGTGAGGTAGATGACATGTCCCCATCATATGGATGTGGGGAAACTGAGGGTCAAAGGAGTATCTTGGCCAAAGTCATCAAGCTGGTAAGTGTCCTGATGCTAGTAGGGACCTCTCAGGATCTCCTGCTCTGGTCTCCTTATTTTACAAATGAGAAAATTTAAGATCTAGAGTATCTGTGGGACTTGCCCAAGGTCACAACTAGGATTGGGACTGGGATCTAGTTTTAAATGTTCCATTACACAACCCTGTATGGTTTCATATTTGTCAAATATGCGGTCTCCTCAATTAGATTGTGAGTCTATGTGGGAGAGTGGAAATAACAGCTTTGGAATCAGGCCTGTGTTCGAATGTTACCTTTTTCACCTTTTGGTACTTCAGTTGCCTCAAACGTAAAAGTCTATATCACTTAGTATTCAGGGTTGTCATGAAGCTTAGAGCTGTAGTACGTAAAGCATCTTTGTAGTGCATGTCATTTACAGTGGTAGGCATTTAATGAATAGCTGCTGTTTCTGTGATTATCGAATGAACTTTTTGAGAGCAGGATCCCTGCTTAAACCATTCAAGGTAGTTAGTACTGGACTTCTTGCTGTGGGAAACATCAGCATATAAGTGATTGAAGTCAGGAGATTAGATCCCAACCAGCAGGAAGACTGTGTTGAAAGAGAAGACGACTAGCTTGGTTCTTGATGCATTGATGGGATGGTCTGAGGACGTTGAAGTCCTTCAGTGGCATGCATTCGGGCTGTGCCAGAGAAATCTTGCTGTTAACGCCCAAGTCAGATCAGTGATGGAGTACAGGCAGTCATTTGACAGTCTTTTAGTGGAACTGTCTACCTCTGGAGCTGGAAAAGTTTTGTTTTGCAAATGAAACACAGTACTTACCTCTGCAAAAACTGGGTCATGGAGAATTACACTGGGGAAGGGTGGTGGTGAAGGAAATTACAATAAAGGGAAAGGTCATTTCTAGTATTGTTAGAATAGTATCTTTTTCATCCCCACCTGTATTTTGTGCCTTTTTAAAAAACAGACTTGTAAGGAAACCAAAGATGTTAGTGCTCTGACAAAAGCAGCGGATTTTGTGAAAGCCTTCATTCTCGGGTTTCAGGTGGAGGTGAGTGATTTCATGACATCTGAACTGGGAGCTGGAAAAATAATCAACATGAATGTTTCAATGGATTGAGGCTTTTTTGGGTTTGTTTGCTTGTTTGTTTTTTGTTAATCCTCACCTGAGGATATTTTTTCCATTGGTTTTTAGAGAGTGAAGGAAGGAGGGAGGGGGTAGAGAGAGAGAAACACATATCGATTGTTTGCCTCCTGCACGTGTCCCAACGGGCCCTGGAATGAATCCCCAACCCAGGTACTTGCCCTTAAATTGAATGCATGGGCCGGCGCTCTAACCACTGAGCACACTGGCCAGGTGGGGCTTTTTCTTTTGATTTGAGTTTTCTAGTTTTACAATTTGTGAATTTTAGCTTGACACTCATTCTCAGGGATTTACGTAAAAGGGCTTCACCGTATTTATTTTTATATTGTAGGATGCACTTGCACTCATTAGGTTGGATGACCTCTTCTTAGAGTCTTTTGAAATTACAGATGGTGAGTGTCTGGTGGTCTTTCATTATGAAATACTGTACTTTTGTGTTGCTGACTTTGTATTGTGTATGACTCTCAGCTTTCCTATAGCATCAATTGAGCTGTATTATTAGCAGCTTTTAAAAAAATGTACACTTTATGTCTGTTAGTAGGAAAATTTTGTTATGATTAAACTTTATTGGAAGTGGGTGGTACACTGGAATGGCTTGCCTCTTGAGGTCTTGCTTTTCTCATTTAGTGAAGCCCCTAAAGGGAGACCACCTGTCGAGGGCAATAGGAAGAATCGCTGGCAAAGGAGGAAAGACGAAATTCACCATAGAGAATGTGACACGGACGCGGATAGTTTTAGCTGATGTGTAAGTATGCAATCTTGAGAACATTATTGTCGTAATTTATATTTGATCTTTTGCTTGTTTCAGAAGGTCATAAAGTTTGTATTTTATGCATAATGTTGCCACTAAATCTTTGTCAGCGTATAGTTCTGGATGAATAGATAGTTACCTACTTTGAAAACAGATTTAGTTAGTTAGCAAAGTCTTAGAAATTATAGCTTTTTTCCCCTCAATTAGCAATGAAGGAAATATTTAGTACCACTATTAAAAGAAATTACATGACAGGTGAAATTGAATATCTCAGGGAAATCTATTGAGTAGGGGAGAGCAAGGAATTGATGTTTTAAATGACATTGTGAGGCTTTGCGTTTAAATATATATAAATAAAAATATACATATATATAAAGGCCTTTCATAAGGAAGGTGAGTAGTGCACATTGGGTGAGAATGAGAGAACGGTTAAATGTGAACATAAATAAGATGATATGGGCTTAAGATAAGGGTGCGGGAAGTCAAGCTGGGATTACCCCTCTGTGAGGGCACAGCTGCTCTGTTGCCAGGTTGGAATTACTGGCAGATGGCTCAGAGATTATATAATGCCACGAAGTTGGGAGACGAAGCAGTTGACTGAGAGGAGGAGGGCTCTACCTGCTACTGAATCCAGAAATAATTTAATTTGTAATCATCTCATCTTTGCTCTAAACTGAGGGGCTCAACTATGTTTTTATACTTGAAGAATAACTATAATGCTACATGGGTGGCCCACTTTACCTGAGGACAGGTGTATTATAATTTTGATCTTTTATGAGTTGAGTCTAGGAGTTGGGAGTAGGGAGCCAGGGGAACAGTTTTTTTGAACTAGAAATTTCAAAATTTTTGAAATGTATACCACATTTAAAAATATATATATAGCCCTAAGAACTTGTTAATTTAGAAATCTGAAAAAATGTAACTGATTTGCTAATCAAATTATGGATAGTACATCTTAAATTTATAAGTATATTTATAAGTGTTAACTTAAAATGTGCTAGTTGAACTAATTCTTTTAACAGCTTTATTTCAGTATGATTTACGTACAATAAAGTTCGCCTGTTTTGAGTATACAGTTCAGTGAGTTTTGGGCAGAGGTTCTAGTCCTATAATTCCACTTCACCCACACAGTTCCACCACCTGACAAGTTCCTGGTACACCTTTGCAGCCCCACCCATTCCCAGGCACTCACCCATCTACTTTGTGTCGCTCTGGTTTTGCCTAGAAATTCACAGTATGTGTCTTTGATGTGTAGCTTCTTTTACTTAGCATGTTGTTTTGAGTCTTTCCATTTTGTGGGATGTATCAGTAATCCTTTTTTGTTTCCAAGTACCAGTCCATTGTATGGATATATCGCATTTTGTTTATCCATTCACAGTTGATGGACATTGGAGTTTTCAGTTGGATGCTATTATGAATAATGCTGCTATTGAGTTACTTTTTGTATCTTTTGTACTATCTTGTAGTTTTTGCTGTAAATAGGCTAATTGGAAATTCACAAGTTGGACAATTTATATTAATTATGATATAGTCATAAAGTGGACTATTATGTACTGTAAGTGTTATTTTTGATGATTTGCTAATCTGCTCAGTGAGTACAGAAGAAACATAGATAATCTTTAGAAAGCTATGCAGTTGAAATCCAAAGATGTTTTAGTTAA
Organism: Tadarida brasiliensis; assembly: GCA_030848825.1. Lineage (NCBI taxonomy): Eukaryota > Metazoa > Chordata > Mammalia > Chiroptera > Molossidae > Tadarida > Tadarida brasiliensis. Next base: position 30,989,533 of record CM061270.1, on the reverse strand, counting down.
GTACAGTATTCCTTGCATTTCTTGGTACTCAATAATCCCAGCTCTGCCAGAGTGTAATCTTGGACAGGTTTCTTGTAAACCTTTTCCTCATCTGTAAAATGGTAATAACATCTACCTAATGGTGCTCCTGTGAGGATTAAATGAGAACATTGTGTGAAGCACTAACAGACAGAAAGCACTCACTGGATAGTGGCCATTACTTACCAAATTTAACATCTTAGGTTTTTTATTTTTAGTTTATGTCTTTTCTAATATTTTTATTGGGATATAATTCACATACCATAAAATTCCCCCTTTCAAAGTGGGTTCTTAGCATATTTGCAGAGTTGTGCAGCCATCATCACAGCCTTTATATAGCAATCTGTTAGGATTTTACAGTTTCTGAATTACAAAACTTAGTTTAAGGAAATGCATTTTGTTGCTAACTTGTCTCACTTTTTTTCTTGCAGGAAAGTTCATATCCTTGGCTCTTTCCAAAACATCAAAATGGCAAGAACTGCCATTTGCAACCTCATCCTGGGTAATAATTTATTTCTTTGTATTGTCTCTGGAAAGAAAAGATAGGGGATCTAGAGTAAACCAGATTGCAAGTCAGCTTAGGGAAATGTTAAAAATAACCAATAGACACAGACAGTGCAGTGAAGGCCGGAGTGAGGAGCAGGGGTCACTGGTGGGGAGACATCTGTAATACTTTCAACAATAAAGATAAATTTAAAAAAATAGATAGCAAATAGAAACTCTTGGGGGCTGGCAAATGTGGACCTGAGAGAAGAAAGGAATCTTTTTGCTTGGATTCCATGTGTGCTAGAGAAGAGAAAGGGTTTATTGGTTTATATTGCTTAAACCTTTGCTGCCTTCCCCTGATGAGGTGCACAGAAAAGCCATTCCAGAGCATTAGGCAACACCATGTTGTAGGTTCAACAGAAGGAAGCTGCTGATCAGCACCAGTCAGCAATCCACTGGGTCCTGTTCCCAGGGGGCAGCAGAGTCAGTAACTGACAGGAGTTCCAGGAGTGTAGCAGTTTGCTCAGGAAACACTTGAGATTCTCCCTTGGTGCCCAGGTCTGATTGACTGGCTTCTTTTTGAAATATTTTGGCTCCTGGGATTTAAAAAAAATTTTTTTTGGAATAATTGAGTACGGTTTCCTTTTTAGACCTTTTGTTAATTTAAAATAGATCCAATGGAAAATATGCTCCTGTTCTCTTTAGAGTTTTGTAGACCATTTTCTATGTAGCTTCTATATATGTGGGTATATTTCTATAGCTAAATAAGCTTTTTTTTGTTTCCTCTATAGGAAATCCTCCTTCGAAGGTTTATGGCAATATTCGAGCTGTGGCTAGCAGAGCAGCAGATCGGTTCTGATTTCAAATCAGAGACTTTTTTCTTGTCTTTGGACTCTAGAGAAGACCTTGCCCTCGACAAGTGGTCACAAGAAACCATGTGAATAATTTTTGTCACTTTAAGCCTCAGTCTCTTCTTCAGTTCTCAGCAGAAGCATAAACAGAAAGAAAATGTTTGATAGTATTCATTCAACAGCTTTGAGGATAATTTAACTATCAAAATTTAGTACCATTATTATACTTTAATATACATTCATTTTAATTTATCATATTTTTTCATTGTAAGTTACATGTATAGCAGATTTGCATAATTTCTAATCCTTTCACTTGGAGGGAAAATTGTTATTTTTCTGGATGAATTTATGTTTTTTACTTATAAATTTATAAACTTTTTTTTTTAGAGAGAGAGGAAGGGAGAGGGTGAGAGAGAAACATCAATTGACTGCCTCCTGCGTGATCCAGGATTGAGCCCGCAACCCAGGTGTGTGCCCTAACTGGGAATCGAACCGGTGACCTTTTGGTCCATGGGATGATGCTCAAACCAACTGAACCACACTGGCTGGGCATAAACATTTCTTTTCCATGAGTTGTAATTAAAGAGTTGGTTTGGCTTAGTGGTTAGAGCTTCGGCCCAGCGACTGAAGGATCATGGGTTCGATTCCGGTCAAGGGCATGTACCTGGGTTGCAGGTTCAATCCCCAGCCCCAGTCAGGGTCATTCGGGAGGCAGCCAATGTGTCTTTCTCAAATAAATGTTTCTCTCTCACTGTCTCTCCCTTTTTCCCTCTCACCCTCCCTCCCTCCTTCTTTCTCCCTCTCCCTCCTTCCCTTCCACTCTCTCTAAAAATCAATGGGAAAATATCCCCAGATGAGGATTAACAACAACAAAAAAGAGTTATCTCAGAAAAATCTCTCTGAATCATGACCCTGAATACTGGGTGGTGTGTGACTATTTTAGAATCAGGTCATAAGCAGCAGTTTGGCTACACTGTGTAAACCAAAAAGGCTAATCTTTGTACCTGTTTTGCCGCTTGTAAAATTAAAATTAAAGACCTATATCACAGGGTTGACATGGGGAAAGAATGTTATTTTTCATATAAGTGTATATGTTGGATTTATTTCTTCAAATAGTAAAATATGGTAAGAGAATGTTTTCACTCCTAAGAAAATATGTTCTTCAAATGTAATAGATTGTTTTAAGTAGTGTCTACCTATTTAAATATTTGATTCAGTTTTATGCATTTTTTAAATGAAAAACTCACTTCATTAAACATGTGTAATACATTTGCTTGGACATCTCTAAATCCCCTGACCAAAGTTTTTAACTTGAATGATGAGTATTTGAAAATTCATGTAAGAACTAGAAAGAGTATTAGACTTCTGTGTCCTCCATGTGCCACTGTCCCAAGCTGGTTTGTACAGTGCATGGGGTGGATATGCTCATATATTACAGTGGGAACCCAGTGGGGAATTGCTGGGAAAATTTCCCACCCAAAATAATTTTTTATTGTTTGGCAACAGCAGCATGGAGAGAGTATGTATATGATGGTATCAAATCTCTTTGCTCATAAATTTAGGATACCAAACTTTGATTTAGCTCCTTGAGTTCTGGGCACCTCCCTGGTCAAGCATTTCTCTCCTCCCTGGGGGAGCAGTACTACTTGGGGTTTGAAAGGGAGACAGAATGTTGGAGGAAACCCAAGTAATTCTTGGAATGGGAATGACGAAGAAGGAATTAAGAGATAAATCTAACTATATCACAGTGATAGTTGATCTTAACAACCTGTATCAAATTACCACTAAATCTAATTCCTCAAACCTTAGCCATGAGTATCCACGTCTATGGCATTTGTCATGCTATAGTGTCTGCCTCTCACCCTACTCCGCATCTAGCACAATTTCTGACATAAAATTTACATATTGGCTGGAGAATGGACCTGAGGAGTATTTTTGTAGCTATTTAGTGGTTGATAAGGGAGGAGGCCTAGTTGTTTCTTCTTAGTCATTCCAAAAGATCTGGGCTCCAATTCTCATGCTACCTAGAATTAGGATGGTAGAGAAGAAAGCTCATGTTAATTGAGCACCTGGAAAGAGACACCTGACTTTCCTGACCTCAGCCATGTTAAGATTGGGCCAGTATGCTTAACGTTAATTACTGAAGGTATACAGCGACAGTGTACATAGCCATCCTACAACTTGCAAAATGCTCATATTGTGCAAATGTTAATTACTTATTTGGTCAAATAAACCAAGGAAGTCTTTAGGATGAGAGAACAAGGACTTGCTCATTTGATCTGGTTAGCTGATAGATTTATAATGCCCAGGGGAAGTGAAAGGTTGAAGTGGCAAAGGACTTTAAATGTTAGCTAATGCAATGAGATTTTTGAGCTTGTGGGAATTTTTGAAGACTAATGGTTCAAGACACATGAGTTTGAATAATATTTAAGTCCTGGAAACTATCCAGAAAGATGGAGATTCTTTTTCACTATCCTGTGTATTTTTTTTTTTAATCCTCACTTGATATTTTTCTATTTATCTTCAGATAGAGTAGGAGGGAGAGAGAAATATCGATGTGAGAGGGACACATCAACTGGTTGCCTCCCACATGACCTTGACCAGGGCCAGGGACAAACCGCAACCAAGGTACATGCCCTTGACCGGAATCGAACCCGTGACTCTTTGGTCCACTGGCCGATGCTCTTAACTGCTGAGCCAAACCAGCCAGGGCTCCTGTGTACTCTTAAATTGTGGTAAATATATAAAATTTACAATTTTAACCATTTTTAAGTGTACATTGTTGAGCAACCATCACCATCTATCTCCAGAAGTTGACCTTCCCCAACTGAAACTACCCATGAAACACTAATTCATTTCCCTTCCTCCTGGCCCTTGGCCACCACCATTCTGCCTCTTAATCTGACAACTCCAGGAACTCATATAAATAGAATCATACAGTATTTGTTCTTTTGTAACTGGCTTATTTTACTTAGCATGTCTTCAAGGTTCACCCATGTTGTAGCATGTGTCAAAATTTCCCTTCATTTAAAGCTGAATACAGTGGAACCTTGGTTCTCGAACTTAATTTGTTTTGGAAGACTGAGAAGCAATTTGTTTGAAAACTGAATCATTTTTTCCCATTAGAAATAATGTAAATTGAATTAATTTGTTCCAGACCCCTAAATGACTCCGTTCTAACCATTCTTATATATAGTACATGTCTAATGGACTGTTTCGTCTATAAACAAACATTTCTCAAATGTATTGAACCACCCGCTACTGGCCTAAACAAATCCCTTTCAGCACTCATTACAGGGGTGTCTCAGGTCAGCATGCATCATCTTTGATTTTTCATGTATCACCTCAGAAATGCTGTCACTGGCTGCTTTTTGTTCATCCAAATCAAGTTTTTCTACCTCTTCAATTGTCTGTGTTGTTTCTTTCACACCCTTTCCTTAGCAACATTGGCACTCTTGAGGGCCTCTTGGTTTTAAAATTAGGCTAATCATCCATTTCACCAGCACCAAGAGCAAAAAAAACCCCACAAAAATATTCACAGCACAATTTCCTGCAATGTTGAGGCAAGGTTGAGCTGTAAACTGACTTCATACTGGCACATTCTCTCTTATGTTTGTGGTCTGAGAGACACCTTTTGTCATGCTGATGTGTCTGAAAGGGTTGTCAGGTAGAGAAGTAAGTCAACATTTTTCCCATGAACAACTTGGTTGAGAACTGAATTGAGATGGCGAGACTTTCAGGAACCAAAGTTTGACTCTTCCATTGTATGTATACCATCTGTCAGGTACATTTGGGTTGCTTCTACTTTTTGGCTACTGTAAACTATGTTGCTATGAATGTGGGTATACAAAGATCCATTTAAGAGTCCCTGCTTTTAACTTCTGAGCGTGCACCTAGAAGTGGAATTGTTGAATCATGGTAATTATAATTTTTTGAGGAATCATCTTACCATTTTCCACAGCAACTGTACCATCTGATATTTCCACCAGCAATGTACTAGGTAGGGGTCCAATTTCTCCGTATCTTGCCAACATCTTTTTTTCATTAACAGCAATGCTAATGGGCATGAACCAGTATTTCATGGTTTTGATTTGAATTTCCATAGTGACTAGTGATGCTGGTTGGGCATTTTTTTCATTTGTATATCTTCTTTGCATAAATGTCTATTCAAGTCCTCTGCCCATTTTTAAAATCAGATTGTTGTTGAGAATAGCAATCTCTTATAAATGATTTACAAGTATTTCCTCCAGTTCTGTGGGTTGCTGTTTTCTGTGTTGAGTTACCTTTTCTACTCTTAAGAGCATTAGAATTAGGTAAAGAAAGGAAGACCTAGGGCTTACATGCATCTATTGGTTTAGACTTAACTCCACTCCTAGGATAGTCTAAGGCAGTGGTTCTCAACCTGTGGGTCGCAACCCCTTTGGGGGTCGAACGACCCTTTCACAGGGGTCACCTAAGACCATCGGAAAACACATTTCCGATGGTCTTAGGAAGCGAGACACCGCTCCTCTATCCGTCTCCAGGCGGGTCCACCCACATGCAGATATGCCCACATACAACATGAGGAACTCTATTAAAGGGTCGTGGCATTAGAAAGGTTGAGATCCACTGGTCTAAGGGGTCAAAGAATCAAGTGCATAGCATCTCATACCTAGTACATAGCTGACCATGTGTTCTGGGTATAAAACACCCCCAACAGCTTGTAACTCATCTGGGCCAGGTATGTCATTTACCCATCACAACTATCTCAAGTGCTTATTATAGTACTAGGCATGTAGTAGGAACTCTACAAAGTTGAATTAGAGTCTCAAGAAAAATACTAATTTTTACCTTTTGAAGAGTAAAGTACTGAATAAAATTTATTACACTAAGGGTTAGACAACTAAGGCTACCAGTGAAAAAGGGACAGAAATCCCTGCTCTTGTGGAACTTTCATTCATTTTATTTCAGTAACTTGGAAAGACAAAATATAAAATACATAAATATGTCAGAAGAGGTTAAATGGTTTGGAAGAAGAAAATAAAGTGAGATAAAGGAGACTCAGGTGTATTCATATATTTAAATAGGGTGTCCAGGAGAGTTGCCCTTGAGCCAGGACATACCTGAACAAAGACTTGGAAGCATTAGCTGTCGGACATGGACATCCGGTGGGGGAAGAGTGCAAAGGCCTACAGCAGAAATAGGCCAAAGGCTCCAGGAACCACAAGGAGGCTAAGTCAGCTGGAAGCAGAGGAAGGGTGAGGAATACTAAAAGAATGAGTAGGGCTTTGTAAGTCACAATGACTTGTGTTTTTACCCAGTGATGAAGCAGACTGATTTTTACCTGTGCGTTACAGTCAAAGATCAAATATCAATTTATCAGTTGTTTTTTTTTAAATCCAAGAAAATGAAAAAAGACTACCTAATGGGTATGGAAGCCCACCAAAGACCACTGTGAATACACTCAAGTTCCAAATAGTTTATTTTCTTATTCATACAGTATGAAGTTTTCTAAATATCCCACAACATGACGTTTTCATGCAGAAGAAAAACTAAACATTCAACATAAACCACCCCTCCCCCCACCCACACACACTAAAAAAAAAAAGAAAAAACCCTCATTCCCCAGTAAGGAAATAATGTTTGCACTATTTTTCTGTAACGCCAGCCAAGATATGCACAAGCAAGAGAAATAGAAAGCATTTGCTAAAATATTTGTAACAAATACTTATGTACAAAAAATTCACAAAAGACTAGTTCCCCCTTGAAGCAGAGCACATGGCAGTTGACACTGGAACAGATCAAACCACTGGCTGGGATTATAAACCACGTACTGATCCAGAGGAAGAAAGTTACATGTAGTGGAGATTTTCAGTTTGAACATTAACATTTCCAAAGTTTGGCAACATTATCTTTTAAAATTATGCAAATTATGTAAACAAGAGGTACATTTTAAATCGATCTACATGCAAAACTCCATGTCATGCAAGGACACCAAGCACCGAGATTTTTCTCTCACAGACAGAGCCCATGATGTGCAGCACTCAGTTGAAGGAACAGCGATGGCAGGCAGATGTGCCCAATTTAAGATTCATTCACCTTGATTCAACCTGCCCTTTCCCACTCATGGCTATAAAACCAGTTTTTAATTGGAAGTCTATATAGGGAAAGACTACTGTCCTAAAAAGCTAACCAAAACGTTTTCTTCCAGCCAACAGTACCTTTGCAGAAAAGGGAAGGGACAATAACAAGTGGTGGAACATGATACACTACTTTTATATCACACAAATTTATTAAGTATTCCATTACAAATATGGGCAAATCAAGAAAGAAAACCTTCATGCACTCTTTATGCCTTATGGTAAAGTATAAATTTCTCTTAAATAGAGGTATAAATTTGGATAAAATTTTACTCTTCTGTGGCATACACATGAATAGGATTTCTCCCATTTAAGTCACAAGTATATGTGGGTGTTTAGATACATACATGCACATTAAATATCACCCATGTTTCAGATTAGCTGCAAGTCTTTTGAAACACAGAGGGAAGTTTATGGTTCAAACATAGGTTTAATGACAAATTATTTACCCATGTAATAAAACAAATGGATATCCTATGTTTACTTCAGGTACTCTTCATTAAGTAATGTCAAAGATAAATTATGATTGCCTCACATAGCTCTGGCCTTTATGTATGAAATCACAACTGAAGCTTACATGTACTCAGGGACATTTAATAAATGTAATGGCTCCCAGTTATGAAGTAACAGAGTGAAGCAGCCATAAGCTTTGTGCAGGTACTATATGAACACAAGAACGAGCTCTTGGCAGTAGCACTGAACTATACTTTCTCCTCAAGCAGAGATGTAATAAAAGCTGCTCAGCAATGAGACATAGTCCCTGGAAATATATTCATAGGTATAAATAAAGTTACAAACTCCTTTGTTACAAAAATGTAATTAAGGTAAATAATAGGACATTAACAAATGCTTTGTCAATCTCTCAAAGGAGAAAGCACAGGAAAAGGAAAGTAGCTGGCCTAACACCCGGCTCAAATTGTACAATCTTCTACCTATATATAAAACTGTGTGAAATAAAAGTAAGGATGTTTTATATTCTGCTTGGCACTTTTGTACTCTATCATTTTGTTTCTGAATCAAGTATATTAAATTAAAGCCAACCTACTACACATATAGAAAGCTACATATATCTATATATAAATATTTACATATGTATATATAGATACTTTCTTGTTATAAAAGATGAAGAAAAATAAATTAAAAAGCCAACCCCTTCCCTTTCTTCACCACATTGATATGCTCTTTTCATGTTGCTGTCCTTCAGACTTTAAAGTGCTACACGGAGTTATTGAGAGAATAAGAGTTCAATAACACTTAGTTGGCTTCATGAGGCTCATGTTGGAAAATGTGGCTTCACAGAGAAAAATACTTCCATTTAAATACACAGAGAGCATTGCTGGACGTCTTGAGCAGATCTTCAGAGATGGAGAAGAAAGCAAAAGTGTTGGGTGGTACTCTTTAAAAAAGAGTCACACATCTACCACCATCTTTTTGTGGATATCTAGGCCACCTACAACCTGCAACGAAACAAATCAAACTTAGCCATATTGGAGAAATTACTTTTTAGTAAACACCTTATCAAAACTACAATATAAAAACATACTATTTTAGCCATTTTCACAACCTGTATTATTATTATTTTTTAAGTTGCATTGCATCTAGTTAGTATGTTCATGGCTTCTTTCTTCCAGAAGGATCAGCAAACTTATTCCATAAAGGGCCAGATAACAAATACTTTAGCCTTTGTAAGCCACATACACTTTCTCTTTCTTCTTTTTTTTTTTTTTTTTCCAAATGTTTTTATTTATTTATTTATTTTTGAGAGAGAAAACATCTATAGGTTGCCTCCTGCACGCCCCCTACTGGAGATCTAGCCGGCAACCCAGACATGTGCCCAGACAGGGAATCAAACCAGAAACCTTTTGGTGCATGAGATGATGCTCAACTGAGCCACACCAGCCAGGGTGCATTTTTCCCCTTAAAAATGCAAAAAACAAAACAAAAAAACACACCATTCTTAGCTCAAAGATGTACACAGTAGGACATGGGCAGGATTTGGCCCACTCTGTAGTCTGCCAACCCCTACCCTTAGTAGTTTCAGAGTAAATATATGATAACCAGATGTTACCATAAAAGTTGTCCTCGAAAACCAAATACGGGCTTCATTCACAGTCTATTTTAGAAAAATTAAAAAGTACCAAGTGAATAAGATTTTCTGCACATTTTACCATGGAGTCAAATACACGTATAGTTCTTATAGACATCTTAAAAAAATTTATTTATTTATTGGCTTTAGAGAGAGAGATGGAAACATTGATTGGCCCCCTCCTGCATGCTCCCCACTGGGGATTGGGCCCACAACCTGGGCATGTGCCCTGACCAGGAATCGAACCAGTCACCTCCTGATGCATGGGGTCAACACTCAACCACTGAGCCACACCACCCAGGCTCTTATAGACATCTTTTAATACTAACACAGCAATCTAAAAGTGTAATTACCTGTATTATTATTTGGGAATTAACTTTATTAAGTATAACCTACATAAAGGAAGTACATAAGTCATAAATGTTTACAGTTTGATTAATTTTCTGAGTAAACATCCAAGTAACCAGCACGCAGAGCACTACCAGGAGTCCTCTTTGGCCTGTTCTGCACCAGCCGTCTCCCTCCTCCTGCCCCACCACACTCACAGAGGTAGCTAGCCACTCCCATGACTTTAACAGCATGGATTAATTGGGTCTTTTATATATTACTTTTTAAAAAGTATACTATTTATAAAATGTACTTATACTTTGATACATTTTATAAATCAAATCTTTCTTGTCTGGTTTGTTTCACTTAACATTATGTTTGTGAGATTAATCCATGCTGTCATTTATAGTTGCATCTGTATTATTTTTTAATTCAAACTTAATGCTTAAAAATTTTTTATTTGAAAAATAAAGATTAAACAGCCAATTTGTTCTACAACTTCCGCTTTGAAAACAGCAGTTTGCTACCCTGCACTCATTCTCTATTTCCTTTTACTAGGCAATCATTTTCAGTATTTACACATAGGTCTTCAAATAACATTCCTACACTGTCTTTTCTTGAATTCAAAGTTCTAAGCATTATCCATTGACTTCCCAGCACAGAAAATTTAGCTCTTTCTCATACCTGTCCCTTACTCATATACTTTCCACCTCCACCCTTCCAATATTTGTATCGTTATTTTGATTAGACAGAAACAACATTTTAATGACTATATAACACTATTTACAACAGAAGTGTGTACTATAATTTTTTTCCTACACATATGTTTTGCTACAGTTAGTAATTATCTGATCTTTTCCTTTGCTGGGTGTTTTATGCATTTATCATTAAACTTTTGTTCTAAATACATTCAAATATATTATGTAATTCTATCAATTTTATTGTCTTTAAATCACTCCCAGAACTTTCCAACCTGCTCCAATCCAGGCCTGTCATATATCTGGATCTCCCTTCCCCATCCTCCTGGAGATTTCCTTCTCTCTCATATTGAACCCTCAGTTTCCTGGATCCCATATTATCTTCTTTTTTGATTTACAACTTTACTACAGTGGGAGCACATCCTCCAGTAGTTTCCTAAAAAGAGAGGCCTTGCATACCTGAAAATGTCTTTATTCTTCCATTTAGTTAGAGTGTGTAGAGAATTCTACTTTGGAAATATCTGCCCCCAGAATTGTGAAGGCAATGCTCCATTGTCTTCTAGTTTCTAATCTTCGACTGAGAAACTGCCACTATGATTCTTAAGTCTTTGTATGAAGCCCCTCCCCAACCCCTATACCCCAGCTCTTCGGAAATTTGTAGAACCATTTCTGTTTCCATTGTTTTAAAATTTTGTGACAATGTGCCTAGGTCCAGATTATTTTTATGTACTATGTTGGGTACTTAGTAAGTCCTTTCAGTCAGGAAACTCATTACGTTTGGTTCATTATCCTTGATTCATTTTTGATGATTTCCTTCCCTCCATTTTCTTTCTGTAGCACCTAGCATTTAGGCGTTAGATCTCCTACAATGAATCTGTAAATTTAAATTTCCAAGAGCACTTGTAAATATTATCCAGTTTTTGTTTCAAAGATTCACTATATTATATCCCTGAGGATAATGAAATATTTTCATTTTACTTTTCTTTTGTTGTTGTTAATCCTCACCCGAGAATATTTTTCCATTTGTTTTTAGAGAAAGCAGGAGGGAGGGAGGGAAAGAGAGAAACACTGACATGAGAGGGACACATTGACTGGTTGCCTCCCCCGGGACCCCCGACCAGGGCCAGGGATAAACTGCAACCGAGGTATGTACCCTTGTCCGGAATCAAACCCGTGACCCTTTGGTCTTCAGGCTAATGCTCTAGCCACTGAGCCAAACCAGCCAGGGTTCATTTTACTTTTAAAGTTTATACAAGGCTTGCAAAAAAGTTTTTTCAAGCTTTGTTTTTGGGCTTGGCTTCATCTTTTTATTCCATATTAGAAGTTTTCCTTCAATGTCTGGTGACCCTTGGCTTTCCTCTGTGGAAAGGGCACTGGAACTTCATGTACATGGTGGGGCTGTTGATTGTGGGCTACACTCTAAGTGATTTGGTGGGACCTTTGCTTTGGGAAGATCAGATTTCTCAAAGAGGGCTTTTCCCATCTCTTGATTGGAGAAAATAAGTCTAGCTGCCAGGGAGTCTGGTCAGGAAAACCGCTGGAGTTATCAAAATGCAAACATGCTTATCTTCACTTAACTCCTCAACACACATAAACACATACACCCTCCCCCCATCTAAGTCCTGTGTTTCCCTGCCTACAGACTCCATTTCACCCTCTCCAATCTCACACTAAAGGGCATGAGAGTCTGAACAGAGTAGGGAAGCAGAGTTAGTGTTATAATTTCTTCTTCAACAGACTTTAACCAGTTTGCCTGTTTTTAGCTTCACCATCACCCCTACTTTCAGTTATCTTGTGACACCAATTTCTGGGCCTTTCTGCATTATAAACCAGGTTGCTTCTCAGCTTTCCAAGCTGACAGCTTACTATTCGTATTTTCTCCTGTCTGCTAAGTCAGTTTACTGACTTATAAGTTGCCCAATCTAGTTGCTATCCTCTCTGCTATTTAATTTGTCCTTGTGGGTTCATCACCTTTTCTTCTTAATCCATTTAATTTCACTGGAGTTTTGAGAGGAAGCAAAAATGATTGCGTATGTTAAATCCACCAACTTCAATTTTGTCACTATTTGTAAATTTTATTTGTATATGTTAAGCATTCTGAAAATTTTAAAGTAGGAATATAGTACATGTGATCTTTTAAAATAGCTTTTTCCATCTTTTCACTGTTACTACTTGAGAAATCAGAATAAAAAGATTACTCAATGAAGCCAAAATTATGGGTTTGATCAATGTTCAGAAAGGTGGGTTTAAAACACAAAATAAACATTTTCTCCACTCCTGACCTATGCCCCTCAAAAAATACAAATAAAAGCAGTTTATAAAAAATACTGGAGATGAACTCAAAGCTTAGCTTATGTCTTCAGTGTAAATAGCATCATTTCTATAACTAGAGATATATTTAAATTTCCTTCTAGGTAATTATATGTAATTTTAGGTTACATTTTATATTACTAAATTCAAGTAGTCTTCATTTATACCCATCCCCTCCTTATCATTTCACCCAAGAGGTTTCCACTCTGGTTTTGTTCCTTCAAGGCTTGGGATTTCTTCTTTTCTTGCCTTCTTTTGAAAACTGGTTGCTCTCTATGATGCCACTATCAGCTCAGTCTCATGTTCTACTGAATCGGAGGCCAATCCATGGGAGTCCTTCAGGGACCTCTGGCAATGGTGAAGAGATGACAAACACCTGTAGCAGTACCACCTGGCAACAGTTCAAAGTCTCAAGTCTCAAGCCTAACACTCTTCCAAAAAGACCCAGTCTGTTCTTTAACTAGAGCACCATACCCTACTTTTTGAAACAAAATGCAAAGATAGTATTCCCTTGAGATGAAGGAAGATACTTAAAGGATAGTATGAACTTCTACTTCAAGCCAAAGTAGCTACTTCAGTCCTTATGTATCATACAACCAAACTAATCTGTTTTTCCTTGGGTGGTCTAAATAAAAAATAAAAAAAGAAAGAGAGGAGAAAAATCTTCCTACAGAAGCATCCACTCTAACTGACAAACTTCAAAGCTTTTTCTTTGTTACCTCTGCCACTCCTCCAGGTTCTGTTATCTCTAGCATGCAGTTAAAATTAAAAAGCTACCATCTTGCCCTGGCCGGTTTGGCTCAGCAGTTAGAGCGTCAGCCCACAGACCAGAGAGTCCCGGGTTCGGTTCCCGCTAAGGGCACGTACCTCAGTTGCAGTTTGTCCCCGGCCCTAGTTGGGGTCGTGTGGATGGCAGCCAGTCGATGTGTCTCTCTCACGTCGATGTTTCTCTCTCTCTCTCTCTTCCCCCCTCTCTCCTTCCTGCTCTATCTGAAGATGGGTACAAAAATGTCCTCGGGTGAGAATAAAAAAAAAAGCTTCCATCTTTTCATTAGAGGCAGAAGTACAGTAGAGAAGCTGAGTGGCTGTGCTCCTATTTAAAAGCAATGAATGGTGGCAAATCCCTGGATTTACTGAAGAAAGCAATAAACTGAAAGCTTAGCTGTTGCCTCAATTCCCACCTAGACTTAGTTTTCTAGGGCTCCCTATAACTGTAGTCCCCACCTCTGCAGAGCCCTTGACCCTGAACACAAGAACTACCCATCAATAGCTTGGAAAAGGAAGGGGTGGAAAGTCACCATTTATATTGCCTAGTTGGTGAGTTTAAGATGGACAGGGACACCATCTCTGTTGTCCTCATGAAACCAAGCGTCTTGGATTGTAGCTGTAAGTTACAAACACATATTTCCCACAAAAAGATTTTGAGACATGTTTATTTTATTTATTTATTTATTTTTAATCCTCACCTGAGGACATTTTTGCATTTATCTTGAGCAGGAGGGAGGGGGGGGAGAGAGAGAGAGAGAGAACCATTGATGTGAGAGAGACACATCGACTGGCTGCCACCCACAAGACCCCAACTGGAGCCGGGGACAAACTGCAACCAAGGTACGTGCCCTTAGTGGGAACCAAACCTGGGACTCTCTGGTCCTTGGGCCGACACTCTAACCGCTGAGCCAAACCAGCCAGGGCGAAACATGTTTAAATGAAACTTAAAAAATATAAACTAGTTGTAATTTGGGGGGTGCTACCAAAAGTTACTAGTACCGGTCTTATGGCATTTTATTAATCACTGAGAATACTGGGGTGGGCAAAAGTAGGTTTACAGTTGTGAGTACAGAGTTTATTTTTGTATTATTTATTAATTACTGTATTAATTTCCATACAAACAACTGTAAACCTACTTTTGTCCATCCCTGTATTAATTATTGTGAATAAGCAATTGTTATTCACTAATAATTACAACAAAAACACTTCAAAACTTTCAATGGGGCAATCAGGCAAAATTAAATATATAAATTTCTAGGGCAAAATAACTGTAAGAAATTCTCTATTATGTGGTTTTTAAAATGTTTTCAAACTATTGAAGAATCAGATCTTTTGTACTTACAGCACAGAATTCTTCAAAGGATATTCTTCCATCTCCATCCTTATCTGCATTGATTATGGTTTTGTCTACAATTTGCTGTAACTGTGTATCTTTCAGATTGTTCCCCACCATCATCTTCAGCACCTGGAAGAGTTCCCCGTTTGAAATATAGCCATCTTTATCCATGTCATAGATACGGAAAGCAACTAAAAAAAAGAGTAAGGAAAACAAATCAATGGCAAGTATAAGGCAATCACAAGTGACTACTTTCAATGAGAAAGAAAACAGTTAAGTTGCCAAATATCTAGAACTGTAACAATGAGGAAGGCTCCTTTCTACACATAGATGTTGCCCCCTTCAGTGCAGTTTAACATAACTGGTTAAATATAGGCAATGAAGTCAAGGGTGCTTATAGTCTAGGGTAACTTAATTAACCTTGCTAAGTATTTAGTTTCTGCACATATAAAATTGAAGCTAATAACAGTTCCTACTTTCCAGGTTCTTCAGAGCACTGAATGAAATACAGGTAAATTGCTTAGAACAGTGTCTGATGCACAGTAAAAGCTCAACAACAGATAGCACTTGCTGTTACTATTATTCTCATTTATACCAAGAGTTAATTTGCAAAGGATGTTTGCAAATATCCTGTGCCTCAGAGAAATGTTATTGAATAAACTGTCTCCCTAGTTAAGAGCTAAATAATTTAAACAGGTATCAGATGTTCACTGCAATAGAGGCTGCCTACATAAACCAAAATAGTAGACTTCTGGCTAAATATTTCTAAGAACAATATGTGTAAACTAAGTTAACCTAATCACATCACATTTCTTCCCACTTTCATTAAAAAAATCTCTTATCCAAAATATGTAGATTATATGGTTGTTTTCAATAGAAGGAAATTCTATTTTCCTTCTATCCAATTAAAAAGCAACAATGACACATTGTTAAAAATGACTAGCTGTAAATGTCCTAAAGGTTTTTCTCCAGAATGTAAAATTTCTGTTATGTCTACCAAGAATCAAGAATAAAGATATCAAGATATCGTTTGGAATATTTTAAAAGGATAATATTTTATAATGCAGTATGGGGTAGCACTGGTATGAGAGAGAATAACTCACTGAATAAAAATACTTACACCTCAACTTCTGCTCCTTATCGCCTTTGACACTGAACTGAGAGACTCCCTCAATGAATTCTGAATAAGAATAGAAAACGTTTACAAATCAAAGTTCTCAACTTTTTATATAGAAAAGCAATACATACCCAATACATATACCACACAAAAACCCCCTATACACCCACAGAAGGATATTTTCTTGTTGGCAAAAGAAAATATTACTTAGCAATGTTTAAGAAGGAAAATGCCAAATTTGAAACTTCAACAAATAAGGTCCTACATTTTTAAAAAATTTGAACCTGAAGTTCTCTTAGTACCACAGAGCATACTCAAAAAACATATTCACAAGCAATTTAACTCTTCTTTGAATATGGCTATTAAAAGAGGGGGCTTTAAAAAAGGATTATACTTGATTTTCCCAGAACAAAAAATATGAATTTCTGGTTCCAAAATTCAGATTTAGATAAAATATTGGAAGTTTTGTAAAAATGATCATTTTTGTTCACTGCCTGCTACACATTAAATCATAATCACTTTTACATCGATCCCTTCACCTATACAGTTCAGTTCCTGAAACTAAAATATCAAAATGTATTGATGATTTCCCAGTGAAAAGAAATGTTTATTTACTTTAAAGTATAGAATCAAGTATAAAATTATGCATCATGTTAGTATCAGCAAAAGCATTGCCGAGTGTCTTTGTGAAATCTAGATTAAATAAATTAATCTTTTTTATGATAATGCCCATATCCTTATTACTACAGTTTACCTTTTATTGCTGATTTAGTATAAGTCTCATTCTGTAAAAAGGTTTAAAACATGTAGCTTCTAATGTGATAATGGGATTAATTTTCTGAAAACAAAGGAAATACTAAACCTCATTTTAAAAATTACCTTGTAAAGATAACTTGATCATTTATGAACCAAAAAAGTAAAAGATCTTAGTTCATTAAGTTTCACATTCCACAGATTTTGAGATTTTAACATAATCTATTATTATAAGATTACCAATAATACAAAGGCATTTAAGAAAAACTAAATTTTTTCAAACATTTTTATACATAGAGCTAGCTGTAAGACTATAACTTGTGATGTTAAAAACTACTTTCTTACCTTTAAAGTCTACTTCTCCGTTCCCATCCGTGTCGAATATATCTATTACTCGCTGTACTAAAGGATTCTGTTGTAACTCTGGCAGAGACATGAACTCTTCCACACTCAAAGAACCAGAATTGTCCAAATCAAGCTTCTTAAATCTCTTTCCCAGCCTTTTAATTTCATCAGCATCAACTAAAAACAAACAAAAAGAGTAGCATTGATTTACAAAGTGATGTTATGATCATTACAGGGGAAAAATCCACCAGTTAACCAATAGTTTAATTTCCAATATAATTAAAAGAGTTACACAGATTGTTGACTAGTTCCTTATAACAGAGAAAGTACATCATAAATATTTTTATTTGGTTACCCTTTTGCTTTTCTGCACCTGCCATAACATACAGCCAACTATATGCTGAGTACACCAAGATATTAAATAGGATTGACAATGCTAAAGCTGATCATGGAAGTCAGGTGGTTCCTACCAGGCAGGCTAAACCCATCTCTGTTGTGTACCAAAGCACCTTGACTTTCATTTATCTTCTAAAATTTTAATTGATTTTATTTCTAATAGTTCATGGTTCAAAATTTGAACATGGTTCAAAATTCAAAGCCTCCCTTCCATCCCACCCTATAGATATCCAATTCCCCTTCTTGGAGGCAATATTCAAAGTTTCTTGAATATCCTTCCAGAGATATTCTTTGCAAATACGAGCAAATAAAAAACACAGCTTTGGCTTTAAAACACACACACACACACACACACACACACACACACCCCCACAACTCACAGCTAACAGATTTCAAATTTCAATCCTCTAAACAAACAAACAAACAAACAAACAAACAAAAGCTAAACAACTTAAAACTGTTTGCATTAGTTTAGAATTACTCTAATTACTCTATCAAAATTCAATATTGGGTCTCTTTTCATATGCATTCTTGAAAAAGGTTTCTTCATTTTCTTCTAAATTACATTATTATTTTCATTACTTTAACAAAAAATCAGACTACCCTGGCTAGTTTGGCTCAGTAGTTAGAGCGTTGGCCCTCAGACCAAAGAGTCTCGAAATTGATTCCCCGTCAAGGGAATACCCAGGGTTGGCTGGGGTCGTGTGGGAGGCAACCAATAGATGTGTCTCCCTCACATCAATGTTTCTCTCTCTCTCTCCTTCCTTCCTAATCTAAAAATAATCAATGGAAAAATATCCTTAGGTGAGGATTAAAAATAAATAAATAATAAATTAATTAATTATATTTAAAAATCAAACTGCCTTGCCAGTGACTTAGTTTACAGAGTGGTGGCCCAAACACCAAAGGGTTGCTGGTTTGATACCCAGCCCTGGTCGGGCACATGCAGGAGGCAACCAATTGATGTGTCTCTCTTACATCAATGTCACTCCCTCTGATTCATATAAACAATTTTTATCATGGCTTAACAGAAATAATACAAGTACAAAAAAATTAAATACAGTCACCAACTTTTTGTTGTTGTTAATCCTCATCCAAGGATATTTTTCCATTGCTTTTTAGAGAGTGGAAGGGAGGGAGGGTGGGGGAAGGTGAAAGAGAGAGAGAGAGAGAGAGAGAGAGAGAGAGAGAGATAGAGAGAGAGAGAAACATTGATGTGAGAAAGACATCGATTGGTTGCTCCCACACAGCCCCAGGGATTGAACCTGCAACCCAGGCACACGCCCTTGACTGGAATCGAAACTTCGACCCTTCAGTCCATGGGCTGACGCTCTAACCACTGAGCCAAACTGGCCAGGGCCAGTCACCAACTTTTAAAAAGAAAATTAGTAAGTCAAATGTTATACTGCCCATGAGTATTATGGCCATGTATTATGTATTGGGGGATGGGGGGGGATTATAAACAACAGAAATTTATTTCTCATATTTCAAGAGGCTGGAAGTCCAAGATCAGGTGAGGGCTCTCTTCTCAGTCATATATTATGTATTATAGTCCATAATATTAGAAACTGAGATTGCAAACTGTTTTGAAAGCTCAAATATATATTCAGTGGAATAAGAACTATATATGCACTACTAAGGTATACGCTGTACAATGACAAGATGCTGCTCCAACAAGAATTAGTTCATATGCAGTTGGTAAAGAAGAGGAGGGATGTCAGTGGAGCACAGAAATGTCACTGGTTCATAGGAATTTTTTTCTAGTATGTTATAAAGGGACCAGGGACAAGTTCTCTCAAATTAAAGAGCAAGTCTTAATAAAATATGAAAACCTAAGAAAAAAAGTGAAAACAAATCTCTCTCCTTAGAGAAAATAACAGCATGTTTAATGGCATCAACACTGTTATCTGGTGAAAACGAAAGGTGCAAATGAATAAACTGCAAAGACAATTCTCTTATTATCTATCTCCTCTCCCCAAAAATGTCCCCCTACCCCAAAAAAGCAATTAACAAAGGTGACTATACCCTGGTTCATTATTTAATTTTTACAAAATTAGTTTCTGCTGAAGCAGATGCCCTTAAGAACCTATTATCTCAAAATAGGAAGCAGGAGCCCCAGTTGAAGGCTAATAAGTGAATGGCTTTGGTGCTTGATACAAAAGCCAGAGGTAATTTGTGCTAGCATGTTAAAGATCAAATTGGTTTTTGTTAGCACTCTGTTACAAAGCTGCACAAGGAGTGGTCTACCTACCCTAGCCAAATTTTTCCCAGACGTGATTTTGCAGCATGTGAGGTTACTCAGGAATGCATATATTGTATTATAGCAGAAAAGCCTTTACATTATTTTAATGATTCATCTAAACCAGTGGTTCTCAACCTTCCTAATGCCATGACCCTTTAATACAGTTCCTCATGTTGTGGTGACCTCCAACCATAAAATTATTTTCGTTGCCACTTCATAACTGTAATTTTGCTACTGTTATGTCTTAGGCGACCCCTGTGAAAGGGTCGTTTGACCCCCAAAGGGGTCGCGACTCACAGGTTGAGAACTGCTGATCTAAACCCTGCTTCAAACAGCAAATACACATAATTCAGTCAAAACTCTACAAGCACATCAGCTTCATAGAGCATTTTATCCCTCTATTAAAGAATATTTCTTCTTTAATGGAATAGATGATTAAAAGCAAACGGTTCAAATAAATCTTATTTTCCAATTTTCTACGATGAAATTAAGATACCTTTATCCTTGGAGGAAACAAACTTAAATTAAGTCCCACTAATAATTTTGACTTATTTTTTCAGATTTATTTACATGTCTCCCCCACCTCAGGGCAGAGTCCATGATTTTTTCAACTGTGTTCTGTACACTGCATATAACAGGTACTCAATAAATGTTTTAAATGATTACTCATTCTAAGTGTTTCAGATTTTAAACTTGTTGGTCAAAATGCCATCAGTATTAGAAGTAAAACTACTTATCTAACCAGACATCAATCAGCAAACCTTTCAGAAGTTTCTTAAAGTTCAACCATGTTGTGGAAAGCTCGCTCTCCATGCTTGCCTTAATTTTATGTATATACCAAGGATTAGTTAACCATTTTCTTCTAGTGATCTTTAGTTTGCCTTAATTTACATCCACAGACCACAAAAGGTGATGAGGAAATTGAACATTATGAATGACTAAAGTAGTTTACAAGTGGAAAAGGAAAGATGGACAGTGTCTCCACAAACAGCACATGGAGGAATCAGAGTAATTTCATTTAACAATAGCTCTAGAGCGTATCATTGATGGAAAAGAGGAAAGGCAGAAATGCAGTGCCATAATTATCTATGGAAACTATCTGTAAAATTCCATTTACTGAGGTAGGGACATAACAGTTTAGAAAGTTACATTATAAAATTGAAACTCAAATGCTTAAAGGATTATGTTTTAATTACCTGGAAAACCCCACTAATCCAGAAGACATATCCCACAGTCTTGATGAATGAATAAAGAATATTAAGAATATCAAGAATAATAAAGATAAATCATAAGTCATCAAATAAATATACTTGGTTCAATCCATTCTTTTTACACTGTCAATAGCAATCTTACTAAAAGATACATTCAGCCAAATTGCTAGCTCTTACGCTTAACTATTTCTAGTGGCTTCCTAATACAAACAGGATAAAAAGTCAAGCCCTTGCCCTGGCTGGTTTGGCTCACAGGTTTGATTCCGGCCAAGAGCATGTACCTCGGTTGTGGTTCATCCCCGGCCCTGGTCCGGGTTGTGCAGGAGGCAACCAGTTGATGTTTCTCTCTCTCTCCCTCTCTGAAGATAAATAGAAAAATATGCTCGGCGGAGGATTAAAAAAAAGTCTTAAGCCCTTGACAATATTTAGTCTCAATTTAAATTTCCATCTTTCTCTTCCCTCATTACCCTTACTTTATCTCCTTATAAATCCTCTGCTGGAATATCTTTCCTTTAACTCTCTCTTTATGAAACCCCTATCAGTTTTTCTGATTAAAAAAAGGGGCGGAGAAGTGTTATTAACTGCATATCCTGTCGTTATGAGTATCATTAACTCATTTTCTGGCAAAATTCCTTAAAAAACAACCTTTAAAATCTATTCACTTTCTTCTGCTTTAGTATCTTATAAAATATTATAAACTAGTTGATACTTGTGCCATTGATGATCCTTTAACTTGACAATAACTGGCTTTTTAAAAAACCTCTGAAGTATGACTTGGAGAGAACAAGATCCATCTAATCACCTATTCATTAGCATTCTCACATACCCCTGGCAGCTAAAACTCACCCTGAGCTTCTTTAAGAAGTCAGTGTAGTCTGAAAGAAGGTAGTACCTATTCTCCAACCACCTATTTATTTCCTTCTTTCTGTCCCTTCCTTCCTGCTTGGATTACAATGATGAGTAAGACACACTAGATCACTCAGTACTTATTATCTAGTTGGGGCTAACTGAGCAATGAAGAAATCTGTACCTAAACAATTAAAATATTTTAAAATGGCTTGCTTAGAAGGCAATGCCATGAATATTTTTTAAAGCCAAGATCTAAGAAAGCTAGCTTTCAAATACAAATAGTAAAAATACCTCTTTTAGGAGTGGAACAGAGTGACTTATTTGGCTGTTCCTATCAGCAGAGAAGTTGATCAGCACTCTCACTTGCCAGCACTGCAAACCTAGATGTGTTCAAGAACTAAAGGTATCCTAAAGTATGAAACAGCTCTCACACTGAAATATCAGCATTTACCAATCTCCTACAAATTAGGCACAGATCTCTCAAACAGATCAAACCCATCTTGGCAGCACCATTAAATATTTCAGAGCTTCACTTAGTACAAGTTAAATATTGAAGAACAAATTTCAACTTTAGACAACAAATTTCATCAAAGATTTTTCCTACTGCTTTGGATCATACTCCCTTTAAAACGGACAAGAAAAAAACAACAACAAAAAAAAACCACAAGCCTCACCCTCTTGACTCATTCTTGTGACTCAGATACTCTTTCTCATATATTTTGCCAAGTAAATGTTATTAGTCTACTTTCTGAAAGGATACCTTTAGGAGGACTATCTTTTTTAATAGTTGAAAATGACTATGAATTCAATTTAAATTATATTATACAAAGCAGTAAAATAAAGAATCTCATCAAATCATATATATATATAAATATATGCGCACACACACACACACACACAATTGGTGGAGGCCAAAAGTAGGTTTACAGCTGCTTGTATGGAAAATAATACAATAACTAATAAATAGTAATACAAGAATAAACTCTGTTTCGTGTACTCACAGCTACAAACCTACTTTCCCCAACCTGTATATGTGTACATATATAGTCTAAATAAAAATCAAAGCAAGAGATTAAAATCTTAGATCTTTTCGTCTGAGTTCATGGAATATAAAGTTATGAATAAGAAATTCATGAATTGCTTCTATAGAAACACCAAATGAAACTGTTGCGATCTTACCCACCCTGAGTATACTCAGAGATAAATGTGGAATCTACATGGTTACTTGTTTTTACAAGTGATTTAAAAAATCTTATTAAGAATTTGCTTTTAGAGAGCTCATCTGGCTACAGTAAATTTTAATATATATTTTCAAATGAAACATATTAATACTAGAGCAATATAATATTAATAGAAGGTTGAATATTCATTCATCACCCTCTCAGATGAAGAAACATAACCATCTCCATTTATTGTATATATATTTTTTTAATTTAGAAAAAAGGAATTTAAGAGACACCCAACTATTAGAGAGGACACCGAGTCTCTAGCTGTGATTCCACTGTTACAGTTAAAAAGTAAAAACAACTTGTAAGCTCTTTTTGGTGATTTTGAGGTTTCTCAGAATCAAATGGAAAATAAATAAGCAGAATAGTAGAAAAACAAACTTTCCTTAAATTTTAGCCAATCCTAGTAATTATGTAGTAATGAACAGTAACAAGACTATTGCTCCTTCAGGAAATTCTTTTAATAGCCACTCCATAAATAATTTATCACCTTTTAGTCTACTAATGATTTTAGCAACAAAAACAAAGTCAGTCTTTTAAATCTTTCCAACAATAATATCTTGGGGCGAAAAAAAAGAAAAACTAAATGTAACAGGGGATCCTGTTTAGAATCCTGGAAAAAAATAAAACTTTTATACATTGCCAGTTTTTTTCACTAAAATACACAGTTTAATAGCATTGATGTTATTTGCATTGATAACTGCACTATGATGTGTAAGATGTTAACATTGGAGGAAGTTGTATGAGGAATATTCGAGAACTATTATTTTTGCAACTTTTCTGTAATTTCTCCTTAGTTTCCTCCAATTTATGACAGCTCTTAATTCTTCCCTTGCCTTTCATGACCTTGAAATTTCTGATATAGTATTGTGCAAAATGTTCCTCAGGTTTGAGCTTGCTGATGTTTTCTCATGATTAGAATGGATTTGGGCATTTGGGGCAAGAATACCATAGAAATAATGATGTGTCCTTTTCAGTGCATTGTATTAAGGGGTTCATGATGTCAATGTCTTTATACTAGTGATGTTAATTTCGATCACTTGGCCATGGTGGTATCTGGCAGACTTCTCTACTATAAAATCTAATCTTTTTTGTATTAAAAAAAAATAAATTGGGTGGAGGGATACTTTGTAACTATGCAAATTCTCATTTTTCCTAAAACTCTGGCCTAATTTTAGCATCTAATGGTGAGTCTTGTCTATAAAATTTTATTACTATAGAATTTGCCCAAAAATTACTTTCTTTTTCCCTCTTTCCTACTATAGTAATTGGAATGCTCTTTTTTTTCTGTAAACTGTCCCTTTTCCCCATTTACTTCTGTATTCAATTATTCATATCAATCAACATGGATTCATGGATATTTATTTTATTCTACAGCTTAAAATCCAATAATATTGTTAGTCAAATTGTCCCAGCTTTGGTCTTTAGAGTGGATTCTGTGTGATCTTTCAACAATCCCCATTTTGAGCGTATCCTTCATTTCTGGCACCCTAAAACGTTCCGGCCTCACTTTGACTACACATAATATTTCTAGAAAGAGATTCCTTAATCTCTTTCCTATGACAGGATATTTAGAACTATGCTCTAGAATAAACTATTAGGAAAAATTGCTCTAATAAGGGATTTCAATATCTGTTATCTTAGAGGTATTTTGGAAAGAACCATTAGACATGACAAAATTATCTATGCAGAAACATGTACTGAGTTACTCTTGTAACAAGTACCACAAGCACAAAGTTTTACAATGTTATTAAGAGAAGGTATTGGGTAGTTTTTCAACATAAAAATTAACTTGAAAGTTTTAAAATCTTTTGTAAAATTTACTTTACAATGGTAACATATTTATGTTACCCCAAATAAGAAATAAAAACCACCAGGGGGCGCAGTAGAGACATGTCACAAACAGAATCATAAGCGGGTCCAAAACACACAATTTTATGACCTTGTGTATAGCCTAGAAGTTTAATATTTATATTCTGCACAGAACAGTTTGACAACAGAACAAAGTAAATTAAAACATCTTACCTATGAGAGAATAAAAAAAGTATATTATAAAATATGGACACAGGCATATCATATATGATTGATACCCTATACTCTGCTCCATTGATTTATCTTATGCCAATATCACAGTCTTGTGTTTTATAGCAAATCTTTAAATGGGGGAGAACTGTCTTTATACTTTGTTCTTTTTCAAAATTGTTCTGGCTCTTCTAAGACCTGTGCATTTCCACATGGAATTAACAATTAGTTTGGTAATTTTTACAAAAAGCTTGCTGAGAATATGATTGGGATTGTCTTGAATCTACATACAGATCAGTCTGAATAGAACTGATACTTTAAGAGTATCAATTCTTGACTGGCCAGTGTGGCTCAGTGGTTGAGCGTCAACCCATGCACCAAGAGGTTGCCAGTTTGATTCCCAGTCAGGACACATGCCCAGGTTGTGGGCCCGATCCCCAGTGGGGGGCATGAAGGAGGTGGCCAATCGATGTTCTCTCTTATTGATGTTTCTCTCTCTTTAAAAATCAATAAAGTAAAAATTAAAATAAATAAATAAAAATTTTAAAAAAAAGAGTATCAAATTTTCTAATCTATGAATGTAGTAGCTCCGTGTATTTTAGGTATTCTTAAGTTTCTCTCAG